>JAWPNB010000007.1:34045000-36545000 GCA_033996785.1 Trichosanthes truncata | reverse complement strand
AAAATCATTAATCTTTCATTAACTATTAATTACTAGATTAATGAACCTAAGTGAATTTATAAATAAATGTTTTTAATCCTATTAAGAAATTAATTCACTTGGATAATCTTAAAATTCTACCATTTTAAACCCTTTTAAAATAAAAGATTATCCTAAATTCTAATCCCATTAGAAACCAATAAAGATAAATTAAATTCAAATTTTAAACTATTTAAAACAAGAATCAAGAATATCTTTAATTAAAGGAAATCTATTCTCATTGGGAAATATCATAATCCTATTAGGAAACATGAATTTCAATTATTAAAGAAAATATCATAATTTAATTTTCCAAATATAATGATTATCTTCAAATATATGGAAAATATAAACCTATTAGGAAAAACATCTCAATTGTATTAGGAAACAACCTAATCAAAATTTCAATAATAACAATTATATTCAAAAATTAATTAAGATGCTTGATCATGCTTAACCTATGGTGGGATTTTAATCTAAATGACATACTTTATGCAACAATCAAACAATTTAAAACATACCTCATGCATAATTAAGTTAAAACTAGCAAAATTGACGACATATTCTAAGCAATTGAAAATAATTTAAATTACAAGAATTTAAATACAAGAAAATCTTGTCTTTCAACTATAGTACCAGCCGCCATAAATATAAATAATAATAAAAAAAAACTACATTACTTAGGTGTTGAACCCAAGACCTAGAGTATATCAAGAAAACTCATTCACCAAAGAACCAAACACATGGTTTTATGATATTGGAATGCTTAATAATAAAATAAAACTCCATCCAAATATGTTTGACTTCGATTTTTTTGTGGTTGCACCTTTTTGTCGCTTGCTTCTTCAGCGCAGGTGGTCAAATTTTGCAACAATCATAGTCATTCAAGTAAAATACATGAAATCCTAACCCTTATGGGTCTTACAATGATCTAATCAAACCAATAAATCTAATACCAAATAGCTTAAACAATCAATTTGCAAACCACAATATATCACATATATGATAAATTAAAATACCCACCATCACAAAACTTTAATTCTAAATAAAACTCAAAGATTGCTTGGATACTAATTGAAGGAATGAACGTTTCATTCTGCAGTGGAAGTATTGGATTGTCTTTGATTTTATTTAAAATTAAACTAAAAAAATAATATTTAAGCAAACTTACTTGGAGTAAATACAGAAATATTTCTTACGGGTCTTTATCTCCTTCACAAAGTCTTCTTGACTATGACTCGAACACAGGACCAATGCTTGTGGGAGTCTCTTGAAAGAAAATCCACAAGGAATTGGAAAGGAACAGGTTTAGGGAGAATTCTCTAATTCTCTATTGAGGAGATGTGTGTTATCTCTAATGGCTCAACTTAAGGGTCCTGTTTATACAGACCAAGGGAAAATCTTTGCCATAATTAAAATATTATATTTTAATATCTAATATATTAAAATATATCTTATACTTTTTAGAATCTCATTCAAATCTCATACTATATTTATTTATTTGAATCTTATTCAAATTTTATAAATATATTTTATTTAATGTATCTAATATACATTAATTATTTTAATATTTAATATATCAAATACAATAAATATATTTTTCTCTTTTATATTTAATATATCTAATATATTAAATATTAATTTGAACACTTCAAATTAAATATTAATTTGAACATTTCAAATTTTAATATTTAATGTATCAAATACAATAAATATATTTTCCTCTTTCATATTAATGTATCTAATATATTAAATATTAATTTGAAATGTTCAAATTAAATATTAATTTGAACATTTCAAATTTTTCTTTCAACTAAATTGATCTTTTAGTGTTACTATGAGCTAGCAAGAGGACCTTATGGACATACAGATTATAAGTTCCAATGATACAAAATTAATTAATTAAACTCTTTAATTAATTAATTTTTATTCATTAACTCTAGGGTCACTCCACTGTAGACCTAGATTTGCACTCTTATGCACTATAGAACAAGTTGTGTCCATGGATATAATCACTACATGCAAGTCGATCATTCACGAGTTGTTCGTAATTACAGCTGGGTCAAAAGTCCGTTTTATCCCTGTAATTACATATTGCACCTTAAGTACTACTGATCCTCTAATGAACAATTTGTTTATGATCAAACTATAAACTAAGTTTCTCTTGAGCCAGTGAGAGGGTGGGACCCCATTGTTCAAATCTCAAAATCAGCACTTAAGGGAACTATCTACTTATCCTATATGGGAAGAAGTGAATTCCATCTTGTGAGATTATGTTCCCAGCTCCCTATTTGGTAAAGTCCTCGAAATAGTAGACATATTAAATCGGCTACAAAAGTCATTCTCACCCAAGAAAATCAAAGGACAAGCCTTCATAGGTAGGAGTTCATAACTCACTCAGGATTAAGATCGAGTCGCATATGATCATCCTGATAAAATATTAATCTTATCAATTAGCGGATTTATAAAGAGAGATTAAATATTTCGTGGTCCAGTCTTACACAAACTCATTGTATAAGATACCCTCATTCACATGTCTCCACATGAATGATTTAGATCAAATCATTTGTAACTATTACAAAGTGAGCCATCTCAATAGTGTTACTAGAATAAGACACCTAACCTTATCCATATACTATGATCCTTTAGGTTATTTATTTAACATGATCCTCCCATATGTCAACCACATACTGTTCAAGATTACACTAATAGCCTTGGATTTTTCATATAATGGATAATATTATATTGCAAATACAATAATCAAAATTATTATTAATTATTAAATAAATTATTAATTATGAGACTTTATGTCATAAATCCCAACACTAGTATCTTTACATTAATCTTTGGATGACTTTCCAACATTGTGCATTAGGGGTAATTACAATTATATATGCATGTTTGAACCTATCTAAGGCACTAGTCTCATTTGTGTGTTTATCTGTAATCACTATTGTTGAATTTATCTCACAGTTTCTTCAATTGTTCTAATTTAATTTGTTCTGATTGATTGCTTTTTTATGTGTTCATCTGACAACTCATGAAATCGGTAACGTATTCAAATTCATCTCACAGATTAATTATTGGGGAGGAATGTAACAGAATGATGATTTGAATTAATGCAACATATTTACATCCTTGATGCAATGCTTCTTTGTAGGTAATCTTTTAGGTGATTTAAAATATTTTTTTTAGGCATTCTTTTAAGAAAGTTAGAAGCCTAAATCTCTATCGAGGGTATTTTCGTCCCAAAGTAATTTTAAGATTTTGGTAAAAACTGCTTTTAGACATAATTACAAAATAGAACACGTTTAGCCATTTTTCAAGTTGACCTATTTTAAAATAGTCATATTTCTTGTTACCCTTTTTTAAACTTATTTGGTCTTGGGCCCAAGTATCATATGGCCTAATTTTTGACCAGGCTAATCTTGTGTGATCAAATGACCATAAGGAAGACACATGATATTATCTGCAATTGTCATGTTTTGTCTTTAAATTTAATTTGAGCCACTTGTTAATCTATAATTGATCCCAAACTTAATATTATACAAATTTTCATCAATTTAAAACTATGACATGACAATTTATGATTGCCCCAAATTTCTCATTCAACAATAAAAAACAAGAATCTAGAAGCACAAAATAAAAGACAAGAAACAAAAAAAAGTCATCATACAAGACCTCAATTTATGATTCAACTCTAGAAAAACAGAACCAACTATTTGAGGTGTGATTGCATTTGATAGTATACATTTTCCATCCAATTAATTATATGCAGAGCATAATGTGTATATAATATATATCTGCTCACTGTACATTTTAATCTTTACATATTATATTATTAATTCAACTTCAAATCCAATTATTTCCATTAGTGTCCTTATCCTGAAATTCCAGTTTTTGCGAACTTCTCCACTTGACCCACATCAAGGAAACGATCACATCCGCTCGCCACCAAAAATCTGCCAAAATAAACGAATTTTAAAACAATTTCACCTAAATTTAGTTTTATTGATGGGCAGTTTATTTATGGTTAGCTCAATAGATACAAGCCTTATTACTTTTTTTTTTAAGCTTAAAAATTCAATCTAGCTCATTCTACATTGTTGCACTAAAAAATATTTCAATTTGATAAATTCTAGAGTAAATTACATTTTATGTCCCTGAGATTTGAATTTACTTTTTATTTGGTTCTTGAGTTTTTAAAACTAACACTTTCGATCTTTGGGAGTTGAATTCAGTTTCTATTTAGTTATTGAAGTTTAAAAAATGACATGCTTCGTCTTCAAGGTTCAAACATTTTGCAACTCATTTAGAAAATATGTTAACAGTCACTTTGTCATTAGGTCAACTAACCATCAACTTTTTAGTCAAGCACCATTTAAAAATCGATTTCAAACTTCAAAACCTAATTGGAAACTAAATTCAAGTCTCGAAAATCAAACATGTCACTTTTGAAACTTCAATGATCAAACAGAAACTAAATTTAAATCTCAAGTACTAAAAGTGATAGTTTTGAAAACCTAGGGACCAAATAGAAATTAAGTTCAAATTCAAGGGCTAAAAATGCCAAAAATGCATATTAGCAAAAATTTTATTCTCATTCTCATTCTCTAGGGAGGTTTAGCAAATGATATATTTTATTTCAATTTGGTCTTCTGAAGTAAAATAAATCCAATATAATATATTGATTTTTTATTTTAAGGTTAAATATATGTTTTTATCCTTAATATTTGGGTCGTTTAGAAAAAAAAAACTAAAATATTTGGATAGTTTTTGCTTTTCTTAATTTAGTCTATGTTATTTAGACCCCGTTTGATAACCATTTAGTTTTTGAAAATTATGCCTATAAATACTACTTCTACTTGTAGGTTTTCATGTTTTCTTATCTACTTTATATATATTTTTTCAAAAAACAAGCCAAGTTTTGAAAACTAAAAAAAATAGTTTTTGTTTTTAGAATTTGTCTAGAAACTCAAATGTTTCCTTAAGAAAGATGGAAACTATTGTAGAGAAAATGAAAATCATTGTAGAGAAATTGTAAGAAAATAAGCACAATTTTCAAAAACTAAAAACTAAAAACCATGTTATGTAAACTTTTTTTTTTTTTTTGAGTACAATAGGGATTGAGAGGATTTGAACTACAGACCTCGTGGTCGTTAACACATTCAATATGCCAATTGAGCTCTCTTTGGCTATGTTATGTAAGCTTATCTTCAACAAATTTTAATTTTTTCCCAAAAAAAAGGGAATGATTGAAAAATATTAAAATATATTCAACCTTATTTTAATGATGCAAAGGACTAGTAAGTCACCTTAAATGGAAAAACATTAATCGAATTTCAAATCATTACTATTTTGATGAAAAAGCGGCTGCAACTAATCCTATTTTGAATGTAACTAAATTTCTATGACTCCTTTGGAATGCAACCAAATTTCTTTGAGACTAATAGTGGCAAAAACATATGGTAAACTTTAATTTGAGGGCAATAATAAATTATTTTCGAAAGAGACATGAAATTAAAGTTTAAAGTACGGGTACTAAAAATGTAATTTATGTTAAATTAAAGGTTGAATATGTGTTCAAGTCTTTAATGTTTGAGTGTGTGTTTTTTTTTTAAACTTAGTCTCTGTTATTTAAGAAGTTTCAATTTAATCTCTTATGTTCTAACATTTTTCAATTATGTCATTTCCATCAATAAATGTTAAAATTCGCTCAAGTTAATTAACTTATATTGTATAATATTTGGTGATTTGACAAAAAATTAGAAAAGAAATTAGGCCATTTAAGAAAGAAAATCTTCTAATTTCTCTTCTAAATTTCTAAGAACTTGGTAGAAGTTTCGACTTTTCTTTTCTCTACTTGGCCTAATTTCTCCCATAATTTTTTGCCAACTCATTGAGTATCATGCTATGATATAATTTATCTTTAGCTAATTTTAACATTCATCCATGAGAATGATGCAAGTAAAAAATATTTAAACATAAGAGACTAAGTTGAAAGTCTTAAAATGATAGGAACTAAATTTAAAAAAATGTCAAAATATTAGGCACCGTTTAGTTTGTGACCGAAAAATTTGTTTTAAAAGAAAAAGAATTTAGCATAAAACAAAAACAAATTCCTTGTTTTTACTATATGTGAAAACATGTTTGGTTCCAATTTAAAATTTTTTAATTTGAATTCAAAATTTGAAAACTTTTTTTGGTTGAAATTTGAAACTACAGAAAAAGATTAATGTGTTTCATAAAATCAATTTTAAGGAAAAAAACTAATTATATATAATCATTTTTTATTATATCGAGTTTGAATTTATTGTTGCCGAGAAGAGGAAGAAAGATAGTGGAGGGAGAGATTAGAAAATATTTTTAGTTTTTTGAAATACAAGCGGTAAAATTTATAAAAGGAAGAAATCATTTATCCAACAAAGGAAATAAAAGAAATTAAGAAATCGTTTATCCAACAAAGGAAATAAAAGAATTTTTTTTTTGATAAGAGAAAGGAAAAAAAATCATTAATCGGAAATGAAGATATGAAAAAATTTTAGGATTAATATTTCTATAACTATGTTCAGTAACTTTGATATTTGTGATTTTTATAATAAAAATTAGATGAGAGATCCACTTTGTAGATAGAAGTGAGCTTTATGAGTTTCAAAGGAAAGAGGAAAAATCGTAACATTCAAATTTGTTGTTTGACAAAAATGTGTTTTTTGAAGAGTATCATTTCTTTTCATTTTTAAAAACAAAGAAAACAACCATTTGTTGTTTCCAAAAATAGGTTATTTTAGGAGTTGTTTTTTAAAATAAATGTACCAAAAGTATTGTCATCGATTTCTTGTATTTTTTATTTTCGAAAACATAAAAACAAAAACGGATCATTAAGGTCCTGTTTGATAATCATTTGATTTTTGGTTTTTGGTATTTGAAAATTAAGCTTGTTTTCTCTCAATTTTTCTACAATAGTTTTCATCTCCCTTAAGGAAGTATTTGAATTCTTAGTCAGATTCTAAAAACAAAAACAAGTTTTTGAAAATTACTTTTTATAGTTTTCAAAACATGGTTTCGTTTATTAAAACATAGGTAACAAGTAGATAACAAAACAAGTAAAACTATAGGTAAGAGTAGTATTTATAAGCTTAATTTTAAAAAATAAAGAACTAAAAACCAAATGATTATCAAACGGGACATAAACAAACAAACCTTAGGTCTAAAACATATATTTAATCTAAATTAAACTTGTGGGAGTAGGTGCATACTTATCTCTGAAGTCTCTAGTGATTTGGAGGCAGCCACCTGGCAAAGATGATTGCATATTCAAAGCAAGGTTTGGATTGTGAATACTCTGCCTTAAATGTACCCAACCAACTTCCCCATTTTCCTTATCAAATACTTTAACCCTGCATCAATGTTCCACACAAAATAGTAGAGAAATCATAATGATAATAACATGTTAACATTTTGAATCTGGTTGGTACTTGGATTTTAATTTAGTTTCTATGATTTAATGAACTTTAATATGATCTCTATAAATTTTATCAAATTTTCTAAAATGTTCTTGATGTTACCAAATATTGAAAGTTTTTTTTATGTGACACATTTTCTTTTAGATACATGATATGTTTTCTTTGGACATTATAAAGAAAGGGGATAGATCACAAATATTCAAAGAAAATTGTCAGCATATAATTTAATGATATTTTAAGAAATTTAATCAAAATTATCGAGATAAAATTGGAACTTTTAAAGTTATCATAATGTCCAAATTGAAACCAAATGCATATAGATTAAAATAATAGTTTAACCTAACAAAATTTAAATTCCATTTTGATCCCTTTAAAAAAAAATTTCATTTTGGTCCTTAAACTTTCTAGATGTCTTTTCTTGTCTTTGAACTTAAACTTAAAATGTGTATCTTAGTCCTTGAACTAAAAAAATAATAATAATAATCATAAACTATTTTGATCATGATCTTAATTTGTCTTCCAACAAATGAAGAATATGACTTTGAGTATGTATATTATCACATTAACATGTGCATGTATTGGTGTCACATAAGTTAACTAATTAAGACATAGACAAGTATTTTTTTTTTTTTTTTTGAACAACATAGACAAGTATTGAATGAGAGAATAATAGAAGACAAAATAATAGTTTTTTTTTTTTGATAAGTCAAAATAATAGTTAATTTAAGACAAAATAATGGTAAGGACTAAAATGATTACTTTTCAAAAGTGCATAAACTAAAATAGATATTTTAAAATTGTGATGTCCAGAATGATTATCTTCGTAAAGTTCACTAATTGAAAAAGAAAGTTCGAAGACCAAAACGTAACCAACACAAAAAAAAGAAAAAAAAAAAGGTTAGTTTTAATCTGACCTGTACATCTGAGCATCAATTGGCTTGGGATGGTCATTCAAGTCCACCAAGCAACCTTCACTCACCCAACAATCTCCACATGAGTCGAATTCCCATCCCTCAAGCTTCCCTTCCTAACATTAGTTTTCAAATTGTTTTAGTTAAAATGTTAAATCATCAATGTTTAAAATCTATTCCTTTTATCTCTAAACTTCTATATTTATATTTTAAAATATTTTATTGGTTAAAATACGATTTTTATCTTTGTTCTTTATGACTTGTTTTATTTTAGTATCTAGACTTTCAAGTGTCTATATTTAGTGTTCATGTACTTTAAATAAAACTTAAAATTAGTCACCACCATTAATTTATGGTTTTGTTTTGTTAAAAAAATTCGGTCCCTATAAATTTGGAAAACATATTCAATATGGCACATTTTCTTGCATGGAGATTATTATTATTATTTTGTCTAAGTTGGACAAAAAATAATTTCTAAACTATGATGAGGACCAATTTTAAGATTTATTGAAAGCATAGGGAATTAAATTTGGACATTAGAAAGTACAGAGATTAAAATATAACAAGTCTTATTATACAAGGACTTAAAATGATATTTTAACCTATTTTATTTTAAAATTTAAATTCATATACCAAAAAAAAAAAATTCTTTTTTCTTTATAAGTTAAATGTAGAAGTAAAAATTTGAACATTTGACTTTTAAAACATATGTAAAATACTTTAGTTAATTGAACTATGCTTAGATTGACAAAATTATTATTTTTATTATTTTATCTAGCTACTAAGTGTATCATTGCAAGTTGGGGTTATAAAACTTTTTTTTTTAATAAAAATTGGCTATGATTTAAAAATAAAGGAAAATATATTAGAAAAATGGACAATAAAAAAGTTAAAAACAAAAACGTTATAAACGAACTTCAGTTTAGTGTAGAGTAGTAAAATTATATTACCTGGACAAAATTTCTGAATGTTTCAATGGCCTCCACAGCCTTTGCTTTGGCAAATCTTGGCTCAGAGATCACATTCAATCTCAATTCCACAGACTCCAATGGCTCTTCAAGATCTTTTATAAGACTCCCAATCCCTTCATCCGACCCCTCAAGCTTCATTCTCACCATTTCAATGATAATCTTCACCACCATGTAAGCACCATCATCCAAAAAATAGTTTTCCTTAAGCGCCCCATGCCCTGATGTCTCCATCATGAGATGCGCCTCGACCCCGTCGTCGTTCAGCTGAATTCCTTTATCGATCACATTACGATACCCGACGCGGTACAAGCAATGTTGCCCGCCTCGGTTGGTGATGAACTTGGTGAGGGCGATGCTGGTGCGGGCGTCTGTGACAATCGAGGTGCCAGGGTGTTCTCGGAGGACGATGGCTGACAATAGGGCAATGAGTTTGTCGCCGTTGATCGGGTTGCCCTCGCGATCGACGACACCACTGCGGTCGACATCGGTGTCGAAGACAACTCCGAGGTCAGCTTTGTGATTGAGGACTGCGGCTCGAGTGAGTGACATGGCGGTTTTGTCCTCTGGATTGGGGATGTGGTTGGGGAACATGCCATCTGGGTTGAGATGGAGTGAGCCAAAGGTGTCTGCACCAAGCTTGTCCAAGACATCCCATGTGAAGAAGCCTCCTGATCCGTTACCGGCATTCACTATTATCTGAAATTTTACAAGGGAAAATTTAAAATATGTATTTTTATTTTTTTTAAAATAAATTATAAATATAGTTTTTTTAGTTCTACAATTGTGTAATGGTAATAGGTATTTTATCTACTAAACTATGCTTAGTTGACATCCTATAAAATTATTAATCATGACTTTAATAATTAGTTTATTTTAGTGATACTTATTGATTTACAATGATTAGTTGTATTTTCATATAAACATAGTTAATTAAAATATTGATTAATTATAATCCTAATAGTCACTAATTTACTGTATTTAAGATGATTATATTTGTAACATTTTGCTAAATTATTTAGTTTTAAAATTTTAAAATTAGTTTAGAAGTATATTGTTATTTAATAAACAAATATTTTCATAACAAATATTGATAAATTTGACAAAACACTACAATAAAATAGTCGATTAGAAAAAATATGTGAACAGGAAATTAATTGAGAGACAGTAAGAAAATATGAAGAGAGAAATTAATGAGAAAACATACGTGACAAGAAAGATTAGGTAAGAGAAAATACGTTGAAATACTAGTTCGTGAAAGATTATGCATGTTAAATATACAAATTAGTAAAGAAAAATGTGTGTAGATTAGTGAGTTAGTTTTGTGTAAAGATTTATTAAGTTAAAGAAAATGAATGTCCAAAGAGATTCAAGATAAAAGTCTGCAAAAATATTTGATAAAATATTTCTCTATTACTTTCTTCAAGAACACTGGCTTTTAAATATCTGTTTACTTGTTTTTGAAGTTTTTTCTATCATTATTTATATTGTAATTAAAAAAATTGAATTTAAATTGAAGCAAAACAATATACATCTTGGAAATTCCTTAAAAAAAGGAAATCAATTATTACATTTAAACCCTTTAATACACTTACAAATACATTTCCAAAAAGACATTAGTAGATGTTCAATCGAGTACTTTTGGTTTCAATGTTTATACTCAATCTCTTACAATGTATTTTTTCTCACTAATCTTTCACTATGTACACATTTTTCTACTATTTCTCATTTTATATAAAATATTTCCCTTCACTAAAATATTTTCTAAAATATTTTTCTTTTTTGGGCAATATGTGAAATGAGAGATTCGAACTTCTGACCTCTTGGTCAAATATATATGCTTATGCTAATTGAGCTAGGCTCATCTTAGCCTAATTTCTCTCTTTTCATTTCTACGTTCTCATATTAACACATCTTATCATATATACATTTTCTTTTAATAAAATTTATAGTTCAAATTGACTTTGCCAAAATTGATGTCAAAATTGAATTTCTTGAAAACAATACGATAAAATGACTAAAATTGAACAGAACATAGACCAAAACAGACAAAAATTATCTCAATTGAACTGACATACTTTATTATTATTATTTTTTAATTTTATTTTATACTTTAGAAAATCGAACTGACTGAACCAACTCAGTTCAACTCGTTTTTTTTCAATTTGGACATGCACCCCTATCTCTTGCCAATCTCTATTTAGATAGTTTTTGTAATGCCTAACATTTTATTTTGGTCATTATTGAAAATGTATGTGAAGGAATGAACGTTTCATTCCGTAGTGGAAACATTGGATCGTCTTTGATTTTATTTAAAATTAAACTAAAAAATAAGGTTAAGCAAACTTACTTAAAGTAAATATGAAAATATTTCGGTGGGTCTTTATCTCCTCCACAAAGTCCTCCTGGCTATGACTTGAACATAAGATCAAGGCTTGTGGGAGACTTTTGAAAGAAAATCCACAAGAGATTAGAGAGAAAGATGTCTAAAGATAATTATCTAATTCTCTATTGAGGAGATGTATGTTGTTTATAATGGCTTAACCCAAGCATTCTATTTATAGAGACCAATGCAAAATATTTGCCATAATTAAAATATTATATTTTAATATCTAATATATTAAAATATATCTTATACTGATTTGAATCTCATTCAAATCTCATACAATATTTATTTATTTGAATCTTATTCAAATTTTATAAATATCTTTTATTTAATGTATCTAATATACATGAATTATTTTAATATTTAATGTATCAAATACAATAAATATATTTTCTTCTTTTATATTTAATATATTTAATATATTAAATATTAATTTGAGCACTGCAAATTAAATATTAATTTGAACATTTCAAATTTTAATATTTAATGTATCAAATACAATAAATATATTTTCCTCTTTTATATTTAATATATTAAATATTAATTTGAACACTTCAAATTAAATATTAATTTGAACATTTCAAATTTTTCTTTCAACTAAATTGATCTTTTAGTGTTACTATGAGCTAGCAAGGGGACCTTATGGACCTACAGATTATAAGCTCAAATGATACAATGTCATTAACTTCAATGTCACTCCACTATAGACCTAGAGTTGCACTCTTATGCACTGTAGGACAAGTTGTGTCTATGGATATAATCACTACATGCAAGTCGATCATTCACAAGTTGTTCGTACCCCTGTAATTACATCTTGCACCTTAAGTACCACTGATCCTCTAATGAACAATTTGTTTATGATCCAACCATAAACTAAGTACCTCTTAGGCCAGTGAGAGGGCAGGGCCCCATTGTCCAAGTCCCAAAATCAACACTTAAGGGAACTACTCATCTACTTACCCTATATGAGAATGAATGAATTTCATCTTGTGAGATTATGTTCTCAGCTTCTTATTTGGTCAAGTCCCCAAAATGGTAGGCATATTGAATCAGTTACAAAAGCCACTCTCACTCATGCAAATCAAAGGACAAGCCCTCACAGGCAAGAGTTCATAACTCACTCAGGATTATGATCGAGTCGTATATGATCATCCTGATGAAATATTAATCTTCTCAGTTAACGGATTTATAAAGAGAGATTAAATATTTCGTGGTCCAATCTTATTTAAACTCATTGTATAAGATACCTCACTCACATGTCTCTACATGAATGATTTGGATCAAATCATTTGTAACTATTACAAAGTGGGTCGTATCAATAGTTTTGCCAGGATAAGACATCCAACTTTATCCATGTACTATGACCCTTTAGATTATTTCTTAAACATGATCCTCCTGTATGTCAACCATATAATGTTAAAGATTACACTAATAACCTTGAATTTTTCATATAATGGATAATATTATATTGTAAATAAAATAATCAAAATTATTATTAATTATTAAATAAATTATTAATTATGAGACTTTAGAGCATAAATCCAAACATTATAATGTATGGTATTGAGACCTTATTATAAATTAGTTTTATTTAACTGGATTTTAGAGTTGGATTAAGTGATTTTTGATTTTGGTTTTGAATATTTTGATAAGTTCAAAAAAGGATTTAATAATGGGTGGTTATAATTGAAAAAGTCAAACCCTTCCCCCATTTTTATCTCCCCCTCTCTTGTACACCCCACCTCCCTTTTTTATTTTTATTTTTATCCTTCACTTTCTCTCTCTCTCAACCAAACCCCCATCCCCCGTTTCCTTCTCTCTCTCTCTCTCTGAAATCAACCCTCACCCCCTTCGATTTTCTTCTTCCCTCACGCACACCAAGCAAATCTGTCGCCGGTCCCCCTCGCTGAAAGCCATTTTCATTTGCCAAACACTAGTCGTGCCACGCCGTTCGCCTCACCACACCAGATCCTTCGGAGGGCTCATCCGCGCCACCGGTTGTCAGAACGTCCAGCTGCGGCCAGATAAGTTCGCTGCCAGCCCACGCTGCTGTGCCACACACCTTCACCACGCCTAGATTGCGTCGATCATCCAATTGACTTGCTTTCTCTCCCTTTGTGTGTGAACAACTAGCAATAAGGGGTTTCTCAGTCTCGTTTTTCCAGCGAGCTCGATCTTGCACAGTCACAATCAGCCCCGTTCTTTGCTTGGGTAAGTTTTTCGGTGTGGATTCTAATAAATTTTGGACTTATAAATATGTTTTGAGGTGTTGTGTTGGTTTTGAAGATTAACCCATGAAGTTTTGGATTTTATTTTAGATTATTCATCGCAGGTGGAGGCCGGATCATTGTTTTGGAATCAAACCGACACTGATCAAACAAAGTTTTGGTACTGTAAAACTAAATTTGGACCTTGATTAGGTGTAAGAATGAGTTGGTTTGTTAATAAGTTAATATTATACTAAGGCCACACATATTTTAGATTTAAATTGGATGTATGATTGGGTCCTTTTATGAAATTTTAGGGCCTATGTTTATAAGTTTTGACCCTTAAAATTATGAAATTAAATTGAAGGTTAACTATTGTAAGGGAAGGCCAAGGTTTGGAATTGGGTGTTTTGGCACAAATTCTAGGAAGCTGTATTGCTGTCTAGAAAGTTGGAAAGGTAAGACTTCACCCCTTTTTAAGGCAAAACCCCCTAAAATATTTATAGATTTTGATTGTGTAAATTTTTAGTCAAGCATGGAGTTAATTTTGTGTTGTTATATTTATTGTTAGGTGGTGCTAGATAAATTCAAGAAGCGATATTTTGGGTGCTTGAAATAAAATTATTTATTTTTGCTTAAGGTAAGTAGCTTTTGGACTAAGCCCCTTTAAGTTGTTATTTTAAATTTTGGATCATGTTGGAAAATTTGTGAATTTCTGTAGCATGCTTGAAATGTGATTATGGAGCATGTAATAATGGGTGGTTGGTTCTAAAATTTATCTTGAGATGGAATTGCCTGAGAATGTGGCATGTGGGTTTAGGGGCTTAAAGTGGTGAGCTAAATGTTATTGACATGTGTAGCTCCTTGGTTGATCCTATGTCTAAAACTCTCATTTTATGCTTGTGTTTTGGTGGCTCTGATTTGTGTGGTTGTGAATTTAATCTTAAGGCCCTAGTTTCCCTAACCTTTGGATTGATGTGATTATGTTGTTGAAAGGCCTTGAGAACCTTGGTAGGGTTAGGGAATGACTTAGGACCCTTAGGCTAGTGACATATACTACCCCACTTGGAGCATGTTGCCTATAATGATTATGTGATGTGATAGCTAGTAGGTTGTGTTTCCTATTGTTGTGATGGTATGGAAGGTGTGTCCTTTATTGCATAGACTAGCTAGTGGGTTGTGTACCCTGATGTGTGATGGCATGGAGGGTGTGTCCTTCATTGTAGGAGCTAGCTAGAGGGTCGGTGGGCCTTCGAGGTGTGGCTTGGGGGTTATGGACCTTCTTGTCCCCACTGATCGAAAGCATGGCTCTAGGGTATAGTAATGAGGCTATATTGTAACTGAGGGTGGGTTAGGTGGTCACTTAGCTAAGAGAGTGTAGAACTGGAGTAATAACATGAGCTTGAGTGGTTTGTGGTGAGCTATGAGCCTTGGAACTTAAGTGGGCTACTTACTGAGTATTTTTATACTCATTCTATGTTATATTGTTTTCTCTTTCAAGTGACCAGTAGACTTAAGAGGCACGTGGCACGGGGAATTGGCTTGGCTAGGCTATGGAGATTGTGTCCCCTATTCCCTAGGACCGTAGAGCTGACCTGTTCTTGAAGTCTCTTATTCTATCGTGTTTTAGAATTATTTTGTTTTTGCGTTATTATTGTCAATTGTAGTATTTAATCTTGTATTGAAATGTTTTACGAATGTTTTTATTTTGAATTGGGATCTCGAAGTGAAGTAAGTTTTTGTGAAATGTTATGATGTTCTTATTGAAAGGTGTTTTAAAACCTTCCTTGTTTGTAGATTGTTGAGTAAGCTTTAAGTAGCGATTCAGGATGGGTCGTTACAGTTTTCTCTCACTAGCTTCTCTATGCATAAATATTTTCTCATTCATCCATTTCTTTAATTACATACATATTTTAATTCAAACAAAGGGTTTAAGGTTGGAACAACTCAAATCTTTAATCTTTAAAGAGGTTACTATGCCAAAGAGAGCATAGTTCAACTGGCATATTGAAAGTGTTAATGACCATGAGGTCTGTGGTTCAAATCCCCTCAACCCCTATTGTATTCAAAAAAGTAAATAAATAAATAAAGAGGTTACTATAATATACCATTTTGAGCAAAGCTTCTTGAATATCATATACTTATTATCTTTTCTAAAATCAAGTCAAATCTCCAATTCTTCAAAAAACAAAAAATAGACTCTTCCATGCTTTCTCTCACCTCTTTTTTTTTTTTTAGTACTTCTCCACCTCTATATCTATGTAGTTTTACACACATTATCTTGGAATATAACATTCCAATCTTTTAACCACAGAAAAAAGTTTAGGAAAAAACTTGGTTGTAGTAGCTTCACCCAAGTCTTGTGCACAATTTAATAACCACAGAATTTTTTTTAAAAAAAAAACTATTTTATTTCTATGCTCGTGTGGTTGTAAAAGTGGGCAGCACAAGACTTAGGTGCAGCCCGCTGCACCCAAGTCTTGCTCAAAGGTTTATCCTCCCCATCCCCAAGTAATAAGGGCCTCAAAAAACTTGTAAAAACAGCAATAAACGGTCGTTTTTGGATAAAGCAATAAACACCACAAACACAGTTCACGAGCGTATGCAAAGTCCAAAGAGCAAGAGATAAGGAAAACGCCATGCAACACAAAACTTATGCATATAAAACAATAATACAACATATTATGCAATAAGAATTTCCTACAATTTTTAATATTACTCATTGGAGTGATATATTATTTTATTTCATGGCACTACACTACTCTTTTATGCTACAACTTTAGCAAACAATGAATGAAGGTCCTATAGAAAGAATTGAAAAATTATCAGTACTACGAAAGTATGGATACTACTCTCATTGATTGTCGGTCATAGTAGTATCATTTAAAAATGATGTAGGGTCTATTTGTATTAAATAGTTATTTATTAAAAAACCCATAGTGTATGAACACCAAAGGAGTAGATACTCCATATAACTAGAAATTTCTTGAAAAAACTGTTATACTATTGTAGTACTAGAAATTTTCTCCACTAAACTTTTGACATTAGACATTAGGAGAGAAAAATACATGTAAAAAATATAGCAGTGGGTAATGCACTAATCCCTATTAGATAAACCTGGTGTTCTATCTCAAAACTAATTGTTAATCAGATGAGTAACTTATGTATCTTATAAAGATTGTGAAACCTCTTCATCTTGAGATCCTCAACATGTCCCTCAAGATGGTGTATTTTTGGGTTAACTATTCTTGGATTGGATCCCAATTTTTTTAGTTCAAAGATCCGTTTGAACTTCAGGGGAACTTCAAGGGCTCTTTGATACCATATTAGATAAACATGAGGTTCCATTTTAAAATCAATTGGCAATGAGAGGAGTAACGCATGTATTTTATAAAGATTGTGATATTTTTTTATCTTTTCGATGTGGGATATTCAACACTTCCGTCATTAGAGAAGTATTTTCTTATATAAAAACAAGAGAGAAGAGAAAGGCAACCTGAAATCCTTGAAGTGGAGTGTCATAATGCAAAGGATGGTTGATTCTTTGCTTAATGATATCTCTGAGATGCTGAGAATAAGCCGCCATGAAATCCACCCTAGACGGCGGCGTTCGGAGAAGGGTGGAGACTTTGACCACTCTGTTGGCGTACTTCACGGCGGCTCTCTCGCATATCTCCTCCACCTCCGGCGAGCTCAGCCCTCCTCTCTTCGTGAAAAACTTCATCCCATTTCGTGTATATGGTAAGTGAGATGCTGTCAACTGCAACACACCAAAAATATAAAATATATCAATACTGAAGTTAGGTGTTCTTTTTTGAAGGATTTTTTATTTTTAAATTATTAAATATTTTGCTTCTGTAGTCTCAAAGCTTTGTATTAAAAGCTACATTAAATCCTCACGTTATTTTTTTCATTAAGGGTTTGAGAAGATTTTGAATCTATATTTCAAAATAACTTACAGTCCACGACTTACAAACTTGTTTATATTAATATTTTCTCATGATGTAAGTAAATAAAGGCCGGTTTATGTTAGATTTCTATTCAACAATTTTTTTTTCCAAAAAAAGCTAAAATAATAATGGTAAGGATTAAAGTAATTAAGTTAAAAAAAATACTAAAATATATTAAGTTCATTTCATCTTTGGCCTCTCAACTTTCAACACGTTTATTTTAGTCTATGAACTTGCCGCTATTCTGCCATCAATTATTTGGATAACAAATGACATAACTTCAAATATGTGTATTAAGGTGCTAATGTTGGACATATATTGAAGCCATAGAATGTAGATATAGTGAGTGTCCACATAAACACATTAATACACATATTTGAAGCAACATTTTTCAGATGTAAGAACCAAAATAATTAACTTTTTCAAAGTTAAACACTAAAATGGTACATATTGAAAGTTTTAGAAACTAACACAAAATAAATAGAAAATTTTCAGATATTTAATGAGATTTAAACTAATAAAACATGTGAAAGTTTAGACTAGAATACGTTTTGAAACTCAAAAGAAGAAAAAGATAAAATTAGAGCTAACATCACATGCCAACATGGAAAATGGTAATTGGACTATAGAGGAAAAAAAAAGACAAGAAAATTGGAACAATACTTGCCTACATAATCCTAATTCGAAACTCCTACTTACTTTCGGATTTCACATCATATTTTTATTGGTAATTCTATCACCACGTAATAGGTAAGCAAATTTCCTGCTTAAAAAAAAAAAAAATTTACTAAAATCTTTTATCCTAATTCGAAACTCCTACTTACTTTCGGATTTCATATCATATTTTTATTGGTAATTATATCACCACGTAATAGATAAGCAAATTTCCTACTTTAAAAAAAAAACAAATTTACTAAAATCTTTTATCCAATGAAAAGATGCCAAGTGAGATATTTCTACAATTTTCATGTTCTCTAATAACTGTTGAATATAAATTTGATATATTTTTCTCTCTACTTCCAATGATAAAAAAATGCTAGCCACATTATGGCGGTTGAGAAGCTTTCTAATTTTAATTTTATTTGTGTGGGCAAGTATTGTAAGAGCTTTTAGTTTAGGTTATATTGAGTAGGCTCTACCAAAATACCAACCATAATGGAAGCATCATAAGAAAAAGGAGGCAAAACGGTGCTCATAAAGCACGCCGGCGTGGTGGCAAGTCCAATATCGAACACCAAACACCCCGCCCTACTAACTCCCGCGAACACTGCAATGCTCAAAGCACTGCCCGAAATCCTCGGGTCTCTCCCCACCGAAACACTCACGCGCCGCCCTGTCTCCTTCTCTAACCCCTCAATCACCCACTCCCCAAAACTCTCGGCAATGGCCTCCACCGCCGCCGCCGTCAGATCCACCGCCCTCCCCTTCTCCCCCTCCACTGCCACCCCTCTCACGTCCGACCCATTCTGCAACCGCCGGATCTTCCCCATCTCCTCCTCCTCCTCCAACGCCACCGCCCCGTCGTGCTCCGCCGTCCTCCACGTCGCCCTCACTGTTGCCGCCACCCCTCGCGCGGCGGAGCGTTTCAAAAACGCGAAACTAATCACCTTCGGATTAAAGGGTCTGTTTGGAATCAGATTTGATAATGATTCTCCCCTTGTGGTGGGTTTAAGACGTGTTGTTGTTGAAGTGCTCAAAGTGGCCGACGCCATTGTTGAAGAGCTTTGAGAGATTGAAAGAAAGAATAAAAGAAATTGTTTTTGTTTTGTTGGAAGTGAATTGAATTAGGAGATGGGGAAGATAAGAAGAGTGAGATTGAATTAGAACCCTACATTTGAATTTTTTTGGAGAACAAATATCTAGGAACAAACTTCCAAATTGTGTGATGGATTTTTTTCTTCTTTGTTTTATGTGTCGTTTGGAACTGATTTATGATCGTGTGGGTTATTTTGAGAAACTGATATTTTTTTGGGTCTAGTTGTAAATGGTGATGGTATATTCTCGTTTGGTTGTGTATATGTATATGGATTATTTGTAAATGGGAAAGTTACACCGCCGTGTTGGAAAGCTCTTTTACTTGGAGGATATATAAACAAAAATCTAACAAGAGGGAGAGATATTTGAAAAGAGAAAAAAAAATGGTTATATTAAACTGGTGGTAATGAAATTGTGTAGGACTTTTCAATTATGTGAATGATTATATAATAAAAGTTGAACAGTGGCCAAAATGAGCACATCTCAACGGTTATTGACATGTACCATCAATGAGGTTAGATGTTCGAATCTCCCACCTCCAAATGTTATTGAGCTTAAAAAATAAAAAAGCTGAATATTCTATAATAGATAATAAACCTAGATCTTGAGCAAGTTGATTTTCACCAAAGTCGGATGTTGAAAGAATATGCCTTGATTTGTGATGTTCAATTGTGTTTCCTACTCTGACCTTTGACAAGTGTTCACTACAACATTTTAAAGTTTTGTTGACATCAAAATCCGTTGTCATTAAACTAAAAAAAAATCAAGAGTTCTTATTATTGATGCAAAAATTTCATCGGCAAATTGGGGTATTTGGTATGGATGACCTAAAAAATGGTGGTGAAATGAAATTTAACCTAGTTTTTCAAAATAAAGTTTCATAACCTTTTGCTGATGTCTGCAAATATTTTTTTAAATGTTATTTTCTTTCTTTCAACTCTCCTTTTCCATCACCCTCTCGTTTCCCTCTCCCTCTCAATTCTCCTCTTTCTCTCTCCTACACTTTCTCTTCTCTCCCGTTAATCTTCAGATCTGATTTCCTCTACCTAACGATCAAGAGCATTTCCTTTCTCATTCTTCCTCCAATGGAAAACATTTGGTGTAGTCACCATTTACGATAATGGCACCATATGTGAGATTGCCAAGAAATCTCCTTCTTCATCAAAGTCGATTTGGCCCAAATGCTCCGATCAAAAAATCCGAACAGAAAATGAAATCAAAATAAAATTGAATGAGAATGTGAAGCTAATTTCATTGGAAATTGATTGAAAAAACTCATAATGGAAGTGGAAGCGAGAGTCGAGAAGGAAAGGAAATCGAAGCGAGAGAGAAAGAAAGTGGAAGTGAGAGCAAGAAGAAAAATTGGGAGTTAGAAAGAGAGAAAGCAAGAGCCGACGGGGAAAGGAAATCGAAGCAAGAGGGAAAGGAAGTGGAGCCGAGAGCGAGAAGAAAAATTAGGAGTTAGAGAGAGGAGATAGAGCCAAGAGCCAAAAGAAAAAAATAATAAAAAATGTTTGATGATGCTAGCAAAAGGTTATATAACTTTATTTTGAGAAACCAGATTAAATTTCATTTCCACACCATTTTTTAGGTCATCCGTACAAAAAACCCGCAAAATTGTTGGAGTATGGGGAGAGAAACCTCTAATGCCTCTCATTTTGAGATAGAACTAATCTTAATATTTTGGAGATAAATTCGAATTTAATTTGGTTAATTGAAACTGTTGCTTGAAATCTAATTTAAGCAAATTGGATTTAAGTGAATTAAATTAAGATAATTAAATTTTTGAATTTTGAACCAGAGATTTTTTAGTTAAGTCTTAAGTCCATAATTTTTAGAATTTAATCATTCCCTAGATTCTTTGGTTTAAGCGTGAAAAGCCAAAGTTTATCCCCTAATGATTTTACCCAAGTCTTTTTTAGAGTTTAATTAGAGTTTTAAGTAGGTTTAAAAATTAAGAAAAAGAGAAAAAGAAATAGGGACTAAAACTAGAGATGTTCATTTTCCCTGTGGGGACCCGCCTTAACGAGGCGGGGAATCCCTGTTTAGGTGGGGAACGTGGGAGGGAGTGGGGGAAAAAATTTCCTACGAGCTAAACGGGGATGGGGACGGGGAATGTATTCCCCACCCATGTTCTTCATTCCCTACCCCATTTAATTTTTTTTCTATTTTTATTTTATTTTTAATTATATATATGTGTATAGGTGTATACATGTCATTTAAAGTTTTATTGTTAATGATTCAGATAAGTGGACATGTTTGAATTATATAGTTAAATATTTGAATTATATGTATGGATTAATTAGACAATTTGATATGAAATATTGTTTTGTTTCTATTACGAGGTTTAAGAATTTTATCTTTAAATAGAGATTTTTTTTTAATAGAAAATTAACTACTTAAATGAAGATTTTTCGTGAATAATTTACAATCTAATTAAAAATTAATAGATATTTCCTATGGAAAGTTAAGTATTTGAAAATTTATCAAAAAAATTATTTGATTCAATTGAGATTGAAAAAAAAGAAAAAAAACTAAACATGAAATAATTCCCTACGGAGAACCCTATCCCTGCGAATTCCTCGCAGGAAATCCTCGCTCTGATTCTCACAAAATTTAACGGGGAATTTCGCAAGGATGGGGATTAAAATGGGGGGCGGGGACTAAAGGAATAAACGTTTCACTCCGTAGCGGAAGCATTAGATTGTCTTTGATTTTATTTAAAATTAAACTAAAAATTAAAGTTAAACAAACTTACTTGAAGTAAATATGGAGATATTTCTGACAGATCTTTATCTCTTCCATAAAATCTTCCTGGCTATGACTTGAACACAGGACCAAGGCTTGTGGGAGTCTCGTGAAAGAAAATCCATAAAGATTGGAGAGGAAGAGGTCTAGAGAGAATTCTCTAATTCTCTATTGAAGAGATATATGGTGTGTCTAATGGCTCAACCCAAGGGTCCTATTTATAGAGACTAAGAGAAAATCTTTGCCATAATTAAAATATTATATTTTAATATCTAATATATTAAAATATATTTTATATTTATTTGAATCTCTACGATATTTATTTATTTGAATCTTATTCAAATTCTATAAATATCTTTTATTTAATGTATCTAATATACATTAATTATTTTAATATTTAATGTATCAAATACAATAAATATATTTTCCTCTTATATATTTAATATATCTAATATATTAAATATTAATTTGAACATTTCAAATTTTTCTTTCAACTAAATTGATCTTTTAGTGTTACTATGAGCTAGCAAGGGGACTTTATAGACCTACAGATTATAAGTTCCAATGATACAAAATTAATTAATTAAACTCTTTAATTAATTAATTTTCATTCATTAACTACAGGTCAATTCACTTTAGACCTAGAGTTGCACTCTTATGCATTGTAGGACAAGTTGTGTCCATGGATATAATCACTACATTCAAGTCAATCCTTAACGAGTTGTTCGTAATTACAGCTGGGTCAAAAGTCCATTTTACCCCTATAATTACATCTTGCACTTTAAGTACCATTGATCATCTAATGAACAATCTGTTTATAATCTAATTATAAACTAAGTCCCTCTCGGGCCAGTGAGAGGGTGGGCCCCATTGTTCAAGTCCCGAAATCATCACTTAAGGGAACTATTCATCTACTTACCCTATATGGGAAAAAGTGAATTCCATCTTGTGAGATTATGTTCCCAGCTCCCTATTTGGTCAAGTCTCCAAAATGGTAGGCATATCGAATCGGCTACAAAAGCCACTCTCACCCATGCAAATCAAAGGACAAGCCCTCACAGGCAGGACTTCATAACTCACTTAGGATTAAGATCGAGTCGCATATAATCATCCTGATGCAATATTAATCTTCTAAATTAATGGATTTATAAAGAGAGATTAAATATTTCGTGTTCCAGTATTATACAAACTCATTGTATAAGATACCCCCACTCACATGTCTCCACATGAATGATTTGGATCAAATCATTGTAACTATTACAAAGTGGGCCGTATCCATAGTGTTACCAGGATAAGACACCCAACCTTATCCATATACTATGACCCTTTAGATTATTTCTTGAACATGATCCTCTCATATGTTAACCACATACTGTTCAAGATTACACTAATAACCTTGGATTTTTCATATAATGGATAATATTATATTACAAATAAAATAATCAAAATTATTATTAATTATTAAATAAATTATTAATTACGAGGCTTTAGGGCATAAATCCCAACAGGGACGGGGACGGGGACAGGGAAGCCATCCCTGTCCCCGCCTTGCCCCGTGGACATCTCTAAGTAAAACCTCCATTTATGAGGTCATAAAAAAAGATGGAAAAAGAACCCTAAATATTATATTCTTCCTCTCTTCTCTCTCTCCAGCCGCCAAACACACCCACACTGCATGTTTCTTCTCTAATGTCCTCGTGCAACCACATCCATGCAGGTGACGTACCTTCATTTTTGTAGCCTTCAAACCCACGATGATGCACGAACGGCAAATAGCGTCTTCCAACAACTCTCTCCAATGCGTGCGACTTACTTCGATGATGACAAATCTGACCGGTAGACCACAAACATATGTGTGGAACGTCAGCGAGCACAAGCATCTTCTTCTCCCACGATTGCAACAGGAAGCTAACAACCAATGATAGTGGGCTCGTGATGGCGCAAGCAAATCTGCGTGACAACCTGATAGCACTCAAAAGTGTGCTATTTCTAGGCTTAAATTTGTGTTAGTTTTGTATGTTTATAAAGAGCTTTCATCCATTTATTTATTTATTTTGTAGGATTCGAGCAAACCTGGTGAAATAGAGCTTGTGAGGAAGATATTGGTGTTTTTGGAGCTTAAAGGCATGATTTGGAGGCTTGGAATTGAAACGAGAACAAGTTAAAGCTTAATGACCCTAGAGGATAGCGTTGAGACGCTGTCCACAACATCTCAACGCTATAGGTGCAATTATTCAAATTCAATTTCCCGCAAAAGTAGCGTAAAGACGTTACTTTATAGTGTCAAGATGCTACTTTATAGCTCCGAGATGCCAAAAACGCGCGCACCAGAAGATTTTCGTCCGTAGCGTTGAGACGCTTCATACAGCGTCTCAACGCTACCCAGATTTTCCATCTTTAATTTACAAATTAGGTTACAGCATCTTGATGCTATCTCGAGGATTATAAAAATAACATTATGGCTACAATTTTTGGGGAGATCATTTAGAGAGGGACCAGTCTAAAGTCGAATTCTACCTCTTATTTGGGACAAAGGAAGCATTCTTGAGAGCTGAGGAAGACATTCGAGGCTCGAGATTGCGGCATTTGACGACGGAAACGAGTTTGGCACGCGAGAGTTCTTTCTCTTTTTCCTATTTACTTTGTAGTTTTGATTTTTAGACTTTCGTATGAGTTTAGTATTGAAATTGTGGATTTTAAGGATTAGACTCGTGTGTTTAAACTTGATTGTGATAGATAGTTAATTTTATTTCGAGATTTATAAATTTCAATTCTTATTTATGCATGCTCGTTGTTTGATTAATTCTTTGGCCAAGAGTTAAATATGTATGATTTGACTTATAGCTTGGGAGAGTAAAGTTTGAATCTAGATTAGCATGCATAACTATTAGTAATCGTGAGCATGGGAATGAATTGTTTGCTAATAGAAGATGTCAAAGAAATTTTGCAATGCCATGTTTATTTATGAAATTTAGATTGGAAAGTTAATTTAATATTTAAGCATGAATTTTAGTTGGACTTGAGAAAGCCAATTGAGTGTATTTGCGATTTCTTGGCTTATAAGAGTTGAACATTTGACTAATCTCGTAATTGAGTTAACTTGGATTTTTTTGGTACAAAATCAATGTTTAAAAAAAGGGTTCCCTCTAAGTGTCTCCAACACTGTAAATACATAGATTAGTTTATTTTTTTTCTATCTCTTAAATTTGGGTTTTCTAGATAAAATTCAGCGTGAGATATTATAATGTTTAATTAAATTTAAGAAATCCAATCCCTAACATCGACCCTGGCTGCTATTATTGCAAATTGTAGAGGTCCGGTAATAAATTTTATTTGATAGAGCCTTCGACAAGCTCGTTATCACAACCTTGAACCCATGCGATTCTAGCAGCCACATGACCTCCATGGTGTGACCTACAACATTCGGCGAGACCCACTCAAAATTGAACCTTGAACCACTCCGATTTCGTGACTCATTGTCCATTTAGCCTCATATCAAAGCACCCACACCCTGAACAACCCCGATTTAGTTTACCCATAGCCTGTAAAGGTAAAATTTTCGAGTTCGAACATGTTTGAACATGAAATAGTAGGAACACGAGCCTCTTTGGTAAGATTTTAATGGGTAATGTTTGATCTTAACTCTTTTCGAATTCATTTAAGGTACCTAAAATTAGTTTCTAATCATTAAAATTCTTTTATGCTTAGGTTCAGACTATTCGATCAAAGTCTAAGGGCGCCTTTGAGTAGAAAATTATTTGGACAACCCTTCTATGCACCTTTTAGGTAATTTATCAACTCTTAACATGAACCCCCTAGCATTATTTGTTTAAGTTTCTAATTTTTAGAAATTGTTCTAGGTGGTGCAAAGGACTTCTAGGTGGAGTCATCAACTTTTTGAGTTTGCAAACAAGGTATGGCTTCACTTTGAGAATGCCTTAGTGCTAGATTGGAAACTGTATGTTGAAAATGTTTATGATTATGTATGAAAATGTTTTGCTTGATTGTTTGAAAGGTAGTGGTGAATGATTAGACTGTTGAATGTGAAGGTCATAAATGTTATGTAAAGTAACCATGAATGATAAGTATGAGAGGTTGATACTTTTGCATGTACGAAAAGTTCCTTCCTGTTGCATCATTATATGATCTGAAATTTTGTTTGTGGGACCTCATGCATTTATGTTTGCATATGATTTTTCTATGTAAAAATTTTTGTGGCAATTACCCTCCTATATCAGAGGAATGATGTACATGAAAGTAATATACACTTAAAGAAAAATGAATGAAAATTATATGCCTAGTAGACCTTATTCTCGGCCTCTTGGCAAAGATAAGGCCATTCTTATTCTTAGTCCTTCTCCCGACCTGCTCTTCTCTCTGTCTCTTCTATAGAATTGACGAGATTGGAATTTGATCATCATTTAACTCCATAATCTCATTAGACTCACCAGCTTCCTCCTCCTCATTCTCATCATCTTGTTCCTTTTCAGCCTCTTTCTCAAATGAACAACTGCATTCAGGTGTCATCCCCCTTATATCATACTCAAATAAAGGCTCAAGTGGGAATCCTCTTTGTTGGTCAGCTTCTGGTTCAGTTTGCGACCGATTTGCAGCCGCAAAACTTGGACCTTGTCATTCTCTTAGTGTTGCCTTGTTCTTTTGATGATGCTAATGGTGGGTTGACTTCATCTAACTACTCATTAGGCCTTTTAAAAGCCCCTGGTTCAGATGCCTTCATTGGGATGACTTCTTCTTCTCTTTCCTCAGTTGTGTCAAGGATGCATGCGCAAACTAGGACACAAATTCTTTTGCTTCTTTTGCTTCTTCTCTCATCTTCCTCTTGTTCATTCATTCTTTCTTATTCTTGTCTTCTCATCTCGTTTCTTCCTGTCTTTTCTTTTCTTTTCTTCTTCTCTTCTTCCTCTTGTCTTTTCTTTTCTTCTTCTTGTCTCTGAATTTCTTTTCTTCGTCTTTCTTCGGCATCTTTCTTCAAATTTAGCTCTTCCTCAAATCTCATCGTTCTCTTTTCTTTTTCTACTATTTGTCCATTAAAAAATCTTGAATCTATGACTTTTTCATGTTTTTTTTTTCCTTCTCTTCTCTCCTAATTGTTATTTCTAGGTTAAATATACAAAATTATCTCTAATTACTAATTATTTAGACAATTTTCAATTCGGTCTTTAATATTTTAAAATTATCAAATTTTCTCTTACTCTATAATCTATATATATATATAATGGGCTATTATGGGAGAATCTTTACATACCTATTTTGCCCTTCATATTTTAATATGTTGGGGGAATTACAAAAACAAAGGAAAAATGGAGTAAATATTGAGACAAATATTGAGAAACAAACACGTGAACAATTAGGTTGAGGTGCGGGTATCTCACTCTCTTTAAGGAGATTCAAGCCCTTTGCGGTGTAATTTATTTATCAACCACCGGTGCAGCAATTCTTCTCTGGCCTGTCCTCTCCAGGATACAACAACCCAACTGAAACGTTGTGTAGCTCAAACCACTATGCACTATGAGGTTGAGCTCAAAGCTCCACAACAAAGAACACCATTCTTTTGGTCAATTGCTCTTAAAAGAGAAAAGTAGAGAAATATGAGAATTTAGAGAGAAGTGAAGATTGAAAATGTTGTGTGTTTGAGAGTGTGGTAAGAGAGGTATAGGAGAATTTTAGATCTAAGAATTTAATACAAAAATAAGTAATTAAATTGTAAAACTTTTAACCTCTCTTCAAATAAAGAACCAAAAACTTTCTTCTTTATTAGATGAAACTCTCTCATTTAAAAAGATAAAACTTCTCTAAAATTAATAGTAAATATTAAATGTAACAACATAATATATACCCATTTTTCCCTCAACTTTAATTATTAGTTATTAATAGTTCAATTTAAATTACAATTAAAATAAAAATTACATTATAATTAATGAATTGAAATTTTTAAAACCATCTAAAAGTGTGTAAAAATCCCATTAATTTTTGAAAGGTCACAAGAAACTCAATTAAAGTAAAAAGAAATAAAATATTTGAAATGAAATGTAATTACTAGAAATAAAATTGATCATTCATGAACAAATGACAATATAGTTATAAATAACTAAGTTCAATATATAAAATATGTACATAAATTAATTATAAATATTTTTAATGGAAAAATTAATTATAAATCTTGAAATTTTACTTAATTAAAATTAAAATTTCAAAACTATATAAGCAAACTTTTAGATTACTTTTCAAAGTAACCTAATTCAAGATATATAATTGTAATTTTTTTTAAATATATTGTATTTAATTTCTTTTTCATAAATTTTATTGTGTTTAAAACAAGCACTGTATTCAATGTTGAGCGACATGTCGACATTTCGGTCGATGTCTCTATGTCAACTACCTCAAAATTTTGAGCAAGGGGTAATATTGGTTTTGCCCCAATATTGTTGAAATCTCGACATTTTGCGATATCTCGACATTTCCTCAAGATATTGACGAAATTTCGAATAAACACTTTTTAACTTTATAGCCGTGTAAAGGCCCACTCATTTTAAGCTCAAATTAATTTGTTCGAGCTTTGCACAGTGGGAGGAAGGGGACTACAGATTTATAGAAAAAGTTACTCCCACTTCTTTGAATCTCACTGATGTGGGACAAAATTCTTTTTCAAAACAGTAGTCTCTCTCATCTCTCCTTTCTACTTTATCCCTCTAGTTGTCCACCTCTAACTCTCACGACTCTCAAGTCACAATTTTATTTATTTTCTTTTTCTTTTCTTTATTTGTTTTTTATTCATGTATTTTAATTAAAAATGTTATGCTTTATGCTGTTTTTTTATTATTCTCTTTTTATCATATACATATATTTTATTTTTTAATTAAGTAACAATGTTTCATACCTATTTAATTATAATAAAGGATCTAATTAAGCTAAAAAAAAATCTTATTAATCAATTTGAACAATTTCAATCCAAATTTCCATACCTTTCATTATTTTTTCCAAAATTTCTATTAACATCGATATTTCTATATGAATATCATTTATATTTTAGACTTGAGGATTAAAAGGGTCTATTATAACTTAATTAAGCCACAATTAAATGTTCATTAACTAATTTAAATGATTTCCATTGATTTTCATGATTTCTATTAATTTTTCGAAAATTTTCATCAACATTTCCATCGACATTTCTGTAAAATCCGAACCTCGACATGTTGAACCTTGAAAACAAGATTCAAATAGTATTTATTTATGACATAAATGGACTTTATACAAAAACCTTTTAGGTACTTTGAATTAAAACTACAAGATCCCTAAATAGGGCTATAAAGGAGAATCTTTGTCTTCCTATTTTTCCCTTGAAATTTTCATAAATTTCTAATTTGTCATTTTCTTTGAATAGTTGCAACAGTTCAAGTTGAGGTGTTTGTTGAAAAAATTTAATCTAATTGAAATGGTTACATGATGAAGCGGTGAATCCTTTCGCATATGAGTGTGATCTAGACTGTAGATGTGAAACAACACAATCTAACAGTGGACTATGAAGGAGAATCTTTGCCTTCCTATTTTGTCTTTAAAATTTTAATAAATTTCTATGTTGTCCTTCTATTTGAATAATTGCAACTGTTGGGTTGAGATGTCCGTTGAGATAATCTACTTCAATATAAATGATTACACGACGAAGCAGTGCATCCTTTCACTTATAGGTGTGATCTAAACCATAGATGTGAAACATCAATCTCACAATAGGCTATGGAGGAAAATCTTTGGCCTTTCTGTTTTATCCTTCAATTTTTTTTTTAATTTCTATTTTTCCATTCTCTTTAAACAATTGCAACTGTACAAGTCAAGGTGTTCATTGAGAGAATTTAATCTAATTGAAGTGGTTACATGATGAAGTGGTGCATCCTTTTGCGTGTGGGTGTGATCTAGGCCATAGATGTGAAGCATCACAATCTAACTTGACTATGAAAGAGAACCTTTGCCTTCCTATTTTGCCCTTAAAATATTCTATTTTGTCATTTTCTTCAAATAGTTGCAAGTGTGTTTGTGGCAAGATGTTCGTTGAGAGAATTTAATCCAATGGAAGTGAGTAGACAACGAAGCGATGCATCATTTTGCGTATAGATGTGAACTAGATCGTAGATGTGAAATATCACGATCTAACAGTGCCCTATGAAGAATAATCTTTGCCTTCCTATTTTGTCCTTAAAATTGTTTTGAATTTCTATTTTATCTCTCTCTTCAAATATCTGCAGCTATATGGGTCGAGGTGTTCGTTGAGAGAATTTAATCCAATGAAAATAGTTAATCGGTGGAGCAGTGCATCCTTTCGTGGATGGAAGTGACCTAGGCAGTAGATATGTGTAAACATTAAAATAAAAATTGTTGCATTATCTTTATTACAATACCAAAATATTAACATATTATTCGGTAAATTAATTACTAGCATAATTTTTCATTTTGTACTATATAGAATTTTTTTTATGAAAAAGACGATAATATAAAAACATTAAAATAAAAATTGTTAGATTATCGAACTTTTAAAAATTTATAGCAATTAAAAAAATTTATATAATATTTATTTATTACATGCTAAAAAAACTACTATTTTTTTCAAAATTTTAAGTAAAACTAAAAGATTTCAGAAAAATTGTAGAAACTAACCTAAAATCAAAAACTTTTATCAGAAATGACTTGGCTTTGTGAAACCTGTTATGAAATAAGAACAATAAGAACAACAAGAACACAAAAAAGAGATGTAGGGAGCAAAGTAGAGAGCAATTGTATTCTCAAGTGTTGTGGACGTTTGATAATTCTCATTTATGAGGATTATTTGGTCTTTATACTTAGTTATTCTTGTTATTTTATGTGTGTTATTAGATAAAAAGGCTAGCAAATAGTTGGTTTAAATTGAATTATTGTTGGAAGCCTTTTAAATTAAGTAAGTGGAGAAAAGAAAGCAAAGGAAAATGAAAACCACACTTGATGTTTTTGTGCAGGAATTTAAAGAATGCAACAAAAATGCAATTGCATTGCAATTGTAATTCTGGCAGATCTGAAAAAAATGAAATAGAAATACAATTGCATTTCAATTGCAAAAATTTGGAAAACACACCAAATACGAGATTAGCATAATTTTGGAGATTTTAGGTCATTATTCTCCACGAATTCAGCAAGGAAAGTTGACTCAAGCTGCACATGAACAAATATGGAAACCCTAGCCCATAAAGCTTATAAAAGAAGGAAGAAACAGAAGCAAAGGGTATGGATTTTTCAAGTAAGAAAAAGTCGATCATTGTGCCATTTTTATTTCTATTTGCAGTTATTTTTTTCTTCTGTTTTCCAGCCCCTTTCAACTTTGAAACTCAATCCTTCCTCAACGAAAGTTGAAGGAAGTGAAGGCTCAATTCCCTTTGAAAAAATGGGAGTTGAGTCGATTGAGTAAGAAGTGAAAAAGGGGTTGTGTTCTTCCATTTTTTAGAATTTATTTTCTACACTATCTAAGTTTATTTGCTTAAGTTTTAGTGATTTAGTTGTTACTGTAATTTTGATCTTTTAGCTACTGTTTTATTCTTCCCATTTGTAATTCATTTTTGAAATAAATAGTTGTTGAATTTGTTTTGACTAATGGAATTTTGGTTGTTCTTTCATTATTATTAAGTTGTTATTCAATCATTTATTAATCCTGGAATTTTTATCACCTACGATTTCTATTTTAGTTATCCACGTTGATTCTTTTAATTCATTGTCTTTCATTCTTTCAATTATGAGTTAAGTCTTTCTTTGGGATTCAAGCATGTGAATGCTCTATAAATAGGAATAAAGGCCTAATTGTGAGAGCAACCTTGCTTACTCTATAGTTTGTTTGCTTTTATTGATTTTTAATGCTTATTATTAGTCTAGATTGATCACCTAGATTAGTATACAAAAATTGAGTCTAATTCTAAAAAGGTTAGATAAAAATTGGATATTCATAAAAGCAATAAAGGAAAATAGCCTAGACATAGGAATTTTTTTTTGCCCCTAGACATAGGACAAAGCCTTTAAAACCAAAAGAATTGTTTTTCAAAATTAACTAAGTATGTATTAATTAGCCATAGAAATATTAGTTTAATCGCTTAGCTTCCTAAAGATACTTCATAGAATGTCAAATAGATGTTGAATTCGGTTTACAAAGCTTAATTGTTGAGTCAAAGGATTGCAATTGCAATTAGGCCACAATTTCTTTCAATGGGGCAAAAAACATTTGAATCCCACTTTTATTATTTTTATTTCTTCTTTTTAAAAACAAAAAATTATCTCACTTATTGTTTTACATTGGTTACCCACAATTGCAATTTGAAAACATCTTTGTTTATTCTCTTGAATTTTGTTGTACTATTCCCTGTGGGATTGATACTCTGGAATACTGCCAGTTTTATAGTACTTGCATCGATAGTGTGCACTTGCACTGGACTGAAGCTTTGTTCTTAAACTAAAAATCTTTTCTTAAAGCCCACACGTTTTAGTTCGATCAACATTCTATCAAAATGCTTCATACAACTACTATTTATAATGTTATAGTGGTGTAGGTTCAAGTTCAAATGACTAAAAATAAGAGGGTGGGAGCTATTCTCAAGGGAGTGATAATCATGGGGAAGAATAGCTATAATGAGGTAGTGAATGAGTCAAATGTGAAAGTGTGAATTATGGATATCTTCTATATTATATTTATAACACTCCCCCTTAGATATCCATTGTATATAAATTATATGCCTCGTTAAAACCCTACTAGAAAAATCTTATGGGAAAAATCCTAGTGAAGTTAAAAGAGTACATAATTCATATATTTTAACAATTGCCTCATTACAAACCTTGCTAGGAAAACCCAATGGGAAAAAACCATAGTTAAGGGAAAGAGTAAAGTACATTTGCTCTCCCTCATGGAAGCATCACTTGAGATCTCTGAGTCATCACATACCGATGTTGTGCACCAATTTCTCAAATGTTGCAGTAGGTAATACCTTCGTAAATAAGTCTGCCAAGTTGTCTTTTGAAAAAATTTGTTGAATAGTGATATCGTCGTTTTCTTCAAGAATGCTGCAATTCATATATGAGATATATAACTAGAATATGTAACACACTCTGTATATAAATATTAGTAAACAGTTTATCAAATGTATATATATCATATGCACATAATATAAAATATACAGAGAATGTAAAAAGAACGAAATCAACATACAGTGGTAGAATAATTTTGTAACGACCGGTTTATTTAGAAACATTAATTTTGAATTATGGAAATTAAGTTGGATAAAATTTCTTAAGTATATTGATTTTAGAGTTAATTTGAAATTGGAAAGTTGTTTTAAAGAAAAAAAAAAAAAAAAAGAAAAGAAAAGAAAAAGAAAATAAAATCCATCCTTATCCATTATATATATATATAATTATTATTTTATTATTTTTATTTTATTATTTTTATTTTTTTTTCTCCTTCTTCTTCCTCACGAAGGCTTCCCCTTCCCGAAATCACTCACTCTCTCTCTCTCTCTCTCTCTCTCTCACGCGAACGCCGGCCTCCCGATCACCTCTCTCTCTCGATCGTCTCCCTCTCCGATAACACTCTTTCTCTTCCTTCCGTCGATAGCTTCGCCGGAGCTCGAAACCTCGCCGCCGCACGCCGTACTCGATTCCAGGCCGCCGGCCGCACGAACGCTCAGCCGAACACCCATCCACCGTCTTCTCCGTCTTTTTCCGTCTGCAACCCAACCCCGCCACCTCTGTTTTCGATCGCCGGTGAGGCCCCGCCGCAGCTCGTTGCCGAACACCCAACCTCGCCGTGAGCTTCTTCGCCGGACGACAGTTGCTTCGCCGGACTTCTTCTTCTTCTCTTTCATCTAACAGAACTCAGATCGCGCCGGATCTGTTTGCAAATGCCTCACCGGAGCTCACCGGAGTCTCGAGTGCACCAAATTTGAGCAAAACGGATCGTCACGCGCCCTCACGCGCCGATCGGAAGTCCCACGCGCCGCCGCACGGGCCGCCGTGCTCCGACCACGCGCCGCCGTTCGCCGGAGTTGGGTAAAATTTGCCATTTGGTCCGTTTCGTCGAGTTATTAATGTTAGAATGTGTTTTAGCGTAATTCGGATGGTTTAAGACACGTTTAGGAAACTTTTTAGGTGAATTGTCGAGGACCTTGGATTGTACTTGGAGTGGGAACTCGAGAAGCTCATTACTAGGTGAAGAAAGGGTATTTTAGTAAGTAAAGTTTTAAGGTAAGGGATCTCACAACGAAAGAAGTTTTCAAAACCTTGAGCTAGCTCTATATTTACTTTGAAAGTTTATGTTTTTCGTGTTAAGTATTTAAGAAAGAAAGTGTTTTATATGTATATTCCTTTATACGCTATTTCCATGAGTTCTATTTGAGTTTTCATGTTAAAAAGAATGGAAATGATATGTATGTCTTTGAAATGCGATTGTCTTGATTCATGCATTCATAACTATGTTCTAAAACGAATGGGACCTCATGCATGTGTTGTGTGCTCATGAAAAGATTTATGTAAGGCCGTGACGATAATTCTCCCAAAAGTTTTATGTGGGTTATGAGGGAACCCGAGTCTTCGGACTCTCTATGCTCCCGGGGTTCGAGAGTGCCCCCACGATGGTAGCCGACGGGCTTGAGTCTTCGGACTCCACGATGGTAGCCTTCGGGCTGAGTCTTCGGACTCCACGATGGTAGCCTTCAGGCTGAGTCTTCGGACTCCACGATGTATATTAGCTTTCGAGCTCAACTCTCAGAGTTAGGGAGGACTCTATTCGATGGAAAAACTATGTCTTCGGACTATTCACGAGGCCCTCGGGAGAATTTAATCGTTCACGAGAGCCGCGAGGAAAAGTACATGGTTTATAAAATGAATTTTAGGTCCCCAACTAAAGCAATGGTTTACGATGGTTTTATGATTTAAAATGACATGTTGCATGCGATTGAAACTCTTATTTGAAACTATGATTGACTTACTGAGTATTATTCGTTAATACTCACCCTTTTCCTTTTTAAAATATTTTCAGGAAAGGCTAAGATCGGCCCTAGCGCGTGACCGGGGATCAGGTACTCGAGTCATGGGAGCCGACCGATCGCTATTCCGCTTCTTTTATGTTTCTGGATGTACATAGAACTCATGTCGAGTTTTTAAATGTTTAAGAGGATGTTTCAAAGTCTTTTAACCTTTCTTTGTAAATCGTGCACGTATATTTGGCTTTCTATGTTTGAATTCACTTGGTCTATGCTGTCTGAACCCTAGCATCATATTGAGAAGTTTGTTGGATGCTAGGAGGTTGTTAGAAAATCTTAGAAGTGTGTTTTTCTATGTCTTATCAGGTAAGGGTCAAATTTTTGGTTTTCGCGTAGTTACGTCGTTATGTTGCCGAAATTTTCGGTAATATAGTGACGTGACTTAGTAATGACTCTTAGGTAGCGTGTAGAGCCTATAGGGTCGTTACAAATTTTAGATGATGTGTATGATGCAAAATTGAGATATGTATAGGGTATATATATGCATCATGTTTATCAACGATATATTAAACATTATAGATCATTACACAAGTAATAAGACTTTAAACATACTCTCAACATCTCAATTATTTATACAAAATTAAAGCATGTTTTACAAGACATCAATAACAATATTGATTTAACAATATAGATGTTTAAACAAGAAAGCATTTTAAACTCAATATGCCAATGTTGTTATACTTAAAATAGATCAAATAGTTTATTATAATTACATATATAAAGAAACGATAAATAAGTGTTATTTGAACTATATGAATTATAATAAATATTATGCTCAAATATAGAATCTTAGATAATAAAATTGATTTGAGCACAATATCATGATAAATAAATATGAACTTACTGAGCATAGTATATAAAATAACAAATAACAAATAACATGTTGATCTTGCATAAAACATATGTTGTCAATGTTTAACATACAATGTATATACGAGGTATATAATACATATACACTGTATATATGCAAAATATAGAAGACATTCGTCTCTAATTATGAAAATAAACCTACCTTTAACTGAACAAAAATGGTAAGGACTTGTGTTGATAATTTGTTATGAAATAAGAACAATAAGAACAACAAGAACACAAAGAAGAGATGGATGGAGCAAAGTAGAGAGAACAATTGTATTCTCAAGTGTTGTGTTCTATCAAAATGCTTCATACAACCACTATTTATAATATTATAGTTGTGTAGGTTACAAGCTCAAATGCCTAAAACTAGGAGGGTGGGAGCTATTCTCAAGAGAGTGATAGTCATGAGGGAGTGACTATAATGAGGGAGTGAATGAGTCAAATGTGAAGGTATGAATTATGGATATCTACTATATTATGTTTATAATAAAACCTACTCTTTTTTATTGTGTGAAAAGAAACATAAAATACCCAAAATTTATCTCTCTTCATGTTCTCTCTCATCTGTGTTCTTTTTATTCTCCCCCTCCTCTCTCATCCTAACATGGCTTGACCACCGATGACCCATCTACAATGCCCACGTGTTTCTTGACTAGTATATATAAATGTGGCTATGGAGGAGAATCTTTGCTTTCCTTTTTTTTCCGTACATTTTTACTAAATTCCTATTTTGCCCTTCAATCTTTGGGATGCGACTCTTCGAGTTTAAGTTTCCATTGAGAGATGTTAGGACAATGAAGATGGTTCTTAGAACTTTCACTTTACAAAATATACTTATATATATGAAAATTAAACTTTTAAGTCAAATAGGTGCAATTGATGCTGACTGGACACGCCTATTTGGGTGTAGGTGATTATCATCGAATCGGTGCATCCATTCACATATAGGTGCAATCCATGTATAAAAAAATAAACATGATTGTCAATATCTACATTGTCTATTTTTCCTAATAAAATGTCAACTGATAGGCAAAACTTTTTAATTTTATTAGAGAACTCAAAGGTTTCCTAAAGGAATGGAAATTAAAAGTGTTCATTCTTTGTAAGAAAAATAATGAACCGCGTCACAATGAAACCTTGGGAATTCAAAAACTTTGTTTTGAAAATTAAAACAATGGGGATTTTAACTATTTCTAAGACCAAGCTTTTGATCTTCACAAAGGAGCAATAAGGTAAGCCTCAAACTTGCTTTTTTCGTTTTTAGCATGAAATTTCTCAAACAATTAAGTGTAAATTGAAAGCACAATTATTGGTTGAAAACAAAGAAGCTAGTTTCACTCATACTTTCACTTGCACATTTATACTATATAAATGAAAGATCATTCCACTTTTTTCATATATAAATTTTTAATAAAAAGTCCAAGCATAAAAACAAAGAAAATATATGTTTCTCAACGTGTATTTTCACATGGACAATTCTATGTTGCATTATCAAGACGAGTTTTAATGTAAAAATAAAAATTCTTATTAAATAAAAAATATGAAAAATGTTGTTTATAAAGAGATTCTCCTTTTGTAATGACCCAACTTTCAAAGACCTCTATTAGGTTCTTTACTACATGCATGCTTGAATGAAAAAACAAATTCAATTTTATTTTTCAATTAAAAAAATGTTCACAAAACAACCTATAAATAAAACAATTAGCTTTTCAATTTGGATAAAAATAAAAGGTGAAAACATTTAAACAAAAGTCAAGAACTAAACCTCAGTTAAGTCAACCTTGTTTCAACTAAAAATAAAAATCAAGATAACAAAATCTAATAACACGAAAAACATGTTGACTCTGTCCCCATGGCATGAAAAACAAACGGTCCGTCACTTTCCTTGTTCACTCTTGCCATTACCTAAAAAAAATATTTTTGAAAGTATTGTTGGGTTTTATGTCCTAAAACTCGTGGTTTTGTAAACTGAATGTATATTCTATTTTACAATAAAGATGTTATTGAGGTTTATTCAGTAAATGTGTTATTGAATAAAGTGAATTGTGTATTCTATAACCCAAATCCAATAAATTAAGAACCCTTGACTATAAGATGTATACTTGAACTTTATGTGTGACATAAAAGTGGATCAAGTTCGAGTAATAGCCAAAACGGTCTATAGTATAGGGATAAGGCTGGGTACCTTATCCTGGGGACACTATGGACGCGGCCCACTTTGTATAGTACTAACGATGTGATCCTAAATCGTTCATGTGGAGACATGCGAGTGGGGGCGTCCTATGCAATGAGTTTGCATAAGACTGGACCGCGAAATAGTCACTTAGACTTTTTAACTCCGTTTACTGTTTTAACTGACTATATTCATACGATGACCTAGGTAACTCGATCTTAATCCTGAGCGTGCTATGAACTCCTGTTTATTCGAGATTATCTTTAGATTTGCATGGGTGAGAGTGGCCCGAGATCGCCGACTCAATAAGCCTCCCATTTTGGGGATAAGACCGGATAGATAGTTGGGAACATAGTCATGCGAGATGGAATTCACTCCTACCCGCTTTAGGGTATAGTAGAGAGGTTGTTCCCTTAAGTACTGACTCCAGGTCTTGAACAATGGGCCCACCCTCTCGTTGGCCCGAGAGGGATATGGTTTGTTGGTTGGACCACAAACCAAATTGTTCATTAGAGGATCAGTGGGACTTAAGGAACAAGAAGTAATTACAGGGGTAAAACGGTTTATTTGACCCAGCTGTAATTACGAACAACCTGTGAAGGATTGACTTACTAATCATGGTTATATTGAGTGGACAGAAATATATCTACATTGAGGAGAGTGCAGCCACTGGACTTTAGTGGAGTGTCCCGGTGGTTAACGAATGTTGATTAGCTAAGCTAAAGAGTTTGGCCGGTTAATCTCGTATCGTTGGAGCTCATGATTTGTAGGTCCATTAGGTCCCCTTACTAGCTCAGACTAAGCCTTGGAATAATTTGAGAGAAAAGAATTTGAATTGTTCAAATTCGGACTTGGGAGAAAAAGTTAATTATATGCGATATACTTAACGTTTCATAGCTTAATTATGAATTAAACTATGATAAAGAAGTGGAAATATTTAAATATGATTTAAATATTCGTTCGGTTTAAAACATGAATAGGGATTCATGTTCGAACGTTCGTTTTGAGAAATTAGGATTGGTCCAATTATTTAATTTGATATTTGATATTAAATTAAATATTTATTTAAAATTAATTAAATTGTTTAATTAATTAAAAATTGATTTTAATTTAAAATTAATTTTATATTAATTTTGAATTAAAATTAAAAGATAATTCAAATTCATTTGGAAATGAAATATGGACCAAGTTCATAACTTCTTCACCAAGCTTATTGTTTGAAGCATATCTTCTTTCAATTGACTTCTTCACTAAGCTTGTGGCTTTCTATAAATAGAGAAGAAACACAATGGTCTAAAAAGATTAGAAAAACAAGAGATTTTTGTATAAAACTCTCTAGCTTTTTTATTTAGATCTTTACTCATTCTTCTCCCAATTTCTCTCAATCAAAGATCCCACAATCCATTCCAAGGGCTGAGAATAGTAGGGAAGACTCTAGTGGTGGTCCAAGTAGTGTTGGTGATCCAAGATTTGCAAAGGATTAAGAGAATATTGAGCTACAAAGGTTTGTGTTCTTATTCTCTGTTTTTCCAGTTTTGAGCATGTTTTTTGTTTGATAAAATTGATCAAATTAGAGTGCTCAAGATCCAAAATTGCTTCCGCTTTCTTAATATTCACCCCTTCAAGTATGAGTATTTAAAATATTTAGTAAGTGACCACACTACAGAGGTCGATCATGTAAACACGCGCATACAAGTATCATGACGCTTAAATGTTGTGACCTAAACGCTTACATGACTAAAAGCTTTTCGTTTTGGTAATACTGCCAAATGTGACCATATGGCCACAAAAATCTTATTTGTGACCATATGTCACCCCTCTTTTTGACCATATCACAAACTTTTGGAAATAACATGAATACTTACTCTTGCCCATATCGCCAAGTTTTGAAAACATGCATAAAATCTTCCTGTTAACCATATCGCCAAGTTTTAGATTATTTGACCGTATCACCAAGGGTGTGTTTGGTGCGCAGAGTTGAGTTGAGTTAATATGTCTATGGAGTTAATTTGTTTGTGGAGTTAATAAATTTGTGTTTGGGGTGCTGAGTTGAGTTGAGTTGGTTTAGAAAGTCTGTATTTAGGGTGCATAGTTGAATTATTAAGTCAGGGGTATCTGGTGCAGTTTTTTGTGATCTAAAGAAGCCTGATTTTTTACTGGCTGTTTTTGTTTGCTTAATTTTTTTTCCAACCATTCAATTGCAAACATATTTTTCCAACTTTTCAATACTTAATTGAGATGTCAACTTCAAAACTTTGCACATATTCTACAATTTTTTTTGCATGTAATCATTGTACTTGAGGTAGACAAAATACTCTTGTTTTTCATACGAACAACGAAATTACAATATATTTCAACATTAGTGGAATATTCACAAAAGTAATGTTTCCATGCATTGATATTGATCTTTTTTTTAAAAAAAAACTTCATTGTTTATCTTTCTTTGTTTAGAAATTGACTTCTTCCATACTATATGTAATGTAGCCTTATTTTCTCTTTTTACCACAAATTGAACGTCTTTCAAATTATAAAAATGCAATGTTTCATTCTTTATAGCAACACATGGCAATTGATTAATGGAAAAAAGGTAATGTAGCTTTAATTTTTTTAAACACAAATTTAACTTCTTTCAAAATATAAAAATCCAAAGTTTCATTTTTCAAACACATATTCAACCTCTTTCAAACTTACAAATGAGGTCTTTATTATGACTCAATTACTAAGAAGGCCTATATTATGAAGGAGTTTTTTTTTTCCTTTTTTTTTTTTTAATAAATTTTAACCACATTGACCGGTACTTATTTACTTATTTATTTATTTATTTTTGCAAATAACTATTGTTTATTTATATTTGTTTAAACACATGTATTAAATTGAACATTTTTGAAAAAGAGAATGCCAGTATTTTACTTTTTCAAGATGACAAGAAAATGACAATATATTTCAACATTAGTGTCATGTAGGAGTGGAATATTCATAAAATATTAGTAGGCCACCAATGGCCAATTTACATGATTCACCAAAAAATAACAAAGATTCACAAAAAATAATTATGGTTCACAAAAAATAAGTAATGACCAACAATGGGTCGAGTTCGTAAGTTCAAAGAAAAATTGTTGGAGTAGAGAGTCAGGCTATTCGATCCTACCTAGGAGACACATGCAATACCTCTTCCTTGACTAGGGTTGGTCCTATAAGAAGTAGTCCGTCTTCTGGATGTTTGTGACAAGTAGGTCTATAAGGAAGACCCGATCATCCTCCAGTCAACCCTTTTATCTGATACAAATGGTTGGCCACTTCCTTCAGTCGTGCAGACTCCAATTCATACTTCTCCTTCTGCCATGATAAAAGTCTCTACATGTGAGACATTTACATATCCATGGTTGTCTGCACAATGCCGATGATTTCAGATTGAAAGGACGATCTTTTTCTCCTGCCGTCTCTGCCTCTAGAAGACATGCCACATGGAGTACGCCTACTATTAGAGGTGTTTGACAACTCTTCCTCCCTTCCATCCCCCGTGCCTAGGTTCTCTATTAGTCATTGCTCTAGACCAAATAAGTCTTGTGATCCCAATCAGATTTCCTCCTTCGTCTATTCTACAACGTTGGAGGCCATCTCCATAGGGGTCTTTATGCTTATCCCTGTGGCTTTATCCTTTCCAAAAACAAATGCCATATCATCATAGTGCATGAATGGCTTGTTCCTCATCCCCTTCGGGTTTGGATGGTCCTACATGTGAATAGAGAATATTAATATGCATAGAAGAATGATGACAATATGCTACAATGGTACGATCTTACCTTAACCCATGTATCAAAAATAACTCTTCATTTCAGCCAAATTAGCTGCAAGCATTACTTAGCATCTACGCAACAATTGTGTATTGCTTTTTCAGAGATCTCACCTTGCAGTCTATAGTATTCTGGCTTATTGAAGAATTTGATAATTTCTTTGCTAGCATCTGTTGGAGATGTTGTAGATACCCAGGCCCGAATTTCTCGTTGTTAGATTGCCAACCACCCTCTACCAATGCTACCAGTGACTCCACCAACTTCACATCCTAGACATTTGCCCAGCTGTGTTTTGGATTTTTCGATGTACCTACCATTCTGCTACATAAATACGTATATCCAAATAATGTTACATTTAGAACAAAAAAAATAGATTTGGGTTTACCTACCATAGAAAACACATTAACTATATTACCACATAACTTAGAAATACAATAAGGAAGAAACGAGAAAGTTGTCCAAGACTGAAATACATCATAAAACATCTTACCAATATAGAATACATGTAAATATGTTTGCTTTCAATTGGAACCATAAGAATTATTGAACTAGCAAAGTCATCACCATTGTTCCCAAGCATCAGACAATTGCTATGCCAAGTCATTCATAAATTGAGTCCATTTGTCAAAGCTTTCAATGAATTGTATACTGTACCCTTCGATACCACTGGACGCAGAGTCAACTTTCTCGACCTCATCCAACATTGCAGTTGATCCCATCACCCTAGTGATGAGGTTATGAATGAGGCAACATGTTGTTATTGTTCGGCATTGTACTTGAATCGAGTAGAATGACTTCTCTCGAAGAATGGCCCACCTCCCCTTCAACACACTGAATGCTCTCTCGATGACATTCCTTGCAGAAGAGTGTTTCATGTTAAAAATTTTCCTTAGAGTAGTAGGTGAATTTCCTACTTCACGCCATTCTAAAAGATGGTACCATTCTCCTCTATGTGGTGCAACGAATCCCTTAGCCTTAGGGTACCCAACATCACATAGGTAGTAATATCCTGTACAAGGTAGTATGGGTTAATTGATAAGCTTAATGTTTTTTAATCTATTAATAGTTAACAACGTTTAGGGTATACCCCTAGGACCTTCAAGTTGTTAGGTCAAGAGATTGCATACCTAAGAACCGTAGAATCGGTCGCCGAACCTTCCCATCCTGGCATGAAGAATATGAACTGTCTGTTGGCTTTTTGGCCTTTCATTTCAAATTAATTAATTTTAATTAATTAATGTTTTGATGATAACAAACCTGATTTTTTTTAATTGGAAATTAGTATTTTTGAAGTATCCATTGTGTAGAGCTCAAAATAACGATTCCAACGCATCTTGAATCGTTCGAATCGAAGCTCAAACGAAGAAGTTATGGGAAAAATAAAATTGAAGGGAAAATCCTACATGGCATGACATGTGGCATATATGGACGACGTGGAACCTTCAAACGGTCGAAAATGATGATGTGGCTGATGATGTGAACGATGACATGGCAAACCATGGACCAATAGGATTTCGACACGTGGCATATTAATTATTTTAATAATTAAAAAGTCCAACGATTAAAATTTAAAATTTTATTATTATTTTAGTTCGGCCAATGAAAAGGTGACACTTTGCTTTCTTAATTAAAATAATATATATATATAGTGGGTCAAACAATCAAATATTTTAATATTATAATATTATTAATTTTGAATTTCTTTTTTGTAGCCAATTAGAAGCTGACATGTGGCAGAAATGACTATTTTTTGTTTTCCTTCTATTTAAGGCTCGAAAAAAATTAGAAAAAATGGTGAAAAAATTCTGAAAAATTCTACTTCTCTTAGAGAGCATTTCCATCATTTTTTAGTAGTTTTTGAGCTTCAATTTCTTTAATTTTCATAACCATTTGAGGGCTTTAATTTGTAAGAATTCCTTCTTACAAAGTGTGTGAGCTTTGATTTGTGTATCTACTTTTTGAGAGAGTTTTTCCATCTTATTATTCAACTTCTAATTCATTGTAAGGGTTTCTTTTGATCTCGAAAAAGAGAAATTGTAACGGTTTGATCCTGAACTGTGGAAAGGATCGGGTTTGTTCTTGCTCCCGCAAAAAGAATGTGTAACGGTTGGACTCTAAGCCGTGGAAAGGGTTGTTTGTTCATTTTTCTAGTGAAATACCCAAGAGGAGCTTGGGGAGTAGAGTAGGCTGGGTTGTGCCGAACCACTATAAAATTCCCGGTGTCAATTTCTCTATCCCTATCTTATTTCATATTTGCAATTAATTTGTTGTTATATTATATGCATAAAATCAATTATTCTTGTATGTTTATTTTGGTTGGTATAATTTTATCTTTACATATTCTTTACCAATCTTGTTTTTAGAATTAAATAGGGTGTTCAAAATTGTTGGTTTTAATTTCTTGTTTATTTTGGAGTGTACTTATTTGCATGATTTATTGTTTAAATTAATTATTGTAAAAAGTATGTTAATTTGTTTTTTGGGCCCACTTTAGTAAAAAGTTTTATAAAGTTTAAATAAACCCTATTCACCCCCCCTCTAGGGTTGCCATACCGATCCTACACTGTTCGTTCAAGAAACAAACTCTAAGTATGTTCGTTACAATTTCACCTTTCTTTGTCCTATATCAGGGTCGATCAACGACACTAACTTTAACTTTGAACGTGTCATCTAACGCACCTAGACAATTCTGTTTGGAATGAAGACATCGTAGTCACATTACTTATGTCATTTAAGTTACATACCTTTTATCCATGACAATGAATGAATATATTTAAGTTTTCTATATCTCAAACCATTTCCATTGCTCATCAGTGCATGCGTTGGTGATTGACTCTGTTCTTTTTAGCAACACCTCGTGAAGTTGCAAGACTGCATTGAGCACGAAGTTAAAGTGTCTGGAAACCGTCTCACCGAACCTCGCAAATTGCCTGCAAATTACTCGATTCTTAACATCATGTGCTAGTATGTGCAAGAATGTAGCCACCATCTCCTCAATATCAATACATTGAGTTGGTACCAAATTGTAGGTCATCCTACGCATAGTATAGAGGATTGCAAAAGCCCTTCTAACCATCCTCGTGCTTTCACGACAACAAAAGTCATTCTCGTTAATGCGGTAGGAGAAATTCAACTACTTAATTGATGTCTAACGTACGACAATTGGTTCTTTAATCTATGATAATCGTTAAGTAGGATGCTTAGATTTATAAACAACTGTCTTTGGGAGGTGATAATGATTGTGAGGATAGTAAATAATTATTCAATAGTTTCCATCTTGCGAGGTAAAAAAGGGGGGAGAAGGGTAGTTGATCTTGAAACACAAATGTGTCCTTTGTTAATTTTAACTACATCCATTGTAGTGTACAAAAAGTGTATCACTGAAGTCCAACTAAGCGAATCCCTATATACATAACAATCATTCCGACCAAAAAATCGAATAATAGAACCATAATACTATTACACTATCCTCCATGAACATTATTAATAGTAGACATGTTGCGTGCAACTCCACTAGGCATGACCACAACTGATGGGTCATTAGTTGCGACTATAAACTGAGTATATGCATGCTCTGCTTCTGCAAAAGTTGCATAAGATTGGTAAATCGCTCCCCTAAATTCATGGACTTGTCTATGGCACTCATGTCAGGTCATGTAAATCCCTTGGTTACGACCAACGAAGACCACATAGAACTTCGTTTTACCTATAATCCTAAAGTCAAAGTGTATACAGTTAACCTTAATATCATCGATAGAGCATATCTACACATTTGTCTAAGTTACAAGCATGTAGTAAAGTGTAGATCTTTGGCCAAACTTTAGGGGGTTCGACCATAGTTTATGGGTTTATGGTATTTTAGTGTTTTAGGGTTTTGGGTTTTCGGGACTTAGGATTTAGCATCTTAGGGTTTGAGGTTTGGAGTTTTAAGGTTTGGGGTTATAGGTTTTTTAGGGTTTTATAGTTTTTTAGGGGTTTAGGGGTTTGGGCCAACTTTAGGGGTTTAAGGATTTTTAGTGGTTTAGAGTTTTCGTAGGGTTTTAGGGGTTTATAGCTTTTATGTAAAATTGTTGGTTATGGTATATTATACATGCATGTTGGTTAGTTTAGAGCATTTGACACTATTCATAAATATGACATAGAAAATTTTAACAACATTATTCCACTACAAATACATGCATTATGTGTCCTATAAAAAAAAGACATCTCAATTTTTTTCAAGTACAAGTGAGATTTTTTTATGAACTATTTTTTTAATACACATGTATTATGGAGTTACTTTTTGTTTTTGAAAATAGGAAATACCAATGTTTATTTTTTTGGTTTAAGCACCCTGCATTGACCTTTTTTTTTAATTTTTTTTTAGGAAATAGGAAATGCATGGACTTTTTTTTAAAAACAATTTCACTGTTTCTCTCTCTCTCTCTCTCTCTCTTTTTAAAGTACAAATGCCAGTTGTTTTTTTTTAAATACACATGTATTATGAGATTCTTTTTTTTTTTTATAATTTTTTTTTGTAGGAAATAGGGAATGCATGGACCATTTTTAAAACAAGTAGTTGAATATTATGTGCGTTGCACGTGTTTCATAGAATGTAGAGTCTTATACATATGGAAAATGAAGAATTACACTTGAATATATTTTTTTAATTTTGATTAGCATCATTTGTTTATTCAATTAGTTTCAAACTTTAATTTAAACCATTTTTTTTTTATTTTGATTTGCATCATTGGATTACCCACTTAATTTCAAACTTTAATTTAAACCAAAATATTTTTTTTCTATTTTTTTAAAATTTTGTATTATCTAGTAATTGAAAAAAATCTTTTTTGCAATGAACTTTTCAAATTCAAGGGAATCATTAATTAGATAGGGGTTCTCAATTTTAGAACTCTTTGAATCTATGAAAGAAGTTTCGAGGAGATCTATTGGTTAATTTATTTTTGTTTACAAAAGTTCACTAAATCGAGAAGATCTATTAATAAATTTATTTTTGTTTACAAAAGTTTAATTTCAACTTTAATTTAAACCAAAATATTATTTTGATTTTGATTTGCATCATTTGATTACCCACTTAATTTCAAACTTTAATTTAATCCAAAATATTATTTTTTCTTTTTTTTTTTAAATCGAATTAGTTATGAAAAAAAAAATCTTTTTTTTGCAATAATCTTTTCAAATTCAAGTTAATCATTAATCATTAATTAGATACGTGGTTCTTAATTTTAGAACTCTCTGAATCGATGAAATTTTTTTTAGGAGATTTATTGATCAATTTATTTTTGTTTACAAAAGCTCACTGAATCGAGAATATGTATTAATAAATTAATTTAAATAAAAATATTATTTTTTATTTCAAACTTTCATAATAATAAATTAAGAAGTATTGAGTTTATTTTTTTATCATAAAATTGCAAGATAGAGAATTCAATCTCCCATCAAATAAAATAACTTTTAGAATCTGAATATTAATTGTTACGATAAATTGGAGATTGCAATGACATTATATTTTTAATAACTATAATTAATTTTATTTAAATATAATAAAATTACATAAATAGGAAAAAAAATATAAAATTGTAACCATTCTTTCCTAAATCCTAACCTAGTAAACTCCAATTTATCCAAAAAAAAAAAAAAAAAAGGAAGAAGAAAATAATCTGATTGCATCACATTGTTTGTCATTTTCTACTCCTTTTGCCTTAACAAACCAGAATTGCAATCGTTTTCTTCTCTACCCTCTTCAATATACCAAGGATCAATAGATGGACTAATGTATATTTACAATTTTAAAAAGAGAAAAAGAAAACTACAAAAGCAGTAAATTACATTAAATCACTCTCCTTTGCCATTTGCCAAAAAAAAAAACTACAAAAACACGTAAGGGTAAATTACATGAAACCATCTTCTTTCTCTACCATTTGCCAAACAAAAAAAAAAACACACACACAAAAAACAAAAGCATTTAAAAAGAAGTAAATTACATTAAATCACTCCTCTCTTTATCTGCCATTTGCAAAAATAATTAGAGGGGGAACTCATTCACTTGTCGACCTTTAACATCACCATAACGAAGTCTCTTCAATAATAAATTGTTTAAACCTTGAGAATTGGAAACTTGGATACAAATGATTTGGTTTATTGAAAAGAAAGATTAGGCTTATATAGCCATAGCCATCAAATGAAAAGAGTAAAAATCAAAATTTCTCTCCTACATAGGTTTTGGAATCACTTTAGAATAGATGAAAGAATTCAGTTGTGGGATATACTATATATAGACTAATGATGTATGATATTTAATTATGTATAATAATCAGAATAGATCAAAATCTAATATTTAGTTAATATACTTATTCGAAAAAATCTTATCTTTATTTTTTAAAAAAAATTAATTTCATATTCTTGAAAAACAATTGTTGAATTTTTAAAAAAAGTTTTTGTTCTTTAACTTTTTAAATATGCATTAATTTTTTTTAATATTAGTTTATTTAAAAAAAATCTTTCACAATAATTTTATATTCTTGAAGACACATGAGTTCAAAAATATTATTTTAGTTTTTGTTATTAACTTTTTAAATACTCATAAAAAAAACTTTAAATATTAGTTTATTTTTATTTTTTTTCAATATGCAATAAATATTGTTTAATATATAATAAATAAGTATCGTTTTATCATTTTATTATTCAAATATGTTTAATTTATCATTTTATTATTCAAAATTCAAAAATGTTGAATTTATCATTTTATTATTTAAATTATTTAGATATGCATCGGTTAGTTGGAAGATTGGAGATTGTAGAGATTTTAGAACCTTTATTCAAATTAGAGATCACATGCGTAGAGATTTTAGAATATTTATTCAAATTGAGGATAGAAAAGAAGATCTTTAAATTAGGAAGGGAAAAATGGGAGGTCTCTAAATTAAGAAAGGGCAAAAGGGAAAATGAAAATTTTCTCATCTCAAGCGTCCTTTAGATAGAATAGATTTCACTTTTTTTCTATTTTCTTTTTCTTTTAAGTACACTTGCCAATTGTTTTTTTTTCTTTTTTAAATATACATGTATTATGAGATTCTTTTTTATTATTATTATTATTATTTGTAGGAAATAGGGAATGCAATTTTTTTTTAGGTAAACATACCAATTGGAATTACCATGTTATTTTTACAAATACACTCTTTTCTTTTCTTTTTACTGCTTCCATGCGTGGAAAAATTATTATGTCAAAACAATAGCAAAAAATTAAGGTCCCGTTTAATAACCATTTGGTTTTTTGTTTTTGGTTTTTGAAATTTATACTTGTTTTCCTACAATTTCTTCATCATGGTTTGCACATTTCTTAAAGAAACATTTGAATTCTTAGTCAAATTCCAAATTTCAAAAACAAAAACAAGTTTTTTAAAACTACATTTTTTAGTTTTCAAAACTTGACTTGGTTTTAGAAAACATTGGTAGGAAGTAGATAACAAAACAAAGAATCTCATAGGTAAAAGTAGTGTTTATAAGCTTAATTTTTAAAAACTAAAAACTAAAAACCAAATGGTTATCAAACGGGGCCTAATATATTAAAAACGGTTTCATTGATTAATGTTAGGTTCAAATTTAATAAAGTTATCGAACTAGAAAATTTTGCAGTACAACATTTGAATACTAAAATAGAGTATTCAAATTCATCAACATGGCCAATGAAATATCAATTGTGTATAAAAGCTTCCAAAGGAAAATAATAACAAACCACGTACTTCAAACATTACTACAAATATTTCAAATAAATAACACACAAACAATGCCCAACACTTATAAAATATCCAGTGTCTATAAACATAACAACAAGAGAATGAAATGGCCACAAAACCAAAGTGTATGAAACTTGAATGTGACATAAATACAAGAAAAAATGCATTTCGAACTATAAACACACGAACCTCAAACTAATGTGTGGGAGAATATTAATTTGGGCCCTACACATAATTCAAAGAAGTAGTTAGATACAAAGGTAAGTAGAACTTGAAAATGAAACAAAATAAATGTACATTATACCTAAAAGGATGTACCTTGGGTAGATCAGAATGGTTCAGAAGGAGTCCTTCGGGACTTGAACCGGCACATGTGAATAATATCGAATTGAAAAGAAAATGTAAGCCATATTAGTATATAAAAAAAAAAATAAGTAGGCCTTGGAATGTAACATACCTTCACATGGAGATGGTATTGTTATAGAGGGACCACCTACTACACATACAAAGAAGTTAGGAAAGTGTGTATGGACCACAGAGGAAATAATGTAAGAAAAGTAGGGTTAGAAACAACTCACCACACTACAAGTAGATATTAGGCTTTGGAGTTTTCTCAAAGGCATAAAACGTGGGAGGCCAATTATATATAATGGTGGTTGATCCCACCTACCTCTAATTAATAGAAAGTGGGGAGTAATGGCCATCAAATAACTCACACAAACAGAGGAGAGTGGTTACAACTTAATAAATACTGGTGGTTGAATATTAAGGAAATAGGTGGTTGAGCACTACAAAACAGAGCAATAAATGAGGGTAGATTGAATTTAAATTTTATAAAAAAAACATGCAGTTAATGCGAACAGAGAAGAGGGCTTTTGAAATTCATTAATCTAAACAGAGAATCCAAATTCATCAGAAAAAAAAAAGTATACTAAGAATAGGAAAACATACCTCATGAATACATTTGACTCATTCTTGTCAAAGGAAATTCATTAATCTAATAGAGATTGAAATTAATTTGAATGAGAGGTGGTTGCTGATGATAAATGATCGGATGAAACTTGTGGTTAAAAATAAAGAAAGATGTTCAGTCCAATACAAGTGCACAATATCGATGCAGGTAATAAATAGAAGTATTCCTGAGTATCTATCCCATAGGGAACGAATTTTAACAAAAACTAAGAATAGCATAGAGATGTTCACAATTGTAATTAGGGTAACCAAATTGAAATTTAGGATTGTGATTGTATGAAAAGAAAATAAAAACAGAAGGCTAAGTGGTAAATTTACAAGAATAAAAAGGGGGCTCAAGAATGTTCATTGCCCGTAAGACATGAATTGTCACTTAAATTGCAATTGTAATCCTTACTTGCACAAACAATTGTAAACCGAATTGTAACTCCTATTCGACCTTGATTTCAAAATCTTTAGGAGGCTAAGGGATTGGACCAATATGTCTATGGTCAATTGTAATTAGATAAATTTAGAACATAATTCTAGTGGTTTTGGAGTCTAGCCCTATGTCTAGGGTCAAGAATGGCTTATGTCTAAGCTCTTTTCTCTATTGTTTTTGTGAAATCCACTCTTCTCTAACCCTTTCGGTATTAGATTCTAGCTTAATATGCAACTCTAGTTGATCATTCTAGAGTTACAATTTCCATCAACTCAACACAAGCAAACAATTAATGTGTAAGCTTGGTTATCTTTCTAGATTAAGCTCAATTCACTCCTTAGGGTATTCACATCTTTGAACCCCTAAAAAGGACTTAGCTCATATTGGCAATAAAAGAAACTAAAGAAATGCATAATTTAAAATCCATGTTGGCAAAAAGAAGACTTAAAGATAATAGCATAGAAAAAAAACATAAAGCTGGAAATTGAAGAGTTTATTTCGATTCTTCCCTCGAGAGAATTACACGAAAACTACAACCAAAACTTAGAAAAGAAATTCCAAGCTTTGACTAACCCAAACAGAACTAAAACAAGAGCAAAATAAGAACAAAAAAAGAAAGCTTGCTGGACATAAAAACAAGAAAAGCAATGGGCAAAACAAAGCTAAGAATAAATCTGAATTCAAAATTCAAAAATAGAATGTATTGGAAACTTATATATGAAAAACACGAATTGCTCCTTTTTTCTCTCTTATTCCTCAATCGATTAATCCCACCTCGTTCAAGGGGACTTTAATCTTCACAATCTAGAACTTTCATTCAGATTAGATCGAGAACTCAGGTCAAAAAGGTTCTGGAGTGAACGGACAACAAGCAAGAAAAGAAGAAAGTAGAAAAAATGGGTCTTCTTCCCAAAGATGAATTCCATCTTCTTGGTGTAGTTTTCTTCCATTTTATAGACCATGGCTGGTAGGGTTTCTTTCTTTGTCTTCGCACAAATATGGCCAATTGATCTCGCTGAAATCGAGGAGGGTAATCTTGAAAATTTCCCAAAAATCTTGCAACTTCCAAAATTTTTGCATTTTCCAGATCCGTGAAGAATTGTCATTTCCAATTGCCATTTTGGATTGCAATTGCAATTCTGCCTTGTTCAAAATCGACTTCCAAATGCGATTGCAACTGCAAGTCTTCGCAGCATCAATTTTCTGCATCAAGACAAAGTTTTCAACCACTTTTTCCTTCTTTCCACTTATTCTCTTCATTTCGTTCATTCTTAACATGCTTACTAAATTTCACAAAATATTGCTAAGATTTCATAAGGTCATACAGATAATTTTATTGAATTTTGAGCAGAACTTGAGTCTAACGGAGATAAATAATCCTAAAAAATGAGAATTATCAATAATGTAAATAGAGAAGAAGGCATTTAAAATTCATTAATCTAACAAAGGATTCAAATTCATCAGACAAACAAGTATAGTAAGAATAGAAAAACCAGTCTTAGGAATACATTGGACTCATTCATGTCAAAGGAAAATATTGCATGAATTGATTGTCCACAGAGAAGAATGCAGTAGGACAAATAATCGACACAAGTTAATCAAAACATAATAGACCTCAACTCAATTGGCCAAATCAGTATGGAAGTAAAAAATGAGCTCAACCAAAATCAATATGCAAGGAAAAATTCCACATAAACAGAAGGTTGGGAGATGGAAAAAAAATGCATGTTATGTATGAAAGGAATGAACTCTTCATTTGCAGCCGAAGCATTTGATCATCTTTAATTTATTTTATAATTAAACAAAAAACTTTTAGGTTAAGCAAAAACATACCTTTAGTTTAATATGGAGATTGTTCTAGCAGGTCTTTAATCTTCTTACTCAAACTCCAACAAGGTTGATACTCCAATTTCACAAAACCTACTTGCTATGACTCGAGTACAATACCAAGGCTTGTGGGAGCCTCTTTGAAAGAATATCCATAGGGAATTGGAGAGAATTCTTTATAGAAGAGAGGATGTCTATTATGGCCAACCCAAGGGTCACATTTATAGAGACCTAGGACACATCTTTGCCATAATTAAAATATTATATTATAATATCTAATATATTAAAATATATATTATACTTATTTGAATCTCATTCAAATCTACTCCAATATATATCTAACCTATTTGAATCTCATTCAAATTTTAAATATATATTTTTCTTTAATGTATCTAATATACATTAATCATTTTGATATTTAATGTATCAAATACAATAAATATATTTTTCTCTTTTATATATAATATATATAATATATTAAATATTAATTTGAACATTTCAAATTTTTTTTCAACTAAATTGATCCTTTAGTGTTACTTTGACCTAGCAAGGGAACCTTATGGACCTATAGATTATAAGCTACAATGACACAATTAATTAATACAAATCTTTAGTTAATTAATTAACTTTAGGTCACTCCATTGTAGACCTAGTGTAACGCTCAACTCAATCGAGTGCGTTAATTTTGGAAATTTTTGAGTTTTGAAGAATTTGGGTTTGGTCATGCATTGATTTGGGTTAATTGGGGACTGGGGGGAAGTGAAGCAAACCTATTTTGGGCTTTGGGTTATTTGGTCTTTGGGAAAGCTCTAAATTAGGTCTATTTATTTTGACTTGTATGCAGCATTGTAGAAGGTGTGCTTTCAACTCCCCTTCTTCCTCCTCTATTTTGCGTGTTGCAGGCCCAGGTGAGGCAAGTTTCATTTGGCGATCCAGTGAGTGGCCTCCTCTTTCTCTTTCCATTTTTTTCCTCTTCCCCATTCTTCTTTTTTTGTCCTGCTCTTTTTTCTTTTCCTTCTTTTCTCGAAACCCTTCCCTTTCCGTTCCCTCTCTCCCTCGGCAAACCCCCTCCCACCGAACTCCTATTTCTTTCAGCCCCTTTCCCTTTTTGTTACTCTCCCCAACCCCCAACCCCCAACCCCCGTCTCCCACTCCTATTTACCCTCCCACCAAACACCCCCTCTCCCTTTCATCTCTCTTGTCTCTCCCATTCTTCTCCCCCCTTCGTCCCCCCCTCTCTCTCTCTATCTTTATCTCTATCTCTTTCACTTCACCCTTGTGTACAATTTAGGTATTGTAGTGAGCGAAGTGGACACCTCATGACCAACAACAAGGGACTATTTTATGGGATTTTGGCAAGTATCTGTTGTGTAACAACTTTGAGATCAGCGACCTTTAGGCAACACGAACCCAATTTGGTGTGGTCGACGTGCATTGGCTATGGGTAAGCTTTTTAACCTTGGAATTGTGGTGCTTTTTGTTTTTAAAGTATGATGTGGTTGCTATGAAAATAGACCGGAGGTGGCCTTTGGGTGCAAGTTGTAACGACCCTATAGGCTCAACATGCTACCTAAGAGTCATTACTAAGTCACGTCACTATATTACCGAAAATTTCGGCAGCATAACGGCGTAACTACGCGAAAACCAAAAATTAGACCCTTACCTGATAAGACATAGAAAAACACACTTCTAAGATTTTCAAACAACCTCCTAGCATCCAACAAACTTCTCAATATGATGCTAGGGTTCAAACAACAGAAACCAAGTGAATTCAAACATAGAAAGCCAAATACACGTGCACGATTTACAAAGAAAGGTTAAAAGACTTTGAAACATCCTCCTAAACATTTAAAAACTCGACATGAGTTCTATGTACATCCAGAAACATAAAAGAAGCGGAATAGCGATCGGTCGGCTCCCATGACTTGAGTAGCTGATCTCCGGTCACGCGTTAGGGCCGATCTTAGCCTTACCTGAAAACATTTTTAAAAGGAAAAGGGTGAGTATTAACGAATAATACTCAGTAAGTAACTCATAGTTTCAAAGCAAGAGTTTCAATCGCATGCAACATGTCATTTTAAATCATAAAACCATCGTAAACCATCGCTTTAGTAGGGGACCTAAAATTCGTTTTATAAACCATGTACTTTTCCTCGCGGCTCTCGTGAAAGATTAAATTCTCCCGAGGGCCTCGTGAATAGTCCAAAGACATAGTTTTTCCATCGAATAGAGTCCTCCCCTAACTCTGAGAGTTGAGCTCGAAAGCTAATATACATCGTGGAGTCCGAAGACTCAGCCCGAAGGCTACCATCGTGGAGTCCGAAGACTCAGCCCTAAGGCTACCATCGTGGAGTCCGAAGACTCAAGCCCGTCGGCTACCATCGTGGAGCACTCTCGAACCCCGGGAGCATAGAGAGTCCGAAGACTCGGGTTCCCTCATAACCCACATAAAACTTTTGGGAGAATTATCGTCACGGCCTTACATAAATCTTTTCATGAGCACACAACACATGCATGAGGTCCCACTCGTTTTAGAACATAGTTATAAATGCATGATTCAAGGCAATCGCATTTCAAAGACATACATATCATGTCCATTCTTTTTAACATGAAAACTCAAATAGAACTCATGGAACTAGCGTATAAAAGAATATACATATAAAACACTTTCTTTCTTAAATACTTAACATGAAAACATAAACTTCAAAGTAAATATAGAGCTAGCTTTAGGTTTCGAAAACTTCTTTCGTTGTGAGATCCCTTACCTTAAATCTTTACTTACTAAAATACCCTTTCTTCACTAGTAATGAGCTTCTCGATTTCCCACTCCAAGTACAATCCAAGGTCATCGACAAATCACCTAAAAAGTTTCCTAAACGTGTCTTAAACCATCCGAATTACGCTAAAACACATTCTAACATTAATAACTCGACGAAACGGACCAAATGGCAATTTTTACCCAACTCCGGCGAACGGCGGCGCGTGACCGGAGCACGGCGGCGCGTGCGGCGGCGGACGGCGGCGCGTGGCCGGCGCGTGAGAGCGCGTGACGATCCGTTTTGCTCAAATTTGGTGCGCTCGAGACTCCGGTGAGCTCCGGTGAGGCATTTGCAAACAGATCCGGCGCGATCTGAGTTCTGTTAGATGAAGGAGAAGAAGAAGAAGTCCGGCGAAGCTACTGTCGTCCGGCGAAGAAGCTCACGGCGAGATTGGGTGTTCGGCAACGAGCTGCGGCGGGGCCTCACCGGCGATCGAAAACAGAGGTGGCGCGGTTGGGTTGCAGACGGAAAAAGACGGAGAAGACGGTGGATGGGTGTTCGGCTGAGCGTTCGTGCGGCCGGCGGCTTCCGGCGAGACGTAGCTCGCGAATTCCGGCGAGGCTAGGCGTGCAGGTCGACGGCTTCCGGCGAGACGTAGCTCGCGAATTCCGGCGAGGCTAGGCGTTCGCAAGATAGTGAGAGAGAGAGAGAGAGAGAGAGAGAGCGCGTTCGGGAGGAAGAAGAAGGAAAAGAAAAAAAATAATAAAAATAAATAAAAATAAAATAAAAATAATAATAAATAATAAAAATAATATTATAAAATCAAAAATATCTTCTTCTCTATAAATGACCATAATACCCTTTCCTTTTCCAAAAATCACCAAATTACCCTCAAAGCTAATAAATTCTTAATAAAACTTTACCAAAACAACATTTTAAACTTACCCAAAACGTCTCGGGTGTTACACAAGTCCTAACCTTATAGGTTATGGTTGTTATTGTGTGTTCATTTTGGGTTAGTGAAGGTTGGTTTTTAGGTTGACATTAAAGGCCTAGCATTTTGTGTTGTTTGTTTTCGTAGGTGAAGTTGTCATCGGTCTAAGAAAAGGAGGAGCTGCTCAAACTTGGCATTTGGAATAAAGGTAAGTAGCCATTTGGATTTGCGAATAAGACTTTGAATGCAAAGTTGTTGTGTGCATGATAGATGAGATAAATGTGGAGCAAGTTTGTCTGTTTAGTAGTTATCTGTATGCTGGAATGTGTGTCAAGTATAGGCAGTGTGACTTTTCTTCTAGACTATTGCTTGTGCTATGTTTTTCTAAGTTTGTTGATTGGATGTTGTGATTTGGCTGGATTTGTGAACCTTGGGTCGGGTTGTGGTTGATATCCTATTACGACAAGGCAGTTTGGGCAAAATAGGCTACCCTGGAGATTCCAAAGTGTTACAAATGAGCAAAAGCCCGTTAGGCTAGTGCCACCTACCCTTTTGTCTCTCTTGTGCGAGTCTAAAACTCTAGGTTGATGTGAGATTAGTTGGCATGAGGGTTGCTGATCGAACTGAAACGTGGGGCTTAAAGAAAATATTTGTAAATTAAAACAAAGCTCCAGTCCAATGCAAGTGCACACTGTCGATGCAAGTAATATAAAACTGGAAGTATTCTAGAGTATCGATTCCACAGGGAATGGATACAACAAAATTCAAGAGAATAAGCAAAGATATTTTCAAATTGCAATTGTGGGTAACCGGTGTAAAACAATAGTTGGGATAATTTTTGTTTTTGAAAAGAAAATGATAAAAGAGGGATTCAAATATGCTTTTGCTCTATTGAAAGAAATTGCGGCCTAATTGCAATTGCAATCATTCGACTCAACACTTAAGCTTTGTAAACCGAATTCAACACCTATTCGACCTTCTATGAAGTATCTTTAGAAGGGTAAGCCATTAAACCGATATTTCTATGGCTAATATGAACTTAGTTAATTTTGAAACACAATTCTTTTGGTTTTAAAGGTTTTTCCCTATGTCTAGGGTCAAAAACAAATTCTTATGTCTAGGCTATTTTCCTTTATTGCTTTTATGAAAACACAATTTTTATCTAATCTTTTCAGAATTAGACTCAAATTGTTGTATACTAATCTAGGTGATCAATCTAAACTAGTAATAAAAATTTCAGTCAATAAAAGCAAACAATGCTATAAGATTAAACAAGGTTGCTCTTACATATTAGGCCTTTATTCCTTTCTCTAGGGCATTCACATGCTTGAATCCCAAAGAAAGACTTAGCTCATAATTAAAGAAAAGAAAAATAATGATTTAAAAGAATCAAAGTGCATAACTAAAATAGAATTAATAAATACTTGAATAACAACTCAACAATAATAAAAGAACAACCAAAATTCTATTAATCAAAATAAATTCAGCAACTAATTAAATTCAAGAACAAAAGGGAAAAATAAAACAGTAGCTAAAAACTCAAAATTACAGCAGCAATTAAGTTCTGAAAATAGAAGCAAATAACTTAAATAAAACAGAAATTAAATTCTAAGAACGGGAAGAACACAACCCCTTTTTCACTTCTTATTCAATCGACTCAACTCCACTTTTTTCAAAGAGAATTGAGCCTTCACTTCCTTCAATTTTTATTGAGGAATGATTGAATTTCGAAGTTAAAAGGGGCTGGAAAACAATAGCAAACGAAAATAAAAACAACAGAAAATTTGACAGCAGAAAATTGACAGCAGAAAATCGTGGAACAGCAGCAACTGTGGCCGAAAATGGGAAAAAACTTCATTGGTTCTTGAGGCTTCTTCTCCAATATTTATAGAGGAATTGGGCTAGGGTTTCCTTCTTGAGTGATGCACAAATATGACTATAATACCAGCTAAAATTGTGGAGACAATATGGCACAAAATTCCTAGATTTTAGGAGATTTGCAGATTTTTCTTTAATTTCCAAATCTCTCGAAATTGAAATTGCAATGCAATTGCATTTCTATTGCATTCTTCAAACTCCTACACAAAAACATCAAGTAAGTATGTTTTTTCATTTTCTTTTGCTTTATTTTCTCCATTTACATAATTTAAAAGGCTTCCAACAATAATTCAATTTAAACCAATTATTTGCTAGCCTTTTTATCTAATAACACACATAAAATAACAACAATAACTAAGTATAAAGGCCAAATAATTCTCATAAATGAGAATTATCAGTTGCTTTCCCTTTTTGCTTGTGCTAGCTTAGGGGGCAATTCCCGCAACGCATCCAGATTGAGGGTTGCTTTCCTCCATTGACTGTGCTAGCTTAGGAGGTGATTCCCCCACTGTGTTTGGGTTAAGGGTTGCTTCCTTCACCCGGTGTGTTAGCTTAGGGGCGATTCCCCACCATTTAGAGCATGGGGTTGCTTTCCTTCATTGCTTTGTGCTAGCTAGAGGGGGTAATTCCCCCAAGAGTGTAGGCATGAGGGTTGCTTTCTTTCACTGCCTTAGATCAGCTTAGGTTACACGACTCGCAGGTAGAGCTTGAGCAATACTAGATAGGGGTGGACTTGGAGTAGGGTGTATGGGCATTTAGCTAACTAAACGGTGTGTTGAGAATAAGCAGGAGCCTGTGCATTTTTAGGGTGACTACTTGTGGTTTAATTATGAGTTTTGGACCCTTACGTGGGCTACTTACAGGGTATGTTTATACTCACCTTGCTACCTTGTTTGTATTTTTTAAGATGGTCCGAAACCCCCAGGTGGGTAATGATGGTGACGACCTGATGAGGCTATGGAGACATCCCCTGTTATTTTCCTATGTTGATTTTCTCTTTGCTTTTGTTTGTCTGTTGTCTTGTGTTATGTTAGGTTGTGACTCTGACAGTAATTGTAGTTATGTTTTCCTGTTTCCTAGTTTTTGAAGAGGTTGTAGTGTTCCTATCTATTCTGTGTGGAACTCAGCTCTTTTGGTAGTTTGATGGATGTTGAGCGTTCCGTTGAATAAAGAAGTGTTTATGTCTCTTTCCAAGTGATTGAATTTTTTGGATTTCTTGGAGTTACGCCATTATGCTGTCGAAATTTCAGGAATAAGTGGAGTAACTCTGTTGCGCTTTCTAAGTAGACTACTCTAAATTTAAGGTCGTTAAACCTAGAGTTGCACTTTTATGCACTATATGATAAGTTGTGTCCATGGAGATCCACTACATGCAAGTCGATCCTTCAAGAGATGTTCGTAATTATAGTTGGGTCAAAAGTCTATTTTACCCTTAGAATTACATCTTATATCTTAAGTACCACTGATCCTCTGATGAATAATTTGTTTATGTCCAATCATAAACTAAGTCCCTCTCGGGCCAGTGAGAGGGTGAGGCCCCATTGTTCAAGTCCCAAAATTAGTACTTAAGGGAACTACTCATATACTTACCCTATATAAGAATGAGTGAATTCCATTTTGTTAGATTATGTTTCCAGCTCCCTATTTGATCAAATATCCAAAATGGTAGACTTATTGAATCAGCTACAAAAGCTACTCTTACCCATGCAAATCAAAGGACAAGCCCTCACAGACAGGAGTTCATAACTCACTCAGATTAATATTGAGTCGCCTATGATCATCCTGATGAAATATTAATCTTCTCAATTAACAGATTTATAAAGAGAGATTAAATATTTGGTGGTCCAGTTTTATACAAACTCATTGTATAAGATACCCTCACTCACATGTCTCCACATGAATGATTTGGATCAAATCATTTGTAATTATTACAAAGTGAGCTGTAATAATAGTATTACCTAGATAAGGCACCCGACCTTATCCATATACTATGACACTTTAGGTTATTTCTTGAACATGATCCTCCGTATGTCAACTACACAATGTTCAAGATTACACTAATAACCTTGGATTTTTCACATAATGGATAATATTATATTGTAAATAAAATAATCAAAGTTATTATTAATTATTAAATAAATCATTAATTATAAGGCTCTAGAGCATAAATCCCAACAATGTAGATATAAATCAGTTCTCATTATTTATCATCGGCTAGAAGGGTTTAAAGAACAAACTTGTATTTCGCTCCCCCACCAAGCTTTGAATCCCACACCAAGTCCCCAACCACGAATTTCCTCACTCATTTACTCACATAAAAAATGCATTTAGTCACACAAACCCAAACGATTGACGATTTACTAGTGGATGGGGCGATGGTCCAATACATGAGGAAAAGTAAGAAATCCAACAAGGGACTGACATAATTTGGTGTGGCGAGGGGAGTGAGGGAGGGATTGGTTAGGGTTTACAATTCTGGAAAAAAATTAGTAAAAAAAAATGTCGATTAGAGGGACAAAAAGGAGAAGAAGGGCATGTGGAGTTACGAATCTGGAAAGAACAGCTGACATAGTGGTGCATGGAGAGTAAAAATTGACAAGCCAGGGCCTTAGAGTTATGGTACCGCAAACAAAAAAAAAGCATGAATTCAGATTCCAGGGTTAATATAAAGGACATAGAAGAAAGTATGGAGAACTAGAAGAGTTAGGATTACAGATCTGAGAATAGGGGGTTAAGGTTACGGTTTTGAAGAAAAAGTAAACAAGAACATGGGAGAAGAATATGAGTGGGAGAAGATGAAGAAGAGAGATGATTGAACATACCTTCAAGAATCAAAGCCCCAAATCCCCCATCGAAATCCAGATCGAATCCCATCTCTATCGAAGAAGGAATGAGGGAGTTTGAGAAATGAGAGGGAGAGAGAACTGAGGGAAAGGGAGAGAGTCTTCGTGAGAGGCATGCAGTGAATGAGGGAGAAAAAACACAGGTGATGCTTGAACCCCATCTCCATTGAAGGAACGAGGGAGTCTAAGAAACGAGAGCGAGAGAGAACTGAGGGAGACAGAGAGTCATGAGAGGCGTGCAGTAAATGAGGGAGAGAGAAAGAGTCGTGATGCACAAAAAATGCGTGAAGTTCAACAGTGACTGTTGAACTTCACCAACTTGGTAAAAGAAGTGGGAGGTTTTTTTTCTTAATAGGCCAAATACTGAGTGGGCCAAAAATACCAACTCAAAACCCCACTTTTCTAACAGCCCCCAAATGTCACTTTTTTTTAAAAAAGAAAAACTTTCCTTTCAACATTTTCATGAATCATACATATGCATGAGGTCCCTTAAAATTTTTTATAATGATGCACCATAGAAAATATTCATGACAAAACACATCAATCTCAACTTTCAACATTCAGTAATCAGTAAGCATTGTTAACATTCAATATTACGTAAGTACATAACAAACCAATCATCAAACAAATTTTCCAACATCTCAATAGGAGAGCCACTTTCCTGTAGGATGTCCTAAAGAAGATTTCTTCCTTTTCTTCTGCCAAAAACCTTGGCCTAACACCTAAAACAATTTTTTAAATTTAACACTAATTCTCAAAGTCCAATTGAATGTTGCAATTTACCCAAAAGAAAATTAAGATGGTTACCTACGTGAGTTTTCTACTCAAGGTTGTCCTTTAACTTAATCGATCAGTTGCAACTACATAAAAGAGACTTCTAAGAGTTAGGTCATACATTATAACTTTTAAATTGAGTTCGAAAGGGTTAAAATTATCATTAATCAACCAAAATCCTTACCTAAAATACCCGAAAACTTGCTGGAATTAATTTGACAAGGTCCAAATTTCACACATCTAACCTTGTAGTCTATGGGTATCGCTGATCGTTGGAAACAATGTTGTCGATGTCGTTGTCGGAACAAACACTTGAGCCATGCAAATTGAAGCGGAGCAGATCATTGAAAAATTTGACCCACGCTCCAAATCCACTCACTGCCACTGCCAGAAGAAGGAAGAAGACGTTGGATGTTATGCCGCTCGCTGTTCGCTTGTTGAAGGGAGAGGTGAAGAAGAAACATTGGTGGTGAGATGAAGAAATCGATGATGGTGGCTGGTTGCACTACAACAAATTCGGGCTTTAATGTCAGTTTTGCACTGACATTAAACCCATATGATGTTGGTTTGGCAAACAGACATCTTTTCGGGTGTCATCGTAGGTACGATGTCGGTTGAGTTTGATGACAGTTTAAAATTGATATCAAAAGAACCGTTATCGTTTGGGTACGATGACGGTTCAATACGATGTCAATTTTAAACTGACATTGTACCTAGTGTCATCGTACCCATACAATGTTGGTTTGCTACGATGTTGGTTGTACACTGACATCGAACCTATTGTCATTGTAGCCATTTAATGTCGGTTGCATACGATGTCATTTAGAAACCACCATCATAGTTTGTGTTATAGTACTCATACAATGACAGTTTAGTACGATATTAGTTGCACACCGACATTGAAGGTGGTATTGATGACTGTTCGAAACCGCCATCTTACCTTCACATAAATACAAATGTTACGATGTTGGTTTGTTTTAATGTCATTTTACAACCGTCATTGGAATATATGATGACAGGTTTATACCGACATTGTTTTTAATATCACCAGCAATATATTTATTAGAATAATTGGAACTCGAAACCTGTAAAAAACCTGTAGCAATGCTTTTACAATAATTCTCAGCTTTCAATGCAACTAATTTCAGTTCTATCACACATATACGTTTCAACAAAACACAATTCCAAAACAAATTTATATAAAAATGGTTTCATACACAATATTAACTTCGTTCAATTGAAACCAAATACAGAAATCAAATAAACATATCCAAAACAAACTATATATATTCCATTTCATTCAATTCAGTCGAAAACAACATAATGCTCTCACAAAAACCAAATCTATTATATTTTAGCCCATCGCTAAATATAACCAAAACTCCCGTAACAGAGTTGTTTAGCTACATAACTGTCATAAAGCAACAAAATTTTGTGTTTACAAAATTGGCTAAAAAGCTAGCAAAGTTTCAAAAAAGTCACCTAATGATAAGTACTAACGAGCATACAACATTCAACCAATGAAATTTGAAACATAATCTATCCATTCAGCTCGTAACTCATCCTTCTTAGTATTAAATACATGAAAATAAAAAAAAATGAAAGTAATTATATGTGAAAAAGTATAATGTATATATCAAAATTTAAAAGTGAGAAGGTATGTTACATACGAGAGTTTTAATAGGGGTATCTGGATTATGAAAAATCTATCGCATGAATATCTTGACATAATATCCACATTCCACGCTACCTTGTGGGTGTGGACACTACAAAACATATAAATAAATAACAGCATTTAAAATACTAGCAAACATATGACAACAATTGAAATAACTCATATAATTTACCTTTACGGGATTCAATTAATAGTGTTAGTCTTTCTTTGAATTCGACTAGTACTTTGGGTCAGACAAATCCTCATTGCCCTAAATAATATTGAAAAATGTATAAAAATAAACACATAATGTTTAACATGCTTTAAAATAATCACATGCTAAATTAACTTCCAATACTAAACAAACTTACGTATTCACAATGTTTTGGAGGTCGTCTGTCATGCTAGGATGTAGGGAGTTGAAAAGATAAGTTGTATTTACATGTACATCCACAACACACAATACCCAATGATGCCTATCAAAACCAACCAATATATGTGTAATTATCAATATCAAATTAAAGCAATCTTAAATCCAAGTAACTTAATTATTTAGACTCTTACCCAGGATTATATGATATTAGTACCATATGCTGTAGTTTATGTAGTGAAAAACCATGTGCCACTTTTCTTGCTCGATCTTCTAGAGTACCAAAACATAGTGAAATATCGTTCAAGTCAACTACTCTGAACATATTTAGTCTTTCTGTCTCCTGAAAGTATTTCTAAAGAAACTTGTCTCACATTTTTTCACAGATGCGTGAGATTATATATAATTTAATAGCTATAAATAAAATTATAGTATTATTAAAAATATATTTACATACGCAATATAGACTAATATGCTACTATTTGATATATCTACCATTGCATAAAATTCCATGATATCTTCTGGCATAATATAAAAGAGTTTTTCCTTTTCCAAATACTTTATCACTTATAGACACAACCACTGGATCATCCTTGCCATGTTTTTTAGCATATTGATAAAAAAATCTTGATTCATGAAGGAACAATCGTATGACTAGGAAAACTATGTTTAATGGTTGCTTTTTGTTTAGAATCCTATAAAAAACTCAATATAATTAAAATTCAACGTATATCATACATAACTATATTTAAACAGTTTGATTGAGAAACATACCTTCTCAATTTACTTGAAAGATCTTCTAATCGATTCCTTTTTCCAGCCTGTTTATCCAATACATTGTGAATTGTACTTGTTCTTACCAATATTTTCTCTCCAGACAATTCATTTGGTGCTAATTTAAATTATCATTGTCCATTAAATCACTTCTTCTCTCTTCAGTAGGATGATATCAAGGTAAATATCGTTGATGTCCAAGGTATGCCATTTCTTCCCCATGTGTCAATCTAATGGAGGATGTTTGTTTCCCACAAACTGGACATGCATGATAACCTTTTACAATACAACCACATATATTTGCATATGCTGGAAAATCATTTATAGTCCACAGTAATATAGATTTCAATACAAAAGATTGATCTCAATATGCATCATAACATGCAACTCCATCAATCCAAAGTTTTTTCAAGTCATTAATTAATGGACCTAAGTAAACATCAATGTCATTTTCAGGTTGTTTAGGACCAGATATTAATGTAGTCAACATCATAAACTTTCGTTTCATACACAACCAAGGTGGAAGGTTATAAGGGGCTGTTTGGCGCGCTGGTTTGGAATCAGAAACCCTGGGGTTTCTGATTCCTGTGTTTGGGGTGCAGGGTTGAGTTGGGCTGGTTTGCTGAAACCTGTGTTTGGGGTGCAAGGTTGGGTTGGGCTGGGTTTGTTTAGTTTTTTTTTTTTTTTTTTTTATAATTTTTCAAACTGTTTATTATTTTAAAAAAAAATCTTACACTGTTTTTTTTTCCTACTCCATTTTTTTAACTTCATAATTTTTTTGGTGTGTTACATACCAACTATTTAACCAATTATGTAGAGCAATTGTTACAACTATAGTTCAATTTGAATTATACTATGTGTAGTTTGTATAACTATATGTTATCTCATTCACTCCACTCATGATGACATAAAATTGAAGATTATGCGTAGCAACAGATGATTAATAGGTGCAATGTAAGAATGGTGTTGCCAATGGTAAATTAAAACCAAAAATTAGAACTAAGATCTAGTTCTAAAAATATCATAACACACATTCCAGATGAAATGACAAGAAAGTAGAAGTAGTTGTCCAAACACAAATGTAAGTCATAAGAGTGGTAGATGAAAATGATGAAAAGAGAGTCAGGTTCTAGGTGCTTTCCCCAAAATTTTCACGTAGTAATCATACTTCCAATCTGGGGTGAATGTAAAGAAGGAGTTCAACATCATACTATCCGAGAGAATAGTCTTTGCAACAACCATTCAGTCTTGCCTTGTTATGCCTGGGATCGCCTTTAGTTTTGCATATAGCTCGTCCACGCTGGCCCTTTTAAAATATTGACTAGATGGTTGGGTAGCTAGGGTGATTGTTGGAGTGGTCGTTGGGGTGGTTGGATTGATGGGGTGTTTGGGTATGCCGAGGTGGTCGCCGGTGGTGATTGCACTGTGGTCAGGTCGCCAGAATGGTCATTGGGTGGTTTTCAGCAGTAGTTGTCGAGTCGCTGGAGTGGTCATCAGGGTGGTCATGTCGCCGGAGTGGTCGCTGGGTGGTTGTGGCAATGGTTGGGTTGTTAGAGTCGCCAGGGTGATCACCATGTGGTCGTCAACAGTGGTTTTGGGTGGTTGGGTTACCAGGTCGTCGGGGTAATCGCCGAAGTAGTCATCAGGGTGGTCAGGTCATCAGAGTGGTCACTAGGTGGTTGTCTACAGTGGTTGCTAGGTGGTCAGGTTTTCGAGGTGATCGTCAACTATGGTTGTCGAGTGATCGAGTCATTGAAGTGGTTGTTGTCGGTGGTTCGGGCAAATCGGGTTGTTTGAGTGGTTGGGTTATCGGGGTGCCTAGTTGTTGGGGTAGTCGAGTCACAGGGGTAATCGTCAGACTGGTCTCTCTAGTTCTCATCGCAGTGGTTGTCTGAGGTAATCGTCAGCGGTGGTCGGGTCACCGTTGTAGTCGTCAGAGTTGTTGTTATCGATGGTTGTTGGGTGGTCGCTGGAGTTGTCATCAGAGTTGTTGTCGAAGTAGTCGCTAGAAATGGAGAATGGTAAATGGAACTGGTCTCTAGAGTTCTCATTGCAGTGGTCGTCGGAGGTAATCGTTAGCAGTGGTCGGGTCGCCGATGTGGTCGCCGGAGTTGTCATCGGAGTGGTCGCCGGAGTTGTTGTCGGAGTGGTAGTCTGAGTTGTTGTCGGAGTGGTCGCCAGAAATGGAAAACGGCAAATGGAAGAGAAAAACATGGCACAAACCCCATGGGGTTGCACTGTTGTAACCCATGGGGTTGTGTTTCAAAACCAAGGGTTTTGAAACACCTTGTGCCAAACATGGTTTTGGGTTTGGAACCCAAACCCATCCCAACCCAAACCCATGGGCCAAACGGCCCCTAAATTGCTATTATAATTGGCCAACAACTATATCTACTACTAAGGTCACCATGAGGATTAATTCCATCTGTTGAGAGGGCTAAACGAAGATTTCTCGACTCATAACCAAATTATGGCCACAGGCTGTCTACTAATTTCCCAGATGGCGTGTCTGCAGGAGGTCGCAAAAACCTATCATTTCTTCTTCCTCCAGCATGCCAAGTTAACAACTTTGATATTTCGGCACATCGAAACATTCATTGGAATCGAGAGATTGGAGAAAAGTACCAAATAACCTTTGTCAGAACACCTTTCTTAACTTCATTTTAATTCTTACAGTGCTTCCATCTAGATGTTTTACAAATTGGGCATGACTTTGCATCTGAAAGTTCTTTCCTAAATAAGACACAATCGTTGACACATGCAATATGAATCCTCTGATAATCTATTCCGAGAGTGCATAGTGTGGTTTTTGCTTCATACACAAAAGTTGGAATCTCATTCGGATTTGGTAGGAGGTTATGTACCAATATTAATAACTCAGTGAAACTTTTATGACTCCATCCAAATTTGGTTTTCAAGTTATATAATTTTACTAATGCGGAGATTTTAGTAAACTTTCGACAACCTAAGTACAAGGGCTTTTGTATATCACTCAACAGTTGGTCAAATTTTTTTCCTTTATTTGAAAAATAGTCTTGTGTAGCTTCAAACAGCTCAGCTGTGTTTCTTATATCATTTTCATTGTAATCTTCTTCACCATAAGTAGGAACACTTTCATCCTTATCCCTGATAGGTAATTGTTCTCATGCCAAATCCATGTCTCATAACTCTTATTGATGCCATGGACAAACAAGTGGTTTCTAACTATGTCAGCATCTTGTTTAAGTGCATTTGCACACTTTAAGCATGGACACCACATGAGTTTTGACTCTTTTGAATGACATAATCCATTTTCAATGAAGTTCTCAACAACTATGTTGTATTCATCTAACAACCTATCTTTGTTTATCCATGACTTATCCATATTGGAAGAATTTATATTGTCTACAATTTTTTTTTTTAAAATATACTAGTAGTAAGCAATTTAATGACATTTTTTAGTTCACTCTTGGTCAAGGTTAGGGAGATTTGATTGTTTAAATTCACTCTTGATCAAGGTTAGGAGATTTAATTGTTTATGTCTACTCTTGCTCAAGATTAGGAACTTTATGTTTACTCTAAGTTCACTATAAGTTTACACACATGCTAAAAATTAAATGAAATCAAGATTAAATGTATAAGCTAGGTAGATCATACTTTCTAATTCTATTATGCCAAACACAAGTTACATATATATTATAAATTTACATTTACACATGTGCTAAAATCATTTTTCACTAACAAAAGTAAGCTTCATAAGACTAATTGTAAGAAAGATATCGTATGCCTATTAAAACAACAAATTTACACGTGCTAATTAAATCAATTTAAAGAATGCCAAAGAGGTGTCAACCTTGCAAATCAAAGAAGAAACCATGATTCTTAGAGTTCAACAAGTTAAGGATTTCAGTATAACTTTTAATATGGGTATAATATATACTAATTTGAATAAAGGTATAGCAAATAACTAACATACTTAAACTTGGTAATTAATAAAAAAATCAAAGCCACGAAACCTAGCATACTTAACTTGGTAATCAATAAAAAAAAAAAAAATTAAAGCCACGAAATCTAGCATACTTTAATTTGGTAACCAGTAAAAAAAAATCAAAGTCATGAAACCTAGCATACTTTAACTTAGTAATCAATAAAAAATCATAGCCATAAACTCAAATGATTATTCTATTCCCATGAGATTAATCATAATATGTACAAGTTTATATGATACTCCGAATATGAGAAAGTATATACATAATTGAAAGTTAACCATCTTATATTGTTGCAAGTTCATCTCATTAACTTTCATTTAACAAATTAAATTAAAGTTTTAAAAACGCATCAAACTCCTCCACCAATTTAGTAAGAAAACAATTTCAACAGTATAAAAAATTATTGTTCATGATTCTATGAAACTACACTTGGAACATACTCTGTTTTATTTCTTTTCCATTAACCATACTCACTCGCACCATTATGCCTCAATATAGCATTAAGTACCCAAAAAACACAATACGGAAAATTTTTCACCCAATCAAATAGCTATCTCCCAATTCAACTCCATCAAAAATTCAAAGATCCATTTCCACAATTTTTTTTTTCAGTTGAAGAAACAAGAATTGCACAAAAAGGGAGAGCAGTCCTTTAAAGAAAAAGAAAATGGATAAAAATAACCTTGTGAAAACGACTAAGAATTGACAAAATTCTCAATGTGGGTCTTTTTGGATTTTTGTCATTTTTTGTCTATACCGGGACCACTAACTTTGAACAATGTGTTGTGAGTCGCCGTGAATAGACAGAGAGAACTGCAATGCCATTATCACTTGAACCTTCATCGTTGCCAGCCGAACCCGAGCCTTTCAACCTAGAAAACGACGCCGTATTGCAGTCAACAGTGGAAGAATAGCCTACCGTCGTCAACTAGAGAAGAGTCGCGGTTAGCCGTCTATAGTCGTCGACAGGAGAAACGCAAATCGCCGTTACAGCCATCTTTAGAGAGAGAGAGTTTGAAACAGCCGCGTCACACAGTGTGAAAATCGAAGAAGACAACGTCTTTGAATCCTTTGGCAAAACGACGTCGTTTGGGCTTAGGGCACCAAAACAACGTCGTTTTGGGTTTAAAAAAATTAAACTGACATCGTATGTGCAAGCGTGCATTTTAATTTCTTTATAATGCAAAACGACGTCGTTTTGCTTACATTTGATGACGGTTTCCACCCGACATCATTTTTTCAATTTACGCGTCATTTTGAAATAATTTAAGCCATTTTTATTCGACTTTCCATGACAATGTACAACCGACATCGTAGATACCGGACCAAAACGATGTCGTTTTAGGTTAAAAAAACCAAACCGACATCGTATATATCAAGCGTGTGTGTTTTAATTTCTTTATAATGCAAAACGATGTCGCTTTGCTTAGTTTTTCTTATAAGAAAAATGATGCCATTTCGGTGTAAAGTTTAATATTCTCAAACGTTCGATGATGTTCTGCAACCGACATCGAAGTGTACATAGGATGACAGTTACCACTCTTTATTAATTTCACACACACACACACACATTCTATAGAAATAGTGAAATTTCACATGTATTTATACCCCTAAACTTTTGTGGTTGTATCAATAAAAATTCTAAACTAATAATTATATCTAATTTAAACTTGAACTTTCGTAAGTGTATCAATTTACACCATCTATCAGATTCCGTTTGAAAAACGTTAGTTTGCACATGTACAAACTTATAATTATGTCAACTAAACTTTTGAACTTTTATAAGTGAATAAATTTAGACGCTCCGTTTCAAATAATTGACAATTTTCAAATAGATGGTCTAGATTTTTGAAGAAGTCTACGTAGTGTGAGAATTGATGCATGAACAATTTTTAAATTGAGGGCCTAAATTGATTCACTTATGACAATTTAGGATTTTAATTGATAGAACTATAAGTTTGCAAATGTGTAAACTAACGTTTTTCAAATCAAATCTAAGAAAATGTGCAAATTAATATACTTATGAAAGTTTTGGAGTATAAATTGATACAATTGTTAGTTTATGATTTTTATTGATACAACTCCCAAAGTTTAGAAGTATAAATTGATTTTTGTTCTAAAAAATATTATTGTTAAATTTTGTTAGTAAAAAGTTAATGTGTCATTAAATTTTTTTTATTGATATATTTGACATGTAGACATGGTGCTAATTGACACATGTCTAAATATGTTCATAGACAATAATTTTATGACATATCACTTTACAGTTAACAAATTTTAGCATGTGAAGTTCAAAATTTACAATCCTCCTAGAATATTATGGAGTACAGAACTGCAGACAATAATTATTAGTTATCTCATGAAACAATATTAGACCACTTGCCTCTACTTTCATTGGTGGCTGATTTAACAACTACAATTATATATTCAACCGTTCTGAAAAGAGACCTATATTCATGGAGACAACTTGAAGAATTAATTGCATTTTCTTAATGAGGAATAAACAAATTCAAAGTTTACATCGGCAAACTATACGCAACCAATAGTAAAATACAATTATTTTACGTCGACTAAATTCATTTTATCACTCATTGAGATTGACAACGATTGTATCCAAAAAAAGAAAAAAAAAATTGAAATTGACAAATGATAATCAGTTTATTTTTATAGAAAATAAAATACTTCGTAAGCTGGCCAAACTTTCAATCAATCTTAGTTTTTTCAATTTCTGCTCATTTAAGCCACTAATTTTAACAAAAGTATACAAAATACTTCTCGACTTTAGGATATAGGTTTCAAATTATGCCTCTAAACTTTAAAAATTTTCATTTTTACTCATGAACTTTGAAAATTTTTGGACAAATTTAAAAGTTGAAGGGCACAAGTGAAACTTTTCAAAGTCTAATATTACCATTTGTGAAACAAAAATTACAAAAATTCTCATTGCAACTTTCCACCCCAAAAAAATTTATGATGATTTCTCCATGAGAATGAAATTCACAAAATCAGTAGCTTGTACAGAGAATCAATCCTGTACAAAGCACAATTAGTACAAAACATAACAAACAAAGAAAAGATCAATAATTAGTACAAAACATGACAAACAAAGAAAATATCAATAACATAACAGCCTTAACAAAACCATTCAAACAAACCAAGAATGTAGAGGGTAACAAATTCTTCTAAGCCAACCAAAACCATTTCACAATAGACATTTACATTTACAAGCAAATCAAACGTATCTGAATTCTGAAATTGGTGAATGAGAAAGCCAAGCAGAGCAGAAGCAGAACAATGACAACGACGAACACGAACACACGAAAGCAACGGTGGAGGGAGGGCAACGTTTTTCAGGCCAAAGAGTAGGTTCTCATGCCTCTAATTCCAGAAGCATTGAACAACTGAAGCTGAATCATGATTTCACCACATTCAACATTCTGCAATCTGAGAGTCATGTCTTGGATGATCTTGCCATCGTTCCAAACACAAGGGCTCTCATCAGCTAGGCTGTTTGATCTGCTTGGTTGAACCCGTTTCACCACACAACCATTTGGCAGATTCTCTAATCCCATATTCAAACACTCTATGTACGGTTGTATGTCGATCTCTGCGTCCCCCATTCCGTCGTCTTTCGTGAACCTATCTTTGTCGAACACTGCCTGAGAATCCAATCATGGAAAGAAATGTGATTGTTTTATCACTGGTTTGTTCAATGTTTGATCACAAGTTTGAAAGATTGTTTGAATTTCTCAGTTTCAAAGCCTGTGATTTTGACTTACTAATTTGATTGGTGTGTTGATGTCAGTAATTGAAAGTGTGAATTCCTCGTTCCATTGTGGATTGCAGTTTTTTTTCACCACGCGAGATTTGAATTTCTGCACAAAAATTTTGTATCAAAAGAGTCAGATCATAAGATCAAATGGAAAAACCTAAAAGAGGAATAAATTTCGCGAATATTCCGAGATCTTCCAATGGAAGTTCTGGAGAAATTGCAATCAGAATTGAAGCCGTTTGCACAGTTAGGAAAGGGAAAATCCCAACAGAAAAAAAAAAAAAAAAACCTAAAAACGGACAAATTTGACAGATATTTCAAAGGAAGTTCTGAAAAGAGAAATTGTAATCCGAATTCGAACCGTTGGCATAGCTTCGAAACAGAAAATCCGAACGGAGAAACTTAAAAACGAAAAAAATCGACAAATATTTCCAAGGAGGAAGTTCTGAAAGTCGCAATCTGAATTCGAACAGCTTACAAAGTTTTGAAAGGAAATCGGAACAAAAAAATCTATAATCGGACAATTTTGATAAACATTCCGAAGAAAGTTGTGAAAAAGACAAAATCACAATCCAAATCCGAACCGTTTGCATAGATTCGAAAGGGAAACTCCAAACACATGAACATATATCCTGTTTAGCATCAAATCGGATGAGTGAAAAAGAGAGATCGTTGAATATGAATCGGAAGAGGAAGAAGGAACCTGGTTAGCGGTGGAGATCACAACGTACGGATCGCTGCTGCGGGTGGGAGCATCGCGAATGGCGAGATTGATGCCTCGCAACAGGCGAATTCGAAGAAGTCCTGTCCGATTGCTCATTTCAAAATCTGAGCATGTTCTTGATTTTTTTTTTTCTCTCGTTGAAGGTTTTGAGATAGAATTATATAAAACGGAACAGAGGAGGAAGAAGGTGGACGGATTTTTAAGACATTATAAAATTGTAAGTAATCTTCATACCAAAGATTTTTGATTTTTTTTTTGTTTTTTGTTTTTAGTTCATCAACATTTGGTTTGAGGAGATTGGTTATAAGTCCATACTTTATGCTAGTTGAGCTATGCTCTTGTTGGCAAAGATTCTTGACTTTTTTTTTTTTTTTTTCACTTCTTTTATTTTTTAATTCTGGGTATGAATCTTGACATATTCAAGATTGGTTCATTTGACAAATTGACTATAGGATTTCATAGTTATTTTAGTTTTTGGAAAATTTTTGTTGATTTTAACCTTCAATTTTTGCCCACCACTACGTTAAATATCAATAGATTAGAGTTTCTAATATCTCATCTCATATTAGTTAAACTAAAAAAACCATTCAACTTCTTAGCCATAGTTTTTAAATAAATGGTTAAATTAATAAATTTAATTAGTAATTTTTTTTTTCAAAAATAGTTTTTACCGCTAAAATCAATGTATCAATTTTTACTAATGGACTTTTGATTTTTTTTAGTTCAACCATTATGGAGTGGGAGATTGAATTATCAACCTTTAGGATAGTAATTAGTGTCTAGGATTGACATAAACTTTAGATTTATCACATTGGATCTTAGATTTTGATTTGATAAGTATGAATTTTTGTTCAAATTTTGTGAGTCTTGGTGACTTGTTCAATGATTGATCTTGTACACTAGACAAGCTTAATTTGAACATATTTGTGCAATGCATGATTTATGTTGATGTTGTTGAATTTTAAGATTTTTTTAATTTCTTTTTGTTAAAATTAGTGGATGATTTTGTTTAGTTCACTAGAATTTAGCATAAGTTGAAAAATGGTAACACTTTAGTAAGTCTATGATTCATTTTAATGAAATAAAAAATTTGGGAAAACATTGATACATCATTCCCTTTTTTTTTAAAAAAAAACAATATCGTCTAAGCATTCTTTTTGTTCAATTTTAATGGCAATTTAAATAGTAAACATAAAGATTTGTTTTAAAAAACGTAGTAAAGATTTTAATTTCCCATAAGGATAAATTTAAAACTTTTAATTTATTAGGGATGAAGTTAAAAATGGTGTAAAACATTAGGAATCAAAGGGAGAATAGAGTGAATTTCAAAAACCAAATGATATAATTAATATTTTTTATTTATAAATACTTTTAATATTTTAATTAAGTTAAAAAGAAAGAATTTTAGTAAAATACACATTTTGTCTATGGAATTTAAACATAATTTATATTTAGTAATGAGTTTTTAAAATTAACACTTTTAGATTTTAATATTTGAATTTAGTATAAAAATTTGTTAAAATAGAGAGAGAGGAACAAATTGGTAGACGCTAGCCAACAAATTTGTTTCCAAAAGAAATATTTTTACAAAAATAATATTTATTAAAAAAATCCAAAAGATTTTAGATTTATGATCCATTAATTAGAACTATATTATCGTCATTTTGATGCAATAATCAACACGAACTATATGACCGGTTTTTAGTTTTTTCTAAAAGAAACCTACATAATATATAAAATTTTGTTCCACAAGCCGGTCAATGAAAACAAATAAATTTTGTGTTTCAAAAAAAAAAAATTTTGTCATGCAATTTGAATTTGTCTACTCATGGGTTGCCGTGTCGTTTCCCTTGAATTGGTATCACAAGTCAACTACGCGCCTATGTATTCTTCCAACGTGGGAAAATTTTCTAGTATATAATATCATCCATTTAAAATTAGACATATCATTAAGTTATATATTATTTTATTTCATCGTCAGACACTTAATACCGAAACTTTTATAAGAAAAAAAAATCAATTTACACTCATAAACTTTACATGTTGAATCAATTAAAATTCTACACTTTCATAAGTGAATTAATTTAGACATTGTTGAATAATAAATTTTGGTCAATCAACAATTGCCACATCACTAATTTAAATTAGTGATAAAATAAATTTGGGACCAATTACAAATTTACACGTGTCCTCAAATTAAATTAAAAGACATGAAAAATTGGCAAATCAAATAATGCCACACGTCTAGTATCGATCTCTTTGACGAATTAAGTCAGTCCAATCAAATTATGACACATGGCAATTGGACCTGACGGTAGTTTAGTCCGAGTTCATTAAAAAAAAAGGAATTGGGTCAAATTTAAATAATTCAAGTTTATTGAAAATAATTGAATTAAACTCAAGTAAGCCCAAGTCAAAGATGGGCCTAAAGTCAACCAAGCCCAAGCCCAAGCTCATGCAAGGTCCACCAAACTCTATAAATAGAGGAGGTCACCCTTCATTTGAGGGCATTCAGAAGAGTCAGAATCCAGAGCATTCGGCCAGAGAGTTCAGAGTCTTCAAGAGTCAGATTTCAGAAGCCTCAAGCCCAGTCAGAAATTCAGAAGATTCAAGATTCAGAATTCAGAAGATTCAACGACTGGAAGACTTCAACAAATTGATCGTCTCTTCACCAACTACAAATCGAAGATTCAATCTCCCTCCATCTGAGAACAAGCTCGCCAACCCTCAGATCAGAGTCTACATTCCGAGAGACAGCATCAGAGGATTATATATTAGAGACTGTAACACTACTCCAAATTTAATAAAATCAAGTTCATTCCACGACATCAAATTTCTCCAGAAATCTCGTGCGAACAAATTGGCACGCCCAGTGGGACTGTCTCTACCTCTCATCTCTTTCTCTCTCCAAGAAGTCATGACATCCAAAGAAATATCTTCAAAGCCTGCTGCTTCAAGTAACTCCTACATGGGGCCAATCACATGCAGTCGCTCCAGAGAAATCCAGCATGAAGAAAGTCAAACACCTGTCGTCGCAAACAAAATGCTGAGACGCATGACAGAGTCTGTTCAAGCCAATGCCGCCATTGCAGAAAATCTTGTGTTTGGCAGAATTACTTTTCCTTCTCTTCAACCAAACGAAACATCAAATCCTGATGTGATGTCCGTTATGATGACTGATGCAGGCACTAGTGAGGAAAGAATGACTGAAGTAGAAAAGAAGATCAACATGCTACTGAAGGCAGTTGAAGAAAGAGACTACGAAATCGCTTATCTCAAAAACCAGATTGAAAGTCGGGATGCTGCTGAATCAAGTCAGACCTCTGCCATCAAAAACAAGGGAAAGACCACTACACAAGAGGATCAGTCACAACATTCCACTTCAATTGCTTCACTGTCTGTCCAACAGCTCCAAGATATGATCATGAACTCTATCAGAGCACAATACGGTAGACCTAGTCAAAACTCCCTCCTGTATTCCAAGCCGTATACCAAGAGGATTGACAACCTAAAGATGCCTAGTGGATACCAGCCACCAAAGTTTCAACAATTCGACGGAAAGGGCAATCCCAAGCAACACATTGCTCACTTCGTCGAAACATGTGAAAATGCCGGTACCATAGGGGATCTACTAGTCAAGCAGTTCGTTCGAACATTGAAAGGAAATGCTTTCGACTGGTATACTGACCTCGAGCCAGAGACTATTGACAGTTGGGAGCAGTTTGAAAAGGAGTTCCTTAACCTCTTCTATAGTACAAGGCGAACCGTTAGCATGATGGAGCTCACCAATGCCAAGCAATGAAAGGGTGAACCAGTTGTTGACTACATCAACCGTTGGAGAGCTTTAATCCTTGACTGCAAAGATAGACTCACTGAAGTATCTGCAGTTGAAATGTGCATCCAAGGCATGCATTGGGGACTTCTCTATATTCTGCAGGGAATAAAGCCTCGCACTTTCGAAGAGTTAGCAACTCATGCTCATGACATGGAATTGAGCATCGCTAACAGAGGAAATAAAGATCTTCTTGCTCCAGACGTCAAGAAAGAGAAGAAAGAAGTTAAGCACATCGAAAAAACTGCCAAAGGCACTGCCAAAGAGTCGATGGTTGTCAACACAGCTCCTTTCAAATTTGCCTCCAAAGGAAGAGAAAAGAAGATGGAGAAATCACAAGATGGAGTTGAGAGACGTCGACTAACTCTGAAGGAAAGACAAGAGAAAATCTACCCCTTTTCAGATTCGGACATCCCGGACATGTTAGAACAGCTCCTGGAAAAGCAACTTATTGAACTACCAGAATGTAAGCGACCAGAATAGATGGGAAGAGTCAATGATCCTAAATACTGCAAGTATCACCGAGTCATTAGTCACCCAGTGGAGAAATGCTTTGTTCTGAAATTGCTAATTTTGAAATTGGCTAAAGAAAAGAAGATTGAGCTGGATCTAGATGAAGCTGTTCAATCAAACCACGCTGCAATAGCAACAAATCTCAGCAACCAAATATCTTTGAGCACATTTCATAATATGGAAGCGAGTTTGATTCAGTTCGGGACTTGAGAACCTGTAGTAATTTGGCTTCGATGAGAGTTTCCAAGAAGTACCTCCCATGGCAGGCCTGAGCCTACTGAAAATGAAGATGAAGGATGGACTCTAGTAACTCGTCGAAAGAAGAACAAGCAACGATCCGTCCAGAAAGAGCCGCATATGTTTCGAAACTATAGAAGGAAGAATGTGCTACGAAAGAAGAATAAAAAGATCAAAGGTTTGAGGAAGCACAAGTTGGTCAAGGAAGAGAACGAAGATTTTGTTCGATCTCGACAGCCAATAACTCTAAAAGATTTCTTTCCAACGAGCTTCCTTAATGACAATTGCAAAGACATCCACGAAATTGTCACGTGTCATGTTGCCATTGCATTCGAAGAAGGAGACTCTTCCTCAAGCCTATCTCAAGTGATAATAAAGCCAGAGGACCTGTCTTCACTCGATAGAAATGATCTGTCGTCACTTCCTCAAGCGACTAAAGATACTACTATTGAAGCATCAAAAGGCTCTAATGTTTCAAACATTCCAGATGTTCAAGCACACACATGCGCCTCATGTTGCATGTCCATTAGCTTCACAAATGAAGATTTGATGTTAGGATCGAAGCCTCATAATAGACCTTTATTTGTCTCGGGCTATATTCGAGAACAAAAAGTAGGTCGAATTCTCATCGACGATGGGTCTGCTGTCAACATCATGCCTAAGTCAACTATGACACAAATAGGCATCTCAATGGATGAACTCTCGAACAGTAGATTGGTTATCCAAGGCTTTAATCAATGAGGCCAGCGGGCAATTGGCATGATTCGTTTAGAGCTTGTCATTGGAGAATTGAAAGCCAACACTTTATTTCATATCATAGACTCCAAGACCACTTACAAGCTATTGTTAGGTCGCCCTTGGATTCATGGAAATGGAGTAATATCTTCCACACTTCATCAGTGTTTCAAATTCTATCAAAACGGTGTCAAAAAGGTCGAAGCCGATACTAATCCATTCTCAGAGGCAGAGTCCCACTTCGCGGACGCAAAATTCTATATGCAGAATGATAAAGCAGAGGAGATTGTGCCAACTGAGATTCCTTTAATTGAAAATCGCAAGGTGGAGCACCAAAAGCATACGAAGAAAGCACCAATTGAAGAGGTAGATGCTTGTGAAGTTCATATAAATAAAGCATCTACCAATTCTGCAAAAGCAAAGGAAGATAAGAGATCAAATGTTCCGATACTGCGCTACATCCCTGTATCTCGGCGTAAAAAGGGAGAATCGCCATTCGCAGAATGTTCAGGAAATTTGAAAGTTGGTGATGTGAAGATCCTAAAAGAAAGCTTCATAACACCTCTCACAACAATCACCAAGCATGAGATTCAAAATTCAAAGGCCGATCATACAAATACAGCTTTGCCCGAAAGACGGACGAAGGATGGGTTTGACCCTAATGCATACAAACTCCTAGAAAAGGCAGGTTATGATTTCACAACTCATACCGAGTTTGAACGTTTGAAAATCTTTGATGAAAGGTCAGAGTTTTCTCCAACACAAAAAAATCTCCAGAAAGAGGGATATTCCATACCCACCTCAAGAGCCGGACTAGGATACAACCCACCAAAACCAATCCGCATCATCAGGAAGGGAAAGGAAAAAATTGCTAATACACATCACATAACGGCAGAAGAGGTTAGTGACTCAGAAAATGAAAAGAAAGCTGATCACCAGAGAACCTCTGTCTTCAACCGCATTGAAGCTCCAAGCACTCGTCCTTCAATTCACCAGCGGTTAAATTATGGGTCAACAAAAAGAAACAGTCAAGCTCATAATTCTATTCCCGCTCGACTTTCAGTGTTTCAAAGGTTGAGTGTGTCTACATCGAAAAATGTAGATCAATCTTCACGATCCGTTTTCGACCGCCTTGAAGTACCAAGTAACTAATGCAAGGGAAAGTTGAAAACTTTAACAACAGAACAATCTGATGAGATGAATGACGATAATGAATTTCGCAGTACTGTTCCTTCACGAATGAAAAGAAAGCCTCATGTTCTCATAAATATGGAGGGTTCTCTGAAAGTAAAGCGACAATTAGTTATTCTGACTAATCCTGTTGAGGTAGACCAAGAGCAGGAAGAGCAACAGACTACCTGTTGTCATATTACTATTGAAGAAATGTCAGACAATGAAATATCTAAAGAAGTTGAAGAAGAGCCAACATCACTAGAAGACGGCAGTCAATCAACAATTGATGAGCTCAAAGAAGTAAACCTTGGTACGACAGAAGAACCACGACCAACCTTCATAAGTGCATCACTTGATGATGAAGAAGAAGGTGAATATTTAAGCTTGCTTACCTCATACAAGGATGTCTTCGCTTGGTCATACAAAGACATGCCAGGACTCGATCCTAAGATAGCAGTCCACCATCTTGCGATTAAACAAGGATATCGACCAATCAAACAAGCCCAAAGACGTTTTCGACCGGAGCTCGTTCCACAAATTGAAGTCGAAGTCAATAAATTGATCGAGGCAGGGTTCATTCGAGAAGTAAAGTATCCAACATGGATAGAAAATATTGTTCCAGTTAAGAAGAAGAATGGACAACTTCGCGTATGTGTCGACTTCCTCGATTTGAATAATGCATGTCCCAAAGATGATTTTCCATTGCCCATCACGGAGCTTATGGTCGATGCTACCACTGGACATGAAGCCTTATCTTTCATGGATGGATCATCAGGATATAATCAAATTCGGATGGCCTTGGACGATGAAGAAATGACAGCATTCAGAACTCTAAAAGGAATATACTGTTACAAGGTGATGCCCTTCGGATTAAAGAATGCTGGGGCAACTTACCAGCGAGCCATGCAGAAGATCTTCGATGACATGCTCCATAAACGTGTTGAATGCTATGTTGATGATCTCGTGGTCAAGTCTAAAAAGCGAAAAGATCACCTGCAAGATCTAAAAATAGTTTTTGATCGTCTAAGAAAGTACCAGTTGAAGATGAATCCTCTTAAATGTGCCTTCGGCGTGACATCAGGAAAATTTCTTGGTTTCGTAGTAAGGCATCGAGGAATCGAAATTGATCAATCCAAGATCGATGCCATTCAAAAAATGCCAGAGCCGCGGAACTTGCGTGAGCTTAGAAGTCTTCAAGGTCGTTTGGCTTATATCAGAAGGTTCATCTCCAATTTGGCAAGCCGATGCCAGCCATTTCAAAGATTGATGAGAAAAGACATAACCTTTGAGTGGGATAAAGCATGTCAAAATGCTTTTGACAACATAAAGAAGTATCTGCTCAACCCTCCTGTTTTAAGCGCCCCCATAACAGGAAAACCGTTGATATTGTATATTGCAGCACAAGAAAGGTCGCTTGGAGCACTACTTGCACAAGAAAGTGAAAAGGGTAAAGAATGTGCCCTCTACTATCTAAGTAGAACTTTGAATGGGGTAGAACTAAATTATTCACCAATTGAAAAGATGTGTCTTTCGCTCTTCTTCGCTATTGACAAACTGAGGCATTATATGCAGGCTTTCACAGTGCATTTCATGGCAAAGGCTGACTCGATTAAATATGTTCTATCTAGGCCAATTACCTCAGGGCGATTGGCTAAGTGGGTTATCTTACTTCAACAATATGATATTGTTTACGTGCCGCAAAAGGCGGTGAAGGGGCAAGCCTTGGCAGATTTTCTGGCAGACCATCCAGTATCGTCAGATTGGAAGTTGCCTGAAGAATTGCCAGACGAAGAGATCTTCTACATTGAAATCGTTGAACCTTGGACTATGTATTTTGATGGTGCAGCTCGAAGAAATTGTGTAGGGGCAAGTGTAGTATTCATTTCTCCTGAGAAGCACATGTTGCCATACAGCTTCACATTTGGAGAAGTATGTTCGAATAATGTTGCCGAATACCAATCACTCATTATTGGTCTTCAAATAGCCATAGAAATCGGGGTGACATATATTGAAATTTATGGAGTTTCAAAATTGGTGGTAAATCAATTATTGCTCCAATACGAGGTGAAACATGAAGACCTGATACCCTACTTCAAATATGCTAGGCAACTATTAGAAAGCTTCGAGTGTGTAACGATAGAGCATGTCTTGAGATCTGAAAATACAAAGGCAGATGCTTTGGCAAATCTAGCTACAGCTCTAACCATTTCAGAAAGTGAAGTTTTAAACATCCCACTTTGTCAAAGATGGGTCGTACCACCGACCGAAAATGAAAGCCAAGAAACAAATGCAATATCTACCTATGTAATTGAAGAAGAAGATTGATGACAACCGATTATAGATTATCTACAACATGGGAAGCTTCCTGTTGATATGCGACATAAGACTGAGATACGAAGAAGAGCATCTCGATTCATTTTCTACAAAGATATTTTATATCGTCGCTCCTATGAAGGCATCTTTCTTCGATGCTTGGGGAAAGAAGAATCATCACAAGCATTGGAGGAAGCTCATTCAGGCATTTGTGGAGCTCATCAGTCCGGCCCAAAGCTCCATTTTCAGTTGAAAAGAATGGGCTACTACTGGCCTACAATGGTTCAAGACTCGATGCAATATGCAAAGAAGTGTGAAGCTTGTCAAGTCCATACCAATTTCATACATCAGTCTCCAGAACCACTTCATCCAACTGTAGCCTCATGGCCATTTGAAGCTTGGGGACTTGACCTTGTCGGCCCTATAACACCTAAATCATCAGCAGGACACTCATATATCCTTGCAGGGACAGATTATTTCTCAAGATGGGCAGAAGCTGTTGCGTTAAAAGAAGCAAAGAAAGAAAACGTGGTAGATTTTGTTCGTAACAATCTCATTTATCGATATGACATCCCCCATCGCATTGTAACAGACAATGGAATACAATTTTCTAATAGTTTAATGGACAAGTTATGTGAAAAATTTTGCTTCAAGCAATATAATTCGTCCATGTACAACGCTGCAGCAAAGGGCCTAGCTGAAGCATTTAACAAGAGGTTGTGCAACTTATTGAAGAAGGTGGTCTCCAAGTCGAAAAGAGATTGGCAAGAAAGAATTGGTGAAGCATTATGGGCATACCGAACCACCTATCGTACTCCAACAGGAGCTACACCTTATTCTCTTGTCTACGGAGTGGAGGCTGTTCTCCCATTAGAGAGAGAAATCTCGTCGCTGCGAATGGCGGTTCAAGAGGGGCTTACTGTCGAAGACACTGCTAAGTTACGTCTGCAAGAGTTAGAAGCATTGGATGAGAAGCGACTAGATGCTCAACAAGCATTAGAATGCTATCAAGCACGCATGTCTAAGGCCTTCAACAAAAAGGTTCGACCTGGCTCATTCCAAGTCGGAGAGCTCGTCCTCGCAGTTCGTAGACCTATTATAACAACTCAACATACGGGGCACAAGTTTACACCTAAATGGGATGGACCCTACGTTGTGAAAGAAGTCTACACGAATGGAGCATACAAGATAGTCGATAAAGATGGGCTCAAAATTGGCCCAATCAATGGAAAGTTCCTCAAGAAATATTATGCTTAAAATGTAAAGCTCCTTATCGTAAGAGCCTAAACTGCATGATACTCCTGGCCCGCATGAGTTAAAAAGGTGAACGACCCTAAAAAAAAAAAAAAAAAAAAAAAAAGTACATTGAACTACGTTATGACTTGATCCCTTTTGTTGAAGGGTACGTAGGCAACTTAAAGGAAACTTTAAGTTCAGTCCATAAATAAAAAAAAAAATCATCATCCCATGGCATGAACAAAATCATCCATTCATAAAAAAGAAAAAAAAAATCTTTCATTATAAAAAAAAAAAAATGTTTGACAATAGAGAATAAGTGCAATCCAATCTAAAATATATATATATATATATATATCTTAAAGTCATTACACGAGAGAACGATATAAAAAAATGAAGCTAGATCATGGCATCCATTTATAGTTCTGCAGTTCTCGTTGTGCATCTTCCAACATTCCTCGAAGCATCTCCAAGTTATTGGCGTCTACGTCAGTGAGAATAGGGGTGTTTTCAATGTTACTCATTGTATCTTGCACTGCAGACACTTCGAGTTTGTATTGATTCAAGCATCCTTCCTTATCGATGATCAACTTGGAAATTTCATCTTGCTTAGCTTTCAGAGCTTTAAGTTTGGCTTCATATTCTTCTTCTTCTCGTAGTGTTTGTTGATGTTGTTGTAGAAGTGCATCCATCTTTGCAAGTGCCTAACTCTCATCGCCTCGTACCTTCTCCAAATTGAATCTAGCTTCTTGCAATTGACGATTCTTACTTGCTGAGGTAAGTTGGGAAGAAAAGGACAACTGTAATTTGTTATACTTTTCCACCTTCTGGAAATACTCACCTACAACTTTTTGAAGAGAAGGAAGGTTAGTTGCACAAGTCTCTGAAATCCCTTGGAAAATTTTTCTTGTTTCTTGTTTAAGACAAGGTACTTTGTCAAAAGAGGTGCGTACGATCTTTTTATGTATGCTATCCCACATGGCCAGTGCAGTTTCTCGCCGCAGATTCGAAATCACACTATCAGCACAATAATTAGAAATCTCAGAAGCAGCAACAGGTGTCGATTTCATCACTTGTCCAGAAGCCTCATTAATCGCAGGAGGACAAGAAGGAATCATCGTTTTGTCCATCGGAGCCTTGAAGTGATTGACATGCGCAACTGCAAAATCAAATATATCTGGACTCGTCAAAGATTGAGGACTGTGATGCTCTACAACTTCTTGAATGAGATCATCTAAAGGCGACTGCACACACAAAATAAATAAATAAATAAAGAGATGTTGCAAAAATATTTAAAGAAATAAAAAAAAATCATAGTTCTAACCAAGAGAGTTGGAAGAGCAGGAAATTGTGAAGCGCTTGCAACTCCATCAAAAAAATCATTGTCACAGACAGGTAGTTTATTGGATTTCTTCGATCTCTTCCAATGATGATCGCTATTACTGCTACGACTATCCTCATCATCTCTAGGGACGAATTCGCTAGGTTCAAACATGCGAATCCTCTTACCTCCATTATTGTCGCCAACTTTTTTAGGGAACTTAGGCTTAGAGGGAAGAGGGGAAGCGCTAGCCACTAATTTTTGTATGCCATCCTCAAGATAGTTTCCATGTTTGGTTGACCACCAACTTCGATAACATTGAGTAACCTGGGTGTGAGGATTCATCGCACGTGCAGGAAGATATACTTGGGACAATGTTCCTCCTTGGGTACATATCATCCAAAGACGTAACACATTGTCTAAATTAGCTTCAGGAGTCTTCTGGCCCAAGTCGTGCGGTACGTCTTGACAAAATCCAAATTGTCGACTAAATCGGCAAGGATTATAAGCTTCAATGACCATTGTAGAGACTGATCGCAAAGATAAAAAGCATGATCGAATACTTACGAAGAACGAAGAATACCAAAATGACAACTTCTCATCATCTTTCAAAAGCTCGCCCCTATTTCTGGTTTGGAGACTCGCATACCAGGATACATATTTACCCTTGTGAATGTGTACACGAGCTTCAAAATCATTGAAGTACTTAGCCCCGCCTTCGCCAGAAAACTCGACCATCATCGGCCCCCTGACAGTTGTTGGGACTTTGTAATGTGTATTAAAATAATGAGCGAGCCAACCATGAACATAATGTAGAGGAAAACATGCCTTTGAAAATCCAGCAGAAGGAGATGCATCGTGAATCTGGCCTAGCCCACGATAAATGTTGGCCAAAACAGGGACAACGAGGCTAAAAACATAACCTTCAGCCATAAGACTGGCAACTTTAAAAACCTCTGGACGAAGGGAAACTTGTTTGTTGGTTAATACAAATACACATAACCAGCAAGAAAGGAAAGCAGCCAGGTATGTCTTATCCTGCAAGTCAGCTTCCACACCCAACTCAAAGAATAGATCCATTTCATTTTTAGACCAGTCATGGAATTTTATGGGAACCCCATCTGGGTTATGGGTCAAACGAGGACGAGAAGTTTTCCTGGTCTTTCGAGGAGGAGGCTTTGCATACTTTGAAGTTCCTTTAAACCAAAAAGAAATCCATGAACTGATAGGGATCTGAGAGCGATCAATTTGTTGAGATGCAATATGATAATATGCAGCAAAAAGATACTTGCAACTTTTTGGACAATCTTCATCTTCTCGATCAGAGGATGCTAATAACTCCTTGCAGCAAGGAATAACTTCATCATAAAACCTGCCTTTAATGGGAAGCCCCCCTAATCTCCACATGTCCCATAGAGAGATGGACAGTTCCCCAGACAACGTATGAAGGGTATTTGTTGAAGGACACCACGCTTCACAGAAAGCACGAACTATATCGTTGTTGCGATCATAGGTGTATAGAGAAGCTATCACAGCATCGAACAAACAAGCCTTCTTAAGTGGTGTCTCATTTCGAGAAACTACGACCTCTAACCATTCCCAATAATGAGAGATATAGAAGAATTCTCCATGAATCTTTAAAGAAGAGCCCCAACAAACGTTTTCGTCTTCAATAATTCGACGACCTAACGTTGATTCCGAATTCTCGCTCGGCACTTTATTATGTATTGAAGACTCTAAAAACCATGCTTTCAATGAGGAATCATGACTCAAGGGTCTCTCCTTAGACCACCTGGATAAAAAGATGGAATTGTCTAAGGGTGGTCGTGATTCCCTAAAATTCCCATATATCGGCTCTCCTACCGGAAGAATGACTCCGCTATCAATAGGCTGATCACTATCCTTCAAGATGACTAAGCAGTTTTTCCTTGGATCATGATGTTCTGTAAAATACACCATATTAAAAAAAAAAAGGATTCCTGTAAAAAAAAAAAAATTGAGGTTAGTCTCCAAAAAAAAAAATGATGAAAGGGGAATACAAGTAATAAGTAAAAAAAAAAAAAAAAAAAAAACCCTCAGTGATCACCATGCTACTTAGGCCACCCAATAAATTAGGTGCCTGGTCTAGCAGGAGTGACATCACTGTAGGTGAGGCCGGTGACCACCGCTGCAGGCTACTCAGGTCACCCAATAAATTAGGTGTCTGGTCTAGCAGGAGTGACATCACTGTAAGTGAAGGTGACCACCGCTGCAGGCTACTCAGGCCACCCAATAAATTAGGTGCCTGGTCTAGCAGGAGTGACATCACTGTAAGTGAATGTGACCACCGCTGCAGGCTACTCAGGCCACCCAACAAATTAGGTGTCTGGTCTAGCAGGAGTGACATCACTGTAGGGTGAGGCCGGTGACCACCGCTGCAGGCTACTCATGTCACCCAACAAATTAGGTGTCTGGTCTAGCAGGAGTGACATCACTGTAAGTGAAGGTGACCACCGCTGCAGGCTACTTAGGCCACCCAATAAATTAGGTGTCTGGTCTAGCAGGAGTGACATCACTGTAGGTGAGGCCGGTGACCACCGCTGCAGGCTACTCAGGTCACCCAATAAATTAGGTGCCTGGCCTAGCAGGAGTGACATCACTGTAAGTGAAGGTGACCACCGCTGTAGGCTACTTAGGCCACCCAATAAATTAGGTGTCTGGTCTAGCAGGAGTGACATCACTGTAGGGTGAGGCCGGTGACCACCGCTGCAGGCTACTCAAGTCACCCAATAAATTAGGTGTTTGGTCTAGCAAGAGTGACATCACTATAAGTGGAGAATGGTTGCATTGTTGAACATGGGGCATCTTAAGAGCAAATCAGGAGCAATGATAACAAGATATACACATATTCAAGCAAAAAAAAAAAGAAAATAAAGCAAGAGAAATATCGGCAAAAGCAGTTCATACAATCAACAAGAGCATCGCTAAATAGAATACATGCATTTTCAAATTTAAAAAAAAAAAAAAAGTTTTGAATGTGCATGTACCTCTTGGACGACGAGCGAAGACCAATTGTGTAGTAAAAGCAGTTGTCAAACAAAGTTATTTCCTAAAATTGAAAAAGAAAGTATTATCAATGAAGCGCAAAAAAAAAAAAAAAAAAAAAAAAAAAAAAAGTGCTAAAAAAAAAATTGTGCAAGAGTGCATAGAGTTTATGTTGGTGTAAAACCCTAAAATATGGACATACCGCAGAAGGAAAAAAAATGCGACATTGAAGATACATGCATATATGTGTGTGCAATCAAGAAGTAGCACGTTAAAAAAAATGCTTGAGCCGACATGTAATGAATATACAAAAAAAAAAAAAAGGTTTGCAACAGTGCAGTGGATATATATATATAACATTAATAAAAAAAAAGCGGCAAATGGAAAGGGCAAATACATGCGACTCAATACAAAGTGCATATATATCTGTGTGAACTACCAAAATAAATATATACATATGTGGATGTGTGCATGAAAAGGCTACAAACCTTAAAGAAAAATGCCCTAGTTTTTGAAGCGGCAGTAACGGAAATTACAAAAAAAAAAAAAAATCAAAAAAAAAAAAAAACCAATACATGCTAATTATATACATATGCATGTTAATGGCATAGGCCCATATGCATGCACACTATTTATTTTATGAAAGTGTGAAGCGGTGGTGTAAAAAAAAATAAAATAATAAATTGTATATATGCGTTATGTGTGCATATATGAAAAGACAGAAGGAATCTATATAAGCCTGGAGTGGAATGAGTTTTATTGAAACTCCAATTTATTATATATATGTTTGACGTTTGCGGCGGTCTTAATTTTCTTAAGAGATAGGCAACAATATATATAATCAATCGTACAGTGCATAAACTTATGATTCGGTATTTGAAGCTACAGCAATCATTAAAAAAAAAAAAAAAAAACTTGACAGTAGCAATCTGAGCCGAGAGAAAAAAAAGGTGAAGGCTAATTTTTGCTTACCGACAGCAAGTAAGATGCTTGGAAAGAATTATTACTCGAACTCAAGACCTATGTAAAGATAAAGACATGAGCGTTTGAAGTCAAATAAAAAAAAAAAAGAAGAGATAGATTGAAGAGATAAATTCTTCATACCTGAAGCTTCTTGGTGGAATGGTCTTGTGTTTTTTTTTTTTGCCTATGCAATCTCTACAAGTTATAAAGGGAGGAATTAGGTCAAGACATATAAGGGGAGAGCTCCAATTTTGGAAAAGATTTTGGTCTAATAAAATTAACAAACCAAATTTAGGGAATCTCTACAATTGTTATTAAGGAAAATATCTTGGCTTAATCAAACAAAATTGACAAGCCAAATTGGAGAAATATCCTACAATTTTTGCTACTCCAACTTTATGTCTAAATTAAGAGGAAATCTTGGCCAATCAAAATTTTTGGCTAAAATCAAATATTTGAATTATTAGACAAAAGTGTTGGATGTCAAATTTTTGACAAAACTTTCTCAAATCAAAATTTGGTTATACTCCAAAATTTCTCAAACAAACAAATTTAAGTCTCAAATTCGAATTCCATTCCAAATCAAGCCAAGATCCATATAATTTTGGCAACAAAAAAAAAAATTTGTTAGATCAAAATTTGAGCAAATTACAAATTTCCTCCCCAATCAAAATTTTTTTGAGTAAGTCTCAAATTCAAAATTCACTCCAAATTCAAGCCAAAATTCAACGACATCTTAAATTTGTCCGAAGAAGTCAAAATCATCCTATATTTTGATTCCACAATTATCTTTTTCGAGATTCATCCACCTCATACTTGTGCATAAATCTCGAAAAGGGGGCATTTGTTGAATAATAAATTTTGGTCAATCAACAATTGCCACATCACTAATTTAAATTAGTGATAAAATAAATTTGGGACCAATTACAAATTTACACGTGTCCTCAAATTAAATTAAAAGACATGAAAAATTGGCAAATCAAATAATGCCACACGTCTAGTATTGATCTCTTTGACGAATTAAGTCAGTCTAATCAAATTATGACACATGGCAATTGGACCTGATGGTAGTTTAGTCCGAGTTCATTAAAAAAAAAGGAATTGGGTCAAATTTAAATAAATCAAGTTTATTGAAAATAATTGAATTAAACTCAAATAAGCCCAAGTCAAAGATGGGCCTAAAGTCAACCAAGCCCAAGCCCAAGCCCATGCAAGGTCCACCAAACTCTATAAATAGAGGAGGTCACCCTTCATTTGAGGGCATTCAGAAGAGTCAGAATCCAGAGCATTCGGCCAGAGAGTTCAGAGTCTTCAAGAGTCAGATTTCAGAAGCCTCAAGCCCAGTCAGAAATTCAGAGAATTCAGAAGATTCAAGATTCAGAATTCAGAAGATTCAACGACTGGAAGGCTTCAACAAATTGATCGTCTCTTCACCAACTACAAATCGAAGATTCAATCTCCCTCCATTTGAGAACAAGCTCGCCAACCCTCAGATCAGAGTCTACATTCCGAGAGACAGCATCAGAGGATTATATATTAGAGACTGTAACACTACTCCAAATTTAATAAAATCAAGTTCATTCCACGACATCAAATTTCTTCGGAAATCTCGTGCGAACAGACATATTGGTATTAATTTATAACTATTTTTACTTATTCAATTTAAAATCAATTCAAAATTCAAATATAGCTTAGTACATAAGGCATCAAGTACCATCTTAGAGGTTTATGGTTCAATCTCCACCCCACTAACTGTTGAACCAAAAAAAAAAAAAAATCAAAATGACTTAAAATAAAATTATTCTCTCCCAAAATCCTAGAGTAGCATAAAATTATCACATAATTGTGTACAAATTTTGGAAACAACCAAATAAAGTTTCTTATTTTTTTTGTTGATGTTTTAATTTTTTTCAAAAACATAAATAAGAGCATTATTTTATTTTATTTTATTTTTTACTTATAAAATGTATACTAAACATTAAAAACTATTATATAATTTTTAAAAATTAATTTTAATGTAAACTTTTTTTTAATTTTAAATTCAAGAGAACAAAAAATAAGAAATTATTATCAAACACATTTCTATTTATTTTTTCAATAAAAATACATAACAAAAAATGAAAAATAGTTAACAAATGCAATCCTATTTTCTTTAATAAAAACAAAGAAATAATAAACAAGAAAGGAAAAGATTACTAATTGGCCAATTTTTAGGACCCATGGATTTCTCCAAAATCAAAGCTCATCTAAAAATAATGGCTAAATGTGTGTTTTGTAACACCTCAGACCCAAGGTTTAGATCAGGATTCAAAATCCAAATTTGGCACATGATGGTCCCAACATTTCCCTACAACTTGGCATGCTTTATCCTCACTAAAATTCTCAGAAGGTTATCTAACATAGGATTGCTTCAAACTAAGCACACTTAACTTTGGAGTTCCTACGATTGGGTCACCAAAAAAAAAAGGTGCACCTTATTGGTATAGGTAGTAACTATAATTTTTTTTAAACGTTTCTTAATCATACTTTCACATCCTCAGGATCCCTCTCATTCAGATGTGGTCTCGATTCATTCATGTATCTCTCCTCTACTTGGACATCACAGTTTTAGTCCCTAATGTTTGGGTGTTTTTTTACAACTTAGTCTCTAATGTTTAATAATTTCAATTTAATCTCTTGTAATGCTTCGTGTCTTCAAATAAGTTTCATTTTCACTTTTGGAGTAAATTGTGGTTTAATTTTCCCTTATTTCAGATTATCCATAGGAGGTAAAATTTAAGTTTTCAAGGTTCAGACATATCCGAAGTCAAACCAGCAAGGGTTCAAGTCATTTAGTAAGTTTCCTTGGGTATCGATTACTCTATTTCCTTTTCGGACTCTGTTAGTGATAGGAATGAACACTTCACCCCACAACGGAATGAATACTTCACCCCACAACGAAAGACTATGATTTCTAAACAATTTAAAAATCAATTTATGGATTAGCTTTGATTTATTTAGAAGTAAACCAAAATATTAAGGTTAAGCAAACATTCCTTATGAATGTATGGAGAAAATTCTTTGGCGGGTCTTTACTTTGTGTTTCAATGAATCTCAAATCTCCACAAGATCTTACTTGCTATGACTCAAGAGTTTTCTTGATAGAAGTAACAGAGAATTGGAAAGAAAATTCTTGAGATACTTCTTTCTTTTGTAGAGAACTTGTGCTTTGACTCAACCCAAGAGGTCCTATTTATATTGAAACTTAGAATAAGATATTTGTCAAATCCAAATTATAATATCTAATATATTATATATTTAATATATTTGAATCTCATTCAAATATCTCATACAACATATATTATCCATTTAAATCTTATTAAAATTTAATATATCATTTATTTAATAATCTATCATACTCTTGTAAATTTAATATATCAAATATATTAAATATTAATTTAATCATTTCAATTTTTTTTTAACTCAATCGATCCTTTTGGCATTACTATGAGCTAGCAAATGAACCTTATGGACCTACAGATTATAAGCTTCAATTATACAAAATTAATTAATTAAACTCTTTAATTAATCAATTTTTATTCATTAACTCTAGGTAACTCCACTATAGACCTAGAGTTGCACTCTTATGCACTGTAATGACAAGTTGTGTACATGGATAGAACTATTACATAAAAGTCGATCCTTCACGAGTTGTTCATAATTACAGTTGGGTCAAAAGTCTGTTTTACTCCTGTAATTACATCTTATACCTTAAGTACAATTGATCCTCTAATGAATAATCTGTTTATAATCCAATCATAAACTAAGTTTTTCTCAAGACAGTGAGAGGGTGGGACTCCATTGTTCAAGTGTTGAAATCAACACTTAAGGAACTACTCATCTACTTTCCTATATGGGAAGGAGGGAATTCTATATTATAAAACTTATATTTCCAGCTCATTATTTGGTCAAGTCTCCAACGTGGTAGGCTTATTGAGCTGACTATAAAAGTCACTCTCACCTATGCAAATCAAAGGACAAGCCCTTATAGGAAGGAGTTCATAACTCACTCATACTTAAGATCAAGTCGCATATAATCATCCTGTTGAAATATTAATCTTATCAATTAATGAACTTATAAAGAGAGATTAAATATTTTGTGGTTTTGTCTTATACAAACTCATTATATATGACACCCCCACTCATATGTCTCCACATGAATGATTAAATCATTTGTAACTATTACAAAATGGGCTGTATCAATAGTGTTACCGGAATAAGGTACCCAACCTTATCCATATACTATAGACCTTTTATGTTATTTCTTGAACATGACCATCTTGTATGTCAACCATATACTGTTCAAGATTACATTAATAATCTTAGACTTTTACATATAATGGATATTATAAATTACAAAAAATAATAAAAGAATTATCAAATAATCATTAAATATTAAAATATTGATTACGAGGCTTCAGGGCATATGTCCTAACAATCTCCCACTGGCACTAAAGCCGATGAGACATGCATCCTAGGGCCTACTCTACACCCAACATGTTCTCCCACTTGCCCTAGAGAAGATGAGACATGTCTTGCAATCCTAGACATTCTAAGTGACCCTCAAACACTTTAACCTAGAGAGTCTTTTTATATAAATCAAAAAAATTGTCATTTAAAAGCCATCTTTGTCACCACCGTGATGTTTTTTTTTTCAATTAGCTTTACCATATATGGGTATTTTCTAAGTTCCTTAATTTTAACCATTGCACCACCATTATCATAATAAAGTGTGATAAGTTTAATCATATCGGAAACACCTTTTAGATGGAACTCTTTGAGACATACAAGTTCTTTTGTTGCTTCGCAAACGAGAAAATTGTTGTATACATACTCCATTACTTAAGGTAAACTTGATATTGACATCGATTTCCTTAAATCTTTGTAAGAACCAGTGTATCTTGTAAAAAATCAAATCTTTAACCTCATACACAAGAATATGATTTCTCATTATCAATAGATACTTTGAGAAAAATAAATTTAATTTTTCATTCAATGGTCAAACCGTTGGTTTAACTGATATATGCTAATCAACTTTTACTGTTATATTAAATGTTAAGTCTCAATAGATTGTCTCCTATTCAAGCATAGATAATCAAGCTTCTATTCTCAACATTTGAGGTATCTTGTGATACTTTTCCTTAGACAAAAAAAAACTTCATGTTAGAATAATAAATTACCATTCATAGAAGTTCTGCATTAAATATTTGACAACAATTTTTGTCAACATAAGATGTATGAGACAAAGTTAATATTTCATCATTGAAATCTTCATTTTGGACATATAAAACATACCGAGTCATTCCAAATCATTCATTTGGAATCAGTTAGGTAGTCAACTTTTTATGTTAGATATAAATCTTATATCATTCATAATGAGTAAAATGTCAGCAACATAAAACGTGAGAAAATCCACTAAGCAATTAATGATTTTCTTGTCTATACAAGTTTCATGAACATTTGTCCAAAGTCATAAGTTTTGATAGCCAACATGAGCATGGCTCAACTGACATAAAGTGTATACCCGCAACCAAGAGGTTAGAGGTTCAAATCCCCAACTCCACATGTTGTCACAAATCTTATATTAAAATATCTAATGGTAAAATTCATTTCATAAATGAATATTTACAATTTGCAAACTTTTTTTCTTTTAATTTTAGAAACTGAACCCCTCTGATTAATTTGCATATATGCACTCCTTAAGATTTCTTTTTAGAAAAGAAGTCTAAAACATTAATTTCTCATATCTCATATGCAAAAATGGATCAGAGAATGCTTATAAACTTTATTATGGCAACATGGAGGACAATTTACTCACAGTGACTTTCTTCCATTAGGTTTAACCCTTTACGATTAGTCTCACTTTGAAGGTCTGTACCTTCTAATCTACATATCTTTTTATTTGTAGAACTGCTTGTAACCTATGGGTTTGACCAATCAAGAAGATCTACAAGTCCCAGATAGAGATGGAGTACATGGACTTTATTTCGAGATTCATGACTTTGACCTATCAATCCTTGTCATCATACCTCATTGCTACTTTAAGGTAAATAAGCCTTCAATTTTGTTATCTAATATGGCAATTTAGACTTCAATTAAGCATTTGAAACAGTTGAGTCATCTCATAACTCTCCCACTACGATGAGGTCTATTAAATTTATAACTAGGTTCCATTTGACTCTCAAATGTAATTAAATTGTTAACAACTTTTTGTAAACTATTTAATGGCTTCACTTGAAACCGACTTATTAACACTATCGTACCTTATTGAAGGTTTGTGGTCTTTTATTTGATATGCCTAATAGAAAAGTGATATTTTTCATACAAATACCTTATTCTTTTTAGAACTATAAAATACTATTTTGTTTCTCCTTAGGGGTATAAGCCTACACTTAGGCATTTCTTTGAACATATATTTTCCAGTCTTTTTAGATTTGTTTTAGCATATACGCTTAACATTCCCAAATCCTGAAGTGTTGTAAACTAGCTTTACTACTCTTCATAATCCCAAAATGGTCTTGGAGACACTTTTGGAGGGAACCATTGTTCACTATGCAATCTCCATTGCATATCTTAATTGGAGCTAGTAATGGTGTGTAACTCATTATTGATGTGATCATGTCCACAAAGTCTTGTTTCTCCTTTTGCAGACAATTCACACAAGATGTTACTGAAACGCGCATGCAACCTACGCTAACCGACACTTAACACCATGAATCGAGTTCAACACCTATTCAACCCTTTTCTAAGTGCTTTTAGGAGACTAAGAAATTAAACACATGTCTATGGCTAATTTTAACTTAGATAAATAAAGAACGCAACTCAATGATTCTAAAGGTTTTTGTCCTATGTCTAGGTACAAAAAGCGAAGTTCTATGTCTAAACTCTTCTCCTATATTGCTTTTATGAAAACGTGTGCTCGATCCAACCCTTTCAGTATTGAATCTCACACAAACTATGCTAACTCAAGTGATCAGTTTAAGCTAACAATGAAACTTAAACTCAATAAAAGCAAACGGTGCTAAATGTTAAGCAAAGTTACTCGAATCACATGGTGGGGCTTATCTCCTTTTTAGGGTATCCACTTCATCGAATCCCCTCCAAGGATTTAGCTACTCATTGAAAAGAAAACTAAAGTGCAGAAAATAAAAAGAAAACTTAAATAAGAAAATATGAACTTCATTGAATTAAACGTACGGAATTGAAACAAAACTTGAAGTACAACTTGAAGACTTGAAATGCAATAAAGAAACAGAAACTTACAACTTGAATGAAGAATAAAAACAGTAGCTAAACTTTCAACAAAAACAAAACGTACAAAACTTAAATGAAAGCAATAAAGAACCCGAAGTTTGTTCCTTTTTTCTAACTTTGTTCACCCTCTTTCGAGGAGAACAAGTGCTTACACTCACTTCTTTCAAAGTTCATGTCCGAATGAAGTATGAACAAAACTTGGGGGAGACTCGGTATGGCAGCTGAAAAGAAAAATTGCAGAATTTGGAGTAGAAGATAGAAATCCAAGTTCCCTTGAAACTGAAGCTTGAACTGCCTTTTATAGACCTTAAGGTCTAGGGTTTGCTGCAGAGATCAGTGTGGAGAGGCTTGGCCGATCATATCTCTTGATCCTCAGAGATTTGATTGAGAATATTTGATTTTATTTGATTTTATCTACAAATCTCGCGAATTTGCGAGAATCTGGCGAAAAGGTCCAGATGCGGCCGCATAGTTGAGCGCAATTGTGTTGTTGTCGAAATGGCCTAAATGCGGCCGCATAGTTGGGCGCATTTTAAGTTTTTCCTGCAATAATTGGAATTTGGCTTATGCTTTCAATTACTGGTGCATCCTGGTCGCATATTTCTTGAATCATCTTTCTTCTGCCTCAGTTGCGACCAGAATGTGGGCGCATTTGAGTCCTTTTTTTAGCCTCTACACAAAACCAACAAAATTTAACACTTTCTTAACAAAAATGACTCTAAATACACCTAAAAACTTATTTTTACCAAATCCATACTTCAAACACATGCAAAGCTTGTTTTTACTTAAATTTGCCCTAAATGACATGAATTATAACATTAAACACTCACTTTCTAAGCAAATAGCTTAGTTTTTAGAGCTAAATAACACTCATAGATGAGCGTTATCAGTTCTCTAAATAAAATTGGGCATGAATAACTATGGTACTTAATTAATCTAAAGAAACTCAATCCATGTGGAGATGATAACTCGATATTCCATATCACTATATTAAAACTTGAAACCATCCACTTGCAGTTATTTGTGAGCACTTAAAATCATGCAAACACATAGCATGCTCAATCTTTATGTTTCCAATTGTGCAAGGTAGAGAAAACATACCTGGATGTTTGCGCTTCCTAGACATAGTTGCTTGTCAAATAGAGGAGGCATTTTCATTTACCTTGATTTTTCTCTTCCCTTTTGTCGAACACCACTTTTTAAGGAATTTCACATACTTGGAAATTGTCTTCACCATCTCTAACAAAGAGATGTTGACCTCCACCTTCCTGAATGTGTCTAGGATTTCCTTATCGTGCTCTTCCTCCTTGAGTTTAGCTAACTTGTTAGGAAAAGGAGCCTTAGGAGTATAAGAATTCAAGCATAATAGGGGATCAAACTTTACCCCACTTGATGGTGTTTCAGATGGATTTTCTCCTTTCTTCTCTTTTCTCAACTCCTCATAAGGTGAAGCAATTTTTGGAAGGAATTTCAGTTCCACTCCTCAATGTTATAGCATTGACGTTCTTAGGTTGTGGGGGCAGCTTTGCAAAATTTCGAGCCTCAAATTTTCTTACTGACATTGTTAATTGAGCAATATGATTATCCAAGTTTTTCATTCATGCTCTAGTTTCCTTTTAAAATTGGAGAGTTTATGTTAAAATTTTAAGGTGCTGTCAGCTAAGTTTTTCACAATATCCTCAAGAGGCATTCATAAACTTGTGGACTGAGATCGAGGTAGTTTGTTAAACTTCTGAGAGTACTGGCCTCCTTGATTTCTGTAGCTAAGGTTTGGATGATCTCTCCATCCAAGGTTGTACATATTTGAGTAGGGATCGTAGCTCCTCTGTTTCTAGCTTGGAAATCCTCTAACTTCATTGATTTCATGTGTGGAGTCATGTTGCAATTGTCCTATGCAAGTTGATGAACCAAGTTAGTTAAATTAGAAAATTTCCCTCTAAGTTCACTAACCTCATTAACTCTCTATGAATGCCTCGTTCAGATCTGGTCCTAAACTGTTGGGAAGTATCCACCATGTTGGAAATAAGTAGCTTCGCCTATGCAAGTGTTTTATTAATTAGGGCTCCTCCACTGGCTGCATCGCCCATACCCCTATCCGTTGGCTGTAATCGCTCATAGAAATATTGAATGAGGAGTTGGTCAGGGATCTGATGGTGGGGAAAACTGGCAATTAAGCAATTGAAATGCTCCCAATACTCGTACAATGTCTCCCCAATGGCTTGCGTGATGGCGTAGATCTCTTTCCTGATGGTGGCAGCTCTTAAGGCAGGGAAGTACCTTGAAAAATTTTCTTCATCTGATTCCACCCTTGTGATTGACCTTGATGGTAGATAATAGAGCTAATCTTTGGTCTAATCCTTCAAGGAGAAAGGGAAGGCTCTGAGATTGATCTTCTCCTCTATGACACTATGAGGCTTCATTCTTGAGCAAACGATGTAAAATTCTTTCAAATACTTGTGAGGGTTCTCACCTACACAACCACGAAAAATAGGAAGTAAGTGAATAAGCCAACATTTTAACTCAAAATTACCTGCTAAATTAGGAAAGGTGATGCAAAGGGGTTGTTGGTCTAGATCAAGCACTGCTAGATATCTCAAAGTGCGCTCTTCAGCCATCTTTTCCTCAAGTCTAGAAAAGATGTAGGAACTCCTAATATTCCAATCAAAATTGGATTCTTTGTTCAACTCATGGTCTTTCTTTCTAGCTTCCCTTATGAGTCTCCGTTCTTCCTTGTTAATATTAGAAAAATATCTTAACTCTACACACTTAGAAGAATGGGTCACCTACATGAAGGAAATTTTTAAAATTTTTTATAGCAAATTTAACCAAAAGAAACTAAAGTGGCTCCTCGACAACGACACCAAATTTTGGTCAGATTGTCAAAGCCCGCCAAAACAAAACCGATCTCACAAGCTTGTAGAGCACGTGGTACTAGGTTGAATCCCAAGGGAGCCAACGTATTAGTTTCTCTTAGTTAAGTCTGTAAAGGAAAATAAAACAAGAGGGGGGTTTTAGTTTTGAAAGTAAAAACATTTGATTCTGGGAAAAATCAAATCTTACCAATATCCAATCCAAATGTGCAGTTTCATTCAATTGCAATATCGATCATAGACTATTTTAAACAATATAATCTTTTTAATCTAATTGCTTAGTCTACTTAATTGGAAAAGCCAAATTAAGTTTAATTCCCCTAAGTTTATTGATTCCAACCAAGCATTGCAACAAAAGCTTATTATGTATTTAATTGGGTACGATAGCGTCTAGATCAAACAAGAAATAGCATTAAGATTGGTGGGAAGACTAAGATTGATTAACGAGTTGAGATAGCATGAACCAATCAATCAACTTCATTATTTCCTAGAGTTTATCATGCAAGCTATGTTATTATGGAAAAGCCACAAAGACACACACATGAGCCAACCCTTTTGCTACGATAATAAAACAATCAATTACAACAATTACAGATTGTAATATTCAAGCATAGCAGACTTATAAGTAAACAGATGCAATCGAGGTGTCAATTTGATAAGTGAAAATGCCTAAGAATTGAAAGCAAGAAATAAGCACACTTACATTAAAAAGATAAACTCAATTAAATCCCAAGTCTCACAACATTGCAATTGAACTACACCAACCTATGAATTGGAAATACTAACTTTAGTCCCTAATCGTGACAATATAGCTAAGATTTGTCATTGGGTCGATGTTTACAAGAGTAGAATTGAAAAGTACAAGGAAAACCTTCAAGAGCGTGCTAACAATAAACTTAAGAGATAACACATGTTTGCCCTAAAGAAATAGATCTATATATATGTTGGGATTTATGCCCTAAAGCCTCGTAAATAATGAGTTATTTAATAATTAATAATTATTTTAATTATTTTGTTTGCAATATAATATTATCCATTATATGAAAAATCCAAGGTTGTTAGTGTAAATTTGAACAGTATGTGCTTGACATACGATAGGATCATGTTCAAGAAATAACCTAAAGAGTCATAATATATGAATAAGGTTGGGTGTCTTATCCTGGTAACACTATTAATACAACCCACTTTGTAATAGTTACAAATGATTTTATCTAAATCGTTCATGTAGAGACATGTGAGTGGGGGTATCTTATACAATGAGTTTGTATAAGACTGGACCACAAAATATTTAATATCTCTTTATAAATTCGTTAATTGAGAAGATTAATATTTTATCAGAATAATCATATGCGACTCGATCTTAATCTTGAGTGAGTTATGAACTCCTACCTATGAGGACTTGTGCCTTATCCTGGTAACACTATTGATACGACCCACTCTGCAAGGGGACCTTATGGACCTACAGATTATAAGCTCCAATGATACAAAATTAATTAATTAATTAATTTTCATTCATTAACTATAGGTCACTCTACTATAGACCTAGAGTTGCACTCTTATGCATTGTAAGACAAGTTGTGTCCATAGATATAATCATTACATGCAAGTCGATCATTCACGAGTTGTTTGTAATTATAGCTGGGTCAAAAGTCCATTTTACCCTTATAATTACATCTTCCACCTTAAGTACCACTGATCCTCTAATGAACAATATGTTTATAATCTAATTATAAACTAAGTCCCTCTCGGGCCAATGAGAGGGTGGGGCTCCATTGTTCAAGTCCCGAAATTAGCACTTAAGGGAACTACTCATCTACTTACCCTATGTGGAAATGAGTGAATTCCATCTTGTGAGATTATGTTCCCAGCTCCCTATTTGGTCAAGTCCTCAAAATGGTAGGCATATTGAATTGGCTATAAAAGCCAATCTCACCCATGCAAATCAAAGGACAAGCCCTCACAGGCAGGAGTTCATAACTCACTCAGGATTAAGATCGAGTCGCATATGATCATCCTGATGAAATATTAATCTTCTCAATTCATGGATTTATAAGGAGAGATTAAATATTTCGTGGTCCAGTCTTATACAAACTCATTGTATAAGATACCCCACTCACATGTCTCCACATGAATGATTTGGATCAAATCATTTGTAACTATTACAAAGTGGGTCGTATCAATAGTGTTACCAGGATAAGGCACCCAACCTTATCCATATACTATGACTCTTTAGGTTATTTCTTGAACACGATCCTCCTGTATGTCAACCACATATTGTTCAAGATTACACTTATAACCTTGAATTTTTCATATAATGGATAATATTATATTACAAATAAAATAATCAAAATTATTATTAATTATTAAATAATTAATTAATTACGAGGCTTTAGGGCATAAATCCCAACAATCTCCCACTTGCACTAAAGCCGGCGAGACATGTATCCTAGAGCATACTCTATACCCAACATGTTCTTCTACTTTCCCTAGCAAAGATGAGACATGTCTCGTAATCCTAGACATTCTAGGTGACCCTCAAACACTTTAGCCTGGAGAGTCTCTTTATATAGATCCAAAGGACTGCCATTAAGAAGCCATCTTAGTCACTACTATGATGCTTTCTCTCTCTCGATATGATTCCTTATACGTTGGTGTTTTCTATTTTCCTTAATATTAGTCTTTACACCACTATTATCATAATAAAGAGGATAAACTAAAGCATATCTGAAACACCTTTCAGATCTTAAAGGAACTATTTGAGTCATACAAGTCATTTTGTTACTTCATAAGCAAAACAATTTAACTTGTATACCATACTCCACCACCTAAGGTAACATTTATTTTTACATAGATTTCCTAAATCTTTGTAAGAACCAGTGTATCTTGTTAAGATCAAATCTTTAACTCCATACACAAAATTTTCTCATCATCCATAGATAATTTGAGAAAGTTTTTAATTTTCTACTCAATGGTCATACCATTCGTTTAACTGATATATGTTAACCAATTATATATTAAATGTTCAGTCTCATTTATGTATATTATATACTCTCAACATTTGAGGTGTCTTAGGATACACTTCTTTAGACATAAATATCAAATATTTGACAACAATTTTGTCAATATCAAATGTTTGAGACAAAGTTAACATTTTGTCCTTAAAATCTTCATTTTGGACATGTAGAATATACTAAGTCATTCCAAATCACTTATTTGGAATTGGTTACTTAATCAACGTTTTATATTAGATATCTTACATCCTTCATAATGGGTAAAAATATCACCAACATAAAACATGAGAAAAATCCACTAAGCAATTAATGATTTTCGTCTATACAAGCTTCATTAATATTTATCCAAAGTCATAGATTTTGATACTTTTATCAAACCTTATATTCATAGATCTAATAGTAAAATTCATTTCATAAATGAACCTTTACTATTTCACAAACTTTTTGCTTTTGATCTTTGAAAATAAATATCTCTGATTGATTTGTGTAGATGCATTATCTAAGATTTCTTTTCATAAAAGAATTCTAAACATTCATTTTCATATCCCATATGCAACAATGAATTAAATAATACTTACAGACTTTAGTATGACAACAAGTGAGAAAGTTTACTCTTAGTCTACTTTCTCCTATTAGGTCTAACCCTTTGCCATTGTCTCAGTTTGAGAGTAATAAACCTTCAATTTCGTCATCTAGCATGACAGTTTGGGCTTCAATTAAGTCCTTGTAAAGGTTGAGTCATCTCATAACTCTCCCACTACGATGAGGCTTATCCAATTCATGACTAGGATCCATTAGACTTTCAAATGTAATAAAATTGTTAACAACTTTTGTTAACTATTTAGTGGCTTCACTTGGAACCAATTTATTAACACTATCTCACCTTATTAAAGGTTTGTAGTCTTTTATTTGACATTTCTTATAAAATTGATATTTGTCATACAAATACCTTATTCGTTTTAGGACTACATAAAAGACCACTTTATACTCCTTAGGGGTGGCCTACACTTAGGCTTATCTTTGAACATATACAAGCTTTTTAGGCTTGTTTCAACACGTGAGCTTAACATTCCCAAATGGTGAAGTGTTGTAAACTAGCTTTACTACTCTTCTATAATCTTTAAAATTGTCTCGTAGACACTTTTAAAGGGAATCATGTTCACCATGCAATCTCTATTGCATTTCCTAACCGGAGTATGGTAATGGTGTGTAACTCATTACTGATGTGACCATGTCTAACAAGGTCCTGTTTCTCCTATTACAACACAATTTCACAAAATGGCACTTGGTATTAAGATAATTGGGATAAAAACCAATTTTCTATCAATTAGTTTTAGTACGTAAGGTTTCTGTACTTTCTATTATGATCTGATCATAAGATCTTTATAGATTTAATTACCTAATCGATTTTTAAACTTTAACTTTAGTCTTAATTTTCTTGAACTTTTCAAAAATTTAGACTTATGTTGTATTAGGTAAAGATACTTATACCTTGAATGATCATCAACTAGAGTGATGAAATATTCATGACTTTATTTGACTTTTACATTCACCAGACCATTTGGCTCAGAATGTGTAAGCCCAAAATATTCTTTGGCTTTCTAGCCCTATCTAATAAAGACTCAATGATTATCTTGCATGAAAGGCAAGATCTACAAACAGGTAAAGTAATTAACTAACTTTTTAGAGAATTACCTATTACTAGTCTTTTCATTCTATTCAAGTTGATGTTAATCAACCTTAATAGCCAAAGTCAAGTATCATCTTTTAGGAGAAAATAATGTTTTTCTATTTTGGATTCTATAATTCTGAATATCTCAGTATGTTGTAGTATAGTATATGCCAACATTTTTAACATATACAAATTGTTCTTATTTTCAGCTGAATGTATCTTCAAACAATTTTGAAAATATAAACTTTAATACTTCAAAGTAATTCATACTATATGAATATTTTTGTAATAAAGTTCGAGAAATTGAATTTCTCTTATGGTTACTAAAAACACCATATTCAGCATTATGTAACAATTTTTTACTTAATGACATCTTAATGTCTCCCACTACACTAATTGAGATAGGCTTCCTGGTGCTAACTTGTAGAAACTATTCTACATGTTAAGTATTTTCCAAGAATTACATATTAAATGTAATGAAGAATAAATCTTGATAGTAGATCTTATATCGACTATCTAGGTGAGAGTGGCTTTTGTAGCCGATTCAATATGCCTGCCATTTTGGATGGGTGAGAGTGGCTTTTGTAGCCGATTCAATATGCCTGCCATTTTGGAGAATTCACCAAATAAAAGTTGGGAATATAATCTCACAAGATGGAATTCATTTCTTCCCTTATAGGGTAAGTAGATGAGTAGTTCACTTAAGTGCTAATTTCGAGACTTGAACAATGGGGCCCACTCTCTCACTGGCCCAAGAGGGACATTGTTTATGGTTGAATCATAAACAAATTGTTCATTAGAGGATCAGTGGTATTTAAGGTATAAGATGTAATTGTAGGGGTAAAACAAACTTTTGACGACCCAGCTGTAATTATGAACAACTTGTGAAGGATCGATTTGCATGTAATGGTTATATATATGGACACAACTTGTCCTACAGTTCATAAGAGTGCAACTCTAGGTCGATAGTAGAGTGACCTAAAGTTAATGAATGAAAATTGATTGATTAAAGAGTTTAATGAATTAATTTTGTATCATTGGAGCTTATAATATGTAGGTCCATAAGGTCCCCTTGCTAGCTTATATGAACCAATAGGGATCAATTTCGTTGAGAGAAAATTTTAAAATTTTCGAATTCAAATTTAATATATTTGATATATTAAACAAGGAAAAACATATTTAATGTATATGATACATTAAATATGAAAAAAAAAAATTATTAATGTATTAAGATACATCAAAGAAACAATATTTATTAAATTTAAAATAGATTCCAATTAGAAAATAGATATAGTAGGAGAATTTAAAAATGTTTGAATAAGATTCAAATTAGTTAGATAAATATATTTTAATATATTAGATATTAAAATATATTATTTAATTATTTTCCCTAGGCCACTATAAATAAGACCCTAGGGGTGAGTTATTGCGTGAATTCTTCACAAGAGAAAAGAACTCTTGAAATTCTCCTCTCATTCCCTCTCTCTATTTTCAAGAAGGTTCCCACATACCTTTTTGTTCCTTTGTTCGCGTCATAGCAAGAAGACTTTGTGGAAGTTTTGGAGTTCAATCTCATTGGAGTTAGAGTACAAGGAGAAAAAGACCTACCATAATATTTTCCATATTATTTTTAAGGTATATTTATGCTTAACCTATTTACTATTATTTAATTCTAAATAAACTCAAACCAATTTCGACAGGGCTTAATTTAATTATTCCTTTCAATATAATCATCGAGGTAGCGTCAAGACACCAAGGATAGCATCGAGACATTGCCCTTGTTAAATAAGGAATGTATCTCTGCATACCGAATAGCGTCGAGATGCTACTAGCATCGAACATGACCTTCTCGTAGTGTCGAGTGAGCCTTCATTGAGTGCTATCGTGAAGGGAATAATCGAATTAAACCCACAGCGGAAGCATAGGAATCGTCTTTGATTTATTTAGAATTAAACTAAAATACAAGGGTTAAGCAATAAATACCTTGAAAATATGCAGATTCTTCTAGCGGGTCTTTATCTCCTCCACAAAGTCTTCCTTGCTATAACTCTAACAAAAGATCAAGGCATGTGGGAGCCTCTTGAAAGAAAATCCTCAAGGGATTAAAGAGGAAGAGGTTTAGAGAGAATTCTCTAATTCTCTCTTTGAGGAGATGTGTGTTGTTAAGAATGGCTCAACCCAAGGGTCCTATTTATAGAGACCATGGGAAAATCTTTGCCATAATTAAAATATTATATTTTAATATCTAATATATTAAAATATATCTTATATTTATTTGAATCTCATTCAAATCTCCTACGATATTTATTTATTTGAATCTTATTCAAATTCTATAAATATCTTTTATTTAATATATCAAATATATATTAATTATTTTAATATTTAATGTATCAAATACAATAAATATATTTTCCTCTTTTATATTTAATATATCTAATATATTAAATATTAATTTGAACACTTCAAATTAAATATTAATTTGAACATTTCAAATTTTTCTTTCAACTAAATTGATCTTTTAGTGTTACTATGAGCTAGCAAGGGGACTTTATGGACCTACAGATTATAAGCTCCAATGATACAAAATTAATTAATTAAACTCTTTAATTAATTAATTTTCATTCATTAACTATAGGTCATTCCACTATAGACCTAGAGTTGCACTCTTATGCACTGTAGGACAAGTTGTGTCCATAGAGATAATCATTACATGCAAGTCGATCCTTCACGAGTTGTTCGTAATTACAGCTGGGTCAAAAGTCCGTTTTACCCCTATAATTACATCTTGCACCTTAAGTACCACTGATTCTCTAATGAACAATATGTTTATAATCTAATTATAAACTAAGTCCCTCTCGGCCAATGAGAGGGTGGGGCCCCATTGTTCAAGTCCCGAAATCAGCACTTAAGGGAACTACTCATCTACTTACCCTATATGGGAAGGAGTGAATTCCATCTTGTGAGATTATGTTGTCAACTCATTATTTGGTCAAGTCCCCAAAATGGTAGGCATATTGAATCGGCTACAAAAGCCACTCTCACCCATGCAAATCAAAGGACAAGCCCTCACAGGCAGGAGTTCATAACTCACTCAGGATTAAGATCGAGTCACATATGATCATCCTGATGAAATATTAATCTTCTCAATTAACGGATTTATAAAGAGAGATTAAATATTTCGTGGTCCAGTCTTATACAAACTCATTGTATAAGATACCCCCACTCACATGTCTCCACATGAATGATTTGGATCAAATCATTTGTAACTATTACAAAGTGGGCCGTATCAATAGTGTTACCAGGATAAGGCACCCAACCTTATCCATATACTATGACCCTTTAGGTTATTTCTTGAACATGATCCTCTCGTATGTCAACCACATACTGTTCAAGATTACACTAATAACCTTGGATTTTTCATATAATGGATAATATTATATTGAAAATAAAATAATCAAAATTATTATTAATTATTAAATAAATTATTAATTACGAGGCTTTAGGGCATAAATCCCAACAATCTCCCACTTGCACTAAAGCCGGCGAGACATGTATCCTAGGGCATACTCTATACCCAACATGTTCTCCCACTTGCCCTAGCAAAGATGAGACATGTCTCGTAATCCTAGACATTCTAGGTGACCCTCAAACACTTTAGCCTGGAGAGTCTCTTTATATAGATCCAAAGAACTGCCGTTAAAAGCCATCTTGGTCACTACCATGATGCTTTCTCTCTCTCGATATGATTCCCTATACATTGGTGTTTTCTAATTTCCTTAATATTAGTCTTTGCACAAGTATTATCATAATAAAGATGATAGACTAAATCATATCTGAAACACCTTTCAGATCTTTAAGGAACTATTTGAGTCATACAAGTCATTTTCTTGCTTCACAAGCAAAACAATTTAACTTATATACCATACTCCACCACCTAGGGTAAGATTTATTTTTACATAGATTTCCTAAATCTTTGCAAGAACCAGTGTATCTTGTAAAGATCAAATCTTTAACTGCATACACAAAAATTTCTCATCATCCATAGATAATTTGAGAAAGTTTTTAATTTTCTACTCAATGGTCATACCATTCGTTTAACTGATATATGCTAACCAATTGTATATTAAATGTTCAGTCTCATTTATGCATATCATATACTCTCAACATTTGAGGTGTCTTAAGATACACTTTCTTAGACATAAAAATCAAATATTTGACAACAATTTTGTCAATATAAGATGTTTGAGACAAGATTAACATTTTGTCCTTAAAATCTTCATTTTGGACATTTAAAATATACTGAGTCATTCCAAATCACTTATTTGGAATTGGTTACTGAATCAACATTTTATGTTAGACATCTTACATCATTCATAATGGGTAAAAATATCACCAACATAAAACATGAGAAAAATCCACTAAGCCATTAATGATTTTCTTGTCTATACAAGCTTCATTAATATTTATCCAAAGTCATAGATTTTGATACTTTTATCAAACCTTATATTCACAGATCTAATGGTAAAATTCATTTCATAAATAAACCTTTACTATTTCGCAAACCTTTTGCTTTTGATCTTTGAAAATAAACATATCTGATTGATTTGTGTAGATGCATTATCTAAGATTTCTTTTCATAAAAGAATTCTAAACATTCATTTTCATATCCCATATGCAACAATGAATTAAATAATACTCACAGACTTTAGTATGACAACAAGTGAGAAAGTTTACTCTTAGTCTACTTTCTCCTATTAGGTCTAACCCTTTGCCATTAGTCTCACTTTGAGAGTAATAAACCTTCAACTTTGTCATCTAACATGACAATTTGGGCTTCAATTAAGTCCTTGTAAAGGTTGAGTCATCTCATAATTCTCCCACTACGATGAGGCTTATCCAATTCATGACTAGGATCCATTTGACTTTCAAATATAATTAAATTGTTAACATCTTTTGTTAACTATTTAATGGCTTCTCTTGGAACCAATTTATTAACAGTATCTCACCTTATTAAAGGTGTAACGACCCTATAGGCTCAACACGCTACCTAAGAGTCATTACTAAGTCACGTCGCTATATTACCGAAAATTTCGGCAACATAACGGCGTAACTACGCGAAAACCAAAAATTTGACCCTTACCTGATAAGACATAGAAAAACGCACTTCTAAGATTTTCAAACAACCTCCTAGCATCCAACAAACTTCTCAATATGATGCTAGGGTTCAAACAGCAGAAAAACCAAATACACGTGCACGATTTACAAAGAAAGGTTAAAAGACTTTGAAACATCCTCCTAAACATTTAATAACTCGTCATGAGTTCTATGTACATCTAGAAACATAAAAGAAGCGGAATAGCGATCGGTCGGCTCCCATGACTCGAGTAGCTGATCTCCGGTCACGCGCTAGGGCCGATCTTAGCCTTACCTGAAAACATTTTAAAAAGGAAAAGGGTGAGTATTAACGAATAATACTCAGTAAGTCAATCATAGTTTCAAAATAAGAGTTTCAATCACATGCAACATGTCATTTTAAATCATAAAACCATCGTAAACCATTGCTTTAGTTGGGGACCTAAAATTCGTTTTATAAACCATGTGCTTTTCCTCGCGGCTCTCGTGAACTATTAAATTCTCTCGAGGGCCTCGTGAATAGTCCGAAGACATAGTTTTTCCATCGAATAGAGTCCTCCCTAACTCTGAGAGTTGAGCTCGAAAGCTAACATACATCGTGGAGTCCGAAGACTCAGCCCGAAGGCTACCATCGTGGAGTCCGAAGACTCAGCCCGAAGGCTACCATCGTGGAGTCCGAAGACTCAAGCCCGTCGGCTACCATCGTGGGGGCACTCTCGAACCCCGGGAGCATAGAGAGTCCGAAGACTCGGGTTCCCTCAAAACCCACATAAAACTTTTGGGAGAATTATCGTCACGGCCTTACATAAATCTTTTCATGAGCACACAACACATGCATGAGGTCCCATTCGTTTTAGAACATAGTCATGAATGCATAAATCAAGACAATCGCATTTCAAAGACATACATATCATTTCCATTCTTTTTAACATGAAAACTCAAATAGAACTCATGGAAATAGCGTATAAAGGAATATACATATAAAACACTTTCTTTCTTAAATACTTAACATGAAAACATAAACTTCAAAGTAAATATAGAGCTAGCTCAAGGTTTTGAAAACTTCTTTCGTTGTGAGATCCCTTACCTTAAATCTTTACTTACTAAAATACCCTTTCTCCATTAGTAATGAGCTTCTCGAGTCCCCACTCCAAGTACAAACCAAAGTCCTCGACAATTCACCTAAAAAGTGTCCTAAACGTATCTTAAACCATCCGAATTACGCTAAAACACATTCTAACATTAATAACTCGACGAAACGGACCAAATGGCAAATTTTACCCAACTCCGGCGAACGGCGGCGCGTGACCGGAGCACGGCGGCGCGTGCAGCGGCGGACGGCGGCGCGTGGGGCTTCCGATCGGCGCGTGGGAGCGCGTGAGGTCTCGTTTTCGTGCGAGACTCACGGATCTGGGTTTTCTGGCAGCTGGGGTTGGTTCACGAGCTGCAAAACCGTCGAGGAGGCCCTCGCTCGGCGGCGTTCGGCAGGGAGCTGCAGTGGGCTTCACCGGCGATCGACAACGGAGGTGCGGCAGGCTGGCTGGGCATTCGTGGCGGCGGAGCTGGGCGGCGTTGAGCTTGCAGACGGACGGAGCTTCTGGTTCACGGCGGACGTTGGCTGCGCGCGCGAACTACAGCATCGCGGAGGGCGGTGGTTCAGCCTCTGCGCGGCCGGCGAACTGGAATCGGGTACGGCGTGCGGCGGCGATATCCCGAGGAAGAAGAAGAAGCAGCCGGCGACTGGTCGGAGAAGAAGAAGACACCTATGGATGGGTGTTCGGTCGGAGGGAGAGAGAGAGAGAGAGAGATAGAGTTTCGGGAGGGAGAAGCCATCGTGAGGAAGAAGAAGAAGAAAAAAAAAATAAAATAAAAATAAAAAAAATAAAATAAAAAAAATAATAAAATAATAAAATAATAAAATAATAAAATAATAATTATATATATATATAATGGATAAGGATGGAAATTTGTTTAAAAAAAATAACTTCGAATTTTGCCCTTCTAACCAAATAAATCTTCAAATTAGCCCTTTTTCTCATTCCAAATTGCAAATTAACCTTAAGATTTAATTTACCCAATGAAAATCATTCCAAATTAATTTCCATAATTTGAAATTAATGCCTATAAATAAGCCGGGCGTTACAAAAGGTCTGTAGTCTTTTATTTGACATTTCTTATAAAATTGATATTTGTCATACAAATACCTTATTCGTTTTAGAACTACATAAAAGACCACTTTATACTCCTTAGGGGTGGCCTACACTTAGGCTTATCTTTGAACATATACAAGCTTTTTAGGCTTGTTTCAACACGTGAGCTTAACATTCCCAAATGGTGAAGTGTTGTAAACCAGCTTTACTACTCTTCTATAATCTTTAAAATTGTCTCGTAGACACTTTTAGAGGGAATCATGTTCACCATGCAATCTCTATTGCATTTCCTAACCGGAGTATGGTAATGGTGTGTAACTCATTACTAATGTGACCATGTCTAACAAGGTCTTGTTTCTCCTCTTGCAGCCCAATTTCACAAAATTGCACTTGGTATTACGATAATTGGGATAAAAACCCATTTTCTATCTATTAGTTTTAATACGCAAGGTTCCTGTACTTTCTATTATGATCTGATCATAAAATCTTGATAGATTTAATTACCTAATCGATTTTTTTTTAACTTTAATCTTAATTTTCTTGAACATTTCAAAAATTTAGACTTATGTTGTATTAGGTAAAGATACTTGTACCTTGAATGATCATCAACTAGAGTGACGAAATATTCATGACTTTATTTGACCTTTACATTCACCAGACCACTTGGGTCAGAATGTGTAAGCCCAAAATATTCTTTGGCTTTCTAGCCCTATCTAATAAAGGCCCAATGATTATCTTGCATGAAAGGCAAGATCTACAGACATGTAAAGTAATTAACTAACTTTTTAGAGAATTACCTTTTACTAGTCTTTTCATTCTATTCAAGTTGATGTTAATCAACCTTAACAGCCAAAGTCAAGTATCATCTTTTAGGAGAAAACAATGTCTTTCTATTTTGGATTCTATAATCCTGAATATCTCAGTATTTTGTAGTATAGTATATGTCAACATTTTTAACATATACAAATTGTTCTTATTTTCAGCTGAATGTATTTTCAAACAATTTTGAAAATATAAACTTTTATACTTCAAAGTAATTCATACTATATGAACATTTTTGTAATAAAGTTCAAGAAATTGAATTTCTCTTATGGTTACTAAAAACACCATATTCAGCATTATGTAACAATTTTTACTTAATGACATCTTAATGTCTCCAACTACACTAACTGAGATAGGCTTCTTGGTGCTAACTTGTAGAAATTATTCTACATGTTAAGTATTTTCCAAGAATTACATATTAAATGTAATGAAGAATAAATCTTGATAGTAGATCTTATATCGACTATCTAGGTGGCATTTATATTCCACCAAAAATCTAGTAAATCAAATTTACTTTCATTTATATTTTTCTTCCTAGAGGCATTTCAAAAATTCCTCTTATTATGATTGTCCTAGCTAATTTAGGAACTATTTCCTTTTATATAGCTTCAAACATTTGGTTTCTTTACTTGGATTTTTGTAATACTTAATTTTGAGATTATTTAGACAATTTTCTAAATTTAGCTTATGTTGACTTCAACATTCATATGTTGTTGTCATTTTCTTTATCTTCTAAACTTGACATCTAACATGTCAACTAGGAGAATACGTACAAGCTATCTCGTTTACTTTTGATTCATTAATCACGTGCTTCACGAACAATTCGAATAGCATTAGCAACAGGTTTCGAGAATATTTCTCAATAAAGACAAATTCAAAATTTTACACTACCATTATAGTGTTAATGTTACTTTTCCAAGTAATAAAATTTCTCAATTTTGACTTATCAGTAATAAAATTAAAATTATGAGAGAAACTGACAGAATATTGAAATATATAGTATTTAATTTAACATAATGCAAACAATTATCCATTCAATTTTAGCATAGAAATCAAACAATTTGAAAAAAAAAATAATTAACCCTATAAATCATTTCTAATGCTATGGTACTTTAGTGAGTTAGAATAAGTGCCGCCGTAGGGTAGGTCAAGTATTCCTTCACTAAACTGAGACAATCTCAACCAAGTATTATACCAGAATAACTCTTATTTCTATAATATTTAGTTACCATTAGTTTGGTCAAAGACATCCTTAACAACTTTAATGAGCCCTTTGTAAGTGTGACCCATAATTTTAGATCCCGTAGTTTTATCCCAACAAGTGCCGCCGTAGGGTAGGTCAAGTATTGGAAACAAAAGTACAATCCTATCCTTCTCAGGAGTTCACCCTGATATTGACTCATGCAAACACCTTCCGTAGGGGGGCGGTCCAAAAGCCGCCACGAGGCCCCGCATGAATCTCACGATGTAAACTAATGATGGAGACCGTAGGATATGTTGACACATTTCCTTCTCCCACTTACTATAATATTTTCTCAAAAGATTCACCCTGATATTGATCCATGCAAACACCTTCCGTAGGGAGGACGGTCCAAAAGCCGCCATGAGGCCCCACATGAATCTCACGTTGTGAATCAATAATAGAGACCGTTGGATTTTTGACATGTGTCCTTCTCCCACTAAGTATTTTGAAATAGGGTTTTCTATTACTTAGAAAAATTAGGCTAATCTTATTTATCTAAGTTCCTCAATCTACCTTTCATAACCCTTATGTTGTTAGATTGATTTTAATGTGAATTACTAAGTTTTTAAACTATTTAAAAATAATAATAATAACATTATGAGCATGCTTAGTGAAAATAAATAAAATTTGACTAATTCAACTCCCAGGTCGGTTCTCAATTAGAGGTGTTCCCTTTCGGTCAGCTTAAATACCCCAGTCTAGACAGAACCTTCCATAGACAGAGTTCCTTTATAGTCAATTTTTATTTTCAAATTTATTAATCTTTAATTAACTATTAATTATTAGATTAATGAACATAATTTTTTTTTTAATCTTATTAAAAAATAATTCACTTGGATAGTCTTAAAAATCCATCATTTTAAACTCTTTAAATTAAAAGATAATCCTTGATATTTTATTCTAATTCTATTTAGAAAAATAGAAGATAAATTAAATTCAAAACTTAAACTATGGATAATCTTGAAATTCTACCATTTTAAACCATTTAAAACTACATTAAAAGATTATCATAAATTCTAACAAATAAAGATATATTAAATTCAAATTTTAAACTATTTAAAACATGAATTCGAAATATCTTTATTTTAAGAAAATCCTAATCTCATTAGGATATATCCTAATCCTATTAGGAAAACATGGATTTCATTTATGAAAGAAAATATCCTAATTTAATTTTCAAATATAACAATTATATTAAAAAATATGGAAAATATAAGCATATTAAGAAAATATCTCAATTCTATTAGGAATCATCCTAATCAAATTTTCCAATATAACAATTATATTAAAAAAATAAGATAAGATGCATGATCATGCTTAACCTATGGTGGGATTTTAAATTTAAATGGCATACTTTATGCAACAATCAAATAATTTAAAACATACATCTCATGCATAATTAAATTTAAAAATAGCAAAATTGACCGGCATATTTGGCATATCCTAAGAAATTGAAAATAATTTAAATTACAATAATTTAAATCCAAGACATATCTTCGTCTTCAATATCTTCCTTGTTCGGCCATCCAAATTTAGATTTTAAAAACCTAAATCTTGTCTTCCAATTATGGTACCAGCAGTCACAAAAATCAAAAAAGGAAAAACTGCATTACCCAAGTGTTGAACCCAACACCTTGAGTATAACAAGAAGCTTCATTCACCACTAAACCAAACACTGTTTTCGAATACAGGAATGTTTAATAATAATATTAAGCTTCAGCCGAATATGATTGACTTCGATTTTTCCGTTTTTTTTTTTGTGCACCTCTTCGTCGTCGGCTTCTTCAGCGCATGTGATCGAAAATTGCAGCAATGGTAATCATTCAACTAAAATACATGAAATCCTAACCCTTATGGGTTTTACAATGATCTAATCAAAGCAATAAATCTAATGTCAAATAGCCTAAACAATCAATTTGCAAACCACAAATATATCAAATATATGATAAATTAAAATACCCACCATCACAAAAATTTAATTGTAAATAAAACTCAAAGAGTCTCTGATACCAATTGAAGGGAATAATCGAATTAAACCCACAGCGGAAGCATAGGAATCGTTTTTGATTTATTTAGAATTAAACTAAAATACAAGGGTTAAGTAATAAATACCTTGAAAATATGGAGATTCTTCTGGCTGGTCTTTATCTCCTCCACAAAGTCTTCCTTGCTATGACTCTAACAAAAGATCAAGGCTTGTGGGAGCCTCTTGAAAGAAAATCCTCAAGGGATTAAAGAGAAAGAAGTTTAGAGAGAATTCTCTAATTCTCTCTTTGAGGAGATGTGTGTTGTTAAGAATGGCTCAACCCAAGGGTCCTATTTATAGAGACCAAGGGAAAATCTTTGTCATAATTAAAATATTATATTTTAATATCTAATATATTAAAATATATCTTATATTTATTTGAATCTCATTCAAATCTCCTACGATATTTATTTATTTGAATCTTATTCAAATTCTATAAATATCTTTTATTTAATATATCAAATATATATTAATTATTTTAATATTTAATGTATCAAATACAATAAATATATTTTCCTCTTTTATATTTAATATATCTAATATATTAAATATTAATTTGAACACTTCAAATTAAATATTCATTTGAACATTTCAAAATTTTCTTTCAACTAAATTGATCTTTTAGTGTTACTATGAGCTAGCAAGGGGACCTTATGGACCTACAGATTATAAGCTCCAATGATACAAAATTAATTAATTAAACTCTTTAATTAATTAATTTTCATTCATTAACTATAGGTCATTCCACTATAGACCTAGAGTTGCACTCTTATGCACTGTAGGACAAGTTGTGTCCATAGATATAATCATTACATGCAAGTCTATCCTTCACGAGTTGTTCGTAATTACAGCTGGGTCAAAAGTCCGTTTTACCCCTATAATTACATCTTGCACCTTAAGTACCATTGATTATCTAATGAACAATATGTTTATAATCTAATTATAAACTAAGTCCCTCTCGGGCCAATGAGAGGGTGGGGCCCCATTGTTCAAGTCCCGAAATCAGCACTTAAGGGAACTACTCATCTACTTACCCTATATGGGAAGGAGTGAATTCCATCTTGTGAGATTATGTTGTCAGCTCATTATTTGGTCAAGTCCCCAAAATGGTAGGCATATTGAATCGGCTACAAAAGCCACTCTCACCCATGCAAATCAAAGGACAAGCCCTCACAGGCAGGAGTTCATAACTCACTCAGGATTAAGATCGAGTCACATATGATCATCCTGATGAAATATTAATCTTCTCAATTAACGGATTTATAAAGAGAGATTAAATATTTCGTGGTCCAGTCTTATACAAACTCATTGTATAAGATACCCCCACTCACATGTCTCCACATGAATGATTTGGATCAAATCATTTGTAACTATTACAAAGTGGGCCGTATCAATAGTGTTACCAGGATAAGGCACCCAACCTTATCCATATACTATGACCCTTTAGGTTATTTCTTGAACATGATCCTCTCGTATGTCAACCACATACTGTTCAAGATTACACTAATAACCTTGGATTTTTCATATAATGGATAATATTATATTGAAAATAAAATAATCAAAATTATTATTAATTATTAAATAAATTATTAATTACGAGGCTTTAGGGCATAAATCCCAACATATCGAACTGGCATTTAGATGCTAGAAGTACCGTCTAGATGCTACTTGATAGCACACAAAAGTGTGCTATTTCTAACCTTATATTATTGCTAGTTTATGGCTTTAAAGTGTATTTTCATTCACTTAATTCTTTCATTTTGTAGGATTCGAGCAAATATGGTGAAATTGAGCATTCGAGGAAGATAGTGAAGTATTTGGAATGTAAAGGTATGTTTTGGAGCTTCGAAATTAAGAAGAAACTATGCTGCATCTATGGGACCTGAGAGGATAGCATTGAGACGTTGTCTATAATGTCTCAATACTATCACTGTACACATCCAAGCTCCAATTCTCGCAGAAGTAGCGTTGAGACGCCACTTTTCGGCATTTCCATGCTCAAAACATGCGCACCAGACTAATTTCCATCCAAATTGTTAAGACGCTGCATGTAGCATCTCAACACTACCTCGAGTTTCCTTCTTTACCATGCAAATTAAGTCACAGCGTTGAAACGCTGTCTCTAGAGTCTCAACTCTGTCCCGATGGTTATAAATATAACGTTTCAGTTGCGGATTCGGGGAGACCATTTGGAAAGGGACTAGTGTAAAGTCGATTTCTACCTCATATTTTGGATTAAGGGAGCACTCTTGAGAGTCGAGGAATACATTCAAGGCTTGGAAAGGGACTAGTGTGGCACTCGTCAGAGAGTTTTTCTCTTCTTTCCTATTTATTTCATAGTTTTTATTTTTAGACTGTATGAGTTTAGAGTTGTAATTGTGAATTTGAGTGTCTGAACTCAGTTTTAGACTTGGTATTTTTGGATGATTTGTTTAATCCTTGAACTTGTTATATTTAAACATCTATTTATACAAACTCATCTTTATTGTGTAATCTTTTGGCCAAAGGTTAGCTTAGCATAATTTGTGTTTAGCTTGAGAAAGTAGACTTAAATTTAGATTCGTTTGTATAACTATTACTAAACATGTGCATGAGAATGAATTGCTTGCTAATAGAAGCCGTTAGGAGAAGTATTATATTGCCATGATTTGTTATGAAATTAACTGAAAGGTTGATGTATAAATTGAGCATGAGATTTAGTTGAGGCTTGGGAGAGCCAATTAAATATCTTTGTAACTTCTTGGCTTATAAATATTGCGTGTATGATTTATTTCCTGGATGGACAAAATTTAGTGTTATCTTGCTAAAACCAATGTCTAAAAAGAGTTCCCTATAAATGTCTCCAACCTTGTAAATAGTTATATTAGTTTTCAAATTGATTCCTCTCTATTTTTGGTTCTCTAGATAAAATTAGGTGTGAGTAATTATGACACTTAATTAAATCTAAGAAATCCAATCCCTTAGATCGACCCTGACCACTATCACTACAAAGTTTAGAGGTATAGGTTTATAAGTATATTTGATAGAGCCTTTGATAAGCTCTTTATCACTACTCCTTCAGTCTTTCTTGCTTGATTGCTTCCTGTAGTAGTGTCGAGATGCCCAAAGTAGGGTCTTGACGCCATCCTTTCAGGTCAAATGACTTGATTTTCAATTTATCTTCACTTAGTTGCTTAATTTAAGCCTGAATTGCTTCTATTTGATCCTGATTCATCAAAGGTGTTTTGAATAACTCTAAATTGCTCAAACTCTACCAAACAGACAATTAAGCTCGTGAGAGTAACAAAACTAGCACGAAATAGAGAAAATAAAATAGCACAATTAAGGTGCTATCAACAGGCTTGTGGGAACCTTTTTGAAAGAAAAAGAGGAAAATGTAGAGAAACTTTGTAGAGAGCTTAGTTTTGGCTCAACCAAAGGTCATATTTATAGGGGACTTATGTATAATCTTTGTAAAAATATAATAATTAATATATTATCATATATATTTAATATATTTGAATCTCATTCAAATATCTCCTACAACATATATTATCTATTTGAATCTCATTCATATTTAATATATAACGTATCTAATAATATATTATTCTATTTATTGTATCAAATACAATAAATAAATATTTTCCTCATTTAATATATCTAATATATTAAATATTAATTTGAACACTTTTAATTTTTCTTTCAACTCAATTGATCTTTTTAGTGTTAGTATGAGCTAGCAAGGGAACCTTATGGACCTATAGATTATATGCTCCAATGATACAAAATTAATTAATCAAACTCTTTAATCAATCAATTTTTATTCATTAACTCTAGATCACTCCACTATAGACTTAATATTGCACTTTTATGCATTATTATGCACTGTAGGACAAGTTGTATCCTGGATATAACCATTACATGCAAGTTGATTCTTCACAAGTTGTTCATAATTACAGCTGGGTCAAAAGTTCGTTTTACCCCTATAATTACATCTTTGACCTTAAATACCACTAATCCTCTAATGAACAGTTTGTTTATAATCAAATTATAAACTAAGTCCCTCTCAGACCAGTGAGAGGGTGTGGCTTCATTGTTCAAGTCTTGAAATCAGCAGTTAAGAGAACTACTGATCTACTTTCCCTATATGGGAAGAAGTGAATTCCATCTTGTGAAACTTATGTTCCCATCTCCCTATTTGGTCAAGTCCCCAAAATGGTCGACTTATTGAATCGGCTACAAAAGCCACTTTCACCCATGCAAATCAAAGGGCAAGCCCTCATAGGCAGGAGTTCATAATTCACTTAGGATTAAGATCGAGTCTCACATGATCATCCTATTGACATATTAATCTTCTCAATTAACGGATTTACAAAGAGAGCTTAAATATTTTGAATTTCAATATTATACAAACTCATTACATATGATATCCGCACTCACATGTCTCTATATGAACGATTTGGATCAAATCATTTGTAACTATTAAAAAGTAGGTCGTATCAATAGTGCTACCAGGATAAGGCACCCAACCTTATCCATATATTATAGATTATTTCTTGAACATTATTGATAGCACTCAAAAGTGTGCTATTTCTAGGCTTAGATTTGTGTTGGTTTTATACGTTTACAGTGAGCTTTCATGCATTTATTTTAATCTATTTTGTAGATTTTGAGCAATTGGAGCTAACCAGGCTTTTTGGAGCATAATTAAAGCTTAAAGACACACTTTGGAGCAAAGAAGATAAGTAGAAGAAGTGTTACAAGTGAGACAGCCCGAAAGGACAGCGTTGAGACGGTATCCATAACGTCTTAACACTATAAGTGAAGCCTTCCAATCTCGAATTCCCACAGAAGCAGCGTCGAGACGCTGCTTTATAGGGTCTCGACGCCTGAAACGCGCGCGTAAGAGAATTTTCGTCCGTAGCGTCGAGACGCTGTCTACAGCGTCGAGACGCCACCCCGACTCTCTGTGTTTTTCATGCGAATTAGGGTACAGCATCTCGACGCTGTCCCTAGCGTCTCGACGCTGTCCCGAGGATATAAATACAATATTATGGCTTCAATTTTGGGGAGACCATTTGGAGAGGGACCAGTCTATAATCGATTTCTACATTATATTTGGGACAAGGGGAGCACTTTTGAGAGCTGAGGAAGACATTCAAGGCTCAAGATCGTGGCGTTTCACGACGGGAACGAGTGTGGCACGCTAGAGTTTTTCCTTACTTTCTCGTTTATTTTGTAGCTTTCGTTTTTAGATGTTTGCTTAAATCTTAATATGTAATTGTTGAATTTCGGGAGAATGATTTTTGTCTTGAACTTGATTTGGTTTAACTTTAGATATACTTATATGGTAGCAATTATATTTATGCATTCTAGAAATTATTGTTTAATCGTTTGGCCAACGTTTAATTATGATAAAATTGGGTTTTTGCTTGAAAAAGAAGAACTCGAATTTAGATCTGAATGTATAACTATTAGTGAATGTTTGCATGGGAATGAAATTTTTGCTAATATAAGTCACAATAGAATTGATTCAATACCATGTTTAGTTATAAAAATAGACTGGAATGTTGATTTATCACTAATCATGATGTTTAGTTGGGCTTGGAAAAGTCAACTAATAAATTGGAAATTTTATTGGCTTATAACTGTTATTTACGTAAGTTATCTCTTTTATACGATCAAATTAGTTTTATGACATTAAATCATTGTTTCAAGAAGGTTCCCTTTAAGTGTCTCCAACCATGTAAATTATTATTTTAGGTTTTAATCTGACTTTTCTTCTATTGTTGGTTCTCTAGATAAAATTTGAGCGTTAGTAATTATAGTACTTAATTAAGCTAAGAAATCCAATCCCTGAGATCGACCCTGGCCATCATTACTGCAAATTGTAAAGGTCTGGTTAATAATTACATTTGATAGAGCCTTCGACAAGCTCTTTATCAAATTGGCGCCGTTGCCGGGGATTGGCGTATTTTAGTTTAATTAATATTATGGTGAAAATGCTTAATTTTAATTTAGAGTGTAATTAGTGTAGATAATCTATATTTGGAAAATTGTATATTTCCTCATTTGTGTTTATTCTTATTTTTACTCTTAATTTTGTCTTTTATTTACTTTTTACTTTGGTCTTGTTGTATTTTGTTCAGGTTCACTTGGTTTATGCCCAGAGCTAGGGAGAATTTGGAACCCTTTGATCTAGAGATTGAGCGTACTTGCAGACGAAATCGCCAAATTCGAAGAGAAACTCAAAATCGACAAATGGCGGGTGAACAAGCAGAGGAGCAAAAGGCTATCAGGGACTACTTTAAGCTTGTTTTCCCTGCAGAAAGCTCTGGAATAGTTCATGCACCCATCGCTGCAAATAATTTCGAGTTAAAACTGGCCTGATTCAAATGGCGAGGGACAGTGCTTTTCGAGGACATCCTACAGAAGACCCAAACTCACATGTAAAATCTTTCATTGCTTTATGTGGAACTGTTAAAATTAATGGTGTATCTAATGATTCTATTCGCTTACGTCTGTTTCCCTTTACCTTGCAGGACAAAGCTCGGGATTGGTTGGAGAGCTTAGAGCCTCAGAGTATCACCACGTGGGACGAGTTGGCCCAAGCTTTCCTTACAAATTTTTTTCCACCAACCAAGACTGCTAGACTTAGAACAGAGATTGGGACATTCAGGCAGTTTGAAGGTGAGCAAATGTTCGAGGCTTGGGAACGGTACAAGGAGTTGCTTAGAAGATGCCAACAGCACGGTTATCCTGACTGGCTGCAAATCCAGTTGTTTTACAATGGACTGAACGGAAATACAAAAACTATCTTGGATGCAGCAGCTGGAGGAACGATTTTATCAAAGGCAGTCACAGAGGCAAGGAATATGCTTGAGGAGATGGCGGCCACTAGCTATCAATGGCTCACCGAGCGCTCAATTACCAAGCCAGTGGCTGGAATCTATGAAATCCATGAGGTAAATGCTCTAAAAGCACAAATGGCTTCTTTGACTAACGCTTTGTCTCAATTATCAGGTATGGGGAACAATTCTTCGATTGCATCATTAGCAGCTACTCAACATCCACAATATGGAGGAGATTCGAGCATGGAGCAAGTCAACTACGTAAACAACCGGGGGTACAACCAGGGGCGACAATCACATGCACAACTCATTACCTACACATTACCACCCAAGTTTAAGGAATCATGAAAATTTTTCGTATGCTAACAATAGGAATGTTTTGCAGCCCTCTTCGAACTATGCTTCCACATCTCAATCAACAGAAAAGAAGCCATCTTTGGAAGACATGATTGAAGCTTTCATTGCTGAATCGAATAAGAGGACAACCCAGTTGGAGGAGAAAATAGAAGGTATTGCTTCTGGACATGGGAAAGCTATACAAAACCTTGAAGTTCAGATGAGTCAGATAGCCACTTCTCTAAATGCATTGCATAAAGGGAAGTTTCCCAATGACATAGAAGTTAATCCTAGGGAGCAATGTAAAGCTATAAGTCTGAGGAGTGGAAAGAATTTGGGAGGACCTATAAGGCGCCACAACGATGAGGATGATGAGTCACAAGAGAATGAAGACAAAGAAGACACACATGCACATGAGGATGCAAAGACATCTAGTCCAATTCTTCCATCTGTCCTGAATCAGATTCCTTACCCTCAACGTTTTAAGAAGAAAAATTTGAATGTTGAGTTCTCTAAATTCCTCGAAATATTTAAAAATCTTCAAATTACCATTCCTTTTGCAGATGCCTTGGAGAAAATACCGAGCTACTGAAAGTTCATGAAGGAAATCTTAACAAACAAAAGGAAGTATGGGGCCTCTGAAACTGTATGCATGACAGAAGAGTGCAGTAACGCACTCCACAAGAAGTTACCACTTAAGCTAAAGGATCCAGGGAGTTTTACTGTTCCCTGCATTATTGGTAGTTCTTATTTTCATAGGGCATTATGTGATCTAGGTGCTTCTATTAATTTGATGCCTTATTCTGTGTACAGGACATTGGGTCTCGAAGAACTGAAGCCCATAGGAATTTCTCTACAATTGGCTGATCGCTCCATCACCTATCCTAGAGGTATAGTAGAGGATGTCGTGGTAAAGGTAGATAAATTTTTAATTCCTGCAGACTTTGTAGTGCTCGATATGGAGAGCGATGATGACATTCCCATCATCCTGGGACGACCTTTCCTAGCCACAGGGGAAGCTTCCATTAAGGTGAAGGAAGGAAAGATATCTTTTCAGGTAAAAGACGAAAAGGTAACTTTCGATATGAGTAAAGCAACGAAATACCCCTGCGAAATGAGCCAAGGTATGTTTGTGGATGATATGGATAATTTGACTAATGAGTTTCAAGAAGTAATGTTAAACAGGGATCCGTTGGAGTGGGTGCTCACCAAGGATGTCAGCGTGGATTCGTGCAAAAAGTGATTCACCTCATGAACCTTGTCTAGCTAAAGACGTTAAACAAAACGCTTATTGGGAGGCAACCCAAGTTTCTACCCTTCTTCTTTATTTATTTATTTTAGGTTATTTATTTATTTTATGTTTTCCATTCTAATATAAATAGTTGAGTGCCATTTAAATCTCGTTCCCGTTTTGTAGGACCTCGATCGTTTTGGTGCTCTCTTTGTCCCATCTCATGGACCTCGAATGAAACGCGATTTCCTTCATATCGGGCCAGTTTTGTTCACTCATTCTTTGTCATTGTTCTTGCAAGCTTTAGATTAATTTTTTTACATTGAGGACAATGTAGATTCTAAGTTTGGGGGTGGACAATAATTAATAGTCCTGATAATTTTGAGCATAATTTTTTCAATTTTGGAGCATGATCTAAATGAACTCTATTGCATAACCATGATTAGGACAACTCAAGAAATGGTCCAGATGATAGTTTTTTTTTCTATTTTTTTTTGGATTCTGAAAGCATTCCCTGAATTAAGTATATTTAAATTTGTCCTAGATTTCCTTGCAACATATTGAGCACATAACCGACTATCTATTATGTTCGAATGCTTAAGATAGTATTATTGAGTCTAGAGGTTGTTGTCACCCCGATAGGCTTAAGAACTGATTAAAAGTTAACTTGCATGATGGTTTGTGATTGAAATCTGTTGAAAATAAATAAATAAAAATAAAAATAAATATTGTCTTTATTGATTTTTTGCATGTTTAAAGAAGCCTTTTTGCATGTTTCATGATCAATAAGTTGTGCTTAAAGTTTGGGGACCAAAAGATCTACCTCCACTGTGATCAGTTAGGCCATCCATGGAGCAAAAGCTCTGGGTAAGGGTCCCTGCAGTGGAAGTGTGAAAGCTAGGGTCCTTAGGAAAGAAAAAGACAAGTCTGGGAGTTAGTAACCCCAAGTAAAAGGTGCTTAAGTAGATTGCTTGCTTGACTGTGGGGAGGCTAGAAATTTGGACTTAAAGTGTAGGGGGAAAACGAATTAAAGACTCTTTGAAAGTATAAAAAGCTAGTAGAAACTAATAGAAAGGAGGTTAGGCAAACACACACACAAGGGATGAAAAAGTTTAAATTTAAATTGCTTGATGAAAAGGGTGTGTTGATGTTTTCATTCATTGTTTTCTATTATTTGGACCATTTAGGCTAGAGTTGTGATTATGCAATAGAAATTCATTATGTGGTTTTACTCTGTTTTGCTCGAGGACTAGCAAAAATCTAAGTTTGGGGGAATTTGATAGCACTCAAAAGTGTGCTATTTCTAGGCTTAGATTTGTGTTGGTTTTATATGTTTACAGTGAGCTTTCATACATTTTTTTTATCTATTTTGTAGATTTTTTGCAATTGGAGCTAACCGGGCTTTTTGGAGCATAATTAACGCTTAAAGACATACTTTGGAGCAAAGAAGATAAGTAGAAGAAGTGTTACAAGTGAGAAAGCCCGAAAGGACAGCGTTGAGACGCTGTCCATAGCATCTCAACGCTATAAGTGAAGCCTTCCAATCTCGAATTCCCGCAGAAGCAGCGTCGAGACGCTGCTTTATAGCGTCTCGACGCCAGAAACGTGCGCGTAAGAGAATTTCTGTCCATAGCGTCGAGACGCTGTCTACAGCTTCGAGACGCCACCCCGACTCTCCGTGTTTTTCATGCGAATTAGGGTACAGCGTCTCGACGCTGTCCCTAGCGTCTCGACGCTGTCCCGAGGATATAAATACAATATTATGGCTTCAATTTTGGGGAGACCATTTGGAGAGGGACCAGTCTATAATCGATTTCTACATTATATTTGGGACAATGGGAGCACTTTTGAGAGCTGAGGAAGACATTCAAGGCTCAAGATCGTGGCGTTTCACGACGGGAACGAGTGTGGCACGCTAGAGTTTTTCCTTACTTTCTCGTTTATTTTGTAGCTTTCGTTTTTAGATGTTTGCTTAAATCTTAATATGTAATTGTTGAATTTCGGGAGAATGATTTTTGTCTGGAACTTGATTTGGTTTAACTTTAGATATACTTATATGGTAGCAATTATATTTATGCATTCTAGAAATTATTGTTTAATCGTTTGGCCAACGTTTAATTATGATAAAATTGGGTTTTTGCTTGAAAAAGAAGAACTCGAATTTAGATCTGAATGTATAACTATTAGTGAATGTTTGCATGGGAATGAAATTTTTGCTAATATAAGTCACAATAGAATTGATTCAATACCATGTTTAGTTATAAAAATAGACTGGAATGTTGATTTATCACTAATCATGATGTTTAGTTGGGCTTGGAAAAGTCAACTAATAAATTGGATATTTTATTGGCTTATAACTGTTATTTACGTAAGTTATCTCTTTTATACGATCAAATTAGTTTTATGACATTAAATCATTGTTTCAAGAAGGTTCCCTCTAAGTGTCTCCAACCATGTAAATTATTATTTTAGGTTTTAATCTGACTTTTCTTCTATTGTTGGTTCTCTAGATAAAATTTGAGCGTTAGTAATTATAGTACTTAATTAAGCTAAGAAATCCAATCCCTGAGATCGACCCTGGCCATTATTACTGCAAATTGTAAAGGCCTGGTTAATAATTACATTTGATAGAGCCTTCGACAAGCTCTTTATCAATGATCATCCCGTATGTCAACCACATACTATTCAAGATTACACCAATAACCTAGGATTTTTCATGTAATGAATAATTTAATATTGTAAATAAAAATAATAAAATATTAATTACAAGGCTTTATCGCATAAATTCTAACAGTTTTTACCTAAGAAAAACTATTGATGGGGGAAGGGGGGAAGGAAGTATTTAGAATACCCAATAAGTAGCCCCACTATTGGTGTTAAAGATGCATATACACACATAACATGATTTTAAATTTCATAAAACATGTGGGACCTATATCTCTTATCAGTAAAAAAACCTTATCCTTTGATCAATGTAAACAATTAACTCATCCCAAAGAAAATCGTACCAACTGGTGGTGCCTACGCCGGCTCATGATGAGAAACCGAACCACTATTAGAAGAAATTGGGGGTCAATTAGTGGTGCATGACTTCACCCGACATAGCATCTAATGGAAAAAGTGTACATGAAACACATGATTTGTCAACTCGTGGTGGAGCTGAAGGGGGTTAACTGTGAGAACAAACTCCAACATAAGATAATTGACAATCTATTTATGGTGCAAGACCTCACCACAAAGTCCCTCATGAATGTACACTAGCATGGTAGGGAGAGTAATTGACAAAAACATATTTATGAAAACATATTCGTGATCATACACATGCATGAGATCCCATCAAATAAACGTACTTTTCAATATGAAATGCAACATGAAAAACGTACATCAACTCAATAAAACAATTTTTCTAACCTAGTCGAGAGTAGAACCATTTACAGTAATAGAAAATTAAAAAATATCTCTTAATCAACAATTGAGAGAAATGAACATTATTTCTAAAAGAGAAGGAAAAAAATTTCGAGAGAAACTTTACGTCTAATTAAGAATGGAATGATTTAGGTTTAACTCAAAAGTTCTATTTATAGAGACTATGAGGGTTTATCATGAATAGGATTCAAATTTAGTTTTCCAATAGGATTTCCTCATTTGAATTCCAGCTTCCAATAGGATTTACTTTTCTTTTTGTTTTCTTCTTAATTGGGAAAACATTCTAATAAATAATCTTATTATCTTTTAAACTAAAACTAAAAATAATTATTTAATTGTAAAATTACTACTTTAATTAATAAAAGATTCTTATGGCCAATTCAAAAGATCAAAAAACTTAATTCATTAACCAACATTTTATTTTTAGAAAAATTACTGAAATTATGGGTTGTTACAAAGGAATTCCAATAGCAAAGTCACTTACATTATTAGCAATCCAAAAACTAACTTGGCTCAACTTAAAGTCCTCTGACTGACCTCAGTCAATTTCCAAAATCTAGGAATTTAATCAAACTAATCATAAAACATAATTTAAAGTTATTAATCGAAAAAGGGAGTTAGTAAGATTATCAATCAGTCTGTATCCAATGTCATCCTTAAATCTTGTTTGACTAGCCCAAAACTATAAACATTTCAAACTTTAGAACCTAATTAACAACACTTAACAAGTTCGAAAATGTTTAAAACGTTGCCCACTGAATCTCACAGGAAAGGCTCAGGTTTTTGTTGAATTATGTTCAAGCTTGAAGATCTAAAATTTAAACGCTATGGGTATTTAGATCTGAGGCCGATATATCGAGGTATGGGTTGTGATAGCACATAAAATGTGCTATTTTATGTCTTTAATTCATGCTAGTTTCCATGGTTCCGGTTGTAAAAGAAATATATGAATTTGGACACGTTTTAATTAGCAACTTTACTCAATTATGCGCTTGGGTGATAATAACATCATGCATTTAACTATACACTCCAAGCAATCATTGTCAACCTTATGTACGGTCCAAGTATAAACCATACGCGAGCAAGTAATACTCGATAAATATTTCGAGGTCAAAATCCTTAGGGACTTAGTTATGTAAACTGTGAATTGAAGAATAAATGTTCATATAGGAAAGTGGAACATGGGATGATGAGGTGTTAAACGCTTAAACAAAATAAGAATGGTTGCTTTGTTAATAAGGAGAAAAAGTGGGGTTCTGGCTAAGAACTACTTGAGCATAATGGAAACATATAGTCAATGCATGTTGGTTGTAATCCTTAGAAAAATGAATGCCTACTTATTCTAATACTTCCATGAAGAATGTTAAACACTTCATGCAGTCATATTTCTATTCTCAACACAATGAATAACCCGCGATTCATTTCTCTTACAAGCTGATTATCGTATTCCTAAAATAATCATGTGAATAATGATTACTCTTGTTTTCCTTGGTCTTTCCACATGCTTCACCCTTCCAATATGAATACATGCCTTCACCTTTCTCGGTTGGCCAGACGGAGATCAATTTTATAAATTTAAATCATCCAAGAAAACTAAGGATTAACATCCAACATACTTTATTGCTTTCTGATTTACATTATACTAGTATCATTCTTAGCCATCCCCTAAGAAAATTTAGCTATTCATGATTTGGAATGGATCAACTAACACCAAACAGTGAATCAAAGATGACATTCTTCGATAGCTTAATATTAAAAATCAGATAAGATTAAGTTCACAAACTAGACTGCAAACAGAATTGACTAAACAACCAAAGTCATGAACAAGTAATCATAGAAGCACTAAAATGTAACATTGAGGAAAGTAAGAAAGGATGAAAAATCTTGTTATCCTCAAGTTGTGATTGGAGTGTACACGCAAGTGCACGCGATCGAAGTAATAATAAAACGGTATTCCTATCGAGTATCGTATCCACTGGGATTGGTTTCTAATTCGATCAAGTATCACGAATAATCTTAATTTACTTTATTTAGAGAAAACAATGCAAGAGCAAACAGGAAAATAAATTCTAATCCTAGAAAGTAAAATAAATGGGAGACACAAATTGATAGATAATTCTATGGGTGTTGATTGCATTCTTGGACCTTAATTTACTTAGTTAAGCTAGCAATTAGGATAACCAAGTGTTTGATTCATAAATCGCTAGAAGCCTAAAATTATGGAATCTCCTGTCAGTCTCCTCCAAACCTTGGGTGCAATTAATTAAGTTTCGTGTCCATCTCATTAATTAATCCTCACTTGGCATTAACGAACCTTCATTTTAAACCTCAATTAATTTCCGTTGTTCCTATGTCATTTAGGTGAAATTTAATTGTCATGCATTTTTTTTCTAAGTTTAGTTTACTTGTCGAACTCAATTAAACTAATGATCATTTAACCTTTATTCCTTACTTTGTTAAAGGCATTAAGAACCCAATGCATAAATGAATATAAATACTAATTAAACCACAATCACAAACTAAATTAAGTAAATTAAGTGCAATGGTCCAAGAATTACATCAACCCATAGAAATTTAGGGATTAACTAAACATGTTTAGCATTTACACAGCAGAAATCCCTAATTACAACCACTAAAATAATTATAAATGAAAGGAAAGGGAAAAGAAAGTGCAAACGAAGGACGATCCCGCGTTCTCGAGGTGATCAATCTCGAACTGGAGCTCTAAGGTCTTCAATTATGCTCCAAAACGCTCACAAATGGTCCCAAAATACCCTCAATTATGGTATGGAATTGAGATTAAGGCTAAAACCCTCGAATTGGCCTATCTTTGGACGAAGTGAAAAGGATGGACTTATATTGTCTATCGAGACAGCGTTGCAACGTTGTCCTAAAACGCCACTATTTTGCCTTGTGTGCAGGGGTAGTGTTGCAACGATGTAAGTAGAGTTTCAACGCTGTAAGTAGCATTGCAACGCTATGGACGGAACTTTGACTGGATGCGCGTTTGTAGCATTGCAATGCTAGCTCTCAGATTTGCACTATATAATTGGGCGTTGCAACACTTCGGCCCCAATTACTAGTGCATCATCTCTTCTCTTATTAGCTCTCCAAAATGGCTCAAAATAGCTCCATAATCAACCAAAATGCTCCCAAACACTTGATTTTACTCCTTTAGCTTGGTTTCTATAAAATCAAGAAAAATAGGCATAAAAGCTCACAAAATCATAACAAAACTAGCATAAATATCAGGAAATAAGATAGCATAATTGCATGCTATCAAGTTGCTACACCAATGGCGAATGAACTTCCCTTCTTCTCTTTGAGGAGTGAAGTCTTCTTTCTTTTCTTCTTTTTCTTCCTAAACTAATGAGAAAAATAATGGCACTGTGTTGGAGAATTTTTTTCGAACCTCTTATGCAACGACTTTTCAAGCATATATAGTCAACACCACCCATTGGCCAAAGGACACGTTACTCTCTTATCAATTATGAACTCAGTGTCTCGACGTTGTGGAAAGATGCCTTCAACGTCGAATCACTCCACGCTACGGATACGCCATGCTCAACATTGGTAGCATCTAGATGCTTCCCACAGCATCTCGATGTTACAACAATTTTTGCGATATTTCTCTTATTTGTAAGTACAACGTCTTGATGCTGACTTTAAGCATCTTGATGTTGCTTCGATGCCTATAAATTCATCTCTTCTCTTGGGGCAAAGAAGGCTTGTTTTAGGTTTTATTTCTTATAGACTTAGAGAGCTTTTCCTTTGTAATTTTTACTTTTGCACTTTGTATCATCGAACCTATGTTGATTTTCGACCATTGATAGCACTAAATTAGTGCTATATTTATGCCTTATAATTAGTTAGTTTTGTGGTGTAATTGTGAGCTTTTACGTGCATTTTTCATATATTTTAGGAAACTGAGCAATTGGGAGTAAATTGATGAAATTGGAGTGGTTGTATGTGAATTGGAGCTTCAATGGAGCTAATTTGGAAGCTAAGTATGAGAAGAATCGCTACATGAGCAATTGGGGCGAAAAGGCTAGCTCAAGACACTTAATTTTGCATCAGAATGCCATATGTTATGATGCAAACCCAAGGGCTAGTGTTGAGATGCTGCCCTATGGCATCTTAACTCTAGAAAGGCTCATGAAACTGAAGCTCGGTCCGAAGTGTTGCGACGTTACCCTCAGTGTCTTGACGTTGAGGGTGCGTAAAAAACGGTGCGCAGCGAAAGCGTTGTGAGACGCTATCATCAACGTCTCAACATTACTGAGACACCGGACATAAAACCATCACTTCATGATCGATTTGGGGGAGACCATTTTAGGGTTATTTTGGCCCTTTTACAATTCCTTTCTATATTGGGACCTTTGAAGCTTGAATTGAGGTGTTCAGGAGTGAATTTGAAGGCTTGAGAGTTGATAAAGAGCTTGTCGAAGGCTCTATCAAATATATTTATAAATCAGATCTCTAAAATTTGTAGTAATAGTAGCAAAGTCGATCACAAGGACAAGATTTTTTAGATTAATTAAGTACCATAGTTACTTATGCCTAACTGTATTTAGAGAACCCAAACTTGAGAAATAGTCAAATTAAAACCTAAAATAACTATTTACAAGATTGGAGACAATTTTAGAGAGAATACATGCAAGCAATGTTTTAGCCATGAATCACCACATGGTTTAATTAAGAGATTGAAATACATGCAATAATTATAAGCTAAGAAAATCACTAAATTAGTTAAATGACTTTTTCAAGCCTAAATAATTTCATGCAAAATTGAATCCTTAACTTCTCAGTCTAATTCTTAAATTAAGCACGCCAACAAAGTGAATCTTTTATGACTTCTAATAATCATTCATTCCCATGCAATAATAAACTATTGGTCATGCATTCACATCCAAATTCTAGTTCAACTTTTCCAAGCTAAAACTCAAATTAAAAGCAACTAAACTTTGGCCACAAGCTTAGACAATGAAAACATAAAAGCATGAATAACGTTGCAATATACTACAAATCAAAATTAAAGCCAAGCCTCAACAATTACAAGCTACAAGAGTCTAGCCACACAAAGTTCCCTATAACAAAATCTAAACTCTAAGAAAAAATCTAGAAACAACAACAAAGTAGAAAGGAAAGAGAAACTCTTGGACGCATGTCAATCCTAATCTCCATCGTGATGTCCCATGATCTTGAGCTTAGAATCATTTCATTGCTCTCAAAAGTGCTCTCTAGGTCCCAAATACTTGCTATGAATCAAAACTAGGGTGAATTCTCTCCAAATGGCCTCCACCAATTTGCAGCCAAAAAAATCTTTTTATAATAATAAGAGCAGCGTCGAGACACTGTACCCTAGCTACGTGATCAATTATGGAAAAGTTGGCAGTATTGAGACGATATAACACAGGGTCTCAACGTTGCATAAAATTGAATCCTCGTTAGCATGTTTATGGCGTCTCGACGCTATGCATGCAGAAAACTTGACTTGTGAAGTTGCATACATGGCGTCTAAACGCTCTCCAAAGCGTCTCGACGCTCTGGCCTCGAGCTCTTTAATCCAAACCTAAGAAATAGCAAACCCTCGTGCACTATCAAATACCCCCAAACTTAAACTTTTGCTCGTTCTGAGCAAAATATAATCACTAGATAATTCAGAACATGCAAGAAGGTGACTCCAGCCTCAATAATTCCAAATGCTAAAAAGAATCACACTGAAAGAATGCGTTTAGACAATAACTTTCATTGAGCAAAACCAAACTTAGACCTATCATCCCTCACTTGTGTGTGTGCTAGTCAAACATATTTTAGTCTTTATAAGCTCGAAAGAGGTTTATACAACTTATAACTATTCATCACCCTACTCTACCCCAAATTCTAATCATCATGTCTCGCTCAATTCAAGAAGATAATGTGCTACTATGGTGCCTAAAAAAGAATTAGAATTCTCTCAAACTTGTTTATTTATTTATTTTTGGAAAGTCTTTGTTGTCACTTTTGCCTTCATTTTAGCTTACTAACAATTTGTGATGAAAGTATCTAGCTACGAGCAAAAATCACTTACTCAGACTTGTACGTATTTCCGAAACTAACCTTTCATGTAATGGAAAACATGGGTGTCTTGAATGCCCCTGAATAGGGAAAAAAGAGTATCTCCTATCTTAATTTTTTTTTCTCAATTAGGCCATTTTTTTTATTACTCTTAAGTATACCATTACTTTCTATTCCTCTGGTCAACCATCTAATCAGTTCCTAAGATTTTTAAGATCAAAACAAGCCTAAGCATATAACCCAATTATAAGACTTCATGACTACGTGCTCTAAAAGCAAGGGAATCAAGATAAAAGTTTAAAATCTACTCAAATCTATAGAACGTTAAACAATTCCAAAAAAATGTGAAACAAAAATATTCAGAGTAAGTCATCAGCACATCATAATCACCCATTACATATCAGAAAATTATCCATATCATGCATAAAAATCTTAAATTTTACTAAAACCAGGACTTGCAAAGTACTGCCCACCCCCAAACTTAAAACTAACATTGTCCTCAATGTAATAAATCTAGAGCATGCAAGGAACAATGGAAAAACAATGAGTGAACAATACTGCCCTGATAACTGAGAGACGCTCCATGAGAAGTCAGTAGATGGGACAAAGAGAGTACCTAAACAATCGTGATCTTGCAGAAGTGGGAACGAGATCAATGGCACTCTAACAACCTAAAATAGAAAGGGAAAAACAACAAAAACAAAACTCAAAAGAAAGGGATAAAAAATTGGGTTGCCTCCCAAAAAGCGCTTTCTTTAACATCTTTAGCTAGACGAGGCTCATGTGAATGTATCATTTGCTGCTCAAGCCCATGCTGCCTTCAACATTAAGAACTTAATCCAGGGGATCCTTATTTAATACAGACTTTTGAAATTCACAAGTTAGATTATCAAGCATATCCACCAATATGCGTGAACTTACCTCCTCAGAATACTTCATTGAATTTTTAATGTCAAAAGTTACCTTCTCACTGTTAATGCAAAGAGATAACTTACCTTGATGCACATCTATTAAAGCTCGTCTTGTGGCAAGGAAAGGTTGTCCTAGAATTATAGAGATCTCATCATCCTCATCCATGTCTAGCACCACGAAGTTAGCAAGAAAAACAAAACAATCAACTCTAACTAACACATCATCTACTATACCCCTGGGATAAATAATAGATCGATTCGCAAGTTGCAAGGATGTAGTAGTAGGTTGCACCTCCCTAAGTTCTAATTTCTCATACACAAAATATGGCATTAGATGAATGGAGGCTCCTAGATCACATAAAGCTTTATAGAAAAGTGAACTACCAATGGTACAAGGAATAGTAAAACTTCCTGGGCCCTTTAATTTATGTGGTAGTTTCTTTTGAAGTATGACATTGCACTTCTCAGTCATTTGGACTATCACATATGCTCCAAAATTTGGCTTATTTGCTAAGATATCCTTCATAAAATTAGCATAGCTTGGTATTTTCTCCAAGGCATATGCAAAAGGAATAGTGAAATAAGGACTTTTTAACAAATCCAAAAATTTAACAAATTGCTCATCTAAAATTTTCTTCTTGAAATGTTAAGGATAAGAAATAGTGTTAGGGATAGAAGGGAGCGTAACATGAGTACGCTTTTTAAACTCAGGTGCCAAAGTAAGTGCAACTCCCTTGTCTCTTTCCTCAACAGTATCGTCATCCTCAATCATTCAACGTCTCACATGCTCTCCCATTTGTTTCCCACTCCTCAAAGAGATGGCCTTGCATTGGGATTGACCTCTTTGTCACTGGGGTACTTTCCTTTCTACATGGCATTCATGGAAGAAGCTATCTGACTCATTGAACCTCTAGGCTCTTTATAGCATTCCCATGGCCAGACACAATGCCATCAATATTCTCATCCATCTGAGCAGACCTCTTAGTTATTCTACAATAAACGTTGTTAACATATTCTCTAAAGAGTGTTCAGTCTCAGCTGGTTGGGATGTAGAGGAAAAAACTTGTAGGACGCTGCAAGATATTCTTATTATTTATTAGCATATGGAAAATTCTTGTGATATCTCAAACCTGGGTGGTAATGGGTACGTACGGAGTTCTGCATGTAACTGCCACCTTGATTGTATCCCCAATTATTCACATAATTTTTCTACTCCATGCTAACATTCCCTCCAAATTATGGCTATCAAGCAACTGCTATGGATGATGTGGAGGGACTGTTCCTTAAACTTGAAAAACTAGATAAAGCATGAGTCAAAAAAGCCATTTGTGCTTTCAGAGCACTTACCTCATTAACTTCATAAATCTCAGTTACTGATTTTATCATTGAATGTTCTGTGGGCCATTGGTAAATAGTTGTCGCCATATCTTCCAGTAGGGTTCTTGCCTCAGGAACTGTCTTGGACAAGATGGTCTCTCCAGTTGCAACATCTAAAATAGGCTTGGTTCCACCATTCATCCCATTATAAAATAACTGAATTTCGAGCCAGTTAGGATAACCATGCTGTGGGCATCGTCTTAATAGATCCTTGTACCTTTTCCATGCCTCAAACATTTTCTCACCCTCAATCTGCCGAAATTTCCTAATCTCAGTCTTGAGTTTGACAGTCTTTGTTGTTGAAAAGAATTTTGTGAGAAAAGCTTGGGCAACCTCCTCCCAAGTGGTAATGCTTTGGGGCTCCAAACTCTCTAACCAATCTCAAGCTTTATCTTGCAAGGTAAAGGGAAACAAACGAAAGCAAATGGCACATTCAGAAACACCATTAATTTTGACAGTGCCACAAAGAGCAAGAAAGGTTTCAAATGTGAATTTGGGTCATCTGTAGGGTGTTCTTGAAAAGCATTGTCCCTCGCTACTTGGATCAGACTAGTCTTTAGCTTGAAGTTGTTAGCAGTTATAGGTGCATGAACAATTCCAAAGATCTCAATAGGTAAGACGGGCTTAAAATAGTCCCTGATGGCCTTTTGTTCTTTAGCCTATTCACCTGTCATTTGTTGATTTTGAATTTCTCTTTGAATTTGGCAGTTTCATCTGCCTTGTGGTATCTCAATGCTAGAAAGGTGCGCGCAGTTGAAGGTCGGTTCGAAGCGTTGCAATGTTACCCTCAGCGTCTTGATGCTGAAGGTGTGTGTGCTTAAGCAAAACGGTGCACAGCGATTGACAACGTCTCAACACTGCTGAGACGCCAAACATAAAAACATCGCTTTGTGATCCATTTGGGGGAACCATTTTAGGGTTTTTTGGCCTTTTTACAATTTCTTTCCATATTGGAACTTGTGGAGCTTGATTGGAGGTGTTCGAGAGTGGATTTCGAGACTCGAGAGCTGATAAAGAGCTTGTCGAAGGCTCTATCAAATATATTTATAAACTGGACCTCTAAAATTTACAATAATAGTGGCCAAGGTCAATCATAGGGACTAAATTTCTTAGATTATTAAGTACCATAGTTACTTATGCCTAGTTGTATTTAGAAAACCTAAACTTGAGAAATAGTCAAATTAAAACCTAAAATAACTATTTACAATATTGGAGACAATTTTAGAAAGAATACATGTGAGCAATGCTTTAGCCATGAAGCACCACTTGGTTTAATTAAGAGACTTAAATGCATGCAATAATTATAACCCAAGAAAATCACTAAATTAGTTAAATGACTTTCCAAACCCAAATAATTTCATGCAAAATTGAATCCTTAACTTCCCAGTCTAATTCTCAAGTTAAGCATGCCAACAAAGTGAATCTTTTACAACTTCTGATAATAGATTATTCATTCCCATGAAATAATAAATTATTAGTCATGCACCCACATCCAAATTCAAGTTCTACTTTTCTAAGCTAAAACTCAAATTAAAAGCAACTAAACTTTGGCCACAAGCTTAGACAATGAAAACATAGAAGCATGATAACGTTGCAATATACTACAAATCAAAATTAAAGCTAATCCTCAACAATTACAAGCTACAAGAGTCTAGCCACACAAAGTTCACTATAACAAAATCTAAACTCTAAGAAAAAGTCTAGAAACAATAATAAAGTAGAAAGGAAAGAGAGAGAAACTCTTGGACGCATGTCAATCCTTGTCCCCGTCGTGATGTCCCGCGATCTCGAGCTTAGAATCACTTCCTTGCTCTCAAAAGTGCTCTCTAGGTCCCAAATACTTGCTATGAATCGAAACTAGGGTGAATCTCTCTAAATGGCCTCCACCAATCCGCAACATATTTTTTTATAATAATTAGCGTCTCGACGTTGTACCCTAGCTGCATGTTCAACTATGGAAAAGTTCGAAGCATTGAGACTCTATGCAACGCTGCGTAAAATCAAATCCTTATTAGTTTGTTTATGGCGTCTCGACGCTATAAAGTAGCATCTCAACGCTATGCATGCAAAAAACTTGACTTGTGAAGCTATATACATGACGTCTCAACGCTTTGGCCTTGGGCTCTTTAACTCAATTCTGATCTCCTCTACACTTGATTGCTCCAATTGAAGTTAAATTACTTCATTTTTCATCTTCACACTTCTCTTTGCTAGATTTTGCTTTATTAGCTTAAAATCTACAGAATAAACATAAAGAGCATAAAAAAATATAGTTTAAAATCGTAAACTAGTGATAATCCAAGCCTAAGAAATAGCGCACCTCGTGCACTATCAAGAGCATGAGAATGCCAACAGGTCTAGTTTCTATTTTCTATTTCTATTCTAAATTTTATATGGTTGTAAAACAGAGGATTGAGTGCTATTTTGTTATGATTATGGGCTAATTGTAATTGTTTAGGGGTTAGAGCTCAATTAGACTTATAATTATGGTTTAATTTGAATGCAATGCCATTAATTGTTCAAGTTGAGTTCATTTGAATGAATTGTGCTTAATGCTTCTAACTGACTGGCCATTAATTAGATGATTTCAGTTCTAAATTGAGCTTGAAAGAGAGAATTTAATATAGAATTAATCCATCCAACACCTTGAATTTGCCTATGTGACATAGGATTAACAATTAATGAGAAATGCCTAATATGATCGGGCTTAATTCAATTTAATTAACTTAATTAACGCTAAGGACACTTAGGTTAGTGGTTAATAGATGCTGAGGGCAGTGTCACAACGCTTTGGATGAAGCTTCAGCTGCGCGCTTTTCTAGTATTGAGACGCCACAGGGCAGCGTCTCAATGCTAGCCATCAGGTTGGCATCATATCATATGGCGTGCACGTAAAAGCTCACAATTACACTACAAAAGTAGCTAATTATAAGGCATAAATATATCACTAATTTAGTGCTATCAGCCATATTGTCACGATGAGAAGCTAGGCATCATGTTTCCAATTCAGAGGTCGATTGTATTTCAATTGCAATGTTGTGAGGATTGATCTTTATTCATAGTTTTCTTTTAATGCAAATATTCTTTAATTTATGTTCTTCATTTGTGAGCAATGAATATCAATTGAATTGATGCCTTAGTTGCTGTTGTGTGTTTACTTGCTATTCATGATTCATGATCTGTAATTGTCATGATTGATTGAATTTAGTAGCAATAGGATTGGCTCATGTGTGTGTGTTTTTTGCTTTTGCATAATAACATAACTTGCATGAAAAATTCTAGGAATTAAAGAAGTAAATTGGTTAGGGTGTAGCTATCTCACCTAATTAGTTTATCTTGGTCTTCCCATTGTTTGTAATGCTTCTATCTAATTAATATGGAACTCTACCATGCCCAGCTGGTTAGGTGTTAAGTATTGACTGTGATGCTTGGTTAGAGTCAATTAACATAGGAGATTAATACTCATCAAGGCTCTTCCTAATGATTTAACTAAGTTATTGCATGAAAATATTAATTGGTTTCGAATGCCCATGATCAATTTTGCAATTGAGGACGACCGTACCTTTGAATTGGAAGTTTGGTAAGATTGATATTCTCTTTTATTTTTATTATTTTGTTTTATTCCATTGTTATTCATCCAAACTCAAACCCCCTACTTTTTCTTTATTTTCTTTAGAAATTTAATTTTGAGAAACTGCATTTTTTGGTTCCCTTGAGATCCGACCTTGTACCACTTGTTCTACAAGTTAGAATAGGGAGATTAGTATTATTTTGGCAGGCCTCAACAACTCGACCAAAATTTGGCGTTATTGCCAAGGAGCCACTATTAGTTTCTCATCGTTAAATTTGTAAAAAAAAAAAAAAAACTAAATCTCCTTGCTTATTCTTCCTTTTTGTGCATGGCCCATTCTTCTCAAGATTTTTACTTACAGTTTATCCCTTAGATCGAAAGAGAGACATGTAGGCTAAGGAAGGAGGCGAGAGAAAGAAATTTGGAGCTAAATGAGGAATCCAATTTCGATTGGACTATTGGAGGACCTTCTATCTTTGTTGGACCTGAAGTAAAGATGGCTAATGAGTGCACCTTAAGACAAGTGGCAGCGCCAGACCTGAACCAACAACCCCTTTTGCATCACCTTTCCTAATTTAGTAGGTGATTTTAAATTAAAATCTGGGCTTATCTCATTTACTTCCTATTTTTCATGGTTGTGCAGGTGAGAATGCTCTCAAGCATCTAAGGGAGTTCCACATTTTCTGCTCGGGAATGAAACCTCATGGAGTCACAGAGGAGTAGATCAATCTGAGAGCCTTTCCTTTATCCTTGAACGATCAGGCCAAGGACTGGCTGTATTATCTGCCATCAAGGTCCGTTACCATGTGGAATGAGATGAAGAAACTTTTCTTAGGAAAGTTCTTCCCTGCCTCACGAGCTACGAGCATTAGGAATGAAATATATGGGATCCAGAAAATCATAGAGGAGTGCTTATAAGAATACTGGGAGAGATTCAGGAGATTGTGGGCTAGTTTCTCCCCCACCAGATTCATGACTAACTTCTGATCCAATATTTTTATGAAGGACTACTGCAGATGGATAGGGGCATGATAGATGCAACAACAGGAGGAGAAATGGTGAATAAGATTCTTACAGAGGCTAAGCAGCTGACCTCTAATACGATTGAGAACTCCCAACAGTTTATAAGCAAGAGACGATGGAATGATCCATCAGGTAAAAGAGGTAAATGAACTGAAAGCCAAATATTTGATTTAACCACTCTTGTTCGTCAAATGGCCGTAGGTAGATTTCAACAGGATTCCATGCAGGAAGAGAATGGCATTAGAGGATTCCTGGGTTAGAATCAGATGAAGTAGGATCCCTATTCAAATACATACAATCATGGATGGAGGGATCATCCAAACCTCAAGTATGGGAATCAAGGAGGCCAATACACCCGAACTTCAATAGAACATCTCTAGCTCATAATTCTAGTTCAGGTACTCCCTTAGAAGATATTGTCAAAAGTCTAGCTGAAAGTACCTTGAAATTTCAACAGGACACGAGAGGTGGGATGCAGAACTTGGCAAACAAGATCTCTCGGTTGGCCACATCACTTAGTAGGTTGGAGGCTCAAAATTCTGGAAAGTTACCTTTACAACCAGAGGTGCATACAAGGGAGAATGTTAGTGTAGTAATGCTGGTTAGTGGGATGGAGACTCCCTCTAAATTAACCCCATCCATAAAAAATGAACCAACCACAAAGGAGAAAGGAGAACAACCTTCTTCTAAAACATTGTGTGGGTAAGATTTGACCCACCTTTTCCTAGCAGGTTCACAAAACAAAAAGAAGATGAACATGAGAAGAAGCTTCTGGATATTTTTAAGAAGGTAGAAGACAATATCCCATTATTAGATGCTATCAAGAGACTCCACAAATATGTGAAACTTCTAAAAAGCTGGTATACAAAGAAGAGAAAGCTGAAGGAAGAGAAAACGAAAGTGGTAAGTGAGAACATGCCAGCCATATTATCAAGGAACTTACCAGAAAAATGCAAGGACCCATGTATGTTTTCATTACCCTTTGTCATTGGTAAAAATAAAATAAGGCATGCTATGCTAGACTTAGGCACCTCAATCAATGTCATGCCTTTTTTTATTTATCAAGAGCTGAATTTAACGACTTGCATGAGACTAGTATAGTGATACAATTAGCTTACCATTTTTGTATTAGACCTTTGGGAATTGTTGAATGGTTTAGTTTTCTCTGCTGATTTTTATGTGTTGAATATGGAGGACAAATCGCCACCTTCATCTGCATCAGTTCTGTTAGGACGACCGTTCATGAAAACTTGAACATTAAATACTAAAAGTCTATGAGCATTCTAGAGCTTAAGATTTCTCAGCCTTCTTTCCACTCAAATTCTCTGTAATACAAAGTTTCCAATCTTACTTCTCTTTTGTAGGTTTAGCGATCGAGCAATTGATATCATAGCTAAATTATTCGATAAAATTTAAGAATTGACTCAAGTTCTGAACATTTTTCTATCTTTTGATTCAATTATGTTGATTTCAAATTTTTTTTAGGGGAAACAGATCATATATTTGATTTGATTCTTTTTATTATCAGTTAAGAGAAACTATTAATTCTTTTCATTGTCATTTCTTTCAATTTTCTAAATATCGTTAGTGCGTCCGCTCATCGATAACAGGTGTGTGGAAAGGGTATTTGGTGTTCCCGACAGTGTTTTAAGTCTGTTGGTAAGCCACCTGTTTCCCCTGCAACAAGTACACAACTACTTGGAAGAAAGAAAAAAGTGATCTTGAGAAGAATTTTTATATTTCTTATATGGTACTTAAGAAGATCAATATTAAATTTTGATGTCCAACCTTTTGAAGAATTTGGTCTCCAAATTTAAATAAAAAGATGAGCTGGAAGCTCAAGAGTCTCCAGAGAAATTAGCAGCAATTAAAGTTGCTGACAAGCACAGAATCAAAGAAGGCGAATTAGCCGAAGTTCGCCAGAAAAATGAAGAATCAAGCATTGGGAAGATTGAAATAGATCTTCAACAATGGAATATTACAAAAATAGATCCATCAACAATCTACCAAAGAAGTATATACAAATTTTACTCAACACTGGGGTGTAAAGATAGTAGAGTGTACTGTCCCAATCCAACAAAACCTAGAGTCTCTAAGATTATTTTCTAGGGACATGATCTCAAATACCAACAAGACTATACATTTCTTCACATTGGTTTTGTTCAAGTAGCTCTCAAACCTTTAATTAGAAAAGGTCTCAATACTCCGGTTCTCTTCACCTTTCGAGACAAGAGACACCTAGACGACTCCAACTCCTTATTGGGAATTGTAGAATCCAATATGGAATGAGGACCCATCTACTTCAATTGCTATCCAAATTATACAGTCTCATTAACCGTTCCAAAGATACTCAATACCTTAATCTTTGATGTTTTCTTAAAAGGATTAATATTAGATCAGGAAGTTGAAGGTTATGCAGCAATCTTTATAATAAACTATAGGTTGATGCATATGACGATAGCCCCTCGTTGTCTCAAAGCCTCACCAAAGGGTATGACTCTCCTGTTTGAAGCAAATATGAACAAATCCATGGTAACAGTTCCAAAGAGTTTATCTTGGGATGAAATCACCAGGAAGTCCCCTTGGGAGCTTGAAAAGGCTTCTACTCCAGCTCCGCCCAAACCAAAGACTATGACTCATGTTATTGAAAGACCAGATGACAGCGTTTAATTGAATTTGAAGACGAATAACCTGCTGTGTCAAAAGTCAAGAGTTTTGCTTCTTTGAGGCATAGTGCCTCAGAAAGTAAAACAAGCACTTCTTCAGGAATATTCAGAACAAATTATCTTCAAATAGGGAAGGTAGATCTGGATCCAATAGTTCATGAGGTTCAATATGCTAAGCCAGTGTCTCCAAGACAAACAGATATGGAAACGCGAACCAAGTACAATAAGCTGAATGTTATTACAGCAGCATTCAAAAGTTGATATGGAATCCTTAAAAAAGGATTTCCTAGATTTAATATAGTATAATTCGAGGAAGGCTTTCTTTAGAGATTATACTAGTGAAGAAAGAGAGTAGCTCAAGTCAACTTGGATAGAGACCATGGAAACTCTTGAAGAAAATATTTTATTCTTTGAATGATTTGTTGACCAAGAGAAATTCAATAAAGAGATAAATACCATTAATACCTTGAAGCAGGTTACATGGAAAATAGTGAGTAGTGGAGAAGTCTCTTCTACTCATCCACCTCTTGAATCGATTCAATTTGAAAGCTTTGGACAGATGGTTACAGTCACCCCTTTCAAACAAATCAACCTCGAAGATGAGGAAAAGAATCCATCCAAAGGGATAAGAGGAGTTCATATTCAAAATAACTTTACCAACAAGATCCTTTCAACCATGTTCGAGCAAATGGACAGAATAGAAGAACAGTTCTATGATGGTAAAGAGAAGAAAAAGGTCATATTCAATACAGATTTGCCTAAAGACATATCATATGCTCCATACTTCAAAACTAGTGTTGGAAGCCCAACACCTAAACTAAAGAAGAAAGATCACAGGATTCTTGAAGAAATAGAAAAGAAACTCAAGATTCTTCAAACCAAGGAGACAGATTTGTCTCAGATCAATATCTTAAATGACTAAGAAATATCTCAAATGATAGAAGAAATGAGCAAACTACCCGTTTCCACTAAAGAACCAGAACAACACATTAGTGCCAAAAGATTAAGGCCTAATGATTTAAACAATATTTAAGGAGAAAGAGGTCACTCTTCTCATCAAAGAAGCTGGTACCCTAAACCAACAAGGCTAGACCTTTAATTCGAAGAAAGACCATATATGACGTACAAATCCTTTGACAGAGATTCAATTTATGAGTGGAACCTTGATGGACTCTTAAAGTACCTCAACATGGGTATGATTCAAGAAATGTTGATGGTAAACATAGCATACATCTCCAAAGAAAATTCAGACTATGAGTCTGCAAGACTTTTGTCATTTGGACTCACTGAAGCTCTCAAAGGATGGTAGGATCATTCTCAAACTAATGCTACAAGAAAGCAAATCTTAAGGCATACAACTAAGAAGAAAGTAGGTGAGATCAAGACTGAGTCACCTAGTGGGTCGATTACCACCATTAAAGAAGAAGAAGTAGAGGATGCAATCATCACTCTCTGTCATGCAATCGCTAAAAATTTGATAGGAAACAACGACAATTACCGCGTTTTAGCACGTACTTTTCTTCATAATCTTAGGTGTCCAACGCTGCAAGATTTTAGGTGGTATAAGGACATTTTCCTAACTGAAGTTTACAAGCGTACAAATTGCAAATCAAAGTTTTGGAAAGAGAGATTTGTCTCAGGACTTCCAAAACTTTTCCAGGCCCAATTGCTATCTATATGAGAGATAGCTACAATGGAACCATTCCATGGAAAAATCTCATATATGCAGACATCATTCAATATATTACAAATGAAGGTATAAAGATTTGCCTTCAAGGCACCCAGCAAACAAAAACTGCAACTACGGCTGCCAAGAAGAGGGAAATGGGAGATTTTTGTGACATGTTTAACTTGTGTCCAAAAACTCAGGCACCTTCTCAGATATATAACACACAAAATAGTCTTATTTAGAGGCTTACTTTGATGCTAGTTTTTATATGACTATGTGTGCTTTCTGATAGCATGCAAAATAGTGCTATTTCTTAGCTTAGTTTTATGCTAGTTTTGCTATAATTATGTGTGCTTTCATGTATTTTTTACAGAAAATGAGCATTCAGAGCAAAATCGAAGAATTGTGAGATATTTGGACGAATTTGGATGTATTTAAGGTTATATTTGGGATTCAAGAGTTGCAGAGGAAGAACAAGGCAAGTGGACTTGAGAATATGGCGTGGCAACGCCCATTATAGTGTTGCAACACCAATATTGCAGCCTTTCAACCTTAAAGATCCAAAAGCATAGCATTGCAATGTTGCTTATAGTGTTGCAACACTGGTCGAAAAAGATTGTTTTCCTTTTTTTGCAAAATGCTAAGGACAGCGTTGCAGTGCTGCCTTTAGCATTGCAATGCTGCTCGACTCTATAAAAGGAAAGTTTGTCATTGATCCAAATGGAGCCGTTTTTTAGAGACACAAACTCTAAAATCGATTCATACACTGTCTAAAGGCTTAGAGGAGACTTTTGCAGAGCCAAGGAGAAGACTCAAAGCTCGAGATCGTAGAACTTCACATCGGAAACGAGTGTTGGCACGCGACTTTTTGTCTAATCTCTTTCCCTTTACTTTTCTTTTGACTTTTAGGAGTTTTGTTATGGACTTTGATGTTGTTTATCTCTGTATTTAGACAAGAATGGTTGTGTATTTGAATATTCGTTGATTTTGTAATTGAATGCATATTTTTACATCTTTTGTGCATCTCGTTATTATTGTTTAAACCTTTGGCTATGGTTTTGCATGTTAGGTTAAATTTAGCTCGAGAGAGTAAATTTATCCTTAGAACAATAGATGCATGACTAGATTTAATTTATTGCACGAGAGTGAGTAGATTAATTCTAGAAGCCTTAAGAGAATCGCCTAATGTTATGTTTAGTAATTGTTGCGTGATTTTTAAGTGCTCGAAAATACCCACAAGTGTACCGTGTCAAGTTTTAATATAGTAGTGAGTTGTGTATTGTCTCCACAGGGATTAGAATTTATTAGCCTTTAATTAAGTACTACAGTTACTTTTACTCAATTTTATTTCGAGAAACAAAACTTTAGATGAGGTCAAAAAACAAAATAAAATCTAAAACTACTATTTATAAAGTTGGAGTCCAATTTTGTAAATAGTAAAATTAAAACTATTGTTACTATTTACTATTTAAGTAAATTACTCTATGTAGTATGAGAAGGCTTAAAATTGGAAGTTAGGGCCAGTGTAGGGGAAAAACGAAGGAAAGTCCTGGCGAAAGTCTCTAAAGTTGGTAGAAAATGGTACAAAGAAAATCAAACGCACACACACGCAAGGAATGAGATAGATATAATTTAAATTGCTTAATGAAGGATGTGTTAATGCTTTATTCTATTGTTTTATATCAATTAGATAAATGAGGCTTGAGTCATGAATCTTGTATTGAAATCTCGTGAAATTTTTATTTTAGTTTTGTTTTGCTCAAGGACTAGCAAAACTCTACATTTGAAAGAATTTGATAGTAGGCAAAATAGTGTTATTTCTTGGCTTAGTTTTATGCTAGTTTTGCTATTGTTTTGTGTACTTTTATGTATTTTTATGTGTATTTTGCAGAAACCAAGCATTTGAGGCAAAACAGACGAATTGAAAGATATTTAGACGAATTTGAAGCAACTTGTGGCCTAAATCGAGGATGAAGATAATCAATTGGACTCGAGAGGATGGCGTTGCAATGCCAAAGGAGAAGCCTTTCAACAAGGAGGATCCGAGGGCACGACGTTGCAATGCTGGTGGAATGAGATTTTTTTCTTTTTTGCAAAATGGTAAGGACAGCGTTGCAACGCTGCTGATAATTCTCATTTATGAGGATTATTTTACCCTAAACTAGGTTGTTCTTGTCATTTTTGCATATTTTGTCGAATAACGAGCAAGCTAAAAATAACATTTATAAGATAAATTCATGTAAGTTTGTCGGAGTATTGAAAAAGAAGAAATAAGTTGAAAAGATAATGGAAATTAAGCCAAATTGTTGTTTTTATGCAGATTTGGAGAAATCACGAAAATGCAATTGCATTCCACTTTTAAAATGCAATTGCATTTCTATGATGAAAACAAGGTGGTGAGCATGGAAAACATGCAATTGCATTCCACTTTTAAAATGAAATTCCATTTTCTGGACTTATCAATTATTGCGGAAATCACGAAAATACACCAAAATCCACGAAGTTTACTCGATTTCTAAGAAATCTTTCAGCCTAATCTCATGCCCCAAGTTTACCCAAGATTCAAGGAGCACTAAGATGGAAGCAAAAAGGGGAATATTTATAAAAGAATGGGGAGGAACGAAGAAAAGGCACTCTGTTTTTTTGGGTTTTTCTGTTTTTCATTTTCGGACAGCAGCTGGAGTTTATCATTTTCTGTCATTTTTCAGTATCTTATTTTCGTATTTTTGCTCTGTAAGTCTTGAGTTTGATCCCTCCTCAATGAAAGTTCGAGGATGTGAAGATCCAATTGCCCTTGAAGGAGTATTTGGTTTGATCAAAGCAAGGAATTTTTATTGGCATTGTTACTCTGTTTTTGTTTAGTTTCATTCTATTTTAATCCTTTTATTTTCTGCTCAATTTTATTTATAGAGTTGGTCTCCGTTTAATCCAATTTTCTTGTACGTTGTTGAAGTTGAATGAACCAGTGAATCCTGGGTTTTGATTTCCTTCATCTCTTATAATAAGCATGTTAATTTTTGGAATTTTCATCTCCACAAAGTTTTGAAAATTCCAATAGCATTATATGTGAAATTCTAGTTTTAAGTTATTAAATTTCAACACTGTTATTAATTTCTTTTGTGGGCATTTTAAGTTGTTAGATTAATTTTACATTAAGGTGTCCTTAATAAAATTTAGATTGATTTGCCTTATTATTCTGAAAGTTATTTCCCTCATTTCGTTTTATTAATTATGAATTTTATAGCAAGTAAATTTTGGGTTTTGATAGATGTGACTTGTCGAAGGCCTTATCAAGATTACATTTATAAAACCAGACCTCTAAGTATTTTTCAATATTAGTGGCCATGATCATCCACAGGGATTGGAGTTCTTAGATTAATTAAGTACCACAGTTAATTGTGCCTAATTTTATTTAGAGAAAAACTAATTTGGATTTGGTTTGAAAGCATAAATCTATCCTATTATTTACAAAGTTGGAGTCTAATTTTAGAGAGACATTCGTTAATTGCTATTCTTGAAGCCTGACTATGAAATTAACTATTGAATTGTGAATCATGCAACCGTTCTAAGTCAAGAATTACTAAAATATTCAATTGACTCTCTCGAGCTCAATTGAACTCATGCAAGTGGTAAATCAACCCTTCGGTCTATTTTCACAACTAAGAATGGCATTATGAAATTCTTTTATTGACTTCTAGCTTTAACCTATTCATTCTCATGCAATAGATTAATCCTAGTTATGTATCTAAGTTCTTAGTTAAATTTACTTTCTCAAGCTAAATCTAACCTAACATGCAAAGCTATGGCCAATAGATAAGAATACTAAATCAAAATGCATAAAAAACGTCACAATCACATTCAATAAATCAAAACATTGTTTTGTATAATCAAACAATTAACTAAAAATTTTAAACACTCAACTACATGCAATTTCAGTACTTGTTCCCAAAGTGATGTCCTGCAATCGTGAGCCTTGAGTCTCCTCCTTAGCTCTCCAATGTGCTATCTAGACCTCTCAAACGACTCCCTCTATCGAAATTAGGGTTTAGGTCTCTCCAAAACGACTCCCTTTGCTCTAAATATAAATTTTCCTTTTATAATGTCGAGACAACGTTGCAACACTAGGGGCAATGTTGCAACATTGTACCTTCGAATTTTATAAAGAAGGAAAACATCTGTTTGAGTAGCGTTGCAACGCTATGAATAGGGTTGCAATGCTATGCTTGCGGTTCTTCAAGGTAGAAAGGCTCTTCATATGGCGTTGCAATGCTATAAGGAGCGTTGCAATGCTATGCCCTAGGGTCCAAAAGCCTTGTTCATCTTCTTCAACACTTGAACCTTCAAATATAGCCTTAAGTTGCTCAAATTTATTCAATTATCTCACAATTCTCCAGTTTTGCTCCAAATGCTCGGTTTCTGAGAAATAAACATAAAAATACATGAAAGCACATAAAATCATAGCAAAACTAGCATAAAACTAAGCCTATAAATAGCACATTTATGCATGCTATCATGTTTTCATTTCTTCCATAATGAGCTAATTTCTCCTTAGGGATTCAAGTTAGTGAATTCCCTAGAGGAGAGATGTAAAGCTTAAAAGCATATTCAATCTAGTTAACACTCGAGGCTTTGTTTGTTTTTGTTGAAATAATGTGGGTAAACCTAGCCGGCCAACTAGTGATTGCTTGTCAAGCTTGAACTTAATGCTAGAAGGGTTAAGGGAAAACAAATGTCACAAAAGCAATGGAGTAAAAGGCTTAGAAATAAGTCTTGAACATCGACCCTAGACATAGGGCGAGACTTCAAAACCACTAGAATTGTGCGCAAATTTATCTAAGTTAGATTAGCCATAGAAATATAGGTTTAATCATTTAACCTCCTAAAGATACTTCATATAAGGTCGAATAGGAGTCGAATTCGGTTTACTTAGTTATCTTGTGTTAAATATGATTGTAATTGTATTTTAGTGGCATTTCTTTCCAAGGTGGCATAAGCAACCTGAATCCCATTTTTCTTAATTATTGAATTTTTGCATAATTCCGTTAGCAAACAACCTCTCAACATTTTTTTACTCTCTCAGTTACCACAATTTCATTTTGCAAACAAATTTGTGTCATCTTAGTAGATTTTGTTAAAAACCCATTCCCTTAGGTATGATACTCTGAAGTACTTCTAGTTTTTTTTTATTACTTCGATCACGTGCACTTGAGTATAGCATCGATCAGTTGCCTCTAACGTTGCAACGTTGTCTCAACACTATTGAAGGGAACTTTTATTCATACAAAGGGAGCCATTTTTTTGGGGACTAAAACCTAAATCAATTCATACACTGTCTAAGGGCCTAGAAGAGACTTTTGGAGAGCCAAAGAGGAGACTCAAAACTTGAGATCGTGGACTACATGTAGAGAACGAGTGTTGGCACTCAACCTTAGTCTAATCTATTTCCCTTTAACTTTTCTTTTGGTTTTTAGGAGTTTTGTTATGGACTTTAATGTTGTTTATCTCTGTATTTAGACAAGAATGGTTGTGTATTTGAATATTTGTTGATCTTTTAATTGAATGCATATTTTCACATCTTTTGTGCATATTGTTATTATTGTCTAAACCTTTGGCCATGGTTCTACATGTTAGGTTAGATTTAGCTTGAGAGAGTAAATTTAACCTTAGAATAATAGATGTATGACTAGATTTAATTTGCTGCACGAGAGTGAGTAAGTTAATTCTAGAAGCCTTAAGAGAATCACCTAATGCCATATTTAGTAATAGAAATAGATCGAGGGTTGATTTATTGCTAGGCATGAGTCCAATTGAGCTCGAGAGAGGATATTGATCACTTAGTAATTCTTGGCTTAGGATTAATTGCATTAAATCAATTCTTTATCTACAAAGTTGTGGTTAATTTAATCAACCATTATATTTTTCAAGAATTGGACTCCAACATTGTAAATAGTAGTTTTAGATTTTATTTTATTTTTGATCTCATCTAAAGTTTTGTTTCTCTAAATAAAATTGAGTAAAAGTACATGTAGTACCTAATTAAGGGCTAATGAATTCTAATCCCTGTGGAGACGATACTCAATTCCCTACTATATTAAAACTTGACACCGTACACTTGCGGGTATTTACGAGCACTAAAAAATCACTCAACAAGTTTTTGGCGTCGTTGCCGGGGATTGGCGTATCATTAGACTTTATTAACATTGTTGTGAAATTATGAAATTTTAATTTAGAGTGTAGATTATGTATACCTTGAATATTTGTATATTTTTGTTTTTGTTGTATAAAGAGGACGAACAACGATCTAGGGGACAAATTGTTTGTTTCTAAATTGCCAAACCTTGAATTTGAATGGAGAAAAGTTTGGTCCATTTTGGACCAAACAGGGCAAACAATGGTTTAGTGGTCGAACCTCAAATGGACACAAGTTTTGTCCATTTTGATCCAAACAAGACGAACAACACTTTAGTGGACGAACTTTCTGTTTCTAACTTGCTAAACCTCGAATAGACACAAGTTTGGTTCATTTTGGTCCAAACAAGACAAATAACGCTCAAGGCGAAGAACTGTTGGTTTCTAACTCGTCAAAACTCGAATGGGACCACTTTGGTCCATTTTGGTCTAAAAAGGACGAACAACGATATAAGGTATGAACTGTAGGTTTCTAAACTGCCATACCTCGAACGGACACAAGTTTGGTCCATTTTGGGTCCAAACTAGACAAACAATGCTTTAGTGGACGAACTTTCTGTTTCTAACTCGTCAAACCTCGAATGGACACATGTTTGGTTCATTTTGGTCCAAACAAGACGAACAATGCTCTAAGGGAATAACTGTTGGTTTCTAACTCGTGAAACCTCGAATGGAGACCACTTTGGTCCAAAGAGGACGAACAACGATCTAGGGGATGAACTGTTGGTTTCTAAATCACCAAACCTCTAATAGAGAAAAGTTGGTCCATTTTGGACCAAACAAGACGAACTGTAATGCCCGAGGTCAGAAGGGGTACATGAATGAACCGAGACCACATCCAAATGAGAGGGATCCTGAGGCTACGTAAGACATGGTTAAGAAAGGCTTAAAAGAATTGATAACTACTACCTATACTAACGAGGTGCACCTTCCTTTTCGGTGGCTCAATCATAGGAACTCCAAAGTTAAGAATGCTTGGCTTGGAGCAATCCGATGTTGGGTGACCTCTTAGGAATATTCCTAGGAAGCATGTGAGTGAGGACAAAACATGATGAAAGGACTCGTGTTGGTTTGTGGGGACAGTCTTCACTCTCGCAAGTAGCTCAAGACAAGTAGGTAGCGTGATCAGGCCGCGGGAGATGCAGGAGAATGTTGGGGACATTAGGTGCCGAATCCGGATTCTAAATCCTGGTCCAAATCCTAGGCCTAGGGCGTTACACGAACAATGCTTTAGTGGAAAAACTTTCTATTTCTAACTCGACAAACCTCGAATGGACATAAGTTTGGTCCATTTTTTTTCATGTATATTTTTTGTGTTGTATATTATCCTTGTATAAATTTTTGTAAATTTTGTATTTTAATGTATAATATGTAAATTATTCTCTGGTTTTTTTTTTCTTGTTGTATTTTAGTTAAGTTTCTTGTGCTCAATGTAAATGACTTTGTTTCTTTGTTTTCGTGCATTTTTCCCCCGCAACAGTGCCAAAAACTTGCTACGTGATTTTTAAGTGCTCACAAATACTCGCAAGTGTACGATGTCAAGTTTTAATATAGTAGTGAGTTGAGTATCATCTCCACAAATTAAATCTAGTCATGCATACATTGTTCTATGGTTAAATTTACTCTATGAAGCTAAATCTAGCCTAACATGCAGAAACATGGTCAAAGGTTTAGACAATAACAAGATGCACAAAAGATGCAAAAACATGAATTCAATTACAAAATCAAAAAATATTCAAATACACAACCATTCTTGTCTAAATACATAAACAACATTAAAGTCCATAACAAAACTCCTAAAAACCAAAAGAAACGTTAAAGGGAAATAGATTAGACTAAGGTCACGTTCCAACACTCGTTCTTGATGTGAAGTCTACGATCTCAAGTTTTGAGTCTCCTCCTTAGCTCTCCAAAAGTCTCCTCTAGGACCTTAGATAATGTATGAATCTATTTAGGGTTTTGGTCTCTCAAAAATAGCTCCCTTTGCACGAATAAAAAGTTCCCTTAAATAGTGTCGAGACAACATTGCAACGCTAGGGGCAGCATTGCAACGTTGTCCTTAGCATTTTGCAAAAAAGAAAAAAATCTAATTCTACCAGCGTTGCAACGCTATAAGCAACATTGCAACACTGTGCCCTCGAGTCTTCCATATTGAAAGGCTTCTCCTTTGGTATTGTAACGCCATCCTCTCAAGTCCAATTGCCTTATCTTCATCTTCAATACTTGGATCCTCAATTTAGGCCATAAATTGCTTCAAATTCGTCCAAATATCTTTCATTTCGTAAGTTTTGCCTCGAATGCTCGATTTCTGTAAAATACACATAAAAACACATAAAAGTACACAAAACCATAGCAAAACTAGCATAAAACTAAATCAAGAAATAACACTATTTTGCCTACTATCAAATTCTCCTAAACTTAGATTTTTGCTAGTCCTCGAGCAAAAAAAAAAAAAAATCAAAATAACAATTCCACAAGATTTCAATACAAGATTCAAGACTCAAGCCTCAGTTATCTAATTGATATAAAAAAATTGAATAAAGCCTTAACACATCCTTCCTTAAGCAATTTAAATTCTATCTATCTCATTCGTTGCATGTGTGTGTGTTTAACTTTCTTTCTACCATTTTCTACTAACTTTAGACACTTTCACTAAGAATTTCCTTTGTTTCCCCCCTACATTGGCCCTAAGTTCCAGTTTCAAGCCTTCTCACACTACAGAGAGCAATCTACTTAAGCATTCATTTTCTTTCTTTTCTTTCTCTTCACAAGGGTTACTAGCCCCCAAACTTATCTTTTTCCTTTTTACAGAGATCCTAGCTTTTACACTTCTACTGTAGAGACCCTTATCTAGATCACTCGCTCAATGGATGGTCTAACTGATCACAATGGAGGTAGCTCTTTTGATCCCCACACATTGAGTACACAATATTGATGGAACATGCTTTAATTTTCCTCAAACATCCTAAAAAATCAATAAAGCTAAAAAATTTCTCTTAACTTAACAGATTTTAATCACTAAAATTCATGCAAGTTAACTATTAATTAGTTTTTAAGTCTATCGGGGTGACAACAACCTCTAGACTCAACAAAAGCATCTTAGTATTCTAACATAATAGGAAGTCAGCTATGTGCTCATGGTGTTGCAAGGAGATCGAAGATAAAATTCAAATATAATCGATTCAGGACATGCTTCAAAAGTCATTCTATTGCAAAAAAAAAATATATCACTTAGATTACTTAGCTGTCCTAATCAATCATCATGGATTATAAATCATTCAAACATACTTAAGATTGAAAAATTTTCTCATAATTTGCTTAGAATTATCAGGACTGTAAAGCACTATCCACCCCCAAACTTAAAACTTACTGATAGCATACATAAGTGTGATATTTATAGGCTTCATTTTACCATAGTTTTTCTATGATCGTGTGTGCTTTCATGTATTTTTATGTATATTTCTCATAAATCGAGCATTTGGAGCAAAACCGGAGAATGGAGAAGTATTTGGATGAATATGGAGCAAATTGGAGCTATAATTGAAAATCCAACTGTTGAAGAGAAGGAAACAAGCTTATGAACCCGAGAGTATAGCGTTGCAACGCCACTTCAGCAGCCTTTTAGCCTTGGAGACCAGCAGACATAGGGTTGCACGCTATACATAGGGTTGCACGCTATACATAGGGTTGCACGCTATACATAGGGTTGCAACGCTATATATAGCATTGCAATGCTACTCAGCAGATTTTTTTCTTTTGTATAAAATTTGAAGGGACAACATTACAACACTGCCCCTAGTGTTGCAACGCTGTCTCGACTCTATAAAAAGGAAGTTTTGCTATTCGAAAAGGGGAGCCATTTTGAGAGACTAAAAATCCTAAACTCAATTCAAGCACTGTCTAAGGACATAGAGGATACTTTTAGAGAGCCGAGGAGGAGACTCAAAGCTCAAGATCGTAGACATCATGTTGGAGACGAGTGTTGGCACGCGACCTAAGTTTCCTCTCTATTTTTTTTACTTTTCCCTTGAATTTAGGAGTTTTTGTGGGTTGTACTTATGTTGTAACTATGTGTTTAGACTCTTGCTGTAGTTGTTGAACATTTGGTTGATTTTTAGTTTGATTTATATATTGACGTCTTTTTGCATATTTCTATATTGTCTTAACCTTTGGCCATGATTTTGCATGTTTAACTAAATTTAGCTTGAGAGAGTAAGTTTAGTTATAGAACATTAGATGCATGACTAGATTTAATTTATTGCATGAGAGTGAGTAGATTAATTCTAAAAGCCTTAAGAGAATTGCGTAATGCCTTGTTTAGTAATAGAAATAGACCGAGAGGTTGATTTATTGCTAGACATGAGGTCAATTGAGCTCGAGAGAGGATATGGATAACTTAGTAATTCTTGGTTTAAGATTGTTAGTATAAAATTAAATTATTAATCAATTCAAGTTGGGCTTAAGGTAATCAATCATGCATGTTTCTCAAAAGTTGGACTCCAAACCATGTAAATATTAGTTTAGATTTTATTTTCCTTTGATTTCCAAAGTTGTGTTTCTCTAAACAAAATTAGGCATCATTAACTGTGGTACTTAATTAATCTAAGAACTCAAATCCCTATAGATGACCCTGGCCACTATTATTGCAACATACTTAGAGGTTCGATTTTATAAATTTAATCTTGATAGGGCCTTAGACAAGCCCACTATCACTTACATTGCCCTCAATGTGACATGCTTAATAAAATAAATAAGGACAAAGATAAAAGGAGTGAATGATATTGGCCTGGTAAGATGAGAGAATGTTCCATGAGAATTTCTTGACTTTGTTAGGAGGTTACTCAATACGATAGAGGTCTTGCAAAAAGGAAATGAGGTTTACTTGGCACTATTTTTCAAAGACAACCTATACTAGAAAAGAAAAGCAACAAACAAACAATAAAAGTAAATAAGCAAGGGAAAGAAAAAGCTTGAGTTGCCTCCCAAGAAACGCTTTCTTTAACGTCTTTAGCTAGACTGGACTCATGTGGATTGAATCAACTTGAGTTTGAGTCTTTGCTATCGAAATTCCTGGTCAATGCCAATTCTAGTGGATCCTTATTCACCACCAATTCAGAGAGTTCACCAGTCAATTCATCAAAAAAATCAATCAACATACCTTGACTTACCTCATAGAGGTATCCCATTGCCTTATGCATATCAAAGGTTACCTTTTCATCATTGATTTGAAAGGATAACTTACCTTCTCGTACCTAGATAGAGGCTTCCCTTGTTGCTAGGAAGGGTTGTCCTAAAATGATAGGGATCTCATCATCTCTTTCTATGTCAACACAACAAAATTAGCAGGAATTAAAAACTTATCAACTTTCACTACAACATCCTCTACTACACCTCTAGAATAAGCTAATGAATTATCTGCGAGCTGTAGGACATGTTAGTAGGTTTTAATTCCTTGGGACCTAATGTCTTGTACACACAATAAGGCATCAAATTAATAGAAGCACCTAAGGTCACACAAAGCCTTATGGAAATAGGAATTTCCAATAGTACAAGGAATAGTAAAACTCCCTAGATCTTTCAGTTTGGTTATCAACCTCCTATTGAGTGCATCATTGCACTCTTCAGTCATGTGTACGGTCTCCAATATCCCGAATTTCCTTTTTAAACAATTCTAAAAACTTAGCCAAACCTTCATTCAAATTCTTCTTTCTGAAGTGCTGAGGATAAGGAATTTGATTAGCCACATAAGGAAGACTTAGATTTGTCGACTTTTCAGCCTCAGGTGTAGGTACAACTTCCTCCTTTTTTTCCTCAGGAGATTCATCATTTTCAGCATGAAAAAGTCTCATAGGTTCTCCTAACTGTTTTCCATTTCTTAGGTTTATGGCTTTGCATTACTCTCTAGGGTTGATCTCTATATCACTTGAAAACTTAATTAAACTAAAAGTAAAAAGAAAAAATAAACTAAAACTAACTAAACAAACTATAAACAAAACAAAGCAAAGGAACTTAACAAAAAACATAAAAACAAGGAAATAAAGAAATTTACATAAAATACAAGAAACAACTAAACACACAAACTAAAATAATACAAAAGATACAACAAAAAGATACAACAAAGATAAAATACAAAGTATACATATTTTACATTAAAATACATAATCTATAAAAATATACAAAAAAAAATATAAAATACAACAAATATACATACTATACAACAAATACAAAAATACACAAAATATACATAATCTACACTCTAAATTAAAATCTCATAATTTCACCATAATATTAACTAATTCTAATGATACACCAATCCCCGGCAACGATGCCAAAAACTTATTGCGTAATTTTTAAGCCCCTGTAAATACCCACAAGCGTACGGTGTCAAGTTTTAATTTAGTAGTGAGTTGAGCATCGTTTCCATAGGGATTAGAATTCATTAGCCTTTAATTAAGTACTACAGTTATTTTACTCAATTTTATTTATAGAAACAAAACTTTAGATGAGGTCAAAAAACAAAATAAAATCTAAAACTACTATTTACAAAGTTGGAGTCCAATTCTAGAAAAATATAATGGTTGATTAAATTACAACTTTGTAGATAAAAAATTATTTTCATGCAATTAATCCTAAGCTAAGAATTACTAAGTGATAAAATTTTTAGAGCCATTTATTATGCAAGTAGGACCTTAGATGCTGCACAACAAAATTATACTACCACTGAAATAGAAATGCTTGCAGTTGTGTTCTCTTTCGACAAGTTTAGACCATACCTGTTATGAACTAGAGTAATTGTTCACACTGATCATGCAGCTCTCAAGTACTTATTCAATAAGAATGATGCTAAGCCTCGATTAATAAGATGCATTCTTCTTTTGTAGGAGTTTGATTTTGAGGTAAAAGACAAGAAAAGGTGTGAGAATGTAGTTGCTGACCACCTGTCTAGGATGGAACATGACGGAAATCAACAAACCACTCCCATCATAGGGGACTTCCCTGATGAAAAGTTGTATCTTGTAGAAGTTATTGTACCATGGTTTGCTGATTATGTTAATTTTCTTGCAGGATGAGTGATGCCACCTGATTTGAATTCTTAACAAAAGAAAAGATTCCTCCATAATGTGAAATTCTACCTCTGGGATGATCCCTTATTATTCAAGGTTTGCTCATACCAAATAATTAGAAGGTGCATACCCCTTGAAGAAATATCTAAGATTATACATGATTGTCATTCTTCACCATATGGTGGGTACTTTGGACTTATTCATAGAGTTGCAAAGGTATTACAATCTGGTTTTTTCCGACCAATTTTATTTAAAGATTGTTATACTTTTGTAAGGACATGTGATAGGTGCCAAAGGACAGGTAATATATCTAGACACCATGAACTTCCCTTAACTTCTATTCTTGAGGTTGAGTTATTTGATGTTTGGAGTATTGATTTTATGGGTCATTTTCCCTCTTTCCATGATTAGTCATACATCTTGGTTGCTGTACACTATGTTTCTAAATGGGTTTAGGTTGTTTCTACTAAAAAGAATGATGCACGTGTAGTTTTGCAATTTTTGCACAAAAATATTTTTACACGATTTGGCACTCCCAGAGCTATAATTAGTGATGATGGGTCACATTTTTGCAATAAATTATTTGAGTCAATGCTTGCTAGGTATGGTGTTAAGCATAAGATTTTTTTAGCATATTACCCTCAAATTAATGGTCATGCTGAGATCTGAAAAAAGAAAATCAAGCAGATTTTTAAGAAAACAATCATAACCAACAGAAAGGATTGGGCTTTAAAGTTGGACGAGTTAATGGGCATATCGCACTGCATTCAAAACTCCAATTGGTACCTCACCCTATCGATTGGTGTTTGGAAAGGTGTGTCACCTTCCTATGGAGTTAGAACACAAAGCTTATTAGGCCATCAAGAAATTAAACTTTGATCTCCAAAAGGCAGGGGAGCAAAGGTTATTGTAGTTAAATGAAATGGAGGAATTTCGAGCCCAAGCATATGAGAATGCCAAATTATATAAAGAAAGAACAGCCTGGTGGCATGATCAACAATTAAACAAAAGAACATTTTTACCTAGTCAACAAGTATTTCTTTTTAACTCACGTTTATGGTTGCTTACAGGTAAGTTAAAGACTCGTTGGTCGGGGCCATTTGTAATCAAAGAAGTATTCCCACATGGAGTATTAGAATTACAAACCAATGATGGACAAACTTTCAAAGTGAATGGCCAACGGGTAAAGCATTACTGTGGGGATATGGAAAGAAAATGGAGAGCATCTTCTTGGGTGATCCAAAATAATATACCACATGAGTCTAGTCTAGCTAAAGAAGTTAAAGAAAGAGATTCTTAGGAGGCAATCCAAGTTTTCTTTCCTCTTTTCTTTACTTTTCTTGTGTTTTTCTTTTCCAGTTGAGATTGTTTTGAGAGTGCCAAGTAAATCTCGTTCCTGTTTTGTAGGACCTCAATCGTACTAGGTGATATCTTAGTCCTTATTCAAGATTTCTCATGAAACAGTCTTTCTTTTTATCAGGTCAATAGTATTCACTTATCTTTATCTTTGTCCTTATATACTTCATTTTTTTTATGTTACATTGAGGGCAATGTAAGCTTTAAGTTTGGGAGTTGGCATTCTCAGTATTAAATTCCAGTTACAAAATGAAATGGGGGGGTTTTGAAAAAATATTTTCTTACCAAGTTCCAGTTCGGAGGTGCGGTTATATTCAATTGCAAACATTGATCATAGGCATTCAAAATATTTAATCTTAACCATGCAAGTACTTGGTCAACTTATTAGGAAACCCCAAAAAGTGAAAATTCCCTAAAATCATTAACTCTAACGAACGCCAAGTTAATGCTAATTACCTAAACAAATCTTTACGAAACCGCTTCAATTTATTTAGGTAAAGGCATTACGAACTTTGGAACGACCAAGACAATCGATCAGGTAAAACAACTTTCACCTAATTAACATGCTTCTTTAATTCCTAGAATTAAACATGCAAGCCATGTATCATGGAAACCCACAAACATACACACGTGATAATTCTAATGTTACCGGTTCATTCAACATGACAATTACGGTCATGATCGTGATTAGCAATAAAGCATGTAAAGAGATTAAGGCGTCAATTTAATCAAAATACATACTTATAAAATTAACACAGGAATTAAAGAACACTTGCAATTTAAAGAAAACTAAGTTAAGGTTCAAGCCTCACAATGTCGCAACTGATTACAACCGACCTCTGAATCGGAATTGCAGAATCTAGCCGAGCATCTCCATAGAAAACTTCGAATTCAAACGAGCTCGATTCGACACCATAAACTCTCCAAAAGTAAAGGGAAAAGGTCTAAAAACTCTCTAAAAAAATAGTGTGTGCAAGGAGGCAAAAAGGTCCCTAACCCTAAAGAGAAAAGTTGATTAAATAATGCAGAGAAGTGTCTAGACGCCTAGGACAACATCTAGACGCTGCACCCGCGAATAAGGAAAAAATCTGACTGAATCAGGGTAGCGTCTCGACACTTGATAGTAGCATCTCGACGCTACCAGCGTTTTGAGCAGCCTCTCCGCAGTGTCGAGCGAGCCTTGCTTCTTCAAGTTCCCGGCGTCTAGACGCTTGAAATAGCGACTAGATGCTTTTCCTGCGGATCGCCAAGCTGGACATGATTTGCAGCGGCGTCTAGACGCTCAAAACAGCGTCTAAACGCTATTCACTCGGCTCTCTTGGCTTGTATGGTCTCTCTTCTCCATTATAATGCTCAAAATAGGTTCGATTGGCTTCCTTTTAACCCCGATTCATCCAAAGTCTTCCGATTGGCTCTGAATTGCTCAATTCCCTACAAAATAGACAAATAAACATGTGAGGGCAACCAAACTAGCATGACATAAGCTGATAAAAGAGCACTATTACTGTGCTATCAACAGTACTGTGTAGTCCTGATAATTTTGAGCATAAATTTTTTTCGATCTTAAGCATGTTTGGAATGAATTGGAATGCATGATGATTGATTATGACAATCTAGGAAGTAATCTAAGTGATTTGTTTTCAATAGAATGATCTCTGAAGCATGTCCTGAATTGAGTACATTTAAACTTTATCTTTAATTTTCTTGTAACACAAAAGCAAGTTGACTTTCTATCATGATTCGATTGCTAGGATACTTTTGTTGAGTCTAGAGATTGTTGTCACCCCTATAGGCTTAAGAATTGATTGATAGTTGACTTGCATGAAGTTAGGAATTGAAATCTGTGGAAATAAGAAAAAACTTTAATCTTTATTGATTGTTTTAGCATGTTTGAAGAAAATTAAAGCATATTTCATCAATAATTTGAGCTTAACGTGTGAGGATCAAAAGAGCTACCTCCATTGTGATCAATTAGGCCATCCATTGAGCGAGTGCTCTGGATAAGGGGTCCCTATGGTGGAAGTGTGAAAGCTAGGGTCTCTGTAAGGAAAAAAAACGATAAATATGGGAGTTAGTAACCCTAGTGAAAAGAAAGAAAAAGAATGTAATGCTAAAGTAGATTGCTTACTAGAGTGTGGGAAAGCTTGAGATTTGAACTTAGGGCCAACATAGGGGAAAAATGAAGGAAAGTCTTGGTAAAAGTGTCACAAGTTAGTAGAAACTAATAGAAAGGAAGTTAAACATACATACAAGCAAGGAAAAAATAGATATAATTTAAATTGCTTGATATAGGGGTGTGTTAAGACTTTATTTTGTTGTTTCATATCAATTAGATAACTGAGGCTTGAGTCATGAATCTTGTATTTAATCTTGTGAATCATTATTTTTGTTTTGTTTTGCTCAAGGACTAGCAAAAATCTAAGTTTTGGGGCTATTTGATAGCACACAAATAGTGCTATTTATAGGCTTAGTTTGATGAAAGTTTTGCTATGACTATGTGTGCTTTCATGTGTTTTTATGTATATTTTGTAGAAATCGAGCAATTGGAGCAAAACCGAAGTTTTGAGAAGTATTTGGACAAATTTGGAGCAAAAAGAAGCTTTGTTCTTCCTCAAATATATCTTCTTTTTGCTCCAAGTGTTGAAGAGGAAAAACAAAGCTTGTGAGTTAGCTCGAGAGTATAGCGTTGCAATGCCACTTGTAGCGTTGCAACGCCCTATCAGTAGCTATTCAGCCTTGGAAACCAGTAGGCATAGCGTTGCAATGCTGGCTCGATGTCTATAAAATGAAGTTTTTCATTCATCAAATGGGAGCCGTTTTGAGAGACAAAAAAAACCATATTTTCGATTCAAGCAATATCTAAGGACCTAGAGGAGACCTTTGGAGAGCTAAGGAGGAGACTCGAATCTTGAGATCGTGGACATCACATCGTAAACAAGTGTTGGCATGCGACCTAAGTTATTCTCTATTTTCTTTCCTTTTCTTTTGAATTTAGGAGTTCTTGTGGATTGTATTAATGTTGCAAATCTGTGTTTTAGATATTAGTTTGGTTGTATTGTTGAACATTTGGTCGATTTTTAGTTGTAGTTTACATATCAACATTTTTTATGCATCTCGTTTATATGGTCTAACCTTTGTCCATGGTTTTGCTTGTTAGACTAGATTTAGCTTGAGAGAGTTAATTTAGTCAAAGAACATTAGACAAGACTAGGGTTAATCTATTGCATGAGAGTGAGTAGGTTCATTCTAGAAGTCTTAAGAGAATGACTTAATGTCATGCTTAGTAATAGAAACAGACTAAGAGGTTGATTTATTTCTTTGCATGAGTTCAATTGGGCTTGAGAGAGTCAATTGATTACATTAGAAATTCTTGGTTTAGGATTGTTGGTTTTTAACTAAATTTTCTAATCAATCAAAGTTGGGCTTAATTTAATCAACCATTCGTGTTTCTCAAAATTAAACTCCAAAGTATGTATATATTAGTTTAGATTTTATTTTTCCTTAATTCCAAAGTTTGGTTCTCTAAATAAAATTGGGTAAAAGTAACTACGGTACTTAATTAAGGTCTAAAGAAAACTAATCCTTATGGAAAGGATACTCTATACTTACTACTATATTAAAACTTGACACCGTACACTTGCGGTTATTTGCGAGCACCAAAATACACGCAATGGATATGAAAGTGACAATTCCAATGAAGGAAAATTTCAAGCTATTCAAAGAAATATAGCTGGCAAAGTCCAACGGTATATAAGGATTCATCATACAAGTCAAAAGGATACAAAAAGAAGGTAATCCGACTTGATCATCCCACGCATAAAAAAATGCCCATTATTCAAATTAATGCCCATTAAAAGAGGAAAAGCTGTAGAATGTTACAAATGTCGAAAATACGACCATTATTCAAATTAATGCCCATTAAAAGAGAAGATCAATGAGTTAGAGATCAATCACAGATTAAAACAAGAATTGCTTGTCACCTTTAGATCCGACTCCGAAGGATACTCTGGAGAAGAATACCCTTCGGATGATCAAATCCTTGAATTAGAAGAAGAAACAAATTCATACTCCTCAAGCGAAGGAGAATGACAAATGCGGCATTGCCTTGGATGTGATGGTAAAAGACTATGCAATTATTTCAATTGCATAAATGTTATAAGTCAATATCAAGAGTTCCTGTTCGGTATGCTTGACAAGATATCAGATGATAGTGTTAAAGAATCTGTTCTTAAACACTTAAAGATATCCTTGAAGAAAAATACTCAAACTTCGTTGGCAACCTCTTCAATTAAGAAGAAGCCTACAAAAGTTATGCCAATCTCTATTGATGAAATTTACAAAAAATTCAAAGGGTCAAGACAAGCTACTATTTAAGACCTACAATTTGAAATCAACAACCTAAAGGAGGAGGTCAAAAATCTCAAGGCAGAATATCAAAAGGATTTCTCAAAGTTGACTTCAGAAATAGAAGTTTTGAAGAAAGGAAATGAGAAAGTTTCTCAAGAACTCATAAAAGAGTCAGTAGCTTCAGAAGAAGAAGAAACTTTCCTCAATACAATTACTAGGGTGCAATTCCAGAAATGGTACACCAAGGTAACTTTAAAGATTCCAGATTTCAAAATTAACCTCATTTCTTTGATAGATTCAAGAGTACATCAGAACTGCATCCACGAAGGGTTAATACCATCAAAATATTTTGAGAAGACAACATAAGTTCTAAGAGAAGAAAATTGGCATGCATTATCAATTAAGCATAAGCTTTTTGAAGCCCATATTTGCAAGAAAGGAGTTTGTTTTGTCACCTTCTTCCTCTTATTCAAGAATTTAAATCAAGCAATAATACTGGGAACCTCTTTTATCACTCAATTATATCCATTAAGAGTATCAAACAATGGGATATCTTCAATCATTCTTGATCAAGAAGTTATGTTCAAGTTCATCAATCCAGTCCGAGCTCATGACGTTCAATCCGTGAGTAATGAAGGAAGAATAAACTTGATCAATCTCAAAGAGAAGCAAACATCTTTCTTAAAGGAAGAAATCAGTTACAAAAGAGTTGAAGAAAATCTTCAACAAAAGGTGATTCAAGATCAGATTCAAAGTTTAAAATCAAAGATCGAAAAAAAAGTTTGTTCGAGCCATCCAAATGCATTATGGGATCGAAAGAAGCATGTGGTTGATCTGTCGTATATAAAAGACTTCACAGAATATCAAATTCCAACAAAGGCAAGGCCAATTTAGATAAATTATGAATTACTAAGTCATTGTCGAGAAGAGATCAATGATTTACTCAACAAGAACTTGATTAGACCATCCAAGAGTCTTTGGTCTTATGTAACACTCTATGTCAACAACCAGGCAAAAAAGGAATGTGGTGTGCCCCGTTGGTAATAAATTATAAACCCTTAAACAAAGTTTTGGAATGGATTAGATATCCAATTCCTAACAAAACTAATTTACTCAAACAAATTTCAAATTCAAAAATTTGTTCGAAATTTGATATGAAGTTAGGATTCTGGAAAATACAAATTTCTAAAAAAGATCGGTACAAGATTGCTAATGACCTTCGGGTTAAAAAATGCTCCATCCAAATTTCAAAAGATCATGAATGACATTCTTGATCCCATTCAAGAATTTTTAATTATATGTATCGATGATGTTTTAACCTTCTCATCGGGTATAGATCAACATTTCAATCACTTACAAAGGTTTATTGATATTATTAAACAAAATAGTTCAGTAATATCCCTTCCAAAGATAAAATTATTTCAAACTCATATTCGATTTTTGGGCTTTGAAATCTATATGGGCCAAATAAAACCCATTCAATGGTCCATCGAATTTGCAGATAACTTTTCTGATCAAATTTTGGAGAAAACCTAATTACAAAGATTTTTGGGTTGTCTCAATGATGTTTTAGATTTTATTAAAGATTTGAGGCCCATTTGTAAACCACTTTTTCAAAGACTAAGAAAAGACTCAAAGCTTTGGACAGTAGAGCATTGGCAAGTTGTTAAAACCATTAAGGCTTTAGTCAAATCAATTCCTTATTGAGTCTTGTCACCCATTTGTAAACCACTTTTTCAAAGACTAAGAAAAGACGCAAAGCGTTGGACAGCAGAGCATTCGCAAGCTGTTAAAACCATTAAGGCTTTAGTCAAATCAATTCCTTATTTGAGTCTTGTCAATCCAAAAGCTACTTTAATTGTGGAATTTGACGCATCCGACATTGAATATGGAGAAATCCTCAAACAGTCTTTGGATAAGAAAGAATCAATAGTAAGATTTCATTATGAAGTATAGAACGATGCCCAGAAAAATTATTTAACAGTCAAAAAAGAAATTTTGGTAAGGTGGCAAGCGATCTTGTCTTGTTTTGATTTTAAGATTTTGCTTATAAAAGGTGTCTAAAACCTGCTTGCCTTTTATCTCTAAAGGGAGTTCTTAACTCCAAAACTCTCTATCTTTCCTTCTTCTTCCTCTAGAAAGAAAGAATGAGAGATCGAAGAAAGGGCAAAAGCCCTATCACTCCTTCCTCAAAGGGAAAAAAAACCTAGCATCTTCGTCTCAATCTCCCGCTCCGATGATAGCGGATCAATATGTAATGGATTTGGATTTCACGTCGGTGACTTGATCTAGAGCAAATCGATCCTCTGGGTCGTGATTAAGGACTCAATGGAGTCATCAACTCTACCTCCGAGGCTTTCTGCCTCTCTTATACACATTATCGGCGTATCTCAATTGAGACCTACTGTCTCACCATCTACTTCATCTCCTTCTCGACAAGGATCCTCCTCAAATTCAGCCACATTCATAAAAGCAATCGTGCCGCCAAAAAAAGTTTATTCTAAAGCTCGAGATAAAGGCTTATTTTGAAAACATTTTCAACTAAACGAACCGATCATTGAGAACGAGTTCGATGGAGACTCAATTGTTGAAGTTATCAAAAACATGTTTCCAAAAGGATTCTTCTACATACTAGAATCCTTACTCAAAATTAGAATGGTCTATGAATTCTTCCTTGTAGACACCAAGTCGGTCGAGATAATTCATATCCCAAATTGCCATGATCCTTCAAAAACAACTTATTCTAAGCTGAAAATATTCAAAGTTCTAACTTCGACTCATTGGAATAAGAATATCTATACAGAAAAATCTTTCTCAAAACCTTTCAAACCCTAGACATATCTATACTGAGACTACATTGAGGCTTTGTATAAAGTTATGTGGTTTCAAAACTATGAACACTCATGGTTCATACACTTTTTCCAAAATGCTCACAAGATGGTATACCTATTTTGGTTTATTCAATGGTGGAGAACCTTCGGCATCGTCGAAGAGATTTTTCCGTTCTGATTCAAGAATCATTTTTTTATTTTTCTCAAAACATATACGAAAATGCATTACTGTTAACCATGCGTTTTTGTTCTTATTTTCAAATTCCATGGATACTCTACTAGAACTTCTAGTTAGAGCATTAGCCTTATTTCAAAAGATTACTCAAAATCATCAAAGTTAAATGGTGGGATAAATATAGTTATACCCATGCACGACTCAAAGAGGTCAAGATTTGGTTTTCTGAGAATAGTCATTACCAAGACCTTTCAAAAAGAAAGAATTCAAAATTTCTGAATTCAAAATCAAAACTCATGGTTGCTTTAGTTCATACCATATCTGAAGTAGATCTTCAAAGAATACTCCAAGAGGCTGCCTTAGCCGCCTCAATAACTTCTCATCAAAGTCTATCATCAGACAATGGTGATGAATAGACTCCATATGATCTAGATAATCCTCCTCTTTTTTCACAACCTCCTTGAAAGAAGAAAGTTATTAAAAAAAAAAAAAGGTTTCCTGTACATTCTTGAAACCCTTTGTAAATTTATAATTTCTTTCCCTGTAAATTATTAATTATCTCTTGTATATTTCTACAAAGAATTCCTATAATTATTCTGAATTCTTTGGTAAATATTGTAATCCATCATCAACATCTAGAAGATTGCAATGTAAGATGTAAAGGTTAAAGTTGGTTAAAGCTCTCTTGTATTAAAAAGCTTTCAATCGGGACTGTTGCTAGCCTCTGTATGAGGTTTGTGTTCCCGATAGTAAGTCACAGATAGCACAGTGAATCTGTTGGTAAGCTATCCTTGAGTACCTCACCAGATTTAAAGCTGGATAAGACCAAAGGAGAAATAATTTTGAGATACTAACCAACAACTTTAGTAAAGCCTCTTTATTAAAGTAGAAGATAAGCATAAATGGACAAATAACGATGAGGATTCCATCTTATCATCTTATATTTCTTTATTTCTTGCCTTTTGTAATTATTTCCTTTTTCTTTAACAGTTGTACCTTATTTGTCTTTTACTTTTATTTTAATTATGTACTTTTGCTTTATTACTTTTGTCATTTTATGCTTTCCATAAAGATGAATCAGTAAGGGTCTTGTCTTATCGGTTCATCCTTATCTTTTAATTTTCTACATTCAAATGTTATCTCAAATTTGAGGTTTATAAATAGATTCCCAAGTTGTACTCAAATGGCATTGAGAATTTTACGAACATTCTAAAACTCTCTATAATACAAAGCTTTTGATCCTAATTCTTTTTTGTGGCTTTAGCGATCGAGCAATTTCTAATCAATTTGGCTCTGATACCAATAGCTCGATCTCTAAAGCCACGAAATAGAATTAGGATCGAAAGATTTGTATTACAGAGAGTTTGAGTGAAAAAAAAGGTTGAGAAATCTTGAGCTTTAGAATGCTCGTAGAGCTCTCAATGCCCTTTGAGTACAACTTTGGAATTTATTTGTAGACCCCATATTTGAGATAACATTTGAATGCGGAAAATTAAAAGCTAAGGATGAACCGATATGACAAGACCCTGACTAATTCATCTTTATGGAAAGCATAAAATGAAAAAAGTAATAAAACAAAAGTACATAATTAAAGTAAAGGAAAAAGACAAATAAGGTACAATTATTAAAGAAAAATGAAATAATTACAAAAGACAAAAGAAATAAAGAAAGATAAGATGATAACATGGAATCCTAATCGTTACGTGTCCATTGATGCTTATCTTCTACTTTAATAAAGATGATTTATTAAAGTTGTTTGTTGGTGTCTGGTAATTATTGCTCCTTAGCTTTAAATCTGGTGAGGTTCTCGAGGAAAGCTTACCAACAGATTCACTGCGCCATATGCGACTTACTACCAGGAACATAAACCTTATACAGAGACCAGTAACAGTCCTCACTACAAGAATTTTGCCATTTTTCGATGTTATTTATCCTGACACTTTAAAAATGGTCGAAAAAAAAGAAGAAATGCCGACAATTTAGTAAACGGTTGGCCAAAGTGAAGAGAAATGTCGATGGTTTAGTAAAAGGTCGACAAAAGTGAGGAGAAATGTCAACGGTTTAGTAAACTCGGTAAAATTGATGAGAAATTTCAACGGTTTAGTAAACGGTCGACAAAAAGGAGGAGAAAGGCCGACCATTTATAATTGGTCAGCAAAAAGAAAGAGAAATGTCGACTGTTTATTAAACAGAAGACAAAGGGAAGAGAAAGGTCGACTATTTATTAAATGGTCGACAAAAGGGAGGAGAAATGACCGTTTATAAAACAGTCGGCAAAAGGGCAAAGAATCGTCGACGGTTGGGTGAACGTCGGCAGTTCCAGATCGAATTTTATTTAATCACTTGAAAAATCACTTTTGCCGACTGTTTACAAAATCGTCGGTATTTCTCCTCACTTTTTTCGACCGTTTACTAAACTATCATCATTTCTCCTCACTTTTACTAACCGTTTACTAAACCATTGGCATTTCTCCTCACTTTTATTGACCGTGTACTAAATCGTCGACATTTCTCCTCACTTTTGCCGATCGCTTACTAAACCATCGACATTTCTCCTCACTTTTGCCGATTGTTCAATCGAACCATCGGCCTTTCCTCATTAAGGGAGCTCAAAAATGAGCCCCATTTTCCCTCTATTTTCCCCCCATTTTCCCTCTCCTTCCAAAAATTTTCCCCCTTTTCTCTTCTCTCCCTTCCCTTCTCTCATCCACCCACCCACCCTCTCGCCGACCGCCACCGACACCCCTTTCCTTTCTCTCCTCACGCTTTCCTTCTCTCCCACCCACACCCACACCCCCACCGACCGCCACCCACCATTTTCTTTGATTTTTTGTCTTCTCTTCCTCGCACCCAACTCTTCACCACTACGCAACCGACTTCCGACCACCTCACGTTGATGTCGCTCCTGAATTTTGGTAATATTGTAAAGTTTTTTATTTTTTGAGTAGTTAATATACTTAGATTCAAGATTATTTTGCAAATCTATTTAAGTTTATTGTGTTTTGGTTTGTGTAATCTTAGATTTACGAGTTCGAACACTTGGAACTCAAACCAACAAAGTTTCTAACTTCTTTGGTGAAGAAAGTATGTAGAAATTCACTTTTAAACCTTTTTGAAGTCAAAGAAAGTATGTTAGATCATTTTCTAACATTTGAAAAGTCCAAACTCATTCGAACATTCTCAAACTCATTCGAACACTTTCGCTAATATTTCGAACACTTTTAAGCAAAGATTAAGTATGTTTTGGTAAATTTTAGGTGATAAATCTATGTTTAGGCTTTTTTGAACACAGTTAAAATAGTTTAAATTGGTATCTAACCTTTGAATTCTTTTGTTTTAGGATTTGGTTCCGTCTCGAAGTGTTGAAAGAATTTTTAAGGTAGGTTTGGGTTGATTTCGAACACAGTTAAAATAGTTTAGATTGATATCTAACCTTTGGAACTCTTCCTTTCTTTTCTCTATTTTGAATTTGTATTTTATAGTTTGCTGTAAATAAGATCTACATGTATTTAGTTTATTTGTACTTTAAAATTTATTTTTAGTTATTTTGTAATGTTAATTATTCTTATTCATGGGTATGGAGTTGAACATTACAAATGGTTGGTTATACATTATAGTACTAATTAGGTTAGTTGGGTTATGTAGACAACATAAGTTGGTTAGACTTTTTATGTTGTAGATGAGTTATATAATCATGACTTATGTTAATTATATATTTATGTTAGTTATCAAGTAAACAACATAAGTTAGTAGATGTGTTGGTTATTATGACTTATGTTGGTTAGACTTTTTTATGTTCGTTATCAAGTAATTAAACAAGATAAATTCTAGATGAGTTATATAATTATGTTGGTTATATAATTATGACTTAGGTTGGTTAGACTTTTTATGTTGTTTATTTAAGTTTTGAAGATAAGTAGGAATTCAAATGAGTTATATTCACTCTGACAAAGGAAAAAAAAAAGAGTCAAATTGTAATAATCTTGTAGTTTGAGTGTATAATTGTAACAATCGTCATAATTGAGGAATGATTTGTGCAGTTTTCAATTTGTCACTATCAAATTCGCAATGGTTATAATATTAGAGTTTAATTGTACCAATTGCATAATGACCAAATTATATATGCTTTAAAACAGGGCATTTTTGTTGAAGGATTAAAACAAAGTCTTCAAACATACTACATACTCAAGGTCAATTCTCATCCTCTCAAGCTGGCTTTTACCTAGCCTATACTTTTCCTACTTTTTTGAGTATAACTATAACAATTTTATGTTGTTTACATTTACCTAGCTTATACTTTTCATACATATACTTTTCATACTTAAGTTTTTCTTTTCATAAGTAGAAATTGAAATAAGAATTTTAATAGGTAGCTACTTGATAAGTAGACCTGTGTTGCCTCTGAGCAATGCTTACACAATTCATCCACTCACAAGGATCATCTAAATAAGTATGATCTCTCAACAACTGCTTCGTGTATGGTTATCCTACAGTAAAGGTAGCCAGTGATTTGAGCATTGGAAAGGGGTGTTAGTACGCTTTAAGATTGAATTGAGATGCTTATACATAGTAAGACAAGTTGTGTAAAACTATTCTGCAATAAAGTTAGCCAATAATTTGAGTTTATTTGGTTTGTATGTATGTTCATGATATAGTTGAGTTTTAGATGCTATGTATATATGTTCGTAAATTTTGAAACGTTTTAGGTAAAATTATTATGTGATCTACACTTTTATTTGTCTAAAGTATTAGTTAAATTGTGAGTTTAAGTTCTTAAGTTTTGAGTTTATTTGGTTTGTTTGAGTTTATGTTCATGATAATTGGTTTTCGAAAAAGTTACTTATTATATTTAGTAACTTTTGGTTTATTTGGTAAAGTTAGTTTATTTGGTAAAATTTTGATTGTTTGAGTTTGTTATACAACGAAGGGTTGATTATTTGGTTTCTCTTAGTTTATGTTCATTATCATTGAGTTTTAGATGCTATGTATGTCTATTGATAAGTTTAGGCAAAACTCATATATATGTTTTGTAACTTTTTTGACAAATCTAAGTAAAGTTAAGCGTGTTTGTAATTTCTGTTTTGAAAAAGTTACTTTTAATTTTGTAACTTTGGTTTACTGGGGGAAAGTTAGATTTGGTTGTGTATTGTTAAATTTGGTGTTATAAGTTTTCATTCTCTTAGTTTGTTATAAATGTGATGTGTTGATTATTTGGTTTCTTTGAGCTTATGTTCATGATGGTTGAGTTTTAGATGTTGTGTATATCTATTGAAAAGTTTTAGGTAATACTCATATATGTTTTGTAACTTTTTTTGACAAGTCTAAGTTAAGTTTTAGGTAAATATGTTTGCAATTTTGATTTTGGAAAAGTTACTTACGTAGTTTGTAACTTTTGTTTACTTGGTAAAGTTAGATTAATTTGGTTGGTTTTGTTAAATTTCGTGTTATACTTATAAAGATTTGTTTGTTATAGTTTAATGAGTTTATTATTTGTTTACTTAGTAAAGTTAGATTAATTTAGTTGTTTTGATTGTTTTCGTTCGTTATAGTAATTTGATGAGTTTATTATTAGTTTACTTAGTAAGTTAGATTAATTTAGTTGTTTTGATCGTTTTACCTCGTTATATTCATGGGTTTTGTAACTTTGAAAGTTGTAGAAAGTTTTGATTGTTTTTGTTAAATTTAATTTTTTGAGTTCCTTATACTTCGTTATAAGTTAGATGATTTTGTCGGTATATATATATAGACTTAAATGTTCATGTTTGTGCTTTTGGTTTAGAAAAAGTTACTCATATAGTTTTGTAATTTGGTTTATTTAGTTAAGTTAGATTAACTTGGTTGCTTTCTTAAATTTCGCGTTTTGCATATATAGTTTTGTAACTTAATTAGTTAAATTTTGATACTTTTGAAATGTTAGTTTAGTTGTTATGTGTTTTTAGTTTTGATCTTATGTTATGTCTTTTTTTTGTTATAGGTGGGTTGAGTCGACATTATTCTAAAAGCAGGACAAAGATTTACCATGAAGATGATGAGAACTTATATTCATTAAACTTTTGTTTCTAGATTAGGTTTATTTGTGTAAAAGTTTTATTTTATCTTGTATGAATTTATGAACAAAGTGTAATCAAATTTGGTTTAATATAAAGTATTACTTGACATATTTTGTGTACAATTTATTTTAAGTATAACATGTTCAAATTATAGTAAAAATCTAGACAAAAATCCTTTAAAATTAATAAAATATCAAAGATAAGCAATGCTGACCAAATTCGTGATTTAGTCGGCCTTTCAAAGAATTGCCTACTAAATTGCATTTGGTCGACAATTTAAATAATTGTCGACCAAAATCTATTTGGTTGGCAGTTCTTTAAATTGCCAACCAAAATCTATTTAGTCGGCATTTTGCAAGGAAAGGCCGACTAAACAAGGTTTGGTCGGCAATTCCAAGAAATGCCGACCAAACCAAAATTTGGTCAACAATTCTTGAAAAGGTCAACCAAAAACTTTTGGTCAACAATTTTTTACACTGCCGACCAAACGCAATTTGGTCGGAAATTCCTTAAAATTGTCGACCCAAAGGTGGCGTCGGCATTGCCAGAAAATGCTGATGCCACTAAAATTTGGTCGGCAAAAGCTTCCCCAACGAGATATGCCGACGACCGTGCTGATGCACTTTTTTACGTCTAGAATACTTTTTCCGACAGTTTTTGGATTTTTACTGCCCAATTTTGGCGTCGGAAAAACCCAAAATTATTGTAGTGCCTAATTGAAAGCCTTTTAATACTGGAGAGCTTTAACCAACTTCAACCTTAACATCTTGCATTGCAATCTTCTGGATGTTGATGATGGAATATAATATTTACCAAAGAAATCAGAATAATTACAGGAATTCTTTGTAGAACTATACAAGAGATAATTAAGAATTTACAGGGAAGGAATTAAAAATGTACAATAAGGGTTAAGAATGTAAAGGCAACACTTTTTTTTTAATAACTTTCTTCTTTCACGAAGATATTGAAAAATGAAGAGGATCGTCTAGGCCATATGAAGTCTCTTCATCACCATTGTCTGATGATAGACTTTGATGAGAAGTTGTTTAGGCGACTGAGGCAGCTTCCTGGAGTATTCTTTGAAGATCTTCTTTAGATATGGTCTAAGCTAACGCAGCCATGAGTTTTGATTTTGAATTCAGAAATTCCAAATTCTTTCTTTTTGAAAGGTCTTGGTAATGGCTATTCTCAGAAAACTAAATCTTGACCTCTTTGAGTTATGCGTGGGTATAACTGTATTTATCCCACCATTAAACTTTGATGATTTTGGGTAATCTTTTGAAAAAGGTTGATGCTCTAATTAGAAGTTCCAGCAAAGTATCCATGGAATTTGAAAATAAGAACAAAAACGCATGGTTAACGGTAATGCATTTTTGTATATGTTTTGAGAAAAATAGAAAAATGATTATTGAATCATAAAGGAAAAAATCTCTTCGACGATGCCGAAGGTTCTCCACCATTGAATAAACCAAAATGGTCATACCATCTTGTGGGCATTTTGGCAAAATTGTATGAACCATGAGTGTTCATAGTTTTGAAACCACATAACTTTATACCAAGCCTCAATGTAGTCTCGGTATAGGTATGTCTAGGGTTTGAAAGGTTTTGAGAAAGATTTTTCTGTATAGATATTCTGATTCCAATGAGTTAGAGTCAGAACTTTGAATATTTTCAGCTTAGAATAAGCTGTTTTTGAAAGATTATGGCAGTCTGGGATATGGCTTATCTCGATCGACGTGGTGTCTACAAGGATGAATTCATAGAACATTCTGGATTTGAGTAAAGATTATGGTATGTAGAAGAATCGTTTTGGAAACATGTTTTTAATAACTTCAACAATTGAGTCTCCATCGAACTCATTCTCAACGATCAGTTCGTTTAGTTGAAAAGGTTTTTCAAAATAAGCCTTTATCTCAGGCTTTGGAATAAACTTTTTAGTGGCACAGTTGATTCTATGAATGTGGTCGAATTTGAAAAGGATCCCTGTTGAGAGGGAGATGGAGTCGATGGTAAGATAGTAGGTCTCAATTGAGATACACCGGTAGGGCGCATAAGGGAGGCAAAAGGCCTCAAAGACGGAGTTGATGACTCAATTGAGTCCATGATCATGATCCCAGAGGATCGATTTGCTCTAGATCGAGTCACTAGCTGAAATCCAAATCCATTGCATATTGATTCGCTGTCATAGGAGCGGGAGATTGAGACTTAGATGCTGGACTTTGCCCTTTGAGGAAGGAGTGATAGGGCTTTTGCCCTTTCTTCAGTTGCTCATTCTTTCTTGCTAAAGGAAGAAGAATGAGAGAATGGGAGTTTTGGAGTTAAGAACTCTCTTGAGAGATAATCGTCAAGCGAATTTTGAATGGTTTTTATAGGCAAAATCTCGTAATCAAAACATGATAAGATCGCTTGCCATCTTGCAAAGATTTGTTTTGAGACAAGATTCTTCACATCTCTTTTCTAAAATAAATTTAGATGCTCTCAAATCTGTTTTGCTTATAAATTTTTTATTGATTAAATTCCCTTGAAATTTTTGACCACATAAAACAATGGCCAAAATTTCTATTTTGACTGTTGAATAATTTTTTTAGGTATCGTTCCATACTCCATAATCAAATCTTACTATATATTCTTGCTTATCCAAAGACTGTTTAAGGATTCCTCCATATCTGATGTTGGATGCTTCAAATTCCACAATTAAAGTAGCTTTTGGATTGACAAGTCTCAAACAAAGAATTGATTTGACTAAAGACTTAATGGTTTTAATAGCTTGCAAATGCTCTGCTGTCCAAGGCTTTCAATCTTTTCTTAGCCTTTGAAAAAGTGGTTTACAAATGGGTCTCAAATCTTTAATAAAATTTGAAACATAATTGAGACAGCCTAAAAATCTTTGTAATTAGGTTTTATCCAAAATTTGATTCAAAAAATTTTCTACAAATTCTATGGACCTTTGAATAGGTTTTATTTGGCCCATTGATCAGTGCACACGGAAGCGCACGTGATCGAAGTAATAATAAAACGGTATTCATACCGAGTATCGTATCCACAGATATTGGTTTTTAATTCAATTAAGTACCGCGAATAATCTCACTTACTTTATTTAGAAAACATAAAGTAAGATAAATGGGAAAATAACAACTAATCCTAGAAAGCAAGATAAATGTGAGACACAAATCGATAGGTAATTTATTAGTGTTGATTGCATTCTTGGACCTTAATTTACTTAGTTAAGCTAGTAATGTAGCGACAATCGAGTGTTCAATTCATAAATCTAGAAGCCTAAGGTCATGGAATCTCCTGTCAGTCTCTTCCATTTCTTAAGTATTAATTAGCTAACCTAGGTGTCCCTCAGCGCTAGCTCAGTCATACAAGGCATTATGTCTCTTGATAATCCTATGAAATAGGATTATTTTACCGTTTTTCATAGCTTCTTATGGGACAAAGTATGAGTGATTTGCATTAGTTTTCCGTGTTTTGTGTGGTTTATTCGGTGGTATCTTAGAAGTTAAGTCGATGTTGTTTTTAGTTTTGTTTGCTCTTATTTTACTAGTTTTTGCCCCTATTCTAGTGGTTTCATGAAGGTTTCTCTTATCCTTAATATTGCTTTTGAAGGTGGAATACAGAATGTTGAGGTTAGCATTTTGCTATGGGATTGCTGTAGCAAAGTTGTAGCATTGTGAAAACAGAATGTCGAGAATAGCATTTTGCTATGGGATTGCTGTAGAAGAGTTGTAGCATTGCGTGCTGGAAAAAGTTGCGTAAATTTGGCTTATGACTCAACGAAACCTATTTTTTTAAATGGGCCAAACAGCCCTTAAATGGGTGACCTAACCCTCGATATAAATAGAAAAAAGAAAGATAAGCAAAAGGAGAAAAAAGGGGAAGCATCAGTCGATTTTCTGGGAAAAGAGAAGAGAGTTGCAGAGAAGTTCGTGAGAAGAAGAAGACACTCTTTGCTGCAGCATTTCTTGCCTCAAAACTGTTCGTCCTTCTATTTTTCGTTTTATCTCTTCTTAGATTTCACTCTAGATTGTAGTTTTTGATAGATTGGGTTGTTCTAATCATTCTATGGATTATTGTAGCTTTGATTTTCTGTATCTAAGGTTTCATTTCAGCATGAACTAATTTCCTTAGAGTTGAGATTTATGGAACCCTAACATTTTGTGGAAGCCCTTTTGTTATAGCTATTGCAAGTGTTGAGCGTTTCATTTGTGGGTGGTTATTTATCTATTTCTTGCTTAAGATTGATCACCTTAGGTAGGATTCTAGCTAGTTTTTGATACAGAAAGGGTTGAAAATTAGTGGAAAAGCACAAATGATGCAAGTTCATTCATTATTACTTTGATGATGAATTTAAGAGTATAGACATATATTCTTAGCTTGTAAAACAAATGAAATGGGGGTTTAATTGTGTTTTTATGGCTGGGTTTTCATAGGAATATGCTGAACTTAGTTTATAAACTATAGCTCATGATTTTGGAAGAAGTTTTGGGCACAAATTGGTAATTTCTATTTACTGCTTAAATTTTGCTACGACGTTGCTATAGCAAACTGGGCTAAAACAGAATTTAAGTTAGGAGTTCATAAATCCCAACTCGCTTCTCTTTATCATTTTTAGTTTCATTTAATTTGTCGTTTGGAACCCTTAATTCTAGTGTTAAGTTGTTATTATTGCTTACTTTATTTTTAGACATTCATTGTCTAATCTTTACTTGTGTTTCTTTACTTCTTTTTCTTTAGCATTAGTTTTTAGTGAGTCTCAATTTTACAAACCTTGCTTACTTTAGTCCTCGTGGGATCGACCTTGTCCATCAATTACTACCTACGATTGCGTATGCTTGCGTAGTGAGTTTTGCACAACATCCCTTCGTCACTGACCTCTATTGACTAATTATTACTCTTGCTATCACTTAGATAATTAATTTATAGTCATGCATCCAGTTCTAGTTTAAGCTTATTGATCGGGTGAACTTTGGGTGGAAAAAAGTAAATGAATACGTTCAACCCCGATGTCGATGCAAGTAATAAAACATGAGTATTTTTTAGTATCGATCCCACAGGAAATAGTGTAACAAAAATATTGTAAAAACAACAACATAAGTAGAATTGCAACTTGGAAACTAAAAAGTGCGAAAAATAGATTTTGGGTTAGTAAGAAATAATAATGGAAATAAAAGTCAAAATGAAAACACAGGTTGCAGAATTGAAATTGAAAAATCGAAATGACAAACGAATAGATTGCAAAATCAAAATTGCAAAAACATATTGCATAATCAAAATTGTAAGAACAGATTGCAGAAACAGATTACATAAACGAATTTGCAAAATCAAAATTGTAAGAAATGTAAAATAGAAATAAAGATGCAAGGAAAATTACTCAATGAGGGAAGGTGGGGCTCAAGTATGTTATTGCCCTAAGTTGTAAATTACAAACCAAAAATTGCAAATCCAACCTACTCTACACACAATTGTAAACCAAAATTGTTACTCCTATCACCTTGAGATTAGGTTTTAGGAGACTAAGTAAGTGACGTATAGATCTATAGTCTGATCTTAGATCATTTGGCACATCAATTTTATGAGTTTGTAGTCTTTAATTCCTAGGTCTAGGGTATATAATTGGCTTGTGTCTAAGCTCTTTTCTCCATCACTTGTGCAAAATTCGCTTATCACTGACCTTGTTGGTAATAGATCCAATCTTAAGTTGCTACCCTAGTTGATCAATCTAGGATCTCAACGACGTTTTATTCACACAAGCGAATAATTGAAATCTAGGCTCGATTTTCATTGTACTTTTGGCTAGATTAACTTCTTAGAGAATTCACATCCTTAAACCCCCTAATAAGTTTAGCTCATATTTAACTTAAAATTCTCACTACAAATTCTAGAATAAAATCCATTCTAGAAGAATTACTTAAAAGTCTATTTGCAACAAAAAACTAAAGGACATAAAGAAGCTTGTTGTTGCACTCATAATTGAAGATGAACAAAGGAGAAATTAACAACCTTCATTCAAAAATAAGCCTCTCGAACCAAAACCCATAAAAAGATTTGCATAAAAAAAATATCATTCAATTGCTTCAACAATTTAAACTCAATTCAAAAGCTTAATACAACAAGTGAGGAACAAAAAGCATGAAAAATTACAACCCAAAGGACTAAAAAACAGAAATCAAATTCAAACTAAATTAAGAACAAGTTGGAATGAAACCCATTGTTTCCCTTACATTTCAATCTATTCAATCCCAAATATTTCTAAGAAAGAATGAATCATTACAAACCAAACTTTCATTTGGATTGGATAAAAAAATCAAGGAAGAACATAACCAAAAAATACAGTAACTCTCGGCCAAAAACAAAGGAAAAAGGGGAAGAAAATAGAGGAAAAAGGGGAAGAAAAACCCACGAAAATAACTCCTTCGTTAAGCTAAAAAATCCCACCTTTTTGTGTTGCCTTTGCTCTCATTTTACAGTCTTCCATTAGGATTGACAACGCAATCAATTTTGTCCATAATCCATCTATTTTGTGCAAGAATCAAGCACTTTCCAAATTTGGGTTTTGTTGAATTTTGTCATTTCTTACGTTTTTCAAACTGATGCACATTGCAAAATTGATTACGCAATTTTGATAATGCAATTTTCAAATTTCCTACACAAAAGAAACTCTTCTTAGTTTATCTTTCTCTTTTTCTCATTCTTCTTTCACATGTACTTCTCACAAGTAATTGATGTTTTTCAAGCATTTACCAAATTTCTCCTATGATTTCTAAAGCAAAGCAAGCATATTTTAAGCTTATGAGTATTAAATAAGCCTTAATTCTAAGGCTTATCACTTATCTCTATCGAGCATCGACTTAGTAATAATCAATTAAAAGGTGCTCAATTAATTTGTTGGGATTTATGTCCTACAGTCTCGTAATAAATGATTTATTTAATAATTAATAATAGTTTTGATTATTTTATTTACAATATAATATTATCCATTATATGAAAAATCCAAGGTTATTAGCTTAATCATGAACAGTATGTGGTTGACATACGAGAGGATCATGTACAAGAAATAACCTAAAGGGTCATAGTATATGGATAAGGTTGGGTGCCTTATCCTAGTAACACATTGATACGACCCACTTTGTAATAGTTACAAATGATTTGATCCAAATCGTTCATGTGGAGACATGTGAGTGGGGGTATCTTATACAATGAGTTTGTGTAAGACTGGACTATGAAATATTTAATCTCTCTTTATAAATCCGTTAATTGAGAAGATTAATATTTCATCAGGATGATCATATGTGACTCGATCTTAATCCTGAGTGAGTTATGAACTCCTGCCTATGAGGGCTTATTCTTTAATTTGCATGGGTGATAGTGACTTTTGTAGCTGATTCAATAAGCCTACCATTTTGGTGACTTAACCAAATAGGGAGCTGGGAACATAATCTCATAAGATGGAATTCACTCATTCCCATATAGGGTAAGTAGATGAGTAGTTCCCTTAAATGCTGATTTCGAGACTTGAACAATGGGGCCACACCCTCTCACTGACCCGAGAGTGACTTAGTTTATGGTTGGATCATAAACAAATTGTTTATTAGAAGATCAGTGGTACTTGATGCAAGCACACCTATGCGTTACTGCAAGTGCACGGGCCCAAGCAATAAAGTGGTATGAGTATACCAGATATCGTATCTACCGAAAATTGTTATGGTTGATTAACTATCGAAAATAATTGCAATTGATTATGTTTAGAGAAATAAAGCGAGTAGTAGGTGATCAAAACAAATAAAAACATGCAAAGAAAGCGAATGATTGAGAACAACAAAGTTAAAGACGTTTAGGGAATTAATTTCACTAATTGGATCTTGCAATTAATTAATTGGGCTATTAATATTGTTATCCCATTTATTTAACTAGGCCTAGAAGTCTAATTCCATGGAATCCTCTGTTGAGCTCATCCTATTCTCGAGTGCAATTAATTAAATCTTAAGCCCGTCTCATTAATTAATCCTCACCCGGCACTATAAACCTTCATTTTAAGCCTCAATTAAGTTCCGTTAATCCTATGTCACTTAGGCGGAATTTAATTGTCATGCATTGTTTTTCTATGTTTAATCTACTCTGTCGAGCTCAATGAAACTAAAGATCATTTAACCCCTCAATAAACGTCAATCAATTACTACAAAGATCCATTAGCTACATTAATTCCCCAAACTAAAATGATTAGCCATTAAACATAGTTACAGCAGTCCCAATAGCATTCATTATAACCCAATTACAACAACTAAGTGGAAAAAGAGAAGAACAAAATGAAAACCATGTCGATCCACGACTTTTTCCTCGATCTCTATGATCCCAAGCCTCAATCCTCCACCGAACAACCTTCGAAAACTCCTCAGCAATCCCAAATTCCTCTGTTTCTATAAAAGGGGTCTAAAACCTTAAGTGTTCTCCCCCAAATTGAGCAAAGAAATGAAATACTTAGAGTTGTTGTTGCGACAGTGTTGCAACGCTATGGACAACATTGCAACGTTGTTCAAACGATGTTGTTTTCCTCACGCGTATGAAGGCAGCGTTGCAACGCTACGGACTAAACAATTCATCCTCGCGTGATTCTAGCATTGCAACGCTAGCTCTCAGGTTTGCATATAAATTTGTGGCGTTGCAACACACTTTCAGGCGTTGCAACGCCATCCTCTCGACCCCCAAAGCTTGCACTTCATCTCTTCCACTCTTTAGCTCCTCAAATGGCTCTAAAATAGCACCATCTACAACATATAGCTCCAACTTCATCCATTTCTCTTGGAATTGCTCAATTTCCTAAAATAAGCAAATAATCCACATGAAAGCTCACAATTAAACCACAAAACTAGCTAAATAAAGGTATAAATATAGCACTAAATTAGTACTATCAAATACCCCCAAACTTTATCTTTTGCTAGTCCCGAGCAAAACAACACAACAACTAATAAAATGAATCAATGGTTGCATAACAATGACTCAAATCTCAGTGATCTCAATAATGAATTTAAGAACAGATAAACATGAATAAGCATGCATATCCAATTCACGAGAAATTTAGAGCAAACTTTGAACTCCTTGTGGTGTGTGCGCGCAGCCTAACAAATAGTATCTTTACTTGCCCAGAATAAGTTTATAAAGTCCTCCATCCGTTTTACCCTACACTGGCTCTAAGGCTCAATTTAGCTCTCTCACATTCAAGAAGGTAATATCTAGCTAGGTGCCTGAACTACTACAGGGTAGCGCTTCCCCTAAACTTGTTTTTTTACTTAAAATCACAGGCACTAGCTTTCACACATCTATCGTAGGGACCCTTATCTAGAGCACTCGCTCAATGGATGACCTAACTGATCACGACAGAGGTAGCTCTTTTTACCCTCGAACACTCGAGCTCATGCAATGTATTTTATTCTTTCTTTCTTTTTTTTCTTTTTCTATTTTTTTTTTCAGGCATACAACACATTTTTACTCACTCCTAAGCTCAACATTACCAACTATCATGCAAGATCACTTACAAACTAAACCCTTAGCCTATCGGAGTGACAACAAACTTTTAGACAACATAAACCCACTCTAAACTTTCAAAATACCGAAGGCTATGTGCTTATCATATACAAAGAATGTAACGCCCCGCGTTATAAATTAGGCCATCCTTGAGTATTCAAATCTATTTGTTAGAGTTATAAGTTGAAAATTTTGAATTTTAAGTTTATCCCATTAATTTTGGTAAATTAAATTTCTATAATTTTGGAAAAGAGGATTTTTAATTAAATTTAAATCCAAAGTTTGAGAATCTAATTTTTATCTTATTCCCAAGTTCAAAAGGAACCCAAATCTTCTATTAAGTAGATTTTATCCCAAATATTTTAGGTTAAATTAGATAGGAGTTTTAAAATTTGAAATGTGGAGAAAATAGTCATTGTATATGTTCAATTAGATAGGATTTACAAGAAAAGAAAAGAAAAAGAAAAGAAAAGAAAAAAAGAAACCCAAGTAAATCTTTCTTCTTCTTCTTCTCTCTCTCTCTTGTTCTCACAAAAAACAACCCCTTCCCCCCCTCATCTCTTTCATTTTCTTTTTCACAGTAGAAGCTGCTAGTGACAACCCCACCCGATACCCAATCGTCGCATGCTGTCTCCTCTCCCTCTTTCGCGAACGCCGTCGATCAGCCAACAGTGAGACCCATGCGTTTTCCTTCCTTTTCGTTGAGGAATGTCTCATACCCATGCGAAATCAACCTTGGTTTTTGATTAGCCATACCTTAAACACCTTTGATTTGTAATTTTAGCTTGTTTGGACTCAAAACAGCCCACATTCGAAGCCGTTTACTGCAAAAAATGGGATTTCCAACAGACCAACGCGAATTCCTTCTTGTTTGACGAGGTTTGTCACTTACCCATGCCTAATCAACTTTAGTTTTGGATTACTCATGTCTTAAACACCATTGGTTTGTAATTTTAGCTTGTTTGGACTCCAAACAGCCCACATTCGAGGTCGTTCACGACCAAAAACGGGATTTCCAGCAAAGTTTCGGTCTGTTCGGCACTGTTGGGTAAGTTTTAACATGTTATGGACATTTCGCAAATCCATTTAAGTATCGTAGCATTAGTTCTAACATGTAGGAACCTTTAGTTTGCAATTTGGGATCGATTCGAACACCTTTGAACGGCAAACAACAAGCATAAGGGCTCTTTTGGTACATTTTAATGCGTTTTAAACCTTTCACAAATCACTTTAGGGGTTATAGCTTAGGTTCTGAAGCGTGAGAGCCTTTTGTTTGCAATTTCAAATCAATTCAATCTCATTCGTACACTATCGAACTCAACCAGCAAGATGCAAGGCTTGTTCTGGTAAGTTTAGAGTGTCTTAGCCTTTCATTCGTACACTATTAAGTGTTGTAAAATAGTACCTAATCATTGGGAAGCTCTTAAATGTAGTTTGAACACTCCAAATAATTGCCCACGCTATTCTTGGTAAGGATTAGGTGTTCAGTTGGGTTCTGGAGAATTCACTTTACCATTTAAGGCTAAAATCTAAGTAAGTTTACCCCGTTTGATCATATTCTAGTTTGCTTAATGGTTTTCGAACTAAGCTTAACCCCTAAAAGCTTGTCTCTTTGTTTAGGAGCCTTTTGGATTATTTTTAGGAACGCTTAAGGTAAGTAGTTTCTACTTGGTAGGTCTGTTTGATTATGTGCAACATGTTCTATGTTTCTTATTTGATTGGTGTGCGTTATATATATTTTGTGCTTTGTTATAACTTTTGATGAGCATGTTTATGTGTGGTTTTGTGAAGTTTACATGATGTTAGCATGTTGATTAATTGAGGTTGAAAGTATGTATGGGCATGTGTGGTTTGGCATGAGACATGGTTTAGTAGCATGCTTAGGTAACATGCATTTAGTGAGTTTGTAAAGAGGTTAGCGAACCTTGGGAGCTTGCTAAGGATTGTGGGGTGAGTACCAGTGCACCTCGAGTACAAATGGTCGAGGGGTGGTATTGTCACCATTGGAAAAAGAAGTGCATCGAGGCCTTGGGTGCAAATGGTCAAGGGTCGGTGTGATGAGTCTAAAAAAGCATGTGTTGGGCGCCTGAGATAGGGCCAATGCATTGCTAAGTCATCGGTGCACCTTGGGTACAAATTGTCAAGGGTGATGCGCAGTTCGAGGCCTTGGTAACATTGGTCAAGTGTGGAACACTGAGCTCCGTAGAGAAGTGTTGAGGCCCTGGTAACAGTGGTCAGAGGTCGATGCTTCTCAAAGGGTCAGTCTTGTAGAGCTTTGGTGAGAGCTAAACATGAGTGATGAGAGAATTCATGTGTTAGTTGCATATCATGGTGCGAGAATTCATGTGTTAAGCGAATTTTATGCATGGTTTACTTGTTTATATATGCATGGTATGATGTTGGTAAGTTTGCTTTGAATAAGCATGTTTGGGTGCGCGTGTATAGCATGTTGCTTGTTGTTTGATGTTTGGTGGTTCACCAGGTGTGAGCTACTTACTGAGTACTTTTGTACTGACTCCCCCCCCCCCCTCAACGAAAAGATTTAGTAGGTAAGGAGGAGCTTTACAAAACTGGTGATGTAGACGATGAGACCTGATGAGAGGACACCATTATTATTATTTGCTTTCTTAGTATTGATTTTCTTTGAATTGCATAGATAGGATTCTAGTTGTTTTGTATAGGTGCTTGGTATGGATCTTCCCATTCTTTATTATTTCTGAAGAATAGATAGGTTCTTTTGGTAGAACTAGGTTCTAGACTGGAAGTCCTAGTTGTTAAAACTTTCTTTTGTTTTTGCTAATCTATTTGAATTATGTTTTGAGTTGTTGAGATTTTGTTCATTCTGGGAGTTTGGGTGTCTGAACTCATCAAAAATTGCTTCAATTAAGCTCAAAATCTACTAAAGCAAAGCATGCATTCCCCCCAAATTTAAACTATACATTGTCCTCAATGTATGATATCATTTACCCTTCCTAAACAAAATAAGGACAATTGAAAAGATAAAAAGGGAAACGACACTACCCTGTTAAGCGAGAAAATACCACGAGCCTTAAACTCCATCAAATAAGGGAGATTTGGAAGCATGTTTGGATCACGAGCTTCTGGAAACAAAAATCACAAGCAAAAGAAAAGATCACTAAAACTAAAAACTCAAAATCAACTAAACACACAACCAAACAACTTGGGTTGCCTCACAAGAAATGCTTGTTTAGCATCATTAGCTCAACGTGATCCTAAAACACTTCAAGGCGGCTCAAAAATGAAGAACCCACCAACCTTCCTATTCCCTACTTCTTCCAAAATAGAATTAATCCATCCTATATGATTTAAATTAGAAGATTTCAAACATACGGGAAAAATAAACTTGGATTCAACAACAGGATGCAAAGGAATTTTCTCAAATTCAGCTTTGTCAATCTCAAACTCCCTAGGTATGGGCATGCTAATATGCAATTTATCCATTAACTCTCCATAACTCTGAAAGTCATCAATAGCATGCGCTAAACTTAACTTCTTGTCAACAGTATTCTCTAAAAACATTTTCTCTTTCATAACAAGCACTCTATTATCCCTATTTTCAATAGACAACCCCTCCAACAAAGTAGAATCATTAGAATGCCCAAATCCCAACCTCCTAACAGCCTCATATACATCATTAACATTACACATATTATCATTAACAGCACATTCCATAAGCATAACGTCAGGGTGTTCAAAAGCATACTCATTCCTATCAACTCTACAAACAAATTCATCAGAATCAATGATCATCTCATCAACAAAATCAGAATCAACAAAAATCGAAGAAGAAGCAGGACCCTTCAACAATAAATCCATGTGATCACCATAATAAACTTAGCAGACTTAGGCTCATAAATCACAGGTAAACTATTATCAGCAAAATCAGAATGTTCATTCATTTTCATCCTATCCTACAACATTTCTCTATTTCAGGCACAGGCATAGGACGAAAGACTTGGAACATTACATTTTCATCATTTACCTCAAAAGTTAGTTTATCCATATGCACACTGAACTCAGCCTTACCAGTGGCCAAAAAGGGTCGTCTAAGGATATCAGGGATCCTGGAGTCATCATCTTCCTCATCCAATACTACGAAATCTGCAAGGAAGACAAACTTGTCAATTTTAACTAAGATATTCTCAACTATATCTCTAGGATACGTGGTTGATCCATCTGCAAGCTCAAGAGATATAGTGGATAATTGTACTTCCCCGAGATTCAACTTCCTGTAAATAGAGTAAGGCATTAGATTTACACTAGACCCTAAATCACATAAAACACTCTTAATATGAATATCACCTATCGTGCAAGGGATTGTGAAACTACTTGGATCCTTCATTTTAATGGGAAATTTATCTTGAATTAAAAAACTTGCATTACCCTTCATGAAGACATATTCGTAGTCTCTGAACTTCTTCTTTTTCGCAAGAATCTCCTTCATAAACTTCACATAACTGGGCATGCTCTCCAAAGTCTCTGCAAAAGGTATGTTAATGTGAAGTGTCTTAAACATCTCTAAACAAATTTTAAATTGATCATCAAGTTTTTTCTGTTTAAAAGCTTGGGGATAGGGAACACATGCAAAATTAAAAGAAGAGGAAAGGTAAGAAAGCTTCTCTTGTGCGATTTTTTCTACCACAGCCCATTTACTCTCAGTCCTCGTCTCATCAATGTTGTTTTCTTCATCGGCCAGTCCAACTGAGTCTCACGCCTCAGTGTAATTGCCTTACACTTCTCCCTAGGGTTCACTTCAGTGTCGCTTGGGAACTTACCTTTTTGTAGGGTATTAATAGCACTGACAAATTGTCCCATATGTACCCTAAATTCTTCAAAGCAATGTCATGACTGCTTATAGTATTCTCCAAATTGGTCATTGACAACTGCCATTTTGCATACTCTCCCCTTTGTTCCTTGAGGGTCATTGTTATCATCTCCTTCACAATTTATTTCTTCTCAGGTTTAAGTGACGATGATGCAAATCCTGGAGGTGGCTGCAAAACATTTTTAGTGTTAGAATATGAAAAATTTTCATGGTTTCGCAAACCTGTGTGATAATAATTGGAAATATTCTGATTCCCCTGAAAACCATATCCACGGTTCTAATTCTGAATGTACTGGCATTGCTCGATTGACAAATCCTCAATGATCTTTGAACTTAATGCTGCAAGTGAGGCGATAGATGGTGTGGCTCCTACAGTAGACAATTTATTCAATGCATTAGTAAGTGAAGCCACTTGTGCTTTTAAAGCACTTACCTCATCAATTTCGTAAATTCCAGCAGCGAATTTTGATGTAGAACGGTCTAATGGCCACTAATAACTTGTCATGGCTATTTCATTGAGCGAAGCATGTGCCTCCTCAACTGTTTTAGCCATAAAGCTTCCGCCTGCACTAGTATCCAAAATAGTCTTAGTAGGAATTGTAAGACCATTATAAAACAGTTGTACCTGTAACCAGTCGGGGTATATGTGATGAAGGAACTTTCTCAACATTTCTTTAAATCCTCCCAACTCTCGTAGAGATGCTCTCCATCCACTTGTTTGAAGGTCCCAATCGTTGTTCGCAATTTTGTGGTTTTGGCCGGTGGAAAGAACTTTGTCAAAAAAGCTTAAGCAAGCTCATCCAAAGTAGTTACACTCCCTGGTTTTAGTGACTCAAGCCAATCCTTAGCTTTGTTCTGCAAAGAAAACATAAATAATCGTAAGCGAATAGCATCTGGAATAACACTGTTCACTTTACCGTGCCACAAATCTCTAAGAAAGAGCGTAGGTGCGAATGAGGATCCACAGATGGATGTCCTTTGAAAGAACAATAGCGAACCATCTGAATCAGCCCTGTCTTAAATTCAAAATCTGTTGCCTAGATAGGAGTATACACTATCCCAGCATGGTTAGTGGGAAGAACCAGCTGGAAATAATCACGAATAGCCCTCGACTCTTCTCTCTGCTCCGCCATGAGCTCAATTTGGGTTTTCTTCTCCTTACGAATATGCCTACACATCCTGTCAATTTCTAAATCTAAAGGCAGAAGATTAACCACCTTATCACTTCGCATACATCAAATGTCTCCTCACAAAATCAAATACAAATAAAAGCAAACAACACAAATAAAAAAATAAACAAGCAAACAATAAAAGCCTCTAAATCAAAATCAACTATGTTCTTCTCAATATATCAACTAAACTGGTGCCAATTCCTTGACAACGACGTCGAAAATTTGATGCAAGCAAAGTTATGCATTACTGCAAGTGCATGGGCCCAAGTAATAAAGTGGTATGAGTATACCAAATATCGTATCCATTGGGAATTGTTATGGTTGATTGACTACCGAAAATAATTGCAATTGATTATGTTTAGAGAAATCAAGCGAGTAGTAGGTGATGAAAACAAATAAAAACATGCAAAGAAATCTAATGATTGAGAAAAACAGGGTTAAAGACGTTTAGGGAATTAATTTCACTAATTGGATCTTGCAATTAATTAATTGGGCTATTAATATTGTTATCTCATTTAATTAACTAGGCCTAGAAGTCTAATTCCAAGGAATCCTCTATCGAAGATCATCCTATTGTCGAGTGCAATTAATTAAATCTCGTGTTCGTCTCATTAACTAATCCTCACTAGGAACTACGAACCTTCATTTTAAGCCTCAATTAAGTTTCGTGAATCCTATGTCACTTAGGCAGAATTTAATTGTCATGCATTGTTTTCTAAGTTTAATCTACTCTGTCGAGCTCAATTAAACTAAAGATCATTTAACCCATATTCCTTGCTTTGTTAAAGGCATTAACAAGCTAATGCATAAAGATATTAAAAGGAGACACAATATCAATAAACGTCAATCAATTACTACAAAGATCCATTAGCTACATTAATTCCCCAAACTAAAATGATCAGCCACTAAACAGAGTCACAACAGTCCCAATAGCATTCATTATAACCCAATTACAACAACTAAGTGGAAAAAGAGAAGAAAGAAACGAAAACCACATCGATCCACGACTTTTGTATCGATCTCCATGATCCCGAGCCTCGATCCTCCACCGAACAGCCTCCAAAAGCTCCTCAGCAATCCCAAATTCCTCTGTTTCCGTAAAAGGGGTCTAAAACCTTACGTATTCTCCCCCAAATCGAGCAAAGAAACGAAATACCTAAAGCTATTGTCGCAACAACGTTGCAACGCTGTCCAAACGATGTCGTTTTTGTTGGATCGGTATGGCAACCCTAGAGGGGGGTGAATAGGGTTTAATAAAACTTTTTCCTAAGCATGCACAAATAATCTAATTATCAAACTTTTTATACACAAATAAAAAGTATAATTAATACAATATGTAAAGTATGAAAAATTAATTCAATCTAACACAATAAACAATTAAGAGCAAATTAAAGCATGCAATAAATTACTACAATTAATTTGCAAAAGAAAATGAGAAAGAGTTAGAGAGGATGGCACCGTAATTTTATAGTGGTTCGGTCAAACTCAACGTACTCCACTCCCCAAGCGCCTCTTGGAAATTTGAATAAAAACTTTATCGACTCTTTCCACGGATTAGAGTTCAACCGCTACAACGCTCTTTTTACGAGTTCAAGAGTAAACTTGATCCTTTCCACGAGTTAGGATCAAACCGTTACAAAGTTTGATATGTTTATAGAACACACTTATAACTATCTCAATAGAGTGGATTTACAAATTTCTCAGACAAAAAGAACTTCTCACAATACAATAATTCTCTCTCAAGAAAAAGATGAAAAGAAAAAAAATTGAGAGCTTGGAGAGAGCAACAATGGAAGCTTTGAGAATTTGGAGGATGAAAAACTATGGAAAACTTGTTGTAACTTTTGGAGAAGAAGATGGTATAAAAAGAAAGGGAAAAGAGGTAAAAATCAAAGTTTAATTTGGACCATTGGATTGTTGTAAAAGTAAAATGAATGGTGGAGATTTTAAAAGAAAAAAAATAAAAAGTAAATAATAAATAAATATTATAATATAATATATATATATATGTCTAACGGTCAAAATATATATATAACCTCCTTGTTTTTTTTAAATCAGCATAACTGCTGACAGCATTTAATGCTGTCAGAATTTTATTTTTTTATTTTTAAATTTTAAAAACCGTTAGACACATAAAAAATAATATATAATAATATAATTTTTGTTTTTTTCTTTTTAAACAAACAAAAAAGCCACCATGTGTTACTTCCTCCATAGCTCCACGTGTCACTCTCTAAATGGTCCATAATGCTGACTCAGCTGCCACGTCATCGCGTCGGGAATTTTCCGTTCAAATTTGTTTTGCCCATAACTTCTTCATTTTAACTCCTATTTGAGTGATTCAAGAGGCGTTGGAATCGTTATTCCGAGCTCTACACTATGGACACTTCAAAATACTAAAATTATTAGTAATTAATAGCATGTTTGTTATCATCAAAATATTAATTAATTAATTAATTAAAATTAATTAATTTGAGATTAAGGGCCAAAAGCCAACAGTTTTCCTGGAGCATATGAAGTCAGCATTGTAACACTATTAATAGCGTTGCAACGCTAAGGACGGAACAATTCATCCTCACGTGGTTTTAGCGTTGCAACGCCATAGGGTAGCATTGCAACGCTAGCTCTCAGGTTTGCATATAAAATGCTCCCAATACCCTCAATTATGGTATGGAATCGAGGTTAGGGCTTCAACCCTCAAAATGGCCTCCTCCTTCTTGAAGAGAAAGAGATAAATTTATACCTCTATTGAAGTAGTGTTGAGACGTTGCACACAAACGCATTCGTTTTATGCTCACACAGTAGAGCGTCTCGATGCTCCAGACGAAAACTACTGGGGCACGCCTTTTGATAGTCGAGAGCTACATGACAGCATCGAGACCCTTGCTCTCGAGTTTGGCATTTCAAATGTGGCGTCTAGACGCCACATTAAGGGTCTAGACCCTCTCCCCTCTGATTCTTTTGCCAAAACTCCATCTCTTTTCCTCTTGGATCTTCAAATGGGATTTAAAAGGCTCCAATATTATCAAAATACCTCCGAACACTCGGTCTTGCTCCTTTTGATCGATTTCTTCAAAATTAAGAGAAATAGGCATCAAAGCACACCAAATCATTAGAAAACCAACTAAAATAATAGGAAATAAATATGCACTAAATGAGTGCTACCAAATACCCCCACACTTAAACCTTTACTAGTCTCGAGCAAAGCTAAAACAACACCACATATATGAATCAAAAAATTGCATAAGCATGACTCATTCCTCAACGTTCTAAACAGCTAAATAATCACAATTAACGGAAATACTCAAACACATCAATTCATCAAGAAAATTTAAACTCAAACTTTTCATTCCTTGCAAATATGTGTGTAGCCTTCCTTATTTCGATCCCTACTAGTCTAGAAAGATTTATAGAATCCTCTGTTCATCTTCCCCCTATACTAGCCCTAAGCACCAATTATCCAACATCCAACACTCAAGGAAGTAATATCTATACTAACAATGCAACAATGCGAGGCTTCTTTGATTCCTTCATAAAGGATTACATGCAATAATGAAAGTAATTTCTATTTGTTTTGTAAGTTGAAAGACAATTTCAATTTCAAACCCACTTCAGTGACATTGATGATAGGTTAGGGCTTCACTTGCTTTTTTCCTTTTCTTTGTTAAAGAAAATAGGATCCCATTAAAGAATGGTCACCCTCATCATTGGGTCAGGTCGAGCCTGTTCGGCCCTAAAAAGTGTATGGCCAAACCCAACAAGCCTAAGGCACTATTTGGACCTTGGCCAAGCCGACCTAACCTTCATACTAGTACAAATCTGGCTTTTAATGGCAAATAATGCTCAACATTAAAAGAAAATGATATTGAATGCACGTTCGCATCGTTTCGTGTGTCATTGTAGGCTACGATGACGGTCTACTTTTAATGTCGGCCTCTTACTACATTCACATTTTGAGACTTTCATCCACACACTTCAAACATGGACAACAAATGACATTTGGCCTATTTGAATGTCATAGTCTATTTTCAATGAACATCTCAACTCCTAAACCATATTCTGGTGACATTCGATTCTTTGTCATCCACGACTTATCCATAACTATAAAATTTGTTGCTTGAAAGTTCAATCTACAAAGAAGAATAATGGTTACATAAATTGTGTACTTACTAGGTTCTTAAGAAGAAGTTGAGGAAAATTTGAACTATCAAAGAGTTCATTGTTCACTCAAGTTCATGATGTTGATACCAAAGTCAACATCATGATATTATGGGCTCTAATATCAAATGATATTAGGACCAAAGACAACAAAAAAGAAAAATAGATATTCAATATCATCACGTACCCACAACTAAACTCTTAAAAAACAACACAAATAATTAAATTTAACCAAAACTTAGAAACATAAAACTAACACAAAAATTAAACTAATCAAATTTAAACTCATCAAAAAATAACATAAACCATTAAAACTAACCAAAACTTAGAAATATAACAAAACTTACTAAACTTATATGAGAGTTCAAAATGTATTTACCTCACTCTTAGCTCATTTTTCTCCGAACAAGTAAAGTCATGCCCAACCACATCTTAACCAACCTATATAAAAGAATAATACACTAATTCACAATCAACTATAAGCCAAAAAAAAAGCCAAAAATATAATCAATTCCTCATAACAAGTAGACTTATACAATAGTTTAAAATGCATCTACCCCCACTCTTAGATCATTTTTCTCCTAACAAGTAAATTCATGCCCAACCACCTCTTAACCAACCTATGTAAAAAATAATATACTAATTCACAATGATCACCTTTAAGCAAAAGAAAAAAAAAAGAAAAAAAAAAAGAACAATCAATTCCTCATAACAAGTAAGCTTATGTGAGAGTTCAAAATGCATCTCCACTCTTAGCTTATTTTCCTCCTAACAAGTAAATTCATGCCCAACCATATCTTAACCGATTTATGTAAAAGAATAATATACTAATTCATAATCAACTATAAGCCAACAAAATTTAAAAATAAATAATCAATATCTCATAATAAGTAAATTCATTCCCAACTAAGAAATCAACCAATCTAAGTGTAAAATTTTGGAAAATCTAAAGGAAAAAAAAACACCTTGGGAGAGGGCTTATGGACTAGCGTTTATGCACACAAATAGCTCGGATCTAAAAATCGAAATAGATCTGAAAAGATCCAACTCAGATCTGAAAAGCTTCGGTGTAGATTTGAGAACTTCTTATCAAAAATTGATACCTATGGTGAACCTCCAGTGTAGAAACCCACTGCATTCAAAACTCAAGGTCAGTGAAGGAGTTGCCCACGAACGGCGAACAACGGACAAATCTACTCACAATATCCACGACGAATAAAACCCATTTGCTAAAACTCATAGCCACAAACAGAGCTACCCACAAACAGCAGAGAGGAGTGGTGGCTGAAACCCACATGAATAGTGGCCAAAACCCACAAAACTCAAATCACCCACTGTGGTGACAGATCTGGACTATGACGACAGTGGTGAATGAAAGACCCACACGAATGCACGGCGGTGGACAGCAAAAAGTAATTTTTTGAGAGGCTGTGTCAATCGAGAGAGATAGATCTGTTAAAAGTAAAAATGAAAGAAAGGTGAAAGGGGATTTAATTATAGACCCTATATTATCAGTCGATGATTGACATTAAAGTAAAAATATAATGTCGGTCATTAGCCTAATTTTATTTTTTTATTTTCGCACATTTTTTCCTATCAATCATCGTTTCCATGTGCGTTTTTCTTACTGTCATTATATCCTTAATTTATTGTAATGTCAATAGAAAAGCCCATAGTCTAGCTCTTAGGTCACCCTCATCATTGTGTCGAGCCGGCTCAACCTTCAATAGCCAAGCCTATGGCCTAGCTCATGGGCTTCACTCATTGAATCTAAGTTTGGGGTGTGCCTTAGGTCGGGTTTGGGTCGGCTCCTTGGGTTAGCCCATTAAATAAACATCAAATATTTAATTTTTTAAACTTTTTTTTTTAGATTTTATTAACTAAATGTTATTAAAGATTATTGGAATTATACTTTTATCTATTTTTTTATTACTTTTACCTAATAAAAGTATTGATATTATAAAGTTTCTTTTATTATTTTATTTTTAAAATGGTTTTTATTAATTTTATCACTTTTAAAATTTTTTATTAACTAGAAACTATGATATCTAAATTATAAAAATATATTTCAAGACAAAAATATTTAAAAAATATTTAATTGTTTAAATATATAAAAGATGATATAAAAAGAATTATATGTACACATGTATTTGGGTTGACTCAATTATAAGAATATTGGGCCGACCCGACGACTTGATCTAATATGACTCAAATAGATTGGCCCATGAAAAGTTATTCACTTCCAATCTAATGAATAAATGGGCTGAGCTGAGTTGAACCAGTCAAATTTGACTTTAAGTCAAGCTTGGATCATACCCACACCCGTTGATGAGGTTGACTAATGGGCTTAGCTCACTGGATCAAAGTTTGGGTCGAGCTTGGATTGGGTTTGGGCTATCCTATTAGATTAGCCCATTGAATATTAATTGTTTAATTCTTTAAAAAATAGATCTTCTTAACTAAATGTTATTAAAATTTATTGGATTTTTATTTCTTATTTTATTTTATTTTAAAGTTTTTGTGGTTTTTATTACTTTTACTTGATAAAATTATTGATATTATAAATTTTCTTTTCAGGTTTTATTTTTTAAAAACTTTTTATTAGTTTTTAATGCTTTTAATTTTTTTTATTAACTAAAAATATGATATCTAAACTTTAAGAAAAATATTAAAAATTTTACTTGTTTAAATATATAAAAGATTATATATATACATCATAATGTTAAATGTTGAGCGACATATCGAAATGTCATTCGACATTTTGGCATGTAGATAGAGTCGACATATCGGAAGCGAGGAAAAGTCATTTTTCCCCTCTTTCGATAAAATGTCATCGAAACCTTGAAAATTCGAGGTTTCCAATGACATTTTGTTTAATGCCCAATTTTTCTTTTTTTCTCTGTTTTTTTTTTTAAATTTCAAGACATCAAATGTCACAAGTACATCAATCATTGATTGACGCGCTTGTGGACTACCTGCTATAAAATTGACAGTAGCAACTATCCTTTTATGGGATAAATTTTGTGTGTGTGTGTGTGTGTGTGTTTTGAAGGGAATAATCTAATTAAACCCAAGCAAAAGATAGGAATCGGTTTGAGGTTATTAGAATTAAATAATAATATTCGGGTTAAGCATAACATACCTTGATAATATAGAGATTCTTCTGGTGTTCTTGATCTCTTCCACAAATCCTTCCTAGTTATGGCTCGAACAAAGGATAAAAAAGGTTTGTGGGAACCTTTTGAAAATGGAAAGAGTGCACGCCCCGCCCCAGATTTTTCTAACCAACTTAGGACGTGACGTGCCGACAATAGGTCCCAAACTATGGAACCCACTGTCAAAGTTAGCAAAACAAAACACATTTCTTTAAAGAATAGGTGGCCACTTTAGATTCCAAAGACAAATAAAATACTAAATTTACACATAAAATGAAATGTAATATGCATGAGAATGGTGGCAGATCTCAATCCCGATAGGCCCATTGGATACTCCAGGGCTACCTGGTAGAAAAAAATTAGGAAAAGAATGAGCTAAAAAGCTAGTGAGTGGTGGTTCCATATGAAAAATTAAATGATGAAAACATTTTATAAATAAACCACTCACAGAACTATTATTGTTGGTGCCCCAAATTGTGTATTAATCTAATTTCCATCCAACCTGAAATTCCAAAAGTCGTATCACTAATAATAATCGAAGCAAGTAATTGTAAACTTTAAACATCAATTAAACCAATTTCTATTCTCCCAACCTCCAATCACATCTCTTTTCTCTTTCATCTTATTAATACTCAAGTATATATATATATATATATTTGTCTTTATTCTTATTAAACAATATTACTTTCTCTTTCCTCACAAACATTTATTACCAAATGTACTTCACATGAACCACAACACAAATCAATATTCTCCCTCTTTCTTATTAGTTCTCCTTTCTATTTACATCATACTTCAATTTCTTTTTACTTTAACCTAATTTACTTTGTTAAACAATTTTCCTTCAAATCTTCTCCTCCATAAAAATATTTCCAAATCAAATAACTCATATATCATATATATGTCCAATTGTTTGGTGACCATAAGTGGGTCTTACAAATTATTACCTCTTTTTTTAGAATTTTGTCCTCAAAATTCTATTAAGAAGTGCATTTGAACTTCACTTTTTCATGTTACATCTTCATTGCACGTTTTCTTTTTCTGAGTTCTCAAGACATAAGAGGGTGTTACAAAATATTACCCTCTTTAAGAATTTCGTCCTTGAAATTCAGCTTTGTGAGTGAAGTTAATAATTAAGGATTTTGAACATGTGAGCAACAATTTTTTTTTCCAAGGCATAATTTGCTTCAACATGAAACCTTGCTAACAAATAATCTTATTGCAAAATACATTTTACTTTCTCATTCAAAACTATCACAACTGTATCTTGTGTAGAACCTTAACTCAACTTTATACCATCATCCATGATCTTATAAGCTTATCAAATATTGTTTGTTATGACAAATTTTCAACTACTAGAATCTTTCTGAAAATCACGTTCTTTCTCTAAAACATCATTTCATAAATTCGAGAAATTTCTCAAATAATATTTAACATTTAAAAATTGTCAAATGATCATAATCCCTCCTAAAACATTTCCAAAATCATTCTTTCTCTAAAACCACATTTTAATAACCTCATTTTTCAATAAAATTAAAACTCTTCCAACTTCTCAAATAATCATATCTCGAATATCTCTTAAAATGAAAACTCAGGCTAATAATCACAAAATTATTGAAAAATTTATAATAATTTCTCTCCAACATCTCTAAAACCATAACTTCGGTAAAAATCATAAAAATATTGAAAATCATCGAAAATTCTCTATAAATCTCATAACAATTTCTTTAAAATCATACATAATTAAGGAGTTCTTGAAAATTCCATAATAAAAATTAAATGATGAAAACATTTCATAAATAAACCACTCACAGAACTATTATCGTTGGCGCCCCAAATTTTGTATTAATCTAATTTCCATCCAACCTGAAATTCCAAAAGTCGTATCACTAATAATAGTCCAAGCAAGTAGTTGTAAACTTTAAACATCAATTAAACCAATTTATATTCTCCCAACCTCCAATCACATCTCTCTTTTCTCTTTCATCTTATTAATACTCAAGTATATATATATAGTATTAATAAGATGAAAGAGAAAAGAGAGATGTGATTGGAGGTTGGGAGAATATAAATTGGTTTAATTGATGTTTAAAGTTTACAACTACTTGCTTGGACTATTATTAGTGATACGACTTTTGGAATTTCAGGTTGGATGGAAATTAGATTAATACACAATTTGGGGTGCCAACGATAATAGTTATGTGAGTGGTTTATTTATGAAATGTTTTCATCATTTAATTTTTCTTATGGAACCACCACCGACTGGCTTTTTAGCTCATTCTTTTCCTAAATTTTTTCTACCAGGTAGCACTGGAGTATCCAATGGGCCTATCAGGATTGAGATCTGCCACCATTCTCATGCATATTACATTTCATTTTATGTGTAAATTTAGTATTTTATTTGTCTTTGGAACCTAAGTGACTAGCTTTATTTTTTACAACCTTCTACTATTTTTGAATTTTATGAATTTGTTTTGATAAAGTATTTGCTAGCCACCTATTCTTTAAATAAATGTGTTTTTTGTTTTGCTAAGTTTGACAATGGGTTCCATAGTTTAATTTGGACCTATTGTCAGCACGTCACGTCCTAGGTTGGTAAGGGTAATCTGGGGGGGGGGGGGGGGGGGGGCGTGAAATAGAGTGGGAGTGAGAGGAGAATTTCAAAAGTTCCATTTTCGTATTTTGAATGCACACAATGGCTCACACCTAGGGTCCTATTTATAGTGGCCTAGGAAAAATAATTAAATAATATATTTTAATATCTAATATACTAAAATATATTTATCTAACCGATTTGAATCAAATTCAAACATTTCCAAATTCTCCTACGACATATATTTCCATATTTGAATCTAATTCAAATTTAATAAATATCTTTTATTTAATGTATCTTAATACATTAATAATTTCTTTGATATTTGTATCATATACAATAAATATATTTTTCCTCATTTAATATATCACATATATTAAATTTTAATTTGAACATTTCAAAATTTTCTCTTAACAAAATTGATCCCTATTTGTTCATATGAGTTAGCAATGGGACCTTATTGACCTACAAATTATAACCTCTAATAATACAAAATCAATTAATTAAACTCTTTAATTAATTAATTTTCATTCATTAACTATAGGTCACTCCACTATAGATCTAGAGTTGCACTCTTATGCACTGTAGGACAAGTTGTGTCCATGGATATAATCACTACATGCAAATCCATATTTCACAAGTTGTTCATAATTATAGCTGGGTCAAAGTCCGTTTTACCCCTATAATCACATCTTGTACCTTAAATACCACTAATCCTCTAATGAACAATTTGTTTATGATCTAACCATAAACTAAGTCCCTCTCGGGCCAGCGAGAGGGTGGGGCCCAATTGTTCAAGTTATGAAATCAACACTTAAAGGAACTATTCATCTACTTTCTCTATATGGGAATGAGTGAATTCCATCTTATGAGATTTTGTTCCCAACTCCCTATTTGGTCAAGCCCCAAAAATGGTAGGCTTATTGAATCGACTACAAAAGTCACTCTCACCCATGCAAATCAAAGGACAAGCCCTCACAGGCAGAAGTTCATAACTCACTTAGGATTAAGATTGAGTCGCATATGATGATCCTATGAAATATTAATCTTCTCAATTAACGAATTTATAAAAAGAGATTAAGTATTTCGTGGTCCAGTCTTATACAAACTCATTGTATATGATACCACTTAGTTTCACCCAAGCTTCATCCTGGTCATGGATAGATCACCCAGGTTCGGGTCCATAAGCAGTGACAATTGCCCCATGAAGACTCGCTTTCGCTACGGCTCCGGTGGGTTCCCTTAACCAAGCCACTGCCTATGAGTCGCCGGCTCATTCTTCCCCCACTCACATGTCTCCACATGAATGATTTGGATTAAATCATTTGTAACAATTACAAAGTGGGTCGTATCAATAGTGTTACCAGGATAAGACACCTAATTTATCCATATACTATTGACTCTTTAGGTTATTACTTGAACACGATCCTCCTGTATGTCAACTACATACTGTTCAAGATTACAATAATAACCTTGGATTTTACACAATATTGGATAATTTTATACACAAGATAAAATAATAAATTATTTTTATAATAAATGAGAAAATGTTTAATTATAAAAAAACGAGCTTTAGGGCACAAATCCTAACAATCTCCCACTTGCACTAAAGCTAGTGGGACTTAAAATATGTGATCTAGGGCATACCATATACCCAACATTTTCTCCCACTTGCCCTAGAAAAGGTTAAACATATCTCTTAGACCTAGACTCTCTAGATGACCCTCAAATACTTTAGCCTGGAGAACGTTCGTAAATGAATCAGCACAGTTGTCTGCATAAACTATCTTTGTGACAATCACATCTCTTCTTTGCATAATTTCTCTAATAAGATGATATTTTCTCTCTATATGCTTCCTTCTTTTGTGGCTTCTGGGTTCTTTGGAGTTTTCCACAGCACCACTATTATCACAATAAAGTGTGATGAGCTTATCCATGCGCAGAACTACTTCCAGATCAGTTAAGAACTTTCTCAGCCATATAGCTTATTTTGCTGCTTTAGTAGTAGCTACGTACTCAGCTTCCATGGTAGAGTCTGCAACACATCCTTGTTTGATGCTTCTCCACACTATTTCTCTTCCACATAGGGTGAACACTGATATTGATGTGGATTTCCTCGAATCCTTATCAGTTTGGAAATCAAAGTCAGTGTATCCTATAAGGATCAAATCCTTAGCTCCATACACAACATATAATACCTCATTCTTCGTAGATACTTGAGGATTGTTTTGACTGCAATCTAGTGATCATGTCCTAGATTTGACTGATATCTACTGACAATCCCTACTGCATAACATATATCAGGTCTTGTACACAACATGGCATACATCAGGCTGCCTACAGCTGAGGTATAGGAATCCGTCTCATATCCTCAACTTCTTGAGGTGTCTTAGGACACCATTCCTTAGACAATGTAATTTCATGCCTGAAAGGAAAATTGCCCTTCTTGGAATTTTGCATTGAATACTTGACAAGAATCCTGTAAATATAAGATGCCTGAGATAAGGCTATCATTTTGTTCTTACAACCCCTTATAATTTGGATTCCTAGAAAAAACTGTGCTTATCCCAAATCTTTCATTTGGAATTGGTTAGCTAACCAAATTTTAATGTCAGTAAGAAAGCCTACATTATTCCCAACGAGTAAGATATCATCCACATATAAAACGATAAAAGCTACTGTTTTCTTGATGATTTTCTTGTATACACAAGGTTCATCAACATTTTTCTCAAAGCCATATGATTTGATTGCATTGTCAAATCTAATATTCCAAGATCTTGATGCTTGTTTTAATCCATAAACAGATCTTTTAAGCTTGCAAACCTTTTTTTCCTGACCTTAGTTTACAAACCCCTCTGGTTGATTCATGTAGATGTTCTCTTCAAGATTGCAATTCAGAAAAGCAGTCTTAACATCCATTTGTCATATCTCATGGTCAAAATATGTGGCAATAGATAAGAGAATGCGAATAGACTTCAACATGGCACAGGAGAGAAAGTGTCCTCATAGTCCACTTCCTCCCTTTGAATATAACCTTTTGCCACCAGTCTTACTTTAAAGGTTTGTATCTTTCCATCTACTCCTCGTTTCCTTTTGTAGATCCATTTGCAACCTATGGTTTTTAACCCATCAGGAGGATCTACAAGTTCCCAGACTGAATTTGAGTACATCGACTCCATTTCGAGGTTCATAGCTTTAATCCATTCATCCTTGTCAACAACATTCATTTCTCCTTTAAAAGTCAATGGATCCTCGATGTCATCATTAGTTATGTCATTTTGAGCTTCAGTTAAGCCCATGTACTAGTTAGGTTGTTTCAAAATCCCCCCACTACGACGAGGCGTTCCTAATTCTTGACATGGATGTATCTGACTTTCAGATGTAATGGAATTATCAACAACTCTTGTTGATGTGTTAGCAACTACATTGGAAATTACTTCGTTAATCACTATTTTACCGCGAGGTTTATGATCTCTCATATGGTATTCTTCTAAAAAAATAGTATTTGTCGATACAAATTATTCTCTACAGGACTGTAGAAGTAACCACCTCTAGTTTCTCTGGGATAACCTAAAAATAGGCATACTTTAGAACGAGATTCCAATTTCTTTGGATTTGTTTTCAGTACATGTGTTGGACATCCCCAAATCCTGAAGTGTTGTAAACTAGTTTTACGACTCTTCCATAGTTCTAATGGTGTCTTAGAGACACTTTTGAATGGAACTACATTCAGTATGTATAATGCAGTCTCTACTGCATATCCCCAAAAAGAATCTGGTAGTAGAGCATAGCTCATCATAGATCGATACCATGTCTAACAGGATTCTATTTCTCCTTTCTGAAACACCACTTTGTTGAGGTGTTCCAGGAGTTGAGAGTTGAGATGTTATTCCATTTTCTATCAAATAGTCTTAAAATCTTAAATCCATGTACTCTCCACCACAATCTGATCGAAGTGTTTTGATAGATCTACCTAATATATTTTCAACTTCAGTCTTGCATTCCTTAAACTTTTCAAGGGCTTCAGACTTATGTTCCATTAGGTAAAGATACCCATATCTAGAATAATCATCTAAAAATGAGATGAAGTATTCATACCCTCCTCTAGCTTTAACATTCATCGGACCACTTGTGGATAATTATCATCAATTGCATGGGTCAAACCAAAAAAAGCCTACTGATCACCCTCCAGCCGAATTACATTGATTCAAATAAAATTTACAAAAACCCTTAACCCTTATGGGTTTTACAATGATCTAATCTAAGTGATAAATCTAATGCCAAATAGCCTAAACAATCAATTTTGTATTACATCACATAACACATATGATAAATTAAAATACTCACCATGTAAAAATTTGATTCTAAATAAATCTTAAAATAGGCACACTGATACCAATTGAAGGGAACAATCTAATTAAGCCCAAGCGGAAGCATAGGAATCGGTTTGAGTTTATTTAGAATTAAATAATAATATTCGGGTAAAGCATAACATACCTTGATAATATGGAGATTCTTCTAGTGTTCTTGATCTCTTCCACAAAGCCTTCCTAGCTATGGCTCGAACAAATGATCAAAAAGGTTTGTGGGAACCTTCTTAAAAATAGAGAGAGTGGGAGTGAGAGGAGAATTTCAAGAAGTCCTTTTTCTTGTTTGGAATGCACACAATGGCTCACCCCTAGGGTCCTATTTATAGTGGCCTAGGAAAAATATTTAAATAATATATTTTAATATCTAATATATTAAAATATATTTATCTAACCGATTTAAATCAAATTCAAACCTTTCCAAATTCTCCTACTTCATTTATTTCCTTATTTGAATATAATTCAAATTTAATAAATATCTTTTCTTTAATGTATCTTAATACATTAATAATTTCTTTGATATTTAATGTATCATATACAATAAATATATTTTTCCTCATTTAATATATCACATATATTAAATTTTAATTTGAACATTTCAAAAACAATTCTCAACGAAATTTATCCATATTTGTACATATGAGCTAGCAAGGGGACCTTATGGACCTACAAATTATAACCTCCAATGATACAAAATCAATTAATTAAACTATTTAATTAATTAATTTTCAGTCATTAACTATAGGTCATTCCACTATAGACCTAGAGTTGCACTCTTATGCACTGTAGGACAAGTTGTCCATGGATATAATCACTACATGCAAGTCGATCCTTCACAAGTTGTTCCTAATTACAGTTAAGTCAAAGTCTATTTTACCCCTATAATTACATCTTATACCCTAAGTACCATTGATCCTCTAATGAACAATTTGTTTATGATCTAACCATAAACTAAGTCCCTCTCGGACCAGCGAGAGGGTGGGGCCCAATTGTTCAAGTTATGAAATCAACACTTAAAGGAACTATTCATCTACTTTCTCTATATGGGAATGAGTTAATTCCATCTTATGAGATTTTGTTCCCAACTCCCTATTTGGTCAAGCCCCAAAAATGGTAGGCTTATTGAATCGACTACAAAAGTCACTCACACCCATGCAAATCAAAGGACAAGCCCTCACAGGCAGAAGTTCATAACTCACTCAGTATTAAGATCGAGTCGCATATGGCCATCATGTGCAATATTAATCTTCTCAATTAACGGATTTATAAAGAGATATTAAATATTTCATGGTCTAGTCTTATACAAACTCATTGTAAAGGATACTCCCACTCACATGTCTCCACATGAATGATTTGAATCAAATCATTTGTAACAATTACAAAGTGGATCGTATCAATAGTGTTACCAGGATAAGACACCTAATCTTATCCATATACTATAGACTCTTTAGATTATTACTTGAACACAATCCTCATGTATGTCAACTACATACTATTCAAGATTACAATAATAACCTTGGATTTTAAACAATATTGGATAATGTTATACACAATATAAAATAATAAATTATTTTATTAATAAATGAGAAAATGTTTAATTATAAAAAACGAGCTTTAGGGCACAAATCCTAACATGTGAATGTGTGTGCGTGTTTTACTTCTTTTTTTTTTTATTTCTTTTACCTTTATATTTAATTACTTTTTAAATTAAATTCACATCAAATTTGACCATTCCTAAACATATCTTTTAAATCACAAAAAAAATATTTGCATTGATTTATTCTTATTTTTTACCACCTACACTTTCATTTTCACTTTTTCACCTTGATCGACAACGTGCAGGCTTAGTAGAAAATGAAGGAATGAATGTTTCACTCCGCAACGGAAGTATTAGATCGTCTTTGATTTTATTTAAAATTAAACTAAAAATTAAGGTTAAACGAACTTACTTGGAGTAAATATGGAGATATTTCTGGCGGATCTTTATCTCCTCCATAAAATCTTCCTAGCTATGATTCCAACACAGAACCAAGGCTTGTGAGAGCATCTTGAAAAAAAAAACACAAGGGATTGTAGAAGAAGTGGTCTAGAGAGAATTCTCTAATTCTCTATTCAAGAGATATGTGTTATATCTAATAGCTCAACCCAAGGGTCTTATTTATAGAGACCAAGGAAAATCTTTGCCATAATTAAAATATTATATTTTAATATCTAATATATCTTATATTTATTTGAATCTCATTCAAATCTCCTACGATATTTATTTATTTGAATCTTATTCAAATTCTATAAATATCTTTTATTTAATGTATCTAATATACATTAATTATTTTAATATTTAATGTATCAAATACAATAAATATATTTTCCCTTATATTTAATATATCTAATATATTAAATATTAATTTGAACATTTCAAATTTTTCTTTCAAGTAAATTGATCTTTTAGTGTTACTATGAGCTAGCAATTGAACCTTATGGACCTACAGATTATAAGCTCCAATGATATAAAATCAATTAATTAAATTCTTTAATTAATTAATTTTCATTCATTAATTATAGGTCACTCTACAATAGACCTAGAGTTGCACTCTTATGTACAGTAGGACAAGTTGTGTCCATAGATATAATCATTACATGCAAGTCGATCCTTCACGAGTTGTTCGTAATTACAACTGGGTCAAAAGTCTGTTTTACCTCTATAATTACATCTTGCACCTTAATTACCACTGATCCTCTAAGGAACAATATGTTTATAATCTAATTATAAACTAAGTCCCTCTTAGGCTAGTGAGAGGGTGGGGCCCCATTGTTCAAGTCCCAAAACCAGCATTTAAGGGAACTACTAATCTACTTACCCTATATGGGAAAGAGTAAATTCCATCTTGTGAGATTATGTTCACAATTCCCTATTTGGTCAAGTCCCCAAAATGGTAGACATATTGAATTGGATACAAAAGCCATTCTTTCCCATGCAAATCAAAGGACAAGCCCTCACAGGCAGGAGTTCATAACTCACTCAGGATTAAGATCGAGTTGCATATGATCATCCTAATGAAATATTAATCTTCTCAATTAACGGATTTATAAAGAGAGATTAAATATTTCATGGTCTAGTTCTACACAAACTCAATGTATAAGATACCCCCACTCACATGTCTCCACATGAACGATTTGGATCAAATCATTTATAACTATTACAAAGTGGGTCGTATCAATAGTGTTACCAGGATAAGGCACCCAACCTTATCCATATACTATGACCCTTTAGGTTATTTCTTGTACATTATTCTCTCGTATGTTAACTACATGTTGTTCAAGATTACGCTAATAACCTTAGATTTATTATATTATGGATAATATTATATTGCAAATAAAATAATCAAAACTACTATTAATTATTAAATAAATCATTAATTACGAGGCTTTAGGGCATAAATCCCAACATAAAACTTTTAGATGGAAAAAGCTCTTAGTCTAGTGCAAGTGCACACTGTCAAACAAGTAGTATGTGGAAATATTCCAAATATCGAATTCCATGGTAATAGGTACAACAAAATTCAAAGGAGTGGCAAAGATATTCACACAAAGAAAACCTTGGTAATCAATATAAATAAGATTGGGAAGGTTGTATGCTTATTGAAAACACAATGATAAAAATATGGGATTCAAACATGTGTTTGCCCCTTCGAATGGAATTGCTGCCTAATATGCAATTGCAATCTCGACTTAATACCAAAGCAATGTAAACCGAGTTCACCTTCTATTCGATCTTAAGGGAAAGATCTTTAGAAGCGTAAGTGATAAAATGATGTGTCTATGGCTAATACAAACTTAGTTAAATCAAAACACAACCCTTTTAGTTTTAGAGGCTTTGCCCTATGTCTAGGGTCAAAAACAAAGTCTTATGTCTAGGCTCTTTTGTTCCCTTGCTTTATGAGGACCAAATCTTATCTAACTCTTTTAGTATTAGACTTGATTTTTGTATGTTAACCTAGGTGGTCAAACTACACTCACAATAAGAAATTAAATCAATAAAAGCAAAGACTGTTATGGTTTTAAGCAATGTGATTTTTACATATTAGGTCTTGCTTCCTTTCTCTAGGGCATCCACATATTCAAATCCCAAAGATAGGTTTAGCCCGTAATGAAAGAAGAAAATAACCAAATTTTAAATAAAAAAAATTTGCATCTTATGCTTGAAGAGAAATATAACTTACGTAACAAAAGAAATAAAAATTAAACTTAAAAGAAGTAAAGACACTTGCTAGAACTAAACTAAATAGCAAACTTTATTAATTCAAATTCTGTAAAGCAAGAATGAAATACAAAGAACTAGAAGTCTGAAAGAAGAGAAATAAAACCTAAAGGCTAAAGTATAGTAACAAACGAAAGCTTAAAAACCGAAACACCTAAAGAAGAACTAAAGGAAACTAAAGTGCAGAAAATCGAAATTGAAACTTGAAATCGAAAATAAAATAGAATGTTGAAACTTGAAGAAGAACTCTGGACTAATCTCGATCTAACCTGATTCAACTTTTATCAAGGAGAATCGGGTAGTAACAATCTAAGACTTTCAACTAGACTGGATCGGTATAAGTGCAACAACTCGAAACTCCTTGAATCGACCAACAAAATTGTAAAGCAGAAAATTGGCATGGGGAACAGATATCTTCTTCTTGGTGTTTTTCTCCTCTATTTATATACTCTAACTGTAACGACCCTATAGGCTCAACACGCTACCTAAGAGTCATTACTAAGTCACGTCGCTATATTACCGAAAATTTCGGCAGCATAACGACGTGACTACGCGAAAACCAAAAATATGACCCTTACCTGATAAGACATAGAAAAACACACTTCTAAGATTTTCTAACCACCTCCTAGCATCCAACAAACTTCTCAATATGATGCTAGGGTTCAAACAGCAGAAAACCAAATACACGTGCACGATTTACAAAAAAAGGTTAAAAGACTTTGAAACATCCTCCTAAACATTTAAAAACTCGACATGAGTTCTATGTACATCTAGAAACATAAAAGAAGCGAAATAGCGATCGCTCGGCTCCCATGACTCGAGTAGCTGATCTCCAGTCACGCGCTAGGGCCGATCTTAGCCTTTCCTGAAAACATTTTAAAAAGGAAAAGGGTGAGTATTAACGAATAATACTCAGTAAGTCAATCATAGTTTCAAATAAGAGTTTCAATCGCATGCAACATGTCATTTTAAATCATAAAACCATCGTAAACCATTGCTTTAGTTGGGGACCTAAAATTCATTTTATAAACCATGTACTTTTCCTCGCGGCTCTCGTGAACGATTAAATTCTCCCGAGGGCCTCGTGAATAGTCCGAAGACATAGTTTTTCCATCGAATAGAGTCCTCCCCTAACTCTGAGAGTTGAGCTCGAAAGCTAACATACATCGTGGAGTCCGAAGACTCAGCCCGAAGGCTACCATCGTGGAGTCTGAAGACTCAAGCCCGTCGGCTACCATCGTGGGGGCACTCTCGAACCCCGGGAGCATAGAGAGTCCGAAGACTCGGGTTCCCTCATAACCCACATAAAACTTTTGGGAGAATTATCGTCACGGCCTTACATAAATCTTTTCATGAACACACAACACATGCATGAGGTCCCATTCATTTTAGAACATAGTTATGAATGCATAATTCAAGGCAATCGCATTTCAAAGACATACATATCATTTCCATTCTTTTTAACATGAAAACTCAAATAGAACTCATGGAACTAGCGTATAAAGGAATATACATATAAAACACTTTCTTTCTTAAATACTTACACGAAAAACATAAACTTTCAAAGTAAATATAGAGCTAGCTCAGGGTTTTGAAAACTTCTTTCGTTGTGAGATCCCTTACCTTAAATCTTTACTTACTAAAATACCCTTTCTTCACTAGTAATGAGCTTCTTGAGTCCCCACTCCAAGTACAATCCAAGGTCCTCGACAAATCACCTAAAAAGTTTCCTAAACGTGTCTTAAACCATCCGAATTACGCTAAAACACATTCTAACATTAATAACTCGACGAAACGGACCAAATGGAAAATTTTACCCAACTCCGGCGAACGGCGGCGCGTGACCGGAGCACGGCGGCGCGTGCACCGACGGACGGCGGCGCGTGGGGCTTCCAATCGGCGCGTGAGGGCGCGTTTTGAGCAGATCTAGTGCGCTCGGGACTCCGGTGAGCTCCGGTGAGGCGTTTGCTAGCAGATCCGGCGCGATCTGAGTTTCGAACTTACAGAAACCGGTGAACGGGATGAGCCTCAGGCGAAGGATTTGTGCTGCTAGTGGGTTCCAGTGGCTGACGGCGTGAGGTTCGACGATTTGGGGAGTGGGTCTGAGCCGAACGGCGATGGTTGACCCAACGACTGCAGAAGCCGGCGTTCGCGAAGCTGATCGGAGAAAAAAAAACGCAGCTGGAGCTCTCGGACGACGGCGACCGGCGAGGCTTGCGTTGAGCTTCACTCCGTACCCGAGGGAGCTTCAGATCCGGCCGGTCATCATGGGTTGCAGCAAAACGAAGGGAAGAAGCCGGCGGTGAAGGACGAGCTGCGCGCGGGTTGCGTGGGTTTTCCGGCGAGGCTTGCAGAAGACGAGGAAGAAGAAGAAGAAAACCGGCAGAGGGTGGGTGTTCGGCGGCTGCTGCTCGGTGAGAAAGAAGAAGAAGACAGTGAAGATGGGTGTTCGGTCGGAGAGAGAGAGAGAGAGATACCGGACGGAGAGAGAGGAAGAGAATGAAGAAGAAGATAGTTCTGGGAGAGAGAAGAGAATAATTCCTTTTTTTTTTTTTTTTTTTTTTTTTTAGAAAACCAAAAATACTAAAATGCCCCTCCACCTACCTTTTCTTCCAAAAATGCCCTTCCAAGCTCTTTCAAACACCATTTTGCCCTTGAAAATTCTTTCCATAATTGCCCCTTCAAACTTTTCAAAATTCTAACTTTAACCCTACTAAAAATAAATTGAGAAACAATCCCAAAATTTTAAAATTAGAGCTCCTGAATAAACTGGGCGTTACACTAACAACCAGGGTTTGCATGAAATATATCTATAGAATGAGTCGAGCCGTCAGAGACTATAATCTAGGAGAAAATCTTTGAAATATCTCTAAAAAAATTAATCTCCAGATTTCTCGAAATTTTGCTGTTACTCAAAATTAAAATTGCAATTGCTTTTTGCAATTGTCCATTGTTTCTGCACAAAGTTACCAAAAATCAGTAAATTTCAACTCTTTTTAGCTCATATAAGAATTTTAAGCTCACAACAGCAGTTTTACTAATTTGTTCTATTCTCACATCAATTTGCTATCATTTATGGACATATAAACATGAGTTACTTTAAATAATCTAAGTTTAAAGGGCTAAAAATACATAAATTATGAGAATCATCACACCTCAATCCCAAATTATCAATTGTCTCTATTACTCTCAAATTCTTTATTAAATTAGGAGCTTTAGCTTCTAATTCACTTTTTAATCTATCTTAGTCTTCTTAAGTTAAGTTTAAAGGTTATTATCTCTGTTTACATTATTCACTTTTTGTTTTATTAATTGTATAGTTTTTTGTTTGTTCATTATTAATTGTATAGTTACTAATTACTAACTTGTTAGTTGTTATTACTTTTACTATTTGAACAGATGTTTCATATCTCCTTTAATTTTGTAACTAATTACAAATATTTGATATAATTTTGTAGAGATGGTTAATTATAGTTTGATTAAGTCATCATAATTAAAGTCTCACTTAATAATTCAAACAATTTTCATCAATTTTCATAATTTTCTAAAAAAATTTGCTGACATCATTTTTATGGACATTTTAATATAAATATTATATATATTTTAGATATGATGGTTAAAAATAATCAATTATAATATAATTTAGCCACAATTAAAATTTCATGAAATAATTCAAATAATTTTAATCAATTTTCATTTTTTTTCAAAATTTTTGCTCATCGATATGATACTTAAAAGTGGTCAATTATAGTCTAATTAAGACACAATCAAAGTTTCATTGACTAATTAAAACAATTTCCATCAATTTCCTCGATTTTTGTAATTTTTCTAAAATTTCAATCGACATTTCCGTTAAACCTAGACCTCGAGATTTCCATCAACATCAACATTTTGAACATTAATACACATACATATATGGGTCAGCCCAGTGATAAATTCATCGGGTTGGCTCAACAAGCCAATCCAAATATGGTCATCCTGCTCTTTAAAAGGGTGATCCATATTCAATCCAATAAATGAATGGATTGGACCGGACAAGGTCAACCAAACTTTAACTTTGGGTCGAGATTGGATCAAGCCCACACTGGGCTTAAGCCAGCCTTTTGGCCACAAGCTCATTGATGAGGAGGAGAAAATGGCCTAGTATAGCTTAAATAACCACAGTTTTAATTTTTCATGTTTGTTTCGAATTTTGATAAAAAAAATTTTGAACTCTGATAAAAAGAATTGATAAAATGCTATTCATGTTGATATGTATAACCATAAATTGTTGTAACGCCTTTGTTAAATATCAGTCAATTCGTCAAAATGCCGACCAACAAGTTGGCAAGTCGCATGGTTAACATGTCCTTTTAACGACATGTCGTCGAACATTTTGTACAATCATGCTTTTCAATTTTTTTTTTATATCAAATCACTTCAGGTTTATATCATAGACTAATGTGACCTGACGTATTGATAAGAATTTATTATACTTTCTTATTGATTTTTATTATTATGATGTCCAACTAATTAAAAAGTTTGGTCTCAAAGATTCAATCAAAAAAAGTCCAAAATGCTCAAGTAGCTCAAAGAGGTTTGGAAGCCAAAAAAGCTACTGACAAACATAGAATCAAAGAAGATGAATCGGATGAAGTTCGCCACAAATGAGAATGAACGGATTATTAGCATTTGAAAGGTCGTAGTAACAATTTTACCAAATAAACTCCAAAAATCCAAAATCCATAATCATAACCCTCCCTCATAACTCTCCAAGGTAAAAAAAAAAAATAAAAAATAAATAAATAAAAAAATGTGGGGGAGCTAAATTGTTGTTGGAATTGATTTGGAAACCTAAATGGACGGATTTAGGTAGGGATTTGTTCAACTCTTCGAAGTTGAAGGATAATTTGTCATCGTCTTGTTTTGTGGGATCGATTTCTAGCTTGAATTCGATTAAAATTCCGCTACCCAGATGCTTGAATTTGACGTCAAATTGTGGGGATGAAAAATAAATTCTCGATGACCCGCCAACCGCTTCCATCTCCAAGTTTGTTGTTTTTCATTACATCAAGATTAACATTCTAATTTGAAGTTCATTTGTGACTTGTGTTTGTTTTAAACTTTTGAGTTTCCCTTTAGCAATCGTTAATGTAGCATTAAACTTGAAAATTTAAGGTGCGCTACAACTAATAGAATAGCCAGCTGAAAAACGCTAGCTAGCAAGGGCTAGTGCACAATGGTTTTCTCTGCGTTGGTGTTGCATAGAATGATTCAATACAATACTGCAAGTGTATGGGTCAAGTTTTAATATAGTGTAAGAATGTCAGAGTATTGACCATAGGATTGGTGTTCTAATTAACTGATCGACTGAAAACATGTGGGCTGATAAGAGGGCTTGTCGAAGGCCCCAACAAATAGTATTTATTAACCAGACCTCTAAAAATTTGCAGTAATAGTGGCTAGGATCGATCACGGAGATTGGAGTTCTTAGATTAATTAAGTACCAAAGTTAATTATGCCTAATTTATTTAGAGAAATAAAACTTTAGATTGAGGTTAAAACAAATAAAATAAAACCTAAATTACAATTTACAAGGTTGGAGTCCAATTCTTAAGAAACATAATGATTGATTAACCTAAAGCACAACTTTGAAAATAAAGAATCGATTACATGCCTTTAATCTTAAGCCAAAAATTACTAAATTATCACATCCTCTCTCGAGCTCAATTGAACTGGCATAGTAACAAATCAACCTCTGGGTCTATTTTTATTACTAAACACAGCATTAAGTGATTCTCTTAAGGCTTCTAGAATTAATCTACTCACTCTTGTGCAATAAATTAAATCTAGTCATGCATCTATTGTTCTATGGATAAATTTACTCTCTCGAGCTAAATCTAACCTAACATGAAAAACCTTGGCCAAAGGTTTAAGCAATAAAATCGAGATGCATAAAATATAATACTACAAGCATTCAATTACAAAATCATCAAAATTCTAAACATACAATCATTACTTGTCTAAATACATAGATAAACAGTGCATAAGTCCATAACAAAACTCTTAACTCCAAAACAAAAAACAAGGGAAAGTGATTAGACTAAGGTTGCATGCCAACACTCGTTCCCAACGTGATGTCCATGATCCTGAGCTTCAAGTTTACTCCTTGGCTCTCCAAAACTCTCCTCCAAGCCTTTGGACAGTGTAGAAATCGAAATTAGAGTTTTAGTCTCTCAAAAACGGCTCCCCTTTCACGAATGGCTAACTTTCCTTTTAACGCAATGTTGTCCCTTCGAATTTTATAAAAAAGGAAAAAGTATGTTTGAGTAGTGTTGCAATGCTATGCCTGCAGTTTTTTCAAGGTTGAAAGGCTTTTCAAATGGCGTTGCAATGCTATGCCCTTGGGTCCAAATGCCTTGTTCTTCTTCTTCAACACTTAAATCCTCAAATATAGCCTTAAGTTGTTCAAATTTGTCCAAATATTTCATGATTCTTCGGTTTTGCTCCAAATGCTTGATTTCTAAGAAATATACATAAAAACACATGAAAGCACACATAATCATAGCAAAACTAGCATAAAACTAAGCCTATAAATAGCACCGCTACAACTAACAGAATAGCCAGCTAAAAAACGTTAGCTAGCTAGGGCTAATGCGCAATAGCTTTCTTTGCATTGGTGTTACATAAAATGATGCAATGCAATACTCCAACTGTATGGGTCAAGTTTTAATATAGTGTACGAATGTCAGAGTATCGTCCACAGGATTGGTGTTCTGATTCACTAATCAACTGAAAACATGTGGGCTCTAGAGGAAAACTTTTAATAAGAAAAAGTCTTCAATCTTACCATTTTTACCTTGTCTTCTCCTTCGTATAGACTCTCTGTAATGCATCCTATGCTGCTTTAGCAGTTGCGGCTCTTAAAATTCTTTCAAAAATATTTTCATCTACAGCTTGGTAGATAAAAAATAATGTCTTTTTGTCTTTCTTTCTAGCATCTTTCAACTCATTGAGTTGTTGTTGTGAAAGACCTTCCTCACGTTCTTGCTTCACGTATCCATTTTCAAAAATATCCCAAAGATCTTGAGATCCATAAAGAACCTTCATTTGTTGACTCCAACGTCTATAATTCTTTCCTTCAAAACGAGGAAGCTGAAGTTGCAACATATTATTGGATGACATCTTTTAACTTTCGCTTTGATACCACTTTGTTGGAAACGTCAATGAGCCCATGATAATACTCACTCTAAATCTCACAATTTGAAGAGAAGAAACGTGTTCTCTTACAAAACTCAATATCGCACAAGAGAAGAAGATTGTTCTCTAGAATAACTCTCTTTGAATTGATTTACTTTGCTTCTCAATTGACTTGGTTACAAATGAGGGAAATGATCGCTTTATATAATACCCCAAAAGACACTTCTAAAAGACACAAATTAAATAAGTACATGTATACATAATATTCATGTATCTTAACAAAAGACCTTCATGCATCTATGAATTCATGTATCTAGGAATTATAAATTCATGTATGTGTATCATGAATCTAGTTTTATTTCTAACACACTCTATCCAAAAAAGATGATCACATATTTAGAAGATGTTCTTTGCTCTGCACTATAATCTACAATTCCATTAGGACACCTTTGCAAAAATAAAGTTAAAAATCGCATTCTTAGCTAGAAATGCCCAAAATAGTAGTTGCGTACGCAGTTATATTCACTTTAGTTTTAGATGTAAGAATCATGAATATAATGCTATAGAGCAATAATATCTTTCCCCGCACAAGTAATCCTTAAATTCGATCTAAATTTTAAAAAATCATTATTTCTTCTTAAAAATGAGTGGAAAAAGTGTAACGACCCTACTTTTCCTATTGGACATTCTAGGGGCGTTACTATGTGCATGCTAATGAAATAAAAATCACAAACTTAAATAATCTTTCAAAAAGAAATAAACCTTTATAAAAACAATAAAAAACCTTTACCTCGGGATCCCTTTATTTTAAAACATGAGAATAAACTAAAAACATTTAACAATTGAGTTAATTTTCATGACACGTCTACTAATAAGATATTCTAAAAAAAATGCTAAAAATGAAGAAATTGCAGAAGGAAAACTTCTATAGGTCACCCATGGCCTCTTGCAGCAACTATCCTGCCATTCGCCTAGGATGCCATTGTCCTTACCTGAAAAGAAAAACATTTTGAAAAAGGGTGAGTATTTAAAATACTCAGTAAGTGACCTCACTACCGAGGTCAGGACATGCAAACATATACAACGTGATTTTTAAAACTTTTTCCTCTAGTGGGACCTAAAATACTTCCATAGTGGAAATATTTCTCTTTTACTTTTCTCTTCAGCTTAAAGTGGACAATTAACCCAACCTAACATTTCCTTTCCATTTAACCCTTTCAGGTTCCTTTTCAATTAACCTTTTCAGGTTCCTTTTCAATTAACCTTCTCAGGTTCCTTTTCAATTAGATGTACATCTATAATTTAGGAGGTAATTGCCACAGCCTTCGAAATCATTCTATCATGAAAAAAAACATACATGTATGCATGAGGTCTCAAAACATTTTAAACTTTTCATTCCATGATGCAACACAAACAACATTCTCATATCATTTATCATAAATCAAAATTGTAAATCATGCATAACATTCATGAGAATATTTGGCAATCAACAAGTGAAAATCAATTTTTATATATAATAAACAATTTAAAATTCATCAAAAATCCATAATAAAATATTTATAAAAGCTTTTCATTTCAAATCATTTTTTTTTTCAATTCAGTTCCTAACTTGCATTTAAGCATACCGGCATAAAGTCCCTTACCTTGGCTAAGCTCAAGAATCCAAATCACCCAAAAGCTCACCAAAATTCCACCGCCTTGAATCTTAATCAAACGATTTGGAGCCTAATTCAAACCATCCCTAAGATTAGAAAAATTCCTAAAATCCATAATTAAATCCCAAAGTTTCTCCCACCAAACTAAATTTAATTCACCTAAAACTCCCTATGACACTTAGAGAAAAACCAAACAACCCAAATCCTAGAATCGAAGCCTAGCATATACCCAAGAATTTGCTTGATTTTTAGAATAGGAATTTTACCTCCGTTCTTCTCCAAAACAGAATCGAGCTTTGCCGATTAAGTGATGGTTTGATTTGATTTTGTCACACCAACCTCCACCTACAATGGGTATTCCAAAAATAGAGCCCAAAATCAATGGGTCAACCTCCAAATCAACAAAACAATGCCCAAAACTAGATCTACCATTTGAAAACCATGAGAATACAGCGAGAATAAGCTTACCCACGCAAGAACGTAGGTGATCTGCGGCTGTACAGTGTCGAAATTTGCTAAAAAATTTGTCCAAAAACAGAGCAAACCCACTACAGCAGTGGCGGCACTCGAGATTGAGTCACGGGGCCTTCGGCGGTCTGCGCGGTGGTCAGTGAGGAGGGGTTCGTGGTTCTGGGTGTGTGGGCGAGGGTGAGCAGGTGAATACGGCGGCGACCAGGACTGGTTTGCGCTGATCTGTGGCCCGAGTTGCAGCGGCGGTCTGGGCGATTTGTGGATCTGCACAGAGGTCGAGCGACGTGCGGCGGCGCGACAGGGTTCGTGGGTGCGGGGGGCGGGGCGTGGCGGTCGGAGCTGCTGGGAAGACAGGAAAAAAAAACAAAAAAAAACAAAAAAAAAAAAAAAACCTTCTTGCTTCAATGGGGGTGGTTGTCGAAAAACACAAGGGGAAGAAGAAGAAGTTTGGAGAAAAAGATGGTTTGAAGGCTTGGCTTGACCTAGGGCTACGTGCAGTATAAAATAATAGAGAGTGATAATTGGGCTTGGTTTCTCTTGGACTTGGGCTTGGCTCAAAGTCACTTAATTAACAAAAGTGCACTCAAATCAATTAAATCCCTTTTTTCCCTCATTTCTTCCTAATTTACCCTCCAATTCTCCAACTTCAATTATACAAATCTCTAAAATTCAATTTCAACACAACTTTAAACATGAAATTGGTCTTATAATTAATTCAAATCTTAAAATTAAAACTTTAATTAGTACCTGAAAGTGTCGGTCGTTACAAAAAGACAATGACATCTTTACAATAACTGATAGTGACTCTACATCTTTTTGTCAAAATAATCACCTTTTACCTTTTCAGAAGATGTTTGTCGCTATAACTCACCTCAATAATCTACAACTCCGTTACGTGACGTTTGCGAAAAATAAAGTAAATAAAAGGTTCATTCGAAGTAAAAAATACATATAGAGGTAGTTACGTAGTTACTTCGGTTTTAATTTTAGGTATCGGAATCATGAATGAATATGATGTCCATCCATTCCACATTAAAAGAAAAATTAATAATAACGAGAATAGAAGGAAATTAAATTTGGAAGTTGCAACAACCTCATGCATTTATATTAGGAGTAAATTGTTGTAATATTTATGTATGAAGGCTAAAGCCAAAGCTAGAAGAATACATATAATAAATGGTAGCACAGTTTTCAGCTGTGTCAACCGTTCCACCGCTCCCATTGTCTGGGGTTTGCAGTTATACCTGTGTGCAAGTGGAGGAGGAGAGCTTTGAATTTGGCCATTTCTTGAAAATGCCATTTCCATCTGCCCTAATTACTACTGATAATGGTTTGTTTGTTGCCTCTCACACATGTTCCATTATGGTTTTTCTACCGTATTTATTGTCAAAATAATTATGTTTTCCTCTCCTGATTTGTTTTAGAGTTTGATTTTTTTTAGTTCAACACTTGTACAATGAAGATTAAACCATCGACTTTTAAGAGATGGTAAATTCGTGTCTTATCTTATCTATTAAGTTATGTTTGGATTGACTTTAAAATGTCTATTTTAAACTTCAAAGTTTTTAAAATGTTTACTTTAGTCTTTAACAACATGTCTAAATATACTTGGAATGAACATTTTAAACATTCAAGGGACCAATTTTAAAAATTAAAAAAAAAATCTTAAAAACATTTATCAAAGCCTATTCAACCTTGGAGTTTCATTCTTTCTTTATTTTTGTTCTCTTTGTTCTCAAAGCCTATTCAACATTCAAAACATTTATCAAGATACTGGTGGTATATTCAAATTGCAAGGGTTGCATGTGTTTTGGTGGTATATTCAAATTGCAAGGAATGCACGTGTCGAATATATATCCTGGATCCCAGGCTTGTGACGTTACAACTCCATTTTGATGAAGTTGAATAATAGTGTTTATCTATCAACATTTGTCAAGTGAATATATCAATTTTAAGAAATGAGTGTATATCTAGGATCTTTAGATTTTTTGTTACTATTTTTTGTTATTGTTCCTTTATAATTCGTGCATTATTTTTTTAATTTAAAATATTTGTTGAAAAATAAAATTTTATTGATCAATTACAAGCTTATGTTTCTTTTATTGAGAGAAAAAAATCATGTGTAACTTAATGTCTCACCAAGTTTTCAATTAATTCTAAATATTAAATTAATTAATTGATGAATAACCAATAATAAATTAAAAATTTATTATCAAGAATAAGTTAAAAATTATTTATCAACAATAACTTTTATGAAATCTAAGGAGTTGAAATATAAAGAGTTTTGTTATTTCATTCTCAAGAAGTTAGAATAATTTTTCTTTAATTACAATTACAATTATAATATGAAATCAAATCAGTAGTTAATTTAATAATTATTAAGGTTGAAACATTTAGTACATAACAAAAAGTTAACTTGAAAATATTTATAAATTGTAATAATCAAACAAAGTAACAAAAAAAAACAATGAGTCCAAATTAGGTAAAATAATTTTTTCAAAATAAAAATATAAAAAAATGTATATTTTTTAATTAATATATTAAAAAGAATAAAATGTAACCTAAAATTCATTAAGATTGTAGTATGAAATAATGCAATTTAAATGCACCCATAAAAATATTAAATGAATGAAACGTGAAAAGCTAGAAAGTAAAAAGTTTACCTCCATGTAGATAAATTAATTCAAAAATTAATATTTTTATCTAATTATATTTAATTACATAATATGAAAGTTTTTGGAATGTCAAAAGTTTTATAATTCTTTCATTCCTTTCAACTCTAAATTTGTCTCTTCCACTCATTTCCACTACAATTTGAAATCTACATTTTAAGAAAATTAAGATAAAAAAATAATTATTGAAAAATCAAAATATAGTCTAATAGTAATTACGAAAATAATTATGAATTTGATGAAGTGAACAATAAAACATGGAAAAACTAGAAATACATATATTAATTTAGATATCATTTCTTTGTTAAAAAAAAAATAGGTATTGTATTAATTTAGATATCATTTCTTTGTTAAAAAAAAATTAGGTATTACTTTCTATCATTGTAAAAAAAAATCATAATTATTTATACATAAACTGCAACTAACTTGAAATATTCCATACATTTTTATTTTTGGCCAAAATACCTTTTTAGTCTCTGAGTTTTCAAACTCAACAAATCTACTCCCGAGGTTTGCATTTGGTAGCAGTCTTAGTTCTTCCATCAGCTTTTCTGTTAATTTCTACGGGAAAGCTGAGGTAGCACCTATTTTTTATTTAAAAAAATCTAATTTTTTTATTATTAAATTAAAAAAACATTTTTCTTATTTTTTTTCTCTCGTCTTTCTCTCTCTTCCCACTTTCTTCTCCCTCCTCCTTCCACCTTCTTCTTCCTTCAAACCCATTTCAAGTCACCACGAACCTCATCTCAGTAACCTCCGCACGGAGGCTTTCGGATGGCAATGCAATACCTTGATTTCCAGCGAAGTGCAACACCCACAAATTGCGATTCCAGTGAACATCCATGAGTCTGACATGTGCAACAACTTCGACGAGCACCATAAACACATTCGGCCAATACCCACGACGGGAGCTCCTCGACTCAGGCAACGCGACATCTATGATGAACACCCACGAGCCGGGGACATTTCGTCGAGCTCGACGCTCAGATCCAGTTGAAAACCCATGGGCCAGTTGTGAAACGAATTAAGGAGGGGGAAGATGGTTTGATTGTCAAGTTTGTGTGTCAATTCAAATCTAGTGATTGCGTGGGTCTCGGGTGCTACATGTCGCCGGAGGATTTTCGGGTGATGCATGTTATGGGTTGTAACGACCCGACTTATCCTATTAGACTTTATAGGGACGTTACTATATGCATGTTAATGGAATTTAGAAATCTTTGGTAAAAGACAGAAAGAATTAAACTTTTTTGCTAAACAATCAAAATCTTTTAGTCCGGGATCCCTTTAAAAATCATTGCAAAATATAATGTGAATCAAAACGTTAAATCAAATGAAATAGTTTCACTTCAATTAAGTTTACTTAACAAAATATTTTTAAATAAAACATAAACTAGATGCGGAAGCTATACTCCTCATGATACCCATGACCCTTTCAGCAAACCACCTTGCCACTAGCCTAAAATATGTTCTTGCCTTTACCTGAAAAGAAAAACATTTTGAAAAAGGATGAGTATTTAAAATACTCAGTAAGTGACCTCACTACCGGGTCAGGATATGCATACACATACATAATGAGTTTTCGAAAACATTTTTTTTTCCTTTGGTGGCACCTAAATTCCTTTCTTAGCGGAAACCTTTCCTTAACTATTTTCCTTCGGCTTTTAATGTGGACAATTTAACCCATCCTAACTATGCTTTCATTCATATAGCCTCGTAAGGCTCCTTCACATAAAGCCTCGTCAGGCTCCTTTTCATATAGCCTCGTAAGGCTCCTTTTTATATAGATGTACATCAATAAATTTAGGAGGGTAATTGTCACAGCCTTCGAAATCATTTCATCATGAAAACACATGTATGCATGAGGTCCCAAAACATCTTTCATTTTCATTCAGTGATGCAACATATAGAAACATTCTCACGTTAACCATCATACATCATAATTCTTGCATCACATTTGTAAGGATATCTGGCAAACATACATGTGAGAATGACTTTTCACACATAGAATTTCAAAACTCATAAGTAATCATGAATATAACATTTTTAAAATCTTTTTATTTCAAAAGTAGTTTTACATGTAAGAATCCTTTTCGAAATATAGCATTTTAAATTCATCACAAATCATAAATAAAACATTTAAAAATCTTTTCATTTCAAAAATAGTTTTTCACTTCAGACCCCAACTTGCATTTAAGCATACCGGCATAAAGTCCCTTACCTTGACTAAGCTCAAGAATCCAATTCACCCAAATGCTCACCAAAAATTCAACTGCCTTGAACCTCGGTCACACGATTTGGGGCCTAATCAAAGTCATCCTTAAGGTTAGTATAGATCCCTAAAATCCATAATTGAGCCCAAAGTTTCTTCCACCAACTAAATTCCCAAAATTAGAATTAATTCTATAGCATTTAACTTAATCGCAAATTGGTGGGTAAAACTGAATTTAAGTCATAAGATCCATAGATTAATCTTATTTTCAATTGATCTACCATACAGCCCAAAGCTCAAGGATCTTCGTGACTTACCGAAAATTTCGCTCCAACAGTCCAAATCCTACTGGACAGCGACACGCTCGTGATTTTGATGCCGGAACAGAATGGGTATCCTTGAAACAAAGTCAAGATTCATGAATTCAATCTTACCCAACCAAGATCGTCAAAGAACTATGTAGAAACCAATTGCTTACCCACAATTAAAGGCTCGCTGGACTGGAAGAGGCTAATCGGAACGGCGGCGGCGTGAACAGTGACTGCGTCGTGAACAGTAATCGCGGTATGAACAGTCCCCCCGCTGTATGAACAGTACCCCCACAATATGAACAGTACTCACGGTATGAACAGTCTCGCTGTATGAACAGTCCCTGCGGTATGAACAGTCCCCGCGCGTGAACAGTAACCGCCCCCCGTGAACAGTACACGCGCGATGGATGTTTGTTGAAGAAGAAGAAGCTTTCGAATGGATGGGGTCTCTTGGTAGTGAAAGGGATAGAGAGAGAGGGATTGACGGTGGATGCTGTTTTTCATGGAGGAAGAGGAGAAGGTTGGAGAAGATGACGGCTTGGCTTGACCTAGGGCTGCGTGTAGTATAAAAATAATAGAGAGGGATATTTGGGCTTGGGCTTGGCTCAAAGTCACCTAATAAACAAAATTTCCCTTAACCCAATTAATTCCTTTTTTCCCTTCTTTCTTCCCAATTCACCCTCCAATTTCTCAAATTTCAATTATGCAAATCTCTAAAATTTACTTTCAACACAACTTTAAACATGAAATTGGCCTTACAATTAATCCATATCTCAAAAATTAAAACTTTAATTAAAACCTGAAAATGTTGGTCGTTACATAGGTCTAGCTGGAAGCTCGTGGATGGTCGCCGCCGAAGAAGGAGAGGGAAGAAGATGATAAAGAAAGAGGAAAGAAAATGACAAGAAAAAGAATAGAAGATGAAGAGGGAAGGAGATGAAGAAGGAAGAAGGAGAAGATGAAAAAAGAATAAAAGAGCTACATTGTTCTGCATTTGATTAAAATAATTTTTTAATTAAAAAATTGAAAATAATAAAATAATATTTTTTTTAATAAAAAAATAGGTGCCACATCACATCTCTGTTTGGGACTAATGAAAAATTGGATGGAAAGACTAACAGTATAACTAAATGCAAAACTTAGGAGTAAATTTGTTGAGTTTGAAAACTTATGGACCAAAAAAAAAACCAAACGCAAAATTGAGGGACTAAAAATGTATTTTTTCCTTTAATTTTTAACTTATTTTATTATTAATAATAATAATTTATTTTCATATTTTTTAGAATCACGATAATATTCAATAATAAAATAAATTTATCAATTTGTAATGTATAAAAAATTTATGATCTTTTTTATAGATTTAAAGTACATATTAGTTTGTTAGATAGATTTTTTTAATGAATATAGCTAATTTTTTTATAATATATAATAAGTAAAAAATATATATAATGTGCACTACACGTGGTAATAAACTTGTAACGCCCGATGTTAGGAGGGGTACATGAATGAACCGAGACCACATCCGAATGAGAGGGATCCTGAGGCTATGCAACGCATGGTTAAGAAAGGCTTAAAAAAAATTGACAGTTACTATCTATACCAACAAGGTGCACCTTCCTTTTCGGTGGCCCAATCGTAGGAACTCCAAAGTTAAGCGTGCTTGGTTTGGAGCAATCCTATGTTGGGTGACCTCTTGGGAATTTTCCTAGGAAGCATGTGAGTGAGGACAAAACATGCTAAAAGGACCTGTGTTGGTTTGTAGGGACAGTCTTCACTCTTAGAAGCAGTTCAAAACAAGTAAGGTGACGTGGCCAGGTCGCAGGGGATGCATGGGAATGCTGGGGCCATCAGGTGCCGAATCTGGATTCCAAATCCTGATCCGAATCCTGGGACTAGGGCGTTACAAAACTAGTCAACTTAAGTGAGTTTATTGCTGATTTAACACCCGCATCATTATATTAGTGCATATATTTTCGAAACCATGCTATCTGTTGTTAGAAAATAAATGGTAAATTATAGTGAGAAAATAATGGTTATCTTTTTAAAACGTTCATGAACTAAATTAGATATTTTGAAGGTGCACGAGATTTATTTTGTTTGGACTTTGTCTTCGAGAACAATAGAACACATGTACATTCCAATATGGTTCACAATTAGCTTTCTTAAGATGCCCTCATGTTTTTCCATTAGTTGCACCAAAAAACTTTTTTTTGGATGCCTAATTTATTTGATGATTGGACTTCACAGTTCTAACACAAATATACAACCTCAATTATATATTGAATAATTAATGCCCATTTGATAATCAATTAATTTTTAGTTTTTGATTTTTGGTTTTTAAAAAACAAGTTTGTTTGATAAGCAATTGAGTTTTTTACTTTTATATTTTTGAAAACATTTTAAAAATTGGTAAGGAATTTCAAAAACGAAAAAAAAAATGGTTAAATTATCAAAAATACCCATGAACTATGGGGTTGGTTTCAATTATACCTCCAAACTTTGAAAAGTTTCATTTTAACCCTTGAACTTTGATATTTGTTTCAAAAATACCCTTGAAGGCTTTTTTTCAATAAATTCATGGTCGGAAAATGATGTTTTTGCATTTGTATTGTTGCTTATGTGAATATATTTGAACATATACATTGAAAAAAAAAATCAAGACATGCAAATACGTCATTTTCGTCCATAAATTTAACGGAAAAAATCTTCAAGGGTTGTTTTTAAACAAACTTCAAAGTTTAAGGGTTAAAATAAAAATTCTCAAAGTTTAGGGGTATAATTGAAACCAACTCTATAGTTTAGGGATATTTTTGATAATTTAACCCAAAAAAATCGTTTTTAAAAACGCAATTTCGCTTTTCGAAAACCCTGCCCCCGCCACAAGCCAATAACCACCATTCTGCATTTTGGGAAAATCATGATTGAAAGGTTTTTTCCCTTTCATTTATTTTTTTGAAAGTTTTTTTCCCTTCATTTCTTACTTTAAAATATTAATATCATTATTGGTTTTTTTTTTTTTTTTAAAAAAAGAACTATATCATATATTCATGTCAAAAGAACTTTTTTGTTTCAAAATCTTAGTAAAAAAATGTTGCAGTTTCCTACCCTCAATTCAATTTTTGCTAATTTGTTCATTAGTTTTAACAGAAAAACAATATAAAATGGGGCCAAAGTATTTGCTCTATTACTTGATAGATGTATAATTATGTTTACAATAAAAATAGATATATAGTGGCAGATATGGGTTTCTGTACTTGACTACTACAAAATTCATTCCTTTGATAAATTAGTGGTTTAAATGGAAAGTTGCCTTCTCCCACAATGGCCCTAGACTCATAGGCTTTTTGGTGGCCATTTAAACCATCATCTATTGAAAGCTGTCAAAAATAAACAAAGGCAAAATGTGCTTTTCAAGCCAACCATGTCTGATCAGTCTTAGCATATCATATCTCTCAATGGATAAGATACCAATTATTATACCAAAAATTGATAGTTCATTTTTTCACGCCTACTATGGTTGAACACAAAAAGAAAAAAAACAATCAACGTTTTATGAATGATTTTTATTTATTTATTTCATGGTTGTAATATCTTGACATCACTTTTACTTATTAAAATTCTAAAAGCAAAACAAGACATAAGGTGACACATTCAGTCATAGAAGAGGGAGGAAAATCTCGAAGCAATTGAGTGTTGAATTTGGATTCTAATTCTCAATGTTTGGTGTTCTGTCTCCAAGATGAAAAAGATTACTAAGTTTTTCGACGAGTCTCAAAATAATTTGGTAGCTGCCAAAAAAGTTTTGATGATCAAAGTGAATTTAGAATGGAAGAGACATGACAGAGTAACCACAGTCGGTCCAAGGGTGCATGTATAAACTTAAACCCTAAATAGATAGTGGTATATCTACACGATTGGAGCGATTATTACCCAAAAAAAAAAAAACACCACTAAAGAAGTGAGATGGATGATTGTTCAAAACTTCCTCTAAAGATTGCATTAATCGTAGTCATTTCTCAATCATATTCTTAGATTAGTAACTCTCCTAGGTTATCAAAATGAGCCAATATCAATTAGGGTTGAATCCATGGATTGTCCAATCAAGTAAAAGAGTCTTGAATTATAAGGTTTTTGGTATGTAATTAAGCATGCTATTTAATCAAGTAGATTCAACCTAAGTGCATATTATTAGATAATCATGGGGTTCCATCTCAAAGCCAATTGGCAATAAGAGGAGTAGCCCATTTATCTTATAAATTGTGAGGTAGATGGTGCCTCTTTGGTCACCATTCTTGGGTAGAATCCAAATTTTTAGACCGAATACCCGTTTGGCTTCATGGGCTCTGATACCATATTAAATAATCATGGAGTTCCATCTCAAAATTAATTGACAATGAGAGAAGTAGCTCATGTATCTTATAAATTGTGAGATCTCTTTATCTTTCTGATGTGAGATTCTCAACACATATTACATACAATCAAAGTTATACCTTAATTGAGAGAAAGAATGTCGCGTATAGATACCTTCTTTGGGATTAATTGAGCAACCGTGCGAAGTGTCACAACCATACTAAGAAGAGAGTAGGTTGTGACCCTCACAGCGCAGACAGGTGCAACGGCGGCACGCAAGTGTCGCCCATATGGCCACGCGAGGGCCAAGAGAAGACAAGTGCCATGATGCGACCGAGGAGGACGGTGCATCATCTAACACACCAACATATGTAGGCATGAACGCCAAGTTGAGATTTAAGCAAAACAGGGAGGAACCATGTCGTCTAAGGTGGCATCTACAAGCTTAGTGGGGGTCAGATGGGGACCCGAGCCATATCCTCGAAAGTCGGGGTTCCGTCATGAGTTTTGACGTGCGGCTCTGGAGTTAAGTCCGTATATGGACAAGATAGAAGCTCGCCAGATTTCGTGTCGATCGGAGTCCAGACGAGCGCTCCACGCTGGCGTATGATCCCTCGCCAAATTGACGTGCAAGGGTGCCAGGAGGAATGATCTCAATATGCTACCTTAGGGGGAGGCATGGTGTCAGCTCTCCACCACCCCTGGGCCTCAGGGCCTAAGCGAGCTACCCCATGGCACATGCGTGTGTCATGGTGTGGGCGAGCATCTGCAAGACGAGTGTCTTGGGCGTCTTCTTATGGAATGGGATTTCCTAAGACAGTGTCGGGCGGCACGGGTGTGCCGGCATTGCGCCCCTTCCCATGGGCTAGAGGTTCGACCATAGGACCCGGTAGCGGCCAGCGACGCGAGAATGACTCGACATGGACACGGAAGGATCCATGCCTCGATATGACTCGGATGGATGGATGTCCGAGCGGCCCCGATTATGAAGGCGACCCATGGGAAGGATTTCGATAACATGTCCGAATGAGCGGCTAAGTCATGTGACCTCCCGAGGCTCGGGATAGGATCCCTATTCATCAGTGGAACCCGATAGTTTTCGGTTTGGATGGTACTTGCCCGATATGTCCCGGTTTGTGTTATAATGCCCCGAAAAGCTCCGGTTTGCATCGGTTTCACCCGGTAAGCATTATAATCACCCGGTAAGTCCCGATAAGTGCCCGATAAGCTCTGGTTGAGCGTTTTAAGGCCGTTTTGGCCCAAAGAAGGGTCCGAATGAGTCCCGGTGAAGTTCCAGACTGATGTAGAGACATTGTGGACATGTCTAAGAGTTGAGGGACGATGTCCCAAGAAGCGACAATGTATTATGATGACCTTGGCCTAATGTAGAGGCAAGGTTGAGCCTTAGGACTTGGCCTAGAGTAGAGGCAAGTCGGCTAGAGTCGCGTTTGAGTGAACATACACGTACAGGCGATGTGTATGGCCAAGTATACTTTCGCTGCATGATAAATGAAGCTTGGTTAAGTTGAATAACCTCGCTTAAGGTCCGACTAAGCCACAAAGCTGGGCGAAAAGTGGATTGGGGCTTGAGTTCCCCTTAAGGTTGGCCATGATAAGGCGAAAAATCATGGCGCCGCGCGGTTGGAGAAATACGACCGTGACACGAAGCACCTACGCATTTCTAAGCCCATAACAAGTGTAATAATATATCAACATTAAAGAAATTGAATAGTTATTTTTCTTGTTTCACCATTTTCAAAAATGGTTGCATTATTTTTGGTAGTTGAAGAACCATACTAGCTCATTTATTTATAACATTTATTATGGATATATATAAAAGATTATGGACCTAACATGAGCTGTAATAAAAGTTGGAAGGTCCCCATATTACCATTGCTTTCCTTAACCTAGACATTGAATACTCCCCTATTTTTCATCCATATTTCCAAGTTCCCCCCAAAATTTATCCCCATGACAGAATATATGGATATCAGAGATTCAAATAAACTAATTAATTAGAATAAATAAAGCTTGTAATAATCTATAATTTAAGGTCAGTTTGAAACACTTGAACTCTTTTTTAAGCACTTGAAAAGTTATTCCAAACAGGTCCTTAGTAAAATTTCATAGAAATTTTATTCTCGATGTTTTTAAATAATAATTTTAGTTTATCTATTTTTTTATTTAAAAATCTTGTTTGTTAATTATTTTATTTATTTTATATCGTCTTTTTAAAGTTAAGTTTATTTTTATCCAAAATAATGTATAAAAGTTAAGTTTATTTATTTCATAAGCTGTTGTTTGATCTGATACGGCCTTTTCCCTGCTTGCCTCACATGATTATTATTAATTTTTTAAAAAAACAATTACCAAAATTTAAAAAAAAATGACTTATAAAAAAAAGAAAACTACTAGCTACCTATTTGCCAAAAAAAGTATTTTTTTTTTCCTCATGTCGATTTAATAAGAAACTTCATCGTTAAACATATTTGATTTGGAACAATTATTCTATATTGAGGTAGGTTCTTAGGAAATCCTCCTAGCTAGGAAGGACGTTAGGTTTGAAAGGATCTGTATTTTAGTTCTAAACTTTTAAAATCTTTATATTAGTCCTTAAGCTTTAAAAAAAATCATTTTGGTCATTATATATCCAACCATTAATCATTCAACAACGAATGAATGACTTGACCTTAAATACATATCTTAAGTCATATATGACTAACAACTTGAGCATAGCTCAACTTTTTAGAACATATATATATATTCGACTAAGAGGTCTGAGAGTCGAATCCCTTCACCCACATGTTGTTGAATTAAAACAAAAAAAAAGTCACACATTTGCTAGGGTCCTAAGGTAAGGAATATATATTTTGAGTTTAACAAATATAGAGGTCCAAGATCGAACTTTCAACCTTAAAAAAGGCAATAAACGTCTAATCCACATAACTATATGATTGGATTGGCTAGGTATTTCCAAGGTTTAAAATGTCGATGTCGACGGAAATGTCGAAGTCTCAATTTTATGTAAATGTCGATGGAAATATCGATAAAATGTCGATGTCGATGGATATTTCTGAAAAAATTTTAAAAACAAAAAATTCAAAAAAAATATTTAAATTATTAAATGAACATTTTACACTTTTTAAATGAGTTAAAATACTTGTTACATTATTATATTCACATTAAGTTACATTTTCTTGCTATTTTTTTTAATATTTTGTCAATTTTGTACGGATAGTGGAAATGTTGATTCCCCCCTTATATCGATGTCAAACCCATGGACATGTGGAAATTTCGATGGAAATGTCGACATGTCAATGGAAATTTAATACCCTGGGTATTTCTTTAATATATATACATATTCCAAGTTATTATTATAATCCTATTTTTTCATTTCACATAAAGTCAATGGCACTATTGGTAATTTCATCAAAACACAAGCCCAAATACAAAACAAAGAACCTATATTAATAACCCTAACCACCTCCACACAAAACCCAAGAAGCAAAAGCAAAATCAAATCAAACCCAACAAGAAAAACCCCACTATTAAGATCTGAAACAACAACAAAAAAAAAATGGCTCTCATCACAGAAGAGCTCAAAGCCAAAGCCGACGAGGTCTACTATGGCGACAAGATCTCACAAGAGAAAACAAGGCTTCTACTCAAAGAAGTGGGACTCCCAAATGGGCTTTTGCCATTGAAAGACATAATAGAATGTGGGTACGTGAAGGAGACTGGCTTCGTTTGGATGAGGCAAAAGAAGGCCATAACCCACAAGTTCCACAAAGTTGGGAAGCAAGTCACCTACGCCAAAGAGGTAACCGCCAATGTCGAGAAGAATAGGGTCAAGAATTTGACTGGTGTTAAGGCCAAGGAGCTTTTGATTTGGCTCACCTTGTCCGAGATTTACGTCGACGACCCGCCGACTGGGAATATTATGTTTCAGATCCCAGCTGGGCTGTCCCGGGCTTACCCGGTCGACGCATTCGAGATCGAGGAGGAGGCGATGGAGAAGAAGGAAGAGAAAGAGAAAATGGAGGAGAAGGAAGTGAAGGAGAAGAAGGAGGTAAGGGAGGTGAGTAATGGAGGGAGTGTGGTTGTGAATGTGAAGGAGGTTTGAGAATGTTTCTTTTTCTGGTTCTTCATGTGTTAGGGTTGAGTTTTCTCTTTTGGTGTTTGCTTTCAATGGTTGTGAAAGCCCTATGATTGGGATTGGTAATAATAAGATAATATTATAAGTTTTCTTTTTTTTTTCTTTTTTTTTTTTGGGGGGGGGAGGGGGGGGGGGGGGGGGGGGGGGTTATTTTGATATAAATTTCTTTTGGTTAAATTATAATTTTAGTTTTTACAATTAGTGGTTGAATAGTTGTGTTTATTTAAACATGTTATGATGAACACAAATGTATGACTGAATTGCTATAATGTGATAGAGAAATGATAAAAGAAAGTAGACAATTGGACAAAATAGAGTAACATGATCTATAAAAAATATTCGATAAGTTACTTTAAGAAAAAGGTATGTAGTATGTGTATTGCATAATTGCATACATTCTTATACACAACACGACTTATTACATATGCTCAAGCTATGATGTTCAAATCAACTTATGTCACCTAACTACCAACATTCTGTCTCTAAGAGTCATACTTCATCTAAAACTCTTTCGAAAGAGTTTAAGATTTGTCATGTGATTCTTTACAAATTACCTCATAATTTTGATAAAGAAGTTTGATCTTCACCAAAGTTCTAATAGCACTAAAGTATTTCTTCTATAAATTAGAACATTCGCAACCATTTTATGAGATACATTTATTCACATGATACACAAGTTTTTTTTTTGTTAAATCCTTTGACTATCTCTCCACATTTTGCTATCATGTACCTAATTTAGTTCCGTCAATAAATGCTTTAACTAGTGTTAGTTGAACTCTCTCAACGATCTATTTATTATTTCTAATCTTTTTCTCTTATTGATATACGATTTCCATTTTTTCTACCACTTGCATTTTCCAAAGTGTATTTATTTTCATGAATGTGACACAACAAACATTGTCTTTTTTTTTTCTTGTTGTTCCCTAATTTTAGGGTTTTTAACCGACATTCTATCACTCTTCCCTAGATATAGTCTTTATTTTACCTTAAAATATATAATTAAAAGTATGGAGATTTATTGAGTAAATAGAAGAATATATAAGAATAAACTTTAATATAGTAGTTGAGAGGATGAAACTAAGGATGACTATGCATCACATATTTTCCTTCAAAATAAATTCATCAACCTTCCCTAGTACTTGATATATATATTCCTATGTGTCTCTCAAAATATACGATACTCTACTACAACTAGGTGAAACTTGCTAGTATACTCTATCACACAACTTCGGACCTTTAAGAATGAGAGAGTGAGAAAATGATGGAAGGTTCGTCAAAAAGATAAGAAACAATGAGCTTGAAAGATTGGTGTTAAAAAGTGTTTAGAAATGAAGGGCCATAATTCTTTATAATTAAGCTTTTTACCTTCCTTTCATTTATCAACTTTACGAACAAATAGTTATTAACATCATTCACTTAATTTTCTAATAATCTCTAGATGTAAATGTGTGAAGGAAGTGGTATGAAGTTAAAGTTTTAATATAATTGATGAGAGAAATGTTTTTTCTGGAAGATTGAAGTAAAATCCCTGTAAGTATAATAATATTTGATTAACCATAACTTTATCTAGCTAGAAATAATTTTATATAATATAAAAATTAAAACTAAAAACAAGAAATAGAATAAAGGAAGAAAAAACTTCTAATGGCCAAATTGTTTCAGATTACTTTCTATAAAATTATTCCAATTGATATTTTCTAACCAGAAATGCTCTAATTAATTCAACTGTCTCTTGAGTGCCAAGTTAGATCCAAAATCTATTTTTAATATTATATTATATTTAATAAATATATGATGTATTTCCAATTATGAAACCTTATAAGGCCCTCATAGAGTTGGGCCCATTCCTATCAGATTTACCATAATGAAAAGGGGCAACAAAATATATAGCTAAACATTAGGAAAAAATTTAGATATGGCTAAAATAAATAGGCAGTTTTGATCAATGGCTATTTATTTATTTTTTAATTATTGCCACATGTGAGGTGCACATGTGATGTCCTTTATTAAAAATTTCAGTTTATCCTTCAGATGTTTCTCTTTTGTAATTTATTTAAAGTGTATCTAAACTGAAATTAGAAATATTTAAATTGAAATAAAAATCTTCATATCTATTTAAAATCTTTTAAATTTTGGTCTTTATAAAGATTTTGTTTTGTAAGATATGTTTTTTCAAACCACCTTTTTTATTTTTGAAATTCTTATCAACTTATTAATTGTTAAATTTATTTTCTTTTATTCTTCTTCTTACTTTTACTCTCTTTTCTTTAGGTCTCATTCATTAACTCATATTTCAATTTGTTTCTTTCCATTTTTAGGTATGTTTATATTTTTTTTTTCTCTTTTCGGTCTCATCTTCTTATTTTCTTTAATTTTCAAGTTTCTTGTATGAAAAAAAAATAGAATGTATTAAAAAAAAAAAAAACAATGTCGGGTTTGTTAATGAAAAAAAACCAATCCAAAAACGAAGACTAGAAAAAAAATCAAAAACAATAAAAAAAAGACTAGAAATCAATCCAATGTCAGGTTCCTTTTTTTATTGTTGCAAACATAAGTTCTATGATTAACTACATTTTCAATTTTTTATATGGAAGTACCATTATTTTCAATGATCTGTTAGTATTTTTTATCTTAAATCATGAATGCTCAATTACAATATACTTAATTTTTTTAAAATTTTCTATTTATTTCTCACAAATATATGGTATTTCCACGTTCTTTTCTTAACCTAATTTAGCTTTTATTTTGTTCTATGTCTGCAAGATCTAATCACTGTGTAATTTATATTTTTCTTTGTGTACTAGTATTATATGTTGAAATCTAATTTGTAGGAAGTACTTTGTAATTTTTACATAATTCATATTAAGAGTGATAGGAATGAACACTTCATCCCACAGCTGAACATTGGATCGTCTTTGATTTTACTTAGAATTAAACAAAATCTAAGGTTAGACAATAAATACCTTTATATATTATGGAGATATTTCCGACGTGTCTTTAATCTTCTTGCTCAAACTCCAACGAGGTTTAAACTTTAACTCCATAAAGCCTACTTGCTATGACTCGAACACAGTGTTGACTGAGAAATTTCAGCCAATCTCCACTTGTCACATGGATATTCCAAATTAATGACGAAACTACAAACAATTAAATTTGGGACCAATTATAAATTGACATGTGTCCCAAATTTAATTTGAAGAAAAAAATTGGAAAATTCTAAAAATTAAAAGGCCACATGTCTTCATTATGACAATTTGACCAAACAATTAAATTTAATTTGCTCAAATTGGATTATATGGAATTTGGGTCAAAATTAAATAAAACTCAAATCCAAATGGTTAGGCCCAAAACCAACCAAAGCCCAAGTCCATTGTTGGGCCTGGATGCCATTAAAGCTCAAGCCCATATGCCTATAGAAAGCTCTATAAATAGAAGAGCTCTCCTTCATTTGAAGGGTTCATAAATTTTATTCTCTAGAGAACTCAGAGAGAATTGAGAGCAAAAAAGGCTAAAGTCCTTAGGTGTTGAATGCTCCTTGGAGTCCTTAGGTACTGAATGCTTCAAGACAAATCCTTAGGTGTTGAACTCTCTTTGAAGACCAAAAACTCTTCAAGACTAGTCCTTAGATACTGAACACTCCTTGAAGTGCTGAACACTCTTGGAATACCAAAGACCCTCCAAGACAAGTCTTTAGGTGCTAAACGTTCCTTGAAGACTAAAGACTCTTCAAAGACCAAAGACGCTTTGAAGACAGAAAGAAGTAATGATCAAAATATCTTTGAAGACAAGTCGAAGGCATTTGAAGCGTACACGACTCCAAGACTTCAATTATATCTTCAAGAGGATCAACAAGCCAATGGCCTATCCAACAATCGACAAGCCAAGCGCCGATCCAACAAAGTCAACAAGCCAAAGGCCGATCAAAAAAAACCAACAAGCATGCTCGAGAACAAGCTTTTAGCCCTTGAGACATTTGTACATGAGAGAGTAAGAATCAGAGGAACAGATTAGAGATTGTACCACATCCACAAAATTAATACAAATATAAATTTATTTACATGTGTCTCATTTCTCTTTCTTTGTTGAAATCACGTGTGAACACACAAGACCAAGACTTGTGGGGCATCTTGAAAGAAAATCCACAAGGGATTGGAGAGGAAAAGGTCTAAAGAGAATTATATAATTCTCTATTGAGGAGATGTGTGCTATAATGGCTCAAACCAAAGATCCTATTTATAGAGACTTGGGGTAAATCTTTGTCATAATTAAATAATATATATTTTAATATCTAATATATCAAAATACATATATTTAATCTCTTTGAATCTTATTCAAATCTTTTAAATTCTCCTGCAATATTTATTTTTTTATTTGAATCTTATTCAAATTTTATAAATATCTTTTCTTTAATGCATGTAATATACATTAATTATTTTAATATTTAATGTATCAAATACAATAAATATATTTTCCTATTTTATATTTAATATATCTAATATATTCAGTATTAATTTGAACATTTCAAAATTTTCTTTCAACTAAATTGATCTTTTAGTGTTACTATGAGCTAGCAAGGGACCTTATCGACCTACATATTATAAACTCCAATGATACAAAAATAATTAATTAATTTTCATTCATTAACTTTAGTTCACTTCATTATAGACTTAGAGCTGCACTCTTATGTTCTGTAGGACAAGTTGTGTTCAAAGACATAACAATTACATGCAAGTCGATCATTCACGAGTTATTTGTAATTACAGCTGGGTCAAAAGTCCGTTTTACCCTGTAATTATATCTTGCACCTTAAGTACCATTGATCCTCTAATAAACAATTTAATTTGTTTATGATCCAACCATAAACTAAGTCCTTCTCGAGCTAGTGAGAGGGTGGGGCCCTATTGTTCAAGTCCCAAAATCAGCACTTAAGGGAACTACTCATCTACTTACCATATATGAGAAGGAGTGAATTTCATCTTGTAAGATTATGTTTCCAGTTCACTATTTGGTCAAGTCTCCAAAATGGTAGAGTTATTGAATCGGCTACAAAAGTCACTCTCACCCATGCAAATCAAAGGATTAAGATCGACTCGCATATGATCATCCTGATGAAATATTAATCTTCTCAATTAACGGATTTATAAAGAAAGATTAAATATTTTGTGGTCCAGTCTTATACAAACTCATTGTATAAAATACCCCCACTCACATGTCTCCTCATGAACGATTTGGATCAAAACATTTGTAACTATTACAAAGTGGGCTGTATCAATAGTGTTAACAAGATAAGACATCTAACCTTATCCATATACTATGACCTTTTAGGTTATTTCTTGAACATGATCATCTCGTATGTCAACCACATACTATTCAAGATTATACTAATAACCTAGAATTTTTCATATAGTGGATAATATTATATTGTAAATAAAATAATCAAAATTATTATTAATTATTAAATAGTTAATTAATTATGAGGCTTTAGTGCATATATAAATCCCAACAAAGAGTTGTTCTATAATTTATATTCCTTGTAGTTGCTGAATAGTAGGTTGACATATATTATTTATTTAAAGTATAAGTTTCACAAGCTATAAATTTTTCAGAAGTTTAAATAAGTTCAAAGCATTAACTAGCAAAATAAGATAAAGATACAAAATTTATCATGCTAGAAATTTTCAAAATACATAATGAGCTCTTCAACATAACTAATTTATCATACTATTTCAACATCAATTCAAATTATAATTATGAATCCCATAAGATTCATAAAACAAAAGTAGAACCAAAGAAGTACACAGTCTATAGATTCAAAAAGGTCTAATTGGTCTAATTCTGAAATTAAAAGAGAAGTTCTAAAACATTCTTGATTTTGCTAGATTTTTAATTAATATTTTTCATAGCTGAGGTGGAGGTCGAATGTAGGGTCGTATGTTAAGGATGTGTTATGTGCGTCACTTAATCTGATTCCTTTTACCATACCTTCAAAGTTTTGTACAAAATCTTTTAAATCGCAGTACTTTAACTATAACAACCTAGCTAACTTAAAGTATAATATAATATAATAGAATCTATTTATATTTAAATATATTTTCTATCTCATATCTTCTCTAAAAATCGTAAATAATATTTAAATAGTTATTTGTAAATACCTTAATGTTCGGTCACAAAAGTCTTCGTTGTCGTTTCGTCTTTTTCTTCACCCGTGTCATTGCTCGATGGTATTACTCTGACGTTTAAAGTATCAAAGTGTCACCATTCACCATGGAAGCCAAGCTTTAAATTTTTTTTTAAAAAAAGAGTGGAGTATTTCTTACCTTTTTTGCCAAACAAGTTTGGGGAACCACTTTGTCGAATGAGCTTTGAAGCTTTGCTGAAGGAGGAGATGGGTTCAAGGAACCCTAGAAATACCTTAATCTTAATTGCTTGTTGAAGGAAAGGAACGAACAAAGAAAGAACCCTAGAAAACCCTTCCATCCATTCTATGTTCAAGGTAAATCTCCCACCAAAATGTTTTGTTTTCAATTTTAATTACTTTTGTATGGTAGTCTGTAAATGATTATTGATTTTGATTTTTTGGTTTAAATTATAATCTATCATGCATGCAATTTCATTGGCTCTTCAATCTATTAATTAACAATTTTTTGTTTATTTTTTTGTTTTGTAATCCATTTTTAATTGTTGTGTATTTGTTCCTCATTAGATTCATCTATGTTTAATTTTTTTTTATTTATCGTTAATATTTTTTTAATTTTATTTTAATTTTACATAACGTATCCTAATATCTTTTTCTGTGTAGATAATCTTTTTAATTCGGTTGTCTTTTAGAATTTAGTTTTAAATTTATTATAATTACATGATAATTAGAGAATCTTAGATGTAGAAGTTGTTAGGGTTAGTTTGGTCATTTGATAAGTAACATTTTAAATTGTAAAAAATGATTTGGCCATTTTTTAAAATTTTAAACCGCTTGGCCATTTTTCAAAACTGAAAATAAAAAATAGTCATTTACATAGTCAGCCCTATATATTAATAGGTCAACTTGAAAAATAACTTAATGATTTAGATTTTAAAAATTATGTCAAATAGTATGTTTCCAAAACTATATTTCACAAATGTCATTTTTTAATAAAAAATTTAGTTTTAACTTGGCTGAAAATTTTGCAACAATTTTATTCCATTTTTACCCTTGAAAATTAGGGGTGTGAAAATGGTGGGTCAGTTCGCTTCTACAAAAACACCGAACCGAACTGAACTGGTTCGGTTTCGCTGAGAATATACCTGAACCGAACCAAATCGGGTTCGGTTCGATTTCCTGGCGTTTTTTTTAAGCGTACTTGCTAGTTGCTTGCTTGCTCACTCTCTCTATTGAACTTTGTTCACACGAGATTTTCGGAGAAATTTGATTCGTGGAATGAACTTGATTTTATTGATTTTTGTAAAGTGTTACAATCTCTAATATTTATTCTTTGATTCTCTCTCTCGAATATGTAAGCTTTGAGCTCTGACTTGTTGATTTTCTTGGATCAGCATGTGGGCTTATTGATCATCTTGGATTGACTTGTTGTTTTGTTGATCTTAGATCGACCTGTCGGTTTGATGATCTTGGATCGACTTGTTGGCTTGTTGATCTTGGATCGGCCTGTCGGTTTGTTGATCTTGGATCGGCCTGTTGGCTTGTTGATCTTGGATCGGCCTGAGGCTTGTTGATCTTCTTGAAGTCTTTCAGTCGGTGAATTTTCTGAATTTTGAATCTTGGGTCTTCTGAATTCTCTGGATTCTCTGACTGAACTTGAATCTTTTGAATTCTGACTCTTGGAGACTCTGAACTCTCTGGCCGAATGCTCTGGATTCTGACTGCTTTGAATGCATTCAAATGAAGGGTGACCTCCTCTATTTATAGAGTTGGTGGACCTTGTATGGGCTTGGGTTTGGGCTTGGTTGGCTTTGGGCCCAACTTTTGGACTTGAGCTTATTTGGGTTTAATCCACTTTTTTTAATATACTTGGATTATTTAAATTTGGTCCAATCCATTTTTAGTGATCTCGGGCTAAATTAGCTTCAAGTCCAAATGTCACATGGCATAATTTGATTGGACTAGTTTAAGTCGCCTAATAGATCAATATTGGATAGTTGGCATTATTTGATTTGCCAATTTTCCATGTCTTTTAACTTAATTTGTGGACACGTGTATATTTGCAATTGGTCCCAAATTTATTTTATCATTAACTTAAATTAATGACGTGGCATTGTGTGATTGACCGAAATTTCTCATTCAACAAATGCCCCCTTTTCGAGATTTATACACAAGTATGCTGTGGATGGATCTCGAAAAAGATACTTTAGAATCAAAATATATGATGATTGATGATTTTGACTTCCTTAGATGAAATTTAGAATGTCCCTGAATTTTGGTTTGAGTTTGGAATGAAATTTGAATTTGAATCTTATTCAAATTTTGAGTTAGAGAAAATTGAAGTATGCTCAAATTTGGATTTGAGAAATTTTGCCAAAATTATATAGCTTTTGGCTTAAATTCAAAATGAAATTTGAACTTGAGACTCAAATTTTGATTTGAGAGAAAATCTGGAGTATGCCCAAATTTTGATTTGATAAATTTTGCCAAAATTATATGGATATTGGCTTAAATTTGGATTTGAGACTTACTCAAATTTTTATTTGGGAGCAAATTCGATGTATACCCAAATTTTGATTTGAGAAAATTTGCCAAAATTATATGGATCTTGACTTGAATTTGGAATGAAATTTGAATTTGAGACTTATTCAAATTTTGATTTGGGAGAAAATTTGGATTATGTCCCAAATTTGATTTAAGGTAATTTTGCCAAAATTATCCGGCTCTTAGCTTGCATTTGGAATGAATTTGAATTTGATACTTAATCAAATTTTGATTTGGAGAAAATTTGGAGTATGGCAAATTTAAATTTGAGAAATCTACCCAATAAAATTTGGATACAAATTTGAATGAACATATTCGATTTTATTCAAAGGAGGAAAATCCAATTTGGAATCGAGATTCTCAAATCCAGTTTAAATTTGGTATGAAATCTTACAAAATTTAAATTCTCAATTTGATTGTATGAGAAAATCGTGTGGGATTCCAAATTCTTCTATATATATCAGGCAAAATGGGTATTCAATATTCAAGTTGGAGTTGTTTTGCACAGCCGATGTTGACTGTGTGTATGTCTGAGGAAGGTTTCGTTACTTCTCCAATTGCTAGTTTGTGCCAGTATCGAACGAATCACAAGAGTTTCGCTTTGCGTGGATCTGACATCATCGATCATTGGTCGTGGCTGAAGCGTTTTTGCTATCAGATCTACAGTTGCCGGCGTGGGTCTTTGTTGCATTGGGGAAGTCGTAGAGTCCCCGCAGCAGGTGCTGGAACAAGACGCAGCGCCTTGTTCAGAGTTGGGCGTTCGTTGGGTTGCTTTTCTTGCGATCATATCTGTTGCCATGAACCTTCGCTAGTTGGATTGTCAAGTTGGGTGGCTGTGGGTATGGTGGAAGGAAGAAGATGAGAGTGAATTGGGGGGAGAGAGAGACAAAATCAGAGAATTATTTTCTTATTTCTTTTTCTTTTTAATGTTGCAACTATTCCACGGAAAGATTTTTTTTCTTTTTAATGTGCACACTACACGCACTGCAGGCTTTTAAAAAAAATAAAAATTCTAAGGCTTTTCTCTCTTGTTTCTTTTTCTTTACACTTTTATTTTATTTTTTTTTCACTTTTTTTTTTTTTTTTTACAATTTCTTTCCTTTGTTTTGAATACTGCCATTCATTTTTTTTTTCTACTTTCTAATTCCATGCATTTTTTTTTCTTTTTTCTTTCCTTTTTTTTTATTTCTAATCTTGTAAACTTTTTTTTTTAGCTAAGATGCCCTCAATACCATCAAAGGATGTCACTTATGAGGCAGAGTCAAATGCCCTACAACTTTGAAACTTGAAATGAACCCTCTTACTTGGAGTGAGCAAAGTCAAAACTCGAACTTGGACTGAAGCGAAGTCGCCAGAACTTGAAGATGAAGTAACAACCTCGACTTTGAAGATGAAGCGACAACCTCAACGATTTTGGAGATGAAGCAATGAGCCTTGACTTTGAATCGTCTTTGAAGATGAAGTGACAACTTTGACTTGGAAGATGAATCTCGACTTGGAAGATGAAACGACAATCTCAACTTAGAAGATGAAGCGACAACCTCAACTTTGAATCGTCTTTGAAGATGAAGCGACAACCTCGACTTTGAAGGGAGATCGACAACCTCGACGTTGGAGAGAGAGGGGCAACCTCTACTTTGGAGAGAGAGTGACAACCTCGACTTTGAAGAGAGAATGACAACCTCGAACTTGGAAGAGAGCTACAACCGCGACTTTGGAGAGAGTGTGACAACCTCAGCTTTGAAGAGAGAGCGACCACCTCGATTTTGAAATTGCAACATCGATTTTGAAGATGAAACGACAACCTCGACTTTGGAGAGAAAGCAACAACCTCGACTTTTGGAGAGAGAGCGTCAACCTCGACTTTGAAGAGAGAATGTCAACCTCGAACTTGGAAAGAGATGTGCAACCTCGACTTTGTAGAGAGACAGACAACCTCGAATTTGGAAAGAGAGCTGCAACTGCAACTTTAGAGAGAGAGCGACAACCTCAACTTTGAAGAAAGAGCGAAACCCTCGATTTTGAAATCGCAACCTTGATTTTGAAGATGAATCGGCAACCTCGACTTTGGAGAGAGAGCGAAAACCTCGACTTTTGGAGAGAGAACAGCAACCTCGACTTGGTAGAGAGATGAAGCAGCAACTTCGACTTTGGAGATGGTGTGTCAACCTCGACTTTAAGATGAAGCGGCAACCTCTACTTTGGAGTGAGAGTGACAACCTCGATTTTGAAATTGCAACCTCAATTTTGAAGATGAAGCGGCAACCTCAATTTGGGAGAGAGAACGACAAGCTTAACTTGGGAGAGAAAGCGACAACCTCGACTTCAGCGAGAAAGAGCGGCAACCTCAGCTTTAAAGAGAGAACGGCCACCTCTAAACTTGAAGAGAGAGCAGCGACAAAGCCTCAGACCTTGAAGAGAGTGCGACAACAAAGCCTTCGGACTTGAAGAGAGAGTAACAACGAACCCTTCAAACTTGAAGATGGAGTGATGACGAAACCTCTCGATCAACCGAACTTGATGAAGTCTCCAGACTGGAAGATGGAGTGACGACAAAGCCTCCAGACTTAAGAGTGGAGCGACAACTGAAGAAATCCCATTTGTATGCATTCAGTTTGTAGCATCTCATTGACTTGTTGATTCGCCACCTTTAATAAGGTTAAATCTTCAATTTGTTGTGTTGCCCCCAGTAGGGATGAACACCTTCAATTTGCAGTGTCATGCTTCAATAGTCATGACACACATTTTTTTTATTTGGAGAGGCTGAACTTAAAGTTTTTTTTAAGCTGCCTACGTATCGTTCAATAGAAGAGATCAAGTCATAACGTAGTTCAATGATTTTATTTTTGTTTTTTTGTTTTTTGTTTTTTTTACCATTCACCTTTTAAACTCATGTGGGCAAGGAGCATCATGTAGTTTAGGCTCTTACGATAAGGAGCATATTTATTCTAAGTGCTCTTTTTTGCTGATTGAGCTACTTCATCGAGATCCAACTCAATCTTCCCTTTTTGAGCCAACTTCAAAACTAATTCTTTTAGGACAAAACATTTTTCCACAGGATGACTGATGACTCGATGATACTTGCAATAGTTGGGATCATCAAATTTTTCCATATCTTCTGGTCGTTTACACTCTGGCAGTTTAATCAATTGCATCTTTAAAAGTTGTTCCAACATATCAGAAACGTCAGAATCAGGAAAAGGATAGATTTTTTCTTGCCTTTCCCTCAAAGTTATGTGACGCTTCTCATTTCCTTGTTGCTTCTCAATCTGCTTGTCTTTTCCTTTTGAAGATGACTTGAAAAGAGTTGTATTGACAACCATAGACTTTTCTGAAGGTAGCTCGATGTTATTTCTTTCTTCCCTTCAATTAGGAACTATAAGGTCTTTGTCTCCCCCACTAGCAATACTCAGCTCCATATCGTGGGCTCGAGTTGCTAGTTCTTCAAAAGTGTGAGGTTTTATACCTTGGAGGATGTAGAGTAGTCCTCAGTGCATGCCTTGGGTGCACATCTCAACAGCAGATAGCTCAGTGAGTCGATCTTTACAATCAAGACTTAAAGCTCTCCATCGATTTATGTAGTCAACAACCGATTCACCTTTCTGTTGTCTAATTTTGGTGAGTTCGAGCATGCTGACGATTCTTCTTGTGCTGTAGAAGCGGTTGAGGAACTCCCTTTCAAATTGCTCCCAACTGTCAATAGTCTCAGGCTCTAAATCAGTGTACCAGTCGAAAACGTTTCCTTTTAGTGTCCGAACGAATTGCTTGACTAGTAGATCCCCTCGGGTACCACCATTTTTGCATGTCTCAACGAAGTGAGCAATGTGTTGCTTGGGATTGCCTTTCCCGTCAAAGTGTTGAAACTTTGGTGGCTGATATCCATTAGGCATTCTCAAATTGTCGATCCTCTTTGTATATGGCTTGGAATACAATAGTGAGTTCTGAGTACGTCCACCATATTATGCTCTGATAGAATTCATGATCATATCTTGGAGCTGTTGGACAGATAGTGAACCAATTGAAGTGGAATGTTATGACTGATCTTCTTGTACGGTAGTATTTCCCTTGTCTTTGATGGTAGGGGTTTGACTTGAATCAGCAACATCCTGATTTTTGATCTGATTCTTAAGGGAAGCGATTTCGTAGTCTTTTTCTTCAATAACTTTTAACAACATGTTGAGCCTCTTTTCAACTTCAGCCATCCTTTCCTCACTAGTGGCCGCATCAGTCATCATAACTGACATCAAGTCAAGATTTGATGTTTCGCTTGGTTGACGAGAAGGAAAAGTGATTTTGCCAAACATAAGATTTTCTGCAATGGCAGCATCAGCTTGAGCAAATTCTGTCATGCGTTTCAACATTTTCTTTGCAATGACAGGTGTTTGACTTTCTTCATGTTGGATTTCTCTAGAGCGACTGCGTGTGATTTGCCCCATGCAGGAGTTACTTGAAGCAGCAAGCTTTGAAGATACTTCTTTGGATGTCATGACTTCTTGGAACAAGAGAAAGAGATGAGAGGTAGAGACGGTCCCACTGAGCATGCCAATTTGTTCGCACGAGATTTCTGGAGAAATTTGATTCGTGGAATGAACTTAATTTTATTGATTTTTGTGAAGTGTTACAATCTCTAATATTTATCCTCTAATTCTTTCTCTCGAATATGTAAGCTTTGAGCTCTGACTTCATTGATTTTCTTGGATAAGCCTGTGGGCTTATTGATCCTCTTGGATTGACTTGTTGTTTTGTTGATCTTAGATCGACCTGTCTGTTTGATGATCTTGGATCGACTTGTTGGCTTGTTGATCTTGGATCGGCCTGTCGGTTTGTTGATCTTGGATCGGCCTGTTGGCTTGTTAATCTTGGATCGGCCTGAGGCTGGTTGATCTTCTTGAAGTCTTTCAGTCGTTGAATTTCTGAATTTTGAATCTTGGGTCTTCTAAATTCTCTGGATTCTCTGACTGAACTTGAAGCTTTTGAATTCTGACTCTTGAAGACTCTAAACTCTCTGGCCGAATGCTCTGGATTCTGACTCCTCTGAATGCCTTCAAATGAAGGGTGGCCTCCTCTATTTATAGAGTTTGGTGGACCTTGTATGGGATTGGGTTTGGGCTTGGTTGGCTTTGGGCCCAACTTTTGGACTTGAGCTTATTTGAGTTTAATCCACTTTTGTTAATATACTTGGATTATTTAAATTTGGTCCAATCCATTTTTAGTGATCTCGGGCTAAATTAGCTTCAAGTCCAAATTCCACATGGCATAATTTGATTGGACTAGTTTAAGTTGCCTAATGGATCAATATTGGATAGTTGACATTATTTGATTTGCCAATTTTCCATGTCTTTTAATTTAATTTGTGGACACGTGTATATTTGCAATTGGTCACAAATTTATTTTATCATCAACTTAAATTAATGACGTGGCATTGTGTGATTGGCCGAAATTTCTCATTCAACAAACTTCTTTTAAGAAAATCAATTTTGAAATTCAAGGATTTTATTTTTCATTCCTAGCTCTTCTTACAATGCTTATTTCTCTAGTTTGTGATTGTAATTGACTTTTCTAATAGATTTAGGACACCATTTCTTAATTAAGTTGAGTGACCTCATTCTCCCCCCACTTAGTTCATACTAGATCAACCACCAACTTAGAAATATTTCATAATATCTACAACAAAACATAGAAACTAGAACCATCTTTCAAGAACAAAATCATAAGCAACAGAATCACATTTATCGCTCCAACTTCAATGGATTTCATTGTCACTCCTCGACTCTTGATTCCAGACATAACTTCAGTCTCATTGTTAGACTTCAAGACTCTACAAAAAACATATAGATAAATGTAAATGAGTTAAAGAGTAAAACAAAATGTCATTGCTAAGAACTAAAAAAAAATATGGCATCTACCATAGAATCGGATTTCAAATTCTCAAATGCAACTTCCATCTCCTTTCATATGTTTATAAATTCTACATAAGAAAGAAAAACAATTAGCTCATTAAATGCAAATAATGAAATAAACAATTAGCTCATTACCTTCATCAATTTCTCCAGCTCCTTCAACTTCTTCACTCATATCATTCAGAGGTTTAGATTGAAGCCAATTTTGAGCACAAATGAGGGCTTCCGCAGTTTGAGGAGTTAATGAACTCCAAAAAGAATCTAACACTCGTACTCGTTCTTCTATTGCTAAAAGTTGATTTAGATGGTACAGTAGATATAGGAATACTATAGATGTCCCTGGCTACTTGGCTAATAATCTTAAATCGAGCTGAATTCAACTTCCACCAATTTAGCAAATCAAAATTTTCATCTTTTACACAAGCCTCATCTAGATAACGAGCCACCTCTGTTTTACCATCTTCTGGATCTTTTTTTTTACTTAGTTCTTTATATCTATCATGGGCAACAACACGTACTTTATAAGATCCAATTCCACTCGGTGCATTAGAGGAGATAGATGATATTTCACTCTGACTTTGACAACTTGATGCTTCTATGGACGTGGATGATTGTGTTTGTGGATATTGTTCCACTAATATTCTTAAATAATAAGCATCACACAGTCAGCGCTAGGGATGGCAAAAATACCCGCAGGGTCGGGTCCCCGTGGAGCCCTACCCCAAACGGGGCGGGGAATCCCCGATTTGACCTGGTATGGGGTCAAACCGGAGATTTTTTCAGGTCCCCGAACCCGCCCCGAATAATTTTATTTTATTTTTTAAAATATAAAATATATATTATAATTGTTTATAATAATAATACTATATTATATTATTAATAACATTATATATATAAATTTTTTTAATTTCTTTTACTATATTTTGTTATCTATTTTTAGTTTTTATTTATCTATTTTTTTTAAATTTCATTTCATTTGGATATGTTATACTGTTATTATATATAATTTTATAATATAATAATTTTAATATTAAATTTATAATAAAAATATTAAATATTTTAAACATTAATTATTTAAATAAATAAAACAATAAAAATATTGTCTTAAATATATATAATTTTCATACATTTACTGATTTTTAATTCATTTCAAATTAAAAATAATTAAAAATAAATAACAACAAATGGGATTTTTTCCCCACGGGGACCCGATCCCTAAACGAGGATTCCCCGACCCCGACCCCGACTTCCCGAAACGGGGAATGGGGAGGGGACGAGGATGAAAAATCCCCACTGGGACGGGGATGGGGAGTGCATCCCCGGCCCCGCCCCTCCCCGTTGCCATCCCTAGTCGGCGCAATACTTCTTCAACCTTATCTGTCCATTTTTTCGCACTTTCTTCCTCCAAAAATTCATGAAAGCAATAACTCACATAATTCAACTTATATCTAGGGTCAAGAACAACAGCAACGTACAATAATAAATTAGTTCTCTCACTTGAAGTAATACCTCAATACTTGTTATATTTTGCTTGCATGTTTAATGCCATCTGACTGAACAACTTATTCTTGTACAATGAGTATTCTTGAATTATTTCTTGAACCAAACACATTTCATGAAAAAATATGTTTGAAGTTACAGACATAGATGCAGAAAACTTTAAAGTGACATCTAAAAAAGTCTTCAAAATCTCTACAAACACCTTAGCATTATCCCAATCGTCAGTAGTAGGTATCTCACCTTTTGGCAAATATTTTGGTTCATGTTCCTCTAATCTTTCAAAGGTCTTTCAAAACTTAATTGCTCCAACCAACATAGTGAAAGTCGAATTTCATCGTGTTGGAACATCCGTACTAAGACAACTTTTTGTTGAAATGTTATATTCCTTAGCAAACTCTTTAAATGTTTGCAATCTTGAAGGAGATGACCTAACATACTTCATAGCATTTCTAATGCGGATGATAGACTCATGCAAATCTTTTAAAGCATCACTAACAATCAAATTAAGTATATGGGCACAACATTGAACATGGAGAAATTCACCATCCAACACCAACTCATTTCTTCCTTTAAACTTTTTAACCAAATATGCTATTGCTACATCATTTGAGCTAGCATTATCAATTGTGATGGCAAAAATTCTATTAATACCCCAACTTCGCAAGCATTTTTCAATGGCTCTTCCTATTGTACCTCCTTTATGATTAGTTATTTGACAAAAGTTTAGAATTCTTTTGTGCAAGTTCCAATCACCTTCAATGAAATGAGCAGTTATAACCATGTAATTAATATTCTGAATGGAAGTCCATGTATCAATCTTTAAACAAACTCTTTGGCCACTTCGAGCTAAGGCACTTTTCAACCTCTTTTTCTCCCCCATGTACAATTGAAAACAATCTTTTGCAATAGTGACTCGTGATGGAATTACAAACTTTGGATTTAATTCCTTGCAAAATTATTGAAATCCTTCACTTTCTGCAAACTTAAATGGCAATTCATCCAATATGACCATACAAGCAAGCATCATTCTACAATTCTCTTTAGTGAATGATGTAGCCATCTTACATTCAGAATTTCCCTCTTCTTCAACGTAATCTTCTGATTTACTTGTAAACTTCTTACATTTATCTAAGTGTCTTTTCAAATTTGTTGTTCCATTTCTCTTAGAATCACAGGCATATGTTACCCCCACAATATTTACAAGTAGCCCTAGGAAATTCAGGATCACATCCCTCTACTTTAACATAATGCTCCCAAACATCTGAAGCTTGTTTAGTAGGTTTTCTTTTCCCTAATGATCCTACTTTACTACTCACACCAAGATTATGATTATCACTTTCAACTGAGCGAAGAGATTGACTAGGATGACTTTGTTTAGAAGTCTCATTTGTAAAAGACGAAGTCATCCTGTAACAGAAAGTAAACCAAGTAAAGCTTATGAATACTCAATTTCTAGAGTTCCTAAACTAAACCACCAATCTGGGGCACTAAGACTCTAGCATTCTCCCCTATTCATAAATAAAAAGATTCCATAAATGTAAACTGCAATTCATTAATCCTAACACAGCATCTAAGGAATGGTCGATGTTGAGAACCTGACATTAAGTGAATTTAGAGTTCATTGACGTCAACACATACTCAAGGCACTAGATTTAATTAGATCAGTTTCCTCGTAGTTAAAATGGTCAATGCCTGGCTTCATGTTGGGTGTATCAACATCAACTTCAGAAGCATCCGTGCCTTTAGCAACCCCTTCATCTGTTGAATCATTGTTCTTACTCTCGTTAACAACCAATCATCAACTAAATTTTAGTTCATTTCTCAATCTATGACTACATATCTCTAAAGAAAGGAAAGCTCATTGTCATTGCGTTTGATTTTATTACGATTGGAAGCCATTTTCTCTCTTTCTCTCACTAAAATTGATTTTTTTTCCTATTTTTAAAGAATAAATTCATTATTCACCCACATGATTTAAGTTAGAGAATTAACTCAAATCCAACCAATAAATCATCAAATTTGACACCAAAATACTCAAAATTCAGCCCAAAAAATTCCCAAACAAATCGCAAAAATAGTTTATCCAATTATAATAGCATTCACGTCTAGTTATAAATTTTCAGAAAATCATAAAATTAGCAAACAAAATAAATCAATTTCACTGCCAATGTAAATTAAAAGTTCAATGTATTGAAATAAAATAATAATAATAATAAAATTTAAGATTAACAATTGACCCAATCTGCAAGCTAAATAAGTGTTAGCTCTGTACACTACTCAAATGTATCTATTTCTTATTGTAGAGATCATCAGATTCATATTTGAGTCAGACCCATAGGGTGAAGAATGAAGGAGGAACACTTCTCATTTCAGAAGGCACAATTTGTTTTCAGACTTTATTCAGTCACAAACCCCCCAAAAAGATTTTATACCCAACAAATAAAGATATGTAGAAAATCTCAGATGAAGAAAATCCCAAATGAAGAAAAAGAAAATCTCAAATGAAGAAAAATTACCTCTGCAACTTTAGGAGACAACAAAAAAATCCCAGATGAAGAAAATTGAGATCAGATTCCAAAGTTATTACTGCAAAACTTTCGAGCACCATGAAATTGAAAGAGATGAAGAGGTTGTCGCTTGAGTGAGAATGAAGAGGCGGCCGGCGGGGGCTGACGTCGGGAGAGAGAGATGCTGCGAGCGGTGGGACCTAGGGCAAATGTTGGGAGAGAAAGTCTCGGTGTGAGACTCTAAGACTGAAGAAAAACGTTGCGTGAGTCGTGATGTTAGGACTCTGGGAGAATGAAAACTGCGAAGTGAAAAGTGAAAACTGCGTGAGCCATGAATCGACTTAGGGAAAATGGAACCGAGGACCAAACCAACCAGATGGGTTTGGGTCGATTCGGTCTGAATTAATATTGAAAATCGAACCGAACCGCACCGAACCGGTTCAGTTCAGTTCGGTTCGGCAGTTCGGTTCAGTTTCTTGCACCCCTATTGAAAATCCTACATATCTTTATAATGATGATATTATTATTATTTAATTTTTTCATAATAGAATTAATCTTTTAAGGTAAATAATTTTACTATTAATTATATATAACTATTTTTATTAATTCAAATATATTACTATCAAAATCTTCATTCCATTGCTGTCATTTTCAAACAAGAAAATCGAAATCTTCAAGCTACTGCAGAAAACCCTCTATTGGCAGAAAAAGTTTGCAGCAAATGAGTAATGTTTAATTTTTGTCTTCCTCAGTATGATTTTCTTTGTTTGTGTTAAATATATTTTTTTAATTATTATCATGTTTTGGATGAAATAAATCCACCGGCAAAAACCATTCAAAATGTTTTATCAGCAACAAAAAGTTTTCAGCACATGCATGCATTTTTTTCATTGTTTTTCTCATTTTCGCCCTCTTTCAGCAAATTATTCGAAATGAATATGTTTCTTTTGATTGTTCTTCTCAATGAACCAATGTTTCTTTACTATGAATGTCATCTATTATTAACATATTTAGAACAAAGATATTAATATGCATTGTTTGTCCTAAACTTTACAATTTTTTTCGTTTTGCTCGTGCATTTATGTATTCTATTCGTTGTTATGTTTCGTCCTTTATTGTTTTAAATGATAAGTTATATTATATATAATCCTATGTAGATATATATAATATACTATGTAAAATGTTCATGGTACATGCGTTCAACTACAAAATGATAAATATATATATCATGCAAGATATTGTAGACATAAATATATACTCATATAAACGTCCATGAAAATACATGATGGTAAATATATACTATGCAATATATTGCACACATAAATATATACTCAGGTATTACTATATAAACATCAGTATACAAGATATTGTACACATAAATGTATAACTCAAACGTCCATGAAAATACAAGAGGATAAATATATATTATGCAGTATATTACACATGTAAATATATATATACTCAAGTATATACTATATACACATCAGTATATATTACACATATAAATATATACTTAGGTATATACTATATAAACATCAATGTATAATCCTCTTATATTTTGTATAGGTAATAAAACCCACCGAAAAAAAAAACACCAAGAAACCCACATCCGTTTAATTAAACCTACCGTTGAGAAAAGGAATCCATCGTCGAACAAGAAAGACCGAATCATCGTAGATGGAAAATCCACAGCCGTCACAAACTAGAAGCCACGCCAACATGTATCTCCATTTTTAAAAGAAACCTGTCGTTTTACCATTGATGGTATTAGAGCAGATACATCAACTTCAGCAAATCAGCAAGTCCATTTGCACCAACCAGCTCATACTCATGGCTGGAATCAAGCTTTGATTCCCTTAACACACACAGACTGACATGACTAATAAGGCCAAAGATTCACCGCCTAAAATTATTCTTGAAATTATCTCATCTTCCTTGTATAAAATCTCAACAACCCAAAAGTCTTATATTCCCTTAATTACTTTGACACCTAGGCACATCTTTGGCAAGGAATAATTGAGGAGAAATCTTCCTTCTGTCTTTATAGTACTGTTGGGCATAATTTTCGTTGCACCGTGTTCCTTTTTTGTATATTTATTTCTTCTGTCATTCCTATAAGACGGAGGTCGTTTGTTATTTGTACAATACAATGAATTCTACGTAGTGAATGCTAGCATTTGTTTATTGATCTTGGTCTATAGTTCTTTTAGCTCGATCGTACACATCCTCAAAAACTATTGATTTTGATGGTTGAATGAAAGATAAGAGTTGATGTGAATCAGCAAGTCTGTCCTAAACCCTCGATTTTTTTTATGTTGAAGAATGCAAAGAGATTTGGAGGGAAGTTATGAGAGATATGAGAGATTTTTGGGAATTTTAACATATATTATTCCAATGGTTAGGAAAAATATTTCACTTTAATTTTTTTTCCTTTTTTTATCATGAATTTACTTCAAGTACAAAACAAAATATATGTCAATTAACCTGTTGAATGAGAAATTTCGAATTAATGACAAAGTCACAACAATTAAATTTTAGACCACCTATAAATTGATATGTGTCCTGAATTTAATTTAAAGGCAAAAGTTGACAGATTTTAAATTATAAGGCCACATGTTCTTATTATGATCATTCAATCAAATAATTAAATTTAATTTGGTTAAATTGGGTAACATGGAATTTGGGTCAAAGTCAATAGATTCAAGCCCAAAAGGCTAGGCCTAAGGCTAACAAAGTCCAAGCCCAAAGTCAACAAAGCCCAAGTTCAAGTGGTTAGGCCCAAAAGCCATAAAAGCCTAAGCCCACATGCTCATAGGAGCTCTATAAATAGAGGAGCTCTTCTCATTTGAAGGGTTTAAAAGTGGAAACTCTTCAGAGAACTTAGAGAGAATTCAGAAACAAAGATCAGAAGACTCCCTAAACTCTTAAAGATCAAACATTCTCTGAACCAGAGCCTTAAAGACTAGAAGACTTTGAAGATCGAGAACAAGTTACAAAGCCCTCGAGGCAGATGTACATTTGAGAGAGAATAAGATGAACAAATTAGATATTGTACTCCATTACATTCAGATCAATACAAATTAAATTTATTTACATGTGTCTCATCTCTTTGTTGAAACTACGTGTGAACAAATTGGCACGCCTAGTGGGACAATCTCTACCTCTCATCTCTTTCCCCTCATCTCAAAGCACAAGTGAAGTGATGACGTTCAAAAAGACTTCTTCGATAACAGTTGTCACAAGCAACTTGTATACGGATTTTGTTACCCATAGTTTCTCCAAAGAATTGAGGCTACAAGAAAATCAAGCTTCTATTATTGCGAGCAACATAATGATGTTGCCGAAGGATCGACTAATAATAAGTTTTCTATTAAGTGTAACCTTTTGTTCAATTTCGATTCTGACAGTGTCCATCATGATGACTGAAACAAGCACTATGGAAAAAAGATTGGCAAAGATGCAGGAGAAAAGCAACACCTTGGTGAAGGCGATCGAAGAAAATGATTCTCAAATTGCATACTTAAAGAGCCAAATTGAGAGTCAAAATGTTGCCGAATCAAGTCAAACTCCTGCCATCAAAGATCGTAACAAAGAGAAGGTTGTTGCACAGAAAAATTAACCATAACCCTCCACTTTGATCCCTTCACTATCTGTTCAACAACTTCCGGACATGATAACGAACTCCATTAGAGCCCAATATGGTGGAGCTTCTCAAAGTTAGCTCTTGTATTATAAGCTGATCGGTGTTACATGCAAGTGCACGCGATCGAAGTAATATAAAATGGTATGTGAGTACCAAGTATCGAATCCCAAGGGAACGGAGTAACAAAAATATTTTAAAGCAAAAGTGTAAGGAAAATTGCAAACTTGAAAACTAAAATTGCAAAAACAAAGTTGGGTTGGTGTGTTGGTGAAAAATAAAAATTGCAGAATCTAATCGCAGAATCTAAAAATGACAATAATCGAATTAAGAAAAATTGCAGAATTGAATTGCAGAATCTAGAAATGACAATTTTGGATAGCAATTTAGATAAACTTAGAAAATGAAATTGCAAAATGAATTTGGATAAAAATGGGGCTCAAGAATGTCATTGCCCTAAGTTGTAATTGCAAGCCAAAATTGCAATTCCAACCTACTCCACTCTCAATTGTAAACCAAAATTGCATCTCCTATTCACATTGAATTTAGGTTTTTAGGAGGCTAAGTGAGAGACCTATATGTCTATAGTCCCTCTATCTTAGATAATTCGGCTCTCAATTTTATGGGTTTTGGAGTCCTTAATCCCTATGTCTAGGGTAAGGATTGGCTTATGTCTAAGCTATTTTCTCTATTACTTGTGTGAAATCCGCTTATCACTAACCCTGTCGGTATTAGATCTAAGCTTGAGTTGCTACCCTAGTTGATCAAACTAGGATCTCAACGGAAATGTATTCAACACAAGCAAACAATTGAGATGTAGGTTTGGTTTTTATTGAAATTTAGGCTACAATTACTTCTTAGGGAATTCACATCCTTGAACCCCTTAAGAAGTTTTAGCTCAAATTGAAAATAAAAATATTACAACTAATTGAAGAAAAATTCATATTAGAAAATTAAATAAATTGCTAATGAAAAGTGGAAATGATGGAATTAATGTAAAATTTCTATCCTAAACAGCTTGCTTATTGGAACAATTAAGACAAAAGTTTTTTTTTTTTTTTTTTTATGCAAATCTGGGCAAGTGATAAACAAGAACTTCAAGAATATTTGAAATTGGTATTAAAAACAGAGAATCAATAGCTTCAAATAATTCTACTTTCTTCTCCCTTTAATCCCCATAGAAATAATAATATGCACATAAAAACTTAGCAGTAACCAACTTAGCTAAAAACAGAGAATAAGATGATGAATGTTCTATGGCTTCTCACTCCATACAATCGACTAAATCGTCTCACTATTCCTAGGAGAAGATTAATCTTAACAATTCAAGCTTGACTGGAATTGGATTAGAAAATCGAGAGGGAGCAAACTAGAACTTTCAGCAGAATTAGAAAAAAAAAAAAAGCAGAAAACAGAGTTTCTTGCAAGAAAACCCACGAATCACGATTGAATTAAAACTTAAACTTAATACAAAAAGAATTCAAATGAAGAACAACAATTGTACTGCAAATACTCTCCATAAGACAAGTAGAAATTGAAGAAAAAAAAATTGAAACTGAAATTGAAATTCTCTGCCAAAAACAGAAAAATAAAAACTGCAGTAAAAACAGAGGATTGACGTTGAAACCCACGAAATTGACTTCTCAAATCGCCTCCAAATCCCCCGTCTCTTAGCTCCTCTTCTTCTTCTCCATTTACAGGCCTTCATTAGGGTTGAGGATTGCCCAAATTTCGTGCTCAAGTCCCTTAATTTATGCGTTCATACGGGTTTTCCATAAATGGGTTTTTCTTCTTTTTTTATCTTGCGCCAAAATTTTTGAAGATTTCTTGCCATTCCATGCTGCCCAGAATTGCAAAATCAGATTCTGCAATTTGATTTTGCAATTTTCATGATTTCTGCAAACAAGATCAATTTACTTAGAATTTTATTCCAAATGCCATCACATTCATTTCTTCCTTAAATTTAAGCAATCTTCCACTATTTTCAATTGGTCTTAGGACAAAACAAGAATATTTTAATAATTTGAGAATTAAATAAGCCTTAATTCTAAGACTTATCACACCCCCAAACTTAAGATATTGCTTGTCCTCAAGCAATTAGAAAACAAATAGTAACATACACAAGCAAACACTTCACAAAATTATTTCAAATGGCATTTTTTTGAAAAGGAAAATATTGTTCATGAGAGGTCTCAAACTTTTAACACTTTACACAATTCCAAAATTTTCTCACATAAAAGTTTTACTTTTCTTTTTCAAAATAAAACATTCTTATGCAAACCCACCTATTATGCTTATCCTACCTAAGTCATAGTCATAGAGTCTAGGGTGGTCTTCTTTGTTCAACAAGCTAAGTTCACTCACATTACAAGCATTTTTCTTTCTCCCATAAACTTATGTAAAGCTGCTGCTAGGTCTCATTTTCTTTTTCCTTTGAAATGTTTTTTTTATGAGAGTCTTACTGTCACTTGTACCTTCGTTCCAACTTACTAACACTTTGTGGTGAAAGTAGTTGACTACGAGCACAAATCACTACTAAGACCGTTTTCACATACTCACTTCCTAAGTTAACTTTTATGTAGAGGAAATCATGGGTGTCATGACTGCCTCTGGTTACTCAGTTAACTCTAGAAGGAGGAGTATCTTTTTTTTTTCTTTTTTTTTTGAAATTCCTAGCAGCTGTTACAACGACATACTATTACAACAACATACTGTTACAACAACATAATACTACAATGACATATTGTTACAACAACATAATATTACAACAACATACTAGTATAACGACATAATATTACAACGGTAGTATTACAAAACTCACCCCCCCCAAACTTAAGTGGGTCAATGTCCCCATTGACTAAGACTTAGAAGAACAGGGGTTGGGGTACATAGTTGGGTCACTTAACAAGCTAAGCATCGAAGCTAAACTCTCCTAAGTCCATTAGATGGGATAAACACAAAGGAAGTTTGGGTTCAAATGTTTTATGGAGAAAAAGAATTTATCAAGTGTTATGATCTTGAAAACTATAAGTTGTGTGTGAAAGCACTTGAAAATTGAGAAAACTCTAGGTATCATCATTAAAAGCTTTTTAACAAAATACCAAAGAAAACAATTTGTAAACTTGTTTTGACATGATTTTTATGGCATGCTTGTGCGAGAAGTAGATTTTTTTTTTTTTCATGAAAGCAAATAATCTAAATAAGCATAAAAGAACTTAACTAAACCTAAAACTAAAAACATAACAATTAGCAAAGTTGGAAAGATAGGTTAAAGAAAGACTCCCCTATGCAAAGAAAAACGTGTTATTGTTGCAATTACTGTCCTCGGGGTTGTTGGAAGTCTTGCAAAGAATTCTCCTGCTCTTTCTTCTTATATTTTCCTACAACTCAAGAGTAGAGCATCAAAAAGTTCACACAGTTTATCTCAATGCAAAGTTACTTTTTGGAAATTTCAATTTTTGAACTCAAAGTTGATTCATCAAACTCCCAGGTGAATCCCCAGGTAGAGGTGTTCCCTTAGCGGTCAACTTAAGTACCTCAACCTCGACAGGATTCTTCCTTAGACAGAGTTTTTCTGAATTGACTTCTTCATTCAGATTGGAATTTCAAAAGTTGAAAGTTTCCCTTTTTTCTTTTTTTTCTTTTTTTTTTACTCAAAATTGATCAGGGAGATCGATCCTTCATTCCTCCTTCGGTTTTCTCCCTAATAAAGCTTGACTTTTTAACCATTGGCCTTGACATTGCTGCCTTGTCCATCTTGTAAATCCACAACTCCATGTCGAATCATCACAGGTCCTGACCACTTCTACTTCAGTTTTGTATTGAAGAGCTTCCATTGGTAGTTGAACAATAGCGCTGGTTGTACTTCCATCAAGCTTTAGATTTCCTGATAGTGCCAATTCATCTTCTCTTTTGCAGTCTTCTTCCTCTTTTGGTTGCTCTTGAAACTCATACAATTGCGAATATTCTTCGATGTCGACCCTTGAACATTCTTTTATTTCCCCTGGGTATCTTAATGCATTGAGTACATTGAACTTGATTTCCTGGTCATTTACTCGCATTGTGAGTTCTCCTTTTTCGACATCAATCAGAGTTCTGCCAGTCGCTAAAAAATGGTCGCCCTAGGATTATCGGGACGTCTCGATCTGCTTCACAATCCAAGATTATGAAATCGGCAGGGAATACAAACTTGTCGACCCTTACCAGCACATCTTCTATTTTTCCAATGGGATGTGCAATTGACCTGTCTGCCAATTGTAGGGTTACTGTGGTGGGACGAGCCTCGCCTATCCCTAATCTCCTTAAAACTGATAAAGGCATCAAATTGATGCTGGACCCTAAATCACATAAGGCTTGCCCGACGTTTATCTCTTCGATCATGCATGGTATTGTGAAACTCCCAGGGTCCTTCAACTTGGGTGGTACCTTGCTTTTCAGTAATGCACTACAATTCTCTGTCAACGCCACTGTTTCAAATTCTCCTAGTCTTCTTTTCTTTGTCAAGATGTCCTTGAGAAATTTAACATAATTTGGCATTTGCTCAAGTGCCTCCACTAACGGAATGTTAATGTGGAGTTGCTTGAGAATGTCCAAAAATTTGTTAAAGTGGGTATCTTGGTTTTTCTTTTTGAGTCTTTGAGGAAACGGTGGTGGTTGTCTATAGATTGGTACAGGGTCCTTTGCTTTAAAGGTCTTGTTGTTAGCTTCTACCTCATTGGTGTTCGTTTTTCCTTCTTCTGCATTATCTTTGGCCTTCCTTTTCTCTTTCTCTGCAATTTCCTTCTCTTCTTCTGCAGTGTTACTGGGGATTACTTCTTCCACTTCTTGTGGCATTTTTGGTCCTTCATAGTTTAGCCCGATGCGTAAAGTGATTGCTTTGCAGTGTTCTTTCCATTCTCTTTGAGGATTCTCCGTTGTGCTCGGTAATGTCCCTTGAGGTCGGTATTTCAACTCATTCGCCAACTGCCCCACCTGCATTTCTAAACTTCGTAGTGAAGCTGCCTGACTTTGGATAATGGCATCATTCTTAGCCATGTTTGCTTCATTTTTGGCCATGTATTCTCTCATCAAGGCTTCTAATGATGAATTGTGTATTGCAGGTTGAGCTTGTTGTTGTGCTACATTCTTTGGTACATAAGTTTGCTGCTGTGAATTGCTAAATCCTTGCGGTCCTCCTGGCTTTCCATATGAATTGGCATTAGATGTGCTTGCACCTTGTCCTCCCCATGAGAAATTGGGATGTTGCCTCCATCCAGGGTTGTATGTATTGGAATAAGGGTTTGACCTGGGTTGTCCTACATGACAGACAGAAATCGGATTGTAAGGGCAATTTTCAGCAATATGATTATCATTGCAATAAATACAAGGTGGAGTAGTAATTTGATTAATGGAAGCTATTGGGGCCTGGTTCCCCAAAGTTAAGGATTTTAAGGAGTTGTTCATCGCCGAAATTTGTGCACTCAAAGCTGCAATTGCATCCACTTCGTGCATTCCTGCAACATTTCGGGTATTGCTTGGCTCTTCTTCTCCCCATTGGCTATTGTTGGACACCATGGCATCCAAGATTTCATTCGCCTCGTTCACTGTTTTCTTGAGTAGAGATCCGTTGGCAGATGCATTGACTAGAGTCTTCGAAGCTTGTGTCAGCCCATTGAAGAAGTGCTCGATCAACAGGCACGCTGGCAATCCGTGGTGTGGACATTTTCTCACCAGCTTTTTAAAACGCTCCCATGCAGCATCTACTCCTTCATTTATTCCTTGCTTGAAGGTTATGATTTTTCCTCTAATTTGTGCATTCTTTGTAGGTGGGAAATACTTCAGAAGGAACTTTTCTGCAAGTTCGTCCCACGTTGTGATCGAATCTGGGGGAAATGAGTCAAGCCATGCTCTGCATTTCCCTGTAAAGAAAAAGGAAACAATTTCAGCCTCAACGTGTCATTAGAAACTCCCGTCAATTTGAATGAATTGCAGATTCTCATAAAAGTCTTTATGTGCTTGTGTGGATCTTCATTCGGCAACCCAGCAAATTGTCCTATCGTATTCAACATCTGGAACATCACGGGCTTCAGTTCAAAATGATTTGCTTCTATGATTGGTTCTGCAATCCTGGTGTTCAGATTTTGGAATGTAGCAGCTGCATAATCCCTGATGGCCCTGTTCCTTTCTTCTGCAATAAATATGGGATTTTGCATAAGATTTGCTTGCTGCTGAGCATTGTTGTTCATTCCATTGTTTTGGCCCTCATTGCCAAGTGGATTAACTCGAGGTCCATCTTCCGGTCGATCCATGAGTGGTTCCTGCAAACAAGTTTCCACAGATTTCTCTATGGTGTTCAACTCGCGTTGTTCCTGTTTCTTCCTCCTTTGTTACCTTCGACGTCGGTGGAAGGTTCTCTCTATCTCAGAATCTAGCTCAAAGAGATTAGGCTCTTTTCGCATACACTGGATCTAACCTGCAATGTTGCAAGTGAAATTATGCCCTCCTGCAATAGAAAGAGAAATTGCAACTTTGTCTTACAATTTTTGCTAAAAACAAAATTTTTGTTAAAAACTGCCGATCTCCGGCAACGGCGCCAAAAACTTGATCGATTTTACACGAAAGCACATGTGATCGAAGTAATATAAATGCAGAAAACAGAGTTTCTTGCAAGAAAACCCACGAATCACGATTGAATTAAAACTTAAACTTAATACAAGAAGAATTCAAATGAAGAACAACAATTGTACTGCAAATACTCTCCATAAGACAAGTATAAATTGAAGAAAAAAAATTTGAAACTAAAATTGAAATTCTCTGCCAAAAACAGAAAAATAAAAACTACAGTAAAAACAGAGGATTGACGTTGAAACCCACGAAATTGACTTCTCAAATCGCCTCCAAATCCCCCATCTCTTAGCTCCTCTTTTTCTTCTCCATTTATAGGCCCTCATTAGGGTTGAGGATTGCCCAAATTTCGTGTTCAAATCCCTTAATTTGTGCGTTCATACGGGTTTTCCATAAATGGGTTTTTCTTCTTTTTTTATCTTGCGCCAGAATTTTTGAAGATTTCTTGCCATTCCATGCTGCCCAGAATTGCAAAATCAGATTCTGCAATTTGATTTTGCAATTTCCATGATTTCTGCAAACAAGATCAATTTATTTAGAATTTTATTCCAAATGCCATCACATTCATTTCTTCCTTAAATTTTAGCAATCTTCCACTATTTTCAATTGGTCTTAGGACAAAACAAGAATATTTTAATAATTTGAGAATTAAATAAGCCTTAATTCTAAGACTTATCATAAGTCATATACCAAGAGAATCCATAACTTAAGAATGCCAACTGGATTTCAACCACAAAAGTTCCAACAACTCGATGGAAAAGGAAACCCTAAACAACACGTTGCGGATTTCATTGAGACATGTTAGAATGCTAGTATGCGAGGTGATCTACTGGTTAAACAGTTAGCCCGAAGTTGAAGGGAAATGCTTCTGAATGGTACACTGATCTAGACCTAAGACTATTGACAACGAAAAGGTGAACCTGTTGTCGATTATATCAATCGTTGGAGAGCCATGGTCTTGATTGCAAAGACCGTCTCATTGAACTGTCTGCTGTTGGAATGTGCATTCAAGACATGTACTAGGAACTTTTGTACATCTTCCAAGGCATAAAGCCTTGCACTTTTAAAGAGCTAGCAACTCGCGCCCACAATATGGAGTTGAGTCTCACTACTCGAGGAGACAAAGACCTTCTAGCTCCCAACACAAAGGAAGAAGGATATGACATCAAGGTAACTTCAGAGGAATCTATGGTGGTGAATACAACTCCTTTCAAGTTTTCTTCGAAGAAAAAATACAAGAAGATCGAAAAGCGACAAGAAAATGAAAGACGCGCTTAAGTTTGAAGGAAAGACAGAACAAAGTCTGTCGTTTTCCTGATTCTGACATTCCTGATATATTGGAACAACTATTAAACACATGATTGGTCGAGCTACCCAAGTGTAAGAAATAGAAAGAGATGGAAAAAGTTGATGATCCTAACTACTATAAGTATCATCGAGTCATCAGTCACCTGGTGGAGAATTTTTTTGCCCTAAAAGAGTTAATTCTAAGATTGGCTAAAGAAGAAAAAATTAAGCTAAACCTTGATGAAATAACCAAATCATGTTGGGATTTATGCCCTAAAGCCTCGTAATTAATGATTTATTTAATAATTAATAATAATTTTGATTATTTCATTTGCAATATAATATTATCCATTATATGAAAAATCCAAGGTTATTAGTGTAATATTGAACAGTATGTGGTTCACATACGGGACGATCATGTTCAAGAAATAACCTAAGAGCCATAGTATATGGATAAGGTTGGGTGCTTTATCCTGGTAACACTATTGATACGATCCACTTTGTAATAGTTACAAATAATTTGATTCAAATCATTCATGTGGATACATGTAAGTGAGGGTATCTTATACAATAAGTTTGTATAAGACTGGACCACAAAATATTTAATCTCTCTTTATAAATTTGTTCATTGAGAAGATTAATATTTCATCAGGATGATCATATGCGACTCGATCTTAATCCTGAGTGAGTTATAAACTCATGCCTGTGAGGGCTTGTCCTTTGATTTGTATGGGTGAGAGTGGCTTTTGTAAACGATTCAATATGCCTACCATTTTGGAGACTTGACCAAATAGGGAGCTGGGAATATAATCTCACAACATGGAATTCACTTCTTCTCATATAGAGTAAGTAGATGAGTAGTTCCCTTGTGAAGGGAATATTTGAATTAAACCCACAATGAAAGCGTTGGAATCGACTTTGATTTTGTTTAGAATTAAACAATAAAAATTAAGGTTAAGCAAAACATACCTTAAAAATAATATGAAGAATATTCTGGAGAGTCTTTTTTTCCTTGTGCTCCAACTCCAATGAGGTTGAATTCCATGACTTCCACAAAATCTTCCTTGTTATGACTCGAACAAATGACCAAAGAGGTTTGTGGGAACCTTCTAGAAAATAGAACGAGAGTGAGGGGAGACTATTCTAGAGTTTCTTTCTCTTATTTGGAATGCACACAAATGGCTCACCCCTAAGGCCCTATTTATAGTGGCTTAAGGAAAATAATTAAATAATATATTTTAATATCTAATATATTAAAATATATTTATCTATCCAATTTGAATCATATTCAAATCTTTCCAAATTTTCCTACAACATCTATTTCCTTATTTGAATCTAATTCAAATTTAATAAATATATTTTCTTTAATGTATCTTAATACATTAATAATTTCTTTAATATTTAATGCATCGTATACAATAAATATGCCTTTTCTTATTTAATATATAAAATATATTAAATTTTATTTCGAACATTTCAAAATTTCTCTCAACGAAATTCATCCCTATTTGTTTATATGAGATAGCAAGGGAACGTTATGAACCTACAAATTATAAGCTCTAATAACACAAAATCAATTAATTAAACTCTTTAATTAATTAACTTTCATTCATTAACTATAGGTCACTTCACTATAGATCTAGAGTTGCACTCTTATGCACTATAGGACAAGTTGTGTCCATGGATATAATCACTACATGTAAGTCGATCCTTCACGAGTTGTTCGTAATTACAGCTGTGTCAAAAGTCCGTTTTACCCTTGTAATTACATCTTGCACCTTAAGTACAACTGATACTCTAATGAACAATTTGTTTATAATCTAACCATAAACTAAGTCCCTCTTGGGCAAGTGAGAGGGTGGGGCCCCATTATTCAAGTCCCAAAATAGACACTTAAGAGAACTACTCATCTACTTACCCTATAAGAAAATGAGTGAATTCTATCTTGTGAGATTATGTTCCCAGGTACCTATTTGGTCAAGTCCCCAAAATAGTAGGCATATTGAATCAGCTACAAAAGACACTCTCACCCATGCAAATCAAAGGACAAGTCCTCACAGGCAGGAGTTCATAACTCACTCAGGATTAAGATCGAGTTGCATATGATCATTCTGATGAAATATTAATCTTCTCAATTAACAGATTTATAAAGACAGATTAAATATTTCGTGGTGTAGTCTTATACAAAATCATTGTATAAGATACTCCCACTCACATGTCTCCAAATGAACAATTTTGATTAAATCATTTGTAACTATTACAAAGTGGGTCGTATCAATAGTGTTAACAGGATAAGGCTCCCAACCTTATCTATATACTATGACCCTTTAGGTTATTTCTTGAACATGATCCTCCTGTATGTCAACCGCGTACTGTTTCAAGATTACATTAATAACCTTGGATTTTTCATATAATGGGTAATATTATATTGCAAATAAAATAATCAAAATTATTATTAATTATTAAATAAATTATTAATTACGAGGCTTTATGGCATAAATCTCAATACCTTAAGTACTAATTTTAGGACTTGAACAATGGGGCCCCACCCTCTCACTGGCCCGAGAGGGATTTAGTTTATGGTTAGATCATAAAAAAATTGTTCATTAGAGGATCAGTGGTACTTAAGGTGCAAGATGTAATTCTAGGGGTAAAATGGAATTTTGACCCAGTTGTAATTACAAACAACTCGTGAAGGATCGACTTGCATGTAATGCTTATATCCATGACCACAACTTATTCTATAGTGCATATGAGTGCAACTCTAAATCTATAGTAGAGTGGCCTATAGTTAATGAATGAAAATTAATTAATTAAAGCGTCTAAGGTCCCCTTGCTAACTCATATGAACAAATAGGGATCAATTTTGTTGAGAGAAAATTTTGAAATGTTCAAATTAGAATTTAATATATTTTGATATATTAAATAAGGGAAAACATATTTATTGTTTATGATACATTAAATATCAAAGAAATTATTAATGTATTAAGATACATTAAAGAAAATATATATTAAATTTGAATTAGATTCAAATAAGGAAATAAATGTCGTAGGAGAATTTGGAAATGTTTGAATAAGATTCAAACTGGTTAGATAAATATATTTTAATATATTAGATATGAAAATATATTATTTAATTATTTTCCCTAGACCACTACAAATAGAACCCTAGTGGTGAGCCACTATGTGCATTCTTCACAAGAGAAAAGAACTCTTGAAATTCTCCTCTCATTCATTTTCTCTATTTTTATGAAGGTTCTCACAAACCTCTATAGTCCTTTATTCGAATCATAGCAATGAAGACTTTGTGGAAGTCTTGGAGTTCAACCTCATTGGAGTTGGAGTGCAAGGAAAAAAAAAACCCGCCAGAATATTCTCCATATTATTTTCAAGGTATAGTTTATGTTTAACCTTAAGTTTATATTTTAATTCTAAAATAAAATCAAAGACGATTCCAACGCTTCCGCTGCGGGTTTAATTCAATTATTCCCTTAAAACCAAACCATGTTGCAGTAACAACAAATACATGCAATCAAACACAATTAGGAACCTAGAAACCTATAGCTATTTTGGTTTCAACCTGAGGTACCACAAAACTAAGTTCAGGATGTGGTCAAACTTATCAAGGAAGAAAACTTGGCAAATTAATATTGCATCAATGTGGAAGAAGTTGATGATTCAAAAGAAGTCGATCTAAGGACTGCTGTCTTCAATCGCATCAAGCCTGCAAGGACTCGACCTTTAGTCTTCCAAATGATGAGTATGGCTGTGAAAAAGAGAAGAAGACCAAGCTCCACCTTCTATCTCAACTCGACCTTAAGTCTTTCAAAGAAGTGTCTCTACATCGAGGAAGTGTCGATCTTCAACATCTATTTTTTATCGCCTCAAAGTAACAAGCGATCAACATGAAAGAAAGATGAGGACCTTGGAGGTGGATCTTTTCGATGAAGTGAACCACAAAAAAATTCATAGTATCATTTTTTCACGTATGAAAATGAAGTTCTTTGTTCTCATATATACAGGGGATTCTTTGAAGGTGAAAAAAAAATCTCTTCATCTTAACAAATCCTACAAATGAAGGATCTGATCAAGATTTTGATGAAGATGAGAACATCTAAAATGTAAAGAAAGCTCCTTATCGCAAAAGCCTAAACTGCATGATGCTCATGACCTGCACGAGCCTAAAAGGTGAATGACCCCAAAAAATCCTTTGAACTACATTATGACTTGATCTCTTTTCATTCAAAGGGTACGTAGGCAGCTTAAAAGAAAAGCTTTAAGTTCAATCTCTAAAAAAATAATTTTCATGCCTATGGAACAAGACATACAAGTTAGATGCATACGAGAGGGTCTCACTCGCTTTAGGTTCGAACTTCGTTCACAAATTCAAGTTCGAGCATTGCTCGCTTTAAGTTTGAGCTTGAGACTCTGATACCTTCAAGTCCAAGTTCGAGCGTTGCTCACTTCAAGTTTAAGATCGGGCTTCGCTCACTTTAAGTTCAAGATCAATCGAGCATTGCTCAAGTTCAAAGTTGAGTGTTTCTCGTTCCAAGTTCACGCTTTGTTCCTCTTTCAAGCCTCCAAGTTTAGCGTTCACGCTTCGCTCCTCTACCAAGTTTGGACAGTTCATCATCGCTCACTCCTTGATTAAGTCCAGAGGCTCCGTCGTTGCACCTCTGCCAAGTCAAAAGGCATCGTCCATCGCCGCTGCTCCGCCATCTTCAAGTCAAGAGGCTCCGTACATCGTCTTTACTCCGTACATTGTCGCTGCTCCACCATCTTCAAGTCAGGAGGCTTCGTCGTCGCTCTATCTTCAAAGTCGAGGTGTTGCTTCATCTTTAAAGTCGAGGTGTCGCTTCATATTCAAAGTCGAGGTTGCTGCTTCATATTCAAAGTCGAGGTTGCCGCTTCATATTCAAAGTCAAGGTGTCGCTTCATCTTCAAAGTTGAGGTTGCCACTTCATCTTCAAAGTCGAGGTCGCCGCTTCATCTTCAAAGTCGACACCAAAGTCGAGGTGTTGCTTCATCTTCAAAGTGGAGGTGCCTCTTCATCTTCAAAGTCGAGGTGTCACTTCATCTTTAAAGTCAAGGTTGTCGCTTAATCTTCAAAGTCGAGGTTGCCGCTTCATCTTCAAAGTTGAGGTTGCCGCTTCATCTTCAAAGTCGAGGTGTCGCTTCATCTTTAAAGTCAAGATGCTGCTTCATCTTCAAAGTCGAGGTGTCGCTTCATCTTCAAAGTCGAGGTTGCCGATTCATCTTCAAAGTCTTTTCAAAGTCTGACGGCTTCGCTCTTCTTCAAAGTCTGGTGGCTTCACTTCATCTTCAAAGTCTGACAACTTCGCTTTGTCTTCAAAGTCTAACGGCTTCGCTTTGTCTTCAAAGTCTAACGCTCGTTACTTATCATCAAGGTTTGGCTTCTGGCGGCTTCGCTTTCATCTCAGAGTTAAGTTCGACGACTTTCGACGGAGATAAGTTCGACAGCTTTCATCAAAGATAAGTTTGGCAGCTTTCATCGAAGATAAGTTCAGCTTCGTAAGGGATGGACATTGAGAGACACAATCACCGTTACACATGTCTCATCACTTTGTTGAAATTACGTGTGAACACAACCCTCTATTAGACTTCAAATGACTTGGCTTATGACAAAGCTGAAATTTATTTCGAATCTTGACATTTATGTTATTAAGGCTCAAATGGCCTATATATGTAGTTAACCCTTTAGGTTTTGTAGAAATATTGTCTAAACCTACATTTTTCATTTTTAAAATTAGATTTGAACGTAAATGCCCATAACTTACCTTTTCTAGTTTTTAAACAAACTAAAGGAAAGCCTGAAACAATGCAACATTATAAGGAGAAGGGAGATGCAATTTGCAACATTTTCTAGTTTTTAAACAAACTAAAGGAAAGCTTAAAACAATGTAATATTTTCTAGTTTTTAAACAAATTAACGGAAAGCCTAAAACAATGCAACATTATGAGGAGAGAGATGCAATTTGCTTCCAACAAAATAATTTAACAACTTTGAATAAAATCTAAATCCTTAGACTAACATGACTTCCAAAAGAAAAATCTAAATTCTTGATATTATTACAATTTCATTCTATAATTCTTTTTGGATAATGGTATTGCAAATTCAACAACTAAAATGTGTACAGAGACTTATAAAAACAGTTTTTGGGATCAATAATGGTAATTACAGATGAACACGTACACTAATTAAAGATGGATGCACTGAATAGTTTCTATTGTGCGTATACAATCATAATTAGACCTATGATTACATGATGGTAGGTTTAAATATGAGTATCTTGGAAGTTGGAATTTATACATTTACCTGTTGAGCACAAAAATGAGTAACCCTAACTTGTCAATGTAAATTAAAATGAACATTATCAAAAGATTTTTAAAAAAACACTAACTAAATGACTTATTACATTTATCGATGAAAAAAATGTCAAATTGAGAGTATAATTACCTGCCACCATTTAATGAATCAATCGAAAACCCTCCATCTTATCAAGCAATGACCCACATCATCTGAAACTCTCCTCTCAGCCTTCTTGCTCCATTTCGTCTCTCTTCAACCTCCAGTGATAGAAACATGTAAAGAATGGGTCATCGACCAATCGCATTCTCGAGGTATTTATTTCTAGGGCAAAATACATTTTTAGTCCCTCAGTTTTGCGTTTGGTTCCCTTTTGGTCCCTGAGTTTTCAAACTCAACAAATTTACCCTCAACGTTTATATTTGGTAGCACTCTTGGTCCCTCCATCAGCTTTTCTGTTAATTTCTAACAAAAACATGACGTGGCACCTATTTTTTATGAAAAAAATATTTTTTCTAATTTTTTAATTATTAAACTTAAAAAAAACATTTTTCTTATTATTTTTTATTATTTTTTCTCTTTTCTTTCTCTCTCCTCTTCCACACGAATCCATCGTCTTCCTTCCTTCATCTTTCTTCTTCTACTTTCGTTCATTTTCCTTCATCCTTCAAACACCATCTTCATCGCCGACACCCACTTGCCGACCGTCGTTTCCTACCACCATCACCGCCACTTATTTTTCTTTTTCTTTTTCATTTTTTCTTCTTCTTTCATTTTCTCCTCTTCTTCTTCCTCACCTTTCTTCTTCTTTTTAAATTTTTCCCTTCTTCTTTCTCTCAGCAGCCGTTGACCGCCAATTACGAAGAAAAGGAGTTCGGGGTGAAATGAAAATGAAGGGCCTTCGTTTTAGATTTGAAACGAAGCCCTGTATTTACAGATCTGAAACGAAAATGAAGGGCCTCGTTTTCATTTTAGATATGAAAACGAAGGTCCTTTGTTTTCATATATGAAATGATGCCCCTCCTTTTTCAGATCTGAAACGAAAATAAAATCCTTTGTTTTTAGATTTGAAACAAAAATGAAGGGCCCTCGTTTTAGCCCTTCGTAAATGGTGGGCGGAGGTGGTAGAGAGAAGAAGGGGAAAGAGAAAAAGAAAGGAAAAAAAAGGTGATGGCAGTCGGCAGTGAAAGGATGGCGACGGTGAAGACGTGTGATGAAAGGGGAGAGAAAGAATATAAAAAAGACAATTTACACCTGCGGTGACGGTGGCCATGTATTGAAGGAAGAAGAAGATGGAAAGAGGAGAGAGAAAGAAGTGGAAACAGGAGAAAGAAGAGAGAAAAAAAATAGAAAAATAAGAAAAATATTTTTTTAAGTTTAATAATCAAAAAATTAGAAAAAAATATTGTTTTAATAAAAAAAAAAAGTTCCCATTGGTTCTCCATTAGAAATTAACCGAAAATCTGACGGAGAGACCAAGAGTGCTACCAAATGTAAACCTCGATGGTAAATTTGTTGAGTTTGAAAACTAACAGACCAAAAGGGAACAAAATGTAAAACTGAGCGACCAAAAATGTATTTTGCCCTTATTTCTATCTACCGTTGTTTCTACTTCCAAAAATTGAATGTGTTTGATTTATTCCTTCCTGTAACTTCCTCTCTGTGTTTCTTTTCCTTCCATTTACCTGAGCACAGTTTTCGTTCATGAACACTACATCTTGGGAAATTAAAGAAATGATGAAAAATGTTATATTGATATTGTAGCAAAAGTTTTTGGGAGATGATTTTGCTATTAAAAAATGCAATAAATAAAGGAGATTGGTATCTAGGATTTAAATGAAATGTTTGAAAATAGAGAAATTCAAAAAATAAGGGAGAATTTAAAAATGCATAAAACTAGGAGGCAAGTTAGATACTGAGGATATTTAAAAAAAAAAAAAAAAGAAATCTATTTGCAGTTGGTGAGATTGGTTATGCATATGAGTATATACCAGGGGGTATAAATGGAATGGAAACTATTCACTCCCTTTTCTTAAAATCATGATCGCGATAATTCTGAATATCTTTAGTTTTTAGCTTTTCATTATGACTATTTTTTTCTAGTTATTCCTTACAATTTCCCTAATGAAAATACAGAACATAAATAATAAAATACACTCTACAATTGATCGAACTGAAACGTGGGGGCTTTAAGAAAAGATTTTGAGTTTAAAAACGAAGCTCCAGTCCAGTGCAAGTGCACATTGTCGATGCAAGTAATATAAAAGTGGAAGTACTCCAAAGTATCGATCCCACAAGAAACGGATACAACAAAATTCAATAGATAGCAAAAATTGTTCTCAAATTGCAATTTTGTTAACCAAGGTTATAAAAATGTGAAGAGGTATTGGGGATAAAGAAATAAATTGAAAAACCAAAAAGTTTGAAAAAGAGATTCAAGTTGCTCATACCTTTTTGGAAAGAAATGCAACTAAAATGCAATTGTCATCGTAGCTAACGCACGAAAACTAAGTAAACCGAATTCGACTCTTATTCAATTTTGCTTCAAAATCTTTAGGAGGCTAAGTGATTCAACCTATATTTCTATGGCTAATCTAACTTAGATAATTTTGCGCACAATTCTAGTGGTTTTGGAGTCTCACTTTATGTCTAGGGTCGATGTTCAGGACTTATTTCTAAGCATTTTCCTCCATTGCTTTTGTGGCATCCTCTTCCCTTAACCCTTTCGGTATTAAGTTTAAGCTTGACAAGCAACACTAAATGGCCAGCTAGGTTTTTTCAACATTAAACTCAACAAAAACAAACAAAGTTCAAGTGTTAGCTAGATTGTATGTGATTTTAAGGTCTACATTTTCCTCTGAGGCATTCATGAACTTGAACCCGTAACGAAAACTTAGTTCATCATGAAAAGGATGAAAAACAGTAAGTTAAACGTTTGAAAATCCATAACAAAAATGAGACGTGAGAGAGAAGAATTTCGGGTCCAATAAAAGTTTAAATAAGTGATAACTCTATTAAGAAGAACACTAAAATTCAACAAACTATAATCAAGCTTCGGCAACTAAACTATTACAGCAAGAGAACTACAATGGAAAAGAAATAACAACAGCTAAAACTTCCTATAAAACAAAACAGAATCTAACATGAAGAACAAATAAAGAGACTCATTTCACTCATTGCTTAATCGACACAACCACTCTTTCTTCAAAGGCGATTGTGTATCTATCACCTCTAACTTTCGTTGAGGTAAGATTAAGCTTCGGAGCTTCACGGGTTTAGAACGAACAAAAAAAACAGTAGCAAAATAAAATGAAAATAGCAGAACGATGGACTCTTTCTTGCGTAAAAAATTCATACCCCATTGCCTCTGTTTCTTCTTTTTTTTATAAGCTTTATGGGCTAGGGTTTCCATATTTGTTCATGTGCAGCTTGGATCAACTTGCCTTATTGAATTCGTAGAGAATAATGACATAAAATTCCCAAAATTACGTCGGTCCCTAGTTTGGTGCGTTTTCCATATTTGTGCAGAAATGCAATTGCATTTCTGTTGCATTATTTTACGGATTTGTCAGAATTGCAATTACAATACAATTGTATTTCTATTGCATTCTTCAAATTCTTGCACAAAAACATCAAGTAAGTGTGGTTTTCATTTTCTTTTCTTTTCTCCACTTAATTTAAAATGCTTTCATCAATAATTCAATGTAAACCAACTTTTTGTTACCGTTTTTATCTAATAGCACACATAAAATAAAAAGAATAACTAGTATAAAGGCCAAATAATCCTCATAAATGAGAATTATCAAACATCTCAATTAATATAAAATAAAAAATCGCTAAACGAGCATAGCTCAACAATTAAGACATCTATTTTTTTCTTTGGTAAATTTTCATTCCATATTTGTTGTACTAAAAAAGAATTTAAAATTAAAAATCAATAAAGTTTAGTTTTTTCACTCCTCACAAATTACATAACAATTTCTACTCGACTTAAATCCTACATTGAATTACTAACAGTGATCTTAAAATTCTCCTCCCATCAGTGTATTCTTTTGGTGGAAAAGTCTAATATAGATCTTCTTTAGCAAGGGTGGTCAACGAAGATTTTTCTTAATTATTTCCACTAGTTTTAAAACCATTTATTTTTCTTTTTCTTTTTTTGTGGTAAGTTGGTAAATTTTCAAAACCATTTTTAATCATTTGTATATAATTTAAAAGAATAATCTATTTAATGGGCCAAATATAGGTTGTGCATGGACATGACATGGGCCTTGGAATCAGTGGGCTAATTTTATATTTTTTTTTTTTGGGCTGACTATGCAAATAACCATATTTTATTTTCTATTTTGAAAACTGGCCAAGTGATCCAAAATTTTTTAAAAATGGCAAAATCATTATTCATAATTTTAAATATTAACTATTAAATGACAAAATTACCCCTAACAACTTCCATATCTAAGATTCTCTAATTATCATGTAATTATAATAAATTTAAAACTAAAATCTAAAAAAAAAAAACCCAGATAAAAAGAATTATCTAAACAACAAAAGATGTTAAGATACATTATCTAAAATTTAATCAAAAATTCAAAAATTCTTAACGATAAATTAAAAAAAAATGGATCTAATGTGGAAAAAAATACACAACAATTAACAATTGATTACATAACAAAAAGATAAACAAAAACTAGTTAAAAGAATAGATTAAACAACCAATAAAATTACATACAAACTAAATTATAGTTTAAACCCAAAATCAAAGTAAATCATCATTTACGTGTTGCCCTGTACAATACTAATTAAAATTGAAAACAAAATTTGGGGAGAGATTTCCCTTTCACGGCTAATTGAAGGAGTGATTCTCTAGGGTTTTTTCTTTTTTCGTTTCTTCACACAATTTCAATCAAGCTTCAAAACTTTAAAGCTTCAAAGCTTCCCAAATCGCTAAACCCATCTCCTTCTTTGGCAAAGCTTGAAATCTCATTCAACAAGGTGATTCCTAGGCTCATTCGACAAAAAAGGTAAGAAATACTCACTTTTTCTTCCTTTAAAACTTAAATCTTGGCTCCATTGGTAAGTCGTGAAACTTCGATATAAGAAAAGGAAGAAACTAATTAAAGCTTGGCTCCAATGGTAGAATACTCTCATCGAGCAACAACATGAGATAAGAGAAGGAAGAAGCGACAATAAAGACCTTTGAGACCGAAGATTAAGGTATTTACAAAAAATAATTTTAAATTTTTTGATCTTTAAGGAAGATACAAGGTAGAAATATATTAAAATATAAGTAGATTCTGTTCCATTATTCTATACTTTAAATTAGCTACTTTGTTGTACTTAACGTACTGAGATTTAAAAGATTTTGAACAAACATTTGAAGGCATGGTAAAAGAAACGAGATCAAGTGATCGTTTACGTTCGATATATTTGCGAACAACCCACAAACTACCATCCCGAAAACGAGAAGACCTTAAATACCAACCACACAATTATCTCCTTTGCACCGAAGTACAAGCGATTTACCATTTGATTTAACCAAACAAAGCTATTTTTCAAAGCAAGAAAGTAAATTGCTTTCTTCAAATCAACTTTACTTTCAAAGATAAAGTTCTCCTTAATAGACAAATCAAATGAAGGGGGACCAAAGTCAATAAATTCAATAAATCTAAAGTCCTCATCCTTGATCTTAGAATGATCCAAATTTTAACCTACACTATAATTAGAGATAGCCATATTTGAACAGTCTAATTCGGCAATTTCTGAATAATCAACAATAACATGAAGATCATTAGCAACACCCTCTGAAATAATAGAAAGGACCCACATAACATCCCTATCCTCAGTCATTCTAATTATACTGGATTTATTCGAGCAATCCATATAAACAGTCAACCGAGTAATAACATGATGATTAAAAAGATGAAGCTTGTTATGAATACAATCAGTAAAATGTTGAAAAACGAGAATCCAAACGAACCAAGATATTAGCAACTTTAAAATTCTGGTATCAATTAGCTTTATCCCAGATCCTGTCATACAATATACTTATGAATTGGAAAGACATCTGAACCTAAAAAAAATGTATCAAGCTACAACTTGGAAAATAATGTATAAAAGAAGAGAAAAACCGAAAACAGTGAAAAAATATAAACAAACCTGAAAATGGGAAGGAAAAAACGAAATATGAGTCAATAAATGGAAGCGAAAAAATAGAGAGTAAAGTTACGAAAAATAATAAAAATAATAATAAATTAAACAATTAATATGTCAATAAGGATTTGAAAAATAAGAAAGTTGGATTAAAATATGAATCTTAGAAAATAAAATCTTTATAAATCCCGAATTTTAAATAGGTATAAAGATTTTAACGGCAATGTAAATCTTTGAAATTTTAGTTTAGATACACGTTAAATAAAATAGGAGAGAGAAGCCATTTTATAAAAATTAAAAAATTAAAAAAAAACAGGAATTTTTAGATACACAAGGACAAATCGGGAATTTTTAAAAAAGTACGTCACACGTGCACCTCACTGTGGCCATAATTGAAAAAAAAATGAATGGCCATTAACCAAAACCGCCAATTCTTTTTGGTCATATCTAGAACTATCCTTTTTTTTTTTTAGTTCAACAACATTTGGGGTGTGGGATTTGAACTTGTGATCTCTTGGTTATAAGCTCTTATTTTATGCATGCGGGCTAATTTCATGTTTGTGCACAGGTGTGTGTATATATATATTCTTTAATAGATTAGTCAGACTTTATTCCCTCAAAACAAATTACCTTAAAATATCTCATTAATAGATTAGTCAAGCTTTCATTGAGCTCCTATAATTGAAAAATATGAAACTATCAAAGTACTCTTACTTTGAAAATACAGAGATTTAAGTATTATTCTGTTACACTTTAGCTTATATTAGTATATCATCGACATGAACGTATTTCAACTAATTAATGCATTGATGATTTTTTTGGATAAAAATCAATTTATACCTCTAAACTTTTGGGATTGTATCAATTAAAACCATAAACCAATAATTGTATCAATTTATAACCCTTTGTTAGATTTCGTTTGAAAAACATTCATTCATACATGTGTAAACTTATAATTGTATCAATTAAATTCTTGAACTTTCATAAATAAATCAATTTAGAGCCTCAATTTGAAAATTGTCCATGCATCAATTCTCACACGTGTATAGACTTTTTAAAAAATTTAGACCCTCCATTTAAAAATCATTCATGCATTTGAAACAGTCTAAATTGATTCATTTATAAAAGTTTGTGTATGTGTGAACTAACATTTTTCAAATAGAATCTAACGGATGGTGTAAATTGATATACTTATGAAAGTTCAAGGTTTTAAATTGTAGGGACATTACTAAGCTTACAACCAATATGTCCCGAAAATTTCGGCAGCATAATGGCATAACTACAAACTAACTAAAAAATTTCTAACACCTGATAAGCAAAGGATCACACTTCTATAACCAGCAACAACACAACAACAAACACCACGCACACCTCCTAGCAGTAACACAACAATCCTAAACACTCAGAATAAACAGTGTCACATCCACACAAAGCAAACTTAATTCAAATAAATTAGTAGGGGCAAAAAGAAGTTTCTAATCTCAAAGCTTTTATTTCTTATCTTTAACTTCTACCAAAAGAATCTATCTACACTCAAAAAAATAAATGAAAGAAACAATAAAGAATGAGAAGACCTATACTAAACACCAATTCAAAACAACTAGAATTCTATCTATGCAATTCAAGAAAACCTCTACTAAGAAAGTGCATAATATTAATGGTGTCCTCCCATCACGTCTCCTCATCTAGATCACCATTTTCATAGAGCTCCTCATCACCTACAAAATTTTTTGGTTGGAAAGGGGGGGAGTTAGTACAAAAAAACTCAATAAGTAGCTCACACCTGGTGAACCACCAAACATCAAGCAGTAAACAACATACTAGTCACACGCACCCAAATATGCTTATTCAAAGTAATATCACCAACATCATACTATGCATATATAAATAAGTAAATTATGCATAAGACTCGCTTAACACATGAATTTTCGCACCATGTTGTACAACTAAGGCATGAATTCTCGCATTATGTCATGCTCGCTTAGTTTTACTCAACACTCATGTTTAGCCCTCACCAAGGCTCTCCAAGACTAACCCTTCGAGAAGCACCGACCCCTGACCACCATTACTAGGGCTTCAATAGCTCTCTACGGAGCTCGGTGTTTGACTCTTGACCAATGTTACCAAGGCCGCAAACTGTGCATCGCCCCTTGACCATTTGTACCCAACGTGCATCGATGACTTAGCAACGTATTGGCCCTTTCCCAAGTGCCCAAAACATGCTTTTTAGACTTATCACATCGACCCTTGACCATTTGTACCCAAGGCCTCAATGCTCATCTTATTTCAATGCTGACTATACCACCCCTCGACCATTTGTACCTGAGGTGCACTAGTACTCACCTTACAATCCTTAGCAAGCCCACAAGGTCCGTTGACCTCCTCAAAACTCACCAAATGCATGTTACCCAAGCATGCTACTAGACCATGTCTCATGCCCAAACAAACATGCTTATACATATGTATAAACTCAAAAAATCATCATGCATAAATCATACAAGAGAACATACAGTATGCATCACACAATCAAATAGACTCAAAACGTAGAAACTACTTAGCGCTCCTAAAAAATATTCCAAGGGTTCCTAAACCAAGAGAATAAGTTTCAGAGGCTATAATTAGTTTCAAAATCCTTTAAACAACTACCACAAGCTCAAAGAGGGGTATACTTACTTAGTTACGGCCTTAAAACGCTAAAGCAAACTCTTTAGAACCAATCCAAACTATAACCAACGTTATCTAAGGGTTAGAAACGAACTTACAACACCTTAAATGGGATTCAAAAGGGGAATGAAACGTGCTAAAACTTACCAAAATGGCATGAAACCTCGCTGGTCAACCTTCGGGTTATGGGTAAACTAAAAAGAAGCTATTTGGGTAATCTGATTATTGCTAATATGATTTGATAGCTTATGGATAAACTAAAAATAAGCTATTCAGGTTATGGGTCACAGTCGAAAGTATTCGAAACTACAATTAAAAAGTATCTGAGCATTAGAAACTAATCTACCATACTCTAATTTATTTCGAATGAGTTTAAGGGGTGCTAACCTTGCAAAAATAGGCCCAATGCCTTGCTGAATTGTATTCGAGAGTGTTCGAATAGGGTCAAATTGGTTTGAAACTACAAATAGAAGGCTCCTACGCTTTAGAACTTAAGCTATAACACCTAAACTGATTTGCAAAAGGTCTAAAACGCATTAAAACTTACCGAAATTAACCTTGCACCTTGCTAATCAAGTTTGAAGGTGTTCAAACTGAATCAAAACTGTGATCATAACACTCTAGGAGATTAGAGATTGAACTACAACACCTAAATTGATTTGCAAAAGGGATGAAACATGATAAAACTTACCGTTTAACACCAAGGGGACCAAAATACTTGCTGGAAAATGCGTTCTAGCACCAAATGACCTCAAATGCAGGCTGGTTGATGTCCAAACAAGCCTAAAATCACAAGACATAAGTGTTTAAGGTATGGGTAATCCAAATCTAATGGCGATTGGGCATGGGTATGTGTCAAACCTTGACGAAAGGAGAGAAAAAGCATGGGTCTCGCGTCTATGTGGTCATTGGCAACTGAAGAGGTCGCCGGCGTCATGGTGCTTGTCGTGTGTCGTCGCCGGAGAGAGGGAAGAGGTGGTATCATGGTTAAAGAAGAAGATGGGTTAGGTTGGTGGCTTACACATGAAAATGGAGGAAGAAGAAGGGAAAACTTTAGTGCTTTTTTTCTCTTTTAATCCAAAACCTCTCAAAGACTCAATTTTAAAACCCCCAAATAAACTCACATAAAAGAAGGAAAAGATCTAAGGTTTCCAAGATTTCCTTCCTTTTTTTTTTTTGCATCTTAAAACTTAAATATAACTCCTAAATCTTAAGCAAATCTAAGAAAGATCTTTGAGTTTTCAAACTTAAATCTAAAATCCAACATATACTAAGTTTCCAAATTATTGAATTTGGAACTTTAAAATAAACTTAATCCAATAACCCCAAAAGAACTTAATTATCTCGATTCAGTCACTTAATTTCAAATTTCAAATTAACTCTAAATGGCGAAATTAGTCATACCTGAAAACGCGGGGCGTCACATAAATTGACAGAGTTATTAGTTGGAGGTTTAATTGATACAATCCCAAAGTTAGGGGTATAAATTGATTTTTGTCCAATTCCTTTTTAATATTCTAGGTTTGAACCTCTCATCCCTTATTTGATATCTAATACTCTTTTGAGTAAATAATAATAATAATAAATTTTTTCTTCCTCCTTTTCCTTCTTGCACAAATTTATGGACTCATGCTAATTAGCAGAAATATGGCTATAAAATATAACTACAAGACCAAAAGTGCATTTGGTTAGCGATCTCAAAACATAAATTCAAAAACAAGAGATTCAATGAAAAATTGAGTTGTATTCTATGCCTTCAATATTTTCATATATATTTGGTAGCAAATTTAGAAATTTATTTTCAATTTTAGAAGCTATTCAAATTGTGTTTAGTAATATATATGAATATAAACAATAAAACTGGTGGTAGGTACGTATCAACTAAATATTTAGTTGAATTTCAAATATTATCAATAATGTATTTTTATATTTGAAAGAATATTATCAATAATGAATTAAAATGTTTTATGTTAGAACTTGTGAATAATATTATTTTACAACATTGTGTAATTTATAATATATTATATTATGTAATAATGATGAACCGAGTTTTATAGCATAAAATAATATATTTATCAAAGTTTTTATATAAATTTAAAGTCTAATGTTGTCAAATTTCAAAATTTATCAAAGTCCATGTTGTCAAATTTCAAATTTAAATTCTAGATAAAACATAAAAATATTATTTTCAAAGTTTTCACTATTTTGAATCACGTAATCCAAAAAACTATTTGGAAAATAACCATTAAATAGATATTCACTAAATATTGAAAAACAAGAATACTGAATTGCACACCAAATTCCTTTATTTTTTTCTATTAAGTTTTTTGTTCTTGTGCTCAACACAATTGAGAAAAAGTGTTAGAGTATTAATAAAAGATTTGAACTTTTAGAATCAGTAACGATCTAATTATTATTCAAGGAACTTAAAAACCCATCTAATATGAATTTTCTAATAAACCTCTATATATGTGGAATTTTTATATATAGAGATGAAAAAAATATAACCTAATTAATTAATTAATTAATAATCATTAATCATTACTCATTATTTTTAATTAATTATTAAAATTAGGCTTAATAAATTTTAACTAATACATTTATAATTAATATTTTATATTTTCTAAACTATTTAATATAAAATTTTAGTATTAATTAAATTATTTGTTATTAATATTTTAATTAATTTGTAACGACCCTAAACACTAAACACGCTAATGCGGAAGCACAACTGAGTTACCCCGCTCATGCCCGAAATTTCGACAGCATGACGACGTAACTATGAGAAAACCAAAATTTATGAGAATTTTGGAAAGAGACATAAAAACACTTATAAGACTCAGAGAGACTACTAAACATCCATCAAACTATGAATACCATGCTGAGTTCAACCACAATAGACACGAGAACTAAGAAAACTCTATTGAACACATGTAAACAGGAGAAACTACAAATTTATGATCCAACACCATAATACAGAACAAAGATACACAACTAGACACTAAACACAAGGAAAGAACTCCGGTGATATCTCCACAGCCTCATCAAGCCATCTCCTCTGTCATCCGCCTCATGGTCATGCACCATCTACAAAGACAAACAAAGTAGCAAGGGTGAGTATAAATATACTCAGTAAGCAGCCCACTTAAGGGTCCAAAACTCACAATCACATCACAAAATTTGTCCTGGCACGCACGACTCCTACTTAACCTCAACTCACTGTCCAACTAGCTAAAGCTCACACACCCTACCCCAAGTCCACCCCTGTGTGGTATTGTCTTGAGCACTACCTGCGAGTCATGTAACTTAGGTTGACTAAGGCAGTGAAAGAAAGTAACTCTCACGCCTACACTCTTAGAGGAATCGCCCCTCTAGCTAGCACAAAGCAATGAAGGAAAGCAACCCTCATGCTCGAATGGTGGGGAATCGCCCCCTAAGCTAGTACGCCGAAGAAGGAAAGAAACCCTCAATCTAGACGCGGTGGGGGAATCGCCCCTTAAACTAGCATAAGCAAAAGGGAAAGTGACCCGCATGCCAACTCACATCTTGTCAACTTAGAGTTTCAGACTCACCTAGGGGAGACACGAGGGTATGTGGCACTAATCTAACGGCTTATGCTCATTCATAACACTTTGAAATCTTAAAGGTAACTCACCCCGCCCAAACTACCATGTCCTAACAGAACCTCCACCACAACCTGACCCAAAGTCACAAGTCTAGCCATAACCAACATCCAATGTGTTAGATCCACATCCACAACCTAGCTCGAGGATCACAAACATAGCCAGAGATACGAAATCAATATCAAACAAGTTTAGGTAGACTCGGCTCAAGTATAAGTTCAAACGAATCCCACATCACCCAAACCTCATACCTATTCAAGCAAAATACAAATCACCAACATTCCAGCAAGCTTGCCTCTCATATAAACTAGATCGACTTGCCTTACGCACATTCCTTGCATACAAGATCTTAAAAAGCTAGTATGAATGCCTACTTATCTCTTAGGCCAGCACAAAGGCAACCAACTTCTCCCTTTGCTAAGAAGTTGCTAGCAGCTTATAGCCCTAAGCAGTTTTGTTCAGTGCTAACTCCCTAAACATGGTAGAAACCACAACGGTTGTTATCCTCCCATCCACATTCAGACCCAACTAAAACACGTTAAATATTCCCAATCATCTGTGCCATTTTGAACACACGAAACACGGATAATGACCTTGAGCACTGCATACCTTTAAGGTATTCTAAAACGGCCACTAACCCAAACCAACAACTTCGACATCCTACACACAAACAACTCATCCAACATCCCAAACATTTAAGTTCATTCGGTAAGCAACCATCCATACATTCACTCTTATAGAGAAACTACAATCAAGGTCGTACATGCATTTCAAGGTTCATCTCAATAACCAAGCTCTAACAAGTTAATTCCAAAAAACATACATACGATCGAGACCCCTTGAATACTATACTGGCATTCACGATTATTACAATCCACTCAATTCAATCATTGAATTCCTAGAAATACCATGTCAAAACATAATAAAGTGAGCCCCTATTTAAGCCCTTTATTAAGCCTGTCATCCAACGTCAACCATGCTCTAGCACATATTAGAAAGAAGCATATTCAAAGGCACCCAATCACAAACCTCGAGCAAAAACTCATTCAAGGTTCTACACATGCTAACTACAATCAACTCAAAACTTTAAGCCCCTACTTCCATTATAACCACAAACTTAGGCCATTTTAGCTTAAAACTACTTCCAAATAGATCCACTAACCATTACTTGCTTCATAAACATAGTTTTCAAGCATGCTTTCACAATTCACAAATTATCAAACATACATCAAATTCAAATAAGAACTTAAAGGGGCTTAAATCCAAATGGCTACTCACATTGAAGAGCGATCATTAAACACAATTTAACTCCTTTGAAAAGTGTTCCAGTCCAACCTACACCATTTCCAGCATAAATCAATAATTAGCCATTCTAATCAATAAATTAATTCTTGAAGATTAACACTTACCTACACAAGTACTCCAAGAGAACACCCAAGTGATTCTATGTCCAATGTTGACTTCAAAACCTTGCTTAAACCATCTAAACATACACATAAAAAGGTTCTAATAGTTAGCGTTTAATTTCCAACATCTAGTCGAGAGTTCAAGTGGATTTAAACGAACTTTAAACACCGAACCTTACTGGAAAAAAAAAACACCAAATGCTTGCTGAATTTGACTCTAAATGGGTTGATTCAGCGAATGCAAGACCCAAACTTTTATCAGTAAACTCTAATCAAAACTAAACTTGTTGAACCCGATGTCCAAAGGTCGAACTGTGCCCATACCCAAAGTTGTAACACACCCACACCGAACATCCACCACCAAGCATACTAAACGGCAGTCAGCCGATGCTATTGGAAACAACCCGCGGCTCACGGAAGCTCGTCCGAATGACAACAAGCGACTGGTCAGATCTTGCAGCAAACGGCGATGATTAGGGTTGCAGATCAGAGGTTGGCGTAGACTGCTACAAGCAGCGACAATCAGCGAATCGTTGCTGGAAGCGTGGCGAGGCGCAGTGGATCGATGAGCATGCAGCAGCGACGACGACCAACAGCGAGCGACACGACGACTGGGTGCTTGTGAGCAGCGTTGGGCTGTGAGTGAAGGTGCATTCAGTGAGAGAAAGGGAGAAAAAGGAAGAAGAATAAGAAGATAGGGAAATCGGGGAGAGAGAAGGGAGTGAGGGAGAAGGTATTTTGTTTTTGTTTTTTTTTTTAAAGCAAAAACCCATAATGTCCTTTGACCAACTTTTTCCTTTCAAAATTGCCTTTTCAAAATTTTTAAATTTCAATTTAGCCCAACTACCAAATAAACAAGATTTTAACTCTAAAATTTCGAAATTAACGTCCCTGAATAAGTCGGGCATTACATAATTTATACTCATTTAATTCCTTTTTAGTAATTAAATTAAATTATTTAATTTTCAATATTACTATTAATTAATTTTTTAATGAAAAAAATATTTATTTATTTTTATTTTTATTTTTATTTTTAAGGATTAATTAATTAATTAATATAACAATATATTAAATAATACTAATTTTAATTTATCATTACATTAATTTATTCTTTTAATTTAATTAGTTAATTAATTAAATAGAATTCTCATGAACAAAAGTTGTAAAACAAACATAATATTTAATTTCTGAACATTAATTATCTTGCATATCAAAACACAGACATTTAATATCTCAAACATTTAAATCTTAGACATTCTAACTCTTAAATATTTAATATCTATATCCATTAAAAAAAAAAATCCATGTTCCAAACTTGCCGATAAACACACCGAAAATCTTTTTTCTTTTTAAACACACCGAAAATTTTTTTTCTTTTTTTCTACTTTAAAAAAAATTATACTTTTCATTTGTGAATTAAAAAAAAAAAAGAGAAAATAAAAAAATGGCTAAGATTTTATTGGATATTTACTATTTATATGAGGTAATTGTCTATTTATAATAGAAATAAAACATAAGTGGGAGACTAATCTATCCACAAGAGAATCACCACTTAAATATGAACCTACCTAATTACCTAATTCACGTAATAAAATCTAACATTCAAGCTAAAGTGAGCTTAGTTAAGCAGTAATTGGCATTTTACCCTCGACTAAGAGGTCAGACAAGAAGTCAGATATTCGAATCACCCGCCCCCAAATGTTGTTGAATTGAAAAGAAAAAAAAAATCTAACATTCACGAATACAATCACTTTCATCCTTGTTCAAACTCATGGGTGTCTTAAGAAGACTTGAACTAGATAATTAACAAATAGCGAACTTAGTTGAGTCCAAGCTATCTAGTATCTTGAAGGTTCTTGTTACGTATAACAAAACTATTTTTTTTTATTTCTTTTTTGTACAACAAATGTGGAGTATGAAAATTTGAGCTTCCGACCTCAAGAAAATAAATACATATCAATTACCGCTGAGCTATGATAGCTATATTTCCTACATGTTATGACTTTCTCTTTTTAATTGAAAAAAGATTTTGCTTGATTCCTTCCCTAATTGTTGTCCATTATTATAGGAACATTTCATAAAATTAAGAAACAAAGAAATAGGGGGAAAAACTCATGAGTTGCATTTGATCATTGTCTCAAAAAGAATCCAATCAGCAACCTCAAAATTCTCTCGTTCATCATTACCATTTTTGTCTGTCCATCAAATCCCTTCAAACTGTGCCCTCCTTTCATTGCGGGCAATTTTTGGTTTATAAATGGAAGACTAGTCTCTTACCAACTTTTTGATGTTGCAAAAAAATCCCTTGCCATCAAGATTGAGGACACTCAAAGTCCTACAAAGAATAAACAAAAATAAAAGAGTGGATTCACTCGATCATGTTCTTCTCTCCCCATATTTTACTATAATAAGTGATGATGAATTGGTCTAATAATAAATTAAAAGAGGACATGGAGTAAATTCTAAATATCGTTAAAGATATATATCATCGGTCAAATCAAGGCACAAGCAAAGGTCAAGAGAATAAAGCTAATAACTCACCATTCAAGCAACACTAACAAAAAGCAAAAACAATAACAAGCCTATCCACAATCAGTACCAATGAGAATCCTGATCATCTTCAAAGAGACAAACGTAACATATCACGCATAAGTTTTCTGAACCGACTCTTAGACAAATCTAATTGAAACACTCCAAGCTCTATCCTATCAATTTAATTTGGAGATCCATCCAGTTGGTTAATTAATACACGCTTCTCGAATCATAGTTGTTGAGGATCTCACATCAAAAATATGAAGAGACCTTATAACCTTCATAAGATACATGAGTTACTGCTTTCGTTGTCATTTGGTTTTGAGATGATACCTCATATTCATTTAATAATAGTCATGACGAAATCTAGTATCTCATGAGTTTCGAAACATGATAATATTACGACAACAAATTGATGTTTCCGTAAAAACTAGTCGAGATGCATGCACATAATTAAACCGATCCCGATCCATCCGTACACACGGCAGACTAGCTAATGGTTAAATCCAAAGACAAACGAAGTAGGTTTGTTTGGTTGGGAAGTATTATTGCAATGAAAAGGAAAGGGGGAGGGAAAAGTGGGGTTGAGGCCTTAAAGATGATATGTTGTTACAAAGAAAGCAAATGGAAATTAAAGTATAGGGTTGGCTCTCGAGTGTGTGGCTAACCATATTGGGTCATGTGGGAAAGTAGTATAGGACTGAGACATGAAATTAAAGGCCAAAGGGGAGGAATAATTCTTATAATTGAAAGTGGGAGCCAAGGAAAAACGAAGCTGTGAGGAAGATTGGTAGAGGGTACAATCCCAAATCAAATGTAATGTAGGGTCCCCTATATATGTATAATTCAAAGACTGTGTCAATATTTTGGGCTGAGTTGAGGGCAGCTGTGGCTTATAAGGGCCCTTGAATTCAGTCAACATTTCTGTGTTTATATATATATATATATATATATATATATATATATATATATATATCCTTTTTTTTTCAGTAATATACACCACATCAACCTTGGCTTTTAATTTGGTTGGTTGTTCATATTAAATTCGCTAGACCTAAAAGTTTTTTTCTTTTCTCACGTGCGGGTTGTTATATCAATTTAGTTCAAGAAACTCAACACGTGAACTATTAATATTAGTAGAAAGGAAATAAATATTTCATAAGGGTATGAACTAGGCCAACTAAAACCCAAAAAACTTACTAAATCGATCGAACTAACTTGGTTCAATCCATTTATAAAAAGTATAAAACAAATATATAGTTGATGGATGTTTAATTTGAATATATTTTGTCATATTTGGTTGGTTTGTAAAGTTTGTTGATTCGATTTTGGTGTGGTCTTTAATCTTTCTTACAAGGATATGTTGTTTTTTATATTGGCTTTGGCTAAAAACTGAAATGAATCGAACCACTGACACACCTAATTTGAACTCTAGATCTGTTAGTCTTTTTGTCTTCTTTTTTTTTGAGTTAGTCTAGATCTCTTAGTCTCTAATACTATCTGATACTATATATATTAATTCAACGCTAGACTCAAAAGTTTAAGCTTATTGAAGTATATTTAATTTTTTTATACTCAAGTTAGAACCTTTGGTTTTTAAAACTTTCAATATCTTGTTTTAATCTCTTAGCATCTAAGTATGCTATTTAATTTCTAATTTTTGCATTTATTTTCCATGAGTCATTTTTCAAAAAAAACTAAATTCATTTTGAAATGGGTACTTTGACCTATTACATGTGTCATAAAAAACTTGTCTATCGTAGACATTTACGAGTTAGGAGTGCAAACAAAGTCCCACATTAGTTAGAGAAATGAATAATAATGGATATATAAGTGAGAACAATTATTTTCATTGGTATAAGACTTTTTTTTAAAATGATTTTGTAAATAAAGTTCAACAGGTAAAATAGAATATTAGAAAGAAATTGAGGGCCTGTTTGGTATGCAATCCGGATTCTGTTTTATGTTTTCAGATTCACTGAGTTCAGTGAATATGCGTTTGGCAGACTTGTTTTCGAAAACTGTTTCCGGATTCTGTGATCCAAATAGTGAAAATTCTGAAAACAACTTTTTTATGTTTTCATTGTATCCAGATTTTGAATTTGAAAATTTAAAATGCAGAATTACATTAGAAAATACCAAAACTTTAATAAATATAGTTTTTGATGTTATAAACTCAATTTATTTTTGTTAAATTAAAATATGTATAATTTAATATATTATAAATTATATGATATTGTAAAATAATAATTGTACAAATTTTATAATAAAAATCATGTTCATAAATTAATTAATAATGGATTATATTCAATCTAATATTTAGTTTTGCAACTACAACTAGTTAATGGTCTATAAATATATTATAGAACACATTTTGAACAATTTTTTAAATTGGAATCCAATTTCTAAATCTGCTACCAAACACATATCTGAAAACATGAAATACAACTCTGTTTTCATTGAATCCCTTGTTTTCAAAATTCTGTTTTCAGATTGCATACCAAACAGGCCCTGAATGATTCTGAATGTCTGACCAAAAATAGGATATCGATTTAAACTCTTTTTTCATCTGACAAAATATTAAATGCATTTACATTATTATTCAAAACAATTTATGCTCATAACTTTTATGTTTGTATGTATGTGTGCTCAAAGCGTGACATGTTCTTATTTTATTTTATTTTATTGGATTCATGTTCAATAAATACATTTTTGCTAAATTGACATAATGTGTGTAAATAGCTGGAAGTCATAAGAAAAAGACGTAAATGGGTTTGTCACATTATTCTCTTAATAATATTAACAAGACGTGGTCTAAATAGAAGTATAATTTGTCTATTTGAATATAACTCAACTAGTTAAACCACATACTTTCGATTGACCAAGAGATTAGAGATTCGAATCCTCACTCTATATATTGTTGAGCTAAAAAAAGATATATAGAATTATAATATGAAATTTTAAAATATAATTAAGATTTAAAAACTAAAAGGTAAGAATCTTATTTGATTTTATTTCAACATTCTACTTTGCGAGAGAGAGGAAAAAAATTAAAGTGAACATAGTTCTACTGTAATATACTATCGACCAAGAGGTCAGAGATTCAAATCTCTTAGAAATAACTCAATTCATATCATTTCATGTAAATTTTCTAGTTTTAGAAACACTAACAAAAAAAAAAAAAAAGTTGAAAACAACCTCTTTGATGAGGTTTTAAAATTTTGCCGTGATTTTGTTAATGTTTCAAAGGGGTAAATAAAAAGCCCTCAGTCCTTTTTTCGTTGTATAAAATGCCCTCAGGTTTATCTATAAATTTCAAAAAGCTACCATTTTTTTTTTAAGGGAAAAAAAAAAGCAACCATTTAAACTTTAGGCCTTTGGTACAAAGGGATTTGGGCCAAGAGTTTCTAAAGCATGGAATATATCAGTTTTTTTTTTTTTTTTTTGAAGTAATGGAATATGTAAGTTCATCCATAGCTTTTTGGCAATAAATCTGACATAATTTAGATAAGTTTAAAATGTTGTTTTGGTCCCTATATTATGAAATTTGTTTTATTTTAGTCCTTAAACTTCTAAATATTCAAATTTAGTCTTTATACACTTAATAAAACTCAGAATTAGTCTCTATTAATAGTTTATTGTTAATTTTTTAAAGAAAAAGTCTCTATTAGTCTTTTCTCTGTAAATTTTGAAGATATATTTGCATTGTATTTTTTTTAAATGAAAATTATTATTATGGTTTTATTAAGTTCAATAACAACTAACTTCAACTAACAATAACAATAAGGACTAATTTTTAATTAAAATTTATTAAAAATATAGGAATTAAATTTAAACATTTGAAAGTATAAAGAAGAAAATGAAATCAACTAAATAGTATTTTGACAGTCAGACAAAATATTGTAAAACATAGTTGGGGAAAGATAATTGTAAATGTTAAAAAATCACAACTTGTAAATTTGCAGTTACTTAATAACCTGCATTAAAAATAAATGTTAAAATATCATTTTAGTCCTTATACTTTAGGCTTTGATCTATTTTGGTCCCTATATTTTCAAATATCCAATTTTAGTCCCTGTACTTTTAATAAAGCTTAAAATTTGTCCCTATGACAAGTTTGAAGTTAATTTTTATCAAAATTGGTTAAATAATACTAATAATTTTAATACAAGAAAAGACACTATGTGAATATACTTCCAAATTTTATAGAGGAAAAACTAATTGAGACTAATTTTTTTAAAGAAAAAATAACCATAAACTAATAGTAGGGACCAATTTTAAGCTTTATTGAAAGTACATGGACGAAAATTTGACATTTGAAAGTATAGGGACTAAAATGGAACAAAGCTCAAAGTACAGAGACCAAAAAGGTATTTTAACCTATATTTTAATATATTAGATATTAAAATATAATATTTTAATTTTGGCAAAGATTTACCTTTGGTCTCTATAAATAGGACCTTTGGGTTGAACCATTAGACACAACACACATATCCTCAATAGAGAAAATTAGAGAATTCTCTCTAGACCTCTTCCTCTCAAATCCCTTGTGGATTTTCTTTCAAGAGGCTCCCACAAGCCTTGGTCCTATGTTCGAGTCATAGCCAGGAAGACTTTGTGGAAGAGATAAAGACCTGTGACAATATTCTTCATAATATTATTTTTAAGGTATATTTTGCTTAACCTTAATTTTTATTGTTTAATTCTAAATAAAATCAAAGAGAATCTAATGCTTCCACTGTGGAGTGAAACGTTCATTCCCTTCAATTGGTATCAGAGCGGTCTTTGAATTTTATTTAGAATTAAAGTTTTGTGATGGTGGGTATTTTAATTTATCATATATGTGATATATTATGGTTTTGCAAATTGATTGTTTAAGCTATTTGGTATTAGATTTATTGCTTTGATTAGATCATTGTAAAACCCATAAGGGTTAGGATTTCATGTATTTTACTTGAATGACTACGATTGCTACAAATTTCGATTATATGGACTGAAGAAGTCGACGGCGAAAAAGGTTCACAAAAAAAAAACCGTGAATTGAAGTCAATATTTCTACTAAAAAGTTCATAACAAATTTCAAGAATTTGCAATTGTTTATTGGTGAAGGGATGCTTGCTATTATACTTTAGGTCCAAGATTCAAAATTTTGGATAATGCAGTTTTCTATTTTTTATTTATTTTTGCGGCGACTGGTGCTATAATTGAAAGAGAAAACTTAGGTTTCTAAACTCTAAATTTGGATGGCCAAACAAGAAAGATATTGAAGACCAAGATATGTCTTGGATTTAAATTATTGTAATTTAAATTATTTTCAATTTTTTAGGATATGCCGGTCAATTTAGGTATTTTTAATTTAATTATGCATGAGATGTATGTTTTAAATTGTTTGATTGTTGCATAAAGTATGCCATTTAAATTTAAAATCCCACCATAAGTTGAGCATGATCATGCATCTTATCTTATTTTTTAATATAATTGTTATATTTGAAAATTTTGATTAGGTTGTTTCCTAATAGAATTAAGATTAATTTTTTAATATAATTGCTATATTGAAAAAATTGATTAGGATGTTTCTTAATAGAATTGAGATATTTTCCTAATACATTTATATTTTCCATATCTATGAATATAATTGTTATATATGGAAAATTAAATTATGATATTTTCTTTCATAAATAAAATCATGTTTTCTTAATAGGATTATGATATATTCTAATGAGATTAGGATTTCCTTAAAATAAAGATATTTCTAATTCATGCTTTAAATAATTTAAAATTTGAATTTAATATATCTTTATTTGTTTCTAATAAGATTAGAATTTAGGACAATATTTTAATTTTGTTTCAAAGAGTTTAAAATGGTAGAATTTCAAGATTATCCATAATTTAAAAATTGAATTTAATTCATCTTTATTTGTTTCCTAATAAGATTTAATTCTTTTAAAATAAGATTAGATCTTTTAATTTCAAAATAAGATTAGATCTTTTAATTTCCTAATAAGATTAGGTCTTCCATATTTAAAGATAATTCAATTCAAAGATAAAATAGTTTAAGTTTTGAATTTAATTTATCTTTTATTTTTTTCTAATAGAATTAGAATAAAATATCAAGGATGATCTTTTAATTTGTTTTACATGGTTAAAATGATGGATTTTTAAGACTATCCAAGTGAATTATTTTTTAATAAGATTAAAAATATTTATGTTCATTAATCTAATAATTAATAGTTAATTAAAGATTAATGAATTTGAAATAAAAAATGACTATAAGGGAACTTTGTCTATGGAAGGTTTTGTCTAGACTGAGGTATTTAAGCTGACCGAAAGGGAACACCTCTAACTGGGAACTGACCTGAGAGTTGAATTAGTCCAATTTTATTTAATTTCACAAGCATGCTCATAATGTGATTAATTTTTTAAATAGTTTTAAAACTTGGTAATTCACATTAAAATCAATCTAACAACAAGTAGATTGAGGAACTTAGATAAATGAGATTAGCCTAATTTGTCTAAGTAAGAGAAAACTCTATTTCAAAATAGTAAGTGGGAGAAGGAAATGTGTCAACATATCCTACAGTCTCTATCATTGGTTCACATCGTGAGATTCATGTGGGGCCTCGTGGCGGCTTTTGGACCGTCCCCCTACAGAAGGTGTTTGCATGGGTCAATATCAGGGTGAACTCCTGGGAATGATAGGATTGTAGTTTTGTTTCCAATACTTGACCTACCCTACTGCAGCACTTGTTGGGATAAAACTACAGGATCTAAAATTATGGGTCACACTTACAAAGGGCTCATTAAAGTTGTTAATGATGTCTTTAACCAAACTAATAGTAACTAAATATTATAGGAATAAGAGTTATTCTGGTATAATACTTTGTTGAGATTGTCTCAGTTTAGTGAATGAATACTTGACCTACCCTATGGCGGCACTTGTTCTAACTCACTAAAGTACCATAGCATTAGAAATGATTTATAAGGTTCATTTTTCAAATTGTTTGATTTCTATGCTAAAATTGAATGGATAATTATTTGCATGATGTTAAATTATATATATATTTCAATATTATGTCAATTTCTCTCATAATTTTTAATTTTATTACTGATAAGTCAAAATTGAGAAAATTTTATTACTTGGAAAAAGTAGCATTAATACTATAATGGCGGTGTAAAATATTTATTTGTCTTTATTGAGAAATGTTCTCAAAACTTGTTGCCCATGCTAATCGAATTGTTCGTGAAGCACATGATTAACAAATCAAAAGTAAACGAGATAGCTTGTACGTATCTCCTAGTTGACATGATAGATGCCAAACTTAGAAGATAAAGAAAATGACAACAACATATGAGATGTTAAAGTTAACAGAAGCTAAATTTAGAAAATTGTCTAAATAATCTCGAAGATTAAGTGTTACAAAAATTCAAGAAAATAAACCAAATAACTAAAGCTGTGTAAAAGTAAATAGTTCCTAAATTAGCCAGGACAGTCATAGTGAGAAGAATTTTTGAAATATCTCTCTAGGAAGAAAAATATGAATGAAAGTAAATTTGATTTATTAGATTTTTGGTGGAGAATAAATAACGACACTTGGATAGTTGATACAAGATCCACTATCAAGATTTATTTGTTTTATTACATTTAATATGTAATTCTTATAAAATACTTAACATGTAAAATAGTTTCTACAGGTTGGCACCAGGAAGCCCATATCAGTTAGCGTAGTGGGAGACATTAAGATGTCATTAAGTAATAATTTTTAATTAATGTTGAATGTGGTATTTTATTACCACAAGAGAAATTCAATTTCTCAAATTTTATTACTAAAAGGTTCATATAGTATGAATTATTTTTATATTCAAAATTGTTTGAAAATACATTCAGCTGTAAATAAGAACAATTTGTATATGTTAAAATGTTGACATATATCATACTACAAAATACTAAGATATTCAAGATTATAGAATACATAATAGAAAGACATATTGTTTTCTTCTAAAAGACGATACTTGACTTTGACATTTAAGGTTGATTAACATCAACTTGAATAGAATGAAAATACTAGTAAGTGGTAATTCTCTAAAAGTTATTTGAATTAGACGGAGATGTTTTCTGTCTAATCTCAAAAACAACTTTTTTAGCTTTATTTTATCTTTTTCCTATGATGATAATGTTTTTAAAACATAAATACACTTTTAGGTCAATTCTTTTTCTTTTTGCTAAAGAACCCTCAAGTTTTTTTTATCCATAATTCTAAATAGCAACATTTTGACTTTTAAGGTCTATTTGCTGATCAGCCTCTTTTTTTTTTTTTTTTTTTCAATTTGAAACAAATGCAATTTTCTTTTCAACAATATCACATTTGATCAACGTTCACTATTTAAAATATTTAAAAGCTTATCATTTTCTAAATTGTCAAAGTGAACATAGCTTAAAAGTAATTGACATGTACTATTTTCTTTAAAGTTAGAAGTTCAAATCTTCATCTAAATGTACTAAAAAATTAATATATCATTTTCTAAATTATATTATAATATATTTATATCTATTTTTTAGTTGATACGTACTTTTGAGTTGATTTATGATTTACTACCTTGCAATAAATCAATAAATAAATAAATATATATATATAGTAAAACCTTTTTTCTTAGTTCAACAACTTGTGAGGGCCGAACCTCTGATCTTTTTGGTCGAAAATATAGTCTTAACTAATTGTGTTATGATCAAGTTAGCAAATCGATAGCCTATTACTTTAATTTTTTTTAATGAAAACTAAATAGTTAGACGTGTGAATTTGAGAGGGGGTGTTAGATTATATTATTAAATATATAATGTTATTTGAATTAGACAGAGATTTTTTTATTTAATATTTGAATTAGGTTTTATTTCATATATTATGATTTGGGTTTATCTTGTAAGGGCATAGGTAGTCTTTTTACTTATACTTTAAGTCTTTACTAGTATAAATAGGTTATTAGGTCATGCATTTATTATGCAATTTGATTGAATGAAAACCTAGCCGTTCTTGCATGGCATTCTCCCTCTTTTTTCCTTTTCCCTCCAATTAATACTAAACAAATTAATATACGAAATCATTGATTAAGAATAAGATAGAATCAATTTTTTGGAAGTTAACAAGACCAAGCTTCTTTATATAGCAAAATTTCCTTCAATTTATCCCTCGTTTTATTTCTAAAAAGAGCTAATCTCCAAAACCCAATTCCCCAAACTCGTTTTTTATGGCTTTACCCAACGCCCACAACCCCCATCATTCTCCCTTCGTTATCAATATACACTTAGATCCAACGTCATTTCATTATCCACACATTCACAAAAAATGTAGTACCACATATAGAAAGTATGTCAATATCGTAGTAACAGAAAAAACGTTATGAAAACTTAATGAGCGGTTAACCACTAGAACAAATCACTTAAAAATATAGAGATCAAATTGAAGTCAAACTCAAATTGTAGTGATCGAAATAATCAAAATATTGCTATCGTCTTTAAAGGGAATGAATAGAAAAGAGAATGATTTGTATAGGAAAGTGAAAAGTTTGGAGAGAAGAATTAAGAGTAGTCGTTCTCATGGACGTGGCTTCGTTCTGCAGCGTTCATGTATATGGTCCTAAAAAAGCAACCTTTCTTCATAATTGCAATGCCTTTAATTTCCTCTACAACTTGGCCTATTTTTTCAACAAATAATTTGAATACAATATAATAAATTCAGGTGGAATATTTCAATATTTTAATTTTGTACGTTACACCAATACCATGTAAATGAATTTTAGAGAAAGAGAGATCAGTCTCAATTGATCCATTTGTTAACGTTTTCATTTCTGGTTCTTTATTCTTTTCTTTTTCTTTTTCTTTTTTTCATTTTTGTTTAATTTTTTTTTGTCTTTTTAAAAAGGAAAAATAGACCTTTACTTGGTAAGAATTTCTGGTTTTTGTTTTTTTTTTTATTAGACAGAAAAATAAATTTGAAGGGGAGGATAACTTTTTTAAATATTTTAAAAAATATATTTTTTTATAAAAGTAATTAAAAATATATAATGTTTTAAAAACAATTGGAATTATTCTTCTTTTTTTTTTTTGTAAAAATTTATGAATCATTAATTAACTTCGATATAATTAATTATCATCTAATTATAGTAATCATTGATTAATCTTGCAGTATTGATTGACTACTATAATTATATATTTTATTTTAAAAATGGAGATTTGAACCTCTAACCTCAAGGAGAGGATTACATGTCAATTATCACTGAGCTAAACTCACTTTGACACCTAAATAATTATTTATTATCAAACACATATTGATTAACTGTAATCACTAATTAACTTTGTATTCATTAACTGGTATAATTATCATACATATTGATCGACTATAATCACCAAAGTATGTTTGTTCTAAATTTTTCTATATTTCCAACTGTTTTATTATTTTCAGCCCCTTGAAAAGAAATAAAATAAATTTGATAACGTTTTTTTTCTATACTTTTAGATTAAAAAGGAATACTTTACTTAAAAATGAAATTTTATTAAAATATAATATTCAAATTTATTGTGTGATCATTTGATATATTTATTATCCATTCTATAAATAAGAAAATGGATAAATAGTTCTTTTACTCATGTTTTAAAAAAATTTAAATCAAAATTTATAAATAGTTTTAGAGAAATTTATCAAAATATGCATATCTCTTTTTTTTCCTTATTTTTTTAGACTATTAAATAACAAATTAAACCTAAGTATAGGATTTAGATAGAGATGTCTCTTTTTTTTCCTTATTTTTCTAGAATATTAGATTGCAAAGTTAGGTAGGGGAGGGAGGGAGATAGAGGCAAATTGCCTCCTTTTTTACTTCTAGGCTCCACCTTATAACTTTTCTTAAGAAGACAAATTAGGGAAATGAGTAGTTCATATGCATATCTTTACAACAAATTAGCAAAGACAAACTCGAGAATAGAGAAACTAAGGCTCAGTTTGATAACCATTTGGTTTTTTATTTTTGGTTTTTGAAAATTTTACTTGTTTTCTCATCATTTTTCTACAATGGCTTTCATCTTCTCTATAATGATTTCTTTCTTAAGAAAATACTTGAATTCTTAACTAAATTCTAAAAACAAAAATAAGTTTTTGAAAACTACTTTTTTTAGTTTTCAAAACTTGGCTTGGTTTTTGAAAACACATCTAAAAAGTAGATAAGAAAACATGGAAAACTATAGGTGGAAGTAGTATTTATAGATTTAATTTTCAAAAATTAAAAATAAAAAATCAAATGGTTATCAAACGGGGCCAAAGTATTTTACATATATCTCTTAACTTACGATAAATTAACGGGTAGATCACTCCTTCTTCTCTTATCGACTCTGTCCTAGACTTAAAGGTGTGGGAGCCAAATTTGTAATAATAGGGTAGGGAAAAAATTTAAAAAAATAAAAAAATAATAAAATAATAAAATAAAATAAAAAGTGGGCAATTGGAAGAGAAAGACTGCCCTTAAAGCCTTAGGTAGGACAAGACGCACGCTTCTTGCTGGTCCCTGCCATCAATCCTTTTTCCTTTTACGTTTTTTTTTTTTTTTTTTTTTTTTTTTTTTTGTTTGTGTGTGTTAAGTTACATCCAATGTCCCATTTTGTTCCATATTTTTCTTATGTTCTCAATTTTAAGGGACCTAATTTCGGGCTACCATTAAAGCCCCTTCAACAATCAGATACAAAACAATATTAAAATAGTTTTCAATAATACTAATGGTAATGGTTGTCTATTTGTGTAGACTATGATTGCTGTCAATAGTGGTCTATACTATAGACTAAGGTTGACGATTATCGTGTACTGGTCTATGGAATAGACTATAGAAAAGTAGACTATGATCGTGAAACCATGGTCTGTTCTAATAATCATGGTTATTTTACCATGAACAAAAAGAGAGGGATACTTGAAAGTTAAAAGATATGTTTAAGAATGTTTCGGTATTACGGATATATTTGTGAGTAATTTTAAAATAAGCGTTTTTAGTCCAAGTGATTTAATTATAATTACTTTTGTAAAATGCTTAGTTATAAATCATTTTAATATATTTTGTTTCACACTTTTAAAAGTGATTTTGATCTAATTAATTTTTTTTAAATGATTAATGTTTTTGTTTCTAAAGTGATTTTAGAATGATCAAATTACATAAAGAGACATCACATTTAAAAAAAATATAAGTTGAGTGATTGACAAAAAAAAATATAGAGAGAAAAAAGTTAAAGAGATATAAACATTTAAGATATAAAAAAATAGAGAGAGAAAAACAAAAATATTACAGAGAGACCAAAACATTTAGAGAAATTTGAAGGAGAGCTAAAAGTTGAAAGACCTAGAGAAAAAGTTAGAGGGATAAAAAAATTAGGGAGAAAAAAGTTAGAGAAAGATAAAAAAAAGTTTGGAGAGAAAAAGGTAGAAAATAAAGGTACAAACATCTAGACAGAGAAAGAAGTTAGAAAAAGATTAGAGAGAAAATTTTATAGAGAAAAAACTTAGAAAGAAGGCACAAAAAAAATTGGATGGGGAACAAAGTTAGAGAGGAAGATGAACAAAAAATTTAGAGAAAAAAAAAAGTAGGAGAGAAACAAAAAATTTAGAAATAAAAAAGTTAGAGAGAGGGGAAGAAATTAGAGATACATAAAATAATGTTAGAGAGAGAGATAAGATCTAATAGACACTTTTTAAGTTTAGACACCAAATGACACAAATCTAAAAATTCAACAATTTATTAAAAGTTCAAAGACTGAATATATACAAAAATAAAAGTTGAAGAACTAAATTTGTAATTTAATCTTAAAATAATAGTCATTTAAAGACAAAGTCCCTTTCAATCACCGATAAAAACTACTTGAAAACTACATTTTAAGTTATTGACCAAAAATCACTTAAAGTGATTTTGGATTTCTCCAAATTCACTAATCCACCCTCAACAAATATCACTATTTTAAAATGAAAGTGATTTTGACAATAAATGAAAGTGATTTTAGCAATCACAATAGCCGTTAAAATGACTTTCAAACATACTCTCCAAATATTTAGTAAAAGTACTACAAGTATTTAGTAAAAGTACTTTAATTATGAGTATGGTAATAAAAACATATTTAGTAATAAACTCACTCTAATATTTGATTCTACACTTCTTAAAAGTACTTTTGATTTTTTTTTTTTTTTTGGTTAAATACATGTGCCAAAACCCACTTTATAAATGCTTTTTTATAAAGTGCTTTAACTGCTCTTGACTTTTTTTCAAAAGTACTTTTAAATTGCTTTAAAAAATAATTATTTGGAGAGAAAAGACTAAAAAAGCACTCCAAAACATACCATAAAATATTTTTAACGTAGTTTTGATTTTTTTCACACCTACATTCATAATTCATTCAAATGGTTAGTATGTCAAATACAACATAATCAAATATTGACTTGTGCATGTTAGTAAATAAAAGGTTAAAATATCATTTTGGTCTCTGTACTTTGTGTTTCATTCTATTTTAGTCCACGTACCTTTAAATATCCAATTTTAGTCCATGTACTTTCAATAAAACTTAAAATCGGTCCTTATTGTTAGTTTATTGTAAACTTTTCTAAAAAAATAGTTTATATTAGCTTTCCTTCTATCAATTTTAGAAATATGTTCACATTATGTCTTTCTTACATGAAAATTATTATTATTATTTAACAAATTTTAAAAAAATTAACTACAAACTAACAATAGGGACTAATATTTTAAGCTTTATTGAAAATATAGGAACTAAAATTTGACATTTGAAAGTACAATGACTAAAATGGAATGAAATTCAAAATACAAGGACCAAAATGATATTTTAACCTAAATAAAAAGAAGTCTCTTACCACATGTTGTTGAACTCAAATATAAATATATATATATAGAGAGAGAGAGAGAGAGAGATATTAAAAGTCTCTTCTTTTTCTTAATTGCAACAATTTTATTATCTCTCTCCTTTTGAACAAATGTCTCTTCACACTCACAAACTTTACTTGTATATGGATGTTGTATTTTAGACTTCTTTATTTTTTTGACATTTTTAGCACAATAAATGGGCAGATGGAGATTTGAACTTCCAATCTTATAGAAATATATAAATGTCTTAACCAATGAGCCAAGCTCACGTTAGCTCCCAAAGGCTAGATTTAATAAATAAACAAGCAAAACAAAATAGGTTGTCATCAAAACTCACAAAAAGAAAAAATCTCTATTTACAATAATTTCCCAAATAATACATTTTATGTACCTTGAAAGCCCTATAATTAGAGATAGGATCCAAGAAAAACGTTTTATGTACCTTGAAAGCCCTGTAATTAGAGTGTTGTGTTCTGCTTCTATTTATAAGAGGATAACATACATTAGTTTTAAGCCAATTTAGTCATAATGCACATCATGGTATAAAATTTCGAGTGACATGCCAAAATATCGCTTGAAATTTCGGTATTTCAACAGGGTCAACATATCGGGTGGAGAGAAAGTCGTTTTTCTCCCCATTTCGACGAAATGTCAAGGAAACCTCAAAATTTCGAGGTTTCCACGACAATGTCGTCGAAATTTTGCGTTATGCATTTTTTTTTTTAAATCGAGTCAATCAAGTGTCATCGAGTCAGTCATTGACTAACGCACCCTGACGATGCACTCATCCTTTCTTTTCTTCTTTTTTCATTTTATATATATATATATATATATATATATATATATATATATATATATATATATATATATATATACATACATACATACATACATACATATACATACATACATACATACATGTTTACACGATATTTCAACAAATAAAGAGAAATGAGACACGTGTAAATGAATTTAATTTGTATTAATTTGAATGTAGTGGAGTACAATCTCTAATTTGTTCCTCTGATTCTTTCTCTCAAATTTACATCTGTCTCGAGGGCTTTGCAGCTTATTCTCGAATGTAGATTTGTCTCGAGGGCTTCGCAGCTTGTTCTCGAATGTGAATTTGTTTCGAGGGCTTTGTAGCTTGTTCTCGAATGTGAATCTGTCTCGAGGGCTTTGGCAGCTTGTTCTCGAATGTAGATTTGTTTCGAGGGCTTCGCAGCTTGTTTTCGAATGTAGATTTGTTTCGAGGGCTTTGCAGCTTGTTCTCGAATGTGAATCTGTCTCGAGGGCTTTTGCAGCTTGTTCTCGAATGTAGATTTATGTCTCGAGGGCTTTTGCAGCTTATTCTCGAACTTCAAAATTTTCTAGTCTTCAAGGCTTTGGTTCAAAGAGTGTTTGATCTTCAAGAGTCTAATGAGTATTCTAATCTTTATTTTTGAATTCTCTCTAAGTTCTCTGGAGAGTTTCTACTTCTGAACCTCCAAAATGGAGGAGTGAGCTCTCTATTTATAGAGTTCCTCAAGGCCCCCTGGGCTTGGGCCTGACTGTTGGACTGGGCCTGATGAGCTTTGGGCATGGTCCTTAGACTGAGCCTGATTGACCTTGGGCCTAACCTTTGTGGGCTGGGACTTTGTTGCTTAAGCTCTGCTGGATTAGGGCCTCCAATTTGGGCTTTGTTTAAAATTGGCCCAAATTTCATATAACCCAATTGCATATTTGGGTTTGCCTTAATTTAATTTAGGGATACTTGCAAATTTAAATAATCCCTAATTAAATAAATAATTTTGTCACCAAGTTTTAATTAATGACATGGCAATTTCTGATTGGCCAAAATTTTTATTCCAACAAATGCCCCCTTTTCGAGATTTATGCACTAGTATGTGTGAGTGAATCTCGAAAAAGATAATTTGGAATCAAAATTTAAGGTATTTGCTCTTAAATTGGACTCCATTTGATGTGCCAATTCATCAAAATATGAATTTGGGTCATAATTTTGATTTTCTTATTTGGCATAAAATTTTGATTTGAACTTAGTAGAATTTATGTTCCACCTTAATTCAAATTATGAACTTGAGGCAGGGTTAAAATTCTACCAATTTTTTTCTTGAAATTGGAATAGGATTTTGAGTTCCATCCAACTTTGAACTTGGAATAAAATTTGAAATTTACTCCAATTTTTATTTGGGATAAAATTTGAATTATGCCCAAATTTTGGCTTTGAATAGAATTCAAATTTTACTTGCTTTGAGTTTGGAGTAAGATTTGAAGTTGGATCTTAGCCAAATCTTGATTTGAGGAAATTTGGATTATGCCCAAATTTTGATTTGAGAGATAAAATTAAAATTCTACCATATTTTTGACTTCAATAGAATTAATTTTATCTAATCTTTGATTTGGGATAAATTTTGAATTATGCCCAAACTTTACCTTTTGAGATAAAATTCTACCCAATTATATTTTGGAATTGGAATAGAACTTGAATTTGGACTTTAATCAAATTTTGATTTGGGATAAATTTTGGATTATGCCCAAATTTTACTTTTTGAGATAAAAGTCTACCCAATTATATTTTGGAATTGGAATAGAACTTGAATTTGGACTTTAATCAAATTTGGATTTGGGATAAAATTTGGATTATGCCCAAATTTTACTTTTTGAGGTAAAAGTCTACCCAATTATTCTTTGGAATTGGAATAGAACTTGAATTTGGATTTTAATCAAATTTGGATTTGGGATAAAATTTAGATTATGCCCAAATTTCACTTTTTGAGATAAAAGTCTACCCAATTATATTTTGGAATTTGAATAGAACTTGAATTTGGACTTTAATCAAATTTTGATTTGGGATAAAATTTGGATTATGCCCAAATTTCACTTTTTGAGATAAAAGTCTACCCAATTATATTTTGGAATTTGAATAGAACTTGAATTTGGACTTTAATCAAATTTTGATTTGGGATAAAATTTGGATTATGCCCAAATTTTACTTTGTGAGATAAAATTGAAATTCTACCATAATTTGACTGTGATAGAATTAATTTTATCTAATTTTGATTTGGGATAAAATTTGGATTATGCCCAAATTTGACTTTGTGAGATAAAATTGAAATTCTACCATAATTTGACTGTGATAGAATTAATTTTATCTAATTTTGATTTGGGATAAAATTTTAATTTGGCTTGCAGTCAATTTTTAATTTGAGATAAGATATGCCAAACTTTAATTTGAGACGAAATCCTACCCAATTTTGGTTTTGATTTGATCTTCTTGACATGATCTTTGAATTCAAATTAGATTTGATTTTATCTTTTCCTCCACTATAAATAGGGGAGATGGGTATTCCATCAATTCACATCAACAAAGAGTGAGTGAAGCTTCTCACTGAGGAATGAGGAATAGGCAAGTCCCAATTTTTTTCTTTTCTCTTTTCTTTTTTTCTTTCTTTCTTTCTTTTTTCTTTTTTTTTTCAATTTTTTTTTACGTTTTTTTTACTTTTTTTTTTTTTTTTTTTTTTTTTTTTTTTGGCAAGACTTGCAAATACTTTCCTATAGAAGAGAATATCATAAGGTAAACAGGTAGGTAATTTTTTTTAAAACAATATATATGCCCCCCTTGTTTTTTTATTCTTGCTTGCAGCTAAGATGTCTTCTTCAACTTTGAGATGTATTCTTCAACTTCCAAGGTGACCAACCCCTGATTCAGGCGGAATTTAGGATGGCACCTTTCGACGGCTTCGACGTCTTCTTCTATTTCGAAGGTGACCAACCCTTGATTCAGGCGGAATCTCGGATGGCACCATTCGACGGCTTCGACATCCTCTTCTATTTCGAAGGTGACCAACCCTTGATTCATGCGGAATCTAGGATGGCACCTTTCGACCGCTTCGACATCTTCTTCAACTTCGAAGGTGACCAACCCCTGATTCAGGCAGAATTTAGGATGGCACCTTTCGACGGCTTCAACGTCTTCTTCTATTTTGAAGGTGACCAACCCCTGATTCAAGCGGAATCTAGGATGGCACCTTTCGACGGCTTCGACGTCCTCTTCTATTTCGAAGGTGACCAACCCCTGATTCAGGCGGAATCTAGGATGGCACCTTTCGACAGCTTCGACGTTTTCTTCTATTTCGAAGGTGACCAACCCTTGATTCAGGCGGAATCTAGGATAGCACCTTTCGACCGCTTCGACATCTTCTTCAACTTCGAAGGTGACCAACCCTTGATTCAGGCAGAATTTAGGATGGCACCTTTCGACGGCTTCGACGTCTTCTTCTATTTCGAAGTTGACCAACCCCTGATTCAGGCGGAATCTAGGATGGCACCTTTCGACAGCTTCGACGTCTTCTTCTATTTTGAATGTGACCAACCCCTGATTCAGGCGGAATCTAGGATGGCACCTTTCGTCGCTTTGTTTTACCTGTAGAAGACCAAACCCTAACTCAGGTGAAGTTGAGGGCGTAACCTTCGAACTTAGAGAAGAAGCGACGACGAAGCCTTTGAACTTGAATGCGAGGCGAGAGGCAACCTTCGAACTTGGAGACGAAGTGATCGATGGAGTAACCTTCAAACTTAAAGAAGAAGCGACGACGAAGCATTTGAACTTTGAGAAGAAGCGACGACGAAGCTTTCGAACTTGGAGAAGAAGTGATGACGAAACGTTTGAACTTTGAGAAAAGGCTACGACGAAGTCTTTGAACTTGGAGAAGAAGCGACGACGAAGCCTTTGAACTTGAATGCAAGGCGATGGCGCAGCCTTCTAACTTAGAGACGAAGCGACGACGAAGCCTTTGGACTTGGAGAAGAAGCGACGACGAAGCCTTCAAACTTTGGAGAAGGAGCGAAGACGAAGCTTTCAAATTTGGAGAAAAAGCCATGACGAAGCCTTCGAACTTTGAAGAAGAAACGACGACCAACGAAGACTTCTTGACTTAGGAGAGGAGTAAGTGTTGACAGACGAAACCTTTTGACTTGGTGGAGAAACGAGTGTCGATGGACGGAGCTTCCTGACTTGACGGAGAAGCAAGCGTCTATGGACGAAACCTCCTGACTTGGGAGAGGAGCGAGCATCGATAGACGAATCCTTCTGACTTGACGGAGGAGCAAACGTCGATGGACGAAGCCTCCTAACTTGGTGGAGGATCAAGCGTCGATGGACGAAGCCTCCTGTCTTGGTGGAGGAGTGAATAAAGATGGACGCAGCCTCCTGACTTGGCGGAGGGACGAGCGTCGACGGACGGAGCCTCCTGACTTGGCAAAGGAGCCCGTGTTGAAGAGTGAAGCCTCCGAACTTGACTTGGAGACGAAACGCCAACTTAGCTGTATTTTGAGGCGAAACGCCAAACTTGAAGGTGAATCACCAAACTTGTAGGCGATCAACGCTCGAACTTAAACTTGAAGGGAGCGAAGTGAAAACTTGAACTTCAAGCGAGCGATGTTTGAACTTAAGCTTGAAGTTAGCAAAACTCGAACTCAAAGACTTGAAAGGGCGAAGTACGAACCCCAGACTTGGAGAAGAGTGAAACCCAAACTTTAGAGCGAGTGAGCGACAAACCAAACTTGAAGGGAACGAAGCTCGAACTTTAGGGGAGTGAGCGACGAACCGAACTTAAGAGGAATGAAGCTTGAACTTTAGAGGAGTGAGCAACAAACCGAACTTGAAGGGAACGGAGCTTGAAATTTAGAGCGAGTGAGCGACGAACAGAACTTGAAGGGAACGAAGCTCCAACTTTAGGGGGGTAAGCCACGATCCAAACTTGAGGGGAACAAAGCTCAAACTTTAGGGGAGTGAGCGACAGACCGAACTTAAGAGGAATGAAGCTTGAACTTTAGAGGAGTGAGCAACGAACCGAACTTGAGGGGAACGGAGCTTGAAATTTAGAGCGAGTGAGCGACGAACCGAACTTGAGGTGAACAAAGCTCTCTCATATGCATCAAACTTGTAACATTTTATTCTCATGGGATGGAAACTTTTTTGGAGACTGAGCTTAAAGTTTTCTTTTCTTTTAAGTTGCCTACGTACCCTTCCAGTGGAAGGGATCAAGTCAAAACGTAGTTCAAAGATTTTTTTATTTGGCCGTTCACATTTTAAGCTCGTGCGGGCTAGGAGCATCATGCAGTTTAGGCTCTTGAGATGAGGAGCTTTTACATTTTAAATGTCCATATCGTCACCATGGTCTTGATCAGATCCTTCATTTTTAGGATTCGTTATAATGACGAGATTTTTCTTCACCTTCAAGGAACCCTCTGTATTTATGAGAACGGAGAACTTCCTTTTCATACGTGAAGGGACGGTACTATGAATCTTGTTGTGGTTCACTTCATCGAACAGTTCTGCCTTCAAAGATTTCATCTTCCTTTCTTGTTGATCGTTTGTTACTTTGAGGCGATCAAAAACAGATGTTGAAGGTTGATTTCTCTTCGATGTGGAGACACTTAGCCTTTTGAAGACTGAAGGTCGAGTTGAGACAGAAGTTGGACATTGGTTTTCTTCTTTTCTCGCGGCCATACTCATCCTTTGGAAGACTGAAGGTCGAGTAGTTGAAGGCTTGATACGATCAAAGACAGAAGTCCTTTGCTCGGCTTCTTTTGAATCATCAACTTCTTCCACATTTGTGCAATATAAACTTGACAAATCTTCTTCCTCTTTTTCCACTGGAAGGAAATCTTGAAGTTTTGTGGGTTTGACCATGTCTTAAACTTTGTTTTTTGGTACCTCATGTTGAAACCAAATACATACAGGTTATAAGGTTCCAAATTGGACTAGGCGCGCTTCCTGATCATGAAGCGGACTAGAGTGTATTTGACTGCATGTGTCTTTCGTCACTGCAACATGATTTGTTTGAGCTAATTCATCCAGCTCTAGCTCAATTTTTCCTTGTTTAGCTAATCTTAGAATGAGCTCTTTTAAGATAAAGCACTTCTCCACTGGATGACTGATAACTCGATGATACTTGCAATACTTGGGATCATCGACTTTTTCCATCTCTTCTGGCCGTTTACATTCTGGAAGTTCGATCAGCCGTGTTTCCAGTAGTTGTTCCAACATGTCAGGAATGTCAGAATCAGGAAAAGGATAGACTTTTTTCTGTCTTTCCTTCAAAGTTAAGCGACGCCTTTCATTTCCTTGTCGCTCTTCATTCTTCTTGTCTTTTCCTTTTGAAGACAATTCGAGAGGGGTTGTATTAACAACCATAGCTTCTTCTGAAGTCTCATGGATGTCATTTCCCTCTTCCCTTTTGTCAGGGACTAGAAGGTCTTTATCTCCTCGACTAGCAATACTTAGCTCCATGTCGTGGGCACGAGTTGCTAGTTCTTCAAAGGTGCGAGGCTTTATACCTTGGAGGATGTAAAGAAGTTCCCAGTGCATGCCTTGAATGCACATCTCCACAGCTGACAGTTCAGTGAGGCGATCCTTGCAATCGAGACTCATGGCTCTCAACCGATTTATGTAGTCGACAACGGGTTCACCTTTTCGTTGTCTAGTGTTGGTGAGCTCGAACATGGTGACAGTTCGTCTTGTGCTGTAGAACCGGTTGAGAAATTCCATTTCGAATTGTTCCCAACTGTCTATCAACTCAGGCTCTAAATCAGTGTACCAGTCGAATGCGTTCCCTTTCAGCGTTCGTACGAACTGTTTAACCAGTAGATCTCCTCGTGTACCAGCATTTTTGCATGTCTCGATGAAATGAGCAACGTGTTGCTTAGGGTTGCCTTTTCCATCAAATTGCTGAAACTTTGGTGGTTGAAATCTAGTTGGCATTCTCAAATTATCGATTCTCTTAGTATATGGTTTAGAATACAAGAGAGAACTTTGACAAGCCCCACCATATTGAGCTCTAATGGAGTTCATTATCATGTCCTGAAGTTGTTGGACAGATAATATAGCAATCGAAGTGGAGGGTTGTGGTTGATCTTCTTTCACAACGACCTTCCCTTTGTTGCAATCTTTGATGGTAGGAGTTTGACTTGATTCAGCGACATTTTGGTTCTCAATCTGGCTCTTTAGGTATGCAATTTGAGAATCTCTTTCTTCAATCGCCTTCATCAAGATGTTGATTTTCTCCTGCATCTTTGTCATTCTTTCTTCCATAGTGTTTGTCTCAGTCATCATGACAGACACTACATCAGAATCGAAGTCGAACAAAGGGTTGCACTTGACCAGGAACTTGTTGTTAGTCCATGCCCCCGGCAGTGTCATTACTTCGCCTGCAATAAAAACTTTATCGTCTTGCAGCCTCAGTTCATTGGAGCAACTTTGGGTGGCAGAACCCGTGTACGAGTTGCTCATGGCAACAGTCATCGAAGAAGTCTTTTTGGATGACATTGCTTCACTTGGATGTTGAGATGAAAGAAAGAGATGAGAGGTAAAGATTGTCCCACTGGGCGTGCCAATTTGTTTACACGAGATTTCAACAAAGAAAGAGAAATGAGACACGTGTAAATGAATTTAATTTGTATTAATTTGAATGTAGTGGAGTACAATCTCTAATTTGTTCCTCTGATTCTTTCTCTCAAATGTACATCTATCTCGAGGGCTTTGCAGCTTATTCTCGAATGTAGATTTGTCTCGAGGTCTTCGCAGCTTGTTCTCGAGTGTAGATTTGTCTCGAGGGCCTTGCAGCTTATTCTCGAATGTGAATCTATCTCGAGGGATTTTACAGCTTGTTCTCGAATGTAGATTTATGTCTCGAGGGCTTTTGCAGCTTATTCTCGAATGTAGGTTTGTTTCGAGGGCTTCGCAGCTTATTCTCGAATGTGAATCTATCTCGAGGGCTTTTGCAGCTTGTTCTAGAATGTAGATTTATGTCTCGAGGGCTTTTGCAGCTTGTTCTCGAATGTAGATTTGTTTCGAGGGCTTTTGCAGCTTGTTCTCGAGTGTAGATTTATGTCTCGAAGGCTTTTGCAGCTTGTTCTCGAATGTAGGTTTGTTTTGAGGGCTTCGCAGCTTATTCTCGAATGTGAATCTATCTCGAGGGCTTTTGCAGCTTGTTCTCGAATGTAGATTTATGTCTCGAGGACTTTTGCAGCTTGTTCTCGAACTTCAAAATTTTCTAGTCTTCAAGGCTTTGGTTCAAAGAGTGTTTGATCTTCAAGAGTCTAAAGAGTATTCTAATCTTTATTTTTGAATTCTCTCTAAGTTCTCTGGAGAGTTTCTACTTCTGAACCTCCAAAATGGAGGAGGGAGCTCTCTATTTATAGAGTTCCTCAAGGCCCCCAAGTGGGCTTGGACCTGACTGTTGGACTGGGCCTCCCATTTGGGCTTTGTTTAAAATTGACCCAAATTTCATATAACCCAATTGCATATTTGGGTTTGCCTTAATTTAATTTAGGGATGCTTGCAAATTTAAATAATCCCTAATTAAATAAATAATTTTGTCACCAAGTTTTAATTAATGACATGACAATTTCTGATTGGCCAAAATTTCTATTCCAACAATACATACATACATATATATATTACTTTTTCATTTAATTACTTTTCACATCAACTTCACATCAAATTTTTTACATTTCTCAAACATCTTTTAAATCATAAAAAAATATTTTTATTAATTTTTTTTATTCTACATTTTAATTTTTATTATTTTTACCATTATCCCTTTCACTTTATTTACACCTCAATCTCAAATTCTCAATTATCTCTGTTACACTCAAATTCTCTTCAATTCTCTCAAATTTCCCCCAATTCTCTCAAATTTCTTTCTTAAATTAAGAGCTTTATATAAACAATTCACAATGATTTTATCATATGCAAATATTTCATATCTCCTTCAATTTTGTAACTAATTATCAATATTCGATATTATTTTGTATAGTCAATTTAGAATGGTTAATTACAGTTTAATTAAGTTATCATAATTCAAGTATAATTTAATAATTCAAACAATTTTCATCCATTTTCATAATTTTTCCAAATTTTTTGCTAACATCAACATTTCCATTAACATTTTAACATAAATATTATATATATTTTAGATATGATAGTTAAAAATAATTAATTATAGTATAATTAAGTTACAGTTAAAGTTTCATGAAATAATTCAAAATTATTATCAATTTTCATTTTTTTTTTCAAAATTTCTGCTCGTATCGACATGTCAATCAACATTTATATCTAAATATTGGTTTAGTTTTTAGATATGATGCTTTAAAAATGGTCAATTATAGTCTAATTAAGCCACAATCAAAGTTTTATTGACTAATTCAAAAAATTTCCATCAATTTCCATAAATTTTTCCAAAATTTTCATCAACGTTTCTATTTCCATCGATATTTTCGTAAAATATAGACCTCGACATTTCGAACCTTGATGCACATAACCATTCAATTTGTCCAATTGTATTTGCCACGTTAAGCCAATTTAGTCCGAAATATAAATTTGCCACGTTAAGCCAATTTAGTCCGAAATATAACTGTCAACATAAAAAAAGTTCATAAATAGTGTTTAGAAAGTGAAAGGACTAAATAAAAGCATAATCTAAAAAGTCAGAGATATAATTAATTTTTTTTAAGTTTTAACACAATCCTCAAAGTAAATAATTAACTTACTTTTAACTTCTTTTTTTTGTTAGTACAACAAATTTAAGGAGTAAGGATTCGAATCTTTGACCTTAACGAATGTAGCTACATGTCAATTACCACTGAGCTATGCTCATTTTGACAATTTACTTTTAACTCATATTGATATGATGTAGATCTTTTATGACATTAACTAATTGTAGGTTAAAATACCATTTTGGTTCCTGTATTTTGGATTTTTATTTCATTTTAGTCTCTATACTTTCAAATGTCTAATTTTAATCCTTGTACTTTCAACAAATCTTAAAATTAGTCTCTATAGTCAGTTTGAGGTTAATTTTTATTGAAATTGGTTAAATAATAATAATAATTTTCATGCAAGAAAAGACATAATGTGAACATATTTTCAAAATTTAAAGAATGGAGGCTAATTGAGACTATTCTTTTTTTAGAAAAGTTAACAAGGATTACAATTGGACAATACAATGACTAAGATAGAATGAAATCCAAAGTACAGGACCAAAATAGTATTTTAACTTTAATTGTATTTGTATACGACTTCTATGCACTCACATATAATAATATTCTATATTCTTTATTCGTTTGTTTTCTAAAAGTTTTAAATGAGACTAAATTTATGGGAAAAAAAAAGACAACTTGAGCATAAGTCAACTAGTTGAGACACTAATAACTTTGCCTCTTAAAAATTATAGGTTTGAATTCTCACCTTCGATATTATTTCTTCCCATTCTTAATGAGTTTTTTCATTTTTCTTATTTAAATAAGAAGTCCTAGGTACTACATTATTGTGAAATCTAACTAGGATGATGGAAAACAAGTGTCAACGACATGTAAAAGAAAACATAATTGTATAATTTTCAGAGAAAGCTTTGTCAATTTAATCATGTTTATAACATACCTCATAACAAGTGTGAGAATATAATTGTATAAAATTTCAATATGAGAATTGTTGATACCGAAATTTGGTAAGAGGATCAACGGTAAATTTGTATTGGTAGAAACAGAATGTGCCTACAAAACAGAAGAGATGAGCTAAGGAGGAGACACCTCCACTCCGACGCTCAAGTCAGTATTGGATTTGGAGAGTGCTAAGAGAATAGAGGGGGTGTTGTGACGTACCTCTTTAACTATTGAGTTGTAGTATTTATAGGATGGTTGTGAAATTGTTGTCATAAATGGGTGCTATAATCGTGCCATGATTCTCGCAATGCAATAAATATATGAAACGGATCTTTAGTCTGACTGTTACCTAGGTGAGCTAATCATTTCGTCCTTGGCTAATGAAATCGATCTCATGAGGCTTGGCTGACTTGAGCTTGGCTTACTCGAGGCTCGGCCACCGAGGGGCTTAGTCAACCCAAGGTTCTGCCTCCAAAACTTAGTTGTCCCAAAGGTCGGCCTCTAAGCCTTGGCCGACTTGAGGATCAACCTCATGGGTTATGACAGTCCACATCTCGAACTCATCCTTTGGGCTTTAGTCTTGATGGGTTTTCAATTTGATTGATTTTACCTCCAACAGTTGCCCCCACTCTCGAGTTTGATACTACATACTTAGTTCATAGTCAAGAGTATACTGGCTTACCTTACTTGGCCTTAACTTGCGTCATTTTCTTGAACTTAACGAATGTTGTTGTTTAGGCTACCCACTTTGGGGGTCGATCCTACCATATACTTAGGCTTAAAAATGGTGGCTAACTTAAGGGGCGGCCTCATCAAACTTAAGCTAAAAAATGGTGGCCAACCTGGGGGTCAACGTCACCAGACTTAGGCTAAAAAATGGTGGCCAACCCAAGATAGGATTCACTAGACTTAGACTAAAAAATGGTGGTCAACCTAGGGGTCGGCATCACCAGACTTAGGCTAAAAAATGGCGGCCAACCCCAGGGTCGACTTCACCAGACTTAGACTAAAAAACAGTGGCCAACCCTGGGGCCTGCCCCACCACATTCTTAGGAGGAGGTCAGATTCCTCTCTGCAATTAAGCAGGGATTGTTCTCCTCCTCAATGGGGGTCCGCTTCCTCTACACACTTAAGTGGGGATCAACCTCTTCCTCACCGTACTCTCAGACGGGGGTCAACTTCCTCTTCGCCCTTAAGTGTGAGTCGGCCTTCTCCTCACTGTACTTTTACTCTTAGACAGGGGTTAGCTTCCTCTTCGCACTTAAGCTTGGGTCGGCCTTCTCCTCATCATACTCTTATGCGAAGGTTAGCTTCCTCTCCACGCTTAAGCTGGAGTTGGCCTCCTCCTCGTCATACTCTTAGGCGGGGGTTAGCTTCTTCTCTGCATTTAAATAGGGGTTAGCCTCCTTCTCACCGTACTCTTAGATGGAGGTAGCTTCCTCTTCGTACTTAAGCGAGGGCCGGCCTCCTCCTCACCATACTCTTAGGCGAGAGTCAGCTTCCTCTTCGCTCTTAAGTGGGAGTGGGCCTCCTCTTCACCGTACTCTTAGGCAGGGATCAACTTCCTCTCCTCGCTTAAGCGGGGGTTGGGCCTCCTCTTCACCGTACTCTGACGCACGAAAGGTCTCTAACTCGGGGGGTCGGCTTCACCATACTTCAGCTCACCAAAGGTGGCCGACTCGGGGGGTCAACCTCACCATCAACCCTTATGTCCTAGGTCATACGTTTCAAGTTTTTTCACATTAGGCTTTATGCTCGACGCTTTTGTGAGCTATTTTTTAGTTTGGATGGTAAGCTTATGTTTCTCTCTTGTCTCCCATGGTTACCCCCACTCAAGTCTTTTACAATTTATGTATAAACAACTTGAGTACGAGGAGAACTTTATTGATTTCTAAATTGTGAAAATACTACATCGATCGTATCAAAGCAAATTACTGAAAGTAGATCTTTAAGTGCTCAGTGTTCCACGAGTGGGGCATAGGCTTGCCATTAAGGTCGGCTAGGTTGTAGGTACTCGATTGAACTACCTTCGTGACCCAGTATGGACCTTTCCATGTAGGTCCCAACGATCCACTATTTAACTCTTTTGTGTTCGACATTGCTCGTCGTAGGACCAAGACTCCAGTGTTAAAGCTACGTGGTTTTACTTGGAATTGTAGTATCGAGCGATGTAGTTTTTGTATTCTGCTACTCTAAGTTATGTCGTTTCATGACGTTCTTCCAGTAGGTCTAATTCTAACCTCATAAATTTGTCATTATCTAATGGGCTAAAGTACTCTATTCGAGGTGATGGTAGATTGATAATGCTCATATTTTACATATTTCTAGCCCTTTTTACTTAATCTATTTGGAAAAATGTATGCTTTTATGTCTAATAAATATAGAAAATTGATGAGAGAATAGTAACAATTGGTTAAGGGATTGTTTTGAGCTAAGAAATATGAAGTAAGAGGAAAATAGTTGATTTTTAATGAGCTTTGATGTTTTTATGCAGAAAAGTGAAAACTGTCAGAATTGCGACTCCAATTGCAACTGCAATTTCACCTAGAGACAGAATTTCGAGAAATAAAGGAAAAATTTAGAAATTCAATTTTGTGCTGATCTTTGAAGATATTCTCCACGAATCAAGCTCATAAAGATCCAATTCTTGCCTTAAACTTCCATGGAGCAAACCCTAGCATATGGAGGCTATAAATATGAAGATTCAAGCCACGAAAAAACGGTCCAGGATCGTTTTCATGATTTGAATACCACTTTATTTTCTACACTTTTTATTTTCTATTTTCTCGACTTAAAGGAGGAAGAACGCTGCCCAAACTTCAATCCATCACTGTCGAAAGTCTAGGGTTGTGAAGATCTTATTCTCCTTGAAAAAGGTTGAGTTTAGATCGATTGAAGAGATGAAGTTATCTCATTGAGTTCAATTTTTCCTTTGTATTCGCAAATTTATTTTTCTGTTTTAGTTCTTCAATTCTAGTACTTTGACTTTTGTTATTTTGAATTCAGTTTACTTCTAGTCTTTGTCTTTAATTTTTTTTAGTTTTTTACTTTACAGCAAGTTTGATTTTAATAAAGTTTAATATTCATTCCTCAAGTCATTCTTTATCTTTAAGTTCATTACTTTATTTTCCAGTTTCTATTTTTCTTTCTTTTTAAGTTAGTATGTGTTTCTTTTCTTTTAATGTTTCATTATTTACTTTCTCCATCATGAGCTAATTCCATCCTTGGGATTCAGATATGTGGATGCCCTACGGATTGGAAGCTTGGCCTAAGATATATAAGTTACTTTGCTCAATTCCATAGCATTGTTTGCTTTTATTGATTATCATTCTTATTGTGAATCTAGCTCGACCACCTAGGTTAACATATGGAGATCGAATTTAATACTGAAAAGGCTAAACGAGATTACGTGTTCATACAAAGCAATAAGAGAAACGGGCTTACACATAAGCACTTGTTTTTTACCCTAGACATAGCGCGAAACTTCTAAGACCAAGGGTTGTGTTCTCATTAAACTAAGTTCATATTAGTCATAGGCATATGGTTTAATCACTTAGGCTTCTAAACGTTTTTCCATTAAAATCGAATAGAAGTTGAACCTAGTATACATTGCTTGGTGCATGAGTAAAGATTGCAATTGCGTTTTAGGTCACAATTATTTTCTAAGGGGAAAAAGCATGTTCAGATTCTATCTTTTTATCATTTGATTTTTAGTACACTTACAACCTCCCGATTTATCCATATTGGTTACCAAGTTTGCTTTGTGTGAACATCTTTACCTTCATTTTAGATTTTGTGGTATCCGTTCTCTGTGGGATCGATAGTTTGAAATATTTCCTTTTCTACTTGTTTGACAGTGCGCACTTGCACTAGACTAAAGACTTTTTCTATTCAAAAGTTTTCTTCTAAAAACCCACACGTTTTCAGTCGACCATAAACCCACTTCGACTTGGACAACTGCTTCTTCTATAAATGATATGGAGAAAGGAGTTTCCCAGTCGAGGTCCGAGGTGTTGTGCTACATGCCCATAACATGTTCAATAATTCCTTAGCCCACTAGTCCTCCTAACTTGGTCTTTAAGTTTTGTTTGATGATCTTGTTAACAACCTCAACTTGGTCATTTTCCTAGGGGTGAACTGGCGAGGAGGCAAAGTGTTTGATGCCTAGGTCGACATAGAACTTCCAAAAGGCAGCAATGTCAAATTGGCGACCATTGTCGGTCACCAGTGCATATGTGATTGGGTGAAACTTGTGGGTAAAAATAAAAGAAACAAATTCAATCCTAGTGTAAGTGCACACTATCGATGCAAGTAATAAACAGAAGTATTCCTGAGTATCGATCCCACAGGGAACTATTTTAACAAAAAAATTGAAATAACAAAATGTGTCCAAAAATTGCAACTTGGTAACTAAATTACAAAATCAGATTGTAGGTTGGTGTGAAACAACAAAGGAATCAAAATGCTAGTATTGCAAAATCATATTTCAAAATAGTGCGAAACAGTAAAGAAAAAAAAAACAAAATTGCAAAATTAGAATGCACAATGGTGCGAAACAACAAAGACAAAATGCAAAGGAATAACTTTATGAAGATAGAATGGGGCTCAAGAATGTTCATTGCCCTAAGTTGTGAATTGCCATTTTAAATTGCAATTGCAATCCTAACCTACACAAACAATTGTAAATCGAATTCGATTCCTTTGATTCCAAAATATTTAGGAGGCTAAGTGATTGGACCTATATGTCTATGGCCAATCGTACTTAGATAAATTTAGAATACAACTTTAGTGGTATTGGAGTCTTTTGCCCTATGTCTAGGGTAAAGAATGACTTATGTCTAAGCTCTTGTCTCCATTGTTTGTGCGAAATCAACTTTTTACTAACCATTTCAATATTAGCTCCAAGCTTTGTATGCAATCCTAGTTGATAAAACTAGAATTACAAAAATCCATCAACTCAACACAAGCAAACAATTAAAGTGTAGGCTTGGTTGTTTTTGCAATTTAAGCCCAATTCACTCAGAGAATTCACATTCTTGAATCCCTAAAGAGGATTTAGCTCATAATTAACTTAAAGGAACCTAAATAAAAATTGTAAACAATTTCCATGGTAAAAAGAAAGCAAACAGTAGCTTGAAATTAGAATTTAGAAGCTTTAATTTGAGTAAGAAGTAAAAGGATAAGCAAGGACCAATAAAAGTAAGAAGTAAAAGAATAAGCAACTAATACTAGAATAATTCAAGAACCTTTATTGGAAAAATACCCACAAACAACATCTCTAAAAACTCAAATTTTACCTTGCAAAAAGTAATCCTTCAATGACAAATTCAATACCAGTAGTTTGATACAAATGAGAATGAAAACAAAACTGAAGTAACGTAGCCAAACTGAATGAAATAGAACCAAAATTCGAACTAACAACTAAGAACACGTTGGAGATATATTTTAAATAAAACCCACTGCCCTTCCTTTGTGTCTTAATCGATCTAACCCTTCTTTGTCAAGAAGGAATGAATCTTTACAATTCAAACTTCGTTTGGATTGGATTGATGCTAAGGAGGACAGTATATCCTCTAAAATGGACACAACAACTGGAAAATTGAAGTAGAAAAGAAACCCACGAAAATGTCCGTATGAAAAATTCATGAAATTTTTGTCGATCTTCCTCCCTTTTGTGTGTTTTTCTTCCCTTTTTATAGATTATGGTGGCTAGAGTTTATTTCTCCTTCGATTGGCCAAGGAATTTCAAGAAATTGAGCTGAAATTAAGCAACAAGTTCTGGGTTTCCTTCCTTGTCGTAATCTTTATTTTTTCTATATCTGTCACTGCCCGATTACAATATTAGATTGCAAATTCATATTTTGCAATATGAAATTGTAATTCTCCAATGCTACCTTAATTCATCCCAACATCTGTGCAGAAATCAAGGTGCTTTCTGTAATTGGACCAATCATGGACTTCAACACTTTCCTTATCTGCTACTGATAGATTGTTGAATCAGATTGCAAATTCAGATTTTGCAATCTGAAATTGCAATTCTCCAATGCCTTGCATCCAAACACCATTTTTAGTCTTTATTTCCTTCTTTTATTCAATTTTCTTATCAAATGCATTTTCCACAAAACTACTAATGTTTTCTAAGATTTGCCAACTTTTTCATATAATTTCTATGGAATTTCAAGCATAACTTAAGTCTATAAGAGTTAAATAAGCCTAAATCCTAAGGCTTATCAATATGGGATGCCAAAGTTAACAATGATGTTCTTCTAGATAAAGTTTGTGATCTTTTTCTTCATGGCTAAGGCTCTAGCGGTTGTCTTGGTATTGTGGCAAATCGTTGGCATTGATCGCATGATTTAGTGAATTTTTGTGCATCGTTGGCCATAGTCGGTCAGTAGTAGCCTTGCCTTATTACTTTATGTGCAAGGGATCGGGCCTTGAAGTGATTGCCACATATTCCCTCATGGATTTCTTGCATGACGTAGTCAGCCTCATCAAGAGTAAGACACTTAAGGATAGGCAACAAGTAGCTTCTTTTGTATAATCTTCCATCCTTAAGTATGTAACGAACAACTCGATGCCTTAAGCGTCGCGCTTCCGCCTTATCTTGTGGGAGTTCACCACTTAGCAAGTAGCGAACTAATGGATCCATCCACGTTGGACTGGTCCCTTGTGCCAGTGTGTCAACTTCCATGACCTCTTTTCCTAATATACTTAGTTCGTGTAGGATCTCCATAGGCACCATCCTGCTTATATCTATCTCATATGTTGTTGCCAGTCGTGCTAGGGAGTCTGAGTTTGCTTTTTGGGCCCGCATAAATTTCCTGACTTCATATCTTTGGAATGACTCTAGTAGCTCTTTAACTTTTGCTAAGTAGGTCGCCATTCTTGGCTCTTTGGCTTGGTATATTTCTGTGACATAGTTCACTATTAGTTGAGAATCACTGAGAACGAGGAGATAGTTGACTCTTATCTTGCCTGCTACTCGTAATCTTGCTAAGAGTGCTTCGTATTCCACTTCGACTCTTGATTCTCATGAGGAGTTTAGCTCCGCTTCTTCCTTACTTGATACCGTCTCAGGGCTCAGACATTCTGGGATGGTCATCTCTTGGTCATCATTCCTCCCCTTTAGCCATCAGGCCTTTACTCTCAGTTGGGTCATGGGTTAAAAGGGGTGAGTCTTGAGCCACAGATAATTAGTCGTGTCTAGATCTATTCCCTAGTTTACCACCTTCCGGTTGGTCCTGGGGATCCTTAGACAATACCATAGCTATTAGGTTCGGCTCGCCTGAGACTTCATGGATTTGAATCGTGCTTTGTCCCATCTTTCAAATCTTTTCTTCTGGTGCTGCACATTTTTCATTCACCTTTGCTTTCTTGGTAGTAGGTTGACTAAGCTTTATTGGAGGTCCTTGAGTGTCAACGCGATGTTTCTTCCCAGGTTTATCCTTAGGTCTACTGCCATTTGGTCGATCCGTAAACAGACATTGTTCATGTTCCTACTTTTGCTCATAATCTCAGTTGCTTGATTTCTCAGTAAAGCACACTTCGTTTTTCCACAGATGGCACCAACTGTTGATACTAGAATTTGGTAAGGGGATCAACAATAAATTTGTGTTGGTAGAAACAAAATGTGCCTGCAAAACAGAATAGATGAGCTACGAGGGTGGTTCTAAGCCACCTCCACTCCGACGCTCAAGTCAATATCGGGTTTCGAGGGTGCTCAGAGAATAGAAGGTAGTGTTGTGGCATACCTCTTTAACTATTGAGTGGTAGTATTTATAGGATGGTTGTGAAATCGTTGTCATAAATGGGCGCTATAATCGTGCCATGATTCTCGCAGCGCATTAAATATAAGAAACTGATCTTTGGTATGACTGTTACCTAGGTGAGCCGATCATATCGTCCTTGGCTAATAAAATCAGTCTCATGGGACTTGGCCGATGATCAATGCTACATGCAAGTGCACGTGATCGAAGTAATAAGAAACTAGAAGTACTCCAGAGTATCGTACCCAAGGGAACGGGTTTTAATAAAATTTATTAAGATGACACAAAATTGTAGACAAATTGTAACTAAAGTAACTATTGGTATAAAAAGGTTTGTGATGTATTTTGGCTTAAAGAAAAATTGTTTGAGATTCAAGAATGCTAATGCCCCTTTGGAAAGAAAATGCAACAATAAGGCAATTGCAATCGTAGCTAACTCAAGAAACTAAGTAAACTGAATTCAACTCCTATTCGACCTTCTATAAAGTATCTTTAGAAGGCTAAGTGATTAAACCTATATTTATATAGCTAATCTAACTTAGATATATTTGCGCACAACTCTAGTGGTTTTGGAGTCTCGCCCTATGTCTAAGGTCGATGTGTTTAGGACTTATGTATAAACTTTTTCCTCCATTGCTTTTGCGACATCCGCTTCCCTTAACCCTTTCGGTATTAAGTTATAGCTTGGCAAACAATACTAGATGGCCAACTAGGGTTTACCCAACATTGAACTCATCAAAAGCAAACAATAGTTCAAGTGTTAGCTAGATTATTCTTGCTATCGAGTCTTACATCTTTCATCTAGGGCATTCACAAACTTGAATCCCTAATGAAATTTAGCTCTTCATACTGAAACTAACAAAAAATAGTGTGTTTAAATTGTAGGAATTCATAGATACAAAAAGAGGATGAAGATGGAAAACAACTAGCAATTCAAAATTGGATGACAACCACTTTACCAAAAGGATTAATCTGGATTTAAAAACCAAAAGAAATTCCAACTTCAATAAAAATGTTACAAAGGAGAAACTAACAGTAGCTGAACCTCAGAATTTAAATGACAGAATGGAAATTATAGTACTTGAAGAAATTGAAAGAACAAACTACACTAAAAACCCATTTCTCTCGGCTCAATCGAACAAGGAATTTGTTCTTAACCACCATCAACTTTCGTTGTGATGAGATTAATAGAGAGTTTAGGAAATGAAATGTAGAAGAAGAATACAGTAGCAACTTGTAAAAATAAAGATAACAGACGACTTCAAAGAACCCAAAAAAACATAATGGAATTCTTCTTCAAAATCCAGCTCCTCTTCACGACTTTCTTCTCCAAAATATATAGGGACTTCATGCTAGGATTTCCTTCTTGGTTGATGGACAATTACAACTCGGAATCTAGCTGAATTCGTGGACATTTTCCTTCCCGAAATCCCTTGATTTACGTTTTTCCTTAATCTCCAGATCTGCCGAAATTGCAATTACCATGCAATTGCATTGTTGTTGCATTTCGCAAAAACCTACATCAAAGTATTAAGTATGAATTTTTTCTTCTTTTGTTCTCTTTTCTCAACTTACTTAATTTAAAGTTCTCCCAATACTAATGTCATTAAATTCAACCATTTTCCTAATTTTCATCTAATAATATGAATAAAACTCACAAGTATAACTAAGTTTAAAGGCCAAATAATCCTCATGAATGAGAGTAATCAGCCGATTTGAGGGTTGGCCTACATGCCTTGCCTACATGCCTTGCCTCCATACCTTGGCCGACTCGGGGATCAGCCTTATGGGTTATGACGATCCACATCTAGGACTTATCCTTTGGGCTTTAGTCTCGATGGGTTTTCGATTTGGTTGATTTTATCTCCAACAAGAATGATACCTCAAGTGACCATGTAAAAAATGTTTAACGAGGTGTTGACTATATCAATGTTAATGATCCTAGAATATATATGCATAGAGTACTAAAGATCGTGTTGTGGATCATAGAAGCAAAAGTTTTCATGCAATGAATCCATGACAAATAAGAACTTAAGATCAACCAAATCGAGTAGGTGAGATGAAAGAGACAAATGTGTGTTACCATGTGTCTAGATAAGGAAGACTCTTAGTTGAACATGAATTGAGCAATAACATGCTTCATCTAGTGCTAAGTTAAGCTATAACGAACATATGGGAGAACTCATTAGCACCCACCTATCTATGGAGTTGATTTGACCTCAAGTTGTTGTGTCAAGTAATTGAGTAAGAGTTATACACAAAAATCAAATGATATGTCCCGTAGATATATCATTTTCATAATATTTAAAAGCCTCACGCAATAAATTCTAAAGAAATAAAATTCCAGAATCGTGCACGAAATATTTCAAATATCAATCACATTAATTACTTTGGTCAAAATTCAAGAAAATCCACACAATAGCGTCCAAATTAACACACCTAGCGTATAGTTCTAAGATGGGTACACACACGATATAACACAAAAGTAGTAGTCCACAAATGATCACAATCATATGGTAAAAAAAAAAGAAGAAGAAGATAAATAAAGAACAACATTGTCCACTTGACTTATGATTAAGAAAGATGGAAAAATAAATATCTTAGGGAAGGTCCCATCAAATTTTGTTGTACAAAAAAGTTGTTAAACCAAGCTGACCAGCCCACCCAAATACCAAACAAACTGGTTTTGGTGAAGCCCCCTTGGCTTTTGTTGAAGGAATTATACAAGTGTAGTTTCTTCAGTGGGCACATCCTAAAGTGAAAAAGCTAAAGTAAGAAAACAAAAACAAAAAAGTAGAACCTCCTTTCTCTGACTTTCCTCTTTTTTTTTTCCTTCTTTTTTTTTTTTTGGTAGAAAAAAAATCTTATTTTCTTCTTTTAAACTGATATCCTTTATTTTAGATTTAAGTTGGCGTGATTTTGCATTTGGTTTCATTCAAAAGGCCGACTTATGTGCATAATTCTTCCATTAATACAACTCTAGTACTTCCTCTAGGAAGTTGTAGATTCAAAAACCTCCACCATATATGTACTGTAATATTATCACAAAAAATAATTAAAAAATAGGACTTATGTTTGCACTCCCAACAACTAGTTTGGTTTCTATATTTTCAAAATATTTATTTTAGCATCTAAAATTTAAAAATATATATATTCTTAACCATTATTTTTGCTACTTAATATTTCAAAGCATGTTCAAGCAACACTTTAATAAATATATTCAAGGCTAAATTACAAGTTTAGCCTCTAAACTTATATAGTTGTGTCTAATAGGTCTTTGGACTTCAAAAAGTGTATAACAAGTACCTGAAGCTTGAATTTTGTCTAATAAATCCTTGGACTTTCAATTTTGTATCTAACATATCCTTGACCAATTCGACATTTTTTTTAATTCACGAACTTACTAAATATAAAATTGAAAATTATTGGACTTATTAGACGCAGTCCTTAAACCCTAAATCTTAAAAAAAAAAAAAATTAAAAATAATGTGGTAAAATAAAAATGATAATCAAAATGATTATTGAACTAAAATAGACGTCTTCAAATTTTAGTGACTAAAATAAAATAATTTACAAGCTTACGGACTAAAAAACTTTGAAAAGTTAAAAACCGAAACGGGTGATTTGAACTTGTATTATTATTATTAATTTCATTAAAAAAAGGTCATCTAAAAAAGGAAAGTTCTTGTTCTTCTTGCACATACCCTTGATCAAAAAGTCAAATGTTCGAAATCCTTTTACCTTCACATGTTGTTGAACTTTTTTTTTAGTGCAATATATTTAGGTTTATGAGGATTCGAATCTCTGACCTCAAGAAAAGTAGTACATTTCAATTACGACCAAGCTAAACTCATGTTGGTGTTGTTGAACTTATTTACATTTCTAGGAAATGGATAGAAATTTCGAATTTGTTTCTATTAAATGTCCTTTTTTTCTCTTGTAAATTTTCATCAACTAACTAAGTATTATGTCAATGTAAGCATCAACTAATTTTAATATTCACCAACAATGATGGACTAAATTGAGAAATGTTAATACATAAGGCACTAAATTGAAACATTTTAAACAATAAAAACTAAATTGAAAAAACACTTTTCAATACTCAAACAATAGGGACTAAAACATACCTGTAAGGTATAGTTTTTTTTCCTCATTTCAAGTAGAAATCTTGCGTTTTTTTGTTTCTTAAACTTTCCTTTCAATTAGCTTGTAGGACTACTTGCTTTAAAAGATCCCTTTGTTCTCATCCTTTTTTTTTTTTTTGTTTTTTTGCTTTGAGGAACCCACAAAGTCCATAACACACACACACACACACTGTATTGTACTGTATGATTCTGAAAGTACATTATCTCATCTTCTTATCTTTTCTTTATCTTTGCAAGCAAAAAAGTGCTCTGTAAATTTATAAAAATAAAGCAACACGACAACCCCCCATATAATTGCATCACCAATCAAATTCAAAGGACAATTATTGACCACACAAAAAGAAAAAACCCTGCAATTCAATAATATAAAATTCTGCTTTCTGTCTCAACACACTTTAATTTTTCCTCTTTAATTGCATTCCCCATTTCACAATGGTTTCATAAAAATTATCAACGTTAAGACTCAAATTTGTCGTCTTCTTCATACTGAAGAATATTGGAAATTAAAGGACTTTACCAGCAAAATGGAAAAAGCAGAGAGAGAAAGAAAAAGTTTTTGACCACTTTCCTTGATTTCCTCTTGAATGTTTCCTCATTTGCCAATTCTCCATCCTTTCTTCTGCAGCTAATCTCTATTTTTGCTTGCTGCTGTCTTTTCAACCCTTTGTTTTTTTCTTATTCTTCTAGTATGATTTGTACTAAAGTTTGGTCCCACTGAGATAGTAATCTCCCCAAATATTTGGAACTTCTTTGCTAATTCTATGGTCTAAAATCAAATCTTGGGGGAGATGTTCATCCAGTTGAAGCATGTGCAAGAAAGAATTATAATTTTCTCTTCATTTGTGATTGAGTTTGTGGTAATGGTGGAGACTTTACAACCCGAGAAGAATGTAGTAGACGAGAGTGATCGGAAGCGCTATTAACATCCCGAATATGACTCTGCAATACATCCAAAAACCCATCCATTTTTTAATCAGCACAAGACCCAACAAGTGACTACCAATATTAATTGAGAAGAAAACAACATTATAATAGATCGAACACAAAATCTCTTACTATGATAACATGTAGAGTCAATATTAAACTCAATAGCTTAAGTGGATAACAAAAAACACAAAGGGAAAGTTGAGTTTGTGGAACTTACGCCGTGTTAAGAATGGCAGGATGGACGTTGTACTCTTTAGCAAAAACAAAGGGAACAATGCCTTGGGGTAATGCAGCCTGCAAAGATCAGATCAAGGTAGCTTGAATCACTCAGACAATGTCACATATGAGTTTGGTTGGTAAAAAAAAAATTCAAACGTATAACATTGAAGTGAACACTTCATGTAACCTGAACAATAGCGACGCGGAGGAGGTTGCCGTGCAGACCAATAGCGACCGAAGAGGCCGCCATCACAGCCGGGCCGGTGAGGAACCTCACCGCCATGGCAAACGCAGCAATGGAGTTTCCGCAAGCAATTAGTTTCGGTTGTAAAGCCATGAATATACCTTGAAAGGGAAAAGAAAAAACGAAGTCCTCAGAAACAAAGAAAAAACAAAGTCCTCAGAAACAAAGGAAAGAGAAGAAGAGAGAGATAAAAGAAAAAATAATGTGAACCATTAAAAGTTAGAGTTTAATGAGATTGATAGCAAATGTTGAGCACAGAGAACTTGAAAGCACCATAGACATTGAGGATTGGACCCACATGTTGGGTGGTAGAGATCCATTTGTAGTGAAGAAGATAAATATTTATGGATTTGTTTGTGACAGAGAATGTGAGAAGTAAATGGATGGTTCTCAGTCGGTGTTGGCAGCAAGGACCAAGCTATAATTTCATACAGATCAGTAGACAACAACACCAACCTAATATTTTGCCTAATTTAATTTGGGATTCGAGAAAAATGTACACATAGAACAAAATCAACAGTGCTCAATGGAAATTTTTGAAAAATTCCAAACCCAAAACATGTACCCTTTTTCTCCGGGTCAGAAGATAAGGATTCTATTTGTGCTCTTCTTATTCTAATAGACACACTATTTTAGCAGCATATAAAAGTAAATAGAAACGGGTAGGAGATAGATGTGGCTCACCTAAGCTAAACATTGCCATTCCGAGCCCAGCATCAGAGAGTATAGAGATTGATTGCGCAACTATTTTAGGCATAGACACATGCCAACTGCAAATTTACACACAACAAAAGATTCAAAGAAAAGGGTCATTAAATCACAAACAAAGAAAGGACATAGAAATCAATGGCTTCAATAAACACACAGTACCGAAAGGCAATAAGAGACCAAGCAAGGCCAATGAGACTTGAATATGTGTTTGGATTTCTAATAAGCTTTCGCCACACCATAATCAAGATCAAACGAGTCATCACGCTCGTCGGAGGCATTTGTTTAGCCGCCCCACTCTCCGGGGCTCCGCCGGCGGCGAGTCCTCCAACAGGGCCCTTTTCTTCTTTATCGTCGTCTACCTCAACTCTCCCTTGAAAATTCAGCTCTTCCCCTCTGAACCCCTCACTTTCAACAACTAATTAAATCACAATCAAAACATGATTTATTCTCAAATAAATTGAATAAGCTTTGTGATTATGGACTTTTCTTGTTTGTGATTCTACCTTTTTTTTCTCCATTCTGTGGGTGGTCGGCGATAAACATCCTGATTTCCTTGGCGTTCTGATCGGAACGTCCGGTTTGTTGTTCAGTACCTCCGAAATCGCTTCCGCCGAAAACATGGAGACCGTCAGTTTCTGAAACTGGCGAAGCGCTTGAACTCCATACGAACATATGAAGCTCCTTCGCGTCATGGCTGGTTTTACTCGTCGGACCGCCGTTCTGCTGCTGCGGCGGCGGCGGCGGCGGCTGCTGCGGTGGCTGCGTTTTCCCGCTCTTCGTGAACTCTGAATTCGGAGCCGGATAGAAACCAAACCTCGGAGAATTCGCCGCCGGAACTGCGCCACTCTCTTCAAAATTCGACGGCCGAGGCGTCGGACCTCTGGACGATTGAACGGAATACAACTCCGGCTGGCCGAAATTCGAGTGCCGTCCTTGATATCCCATGAGAGAGTAGAAATCCGAGTGGTTGAAATTCGAACCTCGTGGTGTAGGGTTTCTCGAAGAGCTTAAACTGTAAATCTCCGCTCCGGTGAGATTCGACGGCCGAGGCGTCAACGCCGGGAGTGAACACGGCCCTAAGGACCGCCGTGAAGCGTTCGATTTCCTCACAGTGACGTGAAGCTTGCCGTCGTTGCCAATTTCAGCGTCGGTTTCAAGAAAATCCCTCCCGTCCAACGAAACGACATCGGAATCGACCTTGAAGGAGACAATGGAGGCCGCAGTTTCAGGAAATTGCTCCATAATCAGAATCTTCGCTCCACGATACTCGAACAGAAAAAGCAAAAGCGTGTACCAAATAATGCACTGCATAACAACGACCTGAACCATTAAACTTCCAGAGTTACCTCCATACATAGCCTGAAGCAGAGGAATCCCCATCACAAGCGTATTCGGCAGAGTGGAAAGAGAGAAAATCGTAATCATCCACTCGAGACTGCCATTTTTGGTGAAATTCGCCCAAATTGTAAGGGCAACGAGCATGATGATCTTCTGCAGAGTATCAGCAGCGATGAATCGGAAGTTCATAGCATAAGGGTCGTTCGTAGAGATGAAATGAAACGAAAGCAGAGGAACGGCGAAGATGGCGACGAAGCGGTTGATGCCGGAGCACTGGTCCGGCGAGAAGATCTTCCACCAACGAACAGAGCCGTAAGCCAAAATCATGGCCACGTAGAGAGGAATCACCGCCGTCAAGACGGTGTACAGGTCCTTTCCGGTGATCATCTCCGGCGAGGAAAATTACTAATGAGAGGTTGAAAACTGAAATGGGTATGAAGGGCAGTGAGTGTTAATTCGATTCTGGATGATGGGTGGTAGATTTGAGAAGATTGAGGGAAAAAGAAAACCGTTAGATAACGAACTGTAGAGAGAGAATTTTTGGGTTTGTTGCAGAGCTGCAAATTGCAGAGTGGGTAATTGGGTTCCACTCTGATTGAAGGTTAAAGAGAGAGAGGAAAAAAAAAAAAAAAGAAGTGAAGTTCAGACTCAGAGGAGAGTGAGTGATTTGTAGAGGAGAGAGGGATGTGGAAGGAATATATTTATACAGAGGAAGGAGAAAAGAGAGAAGGATTGAGGATGTTGTTGTGGCTAAGAAGAGTTGGCTGGAATGGAGCTGTTTGTTTGTTTGTTTTTTTTTTTTTTTAATGACTTTTTGGGCTTTTTTTAGGGGACCATTCCCTATATAATTGGGACACTGGCCCTCTAACCGACTATCCCATGTGGTTCTCTTAACTCAACTCTTGGGTTAGAAACCTTCTAACTTGCTTTTCCAACACCATGTCATTTTTCAGCGACTCTTTTGCTACCTTTTTACTCTTTTTCATTTTTTGTTATTTTAAAGCATGTTTTACTTTGTCAAAATGAAAGTTCCTACTTGTGACATTTAATGGAGATTACTAATGCTTTAACTAGTTCAGCTCTATACTCAAGTTTGCACTTTACTTATTTGAAATGGTTAAAAGTATTATGTTTTTTATTTCCACCATTGTCGTCCATAATTATTTTATCATTTCTTAAGGGAAAAAATATATATATATACAAAGAACTCGTATGTGAAAGAGTAGTTTTTCTTCTATAGAGGGTATGAAAATATTTGAAGAGAGTATTAGTTAGAAAGAAGCTAGAGTGAGAAATGATGTGTATGTAGAGGAAGTTAGTATGGAAAACATGTGCAAATTAGAGAAAGTGGGTGTAGAGAGAATTTTGTAAAAAGAAGTGAGTGTACGTATAGATAAGTGTATGAGAAAAAAATGAGTGTGCACTCTTCAATATGTAGAACATCTTTGTAAAGAGAGATTATTGTTCTGGACAATGAAATATCCACCTTGCTATAAACCCCCTCATGACTTTACTTTTAGTTTCATCTCAAAAGTCTCGTATCAATAGAGATGTTATCCCCCAACTAAACTATTGATAAATCCTTATCTAGCTAGTGTATAACATTATTTGCAATCCCAACAATTAGTAAGAAAAATGATATAGTTAGACTTCTATGCAAAATGAAAAGGAATCAGAGTGATAAATAGATTGCCCCAAAAGTAAAATAACGTTTAAATATATCGTAATTTCAACGAAGATAACCTAAGTAACAATACTTGTAAGTTGTTTTGTGATGATGGAAAAAAAATGGTAGAAAAGAGGTTTTTTTTTTTTTTTTTTTTTTTTTTTGCCATTGCTCATTAATTTTGATTCTAAAGGAACCTCTTGTGAAGGGAGGACTTTTTTTTAGTTCAACAACTTGCAGAGGGTGGAAATTTGAATCTCTAACTTTTTGGTCAAAAAGTATTAACTAATTGAGTTATGTTTAGATTGGCATTTTGTTTTTAATAAACAAAATTTCATTAAACTAGAAACCATGGGATACAGTAGAAGACAACTCAGAAGAAATAAAATTCTCCACCCATTTCGGAAAATATTTTGTCCACAACATCGGACTACCAGATAATCCAGACTGAGCTAACCCGTCAGCTAGACAATTTAACTCTCGTTGCACGTGAGTAAATTTAACTTGGAAGAAATCCTTCTGGAGCACCTTAATATCATATAGGATATTCTAAACTTCAGAGATCGTATTCCACCATTCATTCAACATGGAAACGACAAAAAGAGAATCAGAGATAATCTGAATTCGTGAGAAGCCCATCCTATGTGAAAGTCGTAGTCCTTCTAACACTGCACATTCTTCGGAACAACTTGGAGAGACAAGAAAATCCTTACTATTTGCTAGAGCTGCCACAAGCCTACCATCAAGGGTATCTAATCGCCATACCCAATCCAGTTGAAAGAGCAAGTTCATTACATACCGCATCTACAAACACATTGATTTTGTCACTATCTTCTCTCTAATTGACATGGATCTATGTGTTTATGTGAACTTGTCGCGTCCCGCAATTAAACTTGTGATAATCATGCAAATATTTCATAATTCACTCACATCTTTCAAAGGTAGATTGAGTTGGTCGATTAAAACTCAAGTTATTCTTGTCATTCCAAATAGCCCAAGTACCTACACACAAAGTCTCTAGCTGACTCATGTTTGATCTTTGTAAAAGATTCATCCACCTATTCCTGATGCAGTTAGAAGCAACATGACCAATAATCAAATCTGGTAATAAAATACCCCAAATCTCCATTGCTCTTTGGTATCTAAACAAAACATGGTCAGTAGTTTTAGGGTGTCATTTGCAAACAGAACAATTAACGTACATTTTCAAACATCTAGAATACAAATTAATAACAGAGGGAATAAAATTGTGAAAAACCCTCCAAATAAAAACTAAGTGAGAATTTATGAAAAACTAAGTGAGTTTGAATAGTGATTTGAAAATATAAATCTAAAAACAAAGAATTCAATGAAAACTCAATGTTTTTTAATGTGTTTGATAGCAGTAGCAGATTTTAGATAAACTTGATCCAATTTAAACAATTGTTCAAGATGTCTTTGATAATATATTTATAAATCATAAAAATAGTTGTAGTGATTAACTAAACATTAGCTAGAATCTAAATTATTATTAATTTATTTATGAACATGTTTTATGTTATAAATTGTGTAGAATTATTATATTACAACATCATATAATTTATAATATATTATAGTATACATATTTTAATTTAATAAAAATATGAAATGAATTTATAACATGCAAAGTGTTTTTATCTTTTTTAAAAACAAGTTTAAATTTTAAATTTTTAAATTAAAAATATGCATACACTATAAACATGAAAATGTTTTTTTAATGTTTTAATTAAGTATTAATTGTTTAAATACTTTTTTTTCTAAAGTAAAGTAAAATTAATACTACTCCAAAAAAATATAATAGTTAAGTTTAGGGGGAAAAAATAAATTTATAGTTATTTTCACTTGATTTCATTTAAAATCAACTCAAAATCACATAAATAAAGTTATTGTTCCTCCAAAGTCTTATTGAAGCAGTAATTCAAAATTATCACGTAATTATTTCTAAATAAATAGAGAAATATGGAGAAAGATGAGAGAATAAAAAACCTATTATATTAGAAAAATACAGTGTTTAACTAATTAATACTTCATTAAATTTTAATTTCTTTAAGAAAAATGAATAAATTTTAATATAATATTCAATTTGCTTAAAATATTAAAAAAAATGAAGCTATCTTATTTAAGTTTTTAAAAAAACAAATAAAAGAAAGAAAAAAAGGGAAGGAAAAAAAGAGAGAGTTAGAGAGAAAAAATAAAAAAAGAAAGAAAAAGTCAAAATTTGCACTCCAGAGGCTCGAACTCACACCCTTTAGTATGTTAAATTTATTGCAGACGGTAACATGTTGCCTCTTGAGACGGCATGCTGCCACGTGGTGGAGGCCGTCTCTTAAAGAGACGAACCTAATCCAGTGATTTAAAATTATAATATTTAAATAAATAGTTTCAAACTACAATATTTAAATAAATAGTTGCATAATTAATATATTTTAATAATAAGTTTTAAAAAATATAATATTAAAAAAAATCTTTTTAAGAAAGAACAAATGATAAAACTTGCAAAAATGTGTCTAGCTCAGTCCTAATTGATATGTACTCCCGACTAAGAAGTCGTGGATTCAAATCCTCTACCTCCAAATATTGTTGAAAAAAATGATAAAATTCATTTTATCTTTTTCAAATTTAATCATTCCAACTTTTTTTATTCTTACATGCAGCCAGCCGAGCTACCTTGCCTACGTCTCTTTTTCTCTCCTAATTAAATAATAAATCTCCTTCACTATTTGAATCATAATCTTATTTGTTTTTCCTTTATTTAATCTGAATTTTTCAAATCAAAAATTTCTATATAAAAGATTTATAAATGTGATTTTATCTTTTCAAAAAAAAATAAAAATAAAAATAAAAGTGATTTTATAAGTGAGTAGACTTAAATGAACGTAGCAAATTATAAGTTTAATGGTATTTAATTAAGGGATACTTGTACTAGGCAGCAAAAACATTTGCTATAGATGTAAACAAGCAACGACGTTTTGGTTTTGCAAATATGAACAAAATTTTAAGATCAGATTTTTGTTTCGTTTTTATTTCAATTTTTGCCATCATTATTTCTGGATTTTAGTGATAAACCTAAAATGAAATATACCACTAATAGACTTCGTATTAGGCATACCAACGATATAACTGATATACTTAAAATAAAGTTAATATAATTCATACTAAGTATATCACTGATATAACTAATACATCTAATAAGTAAACAAAAAATATAGTTTTACTTCTTTCTCTTTCTCATTGGCATAGTTGGTTGCATAAATCAACCACGTTCTCAATATTAATGTAAGCATCAAGAAATTCAAGACTCGTTGTTGGATGGTTGTTCTTTCGAAGAGACGGGATTGATATTATATACCAACATATTATTTCATTAATTCTTCGTTGTTGGAGAGTTGTTCAAGACTTGTTCTTTCAAAGTATATTACTAATATATTATTTCATTAATATATGCAATAAAATGTATATTAGTGATATATGAAGTATAAGGTATATCACAGATATTGTAAGATAGCTAATGATTTACTAAATCAACTTATTTTTATATATATATGTAGTTTTCAGCCTTCCCTCTTATGCTTATTGTCAATTATCTGTATGCAAACTAGTTTCAAATTTGTTATTAAAAAATCAATGGAGAAAATGGAAGACATATTGAACAAAGATATGGAGTTAATAGAGGAAGAAGAAAACATTGTACAAGATTAAAGAGAGAGAGAATATAGAAGTGTTCGCTCAATTTGTTTGAAGGAGGAAATACAAGAAGTGAAAATAGTACAAAAGAAAATTTTGGGTATGTTGACTTCATTAATAGAAGTAACAAATGAAAGACTTTCACCAAAGCCTAAAATAGAGAAACAATTGCAAGAGTCTCTTCAAAAGAACATCCCTCCAACAACAAGTCTTGACTCTTCGATACAAATATTAATATTGAGAAGATGATGGATCAAGCAACCAATCATGGCAATGAGAAAGAGAAAGAGAAAGAGATAAAACTATACCTTTTTTTTTTACTTAGTAGGGGTATATCAGTTCTATCAGTGATGTACCCAATATGAAGTATAACATTTATATACTTAATGTGACTGATATACTTCATATTAGATATATCAGTTGTATCAATGATATACATCATTTTAGATATTGGAGACTGTGGCCAATTTAGACTCTTGATTCTTTTGTAGTATCAAACACACTTTCTTTTTTTTTTCTTTTTTTTTTGTGTGTGTTGGGATGGTTGGGAGTGCAACCAAAGTCCCACATTGACTAGATAAGGGGAAGATCATGGGTTTATAAGTGAGGGACAATATCTTCATTGGTATGAGGCCTTTTGGGTAAAACCAAAAGCATAAGGCCATGAGGGCTTATGCCCAAAGTGGACAATATCATACCAATGTGGAGATTTGTCAAGGGTCGTTGTCCTTATCAGAGTCAGGCCCTTGACTTAGCAATGTCGAACAAAGAAGGTGAGCCTCAAAGACATAGTCATAGTGAATCTGTGGTTGAGCATTTAGATGCGGTGTGCTCCAATGAGGAGTTGACACCACAGTATACTCCAGTGAGGAGTTGTCAGTAATTTGTTCGAATGTAATTCGGAGGGTTGACTATTTGAGGGGAGGCGTTGTCCTATCATTTTGTTTTCCTAAATGATGAGCCCAAAGCCACTTGTTGGTGTGGGAGAGTTTAACTTAGCTCGAGGGTGAGAGGCAAAAAGAAGAGATAGTTAAGGGCATTGCTCCAATAATTAAAGGTCATATGGACTTTAGGGTGTAGCTAAACAAATAAATTATTTTTTACTTCGTCAAGGGGTTCCAACTAACAAACGGTGGAAGGTAATTTGGACTTCACTTTGAGCATCGATGCCAAATTGTTAGGATTTCTTTAGTAATTAAAAAGATATATACACGAATCATGATAATAGAAGTTCAAGCTTGGACTTCATGGATGTAGTGAGTCAATGATGTTTGTATGCCAATGAGGCATCGAAGGAAAGTTGGACATAATTAAGCTTGGGTGTTATCATCAATATCGTTGTTGGTTTTGTCATAATCCATTGTGTGCCCTCAAGGTTGAAACTCATGCTCATACTTGAGTTGATGTTGTTGTCAAGGTAGAAAGAGCTTAATTAAAGTCAAAGTTAGGCCAACATGCTCTGATTTTTATTGATATGATAGCATGTACCTTGAATGTTAATTAGAGTGAATATTGAGTCTCACTGTTAGTAGTTTTTTGTATCATGTTGTACGTTCTTAATACCTCGTGTAGTTCTTCTATCAATCTAAATTTTGCTTTCTGAAGTTTCTTTTTGAAGTTGTTTAAGATAGTCTTGTTGGTAACACGTTAGTTTTCCCTTTGACTTGAGAGTGGTGCAGAGCTGAGAACCTTAGGTGAACATCATAATTCAAGAAAATTTATCCAAAAATTGTCGTATAAATTGTAGTCCATTGATTGTCACAGTTATTTTGAGATCACATGTCCAACCAAGTGATAATGTTCTTCCATATTTTATTTTTATCCATGAACTCAAAGAACTCCAAGGATGAATTATTCTTTCCATCTTCTTGCACTCTAACAAGATGTATGGTAAATAATAACAAATTGATGTTATTTTACCTCTATATTCTCTATATTCTTCAACCACTTGGTGGATTGACCTTAAATCACATTTTATTTATGATGAATAGAAGATTTTGTTCACAAATAAATAATTGTCATCACTTATACCCAGACAAGATGTATGCATTCACATCCCCACCTCATCCCTTATTCAAAACTCAAAAGAAAAAAAAATTAATCCAAGTTTCGTCATTGAATTTTAATGTGGTATCTAATAAATCTTTATATTTAAAATATTTCTAATAAATCTTTAAAAAGTTGTGTCTAATACATCTTTGTATTTAAGTGAATTTCTATTTGGTGGGCTTTTTTAAACAATATTTGGATTAGTTTAGGATTCTTTATCCCAAAAAGTGAAAATTTTAAAGACAATATTAACAACTTTTATATTTTTAAATTCTAAATATGCTACTAAAAATATTTAAAGATAGTAAAACATAGAATACAACTTTGTTATTTATTAAATCTCCCGTTTTCAAATTTATGTTTTTGGATCACCCATCAAATGCACCTAACTAACTGTTAAAGTTGTGTATTTCGTCCCTACACATTAAAAAGTTCTAATAGATATCTAGACTTTTGATATTGTGTTTAATAGATCCCCACTATTAACTTCATATATTTTATACTTACACCACCAAATACCTAAATGTACCCAAAATCAACTTGTCATGTAAACTTTAATTGATTAAGAGTTAAAGTGTTGTAGTTTAACATAGTCACGTACTAGATAGAATTGAAAGTTCAAAGACCTATTAAAAACGTTTTAAAATATAGAGACTAAATAACACAACTTTAAAAAGTTCTAACACCTATTAGAAATGTGTACATAAATTATTGGACATAATCCAAAGAGCCTATTGACCAAACTTGCAATTTAACTCGCCCAAATAAAAAGGGAAAATAAAAATGCATGCTCGCCAGTCATTTTGAACCTCTCCAATTTACCCTAAATCGCATTAATTATATAAATAATGAAATTCGTTTACAAGTGGCTGTTTATTTTCATTTTCAGCCACACCATTTATCAGGAAATTATCAAATGATCATTATATAACCTGAATTTTGGACGAAACCTTCCTTTTTCGTGCAACAAATACCAACTTTGATTTCCATTTTTATGAGTAAACACATGCATTACATTAATTGTATTTCAGTCACGCTCAAATATAGGTAAATCCACAAACCCCATACATTTTCAGCATTTACCACATCATCATTTTAAGCATACATCAGCATTCATCAGCAGCAGGTGCTGGAGAAGACAAAATCACGCCAGCCTCATCCATCCTATCCAAACTTTTTTTTTTTAAAAAAAAAACCTAAATTTCCCTTGACCCCTTAGTGCTACTAAAAATTTGACCGTTATTTCTAGAATAATACCTACCTCTTCACCAGTTAGAAGGTATCTTTCTACCGACCACCATTAAAAATTTAACAATTGTTTATTTTTTGAAAAAAAGAATTCTTTTCTCTCTTTCCTGCTTTCCACGTCGTAATCAATGAGTAGGTAAGTATTATTCTTTATTTTTCTTTAAAAAAAGAAAAAAAAAAAATCTCTTTTCTTGCTTCCTTTTTGAGTTCTTTCATACTTGTCAAAAATTTAATGGTGGTCAGCATCCAATTCCTATTGGCGTATTTTCTATCGAAAAGAAAAAGAGAAAAAGAAAAATATATTTTGTGGGCAGGGGTGATCATGTACGTTTTCTTTTGAGTTTGTTGAAATTAGGTTTCATTAGTTGAGTTTGAGTACCTGTGAAGCCTTGGTCTCGGGCCAGAACCGACACCAACGGGATGGGCGGCTTCTTCGTTGGAGAATTTGGATCGACCAAGTCAATGCTAAGGATATTAGGAGATGTAGCCTTAGTTCTCTGTCTTGGTACCTCAAGCCTCTCTAAAATCCTTGACGTTTTTACAGCCAATTGTCTGTTGCCATCTGGAACTGAAAGAGAAAATCCATCCAACTTGTCTTTGGAAACATAAACTGGACATGTTTCAGGGAATTCATGGGTAACTAGCTGCTCCCAAGTTTCAGCAACTCCAGCTTCTGTGCCATCCATTTCGGTTTCGATTTCAACGTCTTTTAAACAGTTCACAGTTCCTTTCAAAGAATCTACGCCGTTTGATGCATTGCCGGAGGTTGCTGCCTCTTTTGCTGTGGGAGTTAATGACCTGGCATATAAAAACCAAGGCACTTCTATTTGTCAGCTCTAGTAATCATCATTATAGCCAAAATTTCAAGAGGTAAATTAAGGGCTACGCAATTAACGATCCAGAATGTGTGCAATACATTTTTATTTTTTCTCAAATGTAATGACGTATTAAGTTTGATATGAAATCCCGACAAATTGCCTTGAAATGTGGGATGTGACACATATTATTGAAGGGGACAATGTTGTATCTTATCTTTGTCTCCAGGAAATTATTTGACATTATTTAGATTTCATAAAGAAGGATAATCGTAGTCCAGGAAACTCCTACCTTTTTTCATCAGAAAGCCAATATGGGTTTGATTTTGTGGTTTTGTTGTCGTGCTTCATCACCAAGTCCCGGAAGTAAGAACCAGCAAGGGTATCAGTAGTTTTTGTTTTTAGTTTTGTAATTTAATTCCAAAACCTTTTAATCTTTTCCAAATTTTGAAAACTAAAAAAACAAAATGTCTGTGTTTTTAATATTTGACTAAAATTTCAAATGTATTTTTAAAGCAGTGAAAAACTGAATAAAGAAAACAGAGGCACAAATAGTGTTCATAAGTTTAATTTTAAAAAATGAAAAACCAAAAATAAAAAACGTTTGAAACAGTGATGCAAAGGATTGTGAAGAGTTTTAAAGGGAAATTTAGAATGTAATTACCACCTTGGCTAATGTGAAAACATTATTATATAATATTTACGTATACAACATGAGGGAGAAGATAATTACTACCCGAACTCCAAACTTTCTTTCACAAGAACTGTCAGTTTTTGGTGGAGGCCTCTTTCATGCATCAATGGATTGTAGTCTTTTAGTTCAACCTGAGGGTGAGAAAGAAAATATTTTTAACCCCAACGAAGAACTGATTTGAAAGAATACCATAATTGCTTCTTGCTTCATCCTCAGATTATATAATAATGCACCTAAAAGAGTTCAAAGACAAATTCAACCTTCTCCAATGAGACTAGAATGGAGCTCTGGATCTCCTTGCTAAGAGGAGCGGTAATCAAAGTCTTGATGTCTGGTGCATAGAGAACTTCCTCAGAGCCAGCAAGACGCTGCAATTTTCCCTTAATAATTCAGAGATAAATAAATTGACAAGAAAGCTAAACCAAATTGTGTGTTGCACCCCTGCTAGTTGATCATGGGGAATAGATTCTAAATCAAATGACAAGACACAAAATCGTTGGTAGCGAAGACTGTTATCACTACATGAAGAAAAGCAAATACTCCATACGTCAAAAAAGAGATTCGATTAATTACCCTAAGAAACATGGATCCATTTTGTGACGGTTGTAGAATATAATAGCAAGGGAAAGTAGATTCATTCAAAGTCTCCATATTCCAATTTGAAAGGCAAACCAAACCCTGATCTAGTGAGTGGAGAGCACCACAAAGTCCTTGAAAAACTACCAAATAAAGAAAGACATAAAGAAATTATAATAATAAAAAAAAAAGATCAGTTTCACCTGAAACCAGGGGCGAAGGCATAATAAAGTGATGGCACATAAAGTATAAAATGAAAAGCAAATTGAAACAAATTAGTAGAGGAAGGCCTTCCATGCACCTAAAGCGTTCAACTCAAACTGATCATTGCCAGCTGAAGCAGATTCTAACTCAAATAAAGATGATGGAACCACAACATAGGAGGCTCCCATAATAATACCTACATCAAACTGTCAAACTCAGAAAAAAACAAAAGATTCCATAAAGACCTAATTGACTACTTTTTATTGAAGACAGAAATTAAAGGTGGAGAAGAAATTCAAAGATGTCCATCAGTCTTAATTGTACGTGCAAGCATTAAATTATGATACTTTATTATTTATGTCATGATCTGGGTTAGTCAGAAAAGTCACCTGCCCATAACCTTCAAGTCAACTCAAATAGGGTTTTTATTAATTATAAAAATAACAGTAGGTAAGATAACCAATTATTAATGATCTTTGCATGACAGTTATAAGTAACAGGGTGTAATTTTCGCTTGAAATACTATTTTGGAAGAATCATGGATGCACAACGAAAACATGAACACCAGAACAGGAACGTATCAGACATGCTAATTTCAGTATACATTCCCTGATATCTCAGGAAAAATTCCCACATCGTAAGCAAGTCAAAAGGGAAGATAGATGGGAGGGCAATTGACAGAAGATGAGCTTCAGAACCAACTTACTTTCGCATAAGGTTCCCAAGTTGGTTCGTTGTACGATGTCAAATTTAATTTGTGAAGAACTTTGTTGAGATTTGGTAAGGCAATGAGATGACGGCAGAAACAGGATTGTTTTCTCTCCAACTTTCATTGAGTTTTTCATCACGTGTGGAGTTTCCAGAAAATGCCCGCTGATTGCGCAGGAAGATTCCTTTACCCCATTTCTTCCGTTGACTTTTAATGGCATACCATGACATCTGCATGTCTAGAGCATTTTCAGTAACAGTTAAAATTCTTACCCACAGCCTAGGAATGCCGAATAAAGCTACAAAAGCATTCCATTTGATATTTGACATTTTTCTCTATTCCTACTCAGAAGGAGAATATGAAGTCGAAAATTTAACTCCTAGAAAAAGGAATTATACTGCCAACTTGAACATAGATCAGTTGGTATAAAACATATACCCTCAATCAAGATGTTAGAGGTTCGAATCTCCCACTCCACATATCACATATTGTTGAACTCAAAAAAAAGAAAAGGAAAAGGACATTATACCATTTCATTTTGCAACATTTGCAAATAAAAATGGTTAAAACTCAAGCTATTTCTGTTCATTAGAAATTTTCTTTTAGAAAAAATAAAAAAAGAAATGAACACTTAACAGTTTGGAATCAGGATAAAGCATGGTACTGTTAGAAAGCTTTAAGAAGTAAGAAGGTTATCGTCTCTACTGCCAGGAAAATGGAAATAAGTCCATCGATGCTCTCATAAACTAATGTACTCGGTTAGCTATTAACTTTTCTACTAAAGAAAATTGAGTGAGCTTTAACAGCAACTACAAAAAAAATGTAAGACTTGACTTTTAAGAAATAACAGAGACCACCAAATTAACCAATAACTCACACCTTAATCTTCATGTTTTTGGTGGAAAAAGATTTAATTGATTACGGAAATTCAGCTTGAACTGTCACGTTAGACGCCAGTCAATAAAGATTGAAAGCAACGTCGAAGGCCCTCAAAGTTGTTGCAGTCAATTTGAAAAAAGATATGAATTGAAATGGTGTACGTGCATGTGTGATTCTGTTGTAAGTATGAAAGAGCTCAAGAAAATGTCTTCGAGTAGGGCATACCATTTGGGTAAAAGACAAGTATGATGCGAAATCCGGAAAAAGCCAGATGGTTGCCATCTAGCACAGCTATTTGATTCTCAGAAAAAAATTGCTTCCATGAAAATTTTAGCATTAAAAAATACTTTTCATCTCAATTTAGTCCTAAACTTTAGTATGTAATGATTTGATCTTTATACTTTTAAATATGTAGTCATTTAATCCTAATATATACAATTTAATCCTTTGTTGTTTAAAATTAGTAATAATTTAGTTACTATGTTAACAATATTTTACATAGTAACGAGTAAATCGTCACAAATGTTTTTTTAATGTTAACTCTTAACAATATGTTACATAGTAACGAGTAAAACGTCACAAATGTAAAACTATTGAGACTAACTATTATATACTAAAGTTCAAGGACTAGATTGTCACAAATTTGAAATTGAAAATATCTAAATGAAATCATTAGTGCAATAAAAGTATTGTGGAACCAAAAAAATTTTTTAACCGATCCAAATCCGAATTAATTACTCTAGAATTAGGTTGCATGACAGTAAAAATTTTAGACAAACAATCAATCATTTGTTGACATAATGTACCTGACAAGGGGAAAAACCATCAATCATCTGAGTGACAGGCATATACAAGTTGCAGGTTATCTGGTTCGTGGAATAAATGAGGTTTCCTTTGAAATTAAAGCAAGCTATTAATGGTTCTTTCATATCATCCTTGAGGTCTTGCAACCATCGTCTCAGAAGGCTTTGAAATACTCTGACATCTGCAAATTTGAAAAATATTTTAAACATTAGTTTATTGGTTCAGCTCAATCCACTGCCAATAGATAGCTATGCTGCATTACATATAGGAAAATTCAGAGGATTGCAATTTGAATGCGAATGTACCTAACGAGGTGAAAAAATGAATCCATAACTATAGTAAACAATTATAGTTGAACAGACCAATAGACAATTGAGGAATGATGATTTCTTAATGGGACCAACTAATAGACAGAGAGGATTAATGTTGATACGTATTAGTCAACCTCAATGATCAATGAAGTAATATCCTTTATACAATTTCCCCCATCATCAAGATTGCTCAACCACTTCCATTTTTTTACATTGGGTTTAAATTTTCCACTTGTAAATGAACGAGATATGCACCAACTATTACGAATTTGTGGAATTGTTGTTTCTTATTAATTAAAAGGAATCACGTGAAAGATCACCGCAGTACTCAACGCCCACAGAGTAAGGACATCTCATAAACTCTCAGAACCTAATATCTTTTCACATAATATGAGCAGGAGAGTAAACCATAGTTCTACGTCTACCTGGAAGGTAAAATTTAAGAGAGCAGCCGTCAATGTCAGAAATACGTCTAATTAGCCCATTAGCATCCTCTTCAATGCCGTTGAGATGGCTCGATTTTGGCTGAAAGATCACAAACTCAACTGCAACACGCATATTAGCCGCCTCCTGAGGAAAATAAAAACACACTTAAAAAAAACCCTGAAGAGTTGTCATCCAAATTGAAGACGGGCCAAGACTTAATACATGGCCAACCAGAAGTGTCCTTTCCAGTTGGGAATCCAAATCATAATGTGCAGATGCGCTTAGTACAATCACTTTTCTCAGCACATCTTCACCTCCCCACGAGTATAGAACTCGATCACTTAAAACAGCCGACAATTTGACATCTATCAGGTAGCAACCAAATTCAATTCAATAAATATTCAACAGAAATGGCAGGAAAGAGAAATTACAATGAGAGATACCGCAACAACAGAGGGTTTCAGAGTCATTGATTTGGGGAATAAAGGCATCGGTAGGCAAATTGTCCACAGCGCGGTGGAATTCACGGAGACTAAAGCTTCGATTAGGACTGTACGCAACCTCCAACTGTTAATTAATTCAGTGATGGACATTTATAACCACAATCGAGAAATTTCAACTTCCGAAAAGAGAAAACTAACTGAACAATGGGATCAAAAAGTTCAAATGACTCTGATCTAATAGCGTCTTCCTATCTCTGTGCGTGCGTGTGTGAGTGGAAGTTTTTGCATATCCTTACAAGAGCATCATCAGGAACAGAGGAGGCATTCTTCAAGACGTAGCACAAGGCGATCCTAGAAGATGATGATGATGAAGAAATAGCATAGAGATTGGCGAGCTGCAACAAGGACTAAACAAATGAATACAAGACAAAATCGTGAGATTCGTCAGTCGGAGAAAGAGCGAAAATTAAAGCATATACAAATCTGAAACCAAACTGTTCTTACAGCCGTTATGTTGCTGAGAATGGGAGGAGGCAAGGTTCTCAAATCTAGCAGAAAACACAGCAACGCCATTTTTAGGTTCACGAGTTCGTTTTCACTTTGCTTGCAGTTAGCATTTGGTGCGAAATTGTTCAGGACTCCCCGGGACGAGCTAAACGTGAACGACTCTGAACATGGGCCTGGCGCTCGGTTTCTTAACCCACTCTCGGCCCATTGGAGGTTTTTGTATAGAAAATTGTTACGAATGTTTACAAATAAATATCTATAATTAAAAAAAAAAGATAATTTTTTTTTAAGAAAGAGTAAGAATAAAAAAACATCTCTATTTTACCTCCAGTATATAGCATTATCTATATTTAGGCCAATTCAACCATAAGATTTTTTTTTAAAAAAAAAATCCTACAGCGATTTGTATGGAAGGGACATTTTGAAAGGCCTTTAAAAAAATCCATAAATTTATGGGATTGGATTCTAAAAATAGAAAAAAGGTGAATAATATATATATAATCATATGTTTTTTATTTGGGTGAACTCAAAAGAACAAAAAAAACGAGAGAATGTAATCGAAGAAATGCACCTTTCAGTTCCCTTTCGGTGAACGGGAAGAATCTTGGTTGAATAATACAAGACTTAGAGAGGAACATTGACCTTGTTACCTTTTACACCATGGGACCTCAACACGAGAGGAAGCAAAGAGGAAACTGGAATTTAGAAGAACGAGTTTGAATACTTACCTCACCATCGATCGTCAATGTAACAAAGGGGAATCAAAGGGAGGAAGAATTACATTGAATTGAGAGTAGGGCTAAGGGTTTCAGTGCATGTGATTTTTTTGGATATTCAAAATCGTTCTTCAAGGAGAAAGGTGAGGGAGTATTAGGTGGAGCATTAATGACGTACTTAGGTGAATAATTACACCTATTTACCTTCTCTAATGGTGCATGTGGGTGGAGATTATTTTTTTTAATTTATTCTTGCACGCTAGGTGGGTATTTACACATATTTCTACTCATTTATTACGTTTTAAAAAAAAAAATAGAGATGTATATCCCAGTATATACATTAAGTTGGAGAAAGGAGAGGGTGTTTGAGGTGGAGCATTAATGGCGCCAGATGGATAATTACACCTATTTACCTTCTCTTATGGCTCATGTGGGTGGAGATTAATTTTTTTCATTTATTCTTGTATGGTGGGTGGGTTTTTACGCATATTTCTACTCATTTATTACGTTAAAAAAAATAGAGATGTATGTTCCAGTATATACATTAAGTTAGATGGTTGAGAGAGTTCATTATTTTCATCTACAATCGTCTCTCATATGTGTAATTTATCCATTCTTGTTGTTTTCTGTTCTATTTTAGTGTTCTAGTTCGATTCATGTTGATTGAAAGTGTTAGATTAAATTCACGTTGGGTGTGTATTTACACATATTTCTATTCATTTATTACATTAGAAAAAACAGAGATGTATGTTCCATTATATACATTAAGTTAGATAGTCTAGAGAGTTCATAATTTTCTTCAAAGTTTCTTTCTCATATGTGTAATTTATCAATTTTAGCTATCTTTTGTTATGTTCAAGTATTCTAGTTTTATTCTGGTCGATTGGAAGTGTTAAATTAAATTCAAGGTTGTTAAATTGTTCTAATTGAAAGGATTTCTCTTCCTTGATGCACTCCCTTTTTGTAGCCTTCCTTATAGATTTTTATTTGAATTAAACTAACAACTCTCCCTTTATGTAGCCTTTTTTTGGAATCAATAGTTTTGTAGTTGTAATTTTCTCTTCGTAATATGTTGCTCTTTGTTAGCCACTCTTTTAGGTAGAATAAACTCATAAATATCCAGCAAGGGTATTTTCGTCCTAATACAATTAGTAAAAATTAGTTAAAAAGGATTTTAGTCATATTTACAAATTAAAACTTATTTAGACATTTTTCAAGTCGAAGAGGTTAAATTTAGACATTCTTTTTGTTGCCACTTTTGTATATGTGAATATGTGATGAATCATGAATGAAAGGAATCAAGTTTTACCATTTTTTATGATTTTTTTTATAGAAATATTAGTGGAGATTAATATTTGGTTTAATTACAAGTTTAGTCCCTAAACTAGTTTGTGTCGAATAGGTCCCCGAACTTTAAAAAGTTTCTAATAGATCTCTAAACTTTTAATTTTGTGTTTAATAGGTTCTTAAGTATCAGATCTATAAACTTTCAATTTAATGTCTAATAGGTTCTTTCAATTTTGTATTTAATAAGTTCTTGACTTCTTCAACATTTTTAAAATTCATGAATCTATTGTATACAAAATTAAAAGTTTAGGGTCCTAGAAACAAAATTCAATTTATATCCAATAGGTCCATTAAATTTAAATTTAAAAAATAGTGAATATGTTAAGGACCAATTAGACACAAAATTTGAAATTTGAAAGTTGAGGTCCCGGTTGATAACCATTGGTTTTTTGTTTTTAAAAATTAAGCTTATTTTCTCTCAATTTCTCATAATTCGTTTCATTTTTCTTAAGGGAATATTTGGATTCTTAGCCAAATTTCAAAAATTACTTTTTTTTAGTTTTGAAAACTTGGCTTGGATTTTGAAAACATACGTAGAAAGTAGATAACAAAACAAAGAAATCTATAGATGGAAGTAGTATTTATAACCTTAATTTTAAAAAACCAAAAACTAACAATCAAATGGTTATCAAACAAATGGAAACAAATTTCATTCGTTTAGTTTAGTTTTGATGTAGAAAACTTATTTAGAAGTTCTTTAAAAACAAATTTTCAAGATTAAAAAAAAAACGAATGGAAACAAAAATCAAAATTGAGCTTGTTATATTATTGGTTTCAATTTCTCATATTTAATTTAGCCATATTTTGAGATTTAAGTTCAATTTTTTTATTGGGCCTAATTAGATGTTAGTACTAAATTAAATGACTCAAATTAAAATTGGGCCAAACATGAGGAGCCCAATTCCTTTATTCTTGAAATTAAAATTGGGCCAAACATGAGGAGCCCAACTTCTTGGAGGATTCTCTAATAACATTGATAATTTTCTGCATTCTTTAATTCTGTCCACCACCTTTAAATTCTCTCTTGTTAGGGACAACGCCACTCTACATATCTCCATACTGGTATAGATATTGTCTACGTTGGCCATAAACTCTCGTGACTTTACTTTTAGTTTTATCTAAAATGTCTCAAACTAGTGGAGATGGTTATCCTCAAATGATCTTCTCTCATTTATTTTATTAATGTAGAATTTTGGTTGCACTCCTAACATAATTGTTTCCACTTTTTGTATGTTTGAAATGAATGGTTCATATCTAATCAAATTCAAGTATCTTTTATTCAAATGTATTATATTTTCAAATTGATGTGCATGATGGGTAATTTTTTTTAATAATTGTATGGATCCTCGTCAGCCAAGATCTTTGAAGGCCTTTGAACTTTCACACTCAAACTATTATGACAACATTATTTGCATTTGCAAGCCAAAATCTCTCACGTCCCATAAAATTATATATTGTTTTTATTAATTTAAAAAATTACAAAAAGAAATTATTTAAAGTATAAAATTTAGATTACAATATGGTAAATCATATTTTCTTTAAAAATTTATATAAATATTTAAAAATAGGCTAAAATACCATTTGGTCTATGTACTTTAGATTTCATTATATTTTAGTCATTGTACTCTCAAATGCTCAAATTTAGTCTATGTAATTCTAATAAATCTTAAAATTAGTCCCTATTGTTAGTTTGAATTTATTTTTTTATCAAAATTTGTTAAGTAATAATAATAATTTCTATGCAAGTAAAGACACAATATGAATCTATTTACAAAATTTATAGAGGAAAGACTAATAGAGGCTATTTTTTTAGAAAAGTTAACGATAAACTAAAAGTAGGGACCAATTATAAGCTTTATTGGAAGTACAATGACTAAATTTGAACATTTGAAAGTACATGAACTAAAATGAAATGAGATCTAAAGTACATGGATAAAAAATGATATTTTAACCTTAAAAATATGAATAATAAAAATTATAACATTATATATATAATGCTATAATTTTTTTTTAGTTAAGTAACGTGTGGAGATGAGGATTCAAACCTCTGACCTCTTGATCAATGATATGTGTCATATATCTTAACCAACTGAGTTATGTTCATATTAGTGTATACAATGTTATAGTTTTAATTTTAATTTATTTTTAAAATTTGATTTTTTTATATCCAATATAAATGAAAATTAATAAAAATATTTTAAATTTTTTAGTAAATTATTTTTTAGAAGAAACTACAATTCTTATAAATGAAAAAAAAAAAAAAAAAAAACTTACCTATTATTTCAAGTTGCATTTTTTTTTTTAAATTTTGTATGTTTATGTAGAAAAATCAATCATAAACTTTTATTGAACAAACTAATATTAATATATATAAATTAATATTAATATATATCAATGTGTTAAAAATTATCTTCATACAAATTCAAGCCCCCTTGACAAAAAATTTTGGATCCACACCACAATTTGGAAAGACATATATGTCAAGCCATGTGCAATTCAATGAACTTGACTTTGCCTGTCAAGAGTTATTTCATCACATTTCTACCACTGCATAAGAAGCTACTGCATTTCATGGCTTCCTCTCACACAGACAACATCACCAACATTTTCCTCCAATGAGCAAGCTTTTACCTCTATTTCTCGTTGTGGCTATAACAAAGGTGCAATTACTCCCCATGATCAACGAACTCTAGCAGTCACTGACCAACAGTAGGCTTACAGTCCAACCGTAAGTTCTCCCCCATCCTATGTCTCTAATCTACTCACCTTTAATTTCCCCTTTGCCTATGGCCACTCAGCTCACACCTACCCTTCATACCACTTCATCACCTTTGACTGCTGAACCAACCATTTTGAATGATGATGTCCTTGTTCCTGTCTAGAAACTTGCCATGGATGATGCATTTGAGGTCCTCCCATGCAATCACACATGGAGTTTGGTTCCTCTTAGCTCCATGTTGTTACTAAATGGATCTATAAGATCAAACGTGAAGCTCATGGTAACGTACAGAGATACAAGGCTCGCCTTGTAGCCAAATGCTATCTTCAAACCTTATAGATTGACTGTGGTGAAACATTTTAGCTCATAATTATTCAAGCTTTCCTCCATTCAAATTGTCTTGGCTCTAGCTTTAACCTGAAAATGGCAAGTTAGACAGCTTGACGTGAGTAATGTGGTCCTCCACAACACCTTAAAAGAAGATGGTTGGGGGTGGAGAACGCTAGATTTGCATGTTTAGGGTTATTCACGAGCATGTTGAGCAATGAGCGTTAATTTTAAAATTTTTTAGCTTAAATTGCACGATGAGTTAGTTGCATATTAAGTGATTATGACAATCTAGGAGGTGCTTTAGGTAATTCCATTTAAAATGATTGAAACTTAAAGATCCATGCTTGATTTAAGCCTATTTTAAAATTTTTCTTTTGATTCCCTTATACTTTTTGAGCACTTAGCCCTATTGTCTATGGTTTTGAAGGCTTATGATTGAGTTATTTGGTCTAGATTCTTGTTGTCACCTCAAAAGATTTTAGGAACTAGTTTAAGAGTCTACTTGCATGATGTTAAATACGTGAAACTTAGGAGTAATTGCATGTTTTATTTGTTGGGATTGATGCCATAAAGCCTCGTAATTAATGATAATTAATAATAATTTTGATTATTTTATTTGCAATATAATATTATCCATTATATGAAAAATTTAAGGTTATTAGTATAATCTTGAACAGTATGTGGTTGACATAAGGGAGAATCATGTTTAAGAAATAACCTAAGGGATCATAGTATATGGATAAGGTTGGGTGTCTTATTCTGGTAACACTATTGATATGACCCATTTTGTAATAGTTACAAATGATTTGATCCAAATCGTTCATGTGGAGACATGTGAGTGGGGGTATCTTATACAATGAGTTTGTGTAACACTGAACCAGGAAATATTTAATCTCTCTTTATAAATCCGTTAATTGAGAAGATTAATATTTCATTAGGATGATTATATGTGACTCGATCTTAATCTTGAATGAGTTATGAACTCCTGCCTATGAGGGCTTGTGCTTTGATTTGCATGAGTGAGAGTAGCTTTTGTAGCCGATTCAATATGTCTACCATTTTGGGGACTTGACCAAATAGGGAGCTGGGAACATAATCTCACAAGATGGAATTCACTCATTCCCATATAAGGTAAATAGATGAGTAATTTCCTTAAGTGCTGATTTTGAGACTTGAACAATGGGGCCCCACCCTCTCACTGGCCCGATAGGGACTTAGTTTATAATTAGATTATAAACAGATTGTTCATTAGAGAATCAGTGGTACTTAAGGTGCAAGATGTAATTATAGGGGTAAAACGGACTTTTGACCAAGCTGTAGTTACGAACAACTCATGAAGGATCAACTTGCATATAATGATTATATCTATGGATACAACTTGTCTTACAGTGCATAAGAGCGCAACTTTATGTCTATAGTGGAGTGACCTATAGTTAATGGATGAAAATTAATTAATTAAAGAGTTTAATTAATTGATTTTATATTATTGGAGCTTATAATTTATAGGTCCATAAGATCCCTGTGCTAGCTCATAGTAACACTAAAAGATCAATTTAGTTGAAAGAAAAATTTGAAATGTTCAAATTAATATTTAATATATGAGATATTGTTTACACGAGATTTCAACAGAGAAAGAGAAATAAGACACGTGTAAATGAATTTAATTTGTATTAATTTCAATTTAGTGGAGTACAATCTCTAATGTTTATCCTCTGATTCTTTCTCTCAAATGTACATCTGTCTCGAGGGCTTTGCAGCTTATTCTCGAATGTAGATTTGTCTCGAGGGCTTTACAGCTTGTTCTCGAACATGAATTTGTTTCGAGGGCTTTGCAGCTTGTTCTCGAATGTGAATCTGTCTCGAGGGCTTTGCAGTTTGTTCTCGAATGTAGATTTGTCTCGAGGGCTTTGCAGCTTGTTCTCGAATGTGAATCTGTCTCGAGGGCTGTTGCAGTTTGTTCTCGAATGTATATTTGTTTCGAGGGCTTCGCAGCTTGTTCTCGATCTTCAAAGTCTTCTAGTTTTCGAGACTCTGGTTCAAAGAGTGTTTGATCTTCAAGAGTTTAGAGAGTCTTCTGGTATTTGTTTATGAATTCTCTCTAAGTTTTCTAGAGAGTTTCAATTTCTGAACCTCTAAAATGGAGGGGGAGCTCTCTATTTGTAGAGTTCCCCAAGGCTCCTAGATGGGCTTGGGCTTGACTATTGGACTGGGCTTGGTCGACTTTGGACTTGGTCCTTAGACTGAGCCTGATTAACCTTGGGCCTAGCCTTGTGAGCTAGGACTTATTGACTTTGGGCCTAGACTTTGTTGGATTAGGGCCTCCTATTTGGGCTTAGTCTAAAATTGGCCCAAATTTCATATAACCCAATTGCATATTGAGATTTACTTTAATTTAGGGATACTTGCAAATTTAAATAATCCCTAATTAAATAAATAATTTTGCCACTAATTTAAATTAATGACACGGCAATTTCTGATTGGCCAAAATTTCTATTCCAACAAATGCCCTCTTTTCGAGATTTATGCACTAGTATGTGTGAGTGAATCTCGAAAAAGATAATTTGGAATCAAAATTTAAGGTATTTGCCCCTAACTTGGACTCCATTTGATGTGCCAATTCATCAAAATATGAATTTGGGTCATAATTTTGATTTTCTTATTTGGCAGCTAACTTTAATTTGAATTTTGGTAAAATTAATGTTCTACCTTAATTCTAATTTGAATTCTATTTGAATTTCAAGTGGTATTCAAATTATACCCATTTTTTTATTTAGGGCATAGTTTAGAATCTACCAATGAATTTTGATTTGAAGCTTGAATTTGGAGTGCCCAAGTTTCACTTTTTGAGATAAAAGTCTATCCAATTATATTTTGGAATTGGAATAGAATTTCAATCAGATTTTGATTTGGGATAAAATTTGGATTATGCCCAAATTTTACTTTTTGAGATAAAAGTCTACCCAATTATATTTTGGAATTTGAATAGAACTTGAATCTGGACTTTAATCAAATTTTGATTTGGGATAAAATTTGGATTATGCCCAAATTTTACTTTTTGAGATAAAAGCCTACCCAATTATAATTTGGAATTTGAATGGAACTTGAATCTGGACTTTAATCAAATTTTGATTTGGGATAAAATTTGGACTATGCCCAAATTTTACTTTTTGAGATAAAAGTCTACCCAATTATATTTTGGAATTGGAATAGAACTTGAATCTGAACTTTAATCAAATTTTGATTTGGGATAAAATTTGGATTATGCCCAAATTTTGTTTTGTGAGATAAAATTGAAATTCTACCATAATTTAACTGTGATAGAATTAATTTTATCTAATTTTGATTTGGGATAAAATTTGGATTATGCCCAAATTTGACTTTGTGAGATAAAATTGAAATTCTACCATAATTTGATTGTGATAGAATTAATTTTATCTAATTTTGATTTGGGATAAAATTTGGATTATGCCCAAACTTTGCCTTTTGAGATAAAATTCTACCAAATTTTAACTTTAGATTTGGAATAGAATTTTAATTTGGCTTCCAGTCAATTTTTAATTTGAGATAAGATATGTCAAATTTGATATCCTGCTTGATTTCAATTTGAATTTTGGAATAGAACTTGGATTTGAGTTTGTAGTCAACTCATCCCAAAATTCAAACTTTAATATCCCAAAATTTGAATCCTGGATGATCTTTGGATTCAAATTGGTTTTGATTTGATTTTCTTGGCATTATCTTTGAATTCAAATTAGATGTGATTTTATCTTTTCCTCCACTATAAATAGAGGAGATGAGTCTTCCATCAATTCACATCAACAAAGAGTGAGTGGAGCTTCACATTGAGGAATGAGCAATAGGCAAGTCCCAATTTTTTTTCTTTTCTCTTTTTATTTTTTTTTTCTTTCTTTCTTTTTTTTTTTTCGATTTTTTTTTCTTTTTTTTTTCTTTTTTTTTCTTTTTTTTTTTTTTTACATTTGCAAGACTTGCAAATACTTTTCCTATGGAAGAAAATATCATAAGGTAAACAGGTAGGTAATTGTTTTTAAAACAATATATATGCCCCATTGTTTTCTTATTCTTGCTTGCAGCTAAGATGTCTTCTTCAACTTTGAGATGTATTCTTCTATTTCAAAGGTGACCAACCCTTGATTCAGGCGGAATCTAGGATGGCACCTTTCGACTGCTTCGGCATCTTCTTCAACTTCGAAGGTGACCAACCACTGATTCAGACGGAATTTAGGATGGCACCTTTCGACGGCTTCGATGTCTTCTTCTATTTCGAAGGTGACCAACCCCTGATTCAGGCGGAATCTAGGATGGCACCTTTCGACGGCTTCGACGTTGTCACACCCCATCCCAGATCACTCTAACCAACCTAGGACGTGGCATGTCGACAATCAATCGAAACAAAATAAAAACGAAATCCAATGTCCAGCTTATCAAAACAAAATATGCTTTGGAAATAATAGGTGGCTAGCAAAACTTTCTTTAATAAAATCCTCAAAATTTCAGCAGAGTTTCCCCTAAAAAACGGATGAATATACCTGGATTTTTTGAAACATTGTGCTTCCTAATAACAAATGTACACACACACACACATATATATATATAAGTTAGATACTCTTCTCCAAATCCATTTCAAATACACTACTCAAAAACACTCCAACCATTCAAACGTAATTTTAGAAAGTCAAAAGTATCGTTAATAATTTACAAGTACAAATCATAAGCCAACATGAAACCCAAAATGTGGTGCGCTTAAGCTCGTATTAGCCACTCTAGTTACAAAATATGCTTTTAAAGCACATGTACATACAAAAATGATATGCAATCTAGCAAGTCTGGTGGCAGAAGTCAACTTCAGTAGGTTCACCAGAAACTCAAACGCTACCTGGTAGGAAAATGCAAAAAGAAAGAATGAGCTAAAAGGCCCAATGAGTGGTGAGTTAATAGGAAAATATCTTTCTCGAAAACCATTACGCAATACACGTAAATTCAAATATTTATAAAAATCACAAGTAAACTAGGAAGAGTTTTAACGTTCTCAAGATCACAAAAAACACAGTAAAATTTGTAATAATATCACTTCAACCATAAACAACGAAAGTAGAGATTATAACTCTAGATACAATACCTCTGAAAACCTAATATTTGCAAATAACAGTACATATGTAAATAGAGAGATAGAGAAAACGTGTAGTTACAACTCTTGAAAACATAATCATAAGCTCACAAAATCCATCACCAAACCTGTACCCAAATCTCCATAGTACTGGCGTAGAATAAACTCCATACGCACAGCAACTCACTCTCTATCATACTATGCACCGAGTAATCTCAGGATACATAGCAGAGTAAATCTCTGTCATACGTGCACGTAGAACTGCCTCCAAAGGGCTAAGCACTAGAACACACGGCCCAAAGCCTATGTGTGTGTTAGAGTGGGTCCCAAAGACCTTTCTCTCTCTTAGTATACTATAGAAACACATTCACATAGCATACAGGTAATCACAGTGGGTACATAGATTTAGTGGTTTGAAAACCACTTTTAACCTAAAACTCTTAATTCTCAAACTTTTTCTGAAAACCATACTCTTTCTCTAAAACACTATCTCATAGACTTGAAAGATTTTAAATAACACTAAACATGTGTAAATACTCAAATAATAATCAAATATCTCATTAATATAAAACATTTCCAAAGTCATATTTTCTCAATAAACATTACAACTTTTCTAATTCTCAAATAATCATAAAATGTTTCAAATATATCTCTAGAATGATAATTCCAGCTAAAATCATAAGATTACTGGAAATTCATGTATATTTTCCAAAAATCTCATAACAATTTCTCTAAAGTCTTACGAAATTATAGATTTCTTGAAATCTCATAATAATAATTAAATAACTAAAAACATTTTGTAAAATAAACCACTCACAAACTATGGTGGGATTGATATGTTCGGGTCGTAAATCGTTCCAATCTCTGTTTGACCTGAAATATTAATTGAGTTACCATATGAGGATACAACATTTTTTTTTATCACCAACCCAAATCACATAACCTTAAAATACTTTCTTCAATTCCAACATATATTCTTTCTTTTCACAAGTTCTATTTTGTCTTCTTTTTTTTTTTTTTTCAAATTAAACAACAATTTCTTTCTCTCCTCTAAAAAAAAACTCATCTTCCTTCTAACTACAATAACATATTCCATTCCTCCCAATTTAACTCCCATGAGTATAGCCCTCCAAACACACTAATTCTCTCTTTTTAATTAATTAAAGATGTCTTATTTTTACTAAAAATAAAGCTTTTTTACTTTTTCCAAACTTCCCAATTTCTTCCTTCAATTGTATGTAGACACCAAAACAAAATACAATATTTCTCTCTCTCACCATTTACTTATTGCATTTGACTATAATGCCCTAATCTTAATTAAACAATTTCTTTTATTAACAATTTTTTCTTTCTCCAACAACCCACCATCTTCTTCCTCTTCCTTGCCCAATTTCTCTCTCTTCCAGAATATTGAAACTTCCATTCTTTCTCCCTTTTTCTTATGTTTATGAATTTCTCTTTTCTTCTTTTGTTTTGTTTTGTAAAACAAAACACTAATTCCATAAATCCAACTCCAAATTAAACCCAATTTCTTCCATCTTCTTACACATCCAAACATGAGTTGTAAAGAAAATAGAAAAACCCACAATTAAATTTAAAATTTTCTCCATAAATTCCTCAAAGAAACTTACCAAACTTGAAATATTTCCTTTGTAAGACTCTTCCACCTCCAAATTTCAAGTAGTTGGAGTTAAACTCCCCAAAATAAGCTTTTCACCACAAGTTCTCCTCTCATATTCCAAACCCACGGTTTTTCATTGTAAAAGGGAGAAGACATTATGTTATCTTATTTTAATTTATTAATTTAACCCAAAAATTCATAAACCTCCTTATCTCAAAAGATAAAAACCCCAACTTCCAATAATCTCTTAACAACACATCTTCCATTTGCCACTCATACCCACGTGCCTACCACCAAAACTAATCCTTTTATTTATTTATTTATTTTTTTTCAAATTAAGCCCAAACATAAAGACATTTTTGCCCTTATCATAATAGTAAAAAGAAAACAAGTCCTTACAGACGTCCTCTTCTATTTCGAAGGTGACCAACCCTTGATTCAGGCAGAATCTAGGATGGCACCTTTCGACCGCTTCGGCATCTTCTTCAACTTCGAAGGTGACCAACCCCTGATTCAGGCGAAATTTAGGATGGCACCTTTCGACGGCTTCGACGTCTTCTTCTATTTCGAAGGTGACCAACCCCTGATTCAGGCGGAATCTAGGATGGCACCTTTCGACGTCTTCTTCTATTTCGAAGGTGACCAACCCCTGATTCAGGAGGAATCTAGGATGGCACCTTTCGACGGCTTCAACGTCCTCTTCTATTTCGAAGGTGACCAACCCTTGATTCAGGCGGAATCTAGGATGGCACCTTTCGACCGCTTCGGCATCTTCTTCAACTTCGAAGGTGACCAACCCCTGATTCAAGCAGAATTTCGGATGGCACCTTTCGACGGCTTCGACGTCTTCTTCTATTTCAAAGGTGACCAACCCCTGATTCAGGCGGAATCTAGGATGGCACCTTTCGACGGCTTTGACGTCCTCTTCTATTTCGAAGGTGACCAACCCCTGATTCAGGTGGTAGGATGGCACCTTTCGACAGCTTCGGTGTCTTTTTCAACTTCAAAGGTGACCAACCCCTAATTCATGCAGAATTTAGGATGACACCTTTCGACGACTTCAACATCTTCTTCTATTTCGAAGGTGACCAACCCCTGATTCAGGTGGTAGGATGGCACTTTTCGACAGCTTCGGCGTCTTCTTCAACTTCAAAGGTGACCAACCCCTGATTCAGGCAGAATTTAGGATGACACCTTTCGACGGCTTCGACGTCTTCTTCTATTTCGAAGGTGACCAACCCCTGATTCAGGTGGTAGGATGGCACCTTTCGACAGCTTCGGCGTCTTCTTCAACTTCAAAGGTGACCAACCCCTGATTCAGGCGGAATTTAGGATGACACCTTTCGCTTTGTTTTACCTGTAGAAGACCAAACCCTAACTCAGGTGAAGTTGAGGGAGTAACCTTCGAACTTAGAGAAGAAGCGACGAAGAAGCTTTTGAACTTGAAGGCGAGGCGAGACACAACCTTCAAACTTGGAGACGAAGTGATCGATGGCGTAACCTTCAAACTTGAAGAAGAATCGACGACGAAGCGTTTGAACTTTGAGAAGAAGCGACGACGAAGCCTTCGAACTTGGAGAAGAAGTGACGACGAAGAGTTCGAACTTGGAGAAGAAGCGATGGCGCAACCTTTGAACTTGGAGACGAAGCGACGACGCAACCTTCAAACTTGAAGAATAAGTGACGAAAAAAAGTTTGAACTTTGAGAAGAGGCTACGACAAAGTCTTTGAACTTGGAGAAGAAGCGACGACGAAGCCTTTGAACTTGAAGACGAGGCGACGACACAGCCTTCGAACTTAGAGACGAAGCGACGACCAAGCCTTCAAACTTTGGAGAATGAGCGACCATGAACGAAGACTTCTTGACTTGGGAGAGGAGTAAGTGTTGACGGACGAAACCTCTTGACTTGGTGGAGGAGCGAGTGTTGATGGACAGAGCTTCCTAACTTAACGGAGAAGCAAACGTCGATGGACGAAACCTCCTGACTTTGGAGAGGAGCGAGTGTCGACGGATGGAACCTCTTGACTTAGTAGAGGAGCGAGTGTCGATGGACGGAGCTTCCTGACTTGACGGAGAAGCAAACGTTGATGGACGAAACCTCCTGACTTGGGAGAGGAGCGAGCGTTGATAGACTAATCCTTCTGACTTGACGGAGGAGCAAACATCGATGGACGAAGCCTCCTAACTTGGTGGAGGATCAAACGTCGATGGACGAAGCCTCCTGTCTTGGTGGAGGAGCGAATAACGATGGACGCAGCCTCCTGACTTGGCAGAGGGACGAGCATCGACGGACGGAGCCTCCTGACTTGGCAGAGGAGCCCGTGTTGACGAGTGAAGCCTCCAAACTTGAAGGAGGAGCCAGCGCCGACGAACGGAGCCTTATGACTTGGAGACGAAACGCCAACTTAGCTGTATTTTGAGGCAGAACGCCGAACTTGAAGGTGAATCACCAACTTATAGGCGATCAACGCTTGAACTTAAACTTGAAGGAAGCGAAGTGCAAACTTGAACTTCGAGCGAGCGATGTTTGAACTTAAGCTTGAAGTTAGCAAAACTCGAACTCGAAGACTTGAAAGGGCGAAATGCGAACCCCAGACTTGGAGAAGAGTGAAACCAAACTTTAGAGCGAGTGAGTGACAAACCAAACTTGAAGGGAACGAAGCTCGAACTTTAGGGGGGTGAGCCACGATCCAAACTTGAGGGGAACAAAGCTCAAACTTTAGGGGAGTGAACGACGAACCGAACTTAAGAGGAAGAAGCTTGAACTTTAGAGGAGTGAGCAACGAACCGAACTTGAGGGGAACGGAGCTTGAAATTTAGAGCGAGTGAGCGACAAACCGAACTTGAGGTGGACAAAGCTCTCTCGTATGCATCCAACTTGTAACATTTTATTCTCATGGGGATGGAAACTTTTTTGAAGACTGAGCTTAAAGTTTTCTTTTCCTTTAAGTTGCCTACGTACCCTTCGAGTGGAAGGGATCAAGTCAAAATGTAGTTCAAAGATTTTTTATTTGGCCGTTCACATTTTAAGCTCGTGTGGGCTAGGAGCATCATGCAGTTTAGGCTCTTGCGATGAGGAGCTTTTACATTTTAAATGTCCATATTGTCACCATGGTCTTGATCAGATCCTTCATTTTTAGGATTCGTTATAATGACGAGATTTTTCTTCACCTTCAAGGAACCCTCTGTATTTATGAGAACGGAGAACTTCCTTTTCATATGTGAAGGGACGGTACTATGAATCTTGTTGTGGTTCACTTCATCGAACAGTTCTGCCTTCAAAGATTTCATCTTCCTTTCTTGTTGATCGTTTGTTACTTTGAGACGATCAAAAACAGATGTTGAAGGTTGATTTCTCTTCGATGTGGAGACACTTAGCCTTTTGAAGACTGAAGGTCGAGTTGAGACAGAAGTTTGACATTGGTTTTCTTCTTTTTTCGCGGCCATACTCATTCTTTGGAAGACTGAAGGTCGAGTAGTTGAAGGCTTGATGCAATCAAAGACAGAAGTCCTTTGCTCGACTTCTTTTGAATCATCAACTTCTTCCACATTGGTGCAGTATGAACTTGCCAAATGTTCTTCCCCTTTTTCCACTGGAAGGAAATCTTGAAGTTTGGTAAGTACCATGTCTTGAAGTTTATTTTTTGGTATCTCATGTTGAAACCAAATAGATACAGGTTCCAAGGTTCCAAATTGGACTAGACACACTTCTTGATCATGAAGCGGACAAGAGTGCATTTGACTGCATGTGTCTGTTGTCACTGCAGCATGATTTGTTTGAGCTAATTCATCGAGATCTAGCTCAATTTTTCCTTCTTTAGCTAATCTTAGAATTAGCTCCTTTAGGATGAAGCACCTCTCCACTGGATGACTGATAACTCGATGATACTTGCAATACTTGGGATCATTGAATTTTTCCATCTCTTCCGGCCGTTTACATTCTGGAAGCTTGATCAATCATGTGTCCAATAGTTGCTCTAACATGTCAGGAATGTCAGAGTCAGAAAAAGGATGGACTTTTTTTTCTGTCTTTCCTTCAAAGTTAAGTGACGCCTTTCATTTCCTTGTCGGCTTTCATCCATCTTGTCTTTCGAAGACAACTTGAGAGGGGTTGTATTTATAACCATAGACTCTTCTAAAGTCTCATGGATGTTATCTTCCTCTTTCCTTATGTTAGGGACTAGAAGGTCTTTATCTCCTCGACTAGCAATACTTAGCTCCATGTCGTGGGCACGAGTTGCTAGTTCTTCAAAGGTGCGAGGCTTTATACCTTGGAGGATGTAAAGAAGTTCCCAGTGCATGCCTTGAATGCACATCTCCACAGCTGACAGTTCAGTGAGGCGATCTTTGCAATCGAGACTCATGGCTCTCCAACGATTTATGTAGTCGACAACGGGTTCACCTTTTTGTTGTCTAGTGTTGGTGAGCTCGAACATGCTGACATATCGTCTTATGCTGTAGAAGCGATTGAGAAATTCCTTTTCGAATTGTTCCCAACTGTCTATCGACTCAGGCTCTAGATCAGTGTACCAATCGAATGCGTTCCCTTTCAGCGTTCGTACGAACTGTTTAACAAGAAGATCTCCTCGCGTACCAGCATTTTCGCATGTCTCGATGAAATGAGCAACGTGTTGCCTCGGGTTGCCTTTTCCATCAAATTGCTGGAACTTTGGTGGTTGATATCCAGTTGGCATTCTCAAATTATCGATTCTCTTAGTATATGGTTTAGAATACAAAAGAGAACTTTGAGAAGCCCCACCATATTGAGCTCTAATGGAGTTTGTGATCATGTCCTGAAGTTGTTGGACAGATAGTGAAGCGATCGAAATGGAGGGTTGTGGTTGATCTTCTTGCACAACGACCTTCCCTTTGTTGCGATCTTTGATGGTAGGAGTTTGACTCTATTCAGCGACGTTTTGGTTCTCAATCTGGCTCTTTAGGTATGCAATTTGAGAATCTATTTCTTCAATCCTTTCATCAAGGTGTTGATCTTCTCCTGCATCTTTGTCATTCTTTCTTCCATAGTGTTTGTTTCAATCATCATGACAGACACTACGTTAGAATCGAAGTCAAACAAAGGGTTACGCTTGACTAGAAACTTGTTGTTAGTAGATGCCCCCAGCAGTGTCATTACTTTGTCTGCAATAGAAGCTTTATCGTCTTGCAGCCTCAGTTCATCGAAGCAACTATGGGTGGCAGAACCTGTGTACGAGTTGCTCATGGCAATGGTCATCGAAGAAGTCTTTTTGGATGACATTGCTTTACTTGGATGTTGAGATGAAAGAAAGAGATGAGAGGTAGAGATTGTCCCACTGAGCGTGCCAATTTGTTTACACGAGATTTCAACAGAGAAAGAGAAATGAGACACGTGTAAATGAATTTAATTTGTATTAATTTCAATTTAGTGGAGTACAATCTCTAATGTTTATCCTCTGATTCTTTCTCTCAAATGTACATCTGTCTCGAGGGCTTTGCAGCTTGTTCTCGAATGTAGATTTGTCTCAAGGGCTTTACAGCTTGTTCTCGAACGTGGATTTGTTTAGAGGGCTTTGCAACTTGTTCTCGAATATGAATCTGTTTCGAGGGCTTTGCAGCTTGTTCTCGAATGTAGATTTGTCTCGAGGGCTTTACAGCTTGTTCTCGAACGTGGATTTGTTTCGAGGGCTTTGCAGCTTGTTCTCGAATGTGAATCTGTCTCGAGGGCTTTTGCACTTGTTCTCGAATGTAGATTTGTTTCGAGCGCTTTGCAGCTTGTTCTCGATCTTCAAAGTCTTCTAGTTTTCGAGACTCTGGTTCAAAGAGTGTTTGATCTTCAAGAGTTTAGAGAGTCTTCTGGTATTTGTTTATGAATTCTCTCTAAGTTCTCTAGAGAGTTTCAATTTCTAAACCTCTAAAATGGAGGGGGAGCTCTCTATTTATAGAGTTCCCCAAGGCTCCCAGATGGGCTTGGGCTTGACTATTGGACTGGGCCTGGTGGACTTTGGACTTGGTCCTTAGACTGAGCCTGATTAACCTTGGGCCTAGCCTTGTGAGCTAGGACTTATTGACTTTGGGCATAGACTTTGTTGGATTAGGGCCTCCTATTTGGGCTTAGTCTAAAATTGGCCCAAATTTCATATAACCCAATTGCATATTGGGATTTACTTTAATTTAGGGATACTTGCAAATTTAAATAATCCCTAATTAAATAAATAATTTTGCCACTAATTTAAATTAATGACATGACAATTTCTGATTGGCCAAAATTTCTATTCCAACAGATATATTAAGTATATAAGAGGAAAATATATTTATTGTATTTGATACATTAAATATTAAAATAATTAATGTATATTAGATACATTAAATAAAATATATTTATAGAATTTGAATAAGATTCAAATAAATAAATATCATAGGAGATTTGAATGAGATTCAAATAAATATAAGATATATTTTAATATATTAGATATTAAAATATAATATTTTAATTATGGCAAAAATTTTCCTTTGGTCTCTATAAATAGGACCCTTAGGTTGAGCCATTAAACATAATACATATCTTCTCAATAGAGAATTAGAGAATTCTTTCTAGATCCATTCCTCTCCAATCTCTTTCGAATTTTCTTTCAAGAGGCTCCCACAAACCTTGGTCCTGTGTTCGAGTCACAGCCATGAAGATTTTATGGAGGAGATAAAGATCCGCTAGAAATATCTCCTATCGGATAGGTATGTTTTGCTTAGCCTAAAATATTTTTTTGTTTAATTCTAAAATAAAATCAAAGTCGATTCCAACGCTTCCGTTGTGGGTTTAATTCGATTATTTCCTTCAATCGGTATCAGAGCCAGGTTTGAGTTTTATTTAGAATTAAAGTTTTGTGATGGTGAGTATTTTAATTTATCATATATGTGATATATTGTGGTTTGCAAATTGATTGTTTAGGCTATTTAGCATTAGATTTATTGCTTTGATTAGATCATTGTAAAACCCATAAGAGTAGGATTTCATGTATTTTACTTGAATGACTACGATTGTTGCAAATTTCAACCACCTGTGTTGGAGAAGCCGACGACAAAAAGGTTCACGAAAAAAAAATCGAAGTCAAACATATTAAGCGCTTTAGCAACATAAATCATGTGTTTAGTTTGTTGGTGAAAGAGTCTTCTTGGTATACTTTAGGTCTTAGGTTTAACACCTTGGTAATGCAATTTTTTTGTTCTGTTTTGTTTTTTTTTTTTAATTATTTGTGGCGGCTGATGCTATAGTTGGAAGACAAGATTTGGAATGGTTCAAATAAGGAAGATATTGAAGACCAAGATATGTCTTTGATTTAAATTATTGTAATTTAAATTGTTTTCAATTTCTTAGGATATGCCAAATATGCCGATCAATTTTGCTAGTTTTAATTTAATTATGCATGAGATATATGTTTTAAATTGTTTGTTTGTTGCATAAAGTATGCCATTTAGATTAAAATCTCACCATAGGTTAAGCATTATCATGCATCTTAATTAATTTTGAATATAATTGTTATATTTAAAAAATTTGATTAGGTTGTTTCCTAATAAAATTAAGATTAATTTTTTAATATAATCGTTATATTGGAAAATTTGATTAGGATGTTTTCTAATAGAATTAAGATATTTTCCTAATAAGTTTATATTTTCCATATATTTGATTATCATTGTTATATTTGGAAATTTAAATTACGATATTTCCTTTCATAATTGGAATCCATGTTTTCCTAATAGGATTATGATATTTTCTAATGAGATTAGGGTTTCCTTAAAATAAGGATATTGTGATTCATGCTTTAAATAATTTAAAATTTGAATTTAATATATCTTTATTTATTTCTATTAAAATTATAATTTAGAATAATGTTTTAATTTAGTTTTAAAGGGTTTAAAATGGTAGAATTTCAAGTTTATCCATAGTTTAAAATTTTCAATTTTTTCTAATAGAATTAGAATAAAATATCCAAAATGATCTTTTAATTTGTTTTAAAGGATTTAAAATGATAGAATTTTAAGATTATCCAGTAAGTGAATTTTTTTTTATAGGACTAAAAATATTGCTTAAGTTCACTTAGATTCATTAATCTATTAATTAATAATTAATTAAAAATTAATGAATTTGAAATAAAAATTGAATATAAGGGAACTTTGTCTATGGAAGGTTTTGTCTAAGACTGGGGTATTTAAGCTGATCGAAAGGGAACACCTCTAACTAGAAACCGACTTGGGAGTTGAATTAGACAAATTTTATTTAATTTCACTAAGTATGCTCATAATGTGATTAGTTTTTTTTTTTAAATTTAAAAACTTGGTAATTCACATTAAAATCAATCTAACAAGATAAGGGTTATGAAGAATAGATTGAGGAACTTAGATAAATGAGATTAGCCTAATTTGTCTAAGTAAGAGAAAACACTATTTCAAAATAGAAAGTGGGAAAAAGAAATGTGTCAACATATCCTATAGTCTCCATCATTGGTTCACATTGTGAGATTCATGCGGGGCCTCGTGGCGGCTTTTGAACCGTCCCCCTACGGAAGGTGTTTTCTAACCTGCATTACGAAGGTGTTTTCTATTGTTGTTTTTGTTCACATTACCATTCACATCCTTCACTTATTTTATTGGTTACCTTTGGTTGCATTAGTGAGCACTTTTTATTAACTTTGAGTTTTGCAACAGTCTCTGTGGGATCGACATTTGAAATATTTCCATTTTATACTACTTGTGGACAATGTGCACTTGTTGATAACACTAATTTAGTGCTATATTTAGGCTCATTTAATTGTTAGTTTTGGTTGTAATTGTGAGCTTTTACATAATTATTTTCTATATTTCAAGTAACCGAATAATTCAGGCTAAAGATAGCGAATTTTGGAGTATTGGGTATGTTGTGGAGCCTAAAAGTACTCAAAACGAAGCTAAGTATGGAGAAGAAGGGCTTCACAATGGAAACTAGCCGAGAAGAAGGCGTCTCAATGCTCAAAATAGCGTTGAGACGCTATATTTGATCATTCAATCTCGAAGGCTAGTAGCGTCTCAAAGCTCAACACGCGCAAAGAAGACACATTTCGTCCGAAGCATTGAGATGCTGCCTTCAGCGTCTCAATGCTGGATGCACGCACGCAGATGGAAATGATGTCGTTTGGACAATGTTGCATCGATAGACTATATAAATTCATCGTTTTCTATTTGGGAAAGGAGAGACCATTTTAGGGTTTTAGCCCATTTTTGCAAATTCTTACCCTCTTAGGACTTGTGGAGCATAATTTGGAGTGTTTGGGAGCGGAGATCGAGGCTTGGGTTGCAAAATTAGAAGCAAAAAATGAAGATTTCAGCGATGACAATCTTTTTATTTGTTTCCTTCCTCTGTTTTATGTATTCTAGGGCTTTAGAGATGAATTCCTTGTGCTGTAATCTGAATATTATGGGTTGAATTTAGTTGTTTAGGGGCTAAGAGCACAATTAGGAGTAGGATTGTAGTTTAATTGTGGTTTTAGACATTTAATTACTTGTTATATTGCATTTAATTGCTTACTGCCTCTAATTAATTGACAATTAATTAGTTGATTCTAGTCTTAAATTGAGCTCAACAGAGGAAGTTTAGGATCGAACGAATTCAATTAACACCCTAAAATTGCCTAAGTGACATAAGATTAACAATTGACGGGTGAGACTTGTTGGGTTTTAAAACTCGTGGTTTTGTAAACTGAATGTATGTTCTATTTTGCAATAAAGTTGTTATTGAGATTTATACAGTAAAGTTGTTATTGAATAAAGTGAATTGTGTATTCCATAACCCAAATCCAATAAACTAAGAACCCTTGACTATAAAATGTAAACTTGAACTTTATGTATGACATAAAAGTGGATCAAGTTCGGGTAATAGTCAGAACGATCTATAGTATAGGGATATGGCTGGGTACCTTATGCTAGGGATACTATGGACTCGGCCCACTTTGTATTGTACTAACGATGTGATCCTGAATCGTTCATGTGGAGACATGAAAGTGGGGGCGTCCTATGCAATGAGTTTGCATAAGACTGGACCGCGAAATAGTCACTTAGACTTTTTAACTCCGTTTACTGTTTTAACTGACTATTTTCATACGATGATCTAGGTAACTCGATCTTAATCTTGAGTGTGCTATGAACTCCTGTTTATTCGGGATTATCCTTAGATTTGCATGGGTGAGATTGGCCCGAGATCGCCGACTCAATAAGCCTCCCATTTTGGGGATAAGACCGAGTAGATAGTTGGGAACATAGTCATGCGAGATGGAATTCACTCTTACCCACTCTAGGGTTTAGTAGAGAGGTTGTTCCCTTAAGTGCTGACTCGGGGTCTTGAACAATGGGCCCACCCTCTCATTGGCCCGAGAAGGATTCGGTTTGTTGGTTGGCCACAAACCAATTGTTCATTAGAGGATCAGTGGGACTTAAGGAACAAGAAGTAATTACAGGGGTAAAACGGTTTATTTGACCCAGTTGTAATTACGAACGACCTGTGAAGGATCGACTTACTAACCATGGTTATATCGAGTGGACATAAATATATCTACAGTGAGGAGAGTGCAGCCACTGGGCTTTAGTGGAGTGTCCCGGTGGTTAACGAATGTTGATTAGCTAGGCTAAAGAGTTTGGCCAGTTAATCTCGTATCGTTGGAGCTCATGATCTGTAGGTCCATTAGGTTCCCCTTACTAGCTCGGATTAAGCCTTGTAACAATTTAAGAGAAAAGAATTTGAATTGTTCAAATTCGGTTTTGAGAGAAAACGTTAATTATATGTGATATATTTAACGTTTCATAGCTTAATTATGAATTAAACTATGATAAAGAAGAGGTGGACATATTTAAATTTGATTTAAATATTGGTTCGGTTTAAAACATGAATAGGGATTCATGTTCGAACGTTTGATTTAAGAAATCGGGATTGGTCCAATTATTTAATTTGATATTTGATATTAAATTAAATAATTATTTAAAATTAATTAAATTGTTTAATTAATTAAAAATTGATTTTAATTTAAAATTGATTTTATATTAATTTTGAATTAAAATTAAAAAGAAAAATCAAATTCATTTAAGATTGATTTTTGGACCAAATTCATCAATTGATGAATAACCTACTAGCTTTTTCAAATTCACCAAAATTCTCTACCTCCTTCTTGATTTATCCTCATCATTCATGTGTTGTCTTCTTCACAAAGCTTAATGAAGCTTTTGGTTTGCTTTAATTAGAGAAGAAACACAAGAATTTTATGAATTTTGCAGAAAATTGGAGAATTTTCGATTTTTAGACCTTAGCTCTCTCTCTCAAAAATTCTCTCAATTAAGGATCCCACAATCCGTTCCAAGGCCTGAGGATAGTAGGGAAGATCCTAAGGGAGATCCACGAAGTATTCGTGATCAAAAATTGGCCAAGGATTAGGAGAATTTTGAACATCAAAGGTAGTGTTCTTATTCTCTGTTTTTTCAGTTTTGAGCATGTTTTTTTTATGATAAAATTGATCAAATTAGAGTGCTTAAGATCCAAAATTGCTTCCGCTTTCTTAATATTAACTCTTTCAAGACTAATTATAAGCAGACTTAATCCCAATTAATTAATCAATTAGAGCTAAGGACATTTAGGCAAGCAATTAATTAGCGTGTTCGAATGAGACTGAAAGGAGATTTCAATCGGTTAGCGCTAGGTTTATGTAATTAATGAGGTTAATTAAATTTCGGATCCAATTACCTTAATTGTGCCCTATTTCGCGCTCGATCCCCTAAACTACCCCTTAATTTGGTACCTCCAACCCTTAATTGCTTTCTTAGTTTAGATTTATTTTTTCAAGCACCGCTTTCTTTAGTTCGTGCCCTAAATAATTCTAAGTATAAGTTTTTCTAATAATTAATTAAATAAAGAAAAAGCTTCCATTGCCTTTCCCTGAGAATTTGATACTCAGTATTTACTTATCGTTTTATATTACTTGATCACGTGCGCTTGTGTGACACCAAACACTTGTATTGGGTTGAAATTATCTTTAAAATAATTTTTCAAAACCTCACACTCGTTTCAACTTCCATCACGAGCCAACAAGGATAAACCAACTTCAACACATTAAAATGCATTCAAAGATATTTGAAAGGTACCATTAGTTATGATTTATCTTTTATTCCATCATCAACATCAATTACATGTTTTACCGATGCTAATTGGGCAAGCTGTTCGGATGATCGTCAAAGTACTAGTGGGTATAGCAGCTTTTTAGGGGCCAATCTCATTTCTTGGTCTTCTTCAAAACAGAAAATTGTCTCTCATTTAAGTGTTGAATTTGAATATCGTGGTTTAGCGAATGTCACCGCTTAAATATTATGGGTTTCTGCAGTGTTATTTGAGTTGGACTTTGTTGCAAGTCAACCTTCCTTGTTGCTCTATGATAATATAGTGCCACATATATCGTTGCGAATCCCATTATGCACCAAAATACAAAACACATCGAGATCGATCAACTTTTCGTTCGTGAGAAAATATTGAACAAACAGCTTCTAGTGAAGCATGTCTCTTTTGAAGATCAAGTCGTGGATATTTTGACAAAGGCTTTACCCACTGCTCGCTTTTAGAATCTTCAGACCAAGCTCACCATTCTTAATAGCCTGATTCGCTTAGGTGGTTGTAAAACAATTAGATTAATTAGTGTTTTAGTCTTGTTAATTGGCTTCTTTCTCTTCTTTATTATATGTTAGTCTTCTTTATTATCTATTAATTATTTGTTTCCTTTCTCCTTTAATTTGTATAGGTGTCACATGCCCCTCTTTGTTTTTAGAGTTTCATTCCTTTATATTGTATTGTCTTTATTGCTTTCATCAATATAGAATTTTCAACTTTTCTTTATGTCTTCTTTACCTAGGATTTCTAACCCTTTACACTATGGCGAGTAAAATTTAGAGGATTTGTTTGGATAAAATTATACAAAGTTAAGTAAGACTTCTCGCATTAACATAGCCAATATTTCTCAATGTCTTGGCCCTTTATGCTGTTACATTTTTGCATACTCTCTCCAATCTAATCTTAACCCTCTCAATTAGGGTAGACCCAACCCTTTTACAAGATGTTTGAAACCTGTCATTATTATCTTAGTCATCTAAGAAAACCCAACTGACCGTTGTCCTTTCTACTACAATATATAGCTTTAGAAATCGTCAACCACTTACTACAATCAATGTGGCATTGTAGAGCGAGTCAAGGGCTATTCCACAAACACAATTCAAGCTTCTAACTTCATGCAACCAAGGATGACACCTAAAATATTATTGTACAAGAATGTTGAACACATATAATAGGCATAATTGCCTCTATGGTGCGCATGCTTCTGCAATGTTGAGCTAATTTTCTTAACATTTCCTCCACCTTTCAATTTCCAAATCTTTAACTTGTCTTTTAGAGCATTATAAGGCGAAACTATGTGAGTATCTCCTAAATTCATATTCTTCTCCTCCTTTGTCAAATAAGTAAGAAATATGACAACAAAAACTTATGTCGCCTTAATACTTTAGTATAACAATCAATTAATCTATTTTTGTCGTTGTTTCCTCTATAGAGCCTTGAGTCAATTGAAAACACGACTCCTATTGAAAATTTTATCTTGAATTTTTTTTTTCAAAAAACATAGTCATTAATGAGCCTACATGATGGGATATAATTTGCAACCAACAGAACTCCTTAATCAATCCAACACAACTTGCACCTCTTCTTGGATGGATTCGGCTAGCAGAAGAAGTTGTTAGATTGACTCGACCTGAAATTATGAAAAAAAATAATTGGAACAAATTATTTATTTCTTTTTTTTTTTTTTTAATTTTTATACTGGACAGCAGCCATCCATGATTCCCTTTTTTTTTTTTTTTTTTTTTTTAGCAATATGTTTCCAAATATTCCAAGATGTAATAAAAGGGAAATTTAATTCAACCTTCCCAACTAACTACACCCAACTCAAAGGACACGTGGAACCACCTCAACCATTGAGTGACAAGCCATCCCATGGACACAAATTCGACACTTGTCACATTCCCATGGCACCAATATTTCAAAACGGAAAAGTACTTGCCTCTACCATTAGGAACTAGGAAAGTATATTCTCTCCCTAAACGTGATTTGTTTAATTTCATTTTAGTCCCAAAAGTTTAAAATTATTCTATTTTATTACCTAAATTTTCTAAATGTTTATTTTAGTTAAAATAATTTTTTGGGAAAATATCAATTCATAACCCAAAACTTTGAGTTGAATTAATTAAAACCCTAAACTAAAAATCGTATGAATTAACATCCTAAACTCTCACAAGTAAATCAATTTAAACATTTTGATAATAATTCATAACTATTTTTACTTGATTGCATTTAAAATCAACTCAAAATCACCCATATACAATTATTCTTCTCCCAAGATGCTATCAAAGTCGTAGCAAGAAGATTTATCACATAATTCTTTCTAAATAAGCAGAGAAAAATAGAAGAATAAGAGAAGACGAACTCATATGAATGAAAGTTGCTACTATCCATTTTACTCTATCATTTCCATTTAATATTATATTAATCCTTGCATTTAAAGATGTCTATATACGTGTGAGAATTATGCATTAGTGATTTTAAAACAAAATTCTAATAGAGGGTTTAAATTGATTTCACTTATGAAAGTTTAGGGTTTTAATCTATACAATTTTTAGTTTGGTAATTGATTCAACCCCCAAAGTTTAGGGTTATAAATTGTTTTTTTTTCAATTTTTTTGCCTTAGCTTTATCGGTATTTTGTTAATGACAAATGGATGACATGACTTTGAGTATTGGTATTAATGTTTTGACACGAACATATACTGGAGTCATATAGTGATTATTTTGTGGACAAATATTAGGCCGGAAAAATAATTGCAATGACTAAAATGGTTATTTTTTAAAAAGTTCAAGGTCTCAAATAGACATTTTGAAAGCTAGACTAGTATATTAGCATAATCTTAAAAGTTCATAAACCAAAATGAATCATAAACCTATATTTGTGAGCTAAAAAATATTCATGGAATACATAATTTTATCAAATGTAAAGTTAATAGATCAAAACAAAATAAGCAAAATAAGTAAGAAAGAATTCCTCTTACAGGTAAGTAGCCAACTTTAGCATATTTCAACTTACTGAAATTATTGATTGGTAGTCGATCTAAATATAACTTAATTGATTAATGCCTTAAAACTTTCCTTAAAAATTAAAATAGTGAACTAAAATAAATAGGAAAGTTTTATTATTTCAAGATCTTACTAGTCAAACAATCTAAGCATAACTTAATTATTAGAGCCTCATTTTTCTAGTCACAAGTTCAATTCATTTTTCCTCATTTATTCATAAAAGAAAAAAAAATACAAATATTTAGTCAAGAAAGTGAAGTCCAAAATGGTAATTTCACCACAAATAATGTAATTATAGATGTGGGGAGGCCACTAGAATCCTATATAAAGAACTATGAATTAAGCCATGCAAAGTCACATGGGTGGGTTCCCAATTTGAAGGCATTCTTCCTCATTACAAAAAGAAAAATTAACTAAGGGGGAAGTTTTGGGAAGCAAGAGATGTTGGGAAGTCACTTTTGCTTATTTGGATTTTTGCCATTTTGTGTTACTTTCAAATGGTGTACTTGGGCTGGCACTTGGATTTGTTTCATTTTTCTTTGACCCAATTATTCATAATTTTTTGTTTCTTTCTATTATACATCATCTCACTAATTGAAATAGATAGAGGTTTAACAAAAACCAAATAGGAAGCTGACTTATTTGACTAATAATGGAGTAGGTTTGTTTTTTTCCTTTTTTATTTTTTTCTTTTTTAAAGTTAGAGATGACAAATCTCTAATTTTTCTTTAATGTCAATCATCTTTTGTATCTTTTAGTCCCTTAACTTTGAGGTTTGTGTCTGTTTGTTCCCTAAACTTTCAAAAGTTTCTAATAGGTCTCTATACTTTCAATTTTGTGTCTAATAGGTCCCTGAATTTTCAATTTTATGTCTAATAGGTCCCTGTCAAATTCGAAATTTTTAAAAATTAATTGATCTAATAGATATAAATTTGAAATTTATGTCTAATGGAACTCTAAAATTTCAATCTTTTTTCTATTAGACCCGTGAATTTTAAAAAATTCAAAAGTTCAAGGACTAAATTTGTAATTTTAAAAATTCGGGGACTAAATAGATACAAACTTCAAAGTTCAAGGACTAAATGTATAATTTAACCTTTAATTTATTAATTATTAAATGTTTTTTTTCTTAATGAGATATACTAATTGCAACATAAAATTGATATGGTATTGGTGGAAAGTGATGTGAAGTTATTTTAGGCTAATGTTGATCTTAAGAGCAAATGTCGGATATGATTAGTAAGTGTGCATTCACACCTATGAATCAGGTAGGATTTCATTTTTAAATACAACTTTAAAAAAAAAAAAACTCTATTAAATTGTTTCACATTTCTAATGGTAGATATTGGGAATTTATAGTAAGGACCTAGCATTTGCTTGTAGGTAAAAGAAAAGGAAAATTTTGTAGTCGTGAGACATGAATGTGGGTATAGATTAAAGAGCTTCATAGTGATCAAGAATTCAAATGAGCAAGAGAATAGTAGGTGTAAATAGATTAAAGAGCTTCATAGTGATCAAGAATTCAAATGAGCAAGAGAATAGTAGGTGTAAAGTCTAAATTAGAAAATCCGTTGGTAGTAAACGGTGCTTCCTTAAATATTAGTTATCCAATATTCACTCCTCATGTCTAGTATGTTGAGCATTTCACATTGAAAAAATGTAGAGAGACCTCACGATTTATAAGATACATTGGCTATTCCTCTCATTGCCAATTGGTTTTGAGATGGAACCTCATGTAATCTATTATGGTATTAGAGCTCATGAAGCCCAAACGGGTATTCGGTCTAAAAATTAGGATCCGACCTAAGAATGGTAAACCCAAAGAGACACCATCTTGAGGGGGCATGTTGAGGATCCCATATTGGAATTATAAAATATATATATGGTACAAAAAAATTATTCCCACATGCTTTCAATGAATTATAAAATATATATATATGGTACAAAATTGATAAAATTAAAAAAAAAAAGACATTAAAGCTAAATTTTTTAAAAAATTTATGAGTTTTTGTAAAGTTATTCAATGGTTAATTTTTTTGTGTATTAATTACTTAAATTTATGCAAAACTTGATATTATTGAAATTAGTGAGTTTACATATATTTTTACATTTTTTTATGTTAAAATTAATGGATAAATTAGTGAAAATTGAATAGAGAATAGAAATTACAATATTTAACTAAATCTAATGTCAAATTTGACGAAGTTAAAAGTTTTGAGTGAGATAAAACGTAGCGGGTTTAAAAGAAAAAGTTGAATTTATCCTTTTTTTTTTTTTATGAGGAATATCCTATATTTTAATTAACTCTATGGATTTGATACAAAAAAAGGGCGCGGACACCACCATGGACGGCTCACGAAATTTTAGAGAAAGGCGGGTTCGAGGCACGGACCGCTCACGTGGTGGATGATGATTCTTTTCTTGTCCTTATTCTTGTTGTCTTTTTATTATTAAGGACAGATTCATGCATAGCTTCCTCAGTAAAATTCTTGAATCTTGTTCTGCACCTTACATTATTCACTCTCTTCTCTTTTCATTGTTTCTCATAATCATCATTGCTTCATTTTCCCAAATCTCCCAATCATCACATAACAACAAAGCTTTTACAACACCCCAAAAATAACTATATATATATATATATATATATATATATATGACTTTTTATCAAAGCTTTTCATTGACCTATATGACCCCACCAAAATAAATTATAGGGATGACTAATAATAATGTTAAATTATTGATTTAATCTTAGATTAAAGTGTATCAATGAACTTTGAGAGTTGTGTTTAATAAATGGTTAAATTATTGATATAATCTTAGATTAGTCCTTGAATTTAAAAAAAAAATTAGTAGGTCGTTGGATTATCAATATTGTGCCGAATAGTACATCCTTAAACTTTAAAAATTATCTAAGAAGTTTTTTAACTTTTATGTTCAATAGTCTCTAAACTTTAAAAAATGTCTTAAAAGTTATAAGTCACAAAATTGGAAATTATTGGACCTATTAAATACTTTTTAACGTGTAGAGATATATTAGACAAATTTTTAAGTTTAAGAATCTATTAAACACAATCTTGAAATTACATCGATCTATTAGACACCATTTGATAAGTTTAGAAACCAAACTTTTAATTTAACCTTAATCTTATAGTTTTAGAATTAGTTTCAATTTTGTCTTCATGGTTATAAAAGTTTAATTTTGATCTTTAATTTTTTTTATCAAGCCTCTCAATTTATTTTTGTGTGTTAGTTAATTCTTAACTTAAAAAAATTGTCTCATGTGTCAAGTGTCAGGAATATATTATTAGACACAAACTGAAAAGTTAAATAATTATTATATACAAAATTAGAAATTCATAAATCTATTAAACATGACATTAAAGTTCATAGATAAATCATAATAATTTAAGCTTAATCTTATAAGTTAGAATCAATTTCGATTTGTTCTTTATTGTCTAGTCAAGCTTCACAAACCATTTTTGCAGTTACATGTTAAATACTTGAATACATGACATGTCTTCTATTTACATGATAATGAGCTAGCTAATTTTTTCTATTTAGTTAACTATATGAGAGGAATCCACTAATTTTTTCTATTTAGTAGATTTTCAAGTGGGTGAAAAACTATTTATGGATGATTTGTAAGGTTTAACCAAACAATGAGACTAAATTGAAAAAAATTTAAACCCTAGGACTTAAATTGAAACTAAGCTCAAACTATAAAAAAACTAGATTACAACCTTTCAAAATCATAGATATACCAAATTGAAACTAACCCCAAAATATAAAGACTAAATTAGTAATTTGACCAAACAATAAATTTAGAATTAAATATAAAATGTTATAAAATAGAAGCTCAAAACATCATTACATATATAGTAAGTACTAAAAAAAAAGTGATTAGTTAATTAGTGATTACGTATACTGTTATTATAATTTTATGAGATGGAGAGATTCGAACTTCTAACTTTCTGGTCGATGATATATATCAATTATCGCTGAATTATGCTTACTAAGGACTATTATTCTAATTAATACGTAAATAAATGGTGAATATAATTTAACTAATGACTATAAGTTAATTTAATAAAACCTCCCCTATATTTTTGTATAAAAAAATATGACGTTTTTAGCCATAAAATAAAATGAAAGTTGAAAAGTAAAAAAAATCGAAGGACGAATGTGAATAACAAAGTGACCACTCAGTACTATGTGATATTATAGAATAATATAATCATTTCAACTTTTACTATTCTCCTTTTAATAAATTACATATTTTAAAATAAAAAATCAAATAACTTTTTTTTGTAATGATTAATTTGATTTTTTGACACTTCGAATTAATTTTATGACCAAGAATTGACCATGGAGGTCAAATACTAAAATTTATGGTAAGAATTGAGAAAATAATAATAAAAGAAAAATTGTCAGCGACGTCAAGGGTCATCAAACGGCGTCGTTGGGGACCCAAGTGTCGGAAAACTAGGAATTTGGTTGTCCGACTTTAGCATAAGTCAAAGAGAAAGACAAAAACCAAAAAACCAGCTGCACATGTTATACTACGCTTAAGGCCCAACCGTTAATCAAATCAACTAGATGATTTCAAATTAAAAGTATTTTACTATTTTTTAGCATCTTGGCTTTTTCCCGGAACAAAAATTTATTTAACCAACTTCATATCCAAAAGAAGAAAGAAAAGTTAAGTCTCCATTAATAACTATTTAGGCCATGTTGATAATTATTTATTTTTGTTAGTGCAACAAATATAAGGTATGAAAAATTGAGAATTAGGAGTTTGGTTTTTAGTTTTTTTTTTTTGGAGTTCAATAATATGTGAGGTGGAAGATTTGAACCTCTGACCTTTTGGTCGAGGTTACATATTTTATGTCAATTAAGCTATGTTCATGTTAACTTTTGAATTGTGTTTGTTTTCTCTCAACTTCTTTACAATGATATTCATATTTCTTAAGGAAACATATGGATTTATAACCAAATTCCAAAAATAAAAACAAGTTTTTAAAACCTACTTTTTGTCCCGTTTGATAATCAGTTGGTTTTTGAAAATTGTGGGTTTTTTCCTCATCATTTCTTTACCATGTGTTTCATTACTTTTTAAGAAAATAATCAAATTCTAAAACACAAAAACAAGTTTTTGAAAATTATTTTTTTAGGCCTCGTTTGATAATCATTTGGTTTTTGGTTTTTGGTTTTTGAAAATTAAGCTTGTTTTCCCTCAATTTCTCTACAATGGTTTTCATCTCCCTTAAGGAAGTATTTGAATTCTTAGCCAAATTCTAAAAACAAAAACAAGTTTTTGAAAACTACTTTTTTTAGTTTTCAAAACATGGCTTGGTTTTTGAAAACATAGGCAAAAAGTATATGACAAAACAAGTAAAATCATAGGTGGGAGTAGTATTTATAGGCTTAATTTTTAAAAACCAAAAACCAAAAACCAAATAGTTATCAAACGGGGCCTTAGTTTTCAAAACTTGGTTTGGTTTTTGAAAACATATGTGAAAAATAGATGATAAAACAAATAAACCTATTGGTGGAAGTAGTATTTATAAGCTTAATTTTAAAAAACTAAAGACAAAAAACCATTTATCAAACAGGGTGTTAGTTTTCAAATTTTATTTTTGGATTTTGAGAATATTTGTATAAAGTAGATAATAAAACAAAAAAAAAAAACTCATAGATAGAAGGAATGCTTATAAGCTTAATTTTTAAAAGCCAAAAACTCAAATGATTATCAAATGGGGTCTTACTTTTTTATTTTGGTTTTTAATTTTTGAAAATTGTATTTATTTTCTCATAATTTCTTTACAATTATTTTTATCTTTCTTTAGGAAATATTTGAATTCTTACTTTAATTCTAAAAAAAAAAACAAGTTTTAAAAACTATATATATATTTTTATAGTTTTCAAATTTTGGCTTCAATTTTGAAAATATTTATAAAAAGTAGATAACAAAACAAACAATCCCATATGTGAAAGTAGTGCTTATAAACTTAATTTTCAAAAAAAAAAAAAAAAAAATCAATAACAAAAAACTAAATAATTATCAAGCGGAGCCTCAATTAGTTCAAGACACACTTTTTTAGTACAATGTCGCAAATGTGGAAATGAACCTTCAAACTTTTAACTTATAAATAAAGTTACCAATACATCAACTACTTGTCAACCTGAGCATAGTTAATTGGTTAAGACATACACATTTTTCGACTAAAAGGTCAGATTCAAATCTCAATCTCCACATGTTATTGAACTAAACAAAAAAAAAAAAAAATACACACACACACACAACTAGTTGAGCTATGCTCAAATTGATGTATCTATTTAACCCTTATACTTTAAAAAAAAAAATTAATCATACTTATGAAAATTTTAATTTTAATTTTAATAAATTATTTTTATTACAATTTTTTATATAAATGTTGACTATAAATTATTTTTTTAATTAATTTTAACAAGTGATGATTTTTATATTCAACTCTAAAGTTACGAAGAGACCAAGAGAAAACTTTGAAATCCTAATTTTCAATCTAATACTACCTTAAAGGGGTACCCTCCTTCCCCTCTCCTCCTGATTTAACATGAAGTGACAATAAATGACACAAATGAAAAAAGATAATGCAAGTTAGATAAAATAATAGTAACCCACTAAAATAATTGTTTAATTCAACAATTGTTGTTTAATTCAACAATTGAGGAGTGGGAGATTGAATCATTGATCATTGGAATGATAATAAATGTCTTATTTACTGAGATATGTCCAAATTGCCTTGAAATAATTTACTTCAAATATATTCAATCCATTTACCTTATTGATTTTTTTTTTTTGCCTACCCTACTTTATTTCATTCACTTACTCTAAATCATTATTTATTTAATATTTATAGTTTAATAAATGTAAAGTAAAAAATTAAACCTTCAATCTTATAAAAGATAATTATTATTTTATACAATATTTAAGGATGGAGAAATTCAAACCTCTCATTTTTTAATTGATGGTGCATGCCAATTATTTGAGCTCAATTGAGCTCACTTTGACATAACATAATTGGTTAGTCTTGACTTAAAAAACGGATAGAATCGTTGGTCAATTAAATATATTAGGGAAAATTTTGAAAATATTTTTATGCATCTTGGCTTTTTCCGGGAAAAAAAATTATTTAACGAACCTGAGATCCAAAGAAAATAAAAACAAATAAATAAATAGCACACTGTTCCGTTTACGGACTTGAAGAACAAAGATCAAAAAGCGACATTTAAGAACACACAGTGAACTCTGCCTCTGCAAGAGAGAGAGAGAGAGAGGAGAGATTTGTGCTTTCGCTCTTAACACGCTTGCTTCAAGATTCCATCAAGTTACTTGCAAGTGATCTCTCTCAACATTCATTTCATTCATTCGTACTGTTTCATCAATCCAAAATTTCGAGAGAAGAATAGCCTCTGGCAGATCTAGAGCTGTATTCATGATCCAAGTCCGTAGCAAAATCTGTACTGGTTTGTTTTGTTTCTTTCTACTTGTGTCATGTGATTTTTCTAGGCTTTTTCTTCGTTTCTTTCCCCTCTTTTTGTGATTGTTTTAACTTTTTTTTTTTAATTCTGTGTTGGAGCAGTTGTTTTAGTGGTTTCTGATGCTTGATTGAGCTAATCATGGCTGGAGATATCGAACAGCCGTTTACCTTTAATTTTCAGGTATTGCTTTCGCTTTTTTTTCCTTTCTGAGTGGCTTACTTTATCGTTTCTTGCGAATGATTTGAGATTTTTTGATGTCGAATAAGAGTTTCGTTTATCAACCTAAATCCGAAATTTTATTATTTACCGAATAGATGTGCACTAATGCTTTCTATGAAATAGACTGTCCTGTTTCTTTGTCCGTCGTTAACAGTAGTTAGATTTCTCCTGTTCTATGCTGTTTTCGTCAATCTCTCCTCAAAAGAACGAGAGCACGTTCTTTTTGTTGAAATTCTGCTCAATAAGTGCATCATTTACTATTATTCATCGGAGGATTAATTTTACTGATATGATAAATTGATTTTCCTGCCTCAAAATTTTCATAAGTTGATCCTATTGAAATTAATTGTCACGAAGCATTTATATAGAGAACTGTGATGAACAAAGGTTTCGTACTGAAAAGGCAGGTGTTGATGTAGTAGTAGTTATGAAGCTATAAAGCATTGACAGTGAAGTTCAAAAAACTTAATTCTGTGCTTTGAGCTGACCTATAGGCTGCTAAGATATAATCTGTATAATTTTTGGGGTATGTCCAGTAAGAGTTGGATGCTATATTCTCCATTTTTTTTCAGGGCTCAGTGATTCCTCTCTAATGTCCAGTTGTTTGTAATTGATCAGGTAGATTCTGCAATCTCAGACTCCATATCATTTGGAAGGTTTGAAAATGAATCTTTATCTTGGGAAAGGAGGTCATCGTTCTCTCACAATCGTTACCTAGAAGAGGTAGAGAAATTCTCCAAACCGGGTTCAGTCAATGAGAAAAAGGCTTACTTTGAGGCTCATTTCAAGAAAAAGGGAGGCTTGCTTGGTCAGAATTCAGCAGAATCCCATACTATTGAGAATGATGTATCAGAGCAAGTGAATCAAGGGGCAGATATTGAGATTATAAATATGGAAAATCATGATGGCCCTTTTGATGATAGCTCTGTCAGTTCACAAAACCATGGGGACCATGTCACAGAATTTGAAGAAATGCCAAAACCTGGAATTTCATCTCCTAATCCTAAATTTGAAAATTCTTTCAGCAGTGTCGGTGGTTCAATGTATGGTGATCTTAATGGTGTTAATGCTGAAATAAATGAACAAGATGACAGTGGGGAGAACAACTTCTCAACTTTTGTAGGTGATGAACCTGAGGTTGAAATAAAGCAAAATGCCAACAATATTGGAATAAGTGAGAATTCACCATCTGAAGCCATTGAGTCAGTCCCCAAAACTGAACTAGTGAAGAAAGGTGGCAAAAGCTGCTCAGGAAGTCAGCAAACTGTCACTCCGAAGGTGCAGTTCTTCTCTCTAATCTTTTCAATTTATGTTCACCTCTTCTTCATTATTGTTTTTTTTTTAAAATTCATAAACCAATTACATTCTGATTCAGTCATGTTGCATCTTTTAAATCCCTTTTTTAGTTAGACAAGCAGTAGTTCATCTGCTATCTAAATCATAGCTTAATATCAATTTTTTGTTACTCCTCTGCTCCTCACCCCAAAAATATTAGATGATATCTAAAAGGGAAACAAAGGATTCCAAATATCTGGCCAACATTCGTCAGAGTCGGAGAAATATTTCTGGTGGTGCACTCAAATCCCCTGAAAAGGTATCCAATAAAAGCAAAGGAGAGCCATCACATACAACTTGCACAGAAGCTCATTCATCAAAAACTGCCACTCTACGTACACATGCTGTCCGTAGAACCCCCAAAGTTGAGGTAATCTGTGGCTTATTATAATGCAACTTGAAATTCTAATTTGTGCCATTATCTTTATAATATGAAACAAATATTTCTTGAATTCAACAAAGTCTCAATTTAGTAAAGCCATTATTTGTTCTTAATTAAAAAATTTCTAGGATTCTAAAGTTCTCAAGGGAAGACCCATTCTCCAGAGTAGAAGGTATTCTGGTTCTTTTTTCTTTTTTTTTTTTTTTTAAATTTTAAATTTAGCATGTTTGATGAGTTGAAACTATGAAATGAATATCCTTCTGATGTAGTGGTGAGAAGGTACAAACTTCTGGAGTATCATATTCTTCTGCATCGAAGCTTGAGTCTAGATCATATCTAAAGACAACCACCAGGTTTCACCGCTCTATCTCAAGAGATATTCTCTTCTTTTTATCTATTATATTGACGCCAAAATTCTCATGTATTTTTAATTTAATATGAATGTAGGCAAAACCGGACTGTTAACTCAGCCATGCAAGATACAGGGAAAAGGGCTACAGCTTCCAATTTTAGAAGCACTGACTTGGCGGAAAGGAGAAAACAGGCAAGCCTGATCTCTGTCATTATAGTGTAGTACATAATTCCTGTGGGATAGAATATAAATGGCCTACTACTTTATTGTTTTTACTTGAACATCCACTTTCATCTAAAGTTGGAGGAATAATTGCATATTAAGGAAGCTGATAGATTTAAGAGCCAAGTAAGAACACGGGTAAAAAAGATTAAGTCAGGAGCTTTTTTATCCCTACTTTTGGAAATAGAAAGAGGGACAGTTCATGAGATGGGCCACAGCTAGTGAGTCCCGATTTGTTGCATTATGGCTTCTATTATTCGGGGACAAACACTTTCTACAAATGCTGTTAATTGTTAAGTCAAAATATAATTAAGTAGAATATTGCAATATTTCAGTTAAAAGTATAATTACCCATTAGAATTATAACTAGTGAACTTCCTACGCTGATTTTTCATCGTTCATTTTATGAGCGAAGTTCACATTGTGCAGTATAGCAGCATCTGCTGCCGAGTGAATGACAATTTCAATATTCTTATTTGAAAAGCATAATGAAATTGGTTGTCTGTTGATGTCTCAGGTCAAGGCAGACTCTGAAATTAAGAAATTACAGAAGAACCTCGACATCAGATCAAAACCAGGACCCTCTTCTTATGGTGCAGTTCGACCAGAGTCAGATGGGAAGAAGGTAAATGAGAGTTGTTTTCCTTGACTGAGCAATTTAGATTTCTTTTTCTGTTGTATACATTCTTTAACTCCAGATCTCATGAAAAGAGACCTATGAATTCAGGGCAACTTAGAAGTCAATATTCTCTTGGTCATTTTTTAATTTTGTAAAAGGAAAAATTGAATAGCTACCAGTGTCCTGTCATTGTTGTTACTAAATATAGGAAGAACTTAAAAATATGATACAATTTTGACAAGAACACTACGAACCATATCTAAATGTCCTCTCTTGATTAACTAAAGTTCAGCTTTCTTCAGTAGTTTTACAAGTTATTCCTAGTTTCATTGCCAGATGTAGTCAACTTCGTTGCATTTAAGTTGAGGAACCGTATAATTCGTTTTTGGCACGGTGCATGCAATACAATTATATGGAAACATCCTTCACAAGGATCGTACCATCTCTCCTTCTCAATGTACACAGAAGTAGAATCGAATTTGCTAAAATTTCTGGAAGTTCATGCTATATATTACTTTAGAAGCCTGTAACCAACATAAATCAGAACAATTTAAAGTGATTAAATGTTCCTTCTACCCAAGTTTTAGGCGCATATCTTTAAAAAAAAAAGAGGAAAATAACTGAAAAGGAAAGTAGTTTCTCAGATATCTTGACAACTAGTAAATTTGTCTAACAAATGAATGGGCTAGATACTCTTATGTTGGTTTGTTCACATGCATTTTTCCTTTAAGCAATAGAATTTACTTTATTTTGGTTCATGGTACATCTCAGGCTGTGTTAAGTGGCACCAAAGTAAGAAACACTTTAAGGAAGTCCATAGCTACGGCTGCAGCATCGTCCTCGCATTTGCAGTTAGGAAGAGACATTGATTCCTCTGCAAGTGAAGCACCAAATACTTCAAAGAACTTGAGCTGTCGTTCAGCCGTGCACGTTGAAGCAAGTGATAATTCTTCGTGTCCATCAGTCAACCAAGAGTTTCTCTCAGAAGCTGTTTCAGAAACCGAAAACAAGAGAAAAAAGGATCTAGCAAAGGAGAAAGAACCCTATGTGCAGAAATCCCGAGTTTCAGAGAACTGTAGGACGTCCAAACAAGGAGTTGACGGGAAGCAGAAAGTTGGGGCGCGGAGAAGCATGAATTTGATGGGGAGAAGGGACATTAAAGGTGTTGCTGGCTCTGGAATGGGTCGTTACGCTGTCGGTGTCACATCGTGAATGAAAGGTTAATCGTTCATCATTGTTCGTGTTTTGTTCACTTCACAGGTAGTAGGAATCATCTGAATATATTGTCCAGGTTCTGTATTTGCCATAATTATTGTCATTGTTATTATGCTGCATTGTAATTTAGAAGTCATGTATGTTAAAGTTGGGCAGGAATAAACAATAAATTGTGACTAAATTTCTTCATCTGTTTTGAAAGACTTCTTAGATATATGTTATGTTAAAATATCTGTTAGGTAACCAAGGCTTTATTTCAGTCCCCTCTAATTTATCACACAGAACACTTTTTATTTTATGCAAGACCGTGATCAAGTTTACGTACGCTATGAGGAAGACGATTAATTTTGTGTTTGACATACCTTTTAAAGTGTTTGTAGAGGACTAAAAGTAAAATTTTTACAAAAATGAAGAAAAAAAGAGATAGTGTTTGGTTAAAATTTCAAAGATGGGTAAAAAAGCTCGTTTTTGACAAATCAAAATTTTTTATGTGGTTGGAGAAATTCTAAAAATAAGTAAAAAGCACTTAAAAGAGTGCTTTTAGAGGAAGTATTTATCTAATTTTCTTCTAAAAATTATCTATATACAATAAGTTATTCACTTAAAAAGTTTGATGTTTTGTAATTGAGGAGAGAGCAAGCGTGCACTTGTGTGACCTAATTTTGTAGCAAAACAAACAAGATAACATTATGTAACATAAAGACAAAGAATAAATAGGAAGTGACAAATTAATTTAGCATCTTTCTTTGCTTATATACATTGTCAAAGTAGAGCAAAAGCACATTTTTATCTTTGGTATAGTGAATTTTTCATAAAGTTAAGTTTCGACTTTTTCTTATTTCTTTTATTTATTTACTGTGATACTTTAGTTTAGTTAAAAATGCATGTTAAGGTGTAGTGTTGCAATAGCAAATCTTTAGCAAAGATGAGCCGACAAAAAAGACAAAGTTGCTTTATTTATTTATCATTTAAAATGTAACGACCCTATAGGCTCAACACGCTACCTAAGAGTCATTACTAAGTCACGTCGCTATATTACCAATAATTTCGGCAGCATAACGACGTAACTACGCGAAAACCAAAAATTTACCCTTGCCTGATAAGACATAGAAAAACACACTTCTAAGATTTTCAAACAACCTCCTAGCATCCAACAAACTTCTCAATATGATGCTAGGGTTCAGACAGCATAGACCAAGTGAATTCAAACTTAGAAAATCAAATACACGTGCACGATTTACAAAGAAAGGTTAAAAGACTTTGAAACATTCTCCTAAACATTTAAAAACTTGACATGAGTTCTATGTACATCTATAAACATAAAAGAAGCGGAATAGCGATCGCTCGGCTCCCATGACTCGAGTAGCTGATCTCCGGTCACGCGCTAGGGCCGATCTTAGCCTTACCTGAAAACATTTTAAAAAGGAAAAGGGTGAGTATTAACGAATAATACTCAGTAAGTCCATCATAGTTTCAAAATAAGAGTTTCAATCACATGCAATATGTCATTTTAAATCATAAAACCATCGTAAACCATCGCTTTAGTAGGGGACCTAAAATTCCTTTTATAAACCATGTACTTTTCCTCGCGGCTCTCGTGAACGATTAAATTCTCCCGAGGGCCTCGTGAACAGTCCGAAGACAGTTTTTCCATCGAATAGAGTCCTCCCTAACTCTGAGAGTTAAGCTCGAAAGCTAACATACATCGTGGAGTCCGAAGACTCAGCCCGAAGGCTACCATCGTGGAGTCCGAAGACTCAGCCCGAAGGCTACCATCGTGGAGTCCGAAGACTCAAGCCCGTCGGCTACCATCGTGGGGGCACTCTCAAACCCCGGGAGCATAGAGAGTCCGAAGACTCGGGTTCCCTCAAAACCCACATAAAACTTTTGGGAGAATTATCGTCACGGCCTACATAAATCTTTTCATGAGCACACAACACATGCATGAGGTCCCATTCGTTTTAGAACATAATCATGAATGCATAAATCATAGCAATCGCATTTCAAAGACATACATATAATACACTTTCTTTCTTAAATACTTAACATGAAAAACATAAACTTTCAAAGTAAACATAGAGCTAGCTCAAGTTTTGAAAACTTCTTTCGTTGTGAGATCCCTTACCTTAAATCTTTACTTACTACAATACCCTTTCTTCACTAGTAATGAGCTTCTCGAGTTCCCACTCCAAGTACGAACCAAGGTCCTCGACAATTCACCTAAAAAGTGTCCTAAACGTGTCTTAAACCATCCGATTTACGCTAGAACACATTCTAACATTAATAACTCGACGAAACGGACCAATTGGCAATATTTACCCAACTCCGGCGAGCGGCGGCGCGTGACAGGAGCACGGCGGCGCGTGCAGCGGCGGATGGCGGCGCGTGGGGCTTCCGATCGGCGCGTGAGGGCGCGTAGAGGCTCGTTTTCGTGCGAGGCTCGCGGATCTGGACAGATCTGGTGTTTTCCGGTGAGTTTCGAGGCGTTCACTGGCGTGGGTTGGGTGTTCGGCAACGAGCTGCGGCGGGGCCTCACCGGCGATCGAAATCGGTGGGTCTTCTATTTTGGAGCTCCGACGGTCGTTGCGAGGCTGGACGGCGAGTGGTTGCGGCGGCGACCAGCTGCGATGGCGGTCGGCGGTTGAGCAGAAGCGAGAGGCGGACGGCTGGACGAACGAGCTGCACCGGCGGCGTGGTTGGAGCTTCGCGGTTCTCGGACGTCACCTCCGGCAGCGGTGGACGTCTTCGGCGAGGACGCTGCGACGGAAGGGAAGCCGGCGGCGTGCGGCGGAGACGTGCGGCGGGGCTGAAGCTTCGGCGAGAGAGAGAGAGAGAGAGAGAGAGAAAATCGGGAGGAAGGGGTGTCGCGAGGAAGAAGAAGAAAGAAAAAAAATAAAAATAAAAAAATAAAAAATAAAAATAAAAATAAAAAAAATAATAAATAATTAAAATAATAATAAAATAATAAAATAATATTATATTAAAAAAATCAAAAATATCTTCTCTAAAAGACCATAATACCCTTTTTTTGACCATTATTTCTTTCCATTTTTGCCCTCCTAACCTTCCAAAATTTCAAATTCACTCTAAAATCAATATACTTAAGAAATTTTATCCAACTTGATTTCCATAATTCAAAATTACTGTTTCTAAATAAACCGGTCGTTACATAAAAGGAGATGACTTAACAACCAACTCAATTAATGCGGCCAAATCAACTTGATTTGAGCTGATCACTCCACCATATAAATAGGAAAAGATTTAATTTTGTAGAAAACGTACAAAATAACATTATGTTAAATAAGAGTTGGAAAAGTTTGTAATCTCTTACCCATATATTTAATGCAAACAAGATAACATTATGTAACATAAAGACAAAGAATAAATAGGAAGTGACAAATTAATTGAGCATCTTTCTTTGCTTATATACATTGTCAAAGTAGAGCAAAAGCACATTTTTATCTTTGGTATAGTGAATTTTTCATAAAGTTAAGTTTCGACTTTTTCTTATTTCTTTTATTTATTTACTGTGATACTTTAGTTTAGTTAAAAATGCATGTTAAGGTGTAGTGTTGCAATAGCAAATCTTTAGCAAAGATGAGCCGACAAAAAAGACAAAGTTGCTTTATTTATTTATCATTTAAAAGGAGATGACTTAACAACCAACTCAATTAATGCGGCCAAATCAACTTGATTTGAGCTGATCACTCCACCATATAAATAGGAAAAGATTTAATTTTGTAGAAAACGTACAAAATAACATTATGTTAAATAAGAGTTGGAAAAGTTTGTAATCTCTTACCCATATATTTAATGCAAACAAGATAACATTATGTAACATAAAGACAAAGAATAAATAGGAAGTGACAAATTAATTGAGCATCTTTCTTTGCTTATATACATTGTCAAAGTAGAGCAAAAGCACATTTTTATCTTTGGTATAGTGAATTTTTCATAAAGTTAAGTTTCGACTTTTTCTTATTTCTTTTATTTATTTACTGTGATACTTTAGTTTAGTTAAAAATGCATGTTAAGGTGTAGTGTTGCAATAGCAAATCTTTAGCAAAGATGAGCCGACAAAAAAGACAAAGTTGCTTTATTTATTTATCATTTAAAAGGAGATGACTTAACAACCAACTCAATTAATGCGGCCAAATCAACTTGATTTGAGCTGATCACTCCACCATATAAATAGGAAAAGATTTAATTTTGTAGAAAACGTACAAAATAACATTATGTTAAATAAGAGTTGGAAAAGTTTATAATCTCTTACCCATATATTTAATGCAAACAAGATAACATTATGTAACATAAAGACAAAGAATAAATAGGAAGTGACAAATTAATTTAGCATCTTTCTTTGCTTATATACATTGTCAAAGTAGAGCAAAAGCACATTTTTATCTTTGGTATAGTGAATTTTTCATAAAGTTAAGTTTCGACTTTTTCTTATTTCTTTTATTTATTTACTGTGATACTTTAGTTTAGTTAAAAATGCATGTTAAGGTGTAGTGTTGCAATAGCAAATCTTTAGCAAAGATGAGCCGACAAAAAAGACAAAGTTGCTTTATTTATTTATCATTTAAAAGGAGATGACTTAACAACCAACTCAATTAATGCGGCCAAATCAACTTGATTTGAGCTGATCACTCCACCATATAAATAGGAAAAGATTTAATTTTGTAGAAAACGTACAAAATAACATTATGTTAAATAAGAGTTGGAAAAGTTTGTAATCTCTTACCCATATATTTAATGCATTTGTAAGTTCTATCAGGATTCTTCTTTTGTAATTTATCTAGTGTTTAAGCTTTTATAGAATATGCAAGGGATCAAAAGAAAGAATTTAATTTCCTCAAAAGAATCTTACTAAACCTACTAAACAAGCTTGATATTAAAAAGAAACAAGCTTGCAAGTCTAGCATTTCTAGAACAAAATAGCATAACAAGTGGATTGGATCCATGAGCCAATAACTCCATTGCTTATTTTATTTAAGATGCCAATAATATTGGTTTCCAATTTTACCTCTAACCTATTTCCAATTTTGTGCCACTAGTATTTTAAAAGTTTCAGTTTTACTTCCAATCTTTTAGTGGAAATTACTACTGAATAGTTTAGGACAAGTGTAACAAATTATTTACATTATTTCTTTTATTGGTTTTTACTTTTATGTTTACCATTTTACTCCCATGATTAGATTTTGTTCTTTAAGTGCCATTTTTTTTAATTCAACAATTACAGAGTGGAGATCGAATCATTGACTTTCGAGATGGTAATTAGTGCCCTATTCACAAAGCTATGCTTGGATTGACCTTATGGTGCCATCATTAATTCTTAATCAACTATAAAAATAAAAATATATATTAAACCATCACAAGCATGAAATCTTATTAATAAGTCTCAAATCAATTTTTTTTTTTGGAGAATCCCAAATGAATGCACTCCATCTGATGACATATTTAATTCCCTGTCTAGTAATATTTCCCAAGTATATAATGTATATTAATTGGAGTATCTTTTATCACACTCACTCAGGTAGATCAAAAGACAAGGCTCCAAAGATAAAAGAGTCCTAAAGCCACTCATGATTAGGGTGAACTCATATGTTATTATCCTAGTGTATGAGTAAAAACCCACTAGATCATAGAATTGATTTTTTTTTTTGACCCAGTGCTCCCATTATCCTTGCCCAGTTGAGAGTTGAGTCTTAGATCATTCTCATTCAATATGGTACTATGACACTGTCAAAACCATTATCAAGGCAAATTATATAAAGTAAGTACATTTAAATATTCAATAGTACAAACATATTTGACACCATCTCATCTATCCGTTAAATGATTAATAACATAATAACAACAAGGACAAAAATGAAATAAAAGTTATTTAAACTTAATGCTATTGTCTTCTTTAATTACTTTTCTTGATGTTCAATCTATTTGAAAATGTAATATAACCAAGATTCAGAAATGACACATGAAAAATATCAAGGAAATAATCCAAATTTATATATATTTATTAGATTTTCCTAATGTGACGAATTACACCATGATCTTTCACATAAAAGTTCATCATTAAAAATTTTCAACCAATAAAACTAAGATTAGAAACAAAAACATAATAAAGAGAAGATTCAAACCTATCACCTTCATTTCGAGTTTATTATCTTCGTCAATTCATTCAACTTCCCATCACTTAAACTCCATTAAAATTACCATAAAGCAATAAAACCAATCAGTCCAAAGAGAGCAACCGCGGGCAACTCCACAGCCATCCTCCTTTGGGCACCGGCGAAGTCCTGGTAAATGGGATATAAGTTTCCCGGCGGGCCGAGCATGTATATAAAAGAAGACGGAGGAGGTGGTGGCGGAGGGCAGTACGCCGATGGCGGTTTTTTCGGTGGGGGTGGTGGAGGTGGCGGTGGTGGATAACGGTTGCACGGCGTACACTTGACGCTTGAATCGTTGCCACCGGTTGCCTCGTCAAGCTTCTCGGAAGAGATCAAGCCATGGATGGCTACCACATTGATTGAAAGAATCAAGAACAAGTTGAGGATCATTGGGGCATAACAAGGCCGCGTTTGGATGAACATATTGAATCAAAATTTAAGACTAAAAAGTTTGGGAAATAAGGATGGTTTGAGGGGAAAAAAAGGAGGAGAGATTTGAGATTGAAGAAAGGTTGTTTGGAAGGTGAAAGGAAGTGGAGGTGGGTGGCTTTGTTAGGTTACTAAAAGTGCATGGAAATGAAAGAGGCTAAATATAACAAAAAGGTCCCTAAAATATTAGGTAATTTCTAATTTGGTCCTCAATCTTTTTAACCTTCACAATTTTCTCTTAATCTAGTGAGAATGTTGGAAAACCTTTTTTGGACACTTTTGTCCCTTCTTTAATTTATTAATTTACAAAATATGCCATTATTGATTAATTATAAATAGTAAATTAATTAATTACTAATTAATTATCAATGATAAAAGTATAGAATTTAAAAAGTTGGAATGCAAAAAGTTTTTTCTACAACTTAAATATTTTCTTTCTTTAATTATAATTCAAAATTCAAAAAGTTTTGTAACTTCTCACATCTACTACTATAAATAATGAGCTTCATCCATTGCTCTCAAATTCTCTTCAATTTCTAAGACTCTTCAATCTTGAAAGCATCTAAAGTTGATATGAAGATGTTGGTGGTACATTCAAGTTGCAAATGATGCATGTGTCGAGTCGATATCTCGGATCCTAGGGCTTGCAATATTGCAACTCCACTTAGATGAAGTTGTATAGCAATTATCAAGTAGGCAAATCTATTCTAGTGTATTTTTTTTTATCGTTCTCTTATAAATAGTGTATTATTATTTTATTTAAAATATTTGTTATAAAAATAAAAATATATCAATTACAAGCTTATGTTTCTTTTGTTGAAGAAAAAAAATCATGTAACCTTATGTCTCACAAAAATTTTGAACAATTATAAATAGTAAATTAATTCATTAATTCATTATTAATAATAAATAAAATATCAAAAGGTTGAAATACAAAAAATTTTGTCATTCATCCCACAGATTTAAAAAAATCTTAATTATAATTAATAACGTTAATTATAATATGAAATTAAGCTAGTAAACTAATTTTATCTTCGATGAGTTTGAAAAGTTATTGTATTGTATCTTTTTTTTAGAGAATATTGTATTGTATCTTAAATTGTGGCAATCATTTTTTTTACTATTTTTTCCAAATATTAATTTTATAATTTTGATTGTACTCCTTAATTAATTATTATTTGTATATTTATTTTATTCCACTCTCCCAATTTAACTCTTGACATTCTCTCTCCCACCATCTATTCAATAAATAAACTTAATATATATATAAATTAAAAAAAAAAACTTCACACACTCAAAGTATTAAATATAAATATTAAACTAAAAATAAAAAATTACAAAAAAATAATGTTTTTGTTTTGTAATAATATAATGTTTTATTGAACATATAAAACCAAATATTCTACTTAAAAATTGTAGTTTGAGTATGTTATTCTAATTGGTTATATTTTTTTATTAAATTGAGCTAAAAAAAAGTATGATATAATGTTATTTTCATACAATATAATATTCTATTTTGTAACATTAACTTTTTAGTAAATTATTATTATTCTTTTTTTAAATACATAAATTCTTATTATTCGTTAATTATATTTTACACAAATGTGATGTTAAAAAATATACATAACATATAGCACAATATTTATCTTAAAAAACCATAACACATAACACAATATTTAAATTAATTTAATCATTTTTTGACAAACAAATATATGAGATGCCTATTTAAAAGAAAAAGAAATAAAGAGGTTGAAAACAATAAAAATAAATAAATAAATTAACAATTTATTAAATATTCTTTTAGATGAGAAAATACTTTTTTAGAAAAAATGAATGGAGATTTAAATGCACTAATCATTGTTAATAAATGAGAGGAATGTAGAGAGGTAGAATATGAAAATTTTTTCATTCATTTATAATTGAGATGTTGAAAATAATAAAAATTAACTTGATAATTTAGAATTAAAAAAAACCTCGGTAATTTGTTTAATTTCTCTCTATATATAATTTATAATATGTTAAAAAAAACTTTGAAAATCTTTTAATTTTTGTTTATCATCAACAATAGATATAATTTATGTTAATTTCAAATATTTAACTCTAATATAACACATTACAAAAAAAAAAAAACTATTTAAAAAACATGAAAAATGTTCCATTTAATTTAATCTGTTGCTTGAATTTTAAATATTTTATTCATAGAGTTGTAACAATGGTAAAATTTGTACTCTATTTAATTATTTTTAAACAATAAAATAATACTTAAATTATTTTTATTCAATGTAATTAAGTACCTTTTCAATGGTATTGCAAACCATGATGCACGGTTACATATTTAAGTTTTATTGTCATCATTGATGAAATAAAACGATTAATCATTAAATTCTCTAAAAAAAACATTTGACTATTAAAATTTCAACCATCCATCAACAAATCAAATATATAAATGTAGTAGTATGATATGAGAAACTAATTAAGTATTGTAGAGTGATAGTTGAGTATAGGAGAGAGGTTTAAATGTACAAACAAAGAGAAAAAGACCCATATTATCTAAAGTTTCAATAGAATATATAATATGAGACCATTATCTCTGTAAAGATTTTTTTTTTCTTTTCTTTAAATTGGTTTTAGCTTCGTTTCTTCTAATATGCAGAGAAGTAATTCAAAACCTTAAGATGAGACCATTATCTCTGTAAAGATTTTTTTTTCTTTTCTTTAAAATGGTTTTAGTTTCGTTTCTTCTAATTTGCACAATGAAGAAAGGATAACAAATAACATAATTATTAAAAGTTAATTTAGATTATACTAAAAAAGACTTAATTTAAAATGAAAAAAAAAAAATTACACGTGCATCTGCACGTGATAATACACTAGTGTATTTAAAATTCACAATTGAAATCTTTTGTAAACTATTTGGTTAAATTTTGTTAATCTAAAGTTAATGTGCCATTGTTTGATTGTTTTTATTTATTGACATACTTGAACACGTGGGTATGCGACTTAGCAGAATGAATTTTGTTGATAGGCAAGTTGAGTTCCATGTGTCAAGAAGTATTCCAATGACCATGCCTAAATTTATTAATAAAACAATAATTTAGTAATACATCAACTTTTGTTGACTAATTTTAAAATTTTTTTAAATAGAATGTAACGACCCCAAAATTTTAACCTAAACTAGAGAACGCTACTAAATCCACAACCATTATGCCTCGAAAATTTTGGCAACATGACGACATAACTACAACAATACAAAAATTTTACAACTACTTGTTAAACAAAAACACACTTCTATAGCCAAGTAACCAAATAACAATTCCAAACTCCAAGTCAGTAATCATTTAAAGGTTCAGAATTGCTCGACAACCCAAAACAAAAATAAACTAAACTTCTTCAATAACCTCAAAACAGTTCAATCTTTAAAAGATAAAGCTGAAGGAATGAATGTTTCACTCTGCAGTGGAAGCATTGGATCGTCTTTGATTTTATTTAAAATTAAACTAAAAATAAGATTAAGCAAACTTACTTAGAGTAAATATGAAGATATTTCTAGCGTGTTTTTATTTCCTCCACAAAGTCTTCCTGGCTATGACTCGAACATAGGACCAAGGTTTGTGGGAGCATCTTGAAAGAAAATCCACAAGGGATTGGAGATGAAAAGGTTTAGAGAGAATTATTTAATTCTCTATTGAGGAGATGTTTGTTATGTCTACTGGCCCAACCCAAAGGTCTTATTTATAGAGACCAAGGGCAAATCTTTGCCATAATTAAAATATTATATTTTAATATCTAATATATTAAAATATATCTTTTTCTTATTTGAATCTCATTCGAATCTCCTACAATATTTATTTAATTTTATAAATATCTTTTATTTAATGTATCTAATATACATTAATTATTTTAATATTTAATGTATCAAATACAATAAATATATTTTTATCTTTTATATTTAATATATCTAATATATTAAAGACCTAGAGTTGCATTCTTATGCACTGTAGGACAAGTTGTGTCCATAGATATAATCACTACATGCAAGTCGATCCTTCACGAGTTGGTCGTAATTACAACTAGGTCAAAAGTCCGTTTTACCCCTTGTAATTACATCTTGCACCTTAAGTACCACTGATCCTCTAATGAACAATTTGTTTATGATCAAACCATAAACTAAGTCTCTCTTGGGCCAGTGAGAGAGTGGGGCCCCATTGTTCAAATCCCGAAATCAACACTTAAGGGAACTACTCATCTACTTACCCTATATGGGAATGAGTGAATTCCATCTTGTGAGATTATGTTCCCAGTTCCGTATTTGGTCAAGTCCCCAAAATGGTAAGCTTATTGAATCGGCTACAAAAGCCACTCTCACCCATGCAAATCAAAGGACAAGCCTTCACAAGCAGGAGTTCATAACTCACTCAGGATTAAGATCGAGTAGCATATGATCATCTTGATGAAATATTAATCTTTTCAATTAACGGATTTATAAAAAGAGATTAAATATTTCGTGGTCCAGTCTTATACAAACTCATTGTATAAGATACCCCCACTCACATGTCTCCACATGAATGATTTGGATCAAATCATTTGTAACTATTACAAAGTGGGCCGTATCAATAGTGTTACCAGGATAAGGCACCCAACCTTATACATATACTATGACCCTTTAGGTTATTTCTTGAACATGATCCTCTCGTATGTCAACCACATACTGTTCAAGATTACACTAATAACCTTGGATTTTTCATATACTGAATAATATTATATTGAAAATAAAATAATCAAATTTATTATTAATTATTAAATAAATAATTAATTATGAGGCTTTAGGGCATAAATCCCAACAAAAGCAAACTCACATACCTATTACAAACTATAATTCAAAACTATCCAACCAGTTTATAAGTCTACTCTAAAGAGATAAAGAACGACAGTACCAAAAACATAAGCTAAAGTCAACTACAAAGATAGTTCAATAAAACTAAACTCAGCAGAACCACTACTAGATGAACAAGCTATGGTCTTTCTCTTCTCATGCCTCCTCTTTTGCATCACCAAGGTCGTAGTACTCATCATCACCTGCAAAACCTGGTGGTGAGTCAGTACATAATGCGTACTGGTATGTAGCTCACACCTGAGGAATCATTAAACAACATACAACATACAAGGCAACATTATGCTATTCACATCCAACTAACATGCTCTTTAAACATAAAACAAACAAAACATTCAACACATGAATTTAAAATATCATGCTATACATACTCGAACTATACTCAAGCTCCATGAACTCACTATACTCCACTGAATCACTCAAGTGCATAACTTAGCCCTCACAAAGCTTTCCATGACTAACCATTCGAGATGCATCAACCCCAGCTCATAGTTACCAGGATCTCAACACATCTCTATGGAGTTCGACATTCGATTCCTTGTCAATAGTTGCCAAGGCCTCGAACTGCGCATCGACCCTTGCCTATAGTTACCAAGGCTTCGATGACCCTGCAACGTATTGACCCTTACCCATAATTACCAAGGTCTCGGTATCTTCATCGACCATTGCCCATAGTTACCAAGGCATCGATGACCTAGCAACGTATTGTCCTTTTCCCATAGTTACCAAGGTTCCAATACTTGTTTCAAGATTCGTCACATCGACCCTTGCCCACAGTTACCAAGGCATTGATGCTCCTCTTAATCTCATGGTGACACTAGTATTCACCTAGCTTTTCTTTTATCTCACCCAAGGTTCTCTAACCTTACCTAAACTCACTAGAATGCATGAAACCAATTGTAACGCTCCCAATTTGTAACCTAACTTAGGGAACACCACTAAACCAACAACCATTATGCCCTTGAAAATTTTGATAGCATAACGACATAACTATAACAATACCAAAATTTTTCTAGTTCCTGTTAGATAACAAAACACACTTCTATATTCAAAATCACCAAATAGCCACATCCCCCAACTTTAACTCAAACAACTATTACAGAACCAGAAATGAACCATCACGCTAAATATGTAAAGTACAAGGCTACTTTATGAACTGTAAGCAAACTCATTCCACAAAGGTAAAGTATCCTAACTAAAAAGGCCTATTACCAATCTTCCAGCGTGAGATAAAATACTTAACATAAAATCACTCACTAATGGTAACATAATGCCTCCATATGTAATCGACCATGATAAAAAAGCTTTAACAAAAAGGACGAAACAACTGCACCAAGTCCACAATTAGATGTCACTACAGGAAGTAAACTAACAAAACCATTAAGAAATTGAAATGCCAACCACTAGTTTGCAACATAACATATCCAACTATAACGTAATTCAACTAAACTAAACTTGAAAAGAAAAAGGAAGCTACTACTAAAGATATAAGTAGTTCGCTATGGTTTTTCTCTCCTCATGCCTCCTATTCAACATCACCAAAGTCGTAGTACTTATTATCACCTACAAAACCTAGGAATGGGTCAGTACATAATGCGTACTGGTAAGTAGCTCACACTTGAGGAGCCATCAAACAACATACAACATACAAGGAAATATTATGCTATAAACATCCAACTAACATGCTCTTTAAACATAAAGCAAGCAAAACATACAACGCATGAGTCAAACTATCAAGCCATGCATACTCGAACTACACTCAAGCTCCATGAACTCACTAGACTCCACTGAATCACTCAAGTGCATAACTTAGTCCTCATAAAGCTCTCCAAGACTGACCCTTCGAGATGCCTCAACCCTTGCCCATAGTTATTAGGGCCTCAACGCATCTCTATAGAGCTCGACGTACGATTCCTTATCGATAGTTACCAAGGTCTCAAACTGTGCATCGACCCTTGCCCATAGTTACCAAGGCTTCGATGACTTAGCTGTAGGATCGGTATGGCAACCCTAGAGGGGGGGTGAATAGGGTTTATTTAAACTTTATAAAACTTTTTCCCAATGTGAGCCCAATTAAACAAATTAACACACTTTTTGCAATAATTAATTTAAACAATAAATCATGCAAATAAATTCACCTCAAATTAAACAAGAAATTAAATCTAACAATTTCAAACACCCTATTTAATTCTAAAAGCAAGATTGGTAAAGAATATGTAAAGATAAAATTGTACCAACCAAAATAGACATACAAGAACAATTAATTTTATGCAATATAATATAACAACAAATTAATTGCAAAAATGAAATAAGATAGGGATAGAGAAATTGGCACCGAAAATTTTATAGTGGTTCGGCACAACCCGGCCTACTCCACTCCCCAAGCTCCTCTTGGGTATTTCACTAGAACAACGACCCTTTCCACGGCTTAGAGTCCAACCGTTACAATGTTCCTTTTCCGGGCTCAAGAACAAAACCCGATCCTTTCCACTGTTCAGGATCAAACCGTTACAACCTCTCTTTTTCGGGATCAAGAGAAACCCTTACAATGGATTTGAAGTTGAAAGAACAAGATGGAGAAAACTCTCTCAAAGAGTAGATCTACAAATTTAACTCTCACAAATCAATCCTCACTATACAATAATTCTCTCTCAAGAAAAAATGAAAAGAAAAGTGAAAGCTTTGGAGAGAACAACAATGGAAGTTTGAGAATTTGGAGGATGAAAATTATGAAAACTTGTTATATGAAAATTGGAGAAGATGATGGTATTTATAGAAGAGGGAAATGAATAAAAAATCAAGATTTAATTTGAGCCATTAGATTTGTAAAAGAGAGTTGAATGGTGGAGATTAAAAGAGAAGGTAAATATTAATATAATAATAATAATAAAGACAAAACAAAGGATAGTGGGTGTGTAAGATAATAATGAGTGTGTAAGATGATGGTGAGTGTGTAAGAGGATAATAAGTGTGTAAGAGAATAGTGAGTGTGTAAGAAGATGTTTTTGAAAAATGTGTGTGTGTGTGAAAGAGAGAGAAAGACCCAACGGTCATATATATATATATATATTTTTTTTTAAATAAAAGGACCAACGGTCATGTTGTATATAAATATATATATATATATATATATTTTATTTTTTTTAATACCAAAAGTAATAGATATATTTATAATAAAATATAATTTTCTTTTTTTCATTTTATTTTAAAACCACCAAAAAGTCCACCGTATGTAATTTCTCCAAATGCTCCATGTGTCACCCTCTAATTGGTCAATATTGCTAATTCAGCCGCCACGTCATCGCATCGGGAATTTTTCGTTCAGAATTGTTTTGACCATAACTTCTTCATTTTAACTCCGATTTGAGTAATTCAATAGGCGTTGAAATCGTTATTCCGAGCTCTACAAAATGGACACTTCAAAACACTAAAATTATTAGTAAACAAAATCAAGTTTGTTATCATCAAAATATTAATTAATTAATTAATTAAAATTAATTAATTTAAGATTAGGGGCCAAAAAGCCAACAATCTCCCCCTTTTTGATGATGACAAACCACTAAAGAAAAATAACTTGAAGCTCATAAAAATCAAAGTACTATTTGTGTCCAAATAATAATTTTAATATAAAATCCAATATATCACCATAAAGCTCATACTTGAAAATTAATTCAAAAATAATTAAATTAATTCTCCTCCTAAATTAATGCAACACTAAAATATGATACAAAATTTAGAACATATTTTTCTTAAACTTCTCCCCCTTTGGAATCGTCAAAAAGACTAATAAGAAAATTAAATATTAGCACTTTAAATCAAACTTCAAAAAAAAAAAAAATTCTCCCCCTTTTGAAATCAATTTAAACTCCCCCTTAATAAGGGACAAAAAGACATTTGACACATAATATAACTAGAGGGTAGATATATCAATCAAAATTTTCTCAAGTATTATAAAATGAATTTACTTTAAAAAAAAATAACTCCCCCTAAAAAGATAAATAATATGCATAAGAGGGGCATATATCAATAAATCAATATAAAGAACCAATATAATTGCATTCACATATGAAAGGGTATAACTCCCCCTAAAAATAAGCATTCTTCTCCTAATAAGAAATATCAATAAATGCCAAGGAGATAAAATTATTCAAGTAAAAATCATTCAACAATAATAATTTGCACAAGATAGCAATTTAAATAGAAACATGGTAGTTCAATTTATCTCAACAAACCATCAATATTTTAAAAAAATACTCATTCAAGAGTAATATGACACAAAACAAATAAATTTCAAGAGAGCAATTTTAATACTCATGAATATGTACTAAAATGTTCATATCTATAAAAGATACGTTAAGCAAAATAATCTCAAGGCTATCAACTTATCAAATTCAAGTAAAATTCAACACATGAGATACCAAAATATCAAATGTTATAAAATAAACACCAATTGATGAAAAAAAATATTGATACCAAATAATAATAAATGTCATTATGACCAAATATAAGCATGATAGCAACACAAAAAAGATTTATACCAATTTTGAGCAAAATGCTAAAGGGAATTCAAGAAAATAAATCAATTCCATAAATATACTTCCCCTACGAAAAAGGATTCAACAACTCTTTTCAAGCATTAATTAAGCACATTCTTTTCAAGATAGAACAAACAATATATTCAAAATAATAACAAATCATTTTTTTTAAAAAAAATCTAACAAATATCAAATATTTTTCTTCAAGACATCAAAATTTAAAGAGAGCAAATATATCATCAAAACATAAATTTAGAAGGATACATAACTCATGCCAAAAAGTATCTAATTAAAAAATATCCAAACAATTTCTTCTAAGATACAAAACAATACATAGAATATTCCAAGCTTCAATAACATATCAAGCAATTCAAGTATTGGGCATTTTGGATAAATCTCAAAATCATAATCCCAATAACTCAAAAATCAAACATTCAAAATATCAAGAAATCATGAATAAATTAAATTTCAATAATGAGTAATAATATAAATAGATGCCAAAAATAGATATTCAATCTTTTCTCAATTGATGCATCTATAATTCAAATAACAACCAAAAAGGAATTATGGATAAATTTCAAAATCATCAACTCAATTTACTCAAGAGGAAATAATCCAATAATTCACAAAAGCAATTATGTTCATAAAAGGAAAAAGTTATCAATAAGATTTAAGAAAAGATAGGTAAATTAAAGCACTTTCCTTATTAAAAGGGATTTGACAACTCTTTTCCATTTCTCATAATAACATTAAATAAATAATCAAACCATAATGCTTTAATCAAGTAATAGACATTCAAGTTCATAAAGCATTTAAACCCTATTTTTAAACTAACAAAACTTAATACCAATTGTAAGAGTGGAACTCAAACAACAAAGTATCAAAGTGAGATAGTTTAAAAAGAATATTTTCAAACAACTTCTTTGACAAATTAATAACAAGAATTAATTATAAACACACAATAAAGGCATCCACAAAAGTTTTCAAAAATAATTTAAATCATCAAAGATTTAATTTTGAAAACCAACATGTAAACTATAAAAAATATTCAATTACTCAAAATATCAATTATATCGGACAAATTAAAAAAAACATTAACACATAATAAGCCAAAATAGATTTAAAAAACAATTCCATGACATGTAATTCTATAAAAACAAAGCAATTGGAATTATATATAAATTTGAAATTAATCAATCTCAAATTTCTCAAAAGCACATAATCATGTAATCTATAAATAGACAAACAATAAAGATAAATGTCAAACAAAATATTCATAAATATCTCATGGACATTTAATCTAATAAACACTAAAAATTTAGGAAATCAAATTCAAACATTTAAGCCATTCAAGAGATACAATTTCCATAATAAATGTCAATAGAATATTTATTTCAATAATTCAAAAATATATAGAATATAGAAAATGTGCTCCCTAAAATAAGCAAGCATGTTTCCTAAATGTGCTTCTTAAAATAAGCAAACATGTTCCCTGAAATACAACACACACATATATATGCATTAACATTCAAATTCAAAGGTGTGCTAAAAAATTCAAATTCAATTATTTCAAATCAATCAATAATTTCAAAAATATAAAGTTACCAAATATGTAATTCCTTTTGTTGGATTCAAGAAAGTCATAATAGTTGCTTCATTTGAAGTAATTTCTCATTTGAAGTCCAAGCAACCAATTGCTTCTTGAAATCACACCTACAAAGAAGGCTTAATCAAAGGATTTTGGTACCCATTTATTGGGTCCTTCATTGTTAGGAAGCAAAGATTTTGGAATCCATTTCTTTTTAATTCCAACATTCATAGCATTCATATTCTTTGATTTAGGCAAATTATAACATGAATTTGATTTATGACCGAATTTGCCACATGAATAACAAGTAACATTAGGCAAGAATTTCTTTTTAACAAATTGATTTTTCACAATATTTTTCTCAAAGAAATTCTTTCTTGGAGTATTTTTCAATTTAAAACAATTAGGTCTAATATGACCTTTAACTCCACAAAAATGACATGTAGACACAAATTTTGATTTCAAATGCATATTTCTAGTTTTTCCATGATTATGAACAAATTTTGCACTATGCATGCATTTGGATAAAGCATGATAATGTTTAGGCTCTAATTTTGATTTTTCATAGATAGGTTTAGCCTTTTCATGTCTATGCTCAAATTTCACATTATGAACCAATTTTGATCTAGCATGATATTGTCTAGGTACAAAATTTGAATTTCCATGGATATTTATAGATTTTTCATGCTTTTGTACAAATTTAGATTTAACAAAATTAGGCACATTGGGTAAAGCATCTTTAGGCATACTAGGGGTAGCTTTAACAAAGATAGTCTTAGAACTAGATAAAGAATTTTCATCCACATAGCCTAATCCCCTTTTATCATTAAAATGTTTACCCATGTCAATAATTTTATCTAATTTTTGTGTACCAATAGTCAATCTCTTAATAGACTCTTTTGCAATTTCAAGCTCTTTATTAGCAAGCTTTTCTTTTTCTTTAAGCACATGCAAAATATCATTTTTCTCTTGACTATCACATTCAAGAAATTTGATCTTGTCAACAAAAGAACATTTCTCTTCTTCTAAAGACGTATTGCTAGTTTCCAAATCAATAATTCTATCTTTCAAGCTAGCAATTTCATCTTTTAATTTCAAAGAATAAGATTCAATTTTCTCATTTTTATTTCTCAAATCACTCAATTCAATTTTTAATTCGCATGACAAGGATTTGAGCTCATCATTCTCTTTTTCAAGTAAAGTAATTTTATCATTTAATACATTTTTCTCAACACAACAATCATCAATTTTATTATGCAACAATACATTATTATCTCCACTTTTCAAACATGCATTTTCATCTATCAAAGATTTATTCTCAATACATAAAGCCTTAAACTTCTTTGATAGTTTAACATATTTAGAGCTAAGTTTTTCTAAATCACGTTGCATGCTTTCAAAGGCATCAAATAATTCATCATAAGAAGGGGATTGATGATTTACCTCATTTTCATCACTTTCATCAATGGATTTGTTATTCAAATGACCCATCAAGCATAGGGAGGCTCCATCACATTTTTCTTTTCCCACTTCATGAAATTTTTCTTGATTTTGATAATTACAATTCTCCTTCACATCAAATAAATCATTAATAGTACAAGGAGAATTTTCTACACTATACACATTATCAAGAAAATTAAAAATATCATATGCATATGTAAAATGTAAAATCTCATCACATATTTTTCTATATAATGCACAATATATGATATTTACGACTTGGGCATTAAAAGAGAGCAATTTAAGTAATTTATCATTAAATTTCAATTTTGATAAATCATGCTCACAAACATACACCATATTGAAATCAATAGCAAGCAAAAATGTTTCAATTCTCTTTCTCCAAACATCATAATTTCTACCATCAAAGTAAGGAGGTTTATCAATACAATGACTTTCAAGAAAATCTAATGTTGCCATAGCTCTTAGTAATTTAGCTTTTAAAATAATTTTTCAAAATATTAATAAGATACTTTAAAAATCAAAATAATATTTTAAAAAATAATTTTATCAAAAGAGCAACCACTCTAATACTAATTGTTGGAGTGAAAACTCAAACAATAGATATTGGATGGAATAACTTTTGAAAAATATATTCGATTAAAAACAAGAGCAACCTCGCTCTGATACCAATTGTAGGATCGGTATGGCAACCCTAGAGGGGGGGTGAATAGGGTTTATTTAAACTTTATAAAACTTTTTCCCAATGTGAGCCCAATTAAACAAATTAACACACTTTTTGCAATAATTAATTTAAACAATAAATCATGCAAATAAATTCACCTCAAATTAAACAAGAAATTAAATCTAACAATTTCAAACACCCTATTTAATTCTAAAAGCAAGATTGGTAAAGAATATGTAAAGATAAAATTGTACCAACCAAAATAGACATACAAGAACAATTAATTTTATGCAATATAATATAACAACAAATTAATTGCAAAAATGAAATAAGATAGGGATAGAGAAATTGGCACCGAAAATTTTATAGTGGTTCGGCACAACCCGGCCTACTCCACTCCCCAAGCTCCTCTTGGGTATTTCACTAGAACAACGACCCTTTCCACGGCTTAGAGTCCAACCGTTACAATGTTCCTTTTCCGGGCTCAAGAACAAAACCCGATCCTTTCCACGGTTCAGGATCAAACTGTTACAACCTCTCTTTTTCGGGATCAAGAGAAACCCTTACAATGGATTTGAAGTTGAAAGAACAAGATGGAGAAAACTCTCTCAAAGAGTAGATCTACAAATTTAACTCTCACAAATCAATCCTCACTATACAATAATTCTCTCTCAAGAAAAAATGAAAAGAAAAGTGAAAGCTTTGGAGAGAACAACAATGGAAGTTTGAGAATTTGGAGGATGAAAATTATGAAAACTTGTTATATGAAAATTGGAGAAGATGATGGTATTTATAGAAGAGGGAAATGAATAAAAAATCAAGATTTAATTTGAGCCATTAGATTTGTAAAAGAGAGTTGAATGGTGGAGATTAAAAGAGAAGGTAAATATTAATATAATAATAATAATAAAGACAAAACAAAGGATAGTGGGTGTGTAAGATAATAATGAGTGTGTAAGATGATGGTGAGTGTATAAGAGGATAATAAGTGTGTAAGAGAATAGTGAGTGTGTAAGAAGATGTTTTTGAAAAATGTGTGTGTGTGAAAGAGAGAGAAAGACCCAACGGTCATATTTTTTTTTTTTTTTTTTTTTAAATAAAAGGACCAACGGTCATGTTGTATATAAATATATATATATATTTTTTATTTTTTTTTAATACCAAAAGTAATAGATATATTTATAATAAAATATAATTTTCTTTTTTTCATTTTATTTTAAAACCACCAAAAAGTCCACCGTATGTAATTTCTCCAAATGCTCCATGAGTCACCCTCTAATTGGTCAATATTGCTAATTCAGCCGCCACGTCATCGCATCGGGAATTTTTCGTTCAGAATTGTTTTGACCATAACTTCTTCATTTTAACTCCGATTTGAGTAATTCAATAGGCGTTGAAATCGTTATTCCGAGCTCTACAAAATGGACACTTCAAAACACTAAAATTATTAGTAAACAAAATCAAGTTTGTTATCATCAAAATATTAATTAATTAATTAATTAAAATTAATTAATTTAAGATTAGGGGCCAAAAAGCCAACAGTAGCAACGTATTGACCCTTGCTCGTAGTTACCAAGGTCTCAACACTTTGCCCAGAACTCATCACACCGACCCTTGCCCATAGTTACCAAGGCATCGATGACATAGTAACGTATTGTCCCTTGCCCATAGTTACCAAGGTCCCAATACTTTTCTAAAAATTCATCACATCGACCCTTATCCATAGTTACCAAGGTCTCAGTATCTTCATCGACCCTTGCCCATAGTTATCAAGGCATCGATGACCTAGCAACGTATTGTCCCTTGCCCATAGTTACTAAGGTTCCAATACTTGCCTCAAGATTCATCACACCGACCCTTGCCCATAGTTACTAAGGCATCGATGCTCCTCTTAATCCGATGGTGACACCAGTATTCACCTAGCTTTCTCTTATCTCACCTAAGGTTCTCTAACCTCACCTAAACTCACTAAAATGCATGAAACCTACACATTATGCTTTTAGACCTTGTTTATGCCAAAATTTACATAAAACACCTATGACATGCTTTTACAATCAATACCCACAACTTATTAAGCATAAACATCGTGATAACAAACCAAGCTCAATGAGACAACATGCTTATCACAAGAAAACAACGCAACATGCTTATCACAAGAAGGCGACGCAACAAGCTCAACATCCCAAAACAATTCAAGCATACAACTCAACATAACAAACATCTCAAAATATATAGAGATCTAAGAGAAATAATCGTATATAGCATAATGTAACAAAATTAGGCACACAACATGCTAGCACACAAGCAAACAGACTCCCCAAGTAGAAACTACTTACAAAACTTCCTGAAACGCTCCTAAAGCAAGCCGATTAGGTTCCTAAGCAAGGTAGACAAAGGTTAGAGGTTAGAATTCCATTTGAAATCCTGAATTGAATTTGAAAGAGTATTCATGAAGGATTTTCTTACCCAAAACGACCTTAAACTAAGTTTGAACACTCCGAAACTGAATCGAACTCTATAACGAAGAGTATTCAATGTTAAGAACCTATCTAAAGTACTTTAATGGAGTTCGAATGGGTCTAGAACGAGCTATTACCTACTAAACGCCGCCAAAAGGCCTTGAAACCTTGCTGGTCAGTGTTTGAAGGTATTCGAACTTATTCGAAACTGCAAACAGAAAGCTTCTACAAGTTAGAACCTACATTCTAGCACCTAAAGACTAAACAAAAGGGTTTAAACACAACCTTACCACCTTAACCTCACCAAAATAGCTCGACCTTGATGAAAAAGTGTTCGAAGAGACTTCGAATTAGACCAGACTATAATGAAAACACTTCCAATGGATAGAAATTGAATCACATCACTTTTAGTGAAGCGAAAAGGATGAAACGTGCTGAAACTTACCGAAAGAGCTTTTACGCTCGATGATTGTTGTTCGAATGTGTTTGAATCGATCCTAAACTGCAAACTAAAGGTTTCTACATGTTAGAACCAAAGCTTCAACACTTAAATGGATTTGCGAAAGGTCTAAAACATGGCAAAACTTACCGATTAGTGCTAAAAGGACTGAAAGGCTTGCTGGAAGTCTTCAAAGGTGATTAAATGAGTCTGAAACTACATACCAAGGTTACGCGACGATTAAGGACTAAACTATCATGCTTTAAAACACTTTAAACGAATTCGAAAGGGTCTAAATTATAGATTTTGAAACTATTAGGGAGTGGGTAACTCAAATCTAAACTCAATTTAGCATGGGTTAGTGTCGGAACTTACTGAACTCCTTCGAACGAGTTCGAATATGTGCTGGACAGTGATTGACGAAGCCTAAACATGAAGATTTGAAGTCATTAGGGAATGGGTAATGCAAATTTGAAGTCAATTTAGAATGGGTCACGACCAAACCTCACCTAAAAGGAGGAGATGTTGCTGTCGAACCCCCAAATCGTGACCACTAATTTGTTGGGTCGCCGGAAGCTTAGTGCTCGTATGTGCAGCCAAAACTCTCTAGAAAACGCGTACCCACATTGCTACCAGTGCTGGAGAATGGCAAAGAGGAAAAGAAGCTTCCGGCACTGTTCGTTAGTTGGGTCGCCGGAAGGAGGAGAAGCCACTCGCGATTACTGCCAGTCCTCGTCGAAAATCACACACCCACGCCTCTACCACTGACCTCACGTCGCTGGAGCACAAGCGGAAGGGGGAACGAAGTCACCGATTTACTGGTGTGTGCATGTCGATAAGGAAGACGGAGAAGAAGTCAAACAAGGATTGGGCTGAGCATGCGTTAGTGAAGAAGAAGAAGAAGAAATCGGTGAATGGGGGGAGATGCGTGTGTGAAGGAGAGGAAGGAGAAGAGAATTTAGAATTTTTTTCTCTCTTTTGTATGTGTCTAATTTTCCTCTTTTGTCAAAATATGAAAAATGCTCAACAAATAAAAGAGATAGGAGATTCTAGAATCTCATATCTTTTCCTTTTCCAAACTTTAGGAAATTAAAGATCTTCTTTCCAAAATTAAAGCAATTTAATTTACCAAGCTTAAGGGTCTAACTTAAATTATAAAATTTTAAATTAGAACTTTAACAAATGACTCTAATTAATTACCCAAAAATATCCTATTTTTATAATGTGGGGCATTACACCTACATATCATGATTCTAGACCATGTTTATGCCAAAATTTACATAAAACACCTATGACATGCTTTTACCATCAATGCCCACAACTCATTAAGCATAAACATCGTGATACCAAACCAAGCTCAATGAGGCAACATGCTTATCACAAGAAAACAACACAACATGCTTATCATAAGAAGGCGAAGCAACAAGCTCAAGATCCCAAAACAACTTAAGCAACAACTCATCACAATAAGCATCTCAAAATATATAGAGATCCAAGATAAATAATCATATATAGCATAAGGTAACAAAATTAGGCACACAACATGCTAGCACATAAGCAAACAGACTCCACAAGTAGAAACTACTTTAAAAACTTCCTAAAACGCTCCTAAAGCAAGCCGATATGGTTCTTAGAATGACTTTAAACTTAGTTTGAACAGTTTAGAACTAATTCAAATCCAATACAAACTTGATTCCTTGTTGGAAAGTTGCTCGAACGAGTTCGAATTGGTTAGGAACTCTACGGGCTATGGGTAATCCAATTGAGCTAGATTGAGATGTGGGTCACGAATTGAAACGTTTTCGAAGTCTGAAAATAAGTGAGTCTTTGCTGGAACTTGCAAATATGAACAAAATGACCTTGAACATGAGCTAGTTGCTCTTCGACGAAGTCGAAAACTAGTAGAATTGGAGAGAAACAAGCTGAAACAGGGACGCCGGAGCAGAGGAACGTGACAAAGGAGTGAAATGTCACTGCAATCGCACTCAAGGCTCACCGCACGTCGGATCGGGACCAGACGCTAGGCCGTTTGCAATCTACCTCACGTGTGAGAAGGCTTTTAATTGTTCGCTTGTTGGGTTCGTGCGCGTCGCTAGAGAGAAAAGACTCGTGTCGGTCGCCGGCGAAGAAGAGAACGAATGGATGGTCAGAGAAGGAGGAGAAAATGAAAGAGAGGGGGCGGCTAGTCTTTGTTTCGCGCAAAGAGAGGGGGAGAGGGAAAAGAAAGAGAACTCTACGGCTTTCTCACTTTTTGTTTTTATTTTTTTATTTTTTTTCCTTTTCTTTTAATAAAACCAACCAAATAAACTCCATATGTAAACTCCCCAAAACCTCCAAATAAGGATCCTAAAAGATTTGGAGAAAATCTAATTAAAAGAGAATTTGGTTCATTTTTTAACTTGGAGAATAAACTTCAAAAATTAAATTCTTAAATCTCGAAATTAAAGATTTAATTCAAAATCTCGTTTTCAAAAATTACAGAAATTTAATTTTCCAAATTTAAGTAGCTAAACTTGAATTCTAATTTTTTTTTCAAATTAAAACTCCAACCCAAAATACTCTAAAATCGACTATTTTTATAACGCGGAGCGTTACATAGGAGAATCCAATTGTGAAAACTTTTAATACATGGGTGTAAAGTTAAGAATTTTGAAATATAAGGTTCAAATTAAGAATTACTTAATAATTAGGAACGATTGGTATATTTAGTCAATGAAGAGAAAAGAAAGACAAAATGGAAAGAATTTGGCTATTGATGGGTAAGTACTAAGTAGGAGCTCCACTTTTTCGTATATGCATGGTTTAGTTGAAAAGTATTTTTATTAAAATTAATTTATGATCAGTTTTACCAAACACTAAAAACGTTTAAGTTTTTTTTATAATCACTTTTATTATCTTCAAAAGTAATGTCAAACACATCCTTATTCTCTTTAGAGTTTTTTTTTATCTCTTTAGATTGTCTTTAATGAATAAATAAATCTCATTAATATTTCTAGCTACTAAAATTAAAATGCATTAGAAGGCAGAAGCTCTTATTTATTCACTAGCACACGAATGTTGTTAAGAAATAATAGAGTTCAACGATTTTTTTTTATTACAATTTAAAAAATAAAGATTTGAATCTATAATTCATTAATGGAGATTACTAATTAATGTTGCACTCAGTGATATGTGACATACACTACTCCTTTATTTGAGGTTAGAGGTTTGAATCCCACTACATATTTATTATACTAAAAAAGGAGATTACTAGTGTTTTAATTCATTGATGCTTAAATGGATGTATCAAATAGGTATTTAATAATTAACCTTTTTAGCTGGATGATAGTTTAATTGTTATATCTTTATAAACAATAATATCTTTTGGACTAATGGAATATGTTTGGCATACTTATTCAAAATGGTTTTAAAAAAAGTTCTAAAAAATGTTAATATTCTACCTAAAGAAGCAAAGGTTATTAATATTACTATTATTTTTGGTCAAAAGTATGTATTAGTATTTCACTTAGAATTTGTTTTTGAGAGTTTTCACTTGGAATTATTACTTAAATAATGTACAATTTGCAACATGATAATGGAACCAATAATACACTATTTTATATAAGGTAATTAAACTAATAAATATGGTTACAAAATTACTGTATTTGATGCTTGTAGTTTAATATATTGCTTTTTAACTCTTAAAATTTTTCTACGATTAGTTTTTTTTTCCTTGAAAGAATCTAATTTTAGTTTGCTATTAGTAATTTGGACGAAAATAGGATAGGATAACTCTTTAAACTAAAAAAATACTTATATATATATATATATATATATATATATATATATATATATATATATATATATATATATAACTCTTTTAACTATAGTATTAGTCAGTATGGTTTCTCCTAATTAGTGATGGTATCTTCATGACTTTTTACAACTTTTTTACGGTAGATAAATCTTACGTTTTGTTGAATTGTTTCGATCTTTTTTTTTTCTTTTTTTTTTTTTTCTGTACACTAAATAATAGATAAGATGATAAATGTGATGAAATTATGCCAATAGTCATGTCAACGTATGGATATAACTGGGTGTGGAAAAAAAGTTAGCCAGTCCAGGCCAACTCCTTTACCGGAGCACACCGCCTATCCGATAGAGCTATCTACCACAAATCTCCACCATGACTACGCCTTCGGGGTTCGCCTCCTTTGTTCGGCACCCAAGGATTCTACTGATCACGACTCAAGGGGCATGGCTCTGATACCACTTGATAGGGACAACGGACACTCCACAAATCTCCACATTGATATGATATTGTCCACTTTGGGCATAAGCCCTCATGACTTTGTTTTTGGTTTTATCCAAAAGGCTTCATACCAATGGAGATAGTGTCCCTCACTTATAAACTCATGATCTTCCCCTTATCTAGCCGATGTGGGACTTTGGTCGCACTCCCAACAAGAAGATGACATTAACTCTTATATGGACTCATTTTTTGTAGGTTAAATTATAAAAAATACCCCTAAACTATGGGGTTGGTTTTAATTATACCCTTGAACTTTGAAAATTTTCATTTTAACCATTGAACTTTGAAGTTTGTTTCAAAACAACCATTGAAGGGTTTTTTCGTTAAATTTATGGATGATAAATGACATATTTGCATATGTTTTGATTTTTTTTTCAACGCATATGTTCAAATATGTTCACATAAGCAACAATATAAATGCAAAAACATCATTTTCCGTCCATGAATTTAACGAAAAATAACCTTCAAGGATTGTTTTGAAACAAACTTCAAAGTTCAAGGGTTAAAATGAAACTTTTCAAAGTTTAGAGGTATAATTGAAACCAACACCATAGTTCAGGGGTATTTTTGATAATTTAACCTTTTTTATATTTTCTAGATAATAAGGAAATTGAAGCTATAAATGGTAAAAATGGGAGAGACATTTTTTGAACTATAAATGAAATTTTTAGTTGGTTTTCCAGCAATATAAATTAAAAGATAATTTTTGGTGTTATAATTTTCTTTTTTAGAAGAATTGTGATGTTATAATTTGGCCGTATGAAGTATAAGACCTAAGATTAAAGAGACTGTTTACGATCATTTCTACCATTTTAGAGATGAGTGAATTACATTTTATTATTATAAGTGTTGAATACTACTAAAGTTTTAATGATAGTCTTTCAAAGTGCCAACATGATTATAGTTTAATACTTAAGATGTTTATTTCTTTTCTGGGTGTCGGAAGTTAAAAAAATAAATAAATAAAATATTTTGAGCTTAAATCAATGTGCAAAATAAAAGTGGGGTTTGGTTTGATTTAGAATAAAAATGGATTCTATACATGGTTTGCTGGAATCCATCTAAATACAGGCCCCACTGCGCAGTTAAAAGGTTTTTGTTTTTGGTTTTTTTCTTTCATACAAATAGAAATATGGATAATTTCCCAAAAAAAAAAAAAAAATCAAACCCTTGTCTAAATGAAGAATTTCACAAATGTTTATGGCTATTTAGATGAAGAATTTCAAAAATATTTGTATTAACTAGAAGTAGTTTTCTCCTTTTTAAAAATGATGTCAAATCCATTATTGCATTATTTTGATTTCAATATTTATGTCTTCTCATTTTTTTTAAAGAATATAACATCACAAGAGTGGATTCAAACTTAAAACTTCTTAAAAGAAATAAAGATGCCTTAATTACTCAGCTACATTCATGTTGGTTATTATTTTTCATCTTTTAGAATTAATTAATCTTCTTCTCCATGAATTAAACCAAATTTATATTTCTTCATTTTGCTACGCTAAATAGTTTTAAAGTAATTTTTTAATTAATTTGACATAAGTATTCTGTTAATAGATTTCAACAATTAGTGGCTAACTTAATAAAACATAGTTAAACTAGTTAGACACTAATATTTCTATCTTATGATTTTTTTTTAAAGAATATTACAATTCAAATAAAAGGTGAAGATTTCAACTTACAACATTTAAGAGAGGTTATCTATGTATTAATAACCAATAGACTTACAATTTTTTTTTCTTTTAGTTCAACATGTGAAGGTAAGAGAATTCGAACTTCTAACATTTTGGTCGATGATATATAATTTAAGTAGTCGAGCTATGATTAGATTGACTAGTTGAATTATATCAAGTCAGCTATGATAGTTTTGAATCTTCTCTCCACAAGGTTAATGTCTTACTAGGAAAAACAATAGTGATAAAATATTAGGTGTACCTTCTATATGTCATGTATAATTAATTTCATGAAATCAAATAAGAGAAACGTAATTTGCAATGGAAGGCACCATTATGTTTAACTAATTAGTTGGTAAAAATTAACTGGGTGAAAATAGATTTGGCACTTCACAATATGTATATATTATATTATAATTATAAAAAGGATCTATTAATAATGTTGAAGAAATGTAAGAACACAAACAATGTAATTATAAGGGGATCTATTAATAATGTGATTGATTATGTCGAAAAAGAAATATTCATTGAAAAGTGTACTTAAAAAAAATTGTTTGTATTAGAAAGTGGAAGTCCCACTCACTCAAAAAGAGAGGAAATTTTGCATGAAATTCCATCCACCGCCCCACTTTCTTATTATTAACGCATATTCGTTAATTCCCACTACCTTTCTTCTATGCTTTCTTTTTCCATTTTCTCTTTTTCTCTATTTATTTTACTGAAAAATGGGAAGTTGTTTCAACTAGTGCATTATTATTGCTTGAAAAAAAAAAAAAAGAAGCACCCTTCGTTCTAGCGTCACTCACTATTGTTCATCTTTGGAACATTGCTCTCGCTCTCGGGCCCTACTATGGATTTGATAGAGTTCATTACTAAGGAAACTTCTAGCGAGTGTCGTGTGATTTTGTGACCATGCAAGTCGCAAGTGTACGGTGTCAAGTTTTAGTATAGTGATTTCTGAGTGCAAGAGTATCGTCCACAAAAATAGTTTTCTAGATCAAATGAGTATCATAGTTACTAACATCAAATTTTATTTAGAGAAACAGATTCTTGAGAAAAGGTAATTAGAAAAACGAATAAAAACACTGAGAAACGTTGAGGAGAGAAAAACTAGCTAATTGATTTCATTAATTGAACTATTGTTTTAATTAATTAATCCAAGAAAAGATCATGCATGTGTTGAGATTTATGCCCTAAAGTCTCGTAATTAATTATTTATTTAATAATTAAAAATAATTTTAATTATTTTATTTGCAATATAATATTATCAATTATATGAAAAATCCAAGGTTATTAATGCAATCTTGAATAGCATGTAGTCGACATACAGGAAGATCATGTTCAAGAAATAACAAAAAAGGTCATAGTATATGGATAAGGTTGGGTGTCTTATCCTGGTAACACTATTGATACGACCTACTTTGTAATAGTTACAAATGATTTGATTCAAATCGTTTATGTGAAGACGTGTGAGTTGGGGTATCTTATACAATGAGTTTGTATAATACTGGACCACGAAATATTTAATCTCTCCTTATAAATCCATTAATTGAGAAGATCAATATTTCATTAGGATGATCATATGCGACTCGATCTTAATCCTGAGTGAGTTATGAACTCCTGTCTGTAAGGGATTGTCCTTTGATTTGCATGGGTGAGAGGGACTTTTGTAGCTGATTCAGTAAGCCTATCATTTTGGGGACTTGACCAAATAGGGAGCTGGAAACATAATCTCATAAGATGAAATTCACTCATTCCCATATAGGGTAAGTAGATGAGTAGTTCCCTTAAGTGATGATTTTGGGACTTGAACAATGGAGCTCCACCCTCTCACTGGCTCGAGAAGAACTTAGTTTGTGATTGGATCATAAATAAATTGTTCATTAGAGGATTTGTGGTACTTAAGGTGCAAGATGTAATTACAGGGGTAAAATGAACTTTTGACCCAACTGTAATTACGAACAACTTGTAAAGAATCGACTTGCATGTAGTGATTATATCCATGGACAAAACTTGTTCTACAGTGCATATGAGTGCAACTCCAGGTCTATAGTGGAGTAACCATAGAGTTAATGAATGAAAATTGAATATTAATTAAAGAGTTTAATTAATTAGTATCATTGGAGCTTATAATTTGTAGGTCCATAAGGTCCCCTTGCTAGCTCATATGAACAAATAGGGATCAATTTCGTTGAGAGAAAAATTGTGAAATGTTCAAATTAAAATTTAATATATTTGATTTATTAAATGAAGGAAAACATATTTAATGTATATGATACATTAAATATCAAAGAAATTATTAATATATTAAGATACAATAAAGAAAATATATTTATTAAAACTGAATTAGATTTAAATTAAGAAATAGATGTCATAGGAGAATTTTAAAATGTTTGAATAAGATTCAAATTGGTTAGATAAATAGATTTTAATATATTAGATATTAAAATATATTATTTAATTATTTACCCTAGGCCATTATAAATAGGATCCTAGGGGTGAGCATTCTCTTCTCATTCTCTCTATTTTTTCCATAAATTACTTTGGTCATTTGTTTGAGTCATAGCAAAGAAGACTTTGTGAAAATCTTAGAATTCAACCTCATTGAAGTTGGAGCATAAAGAGATTATGAAGGATTATGAAGTTGACGAGTCTTCAGGCAGGTTGAATCTTAATTCGGTTAACGAGTTTCCGTCTGGTGACGTCGAAGAATTGCAAATTGGTTACTGAATGTGAACATACCTAGGCGGCGAACATGAAATTCAAATCTAATGTGGTTTTCATGGATAAATCTTCATAAGGCCCAATGGGCTTTTACAAATTCAATACAAAGACTAATGCAATCCTTCAATAGCTTGTTTGATAATCATATATATATTTTTTATCATGTGATATTCAAAGAATCCTCAGGCGGTTGGCTGATGAATTATATTTGGGCTCTATGAGTGTCGGATCTAGAACTTTATGCCAAGGGGCACAAGCTCATATTAAGTTTTACAAGTTCAACCATTGAACTTTTAAATTTGTGAATAAATGATCCATGAACTTAAAAAAAAAATCTAACAGGTCCTTGAATTTTTAATTTTGTGTCTAATAAATCTCTAATGCTCTGTTTGACAGATGAATTTGGTAAGAAATGATTTCAAATTCCAAAATTTTAAAAGATAGAAATGATTTCAAATATTTATTTGCGTTTGGAACCAAATTGATTTGTAATCACAGAAATTAAAATTTCTTGTTTGGATGCTCACGAGAAATGAAAAGAAAGTATAACATTTTACTGTTATGCCCTTATGAATTTTATAGGAGATTATTTTAATTAATAACAAAATATTTTAATATCAAATACATGTCATCATGAAAACCTATCAATAATCAAAACAAATCAACTTATGGAATTAAAATTTACAAATATTATCATGAAAATAAAAAAAAATTACAAATGTCTTAATTTAAATGAAAAAAAAAATTGAACCCAGCCGAATCTAAACAAAATCCATCAAAAGAGATTTGATTTGTTTTGTCCAGCCATGGAAAAAAAAAAATCAAAAGAATCATTTTTTTTTTGTTGATTTCTTCTTCAACCCAATGTATGAAAACACAAAACTAAAAAAATATACAGGAAAAAAACCGATTGAATCAATATATATAAAAAGGGACAAAAAAGCATATTATTCTTATCAAATAAATAAATAAATAAATAAATGTTTAAGAAGATGAACAAAGAAAAAAAAAACTCACTTCTAGTTTGCTTGTCTATAAAAAAAAAACTTGTTGAAAATATAAAAGCTGCATTAAAAAGATTGAAATTATTGTTATCAATTTTTTAAAAATAGCAAAATACAATGGAGAAACAAAATAGAATCCTAACATTGAGTTTGCTTTAATGGTGTTGAGTTTGAATATAGAAGAAATATCGATAGTATGAAGTTGAATAGAGAAAAACTATCGTGAAGAAACTATTGTATGGGATGGGGTAAAATTGGAAACAAATTTTTTGAAACTTAAAATCCTATCAAATCCGACCTATTTGGAACAATTTTTTTTCAAAAAAATAAGATTTGAAATCATAAATCTCTCTCTTTTTGTTTCTTTTTGTTTAGCATCCAAACACATGAAATGATTACAAATCATAACTGATTTGAAATCATCCCAAATCAAGGGGTTCCAAATAGGAGGTAAAGTTTCAATTTTGTATCCAATAAGTTTCTGACATATTCAAAATTTTTTAAAATTAAATGTTATATTAGACATAAATTTTAATTTTGTGTCTAATAAGTCTTCAACCTATTTGACATCTTTTAAATATATTTATTCCTTACAAAATTGAAAGTTTAAGATTCAATTAGATACAAAATAAAATTTAATGTCTAATAGAACAATTAATTATAAATTTTTTTGAAATCTAAGTGTCCTATTAGATACAAAATTGAAAATTTATGAATCTATTAGACATTTTTAAAGTTGAATGACTTATTAGACACAAAATTAAAAAGTTTAAGATCTATTAGATATAAAATTTAAAATTCAGAGACTAAACATTTAATTTAACCATCATATAAATATAATTTTATATGTATTGATATATAATATTAATTGCAAAAATATAATAAACTATTATAGAATTATCTACCTAAACATATATGAAAGTTGAAATATTTAAGATTTTTTAAAATAGAATTAAGTTTTTTATGCATTTAATTTTTCTAAAATGTTTACTAAAGATTAATTTCTTTTTGTATATATATGTGTGTAAAATTAAAAGAAAATTAATTAAATTAAAATAATATTATAGGTATATATTGCAAATTATATATATATATATATATATATAATAAAAAATGAAGAGAGCAGCGTTTTTTTGGTGTATATATTGAAAAATCAAAAAATCAAGTTAAAAATCAAGAGAAAGCGTGCTGCACGGGAATGAAGGGAGCAGCGTTTTTTTGGTGTATATATTGAAAAATCAAAAAATCAAGTTAAAAATCAAGAGAAAGCGTGCTGCACGGAATTTGATCCTAAGACCCTCAAGGGAAAATTGTTTAGCGTACCCCTTATCAGCCAACGAACCAAGGGATCAAGTGAAACATGCTTCAAATATATATATAACTCATCAGAGGGCACATGCCCCACCTAGCCCCAGCGTGGATCCGCCACTGGCTCTATGTGTGTTTTGCGACGAGAAGAAGTTAGAATTTAAGGTTTCATAAACCTAAATTTAGATGCTCGAAAAAGAAAAAAAAATTGAAGACCAAGATATGTCATAGAAATTCAAATTGTATAATTTTGAATTTAGTTTTTAATTTCTAGGATATGCCAAATATGTCAGTGAATTTTACTTGATTTTAATTTAATTATGCACGTGATGTATGTTTTAAATTAATTTGATTGTTGCATAAAGTATGCCATTTAGATTAAAATACCACAATAAGTTAAGCATGATCATGCATCTTGATTAATTTTTTTAATATAATTGTTATATTTGAAAATTTGATTAGGTTCTTTCCAAATAGAATTAAGATGTTTTCCTAATTAGTTTATATTTTTCATATCTTTGAATATAATTTTTATATTTGGAAAATTAAATTAGGACATTTTCTTTCTATAATTGGAATGCATATTTTCCTAATAGGATTAGGATCTTTTTCCTAATGAGATTAGAGTTTCCTTAAAATAAAGATAATTTTGATTCATGCTTTAAATAGTTTAAAAATTGAATTGAAGTTAATCTTTATTTGTTTCTAATGGGATTAGAACTTAGAATAATCCTTTAATTTTGTTTTAAAGGGTTTAAAATTGTAGAATTTTAAGATTATCCAATAAGTGAATTAGTTTTTTAATAGGACTAAAAACAAGGCTTAATAATTCACTTGGGTTCATTAATCTAATAATTAATAATTAATTAAAGATTAATGAATTTGAAATAAAAAATTGACTATAAGAGAACTCTGTCTATGGAATGTTCTATCTAGACTGGGGTATTTAAGCTGACCGAAAGAGAATACCTCTAACTGGGAATTGACCTGTGAGTTGAATTTGTCAAATTTTATTTAATTTCACTAACCATGCTCATAATGTGATTGATTTTTTTTAATAGTTTAAAATTTTGGTAGTTCACATTAAAATCAATCTAACCAACATAAGAGTTATGAAGGGTAGATTGAGAAACTTAGATAAATGAGATTAGCCTAATTTGTTTAAGTAATAGAAAACCTAATTACAAAATACTTAGTTGGAGAAGGACATTTGTCAAGATATGCTGCGATCTCTATCATCGATTTACAATGTGATATTCATGCGGGGCCTCGTGGTGGCTTTTGGACCATCCTCCCTACAGAAGGTGTTTGCGTGGGTCAATATCACGGTGAATATTTTGAGAAAGTATTGTAGTAAGTGGGAGAAAAAAATGTGTCAACATATTCTACGGTCACCATCATTAGTATACATCGTGAGATTCATGCAGGGCCTCGTGGCAACTTTTGGATTGTCCCCCTACGGAAGGTGTTTGCATGGGTCAATATCAAGGTGAACTCCTAAGAATGATAGGATTGTAGTTTTGTTTCCAATACTTGACCAACCCTACGACAACACTTGTTGGGATAAAACTGCATGATCTAAAATGATGGGTCACACTTACAAATGACTTATTAATGTTATTAATGATGCCCTTGACCAAACTAATGGTAACTAAATATTATAGGAATAAAAATTATTCTGGTATAATACTTGGTTGAGATTGTCTCAATTTAATGAATGAACACTTAACCTACCCTACGACCACACTTGTTCTAACTCACTAAAGTACCATAGCATTAGAAATTATTTATAGGGTTCATTTTTTTAAATTGTTTGATTTCTATGCTAAAATTGAATGGATAATTGTTTGCATGATGTTAAATAATATATTTTATATATTTCAATATTATGTCAATTTCTCTCATAATTTTAATTTTGAATACTGATTTGTCAAGTTGAGAAAATTTTATTACTTGAAAAAGTAACGTTAACACTATAATGGCAATGTAAAATTTTGAATTTGTCTTTATTGAGAAATGTTCTCAAAACCTGTTGCCAATGCTAATCGAATTGTTCGAGAAACACTATAAATAAAAGTAAATTTGATTTATTAGATTTATTAGATTTTTGGTGGAGAATAAATAACGCCACCTAGATAGTTGATATAAGATCCACTATCAAGATTTATTTTTTTATTACATTTAATATGTAATTCTTGGAAAATACTTAATATGTAGAATAGTTTCTACAGATTAGCACCAGGAAGTCCATCTCAGTTAGTATAGTGGGAGACATTAAGATGTCATGAAGTAAGATTGTTACTTAATGCTGAATATGGTGTTTTTAGTAACCATAAGAGAAATTCAATTTCTCAAACTTTATTACTAAAATGTTCATAAAGTATGAATTACTTTGAAGTATGAAAGTTTATATTTTCAAAATTGTTTGAAAATACATTTAGCTAAAAATAAGAACAATTTATATATGTTGACATATACTATATTACAAAATACTGAGATATTCAGGATTATAGAATCAAGAATAGAAAGACATTGTTTTCTCCTAAAAGATGATACTTGAATTTGACTGTTAAGATTGATTAACATCAACTTCAATAGGACTAGTAAGAGGTAATTCTCTAAAAATTAGTTATTACTTTACCTGTCTGTAGATCTTGCCTTTCATTATTAGATAAGGCGCTAAAGAATACTTTGGGCTTACACATTCTGACCCAAGTGGTCTGGTGAATGTAAAGGCCAAATAAAGTCATAAATATTTCATCACTCTAGTTGATGATCATTCAAGGTACAAGTATCTTTACCTAATACAACATAAGTCTAAATTTTTGAAAAATTCAAGAAAATTAAGGCTAAAGTTGAAAATTGATTAGGTAAGTTTATCAAGACATTATGATCAGATCATAGTGGAAAGTACAAGAACCTTACGTACTAAGATTTGTTGATAGAAAGTGGGATTGTATCCTAACTCTTAATACCAAGTACTATTGTGTGAACTTGTGCTGCAAGAAGAGAAACAAGACCTTGTTAGACATGGTCATATCAATAATGAATTACACACCATTACTAAACTCAGGTTAGGATATGCAATAGAGATTGCATGATGAATATGATTCTCTCCAAAAGTGACTATGAGACCATTTTGGGATTATAGAAGAGTAGTAAAATTAGTTTACAACACTTCAATAATTAGGATTGTTAAGCATAGGTGCTGAAACAAATCCAAAGAGGTTGAATGTGTTCAAAAATATGCCTAAGTGTAGGCCACTCCTAAGGAGTACAAAATGATCTTTTGATAAGGCAATCCTAATTCTCAGCCCAAAGATCCAAACTTTTGAAGCAAGAACCCTTGAATCAAAGAAATCAACACCTCCTTATACAAATTTTAGATCAACCAAGAGACAAGGCTAGAAATAGATTACCTCTTATGATCAAAGATCTAGAAGCAAGATTTGGAAATCTTGTTCTAGATTGAGTCACTCCACAATCAAACTTGACCAAGGCTTGATTGAATGGCTGACATGCATTCTACCACAAGAATTGCAAGAAAATGGTCTCAAATTTGAGAGTTCATCTCATTCCATCATCATCATCATCATCTATCCAATTACAAGACAAATCCCGTAGGTATCTATCGCCTCCTCACAAAAGTAACCCAAAACCCTTCAAATGCCCAAAAAATAGTTACAAAAGTAGTAGCCATGATTAACATGTTTAGTAACTCCTTTTCTTAACTATCTAAACTTGAAATTGAAATTTAAAAGCTCAAAAATTAGACTCAAGAGTTTATGAAACTAAAATGACAAATGAAGTCTTCAAATTGATTTCCAAACTCAAATGTTATTCATGGAAACTCCATGGTAACTTCAATCTTGCACACATTGACCTCCAAAGCTCCAAATGGTCCTTCGTCCCTCAGAATAGTTTTTAGCATATCAAATGGAGGTTGAATTGTGATCCTTATCGTCTTTTATATTAGTCCTAAAAAGAATAAGGTATTTGTATGCAAATATCATTTTTCTATAAGGAATGTCAAATAAAAGACTACAAACCATTAATAAGGTGAGGTAGTGTTAATAAATTGGTCCCAAGTGAAGCCACTAAATAGTTAACAAAAGTTGTTAACAATTTAAATTTAGTTGAAAATCAAATAGATCCTAGTCATGAATTGGATAAGCCTCATTGTAGTGGGAGAGTTATGAGATGACTCAACATTTACAATGACTTAATGGAAGCCTGAGTTTTCATGTTAGATGACAAAGTAGAAAGGTCTATTGCCCTCAAAATGAGACTAATGACAAAAGATTAAACCTAATAGGAGAAAGTAGACTACAAGTAAACTTTCTCACTTGCTGCCATACTAGAGTCTATAAGAATTAGTTAATTCATTGTTGCATATGAGATATGAAAAATGAATGTTTTGGAATTTTTTTATGAAAAGAAATCTTAGATAATGCATCTACACAAATCAATCAAAGAGGTTTATATATCCAAAGATCAAAAGTAAAAAGGTTTGCAAAATAATAAAGGTTCATTTATGAAACAAATTTTACCATTAGATCTTTGAATATAAGGTTTGATAAAAGTATCAAAATCTATGACTTTGGATAAATATTAATGGAGCTTATATAGACAAGAAAATCATTAATTACTTAGTGAATTTTTCTCATGTTTTATGTCGATGATATTTTACTCATTATGAATGATGTAAGATATTTATCTAACATAAAATGTTGACTGAGTAACCAATTTCAAATGAGTGATGTCGCAACGTCATCGCGACGCGGAGCGGCCGACATCCTAACTAGGAGTCTCTTTTGAGATAAAAGGTTTGGAGTCGCCACCAATCATCATAGGGTGTGATTGGTCATCCATTTTAGAGGAAAGAGGTAGTCTATGAAACTAGAAATTAGGCCTGGGAGTTGATTGAGTGAAGGGAAGGTGTTAGCACCCCTACAACACCCGTTTTAGAAAAAACGGTTACCACATTTTATTTCAAAATTATCCTTTTATTTATTAGTCCAAAAAAAAAATATTTTTATGCTTTATTTTGAATGTCCTAAAATTTATTAATTCACATTTTAAAAATAAAATATGAACTAATAATTGTGAGTGGCTCAAGGCCATTAGAAAGACTTGGAATTTATTTTGATATTTCAAAACAAATTCTTTATTTTATAAAATAAACAAATTATTTATGAAAAGAATTTTAAAAACGGAGGGTTCTTATTTCATAAATCTATTTTTAAAAGGAGGTAATTTCTTTTATTTCAAATTTCATTACCAAAATTTAATTTTGAAAAAATGGAGGGTTCTTATTTAAGAAATCCCATTTTAAAAGGGGCAAACTTGTTTTATTTAAAACTTTTGTTGTCAAAATGTAATTTTGAGAAATTAGAAGGTTCTTATTTAAGAAATCCCATTTTAAAAGGGGCAAACTTGTTTTATTTCAAACTTTTGTTGCCAAAATGCAAAATTGAGAAATTGGAGGGTTCTTATTTCAGAAATCCAATTTTAAAAGGGGCAAACTTGTTTTATTTCAAACTTTTGTTGCCAAAATGTAATTTTGAGAAATTGGAAGGTTCTTATTTCAGAAATCCAATTTTAAAAGAGGAAAACTTGTTTTATTTCAAACTTTTGTTGCCAAAATGCAATTTTGAGAAAGTTTCAATTAGATTAAATTAAATTTGACTAATTGGGCAGTTTCCAGGTAGAGATGTTCCCTTTGGTTAGCTTAAATACCTCGGCCTAGACAGAACGTTGAGTCCTGCATAATCAAATTTTCTTCCAAACTCATTAATTAGTTACAACTTGAGAGCTCATCTAGAAAATCTAAATTACAACCAAATTAAAACTTTATTTTAGTTGGAATCAAATTAGGAATAAATCAATTGAAACTAAAGTGAATTTGTATTTAGGAAATTCCAAATCAAATCAAATTCAAATGAAATCATCAAATAGAAAAATTTAAGCAATTTACAAATTAAGCAAATTAAGCAATTTTACGAATTAGACAATTTGCAATTTAATTCAAATCAAAACAAGCAAATAGAAAAATTCAAGAAATTTGCAAATTAAGCAAATTAAGCAATTTAACGAATTAAACAATTTACAATTTAATTTAAATTTAGACAAGTAAATAGCAAAATTCAAGCAATTTGCAAATTAAGCAAATTAAGCAATTTAACGAATTAAACAATTTGCAAATTAATTCAAATCAACAAGCAAATAGAAAAATTTAAGCAATTTGCAAATTATGCAAATTAAGCAATTTAACGAATTAAACAATTTACAAATTAATTCAAATCAAAACAAGCAAATAACAAAATTCAAACAATTTGCAAATTAAGCAAATTAAGCAATTTGCGATTTAATTCAAATCAAAATGAAACAATCAATTCTTTATTAAAATCAAATAGCAAATTAAACAATCAAATGACGAAAATAAACCATTCAAAAATTAATTGAAATTTAAATTACAACAAAGGCAAATTGACATTTAAACAACAATTAAGACTAGAATGAATTTAGACAACCATTCATGGGCTATTTGACATTAAACCAACATGTTACGGAAAAGTTAAACATTCAATTGATTGGTCAATTAACAATCCAAATTGTAATTTAAACAACAATTCAAGATTAATTGAAATTTATATTTCCATTCAAAAATTAATTGAAACTTAAATATCAATTAAGATTAATTGAAATTCAAACAACAATCCAAGGGTTAATTGAAATTTAGATAAAAAGTTAGGGCAAGTTAGAAAATAGGCAAATAAATGGGGGCCAAAAAGGGAAGTTAAAAAAGCAATTCTCCCATCTCTCACCTTATGCAGAAACAAACGAAGAAGAAAAAGAAGTGAAAGCTAGAGGAATATGGAGCTCGCTGGTAAATCACCTGCTCGTCATTCGTTTGCGCGTATTGTGCCTTTGGTTGCCGTCGGATTAGGACTCACTGGAGAAGTGGAAGTTTGAATTTGAGTAAAGGAAAGAAGAAGATGAAGAGAGCTTCCTGAATTGATGTGTTTGGAGAGAGAAAGTGGGGGTTTTAGAGTCAAAAATAGTTTTTGACCAAATGTCTCAACTTCCCTTTGCTAAAATTCATTCCTTCTTCAATTCCTCTTAATTCTTTCCCCTCTAAATTTTTTTTTATTGTCCTCCCTTCATGAATCAATCAAGGTCCCTTTTATAAGCTCCTACCACTTCTCAAATTAGTACATACTAAGTAGAGGAAGAGGGAAAGTCTAGCTACGTGCAATGAGGGAGAGAGATAATGAGGGAGAAAGATACGTGAGAGTGGGGAGAGGGAGAGAAAAATAGGGAGAAAGAAATGGGGGAAGAAGACCAAAATCGTTGAAGAAGTTGTTATAAGATATTTTGAGAAAAAGAACTTGAAAAAAAATAATAAATAAATAATTAAAATTATAATAATATAAAAAGAAAAAAAATGAAAATGAATAAATAAATAAATAAAAATCAAATCAAATCAAAACAAATAAAATCAAAATACAATCTAATCTAATCTAAAATGATAAAATAAAATAAAACACAAAAGCTTTGAATAAAGCTTAAAAAAAAGAAAAAAAAACAAAACAAAAATTAAAATCAAATCAAATTATAAAAATTATCGGACCAAATACAATATCTACAAGTGATTTGGTATATTTTACAAGTCCAAAATGGAGATTTTAAGGACAAAATGTTAACTTTGTCTCAAACATCTTATATTAACAAAATTGGTGTCAAATATTTGATATTTATATCTAAGGAAGAGTATTCTAAGATACCTCAAATGTTAAGAGCGTATGATTAATTATCTACTCTAAGTGGGAGACAATTAATGCATAAATAAGACTTAACAATTAATATACAGTTGGTTAGCATATATCAGTTAAACGAATTATATAACCATTGAGTAGAAATTTTAAAACTTTATCAAATTATCTATGGATAATGATAAATTTTTGTGTATGGAGTAAAAGATTTGATTTTAACAAGATACAACGGTTCTTACAAAGATTTAGGAATTCTATGTTAAGATAAATTTTACCTTAGGTGGTGGAGTATGGTATACAAGTTAAATTGTTTTGCTTGTAAAGCAACAAAATGACTTGTATGACTCAAATAGTTCTTTGAAGATCTGAAAGATGTTTTAGATATGATTTAGTATATCCTCTTTATTATGATAATGGTGATGCAAAGACTAATATTAAGGAAATTATAAAACACCAACGTATAGAGAATCATATAAAGAGAGAGAAAGCATCATGGTAGAGACTAGAATGGCTTTTAATAAAAGTCATTTGAATCTACATAAAAAGTCTCTTTAGGCTAAAGTGTTTAAGGATCACCTAAAATGTCTAAGTTTACGAGATAGGTCTCATCTTCGCTAGAGAAAGTGGGAGAACCTGTTGGGTATAGAGCATGCCCTAGGATACATGTCTCATCGACTTTAGTGTAAGTGGGAGATTGTTGAGATTTATGCTTGAAAGCCTCGTAATTGATGATTTATTTAATAATTAATAATAATTTAGATTATATTATTTGCAATATTATATTATCCATTATATGAAAAATCCAAAGTTATTAGTGCAATCTTGAATAATATGTAGTTGACATACATGAAGATTATGTTCAAAAAATAACCAAAAGGGTCATAGTATATAGATAAGGTTGGTTGCCTTATCTTGGTAACACTATTGATACGACCCACTTTGTAATAGTTACAAATGATTTGATCCAAATTGTTCATGTGGAGACATGTGAGTGGGGGTATCTTATACAATGAGTTTGTATAAGACTGGACCATGAAATATTTAATCTCTCTTTAAAAATCCGTTAATTGAGAAGATTAATATTTCATTAGAATGATCATATGCGACTCGATCTTAATCTTGAGTGAGTTATGAACACCTGCCTGTGAGGGCTTGTCCTTTGATTTGCATGCGTGAGAGTGGCTTTTGTAGCTGATTCAATAAGCCTACCATTTTGGGGACTTTACCAAATAGGGAGTTGAGAACATAATCTCACAAGATGGAATTTATTCCTTCCCATATAGTGTAATTAGATGAGTAGTTCCCTTAAGTGCTGATTTCAGGACTTGAACAATGCAACCCACCCTCTCACTGGCCTGAGAAAGACTTAGTTTATGATTGGATCATAAAAAAATTGTTCATTAGAGGATTAGTGGTACTTAAGGTGCAAGATGTAATTACATGGGTAAAACGAACTTTTGACCTAGCTGTAATTACAAATAACTTGTGAAGGATCGACTTGCATGTAGTGATTATATCCTTGGACACAACTTGTCCTATAGTGTATAAGAGTTCAACTCTAGGTTTATAGTGGAGTGACCCTAGAGTTAATAAATGAAAATTTATTAATTAAAGAGTTTAATTAATTCATTTTGTATCATTGGAGCTTATAATCTGCAGGTTCATAAGGTCTCCTTGCTAACTCATATGAACAAATAAGAATCAATTTTGTTTAGAGAAAATTTTAAAATATTCAAATTAAAATTTAATATATTTGATATATTAAATGAGAGAAAACATATTTAATGTATATGATATAGTAAATATCAAAGAAATTATTAATGTATTAAGATACATTAAAGAAAAGATATTTATTAAAGTTGAATTAGATTCAAATTAGGAATAGATGTCGTAGAAGAATTTAAAAATGTTTGAATAAGATTCAAATTGGTTAGATAAATATATTTTAATATATTAGATATTAAAATATATTATTTAATTATTTTCCCTAGGCCACTATAAATAGGACCTTAGGGGTGAGCCATTGTGTGCATTCTTCACAAGAGAAAAGAACTCTTGAAATTATCCTCTCATTATCTCTCTATTTTCAAGAAGGTTTCCACAAGCCTTGGTCTTGTGTTCGAGTCATAGCAAGTAGGTTTTATTGAATTGGAGTTTCAACCTTGTTAGAGATGGAGCAAGAAGATTAAAGACCCGTTAGAAATATCTCCATAATATAAAAAAGTATTTATTGATTAACCTTAGTTTTTTTTTTATTTAATTATAAGTAAAATCAAAGACAATCAAATGCTTCCACTGCAGGATGAAGTGTTCATTCCTATCAGCCTAACCATAAGCAAGAAGTTATATAAATCCCCAAAAGACCTTTCCGAGTGCAATTGGTCTCATGCAATGTCATAAGCCCAACATGTTTGTCTTGATTTTAATAACAAACATGGCATTAAGTGACTTCTTTTTATGCTTCTAAGAGAACTCCTCATTCATATGCAAGAATTTACAAATAGTCATGCTAATATTTATTCTAGTCTAATTATCACTCTCTCAAGCAATAAATTAAACCAACAAAACATGCAAACTTTGACCAAAAGCTAACACTCATTATGAACATACTAGCATGAATGGTTATAAGCATAATCAAATTATGAATTAACAACTAAAACAATAAATTCAACAGCTACATCAATCCCCTAGCTAAGGTATAGCCACTCATAATCACTGAAAATATATCTAGCCTTATACAAGAGAACTACAACAAAAAGGAAAAAGAAACACTGCAAGAAAACAGGTCTATTACAGCGGTTTTTTTACAGTGGTTTTTAAAGCATGGCAAGAGTTTACACAATTGCAGTAGTTTGTCACAACACAAAAAAAAAACCATTGCAATTTAGGTATATTGCAACAATTCGTTTGCATCAATTTTGAAATTGTTGCAAGTTTATACAATTACAACGGTTTGCTAACGACATATTTCTAAACCGCTGCTGTTCACACGTAATTTCAAAAGAGAAATGAGACACATGGAATGAACCTAATTTATATTGATTTGAATGTAGTGGAGTATAATCTCTAATTTGTTTCTCTTATTCTTTCTCTCAAATGTACATATGTCTAGAGGGCTTTGCAGCTTGTTCTTGAAAGTGGATTTGTTTTGAGGGCTTCACAACTTGTTTTCGAATGTGGATTTGTCTCAAGGGCTTTGTAGCTTGTTCTTGAACGTAGACTTGTCTCAAGGGATTCATAGCTTGTTCTCGAATGTGGATTTGCTTCAAGGGCTTTGCAGCTTGTTCTCGAAAGTAGATTTGTCTCGAGGGCTTTGCAACTTGTTCTCGAATGTGGATTTATTTCAAGGACTTTGCAATTTGTTCTCGAATGTGAATTTGTCTCGAGGGCTTTATAGCTTATTCTCAATCTTCAAAGTCTTTTGGTCTTCAAGGCTTTGGTTTAGAGAGTGTTTAATCTTCAAAAGTTGAAGAAATCTTTCGGTCTTTGTTTTCTGAATTCTCTCTAAGTCTTCTCTCTTAGATTTTCAACTTCTGAACCCTTCAAATGGAGAAGAACTCCTCTATTTATAGAGCTTCCATGGGCATGTGGGCTTGGGCCTTTTAGGCTTATGAACCCAACCATTGGACTTGGGCTTTGCTAAATTTGGGCATAGACCTTTAGGCTTGGATTTTGTTAAATTAGGGTCTCTCATTTGGATTTTGTCTGAAATTGACCTAAATTACATATAACTCAATTTGACCAACATAAACTTAACTCATTTGATCAAATGATTATAATGAGGATGTACGACATCTTTGGATTTTCCATTATTTAATTTAGGGATCCATGAAAATTTGTAATTGATTCTTAATTAAATGATTTTGTCATTACTTTTAAGTAATGACATGACAATTTCTAATTGGTTAAAATTTCTATTCCAATAAATGCCACATTTTCGAGATTTATGTGCCGATATGCGTGGATGAATTTTGAAAATGATAATTTTGAGTCAAAATGTGAGGTATTTGTTTCTAATTTTGACTCCATTTGATATGTCAATTGAATCAAAATATGAATTTGGCTCAAAATTTTGATTTGATTTTTTTTTGACACACTTTTCATGCCAATTAATCAAAATTGCAAGTTTGATCAAAATTTTGATTTTTTCTTGCTTGACATAAAATTTTGATTTGAACTTAGTAGAATTTATGCTCTACCTTGATTCAAAATTTGAACTTGAGGCAAGGTTAAAGTTTTACCCAAATTTTTATTTGAAATTGAAATAGGATTTGGAGTTCTACCTAATTTTTGTTTGAACTTGGAATAAAATTTGAGATTTACCCAATTTTGATTTGAGATAAGATTTGGATTATGCCCAAACTTTTTTTTAGATAAAATTGAAATTCTAACATGATTTTGATTTGGATAGTATTAATTTTATCAATTTTTGAGTTAGGATAAAATTTTGATAGTGTCCAAATTTTGACAACCAATTCTCATGGTAATTTGATTCGAATTGAATTAAATTTGAAATTTGTCCAACTTAACTTTTGATTTAAAGTTGGACCAATTTGAATTTACAAATTGAATCAAATTCCATATATTTTATCATAATCTAATTTGATTTAGAATTTGAATTATGATATTGAGATAGTTTGAATTAAAAAGAAAAAACCCAATTTGATAAGAATTTTGGAATATAATTTGACCCAAAATCAAATTAGAATTATAATTTAAATTGGAAACACTTGTTGAAATTTGGATTTTTTTTTTATATGCCACAGCTTCCACCTTTTATTATTACTAGTCAAAAACACGTGCGTTGCACGTGGAATTTTGTAGTTTTAATTTATATTAAAAATTGCATATATCTATCTACGTTGTGTTAAGTTAATTTTAAGAGAATAGAATTTAAGAAATTGTAATAGATTAGATGTGTATTGAAAGAATTAAAAATATTTAGATAGAAAAAGAATAAAATTGTAAGATTGCACATATCAAAGAAGAATTTCTTTATAAACAATATTTTTGGTACAATTCGAAGGTAAATTATTATTACCTATTGGTTTGATCCAAACTTTTGTTGTCTTCATTGAAATTCCTCTTGATAGTGCAACATAGAGTTGTCCATGAGAAAACACATGTTCAGGAAGATATATTCCAACATTAGGAATTGTTTGTCCTTGTGCTTTGTTAATTGTCATTGCAAAGCATAGCCGGATAGGGAATTGTTTCCTCTTGAACTTAAATGGATATCCATCATCATTTGGCAGGCTTAATGGTATTTGTGGGAGAAAAACTTGTTTTCCCGCATGATCTCCCGTTGCTATTTCAGCATGTATAATATTTTTGCCAAAGGATCGACACACCAATCTTGTCCCATTGCATAATCCGTTGGAAGGATCTAAATTTCTCAACAACATAATGGGACAATTTACCTTCAATATAAGTTTATGCGGTGGTATTCCATTTGGTAGTAGGGAATTCAAGAACTCTTCCTGATAATAAGCATTGGAGTCATCCATTGCCTGATCAAAGCTGATGAAAGTTCTAGTTTCTCCTGGAAAAAGCTTTATCAGTTCTTCATTTAAACTGTCGACATGGTCATTTGTTGTTGCCAAGATAGCTCTATCCGTTATGTAGTTTGCTGATCTAGCGTGAAGTTCTAGATTTGGATATATGTTGCTTATGAATTCCCCTTTGGAACCATCTCCAGAATTTGTAACTACAATTTCTTCGGGCAAGTTAATGATATCATCTCTAATAGTAGGTTCCTTTCCATCCCCAACTCGCAAAATAAAATCTGCAAATTTTGTATCATCAAATGCTCTCATATTCTTTTTTAGTTGAATTTTGTGCATTTTATCCCAGAGATATGATTTTCTCAAACTAACTGCAACTGTTTGTTGTCTTGTTCCTTTAGGAAGCACTGGAAGCACCTGGCGAAAATCTCCTCCGAAGACAATTACTTTTCCTCCAAATGGATGAGGACAATCCATTATGTCTCTTAATGTTCTATTAACTGATTCAATTGTATATTTTTTTTCCATTGGAGCTTCATCCCAGATTATTAGTTTTGCCTTTCGAATTAATTCAGCCCTTGCACTTTGTTTTGATATGTTGCACATTGTTGTTTCATTTGCTTCCAAGGGAATGTTGAACCTAGAATGTGACGTTCTTCCTCCTGGCAAAATTGACGCTGCTACTCCAGATGTTGCAGTTGCCAAAGCTATCATTCCTTTTGACCTTACCGTAGCTAAAAGTGCTCGATACTTGATCTTCTTTTTTTTTTTTATGCTCTTGTTATTTGAATTCTTCATTTTGATTTATGCTATGGGTCTTATTGAAAAAACAATTCATGTGAAATCTATTCATAGAATGGAAATAAGCTAAAGAAATTATGAAGTTGGAAAAAATAGACAAATCATTTAAAGACCAAATTTAAACAATAAATTTACGCACCTATTAAATTTCCCTTATCAACCAATGATGTAATGGTTGAAACTTCAATGAAATTGAACTTCAACATATCTAAACCAAGAGTTTCTTCAATTTCTTCAACCTCTGATGATGAAGATAAGCTGATTTCAATCTCATGATTAACATTTGGGTATTTGTTATTCACCGATTTTACGTTTCCATTCTGAATGAAATAAGATTTATTTTTTTCCATATTATTTCCTATTTTTTCAATTACTTCATTGAACATGACAGCTTGTATTTTTATCCACTGCAAGTACAAAAATGTAGAAAGGTTACGAATAAAAATAAATAAATAACTTTAGAAATTTAAATTCATAGATGAAAGTAGTAAAATGAGTTTCATTTAAAAATCTACCTCTTCATCTACCAAAATGAACTTCAAGAGATTGAGATTCTTATCTTCACAGGATTGAATATTTCCTTTTCGAAGAACCAGCACTTTAATTCTCCATGTTTTGTTGAAAGGCTTCAACTCTCTAATAAAACAGTATGACCCAAGTGCAGACATTTTTGAAATTTTGAAGATTCGTAGATTTTCAAATTCTAGAAAAAGTTGCTAAGTTTATCGTCCCCTTCATGTTTAAATATAGAAATTTACAAACGTTCATATGAAATTGAATCAACATGATCATAAATGTTTTAAAAGTCAATTTAATTTCCATAATGAATTTAGGAATTTAAATGACTTTAGAAATTCTAAACCATAATTAGGATCTACATGATCATAAATGTTTTAAAAGTCAGTTTAAATTCCATAATGAATTTAGGAATTTAAATGACTTTAGAAATTCTAAACCAACCCACGATTTGTATTCTACATTAAATGCCAACAATCACTTTTATTCTCAATTAAATTAAAAAAAAACCCACGTTTTTCCCCTTAATTAGCACATAATTAGGAAAATTGTTTCCAAAATTAAATAATTATGAGAATTTTGAATTTGAAGGACAAAAAAGCAACCCACGATTTGTATTCTACATTAAATGCCAACAATCACTTTTATTCTCAATTGAATTAAAAAAAAACCCACGTTTTTCCCCTTAATTAGCACATAATTAGGAAAATTGTTTCCAAAATTTAATAATTATGGGAATTTTGAATTTGAATGACTAAAAAGCCACCAAAGTAATAGTGAAAATGCCTATAACGAAAAGGCGCAGTTGGTATAAAAAGTTTCTCCCTATTGTGGCATTTGTATATACTATAGATTAATTTAGGACATGCCAATTTTTGTCTTCAAATTAAATTTGGGATCTATGTCAATTTATAAATGGTCTCAAATTTAATTATTTGTAGTTTCATCAATAATTTGGAATAACGACATAGCAATTAGGGATTGGCCGAAATTTCTCGGCCAACAACTGCAAATATGTTTCTTGTGACAATTAATTTGCAACATATTTATTAATCGTTGCAATAGAGTGGGCCGAAGCAATTGCATTCTAGCTTGTGTGTCACCATTGCAATATTTTAATACAATGACAACAATTTTACTAGCAACATATAAACAAATCCTTGCAAATGTGACAATTGCAACGGTTTAAGTGTAGTGTTTTTTAAAATTGTCGCAAGTTGATATAAAATTGTAGCAGTTTTCTAGTAACATATTTACAAAGTGTGGTCAATATATCTATTGCAATGCCTAATTATCAACGATTGTATTAACCATTGAAAATTTGCAATATATATATATATATATATATATATATATATATATATATATATATATATATATATATATATATATATATATGTAGTTATGTTTATTTGCAACATTTGTGTTAACTGTTGCAATAATTTAATACAACATTTTACATCAATATTTTTAAAAATTGTTTCAATTTTTTGTATTGAAGTACTTTGTTTATTATATAAAATTTCTTGTTTGTACTACTTGTTTATATTTAATTGCTTTGAAAGAATATGCTAAAATTTGTTATTGGTTTGTTGTCACTTTGGTGCATAGAACTTAAGATTGAAAGGGCCACATTTTGCAAATTTTAATTTTATTTTACTTTTTAATTTTTCAATATATTATTTATGTTTTATTTTTTAGTTCATTTTTTTAGCAAAAATTAAAATAAAAAATGCTTGGTAATTTGAAAAAAAAAAAGCTTGGAATCTTTTAATGCAATTTCCTAATTTGGCACATTATATATCTGTGCACACACAAGAATATAAAAAATATTTTTTTAATCTTTAGTAAACTATTTTAGAAAAATTAAATGCATATAAAATTTAATTCTACTTTTAATAAATATGTGGTAAATATTTCAAGTTTCATTCTATTGTTGATATATTTATGTAGACAATTCTATAACTATAATTTTGTTATTAATATTCCTTGATTCAAATGTCATATATGGATTTAAAATTATATTTGTATGAAGGTTAAATTGCAATATTAGTCATTGAACTTTCAAATTTGTGTCTAGTAGATCCTTAAACTTTAAAAAGGATTTGAGAGATCTCTAAACTTTCAAATTTTTGTCTAATAAGTCCCTGACCTTTAAAAATATCTAATAAGTTTGTAAACCTACAATTTTATATCTAATAGATATTTGACATATTCAAAATTTTAAACAATTAATTGTTCTAAGAGATCAATTTTAATTATATATCTAATTGAACCTTAAACTTTCAATTTTGTATCTATTATATTCGTGAATTTTAAAAAATATTGAATATGTTAAGGACCTATTAGACATAAAATATAATAAAAATTTTAGAAACTTTCAAATTTTAAAATCCTAACAAAATTGAAAGTTCATATACCTATTAGACATTTATATGAATTTGTGCCCTTTGACATAGTGTTGGATATATCTGCCATTGAACCAGACATTTGAAAGTTAAATGAATGAAACAAAATATTTGAAAGTTTAAGGATCGAATTAATATAATTAAATAAAGGTTAAATGTTAAGTGAATTATAAAAAAAACAATTAAAAGTTTAACAACCAAATTAAGAAAATAAATAAATTGTGAATGTTCCAGGTAATAAAATAAGACTTGAACTAATATAATTTAATGAAAAATGTATATTATCTAATTAAAATAATTATTACACAATTGTACATTTATTTTTTTAAATTATTAAGATCTTACCTAATAATTATTTATAGAATTTTATTTTTTTTATCAAATAAAATATTACTATTAGTTTTAAAATAAAAAATAAAAAATATTGATATTTTGTGGAACATTCTATATATAGTTATTTATTTTTTTAAAAAGATATTGTTTTATTTTTAAGTTGTTCTAAATTCTAATAGATATTAAAAAAAGAAAAAAAAAGAAAAAAGAAAAAAGAAAACAACTTTGCTGCCTCCTCACTTTTCCCAATTTTTAGGTTTTCACGTTTTCCTCTCTTTCCTTCCTTTTGTCTTTCCCTCTTTCCTTCTCACATTCTACCTTTTAGTTTACCCTCTTCCTTTTCAACATCTTGTACTCATCATCAACAAAATTCCTTCCTCTCCTCCCCATTTGGCCTCTTATGCTCTAAGCAAGCCCAAGATTTTTTATTGGTAGGTTTGTGTAGTCATGCTTATCTCAACTTAACAGGTTAGTGTATGTAATTTTCTTGTTCATCGATTCTTTTCATGTATTATTTGTTTAGTTTTGTTTCTCTTTTGCTCATCATTTTAACTTTTTTTTTTATCGTCTACCATTTGATAATTTGCCTTTACAGAGTTAGTCTTAAGAGTACTGGAAGTTGTAAATATTACGACCACTTCTCCATAAAAGAAGGAATAAACTCTGTACATTTCGAAAAGAGATGAATGTGTCCCTGCATGGACTGACCTTCTCCATCCTCCAATTTGTGAAAAATAGAAAAAAAAAAATTTAAGTGTTTTGAAGCAATTTAAAATATTAAAAAATACATTATTATTATTATTATTTAAGCAAACATAGAAACATATTGTATGTGAAATTTTAATACTGTATTGCTTTGCCCATCCTTCACATAAACCTTAAAATTTGTTGTCCAAAATTTGAGAAATTTTAATATTGCATTACTCATGGGCAAAGTATTTCTCATGCTTAATAGTTATTGATTTTTTATACTCTGCTTTCTAATCAATTGGAAGCAAATTATTTGATTTAAATTTACTTTTGTTTCTTACTATCATTGTTATTTTGATGTCTTTTTATTGGATACTTTTGTAGGTGACTCAATTGTGGAAAATTTAGCAAGTAATATGACGTTGCAAGCTTCTACAAGGCCACATATTAATTCTAAACAAATCTTCACCAGAACAACCTATAAAAGATTTGTGAGTACAAAAAATTATATTTGATTTGAATTGAATGATGATACTCATTAGTTAAGGAAACCATTTAGGGGTTGTTTGGGGCACTGAGTGGGTTATAATAACATGGGTTATAATAATCTGTGGGTTATAATAGTTTGTAGAATTATATAATATTGTTTAAAATGCAGAGTTGTTTAGTTTGGGGTTATAATAGTCTGTGTTTGAGGTACAGAGTACTCCACAGGTTATTATAACACACGCCCCAAACTAGTACTAAGTGCTCTTGGCTTGTAACTATTTTGTAGAAAGTTACTCTTGCGAGGCTTGTAACTATTTTTTAGAAAATTACTCTTAGGTTTGTAACATTTTTTTAATAGTTCAACAATTGCATGGTGGGGGATCGACTACCATCGACTTTTATATGTAACCCTAATCATGTGTTTTTGTAACCAATTATATTAATTTATCATGTGTTCTTGTAACTAATTATAGTACTATGCTGGGATTATACTTGTAACTAGTTGTATTATTTTGTTTGGTATGTGTTCTTGTAACTAATTATATTACTTTGTATGCTTTGTTTTGTATACGTTGTCTTTATCATGCATGTGTTATATAAATGGTTCATGTGAAATGCACATGACACCAAATTTGATGCTTTTTTCATTTGAAATTTTTTTAGGTTATTGATTTTGATGGACAAGAGTTGGATAAACCAAAGAGTTAGTAAGGAATATTTAGATCGAGTAAATAATATTTTGAATTTTTCTTCTGAGAAAGGATGTCAAGATGGAAAGATTTTATGCTTGTGCAAAAAATGTGTGATTACAATATGGATGAATAAAAACAATATCAAAAGGTATGCAATTGATTTTCTTCTGAGAAAGGATGTCATTTGGTATGCAATTGATTTGCAAAAGGTATACTTGTCGGGTTTTTCATGGTGAATCTATATTGACTTATTCATGTAACCATGGTCAACCTTCAAGTGTGCCTCATGTACATGAAAGTTCAAATATACATGACCATGATAATATGCATGATATGTTGCAAGATATTTTTGGACACACAGACGTAGCCGATTCTGAAAGAGATTGTGAAAATGTTGAACCATTGATAGGAGAGAGATCAAATGAAGAAGTATCAAATTTTTGTGATTTGGTTAGAGTTGCACATTGCGAGTTATATTCAGAACATGTGGTAGCTCAAGATGGATTACATATGAGAAAAATTTGTCAGGTGTATCAAGGTCACAATCAAAGAAGTCAGAGAAAATCTGCCAAAATATTACAGTACTTCCCATTAAAGAGTAGGTTACAAAGATTATACATATCTTAAAAAACGGTTGACCATATAAAATGACATGATGAAGGGCGTAATAAAGATGGAGTTCTTAGGCATCCTGCTAATTTTGAGGCTTGGAGATCATTTAACACGCGATTTCCTGACTTTCTATCAGATTCTCATAATGTTAGACTTGTATTAGTTAGTGATGGCTTCAATCCTTTTGGAATCATGAGTAATAGTTATAGTATATGGCCTGTTATACTGATACCTTATAACTTACCCCCATGGGATGTGTATGAAACAATCTTATTTAATTCTTTCTATATTAATTCCTGGTGCAAAAATGCATGGAAATAACATAGACATATATTTACACCAATAGTTGGTGAACTCAAAGAGTTGTGGGACGTAGGTATATCTACTAATGATGCATCCAAAAAGAAAATGTTCATACTTCATGCAACTTTAATGTGGACTATCGGTGACTTATCTGGATACAATAATCTATCTGGATGGAATGCTCATTCTAAGTATGCATGCAATTCTTGTGGGTTTGACACATGTTCAATAAGACTGAAACATTCCAAAAAATATTGTTTCATGGGCCATAGGAGATTCTTAGATCTTGATCATAGATTTTTATATGATAGGAGATTTGATGGTACCATTGAAGATAAAATAGCTCCAATACCACTTTCTAGATCAAATATTCTTCAACAACTACAAAATGTTAATGCAACTTTTGGGAGAATGACACCAACTGAAATGAAAAGGTGTTCAATATTGGAGAAAAAAAACATGTTTTTCTCACTTCCTTATTGGGAGTATAATCTTCTCCATCATAATTTAGATATGATTCACATTGAAAAAAATATTTGTGATAATATACTCGGAACACTTTTAAATGATCCAAGTAAGACTAAAGATCATTTAAATGCACATTTAGACCTTGGAGAAATGGGTATAAGACATGAACTTCACCCTCAATCTTGTGGTTCAAATAAGACATATCTACCACCAACTTGTTTCACAATGAACTCTGAAGAGAAGAATATCTTCTGTTGCATGCTTAAAAGTGTTAAAGTTCTAGATGGATATGCTTCAAACATTGCTCGATGTCTTGATGTAAAACAAAAAAAGATACAAGGCCTGGGATGATATGTATGTCTGATGTGTGGAACTTACGAAATGGCCATTAGATAGTTGTTGAATTTAATAACTCAGATCAACCTATTAAGGGTGGATCAAGCATTAGAAAACTTTTTAAGAACAATTGCAAGAAATTGTCAACTCTACCCTTTGAACTATGATTACTGGAGAAAAGTACCAAAAATGTACAAAGATGAAATTTGGGGTGTGTTAGAGGTATGCATCAAATATTGTTCTTATATGATATATTGTGTATCTATGTATTAGTATTTTTGATTTGATTTACTTTTATTATATCAGTCAAAGTTTACCCTTGGCGAGAAACATAAGAAATGGTGTATCATCATTGTCAAGAAAGTGGGGCAGCTATAAATGCAATTTAAGAGGGCAACATGTGACCAAATATGACTACGAAGATCAATGTCTACGACATAAACCATATGATATACCAAGGGATTAGTGGGCTTGTTTAGTATCTTTTTGGTATCTAGTTGAGGAACTGGTAATTATTTTTACTTCAAGTTAGCATTAGTAATTTTTCATGAAACTGACATTTGCATATTATATGAATATGACAGAAACAAAGTGCTAGAAACATGGAGATAAGAAAAAAACAAAAGTTCACTTCCATGTGATAGGAAAAGTTTAGCTCACAAAGCAGATGTGAGATGGTAAGCATATTTTTTTATGACAACATTATTTATGTTTAATATTATTAGCAAGTTCTTGTATCATGATAGAAAGAAACACTTGGATGAGATCCTACAAGAGTAGAATTGTTTATATCATCTCATACGCAAGAAGATTGGACTTTCATTAATGAAGAGGCGACTGCAATAATTGTAAGTTACAAATAAATGTATACCTTTTGATATATTTTTAAATAATACTTTATAAATTTTATAGAAGAAATTGCGAGATCATGTTAAACAAAATCAAAATAGCTCTGGAGTCAGTCCTTTTGAAAATAAATTTTTTGCACAAGTTATAGGTCAAGAGCATTGTGGATGTATCCGTGGCAAGGGATTGGGTTCCATTCCCACTCAAATGTTTAAACATGCATCACGTCGATTTGTTGGGGTTGAGATTTTTAATGAGTCTAATATGCAAAATGTAGATGAGAGCTTTACACTTTCTATAGTTGAGTCACATATAGCTGAGATATTTTCAATTTTGAGGTGAAATAGTGATGCTCAAGCTAGTAGTGCAAGCGAGACTCATACATATAGTATTTCAAGATAGGTATAATTTTATTTATACATTAAAATTTGTTATTTCTTGATCAGATTTAATTATAATTATTTAATTAGCAACAATTTAGAGCAAGTAGTGCAACTTCATATATATACTATTTTTGTTTATTATTTAGGATCTTGAAGATAGCACACATGGAAATGATGCATCAAGTGCATGAAGCTAACTCAACCACTTTCATAATACTTATTCAAGATCCCGAAGATAGCACACATGGGATGCTGTAGGCATATCTTATTGAATATTCTCATGTTTTAAATACTTTTTTGTTGAACTTTTTAAATTGTTGTTTCAAACATAAAGTGTTTTGGGTTTAATTTTAAAATATTTTATATGTTGCAAGAGATGATCTATTATAAGCATCTATTGTGCATATATATCCAGACAACATTAAGTAATGAACCATTGCAATATATGAAAAAATGGTACGAAACAATTGATAAAAAAATATTTGTTAATACTATTGCAATAAAAAGCTCATTACCATTTTTATTAAAGACAATATTGAAGCAATTTTTATTCAATTGCTGCAGTTCAAAATATTGCTACTACTAGTCTAGCAATGGTTTAAATTGTTGCAATAGGTTGAGAAAAAGTATTGCATAAACTTGTAATGGTTTTGAAATTGTTGCAATAGGAAACATATTATCGATGCTACGAAAAGTAATATTGCATCGATTTTTGTTGTTGCAATTGTTGCAAATTAAATAAGCGTTGTTATAAGTCTTGTAGCATTATAAAATTGTTGCAATAGGTAAAAGAAAACCACTACCATAACTTGCAACGCTTTTGAAAATTCTTACAATAGGAATCCAATACCGCTATTATGAAAGGAGATATTGAAGCGATTTTAATTGTAATTGCAACAGTTTGAAATAACGCTGCTATTGGTCTTGCAATTATATTCAAATCGTTGCAATAAGAAGCCTTTGATCACTGCTATTGAAAACGATATTGCAACGATTTCGACTTTTGATTCCAGCGCTCTTAAAAATCGTTGCGATTGACCTCTCATCACTGCCTTTCCAAGCGGTTGCAAAATCGCTGCTATATATTATTTGTAGCGGTTGCAAATTGTTGCAAAAGGCTAAAAAAACCTACTGTGTTGTGCAAAAACTCACTACGCAAGCATGCACAATCGTAAGTAGTAAATGGTAAACAAGGTCGATTCCACGAGGGCTAATTTAAGAAAATTTGTTGAAATTAAGCACAAACTCGCCAATGCAAAACTAAACTAAAATGCAATTAAACCCGCAAATTGACTAAAAACAAGCACCAAAGTGACTACTAAACTAAGAAAGAGACTTAAAAAGGCAAATTCTAACTTTAAACAAAGAATTGAGAGGCTAAAACACGTACTAAAATGATAAAAACAGAGGGCTAGAATTTAGGAAAGTAGTAATTGTTTTTGCCCAGTTGAGGTCAGCAATGCTATAGCATCACACACTACAATGTTATATAGAACGAAAACTTCACATGAAACCGATCCAAAAACTTCTCAAACTCATTTTTCTTACCTTTAACACTGAGTTAAGCATATGTCCATGAAAACCCAATACTAATGAACACTAATAAGTCCCATATTCCCCAAAATCACATGCTTAGAATGTATGTCTATACCCTACAAATTTTACCCCTTAAGGAGAAATCCCTTGCTCCATATGTGTTAATCTACCAATTTACTTGTGTTAATCTACCAATTTCTAACTCTTTCTGTATTAAGAACTAGTTTGTGCCTTACTTAAGGTGATCAAGCTCAAATAAGAACTTTTAATAAACACCACAAATGAATGTATAACTTCATAAAAGTGCATTGAATCAAGAGAGTTCAAACAACCAATTAAATCGTTTAATTCCAGCCCTAAAAAGACTTAGCCCATAACTTCAAAATAGAAAATAAACCAATAGAATTCAGAAGCAGCAAACATCTTGAGAATAATCTAAGAGTTACACCAAAATGACTACAAAAGTATGCTAACTTAGCTCAAAGCTTAAGAAAAAGTAAGGGCAATACAAAATCAACAAGCTAGAATGTAAAACTAGAAAGCAAATGAGGAAGAAAAAGTAGAGGATGATGGAGTTTCTTCTTCCTCTGAAAAAAACAGCTTGAAAATCGCAACTCCCTTCTCCTTTTTTCCATTTTTTGTGGGATTTTCTCCTTTTCGACTCTTCTTTTCTCCTTCCTGATGGCTTTTCCTTCTTTTCTTTCCCCTTAAGGGCTGATTTTTCTCTCCCATTCCACGTGGCTACTGACTAATGGTCTATTTTTAACCTTTGCTAACTCCCACATTGATGTAAGACTTAAATTTTGCTAAAAACTCTGCGTCCAGATGTGGTTTGCGATGCTGAAGCATTGTTGACCAAAATAGAAATGTGTGGTTTATAATGCTGTTGCATTGTTAACCACATTCCGCTGCCAGCTCATAAAATTGGCCCAAAAGCCCAAAATTTCCTCAGCCTAACTTTATATTAACCTATCCAATTGAGAGAAAAATCAACAAGACTAAAGAAAGAATAGATGATTTTTCAATACTCACACTTGCTTAATTAACTGACAATGAAATGCAAATAACTCAATTTTTAGCGAGGTTTAAGAATGAAATTGTAATAATTTACTCCCATTTCATGCGATTATCACCGTTGCTATAGATGACTTTTCCTATAGTGAAGAATTCTAAGTCACGTGTGGTGCAAAAATTTATTACGCAAGCATAAGCAATCGTAGGTAGTAATTGGTGGACAAGGTCGATCCCACGAGAACTAAAGTAAACAAATTTTATAAAATTGAGACTCACTAAAAACTAATGCTAAAGCAAACTAGGTAAAGAAACTCAAGGAAAGATTAGGCAACAAACGACTCAAAATAAAGCAAGTAACAATAATAACTAAACACTAGAATTAAGGACTTCAAATGACAAGTTAAACGAAACTAAAAATGATAAAAAGAAGCAAGTTGGGATTTATGAACTCCTAAAACTTAAATTCTGTTTTAGCCCAGTTTTCTATAGCAAAGTCATAGCAAAGTTCAAGCAATAAACGGAAATGACTAATTTGTGCCCGAAACTTCTTCCAAAATCACGAGCTACGATTTATAAACTAAGTTCAACATACTCCTATGAAAATCCAGCCATATAACACAATTAAGCCCCTATTTCACTTGTTTTGCAAGCTAAGAATATATGTCTATACTCTTAAATTCCTTATCAAAATAATAATGAATGAACTTGCATCATTTGTGCATTTCCACTAGTTTTCAACCCTTCCGGTATCAAAAACTAGTTAGAATCCTACCTAAGGTGATCAATCTTAAGCAAGAAAGAGAGATAAATAAACACCTACAAATGAAATGCTCAACACTTGCAATAGCTATAACAAAAGGGCTTCCACACAAAATGTTGGGATTCCATAAATCCCAACTCTAAATAAATTAGTTCATGCTAAAATTAAACCTTAGACATAGAAAATCAAAGCTACAATAATCCATAGAACAATTAGAACAAACCAATTTATCAAAAAACTACAATCTATAGTGAAATCTAAGAAGAGATAGAACTAAGAATAGAAGGAAGAAAAGTTTTGAGGTAGGAAATGTTGAAGCAAAGTTGTTTCACTTTGAGCTTCTTCTTCTCACGAACTCCACTGTAAGCTTTTTCTCCTTCCTCTGAAAATCGACTACTCCTCCTCTATTCTCTCCACGTTGCTTATCTTTCAATTTTCTATTTATATGGAGGGCTAGGTGGCACATTTAAGGGCTGATTTGTCCATTTTAAATTAGGTGGCGCTGAGTCATATGCCAAATTTACGCAACTTTTTTCAGCTCACAATGCTACAGTAATCCCATAGCAAAATGCTATCCTCAACATTCTATTTTTCACAATGCTACATCTCTGCTACAACAATCCCATAGCAAAATCCTATCCTCAACTTCATGTTTTCTACCTTTAAAAGCAAAACAAAGGATAAGAGAACTCTTCTTGAAAACACTAGAATAGTTGCAAAAACTAGTAAACTAAGGGAAAATAAAACTAAAAACAACCTTAACTTAACTTCTAAGATAACACCGAACAAACCACACAAAACATAGGAAAATAATGCAAATCAGTCCTACTTTGTCTCATAAAAATCCATGAAAAGCGCTAAAATAATCATATTTCATAAGATTATCACACCTCCAAACTTAGACATTACTCATCCTCTAGTGATGCAAAAAGATGACAACAAACACTACACAAGAGTTAACAGTGGGAGAACAATGAAAGCTAGGACTATTTGGTCCTTAGGTAGGTTTTCCTTTCTCATTCACATGTAGCACTACATGCCATGACAAAGTTGTTTGCAAGATAAAGAAACCTTCTAGTGTGTGTGTGCAAGGCCTTAATTAACCAGCCTCTCCTAAGCAACTTTAAAGCTTAAGTCTTGGAACTTAGTGTGCAAACAATAATTGTATTCAATAAAATGCTTATCCATAAGATAATGAGTTTACATATGAAGCTCTCCAAATAGAGATCAAAAGGCCTTACTCTATTTTATTTCAATACAACATTCAAAAGGATGGGGACGATATGATCATAATTTTTCTTCTTCTTTTTTGTTCTTCTCATTTTTTTTTCAAGAAAACCCCTCTTTGTCAAGCCTTCGCTTTAAACACCAACATTGGTGATGAAAGTTGCCTAACTACGAGCACTATCACTAAGATGGGTCGCTTTCGCATACTCATACCTCCTGCTATTGTTCAATTCAAAGATAAACATGGGTGTCATGTCTATCCTTGGTTTACTAAGCCACTTGAGATAGAGGAGTATCTCTTTCTTTTTCTTTCTTTCTTTCTTTCTTTTTTTTTTCAACAAAATGAACGAGACCACTCCCCCAAACTTGAGATTTGCTAAAGATTCGCTCACTAATCTTAATTCAAAACATCAAATTGATATACATTTGTCTCTAAGATCTCTTCAAACTACTAAAATTTTTTAAGAATAACAAGCTAAGTACTTAGGGCCTAAGTGTTAAGAGATTCTTTACCCTACTCCCTAATTTGTCATATCAGAAATGCCACATGCAAATTTTAAGGAAAGAGCCTAACTTATCATCATGGGAAATATACCGAACCAATAGAGACTCCCACAAGCAACTTGACACAAAAAAAAAAAAAAAAAACTAAACTAACACAACAAGACTTCCTCCACAAGACAAAACCAAAGCATGCTCCAACAAAAATAACAAGGAAAAAGAACTGCAGCAGAAACACAAACACCCACCCCTAAACTTAAGGATTTGCTGTGTCCCACAACACAAAAGAAAATGGAATGAACATAGCCCAAACAAAATTAACCAATGATCCAACACTTTAATGATACTTCAACATTCAACCAATGAAAACTATGACTAAGGGTTCAACTAGCATGAAAAGAAAGAAAAATGGGAAAAAAAATGAGTAAGAAAACTCCCCTGTTTTTGCTGCTACAATGCTGCAGCAATGCTGCAGCATTACTGCTTCAACCGAAGCATATTTGTACATAAAAATTGAGAATTTTCAGCGCTTGAACATTAATTCCTCCTTTCTTTCATTGGCTTTCTCCCTTTTCACCTAAAAAACTCAATAGGCTCTAAAGCAACAACTTTTCAAACACAATAAACTACCACAAAATCATAAACGTAAAAATGAAAGAAAATGAACAACAAATAAGAACAAAAAGAATGGAAATACTTAGCTTGATTGGGTTGCCTCATTGAGCGTTTTAATTTAAGTCCACAACCCAAGTCAACAACATCTTTCATGAGACTTTGAAAGGACTTGAAGTTGCCTTTCATTCATTTTTCATTTCCTTTTTCATCTTTCTCTTTCTTTTCTTTTTTGGAACTCTTGCTCTTTGATTTTGAATTTTCTTGAACCTACTTGATTCAAAGTACCACACCCACTTGTTCTTCTCTCTATCATTTGGGTAGCACATCCCTTTTGATGAACTCATTATTTCAAACTGTTTCCCTTCTATGAATGGTTGTTTATTCTCCAACCATGAGATGTGTCCAATCTCAACTTGACTTTCTTCCACGACATGTTCAAAAGACATTTCATTCTCTAAGCTCTCATTGCAACTTTTGTTCATTTCTACATTTTTCAATTGAATTTAGAACCCCAACAGCAGAACATTCTTCTACATCATCAAAGGATTGCATAGTATTGAACACATTTAAGGTTAACTGTTGATCATTCATTCGCATAGTAAGCTCTCCTTTTTCTACATCGATCAACGTTATCCTAGTAGCTAGAAATGGCCTACCCAAAATTATAGAAACCTTTGCATCAACTTCATAGTCCAATATGATGAAATCTGCAAGAAAAATGAATTTCTCCAGTTGAACAAGAACATCTTCAATTTTTCCTTCAAGATGATTATAAGACCGATTTGCTAGTTGAAGAGTCACTGTAGTGGGTCTTGTTTCTCCAATCCAAACTTTTTAAACACAGACATAGGCATCAAGTTGATGCTTGCTCCCAAATCACATAAAACCCTTCCATTATAAGTTTTACCAATAAAGAAAGGGATAGTGAAAGTACTAGGATCCTTTAATTTAGGAGGAAGCTTGCTATGAAGGATTTAACTGCAATCTTTTTGTAAGAGCCACTATTTCAAAATCTCCAAGACTTAGCTTTTTGGTCAAAATATCTTTCATGAACTTGGCGTAGTTGGGCATTGGCTTCAAGGCTTCAACAAGCAAAATATTGATGTGCAAACCCTTCAACATGTCTATAAATTTATCAAATTGCTTGTCTTGATCTTTCTTTTGAAACCTTTAGGGAAATGGTGGATGTGGTTTCATATTCTCCTGTTCTGATGGCTAATGCTGTTGAGATGCTGCAACATTACTTTGTTTTATGCTCTGTTGTTGTGGTGATGTTGTAGCATTGCCATGTTCTACACTCCGTTACTGTGGTGATGCTGCAACAACGCTCTGTTCACCCCCAACCTTTACACAGTTTCCATTTTCCTCATCCTTCTCTTGGATTGAAGTGGACTTTTTTGCCTTAAGGGCATTGGTTTTAGGTTATTCTAACTCCTTCCCACTTGTAAGTTAGATTGCCTTGCAAGTTTCGTTGCCTTTTTTATTCCTTGGATTTTCAGTATCACTTGGCAAGGTGCCTTGAGCTCTATTATTTAAGGCTGAAGCTAGTTGAACCACTTGTGTTTCCAAAATTCTGAGGGCAGTGGCTCGGCTTTGAACAATGGCATCGGTCTTGCCCATGTGTTATTTCAACAAACTCTCAATGAAAGACATAGAATCTTGGATTTGTACCTTTTGTGGTTGTGAAGTTTGTGGAGGATACCCTTGCTGTTGAAAACCTGAAGGTGTAGGAGGTCTTACTTGCTGATTAGAGGCCCCAACTCCTTGATTATTCCATGAAAAGTTTGGGCGTTGCCTCCAACCTGGGTTATATGTGTTCGAGTAGGGGATAAATTTTTTTTATACCGTACATAGTTCACTGATGCTGGATTGGATGGACAAACATCAAAGGTGTTGCCGTCACCACAATAAACACATCACACTGCTACTGGTGTCACAAATGGACTTCCTGAACCCATATTCAACAATTTCAAAGTACTAGTGAGAGTGGCAATCTGTGTCGCGAGGTTCGCTGCACTAGCATCTTACACTCCCGCTACTTGTCGAGTTGGGTTAAGGCGTGAGGTTAACCACTAATAGTTATTCTTCGCAATCTTCTCTAAAATTTCATAGGCATCATTGTACGTCATTGACATAAGTGCTCTCCTAGCGGAAGCATCCACTACCATTCTCATGCGAGTATTCAACCCATTATAAAAAGTCTGCATTTGAATATCGTAGGGAATACCATGATTCGGGCCTTTTCATAATAACTCCTTAAACCTTTCCCATGTCTCATATAGAGATTCATCCTCTTGTTGCTGAAATGAAGTGATTTTGCTTATGAGCTTGGCCATCTTAGTGGGTGGAAAATACTTGTCAAAAACTGCTCCACCAACTCATTCCAACTCGTGATATCTTCAAATGGTATAACATTCAACCATTCTAATGCTTTTCTTCTCAATGAATAAGGGATACCTTTCCTTTGTTAACTCTGTTTTAGCAAGTCTTTTGTTCTAGAATTTTCGATCTATTTTATTTCGCTTCCTTGATGAATTCGATTGGTTACAAATTGAGTTTAGTGAGAATTAATTTGTGGTAAAATAAAAGATTACTGGTCTCTGTGGATACAATAAGGTGTAAGATGTAAAATGTAATTACAGGGGTAAAACGGACTTTTGACCCAGCTGTAATTACGAATAACTAGTGAAGGATCGACTTGTATGTAGTGATTATATCCATGGACACAACTTGTTCTACAATGCATAAGAGTGCAACTCTAAGTCTATAGTAGAGTGACCCTAGAGTTAATGAATGAAAATTAATTAATTAAAGAGTTTAATTAATTAATTTTGTATCATTGAAGCTTATAATCTGTAGGTCCATAAAGTCCCATTGTTAGCTCATAGTAACACTAAAAGATCAATTTAGTTGAAAGAAAAATTTGAAAAGTTCAAATTAATATTTAATATATTAGATATATTAAATATAAAAGAGGAAAATATATTTATTGTATTTTATATATTAAATATTAAAATTTGAAATATTCAAATTAATATTTAATTTGAAGTGTTCAAATTAATATTTAACACATTAGATATATTAAATATAAAAGAGGAAAATATATTTATTGTATTTTATATATTAAATATTAAAATTTGAATTGTTCAAATTAATATTTAATTTGAAGTGTTCAAATTAATATTTAATATATTAGATATATTAAATATAAAAGAGGAAAATATATTTTTTGTATTTGATACATTAAGTATTAAAATAGTTAATGTATAATAGATATATTAAATAAAAGATATTTATAAAATTTGAATAAGATTCAAATAAATAAATATCGTAGGAGATTTGAATGAGATTAAAACAAGTATAAGATATATTTTAATATATTAGATATTAAATTATAATATTTTAATTATGGCAAAGATTTGCCATTGTTCTTTATAAATAGGACTATTTGGTTGAGCCATTAGATATAATACACATCTCCTCAATAGAGAATTAAAGAATTCTCTCTAAACCTCTTCCTCTCCAATCCCTTGTGGATTTTCTTTCAAGAGGCTCCCACAAGTCTTGATCTTGTGTTCGAGTCATAGCCAAAAAGACTTTGTGGATGAGATAAAGACACGCCATAAATATCTCCATATTTACTCTAAATAAGTTTGCTTAATTTTATTATTATTTTTAGTTTAATTTTAGATAAAATCAAAAATGATCCAATGTTTGCGTTGCGGAGTGAAACGTTCATTCCTTCATAGACATCATATTATTGCTGAAATATTCACATTACTCTAACACGTGTCAATGCCCTAGGATACATGTTTCACTGACTTTAGTGCAAATGGGATATTGTTAGGATTTATGCCCTAAAGCCTCGTAACTAATATTTTAATATTTAATAATTATTTGGTAATTATTTTGTTAATTTTATTTGTAATTTATAATATCAATTATATATAAAAATCTAAAGTTATTACTGTAATCTTGAGCAGTATGTGGTTGACATATGAGAGGATCGTGTTTGATAAATAACCTAAAAAATCTATAGTATATGGATAATGTTGGGTGCCTTATCTTGGTAACGCTATTGATACGACCTACTTTGTAATAGTTACAAATGATTTGATCAAAATCGTTTATGTAGAGACATGCGAGTGGGGGCACATATACAATGAGTTTGTATAAGATTAGACCAAGAAATATTTAATCTCTCTTTATAAATCCATTAATTAAGAAAATTAATATTTCAATAGGATGTCATATGCGACATGATCTTAATCCTGAGTGAGTTATAAAATCCTGTCTGTGAGGCCTGGTCCTTTGATTTTCATGGATAAGAGTGGCTTTTGAAGCCAATTCAATAAGCCTACCATTTTTGGGACTTGACCAAATAAAGAGTTGGGAACATAAGTTTGATAAGATGAAATTCACTCATTCTCATATAAGGAAAGTAGATAAGTAGTTCCCTTAAGTGCCAATTTTGGGACTTGAACAAATGGGTCCCACCCTCTAACTGACTTGAGGGAGACTTAATTTATAATTTGATTATAAACAAATTGTTCATTAGAAGATCAGTTGTACTTAAGGTATAAGATGTAATTACACGGGTAAAACGAATATTTGACCCAATTGTAATTATGAAAAACACGTGAAGAATCGATTTGCATGTAATGGTTATATCCATGGACACAACTTGTCCTCTAGTGCAAAAGAGTGAAATTCGATGTCTATAGTGGAGTGGCCTATAGTTAATGAATGGAAATTAATTCATTAAAGAGTTTAATTAATTAATTTTGTATCATTGGAGGTTATAATCTGTAGGTTCATAAGGTCCACTTGCTAGGTCATAGTAACACTAAAAGAATCAACTTAGTTGAAAGAAAAAATTGAAATGTTCAAATTATTTAATATATTTGATATATTAAATTTACAAGAGAAAAATACATTATTAGATAAATTATATATTAAATTTGAATAAGATTCAAATGGATAATATATGTTGTAGAAGATTTTAAGATATTTGAATAAGATTCAAATATATTAAATATATAATATATTAGATATTATGATTTGATTTTGGAAAGTATCTTATCCTAAGTGCCGATATAAATAGAATACTTGGGTTGAGCCAAAGTACAAATTTTCTACACACAAATTTCTATATGAATTTCTTTCAAGAGGTTCCCACAAGCCTTGGTTTTGTGTTCGAGTTATAGCAAGTAAGATTTTATGGAGATTCGAGATTCACTGGAATATGAAGTAAAGACCCGCTAGAATTGTCTCCATTTAATTTAAAGGTATGTTTGCTTAAGCTCAAGGTTTTTAGTTTAATTCTAAATAAATCAAAGTCGATCCATAAATTGATTGCTAAATTGTTTAGAAATCATTGTCTTTCGCGGTGGGATGAAGTGTTCATTCCTTACAATTCTAATATTGAGGTAGCTGGAGTTGGAGCTTTAAGTGAAGCACTTTTGTATCAATCTAGAAGGAAATTGGGCCATCTTGACCTCAACCAACCTAGGCTCAGTCGAGGTGCTTTGAATATGAGACCGACTTAAGTAAGTTCTTTTAAAACTCACATAATGCACACAATATCCACCTCGACCTCGGCTAAATTTGGCTCTGCTAAGGTGCTCATTTTGAACCTTTGGCCTATGATTCATCCTTGTAAGCCTCTGTTTAACCCCTAGGTTAAACCAACTTGAGTTAATTTTGTACATTTGGGTTTCAACTAGGAGTGGATTAGCTTAGCCCTCAGTCTTCTACTCAAACCCTTTCAATTTTGCTTTTTGTTTGAAAGGGACCCTATCTGTTTTTTGATTAAGAGAGAGACATATCCTCTATCTAGCCCCTTACTCAAGGAGGATTTTACTTGTAGGAAGATCTTTCTTGAGTATACAATTTTTTTTTCATAAAATGAACTTTCTATCATGTCAAATAATCAAGAACACTTGCATTTGTTTGTAACAAGCAAAAGGTAGTTTTGTACTCAATGAAACTCGTATCTAATACTTTATGCTCAAAATAATAAGTAGACTAAAAATAGAGAAAAAGAATACATACTCATGTTTTTAAAGAATAAGAGAAAGATGAGGTTGGTCTCGACCATAGGTTGCTTGGTTAGTTGGTTGGCCTTTTCCTATTCAACATTTGCAGGAGTTGGCAACTAAAATAGTTTTTCCTTTTTCAAAGTTGTGCAACAATATCCTCTAAAAATTCTTTGTTCTCTCTTCACTATTCCCACTCCATGGAGAGCTTGAAACTTCATTGACTTATGGTATGTGGAGGACACTGCTTTCAGCTCATGTAAGGTGAATCTTTCTAGAATTTCATTGTGAGCTGAAGTGAAATCCACTTTTGGATTAACTTTCTTTCTCCCTAACCTAACTGAAGGTTAGAGGTGTGCATGGTTCAATTTGATCCAATTTTAGCCAAAACCGTAGGCTGAATCGAACCTATAAATTTTTAAAATAGCTAAATCGAGTAAACCGAAGTATTTTTTGGTTTCGGTTAAAAAAGGTTCAGTTTCGATTTTTAACCATTTTTTTAAAAAATAAAAAAGTAGTGGGCATGTGTTATTGTTGTAGATCAAACGGTGCTAGCTTGAGAGAGATGGCTGTCGAAAAGAGTAGGTAGGAAAGCTTTCTGTGGGTTTTGTAGCTGTCGGTTGGAGAATCTGATTAAAATAATGAAAGGATGAGGGAGGAGAGACTCTTATATGTTATGCCATTGATAATTCTCAGTTATGAGAATTATTCAACTCTAAAACCAAGTTGTTCTTGCTAAATTTGAGGATTTTGTTGACCAACAAGCAAGATAAAAGTAACATTTTGTATAAATTCATGCAAGCTTGTTGAAACTTGATGAATAAAAGAATTTTGAGAAAAGATGAAGAAAGTAGCTTAAGTTGTTGTCTTTTGTGCAGAATTGAAGACTTTGCAAAAGGAATGCAATTGCATTCCATTTGCAATGTAACGTGAAGAACAGAGGAAGGGAGAATGCGACTGCATTCTAATTGCATTCTAAGACACAACAAGGCAAGCTCGAAATTTACGGAAATCACCATGATTCACGCGATTTACACCAATTATGGAGAAATTCTAGCAAGATTATATTGTCCATATTTTACCCAATAATTAAGGATCCATTTGGAAGGCAAGGTGGAGAAAAAAGAAGAAGAATGCAAATGCAATGCAATTGCATTCTCTAGACTTAACAAGAAATGCAGGATTTTTGGAAAGTGCAGAATTTTCGGGAAAAGACCAAAATCTATGGGATTTGCTCGATTTTTGGAGAATTTTCGGCCCAATCTCGTGCTCAATCAATTACCCATGATTTAAGGAGCCCTAAGATGGAAACACAAGCCTCGGAATGCCTATAAAAATGGAGAAAACAAGGCAAAACGCGGCTGGTTTTTTCTGCTGCTCGCCCACAATTATCTTCACGTTTTTTCTGTCATTTTATAGCAGTTTACTCTTCATTTTTATTATGTAATTTCCGAGGTTGATCCCTCCTCAACGAAAGTTAGAGGAGGTGAAGATCCAAGTGCCTTTGAATGGGTATTTGGATCGATCAAACAAGGAATTTCCATTAGCTTTTGTACTCTGTTTTTCTAGTTTTTACATTCTGTTTTATGGGTTCTTCTTCTTTCTGTTTTTCTTTTTTCCGGCAGCAACATTGAAGTTTATTTTTATGTTTCGTTCGACCTTTGGTTGGTCTATCACTTCATTCTTGTAGTTTTCACTCAAGTGATTCAGAATTTACACCATCTTCAATGAAGAGTTCGAATTTCTGCAATTGGTTTCGTCTAGATTTTTCTGTTTACTGTTTCTTTTCTTCAACACACCAGTAAGTAAAATTACAGCAATTGTTTTCTTCCTTTTTTTTAGCTACAATTCGATTTGATCCTAAAATTCAGAATTAGATCCCTTTATAAAAGTCAACTTTCCTTTATAAGTTTAATTACCCGTAGGTTCTTCTCTTAGTAAACACAAATTGAGGTCCAGTAGCATGTTTTAGGAATGGTGTTTTCCTTATTGGGCTATTATACTTGAAAAATTATTTAGGTTTTCATTGAAGTTAATTTTCTCCCCTTTTAGAAACTATGAAATTTTCAACAAATCATTTAGGGATTTTCACTTTTTCTATTATGAGCTAAATTTCCTCTAGGGATTCAAGTGTGTGAATGCCCTAGAGGAAAGATGTAAAGCTCGAGAGTAAAAACAATCTAGCTAACTCTTGGAATCAAGTTTGCTTTTGATGAGTAAATTGTTGGGTAAAACTAGTTGGCCATCTAGTGTTGCTTGTCAAGCTAAAACTTAATACCGAAAGGGTTAAGGGAAGCGGATGTCGCAAAAGCAATGGAGGAAAGGGCTTAGACATAAGTCTGAAACATCGACCCTAGACATAGGGCGAGACTCCAAAACCACTAGAATTGTGTGCAAAACTATCTAAGTTAGATTAGCCATAGACATATAGGTTTAATCACTTAGTCTCCTAAAGATACTTCAAAGAAGGTCGAATGGGAGTTGAATTCGGTTTACTTAGTTCCTGAGTTAGCTACGATTGCAATTGCTTTCTTGTTGCATTTTCTTTCCAAAGGGGCATTAGCATACTTGAATCCCTCTTTATTTCCATTGAATTTTCAAACACATTTTTAGTTAAAACACCTCTCAATTTATTTTCATCCTTGGTTACTTTGAATTGCAAATTGCCAACAATTTCGTGCCAACTGAAATTTATTTTATTAACTCCGTTCCCTTGGGTACGATACTCTGGAATACTCCAGTTTTTATTACTTCGATCACGTGCACTTGCGTGTTAGCGGATCAGCCATCATCTTTGCGACTGTGGGTGATGTTGTCGCTGTTATTGCCATGGGTTGAAGAGAATAAGGTGTGTGGGAGGAGATAAAGAGAGATGGGAGATGAGAAGAAAGAAGAGGCAAAAACATTAGAGAATATGGAGAGAGAAAAAAGAAAGCACAAGAAAAGAGAGAAAGAAAAAAGGGAGAGAAAATCATGAAAAAATGATAGAGATGAAAGATGCGACAAGACAACTGAGAATTAGATGACAGAGAAATGGGTGGCAAGAATAAAGAAAAATTAGAGTTTTTTTTTAAAGAAGTGGGTTGGGCTTTGATGTATTGGGCTTCGTGGGAGAGCTTTTAATATATTTTTAAAATTTATTCAGTTCGATTTGATTTTTATGATTTTGAACAAATTCAAACTGTAAACTGAACCGAATAATTTAATTTTCTACAATTTTAAACCAAAAAGATCATTTTTTTTCAAAATAACCAAACCAAACTAGTCAGTTTTGATCGGTTCGGTCCAGTTCTTAAGTTTTTTCAGTTTCTTGCACACCCCTACTAAAGGTATTGAGTTGTTTCTATTCTACAAGCTGAAAGTTTCTAGAATTTCATTGTATCACCCATGTCTTCGACCATTATTTCCCTTGGCAGGAATGCAAACGATTCTTCCATGCTCTTAGTCAGTCTATCTTCATTGAACGTTTAGATCTAAACGATCTAAAATCTCCATAGTGCACGCCAAGTTTCTATTTATCTCACTCACTCTTTTTTATGGGGCTTCCAATTTATCATCAAGTCATACCTCCATTGGGCAAGGTCAAGTCATTTCTATCTAGGGCGTGATTTGGATTATCTGTCTTCTCTACTGATACTGGAGGCCATGACCACATGGAGACTGATCGTGCTCAAAACAATGAATGACCTCTTTTATCTCTTCCTTTGTGTATCTTTGACAATTGTGTCTATTTAATCTTTTGTACTATGTTTTTCCATTCCACTAAAAATTTGTAGAATATTATAAAATATTGACAATATGAAATGAAATTCCTCTATTCAAATTCTCCTTCAATACTTTACTTTTGTTGAGTTTGCCTTAATTTTCCACTCCTTACTTAAATGAAAGAATCCTGTGACTCAGTAAAGAGATTTAATTCATCTTGACCTTGGCCATGGTAGCTTTGACTTCCTTGAATTGTGTTCTGGATTGAACTGAGGGTTGTTAACAATCTTGGTTTTAGCTTCGACCTCCTCCTCAGCCTTGGAGGTTCTTAGTGAGCCCCTAGTTTTTATGCTTTCTTCATTTGTTTTTACCTTTTGCATGTCTCCTTGAATATGGCCTAGCTCAATCTGGATCTTGAGTAATTCAACTCTCTATGGAGGACTGTTCGCCTCGGCCTCGACCAAAGTTTGTTGTTACTTCTTCTTCTTGACAATGCTTTTTAGGTTTGTCTCCATATTCTCCCGGTGTATTGATCAAAAGTAAGGTTTTGTTCTCACCTTAGACTCAGCCTCGGCTGCCCCTACCTTAGTTTTTAGATGTAGTATGTGCGACAAATTTTAATCCATCTGTTTGGCTGACTCTACTTTGTTGTTTTTCATATGGTCTCCTTCATTCGTTCCCACCAAGATTTAGCATCTCCCTCAGTCTGTCACTATGGGTATGTGTATCTCCCACGACTTCAATCATCAAGGCTTTTTCCTTTGTGGGATTGCGAACGAACCCTAGTTGCTCTAGTTCCTTTTGTCTTCATTGGACTTTTGGATCAGATTGATCAAAAATCTCCACAATGCGAGCTAGGTTATGATCCATTATGTTATCCTTTTTTTTCTAATGCCTCTACCTTCTCCTCTGGTCAGCACTTCCTTTGCCAAGGCCGAGGTCAGTCGACTGGTTGATTTTTTCGAACTCATGAAGCTTCTAAACCAAGAAGGCCAGTCGACCTCAGTCAAATTAGGTAGGCGACTCGAGTTTCGTCTATGATGCCTCTTCTCTTGTTCGCTGCTCCTTGAACCTTTATGAGCATATCGCTACATTTTTCTCGGTTCTTTCCTCCTTTAGAAGAGGCTGAGGTAACGGAAGGGAATAATCGAATTAAACCCACAGCGGAAGCATAGGAATCATCTTTGATTTATTTAGAATTAAACTAAAATACAAGGGTTAAGCAATAAATACCTTCCAAATATGGAGATAAATCTTTGTCTCTTCCACAAGTCTTCCTAGCTATGACTCAAACGCATGACCAAGGCTTGTGGGAGCCTCTTGAAAGAAAATCTACAAGGGATTGGAGAGGAAGAGGTCTAAGGAGAATTTTCTAATTCTCTCTATTGAGGAGATGTGTGTTATGAAGAATGCACAATGGCTCACCCCTAGAGTCCTATTTATAGTGGTCTACGGAAAATAATTAAATAATATATTTTAATATCTAATATATTAAAATACATTTATCTAATCAATTTGAATCTTATTCAAATTGTTTAAAATTCTCCTACGACATCTATTTCCTAATTTGAATCCAATTCAAATTTAATAAATATCTTTTATATAATGTATCTAATATACATTAATAATTTTAATATTTAATATATCAAATACAATAAATATATTTTCCTCTTTTATATTTAATATGTCTGATATATTAAATATTAATTTGAACACTTCAAATTAAATATTAATTTGAACATTTCAAATTTTAATATTTAATGTATCAAATACAATAAATATATTTTCCTCTTTTATATTTAATATATCTAATATATTAAATATTAATGTGAACACTTCAAATTAAATATTAATTTAAATATTTTAAATTTTTCTTTCAACTAAATTGATCTTTTTAGTGTTACTATGAGCTAGCAACGGGACCTTATGGACCTATAGATTATAAGCTCCAATGATACAAAATTAATTAATTAAACTCTTTAATTAATTATTTTTCATTCATTAACTCTAGGTCACTCCACTATAGACTTAGAGTTGCACTCTTATGCACTGTAGGACAAGTTGTGTCCATAGATATAATAATTACATGCAAGTCGATCCTTCACGAGTTGTTCGTAATTACAGCTGGGTCAAAAAGTCTGTTTTACCCCTATAATTACATCTTGCACCTTAAGTATCACTGATTCTCTAATGAACAATATGTTTATAATCTAATTATAAACTAAGTCCCTCTCGGGCTAATGAGAGAGTGGGGCCCATTGTTCAAGTCCCGAAATCAGCATTTAAGGGAACTACTCATCTACTTATCCTATATGAGAATGAGTGAATTCCATCTTTTGAGATTATGTTCCCAGCTCCCTATTTGGTCAAGTCCCCAAAATAGTAGGCATATTGAATCGGCTATAAAAACCACTCTCACCCATGCAAATCAAAGGACAAGCCCTTTGTAATACCTAGCATTTATTTTGTCTTTTTTTTTTTGGGTTAAATATTGTATGAGATTATTCAAGTTGAATGTGATTATTTTAGTTTGGAGCTTATTGGTGGGGAAAAAGGCGCAAAAAGAGAATTTTTCTTGGTGGTTTTGGTTTTATGGAAGAATGAGTTTTTTTTTTTTTTTTTTTTTTTTTAAAAGAAAAAAAAAAGAGTCAATCAACTTGCTCCTTGATTCTCTCCCCTCAATCACGATTTCCCCCCCTCTTTTGGACCATCTTTCCTTTATTTTACTATTATTTTTAAATTCCCAAAATTAAAACCCCATTCCATCCATCTCTCTCTCTCTCTCTCTCTCTCTCTCTCTCTCTCCCCCTCCCAAACACGCATCCATCGGCCTTCTTCTTCTTCGTCTTCTTTCTCCGTAAACCGAACGGCAGCCGCACGCCGTCCACGCCAGGCCCCGAAAAATCACAAGCCCCACCCGTTCGCACGCGTCGTTGACCCTGCTCAAAACAACCGTCCGCTGGAAGTCTAGATCTGTCTGATCCATCTACCGACTTCTTCTTCTTTGCATACTAGATCTCGCCGGACGCCTGTTGTCGATCAGAGTAAGTCACCGAACCTCACCGCCGAGCAGGTCTTACACCGGCCAAGAATCAACTCACCGGAAGCTCGAACATAACTCACCGTAACTGGATCTGTTCGATCCGTGAGTCACGCACCTCCACACGAGCCTTCACGCGCCTTCTTCGAAGCCCCACGCGCCGCCGCCCTCCGGTCACGTGCTGCCCTGTTCTGATCAGTGTTTCAAGACCCGAACAGCATTCCAAATTGTGTTCTGCTTTGGGTAATTCTGACACTAATCCAAAGTTGATTTAAGACTTTTGAAATTGGTTTAATCGTTTAACTTTGGACTTAATGGCAGGGTACTGTTTTGAGGAGCAAATTATCGAACTCCAGTTAATTCGATAAAATTCCAGCAAGATCCATCGACATTTCAGCCACTTCTTGGATTAATTATTTTGGGGTGAGCATTCTGTCCATAAGTTAAGATCAATTTCCTTAAATAAAAAGGGACAGATTTACAAATTAAGAATACCATTGAAACATTGGACTGATGTACTGGACATCTTTTGCAATTGGAGAAATTATTGGACTTTTTGAGACTTTTGGACCATCAAACAGGACTGTAGAGTTAAAATCCAGTAAAGTTAAATTAAAGGACTGGTTCAGTAAGGATAAGCAAAAATTGGATTAATTGGAAAGCTCAATTAAGAAATTACAAGGAATCTGGTCTAAATTTTATAACTCTTATTCTTATGGGTTATTGAAGGTTAAGCAGGAGACCAGAGTTTGGAGGAGATCTTTGCTGCTAGAATAATATTAATTATTCTATTCGAGGTAAGTAGCTTTTGGATTAGCCCCTTTTTGGTTAGTATTTTAATTTTGGATCTAGTTGGAATCGAATGCAAAATTATGTGGCATGCCTGAAATTTTGTTATGAAGCATGTATTACTGGGTGGATAGTTCTGATTTGCATCTTGAGTTGACATCTACCTGAGAGTGTGTCAGGTGGATTTAGGGGCTTAAATTGATGAACTAAAAGGTTTAGCATGTGTATAACCTTGACTGACATTATGTTTGAAACTCCTATGCTATGCTTGAATTCATGTTTAGCTCTGATTGATGTGAATGGAAAGTTATTCTTGAGAACCTTGGTAGGGTTAGGGAATAACTTAGGACCTTTAGGCTAGTGACACCTATCACCCCACCTGGAGCATGCTGCTTTGATTATTATGTGATATGATAGATGAGGGGTTGAGTACCCTGTTTTGTGATGGCATGAAGGGGGTGTCCTTCATTGCAGGTGCTAGCCAGTGTGGCTTGAGGGTCGTGGACTCTCTTGCTGTATGCTAGCTATGGGGGTGAAGCCCACTGATTCATAGGTGCTGGCCAGTGTGGCTCGAGGGTCGTGGACTCTCTTGCTGTATGCTAGCTGTGGGGATGAAGCCCACTGATTCATAGGTGCTGGCCAGTGTGGCTCGAGGGTCGTGGACCCTCTTGCTGTATGCTAGCAGTGGGGATGAAGCCCACAGATCGGAAGCATGGCTCTAGGGTTGTAATGATGAGATTATACTATAGGTGGAGGAGGGTAGGTGGTCACTTAGCTGAGAGAGTGTAGAACTGAAGTAAGATCAGGAGTTGTACGTCTTTGAGGTGGACAGTGAACCTTGGTGTTAAGTGGGCTACTTACTGAGTATTTTTATACTCATTCGATGCTACTTTGTTTTCCTTTCAGGTGGCCAGTAGACTCTGGAGACGCGTGGCACGAGGCATTGGCTTGGCTAGATTATGGAGAACCGTTTCCCTGTTCCCTAGGATTGTAGAGCCATTCAGGATACTTGGATTCTTTGTTTTGTTTAGTTTTATTTATTTATTTATTTATTTATTCAATTATTTATCTTACTTATGCATCTATTTTATTTCGGTTGTGAAACTCTGGTCTTGAAATAAAAGTACTTGGAAATGTGGTTTTAAGATTTTATTGATTGGAAACGGGATCCCAAGTTGAAATTTGTTTATGGTTGTATTAGCATGAAATTTTGTTTTGTTTTGTTTGGTTTCAAACCTCCCTTTACTTGACCATGCAAGCTTCAAGTAGCGATCTAACATGGGTTGTTACAATTTAATATATCAGATTTATTAAATATAAAAGAGGAAAATATATTTATTGTATTTGATACACTAAATATTAAAATAATTAATGTATATTAGATACATTATATAAAATATATTTATTAAATTTGAATTGGATTCAAATTCGGAAATAGATGTCGTAGGAGAATTTTAAACGGTTTGAATAAGATTCAAATTGATTAGATAAATGTATTTTAATATATTGGATATTAAAATATATTATTTAATTATTTTCCCTACACCACTATAAATAGGACCCTAGGGGTGAGCCATTGTGCATTCTTCAAGTAGCGATCTTACCCTATATGGGAATGAGTGAATTCCATCTTATGAGATTATGTTCCCAACTCCCTATTTGGTCAAGTTCCAAAAATGGTAGGCATATTGAATCAGCTATAAAAGTCACTCTCACCCATGCAAATCAAAGGACAAGCTATCACAGGCAGGAGTTCATAACTCACTTAGGATTAAGATCGAGTCGCATATGATCACCCTGATTAAATATTAATCTTCTCAATTAACGGATTTATAAAGAGAGATTAAATATTTCGTGGTCCAGTCTTATACAAACTCATTGTATAAGATACCCCCACTCACATGTCTCCACGTGAATGATTTGGATAAAATCATTTGTAACTATTGCAAAGTGGGCCGTATCAATAGTGTTACTAGAATAAGGCACCCAACCTTATTCATATACTATACTTTTTAGGTTAATTCTTGAACACGATCCTTCTGTATGTCAACCACATACTGTTTAAGATTACATTAATAACCTTGGATTTTTCATATAATGGATAATATTATATTTCAAATAAAATAATCAAAATTATTATTAATTATTAAATAATTAATTAATTACTAAGCTTTAGGGCATAAATCCCAACAGTAACCTCGTTTAAGGTGAATGGAGCATGGTAATCTGAGGGGTTGGTCCCCTAATTTAAACTATTTACTAATGGTAATCTTGGTAAGAGTTTTATCCATCGAGGACTTATCTTGAATCATTTATCTTCTTGCTCATTCTTAATTCTGATGTGCAAGTTCTTTAGTCAATTTTTTCGATAAAACACTCTTGATCTCCACAGATAGCATCAATTATTGATGCACAAATTTGGATAAAGAGAATACACATGATCTGTAGGTGATTCAACAGTGAATATATTTGTAATTCAGGGAAAAGAGGTGACCTACGAAATAAAAAAAAAACCTGCACACCGGTGTGGTGCCACACTGCCTTCGATTCTTAAGTTAGATCAAAGTTAAAAGAGTGTAGCAAGAGTTTAGAGTATCAAAATGACATTACCTTTTATGGAATTATAATAAGGTATTTATATCTTGATTCAATCTAGGGTCTTCCATCTTCTTTTAGGAATTGGATCAAGAGAAGATCGAATTGGATCCATAGGGGGATATTGGGTTGTGGCTGCCCAAGTGAACCAAACCCGAACGGTTGGTGGCCTTGGCCTACCTCGATCTCAGCTTGGGCCAAGGAAAGCTATTGAGTTTTGGCCTAATAACCCTTATACTAGGGCATAAATGGACCTTGAGGAGAGGTTTGGTTGGATCGGGGGGGCTTGGCTTGCCCAATCCAGGCCAATTTTGGCCAGTACTTGTTTCCACTATGTTATTCATATCTGAACCTCTCCTTTAGTCCCAGGTTGATCGGTTGGTCCAAATTTACCCATAACACCATGTATATAGAATATCAAGTAAATTGTCAAGTTTCATGTAAATCACCTTCTAGAAAAATTAGTCGTCACTTATTAACTTTCTAGAGATTGAATAATGCAATTTTTATCAACTTTTATAGATTAAATTATTTATTTTCTTTAAAAAAAAAATTGTAACGACCTGACTTTTCCTATTAGACTTTCTAGGGACGTTACTACATGCATGCTGAAGAAATTTAAAAATCTTTGGTAAAAGACAGAAAGAATTAAACTTTTTGCTAAACAATCAAAAATCTTTATGCTCGGGATCCCTTTAAAAATCATTTCAAAACATAATATGAATTATATCGTTCAATTAGTTGAAATAGTTTCACAACACATTGTTTACTAAACAAAATATGTTTTAACTAACACACTATCTAAATGCGGAAGTCATGATCCTCAAAGTCACCCATGACCCTTTCAGCAAACTGCCTTGTCAATCGCCTAAGATATGTTTTTGTCTTTGCCTGAAAAGAAAAACATTTTTGAAAGGGGTGAGTATTTAAAATACTCAGTAAGTGACCTCACTACCGGGGTCAGGATATGCAAACACATACAAAGTGATTTTTAAAACCTTTTTCCTCTAGTGGGACCTAAAACATTTTCATAGTGGAAACGTTTCCCTTTAACTTTTCTCTTCGGCTTAATGTGGACAATTATCCCAACCTAACCTTTCCTTTTCATTTAACCTTTTCAGGTTCCTTTTCATTTAACCTTTTCAGGTTCCTTTTCATTTAACCCTTTCAGGTTCCTTTTTATTTAACATTTTCAGGTTCCTTTTCATTTAGATGAACATCTATAATTTTAGGAGGGTAATTGCCACAGCCTTCGAAATCATTTCAGCATGAAAATACACATGTATGCATGAGGTCCCAAAGCATTTTAAATTTTCATTCAATGATGCAACACAAGGCAACATTCTCATATCATTCATCATAAATCATAAATCATAACTCATGCATCACATTCACAAGAATATTTGGCAATCAACAAGTGAAAATCCATTTTCATATATAATAAAGCATTTTAAAATTCATCAAAAATCATAATAAAACATTTATAAAAGCTTTTCATTTCAAATGTAGTTTTTCAATTCAGTTCCTAACTTTCATTTAAGCATACCGGCATAAAGTCCCTTACCTTGGCTCCATTAGTTCGCTTTCTCCTTTTATGGAGTTCTTTCACCTCAAACTATAATGATTTAAAAGAACTTATTACTTGACCTACTCAAGTCATGAACCTTAGGCAAACTACTCAAATTACTGTATACGCACATGAACCCATCATGAATTTGACTACATTAAATTCTTCAACAAGAATATTCACCCACCTAGATAGCTAAGTTTACCCCCAACTAATTACCAAGATAACATAATTTCATTCCTCTATTATTTCAAGTAAGTCCTTTTGATAATACACATGATTCTCCAAATCTTTAAGCCCTCTATTCTAACATAGCCATAAACTTAGTCAAAATTTAATTCTAATTTACCCATAGTAAGATTTCTCTAAATATGGCATGTTTCCTAATTATGAATTTCATGTTTTCCTTCTAAAGTTCATAATAATAACCAAGTCACAAGTAACTTAAAGGGCTTAATCCAAAATTGAATCGGAGTCGAAATTTACCAAAATCACAACGCAATCGTGGCACTGTTAGTGACGGCGGTGTGAATAGTACCCCCCCGCGGTGTGAATAGTGCTCGAGGCGTGAACAGTACCCCCCGGTGTGAACAGTACCACGATGTGAACAGTACCGCTGCATGAACAGTGTCGCGGAGTGAAACAGTATCGCGACATGAACAGTGTCTGGCGTGAACAGTACCCCCCCGCGTGAAGGACAAATTCGGCGATGGATGTTTGTTAAAGAAGAAGAAGCTATCAAATGGATGGGTCTCTTGGTAGTGAAAGGGAGAGAGAGGGATTGATGGTGGAGGCTGTTTTTCATGGAGGAAGAGGAGAAGGTTGGAGAAGATGACGGCTTGGCTTGACCTAGGCCTGTGTGCAGTATAAAAATAATAGAGATGGATATTTGGACTTGACTTCTCCTTGGGCTTGGCTCAAAATCACCTAATTAACAAAAATTGCCTCCAAACCAATTAATTCCCTTTTCCCCTTATTTCTTCCCAATTCACCCTCCAATTTCTCAAATTTCAATTATGCAAATCTCTAAAATTAACTTTCAACACAACTTTAAACATGAAATTGGCCTTACAATTAATTCAAATCTCAAAATTAAAACTTTAATTAATACCTAAAAATGTCGGTCGTTACAAAAATATAGGAAAAAAAATATATTTATACCCATAAATTTTATAGGCCGAGTCAATTAAAACTCTAAACTTAGCAAGTTTAGTCAATTAGAACTCTAAACTTAACAAGTTGAGTCAATTAAAACCCTAAACTTATAATTTTCAACTAATTAAAATCCTAAACTTGTCTTGATATGAACTTCCTTGAATGGTGACCTTGGACACCTTTGACTACATGACTCTCAAGCACCCAGCGAAGATAAAAATCACTCATACACAAGATAAAGACATAAAGGAAAGATCAAGGAGGGGCTACCTTTGAATGATCAACACCAAGTTGGTCGTTACAAAAATATAGGAAAAAAAAGTATATTTATACCCATAAATTTTATAGGCCGAGTCAATTAAAACTCTAAACTTAGCAAGTTTAGTCAATTAGAACTCTAAACTTAACAAGTTGAGTCAATTAAAACCCTAAACTTATAATTTTCAACTAATTAAAATCCTAAACTTGTCTTGATATGAACTTCCTTGAATGGTGACCTTGGACACCTTTGACTACAGGACTCTCAAGCACCCAGCGAAGATAAAAATCACTCATACACAAGATAAAGACATAAAGGAAAGATCAAGGAGGGGCTACCTTTGAATGATCAACACCAAGTTGGTCGTTACAAAAATATAGGAAAAAAAAGTATATTTATACCCATAAATTTTATAGGCCGAGTCAATTAAAACTCTAAACTTAGCAAGTTTAGTCAATTAAAACTCTAAACTTAACAAGTTGAGTCAATTAAAACCCTAAACTTATAATTTTCAACTAATTAAAATCCTAAACTTGTCTTGATATGAACTTCCTTGAATGGTGACCTTGGACACCTTTGACTACATGACTCTCAAGCACCCAGCGAAGATAAAAATCACTCATACACAAGATAAAGACATAAAGGAAAGATCAAGGAGTGGCTACCTTTGAATGATCAACACCAAGTCGGTCGTTACAAAAATATAGGGAAAAAAGTATATTTATACCCATAAATTTTATAGGCCGAGTCAATTAAAACTCTAAACTTAGCAAGTTTAGTCAATTAAAACTCTAAACTTAACAAGTTGAGTCAATTAAAGCCCTAAACTTATAATTTTCAACTAATTAAAATTCTAAACTTGTCTTGATATGAACTTCCTTGAATGGTGACCTTGGACACCTTTGACTACATGACTCTCAAGCACCCAGCGAAGATAAAAATCACTCATACTGTAACGACCCCAAAACTCAGACTAAGATAAGGGACATTACTAAACTTATAACCATTAAGCTGCATAAATTTTGGCAGCATAACGGCGTAACTATGATTTACCCAAAAATTTCCTAGTACCTGTTAGACAAGAATTCACACTTCTATAGCCAGATAACCAAATTATAATCCAAACTCCAACCACATAACTACTAAAAGTTCAAGATCTCCCGACAACTCACATCAAAACAAAACATCCTTAGTCTTCTTTAAAACGAAAAAAAAAGAATGATTCAATTTAAAACAAAACAAGGCAACCTAACAAACTTATTATAACCTCCATCTCAAAAACACATTACCAGAAACTCCAACTCTAATGAGAGAAATATGACCTACCAATAATGCTCAAAGAACAACAGTACTAAAGCCATAAGCATCACGACAACTATAACTATAATTCGGATACACTAAACTCAACAAGACGACTACTTTATGAGTAAACATCCAACTATGGCCTTTCTTCTCTCATGCCTCCTCCTCAGCATCGCCAGGGTCGTAGCATACGTCATCACCTACAAAATCTGGTAGTGAGTCAGTACATAACACGTACTGGTAAGTAGCTCACACCTGAAAGGCCCAATCAACATACAAAACAAGACAACATGCTTGCAAGTATCATGCTTTCCATAACAAGCCAGACATGCAACCCACACAAACATGACATACAACATGCTTAATTCACAAGTTACATTCACAAATGTACCATGCTCATTTCAGGCCTATGGATTCACTATCCAAATTCAACATACTCACTCAAACTCCACTGAGTCACTCAAACTACTCATATTTAGCCCTCTCAAGCTACCTGAGACTGATTCCTTCAAGACACGCCGACCCCTGACCATTTTTACCCAGGGCCTCAACGACTCTCTACGGTGCTCAGCGTTCGACCCTTAACCATTTTTACCTAAGGCCTCGAACTGTGCATCGCTCCCTTGACCATTTTTACCCAAGGCAAACGATGACTTAACCACATCGACCCTTGACCATTTTTACCTAAGGCCTCGATGTTTCTCTGAACTCAACGGTGACATACTACCCCTCGACCATTTTTACTCGAGGCACACTAGTATTCACTCCATTTTCTTTTATCTCATACAAGGTTCCCTAACCTCACTCATTCTTACTATAATGCATGAATTATACGCATCATGCTTTTAGTTCATGATTATGCCAAACTACACAACAACCATAACATGCTTTCGCAACCAATGCCAAAGACTCATTATGCATTGCTAGATTAATCGAACTCAACATGGTAAGATGTTTATCACAAGGGGAACATCACGACATGAGGTTACCAACTCATCGTAGCATACTAAACATACTCAAAGTCACCAAACAATTTAATGCAATAAGATATTCATAAGTAAGCAATTAGAACACACAACATGCTAACAAACAACAGTCAAAACCCAACCTGTAGAATTCTACTTACAACGTTCCTAGGATATTCCAAGGTATTCCTAAAGAGAACTTTGAGCCCAATCTACGAACGCAAGTTTACAAGAATTAGAAATTAATATAACGCATCTTATTTTAGTTCGAAGAATTTAAAGACTTGCTGAAACTTATTGGAACTTACTGAACTACTCCAAACAAGCTCGAATTACTGTTGGTTGGTGTCGAGAGTGTTCGAATCAACCTAAAATTGCAACGCAAGGTTCCTACATGTTAGGACCTAAGCCATAACACTTAAAGTGATTTGCGAAAAGTCCAAAACATGTTAAAACTTACACAACCGTGCCAAATCAACTGAAACTCTGCTGTAAATCCCATTTTTTGACAGTAAATGGCTTTGAATGTGGACTATTCGGAGTCCAAACAAGCTAAAATCGCAAATAAGAGATGGTTAAGGCGTGGGTAATCCAAAACTAAAGTCGATTAAGCATGAATGAGAGACAAACCTCGTCAAACAGGAAGGAATTCAAGTGAGTCTGCTGTAAATCCCGTTTTTGACAGTAAACTGCTGCAAAAGTGGGCTGTTTTGAGTCCAAATCAGATAAAATTACAAATCAAAGGTACTTAGGGTATGGGTAATCCAAAAATAACGTCGATTGGGCATGGATATGCAACATACCTCATCAAAACGAAGGAGAACGCGTGGGTTTCGCATTGCCGGCATCTAGAGACGGGCCTTTCGCACTGCCATCATCCGGGGTACTGGGCTGCTGTGCTTTGTCGTTGGAAGGGCTGCCGGAGAAGGGATTTCACGAGGGAGGAACGGCTAGTTGAGGTTTCACGAAAAAAAAAGAGATGGGGGAGAGGTTGTCTACGTGAAGGAGGAGGAAGAAGAAGAAAAAAAAATTGGGGATTAGGGCTATTTTCTTTTCTACTTTTATTTCCTTCTTTCATACTTAACAAAAGGCCCATTATCTAAAACAAATAAAATAAAAGATTTATGATCAAATCTTTGGGTAAAAGAGAGTTTCCAAAGATTAAGAGATTTGATCTAATTCGAAATTCTTTATCTAAAGTTATAAAAACTTAATTACTTAAATTTACCCACTAAATTTCGATACTCCTCGAGTCGACTTTAAACGAAGAATTTAAACGTTCACCACAAATACAAACATACGATGGAAATTAATTGTACCTGAAGTTGCAAGCACACATACACAAGATAAAGACATAAAGGAAAGATCAAGGAGGGGCTACCTTTGAATGATCAACACCAAGTTATAAGGAGAACTAGTTTCTTACCCAAGGGTTTTAAACAATTCACAAGTTTGGTGATCAATCCAGCTTGCTTGTTTCTAAGCTTGCAACCAAATCCATGAATTGAAAAAAGGGTCCGTTTGAAGAGAAGAATCTCACACTCATTCAAATTCTACATCATTCAGCCCATCACCAATGAAAGAAAAATTGACTTATATATGGCCAACAAGGAAAACCTAAAATACTTAACTAAGTTAAACATGGCTAAGTCCTAAGAAAACTTAAAACACATAAAACACTTAGAATAAAGTTTAGGGCTAAGGGAGAGAAGTGGGCTTAAATATATGATGACAATGATAGCCCAACAAATAAAGTTAACAAAATTATAAAAGTCAACAAAATAAAGTTCATAACTAAAATGCATAACTATTATATTGGTCTTCATGAGAGTTCTTCAAGTCAACCCATCTCTTTGGTACTTTTTGTGCTCTTTGTTTCATATCATGTCTCAATTTATACACCTCGTAAAATTTGGTTATAAGATTGTTAGTTATATTAGGGATGCACATGCAAAGGGCTGCCATTTATATTTTATATTAAAAAAGATAGGGAAAAAAACATAGCGAGATATACATGATAATATAAATCCTCTATATCATATAAAGCTCCAACGAATACTCTTACTTGTTGTAAGAATGATGAAAATCCACTTATCACATTATCCACCAAAATCTAAGATGTCAAGATATATAGATGAAATGTCATAGACTACATGATGTGCTCATCGCCTCGACAAAACTCCCCCAACACACATACACCATCAACAAGAACAACCTCATATCATCATCCCCACCACCACAAACATTATTCTAAACACTTTACTCCCTTAAAAGATCTTCATTATCATGTTAATGGAATGTCAACCACACTAACACCAAGAGAGACGTCAAATTTGATCTCTAGAAAGACGAGGTTTAAGAAAGAACAAGGTCATTGAGCAAGAATGTCATGATGAAGATAGTGAGTTGGAGTTTAGTTACACTTACAAATCTCATTACTCCTATGATATCATGATATTTTATTGATGCATTTACTTAGGTAGAAATTTTCACTGTGACAACAACGATATGGCTTTGTCCTCACTAATAGGGTTTTGTTTGGTTTTGTTCGTGGAGCCAACACAAGAGTTACACCCAACATGACCTTTTCACTTAAGAGATTCAATTTCTCAAATTGATTCAACACTTATATGAGTCATGATCTTCTTGATTTTCTATATTAATTTAAAAAGATAAACAAGCAAAGCAGCATGCATTTTACCATTTTTTTCTTTTGTAATATAAAATATAAAAATAATGTGTGCATCTCCAATATAACCAATATAATAACATAATTTAGTGAAGGGTAAAAATTGAGATAAGTTTAAGATTTTAATTGATAATTATTAGTATAGGATTTTAATTGACTCGACGTGCAAAGTTTAGAGTTTAATTGATAAAATTATGAGTCTAGGCTTTTTATTTACTCATCTTATAACATTCAGGAGTATAAATTCATTTTTTTTCTTGAAATTATACTACATTGTAAATAAGGGATTTGAACTTACAACCAATATTAAAAACCATAGATAACTAATTACTTAAACTAGTTTGACAACACGAGATAGTTAAGGGGCTGTTGATAACTAATTAATCTTCTATTTCTTGTTTTTGTTTGGTAATCAATTCATTTTTTATTTTTAAAATCTAAAAAATGTTTATTTTAATTTGTGAAGTAATTTTGAAAACAGAAAATTTTGTTTTTTAACTTCAATGATGAGTAGTGTTTGTGTTTTGGGGAACGCGCCTCCCCTGACACGGTTTAAGTTTATTTGAATAAAAAATATGTAATTATTATCTTATGTCATATTTTATTCACCAATAAATATAAGTAGTTTAAATACTTACAATATCACATAGTTAGAGGAATTATTGAATACTCAAAAAATACCATTTTGATCCTTATATTTTGGGCTTTATTCTATTTAGTCTCTGTACTTTCAAATGTTCAATTTTAGTCCTTATACTTTCAATAAATCTTAAAATTAGTCCCTATGACAAGTTTGAAGTTAATTTTTATCAAAATTGATTAAATAATAATAATAATTTTAATACAAGAAAAGACACTATGTAACATACTTCCAAAATTTATAAAGGAAAAACTAATAGATACTAATTTTTTTTTAAGAAAAATTAACCATAAACTAATAGTAGGGACCAATTTTAAGCTTTATGGAAAGTATAGAGACTAAAATTGGACATTTGAAATTACATTGACCAAAATGGAATAAAGCTCAAAGTACAGGACCAAAATGGTATTTTAACCAACAATCTAACATTTTGGCAAAACAAATTTTTGATATTTTATAAACTACATTTGAAGAAAAGTTTGCCAGTTTGAAACTATGAAAATCTAAAAATTAATCTCTCTTTAAAATTCTAATCTTTATAACTTTTTTTCTCTTCTAACATATCTCTTACTAATGAAAATTTTGTAGAGAGAAATTATAAAGAGAAAAATTCAAGGAGTGAAAAAAAATTAAGAGAGAAAAGGTAAAGAAATATGAAAAAAAAAAAGTGTTTTAGAAGAAAAGTTTTAATTTTTATAACGTTTTTTTCCCTTTCCTTCACTAATATTGTTACACCTATTTCTACAATTTTGGAAATATATATATATATATATAATTGGAAAGTATGAAATTTGAGAAATTAGGTATTTTGGATAATTATGGTTTTAGTTGGAAGATAAGGATTGGTTTCATTTTGTTAATTAAATAATAGAAATTAAAGAAAGAGAAAGTGGGATAAATATATTTGTTTATTAAATAAAAACATGTGGCTTTAATAAATATTGTTTAATAAAAAAAAATGGGTATTGTTGGAGAAGTTATCACATAAGGAAGAGGAAGAGGAAGAAAGTGAAGAGAAGGAGTGTGATTTTTGGGCTATTTTGAAGTGGAAAAGAAAAAAATAAACAAAGAAAACCTCTCACAACCTTGGATTGAAGCTTTTGGTAAGCTTTCTAACTTTTGATTAAGGTTTCTCATGAGTTCTAGAACCTAATTTGGTGGGTTTCCTTGTGGGTTTTCTTCATTTAGTTGGAAACTCCATAAAATAGCTTGAAAACAAAGATGAGGGTGATGATTGAATAAAAGAAGGAAATTTGATGAAAGTCATGAGTTTTATCAAAGCATAGATTGAAGGGGATTAGTTGTATGTAGAAATTGCAAACTTTTTTTAGGAAAAAAAAACCAATGAATTTGTTCATGGAAAAGAAGATATGAAAAGAATGAGATTTCTTATGGAGAAGGATTACAATGGAGTTTATTGGAAACTTTATTTTGGGTTATGGTCTCAATTTCTTGGTAATTTGAAGAGTAAGATGATGAAAAGAATGATTAATTCTTGAGTTAAAGAGAACCTAAAGTCTTGGGGTTATTTAGTGTTGTTACACTTTAATTTTGGCATTAAGAGGTTAGTAATATGTTGACAAATTATGATTTCAGGGCAAGCGGAGATTGGAACCATTTACGACCCGAACAAACCTCGTTCGTAGTAGTAGTGAGTGGTTATTTTATAAAGTATTTCAATTATTTTAGTAATTGATGAGATTTTATGAGATTTGAAATCAATTGCAATTAATATTAATGCAAATGATTTAGTTATTTGAAAATTTGGAGGAAATTACGTGTATTTCACAAATTGTTTATTATTGAGATTGATGATTTACTAATTTGATAAGAAAGTGATATATGATCACTAAATTGAATTCATGATTTAGCATATTTGAATTTGAAGAGATTTATGTTTATTGAAATTTAGCTACAATGACTTAATTATTTGAATTAATTAAGCTTATGAAATGTGAATTTATGGAAATCTCTTGATTGTAGCCAATTGGCAAAAAGTTCAAATTATTTGAGGTGAAATCAAGTATTTGTGAGTTTTAGAAATAACTTGATTTTTGAATCATGATTTTAGTTGATCTTTGACTTATGGCTTAAAGTTATGGAACCACAATTTGAGAATGTGTGGGGTTTGAGAACTTACGATGATTATGATATAGAAATTGTTTTCAAACCACTAGAGCTTGTACCCATGGTTATTACCCGTATGCTATAAGAATGTGTTTCTCTAGTATGCTAGTATACTCAGGCCGCAGTGGATGCAGGGGAATGCCGGGGCCATTAGGTGCCAAATCCAGATTCTGAATCCTGGACCAAATCCTGGACCTGAGGCATTACAGATGTTAGAGTTTGTTTTACGTGCACGTATGACATAAATTTGCTCTGCTATGTATCTAGAGATTACTCGATGCATAATATGACAGAGATTGGGTACAAGATTGGTGATGAGTTTTGTTGGCCTATTATTTTGTGCTTTCTTTAAAGAGTTATTGCTGCAAATCTCTATGATGTTTTATTTATCTTGTGTATTTAGATTGTGCTTAGTATATAAAGTTTTATTGAACTTTGATTTCCTTTTAATATAAAAGGTTTTTGTCGAGAGGTTATTTTTTTCCATTAACTTACCACTCGCTGGGCTCTATTAGCTCATTCTTTCTTCCTAAATTTTTCCTCCAGGTAGCGACTGAGTTTCTAACGAGCCTACAAAAGTCGATATCTGCCACCAGACTTGATAGTTTGCATATCATTTTGTATGTACATATTTACAAGTACTTCTTGTGTAACTGATATGACTAGTACCATTTTGGGATTTCCTTTGGTTTGTAATATAAAACCCACATGTTTATCTACTAATAAGTTTGTCGGATTGTGCTGAGTTTCTAAAATAATAGTTAGAGTTTGAACATGTTAATTTGGGAGTGTATATGTTTTCTTTTCAGGTGTGTTTTACTCAGTTTTCAGGATTCTGCCGAATTTTTTAACAAAATTAATTAATTTTGTATCAACAAGTTTTGGCTAGCCACTTGTGATTTTCAAAACTAAGATTTATTTTGCAAAGTTTGACGTTGGGTTCCATAGTAGTGGTAGGGATCTAATGTCGGCATGTCTCATCCCAGGTTAGTTAGGATAATTTGGGGTGCGGTGTGTCAATTATTTTCTCTCTAACATTAATTTCTTTCTCTAATTCTTCTTTTTGAACATTTTCTCTAAGCTCTAACATATTTCTCGAAAATTTCTATCTATAAACTTTTATTTCCCAGTTCTAACATATCTCTCTATCTTTTCAATTTTTTAGAAAATAGAAACCAAAAATTGATTATCAAATATATTTGATTTTCAACTTTTAAAAAACAAAAAAATAGTTATCAAACATATATAGTTTTTATTTTTTAAAAATCAAAACTATCAAAAAAATAAAAACACCAAAAGCAAAAATATTTATTAAACAATGCCTAAACAATAATTGAGTTTCTCATTTTCTTAATTTTATGCTGCAATAAGATTATTTCTACCAACTCAAGTCTAACTCAACTGATTAAAATACCACTAATAAGTTTCTAAGGTTAGAAGTTCAAGTTTCCACTCCGACCCTTTATTGAAATTGAAAAGGTCGTTTTTGCCCTTGGTTCTATTTTGAGTCCCACAACGTGAATATGGTTAAAAATGAAAAAGAAATCACACTTTATGAGTGGGCCAAGTCGTACGGTTTTAAAAAAAAAAAAAAACAAAAAAAACATGGGGGTTAGTTTAAACGTTGGTGGGTGGCTAAAGTAGATTGGTAGGTAGTGAACGTGGTTGAGAATCATTCTCCAATCACACTTTTTTAAGTAGATGCCATTATAGATTCATTTTAAATGCTTCATTTCCAATCAACACAACTACCCATCACAATAAAAATCAAAAAAATTTTAAAATTACCTATTTGATTTTTCAAGCTAACTTTTAGGAAAGTTGTTTGATTTCTAACCTCAATAATAATAGGTTATAATATCATTTTTATCTTTGTATTTTGGGATTTGTTCTTTATTAACCCTTACACTTTCAAATGCCTAAAATTAGTCTATGTACTTTCAATAATAAATTTTAAAATTTGGCTCTACGGGTAGTTTACGGTTAACCTTTCCAAATAAAAATCTCTATTAGACTTTCCACTATAAATTTGAAAATATATTCACATTGTGTCTTTTCTTGAATGAAAATTATTATTATTATTTTACCCAATTCAGTAAAAATTAACTTCAAAGTAACAATAAGATCTAATTTTAAGATTTAGTGAAAACATAAAGACTAAATTTAGACATTCGAAATAAATAAACTAAAATAGAATGAATCTCAAAGTGTAAGGGCCTAAATAATACTTTAAACTAATAATAATAATAGACATTGCTCTACGAATTTAAAGACCAAATATGTAATTTAATTTAAAATTTTAAAATTAGAAACTGAATAGACACTAAACAAATCTATAATTTAATTTAGAATTTAGATTTTCTTTTAACACATTTAAATTACAAGAAACGCCCAACCATTTTATATATTTTAAAACATGTAGTTCACAAAAAAATTTATATTTTTTAAAACATTTAGTTCACAAAAAACATGGTAAACAATTGTTGGAACTCGAGCTCATCTTACCTAAATAATTTTATTATTCTATATTAACCACTCGCAATACTTTTTTTTTTTTCTTTTTAGTTTAATAATATAAGGAAATTCGAAGTTCAAACCTTATAGTCGAAGGTACATGTCCTAATTAGTTAAAAAGTAAAGGTTAAATTGTAACTCTTGATTATCGAAGGACCAAAATAAATTGTAAGGGAAAGTTTATGGATAAAAAAAGTAGCTTATCTAAAATATATTATATCAAACGTTGAGATTTTTCTACAAATTTTAAAAAGTAAAAGTAACAGACAAGTTTAAGAGTTATCATCAAATGGAAACTTAATATAGATATCAATATTCAACCATGCGTTCAATTTACTTTAGTTGTATATATAGATTTCAAATACTAAAAGTAAAATATTACAGCCATCAAGCCAAACATTTGGACCCTTTGCTTGAAACTCAGCTTTGGAAACAAGTTGGATTTTTACCTCATACTTTAATAAGTGAGTCAATTTTAATATTAAACTTCTTAGTCCATCGCTTAACAGCCCAAAGGGCTCAACCCCTCCCTTATCAATTTTTTTTATGTTGATATTTTCATTCTTTTATTTCTTTTATAAAATTTATTTATTAATTTTTCATTTATCTAAAAAATATATATGAAAAATCATTTGGATTTAAAGTAATTGTTCTTTATTTAAAGTAAATAATTTAGACTCTTTATCTGTGAACTATATTTTCTTTTATAATTTTGAATTTATTGAAATATTAACAAATATACAGTATTTAACTATTTAATTGGTAGATAATATTTATTAGTTTACTATTTTTGGTTTCCATTTCTTCTCGAAATTGGATATATATATATATATAGGAAACTATTTACATTCTTTTGTAATGGCAAGAAAATAAATTGAATTGAATCAAGCCTCCAAGACATAATTTTGGACTCGCCACTGGCTCTTAAGGTATCTTTATTTTCTTTGAAAGATCATAGATTGAAAGCTCTCTGCTCACATGTGATGTAATATTCTCTAAAAAAAAGGGTGTAATTGAAACCCTACAATAAAATAGATGGTGCAATTAATACCTTCAAATAATTAATTTTTCATTTTCTTAATAAAAATTTTGACTACGTATAAAAGTTCTAATAGTTGCATAAGACTATCTTGCAAGTTTGGTCCTTGTAATTGTATTGGATGTTTTCAAGTAGTTAGATTTGAGCAATTTGTTGTCAAGTTGGAACGATTTTCATCCGCTTGATTTTGAGGCTATATTCGAATATTTTTGTGATTAATTTCATGCATGATTTTGTATGCTTTGTTAGATGAATTTTATATAATTTATTGGTTGATTCATACAAAAAAAAAAATCAAATCTAATTTTAAAGAGATGTTAATCATGATACATTTGAGTCCACTATTTAAATTGATAAATTTGAATTTTTCAAGTTAAAATGGGTTCACTTAACTAATTACATGATAAAAGTTTATTTTCTTCCTAAGTTTTTAAAGAAGTACGTACAAAAAAAAAAAAAAGTCACATACCATTTTGGTCAAAGTACTTTGCGACTTGTTCTATTTTTAGCTTTATGTTTTCAAATGTTCAAATTTAGTCTATATACTTAGAGATGTCCACACGGGGTGGGCTTGAGGATGGCTTCCCCACCCCCCCCCCCCCCCCATTTCATTCTCCGTCTTCGCTAAAATTTTCATTTAATTTTGTAGAGATTGGGGTGGAGATTCTCTAGGGATCAGGTTTCCTGTGGGGAATTATTCATAGTTTATGATTTTTATTTTTATTTTTATTAAATAAAATATTTTTTTAGGAAATTTCTATTTAAATTGTTAATTCTCAATGATAAATTTTTATTTAAAGATAATTTTAAAAAAAATCTTTAGAAAAACAAAATAATATATAATAAATATTTAAATTTAGTATTATATATATATATATATATATATTAAAAAAATAAAGTAATCAGGGCGGAGGCGGGGTCAGAATGGGGATGGGGAATACATTCCCCATTCTTGTCCCCGTTTAGCTAACGGGAAAAAAAATTCTCCCACCCCTTCCCCCATTCCTCACCTAAACAGAGATTCCCCATGGGAAAATGAACATCTCTATTTGTACTTTCAATGAATCTTAAAGTTAGTCCCTACAGTTTAGTTTATGGTTAATTTTCAAAAATAATTTTAGTCTCTATTAACTTTTCCTTTATACAATTTTGAAAACATATTAATATTATGTCTTTTTTGAATGAGAATTATTATTATTATTATTTCACAATGTTCGATAAAAATTAATTTCAAAATAACAATGAGAACCAATTTTAAGATTTATTGAAAGTACGAGGACTAAATTTGAGTATTTGAAAGTATATAGACTAAAATGGAATGAATTTTAAAATATAGGGACCAAAATAATATTTTAACCTTAAAACCTATTTTAAACCCCCATCAAAATGAGGAATTATTGAGTGATCCGACCATAATGTGGCTCTCTTCCATTATGATGTCACGTGTAGCTGGTTAACCAGTCTAATTAATCTTTTTTTTTTTAATATTTTATTTTCAAATTGCGGCTGCTCTTTCTCTCATTATGTTTTTTTTTTTTTAATTTTTGTTTTAGTTTCGAATTGCAACCTTCTTCCTTTCATTTTGTTGTTATTATTTTTTTCTATTTTGTTAAGATTTCCTAGTTGACCAACCAGAAATTAGAAAAAATTATCGATTTTTCTTTTGACCAACATATTTTTTTATTTCTTTTTTCCCATATTTCTTTTTTTTTTTTTTTTTTTTTTTTTTTCAATTTAAAATCTAAACGTTGCTCCTTCTTTATGTTTATTGGGTTTGGCAAGCCTTTTTTTTTAAAAAACGAAAGATAGTCATTGTTAAATTAATTTAAACGTTATTTTTAAAATCATTTTTTATAAATTTGTTAGATCAATTTAAAATTAATAAATAAAATGTTATGCTACCAAAAAAAATATTTGTATATGAGATGTTTTTCTTAATTGTTCAGTTTCGCCTTGATCTTGGTTGCTTTTCTGTGCAAATATAAAATCTAAGAGGAAAAAATAGAAAGAAAGAGAGAAGTGACTAAATCTAGGAAGAAAAAAATAAAAAATCTAACTAATCATGACACATGAAAAGAAAAAAGAAAAAAATAAAACAAAAAGAATGCTATTTTTTTAAAAAAAGAAAAGAGTTACCAAAAGGAGAAAAAAGAAAACTCAATGTTAAGGTAAAAAAAATAGTAGTAAATTAGGAAAGTTTAAATAAAAAGAAAAAACATAAAAAATAAAATAAAAAGAATGCTAGCTCAATGTCAAAAAAATTTTAACAAACTAAAAAAAACAAAAAAACAAAAATCAGAAAAAAAGTGGCTAAATTGGTTAAGAATACCAAAAAAATAATAATAAAAGTTAACTATGTTGTATGGTTAACCAATCACGTGTCATGATTTGGGGGCGAGCCACATTATGGCCGGATCACCCAATAATTTCTCCATCAAAATACGTTGGTTGAAATATACTACAAATTCATGTACTTTTGACTTTAATATTATTTTGATCATCATCTTCTTTTTTAATAATAATGTGGTCCTTATACTTTTGAAAATGTGATTGTTTACACGTAATTTTAAAATAGAAAGAAATGAAACACATGTAAATAAATTTATATTTGTATTAATTTGAATGTAGTGGAATACAATCTCTAATTTGTTCCTTTGAATCTTCCTCTCAAATATACATTTGCCTCAAGGGCTTTGCAACTTGTTCTCGAATGTGAAGTTGTCTCGAGGGCATTTGCAGCTTGTTCTCGAATGTGAATTTATTTCGATGGCTTTGCAGCTTGTTCTCGAATGTTAATTTGTCTCGAGAGCTTTGTAGTTTGCTCTCGATCTTCAAAGTATCCTAAGTCTTCAAGGCTCTGGTTCAGAGAGTGCTTGATCTTCAAGAGTTTAGGGAGTCTTCTGGTCTTTGTTTCTAAATCCTCTCTAAGTTATCTAGAGAGTTTCAACTTCTGAACCCCTGAAATGGAAGAAGAAGCTCTCTATTTATAGAGTTCCTGAAGGCCTCTAGGTGGGCTTGGACTTGTCAGTCGTATTGAGCCTGGTTGACTTTGGGTCTAACTTTTGGACTGGGCTTGGTTGACTTTGGGCTTAATCTCTATACTGGGCCTGACTGACTTTAAGCCTAGCCCTTTGGAATTTCGTCTAAAATTAGCCCAAATTTCACATAACCCAATTGTGTATTAGGATTTATCATAATTTAATTTAGAGATCCTTGCCAATTTAATTAATCCCTAATTAAATATAATTTTGTCATCAATGTTGGGTAATGACGTGGCAATTTTGGATTGGCCAAATTTTTTATTCCAACAGTGATGATTAAGTCCATGAAGTTAATTTTTTCCTAAAAAAATTGATTATAAAACCAACTATATTACATGAAATATATAGGCAAATTTAGAAGTGGTTGCCAACTTAAGCTAAACTAAAAACAAAGGTGAAATTATCTATCCACTCATGTACTTCACTTTCAACAAAATTTTTAACCTCAGATCTCAATTATTGTTACGTATATAAGGAGTAAATAATAGTTAAAAAAAAGTATGAAAACCAAAAAGTTACCAAAGCCAGAACATGGGGATTGATAAGATATTGGTTTAAATCTCATTTTAATTTTTAAATTTTCATATTTATTTCATTTTGTTCTCTACAATTTAGAAGGTATATTTTAGTCCATAAACTTTTAAAACTAACCATCAATCATTTCTATTATTCTGTTATCAATTTCGGCCATACCCCACCAGAAATACTTCCATATTTACTCGACGTAAGTTTGCTTAATATTTATTTTTAGTTTAATTTTAAATAAAATCAAAGACGATCCAATGCTTTCGCTGCGAAGTAAAACGTTCATTCATTCAATTGGTATCAGAGAGGTCTTTGAATTTTATTTAGAATTAAGGTTTTGTATGGTGGGTATTTTAATTTCATATATGTGATATATGTGATTTGCACATTGATTGTTTAGACTATTTGGCATTAGCTTTATTGCTTGATTAGATCAATTATAAAACCCAAAAGGGTTAGGATTTGTTGTAATTCTTGAAAAGAAAACCCAAAAGGGTTAGAAATTTGTTGTAATTGTTGAAAATATCCTTCAATTCAAATGTGTTTCTTGAAGTTAGTTGCTGCAATTGAAAATTTAGGAGTTCTAAATCCTAAATTTGGAATGGTCAAATCAAGGAAGATATTGAAAACCAAGATATGTCTTGGATTTAAATTATTGTAATTTAATTTGTTTTCAATTTCTTAGGATATGCCAAATATGTCAGTTAATTTTGATAGTTTTAATTTAATTATGCATGAGATGTATGTTTTTAAATTGTTTGTTTGTTGCATAAAGTATGTCATTTGGATTAAAATTCCACCATAAGTTAAGCATTATCATGCATCTTAATTAATTTTGAATATAATTGTTATATTTAAAAATTTGATTAGGTTGTTTCCTAATAGAATTAAGATTAATTTTTTTAATATAATTGTTATATTGAAAAATTTGATTAGGATGTTTTCTAATAGAATTGAGATATTTTCCTAATAAGTTTATATTTTTCATATCTTTAAATATAATTGTTATATTTGGAAAATTAAATTAGGATATTTTCTTTTATAAATGAAATCCATGTTTTCCTAATAGGATTAGAATATTTCCTAATGAGATTAGGATTTCCTTAAAATAAAGATATTTCTAATTCATGCTTTAAATAGTTTAAATTTTGAATTTAATATATCTTTATTTGTTTCTAATAAGATTAGAATTTAGGATAATTTTTTAAATGGTTTAAAATGGTAGAATTTCAAGATTATCCATAGTTTACAATTTGAATATAATTCATCTTTATTTGTTTCCTAATAAGATTAGATTCTTTTAAAATAAGATTAGGTCTTCCATAAATAAAGATAATTTAATTCAAAGATAAATTAGTTTAAGTTTTGAATTTAATTATCTATTATTTTTTCTAATAAGATTAGAATAAAATATCCACGATGATCTTTTAATTTGTTTAAATGGTTTAAAATGATGGATTTTTAAGATTATCCAAGTGAATTATTTTTTAATAGGATTAAAAACATTTATTTATAAATTCACTTAAATTCATTAATCTAATAATTAATAGTTAATTAAAGATTAATGAATTTGAAATAAAAATTGACTATAAGGGAATTCTGTCTATAGAAGGTTTTGTCTAAGACTGGGGTATTTAGTTGACCGAAAGGGAACACCTCTAACTGAGAACCGACCTGAGAGTTGAATTAGTCAAATTTTATGTAATTTCACTAAGCATGCTCATAATGTGAGTAGTTTTTTTTCTTTCAATAGTTTTAAAACTTGGTAATTCACATTGAAATCAATCTAACAAGAGTTATAAAAAGTAGATTGAAGAACTTAGATAAATGAGATTAGCCTAATTTGGCTAAGTAAGAGAAAACTCTATTTCAAAATGGTAAATGGGAGAATGATATGTGACAACACATCCTACGGTCTCCATCATTGGTTCACATCGTGAGATTCATGAGGGGCCTCATGGCGGCTTTTGAACTGTCCCCCTACGGAAGGTATTTGCATGGGTCAATATTAGGGTGAACTCCTGAGAAAGATAGGATTGTAGTTTTATTTCCAATACTTGACCTACCCTACGACGATACTTGTTGGGATAAAACTACATGATTGATCCGCTAATACGCAAGTGCACGTGATCGAAGTAATAAAGAAACTGGAAGTATTCCAGAGTATCGTACCCAAGGGAACGGGTTTTAACAAAATCTATTGAGACGACACAAAATATGTTTGCAAATTGCAATTGTGGTAACCAATGGTGTGAAAATGATTGAGTGGTTGTTTTTGCTAAAGAAACTAAATAAAAATGATAAAAGAGGGATTCAAACGAGTTTTTGCTCCATTGAAAGAAATTGCGGCCTAATTGCAATTGCATTCCTTTGACTTCAACATTTAAGCTTTGTAAACCGAATTCAACACCTATTCGACCTTCTATAAAGTATCTTTAGGAGGCTAAGCGATTAAACCGATATTTCTATGGCTAATACGAACTTAGTTAATTTTGAAACACAACTCTTTTGGTTTTAAAGGTTTTGCCCTATGTCTAGGGTCAAAAACAAATTCCTATGTCTAGGCTATTTTCCTTTATTGTTTTTATGAAATCTAAATTTTTATCTAACCTTTTCAGAATTAGACTCAATTTTTGTATACTAATCTAGGTGATCAATCTAGACTAATAATAAGCATTAAAATCAATAAAAGCAAACAAGCTATGGAAGAAGCAAAGTTGCTCTCACAATTAGGCCTTTATTCCTATCTTTAGGGCATCCACATGCTTGAATCCCAAAGAAGAAATTAGCTCATCATAATTAAATTAAAAAAAAAAAACAGTAAGCTAAAATTAAAGTAATTCATTGGTAGAAAAGAAAATTTGGAAAATAAACTAAAGAATGCTAGCAAACAAACTTGTATGGAAATTCTATTATGCCCAAAAGAAGCTTTAAAGCAAAATGGAAGAAATTATAACTTTATTAAAATGCTAAAAAAAAATACAATTAGTAGCTATCTTTAATTAAAAACAAAACAGAAAATAAAAATAATAAATTAAAAACATAAATTAAAAACAGAAAATAAAAACGGAAAATAAAAAAGAAGAACACTGTTCGTTCATGAAAGAAACCCACAAAAATAAAGTGCAGAAAAACTAACTAACAGCAGCAAAAACTTCCTTCATTTTCGTGAGGAAGGATTGAGAGTTTGAACAATGAAGGTTTTGAAAGTGAAGAAGAAAAATACAGCAGCAAAACAACATAAAAGAAGTATAAAAACAGAAAATTCGGAACTGTGGGCGAGTAGTCAAAACCCAGCCACCATTTGCTTCGTTTTCCACCATTTTTATAGGCATTGAGGGCTAGGGTTTCCATATAAATCATCCTCAATCCATGGGCTAACTTCTAGGAATCAAATCGGGATGAAAATCTTCCAAAATCGTGCATAAAATCCATAATTTGCGTGATTTGCGTGATTTTCGCACTTGGTTTGTAATTCCAGAGAATGCAATTAGATTGCAATTGCATTCTTCTTCCTTGTTCTTCACCTTACATTGCAACTGGGAATGCAATTGCATTCTCTTTTGCAAAGTCTTCATTTCTTCAAATCCAAATTCTCCATAAACTGTGCAAATCACGCAAATCTTGGTGATTCCTGCGAATTTCGAGCTTGACTTGTTGTTCCATAGAATGCAATTAGATTGCAATTGCATTCTTCTTCCTTTGTTTTTCACGCTACATTGCAAATGGGAATGCAATTGCATTCCCTTTTGCAAAGTCTTCAAATCTGCACAAAAGAACAACAACTTAAGCCATTTTCTTCATCTTTCTTCTTAATTCTTTTAATTATCAAGTTTCAACAAGCTTGCATGAATTTATCTCATAAACGCTATTTTTAGCTTGCTCGGTAATCAATAAAGCATGCAAAAATGGCAAAAACAACTTAGTTTTAGGGTTAAATAATCCTCATAAATGAGAATTATCAGGGATCTAAAATTATGGGTAACACTTACAAAGGGCTTATTAAAGTTGTTAATAATGTCTTTGACCAAACTAATGATAACTAAATATTATAGGAATAAGAGTTATTCTGGTATAATACTTGGTTGAGAATGTCTTAGTTTAGTGAAGAAACATTTCTAACTCACTAAAGTACCATAGCATTAGAAATTATTTGTAGGGTTCATTTTTCAAATTATTTTATCTATATGCTAAACTGAATGGATAATTGTTTGCATAATGCTAAATTATATAGGCCATCGGCCAACTTAGTCTATCAAGACATTATGATCAGATCATAGTGGAAACTACAAGAACCTTACGTACTAAGATTAGTTGATAGAAAGTGGGATTGTATCCCAACTCTTAATACCAAGTACAATTGTATGAAATTGTGCTGCAAGAGGAGAAACAAGATCTTGTTAGACATGGTCACATCAATAATGAGTTACACACCATTACCAAACTCTGGTTAGGATATGCAATAAAGATTGCATAGTGAAATTATTCTCTCTAAAAGTGTCTACGAGACAATTTTGGGATTATAGAAGAGTAGTAAAGTTAGTTTACAACACTTCAATATTTAGGATTGTTAAGCATACGTGCTAAAAAAATCCAAAGAGGCCGAATGTATTAAAAATATGAATTTTGGGATTATAGAAGAGTAGTAAAGTTAGTTTACAACACTTCAATATTTAGGATTGTTAAGCATACGTGCTAAAAAAATCCAAAGAGGCCGAATGTATTAAAAAATATGCCTAAGTGTAGGTCACCCCTAAGGAGTACAAAATGATCTTTTATCTAGTCCTAAAACGAATAAGGTATTTGTATGACAAATATCAATTTTATAAGGAATGTCAAATAAAAGACTACAAACCTTTAATAAGGTGAGATAGTGTTAATAAATTGGTTCCAAGTGAAACCACTAAATAGTTCACAAAAGTTGTTAACAATTTTAATTATATTTGAAAGTCAAATGGATCATAGTCATCAATTTGATAAACCTCATCGTAGTGGGAGAGATATGAGATGACTCAACCTTTACAAGGGCTTAATTGAATCCCAAAATTGTCATGTTAGATGACAAAGTTGAAGGTGTATTGCCCTCAAAGTAAGACTAATGCAAAGAGTTAAACCTAATAGGAGAAAATAGACTGCGAGTAAACTTTCTCATTTGTTGCCATACTGAAATCTGTAAGCATTATGTAAGTCATTGTTGCATATGAGATATGAAAAATGAATGTTTAGAATTCTTTTATAAAAAGAAATCTTAGATAATGCATCTACACAAATCAATCAGAGAGGTTTATTTTGAAAGATCGAAAGCAAAAGGTTTGCGAAATAGTGAAGATTCATTTATGAAATGAAATTTACCATTAGATCTTTGAATATAAGGTTTGATAAAAGTGTCAAAACCTATGACTTAGGACAAATATTAATGAAGTTTGTATAGACAAGAAGATCATTAATTACTTAGTAGATTTTTCTTATGTTTTATGTTTATGATATTTTACTTATTATGAATGATGTAAGGTGTCTATCTAACATAAAAAGTTGACCAAGTAACTTTGTCAATTCTAAATGAGTGATTTGGAATGATTCGGTATATTTTACATGTCCAAAATGGAGATTTAAAGGACAAAATGTTAACTTTATCTCAAACATCTTATATTGACAAAATTGTTGTCAAATATTTGATATTTATGTCTAAGGAAGAGTATCCTAAGACACCTCAAATGTTGAGAATATATGATATGCATAAATGAGACTGAACATTCAATATACAATTGGTTAGCATATATATCAGTTAAACGAATGGTATGACCTTGAGTAGAAAATTAAAAAAATTCTCAAATTATCGATGGATAATGAGAAATTTTTGTGTATGGAGTTAAAGATTTGATCTTTACAAGATACACTGGTTCTTACAAAGATTTAGGAAATCTTTGTAAAAATAAATTTTACCCTGAGTGGTGGAGTATGGTATACAAGTTAAATTGTTTTTCCTGTGAAGCAACAAAAGGACGTATGACTCAAATAGTTCCTTCAAGATTTAAAAGATGTTTCAGATATAACTTAGTCTATCATCTTTATTATGATAATAATGGTGCAAAGACTAATATTAAGGAAATTAGAAAACGCCAATGTATAAGGAATCATATCGAGAGAGAAAAAGTATCATGGTAGTGACCAAGATGGCTTTTAACGGCAGTCCTTTGGATCTATATAAAGCGACTCTTCAGGCTAAAGTGTTTGAGGGTCACCTACAATGTCTAGGATTACGAGACATGTCTCATCTTTGCTAGGACAAGTGGAAGAGCATGTGGGGTATAGAGTATGCCCTAGAATACATGTCTCGCCGACTTTAGTGCAAGTGGAAGATTGTTGGGATTTATGCCCTAAAGCCTCGTAATTAATGATTTATTTAATAATTAATAATAATTTTCATTATTTTATTTGCAATATAATATTATCCATTATATGAAAAATCTAAGGTTATTAGTGCAATCTTGAATAGTATGTGGTTGACATACGAGAGGATCATATTCAAGAAATAACCTAAAGAGTCATAGTATATGGATAAGGTTGTCTTATCCTAATAACACTATTGATACGGTCCACTTTGTAATAGTTACAAATGATTTGATCAAAATCGTTCATGTAGAGACATGTGAGTGGGGATATCTTATACAATGAGTTTGTATAAGACTAGACCACAAAATATTTAATATCTATTTATAAATATGTTAATTGAGAAGATTAATATTTCATCAAGATGATCATATATGACTCGATCTTAATCCTGATGAGTTATGAACTCCTGGTTGTGAGGGCTTGTCCTTTGATATGCATGGGTGAAAGTGACTTTTGTAGCTGATTCAATATGCCTGCTATTTTGGGGACTTGACCAAATAGGGAGCTGAGAACATAATCTCATAAGATGGAATTCACTCATTCCCATATAGGATACGTAGATGAGTAGTTCCCTTAAGTGCTATTTTCGGGATTTGAACAATGGGACCCCACCACTGGCCTAATAAGGACTTCGTTTATGGTTAGATCATAAACAAATTGTTCATTAGAGGATTAGTGGTACTTAAGGTGCAAGATGTAATTACAGGGGTAAAACAGACTTTTGACCTAGCTGTAATTACGAACAACTCGTGAATGATCGACTTGCATGTAGTGATTATATCGATGGACACAACTTGTCCTACAGTGCATAAGAGAGCAACTCTAGGTCTATAGTGGAGTAACCTATAGTTAATGAATGAAAGTTAATTAATTAAAGAGTTTCATTAATTGATTTTATATCATTGGAGCTTATAATCTGTAGGTCCATAAAGTCCCCTTACTAGCTCATAATAACACTAAAAGATCAATTTAGTTGAAAGAAAAATTTGAAATATTTAAATTAATATTTAATTTGAAGTGTTTAAATTAATATTTAATATATTAGATATATTAAATATAAAAGAGGAAAATATATTTATTGTATTTGATCATTAAATATTACAATAATTAATGTCTATTAGATACATTAAATAAAATATATTTATAAAGTTTGAATAAGATTCAAATAAATAAATATCGTAGGAGATTTGAATGAGATTCAAATAAGTATAAGATATATTTTAATATACTAGATATTAAAATATAATATTTTAATTATGGCAAAGATTCGCCCTTGGTCTCTGATGAGACTTAAGATTAAGGCTTATTTAACTCCCAATTACTTAAAATATTCTTGTTTTGTCTTAAGATCATTGGAAAATAGTTGAAAGTTGCTTGAAAATAAGAAAGAGATCAGAATGAAGGCAATTAGGATAAGATTCTAAAAAAATTAAGCTCGTTAGTAGGGAATGTGGAAATTGCAAAACCAAAATTGCAATTTCATGATTCTGCAATTTTTTCTAGAGCAGCAGGAAAATTCAAAAAAGGAAAAAAAATCTGCATTTATACCCATATTCGAAAATCATCAATTCTTGTACGATTTGGGGGATTTTGAGCACGAAATATGGGCATTATTCAACCCTAATGAAGGCCTATAAAATGAGAGAAGATGAGTGAAGAAAGTAGATCAATTGGAGGACATTTTTGGAGTTAATTTTCGTGGGTTTTCCTCTTGTTTTTCTCCCTATTTTTCTGCAATTTTTCTTCCTCTATTTCCATTTTGTTTCCTCTGTTTTATCGAGAGTGGTTTCAAGTTTTTCTTCTGTTTAGCTTTGATTTTTCCAGTCCAGTTTAGTGGTGATTTGGGTTGTTTAGTTTTTGTTGATTTAGTTTATGTTTTAGTAAAGATTTGGGTTGTTTAGTTTTTGTTTTAAGACTCAACTTTGTTTTAATATAGTTCTTTTTAATATACTTTAGTTTCTGTTTTATAGTTGAAGAGTTGTTTTTGTCTCACTTCAAGTTTATGTTTTTGTTTTTGGTTTCAGTTTTCTTAGCTTGTTATTGTTTTTTTTTTTAAAATCTTTTTGCCCAATATGCAATAGTCCTTTTTATGAAGCTTAATTAGTGAATTTGTTGACCTTGGCAATTTGGTGTTCTATGTATTGTAGTGCAACAACGATTTTCATTTCCTTTAAATTTAGTAAAACAATTTCATTTCCTTTAAGTGTTATTTCTAGAGTAATATAGTAGTCAACTTAATTTTTACATGGAGTTTGTTTTAACTTCTAGTATAGTTTTTTATAGATTTATTATGAGCTAAACTTCTTTGGGGGTTAAAGGATGTGAATTCCCTAAAAAGTAATTGTAGCCAAAATTCCAACAAAAATCAAGCCTGCATCTCAATTGATTGCTTGTGTTGAATAAATTTCTGTTGATATCCTAGATTGATCAACTAGGGTAGCAACTCAAGCTTAGATCTAATATCGATGGAGTTAGTGATAAGCGGATTTCGCACAAGTGATGGAGAAAAGAGCTTAGACATAAGCCAATTCTTTGCCCTAGACATAGGATTAAAAACTCCAAAACCCATAAAATTGTTGAACCGAATTATCTAAGATAGAGGGACTATAGACATATAAGTCACTCACTTAGTCTCCTAAAAATATAATTACAAGGTGAATATGAGTAGCAATCTTTGTTTACAATTGAATGTAGAATAGGTTGGAATTGTAATTTTAGTTTGCAAGTACAACTTAGGGCAATGACATTCTTGAGCCCCTCCTTTATCTAAAATTTCTTTTGCGATTTCATTTACCAAGTCTATCTAGTTTGCTATTCAATATTTCAAATTTTCGATTATGTAATTCAATTATGCAATCTTTATCACTTCATTTTGCAATTTTTGACTTTGCAATTCAGTTATGCAATTTTTTCCACTTTAACTTGCAATTAGATTCTACAATTATTCTCTTTTTACCAACACAACATCTCAACCTTGTTTTTGCAATTTTTAGTTTCTAAGTTGCAATTCTTCTTACATTTTGCTTAGCAATAATTTTTATTACACCATTCCTTGAGGGATCAATACTCAGGAATACTCTTGTTTTAATACTTGCATCGGCAGTGTGCACTTGCACTAGGGTTGAACGTATTTGCTTACTTTTATTCACCAAAAGTTCACCCGATCAGTCTCTATAAATAGGACCCTTGGGTTGAGCCATTAGAGAATTGTAGGGTATGGCAAAAATGGCCAATGCTGTTTGCAGGGTAGCGTCGAGACGCTATCCATAGCGTCGCGATGCTACAGAAAACACAAAAACGCTATTTTTGCTAAAAAACACACGCACCCCAATTTTTCTTGTAGCGTTGAGACTCGACTTACAACGTTTTAACGTCTTAATACTACCTCGATATTTCCTATATAAACATCATTTTTGCGCCGTTTTGGTAGGCCAATTCGAGAGTTTTTGCCCTAATCTCGATTCCAAGATAAAATTGAGAGTTTAGGGAGCAATTGAGAGCGTTTGTGGAGCATTTTTGAAAATCCAGAGCTCGAGGGACGTGGAGATCACAAAAGGAACGCGAGATCGACCATCGTTTGCTAATTTCTTTCTTTTCCTTTAGTTTTAGTTTCTATTTTGTGGCTGTAATTTAGGAATTTAGAGGTTTAATTATATGAATTTAAGTATCTTTGTTCCTAATACTTGGAGTTTTGATGTAGCCATTAGACGTGAGGTTTTAATTGAATAAATACATTGATTGAATGCTTTTATGTATTTAATGCTTATAATCTCTTGATCATAAATTATTTGTTTTATTGGTATGAATTTGTGCTTAGAAAAGTCTGGTTTAGGCTAGAACGTAATTGCATGACTATTTGTAAATTCTTGCATGAAAGTGGAGAATTCTCTTAGAAGTTGTTAAAAGAAATTGCTTAATGCCTTGCATGCTATTAAAATCTAGATAAAGTTATTAGATTTATAACATTGCATGAGAGTTAATTGTGCTTGAAAGAGTCAATTAATACTCTCACTTCTTGGCTTATGGAATATTTGCAGGACAAATCTTGGTAGATTTGGCTTTAAGTCTAATGACCACCCTGACGACCCGACCACCTAGCAACCCGACCACCCTAATGACCACTCCGACAACGACTCCAATGACTCGACCACTAAACAACCACCCAACGACCACTCGGACGACCTAACTAATCATATGACCACTCTAGCGACCCGACCTCCCAACAACTACTGTCGACAACCACCCAACGACCACTCCGGCGACCTGACCACCGTGCAACCACCACCGACGACCACCTCGGCAACCCAACCACCCCATCAACTTGATCACCCCAACAACCACTCCAAAGCCAACAACCTGATCACCCTGACAACCAGACTTGCCCGAACTACCGCCAATGACCATTTGACAACCACTCCGACAACCCGACCACCAGCAACCGTCGCCGACAACCACCTAGTGACCACTCTGATTGCCTGACCACCCCAACAACCCGACCACCCCGATGACTACTTCGGCGATCACCCCGACAACCTGACAAACTCAACCACCCAAAACCATTATTAACGACCACTGGTGACCACTCTAGTGACCACCTTGGCGACCCGACCACCCTAATGACCACTCCGACAACGACTCCAATGACTGGACAACTAGACAACCACCCAACGACCACTCGAACGACCTAACCAATCATATGACCACTCCAGCGACCCGACCACCCAACAACTACTGTCGAAAACCACCCAACGACCACTCCGGCGACCTGACCACGGTGCAACCGCCACCGGCGACCACCTCGAAAACCCAACCACCCATCAATCTGATCACCCCAACAACCACTCCAACGATCATTCCAGCGACTCGACCACGTAGTCAATTTTTTAAAAGGTTAAAATAAAGTTAATTTCTTAAATTTCTTAAATAGATCTCCAATATTTTATTTTTTTAAAATAGAGTTCCAAAAATATGTTTATAAATACTTTGTAAATAGATTTTTAAATTCCCTAATTTCTTAGATAGACTTCCAATTTTTTAATTTGTAAAATAAAGTTCCAAAAATAGGTTTCGGATTACTTTGTGAAATAGAGTTTTAGATTCCTTAATTTATTAAATAAACTTCTAATTTTTTAATTTCTAAAATAGAGTTCCTAAAATAGTTTTTTGAATACTTTGTGAAATAGAGTTTTAAATTCCCTAATTCTTTAAATAGACTTCCAACCCCCATGGACGACAACTCAATGCCTTCATCACCTTCAGCTACTACTTAGTTTTAATTCAGTTTGTGTTTTGGACCACTATTGCTATTTCTTTTCTTCATTCCTTTTAGCTTATGTATTATGATATTATGAACTTCGGACCTTCATTTTCATTATGGATTTCCTTTACTCTAGCAACATCATTCTTCTTTCCCACGTATTAATTATTTAAAATATATGTCCTTACTAATGTTATTTAATTTTACATCATCATGAATGGAGTGAATGAGATACTTATACAAACTACACATTCATAATTAACTATGCTTGAAACAATTGATCCACATAATTGGTTAAAATATTGATATGCAATTCAGTAAACAATTATCAAGTAAAAAAATGGATCTGAAAAAAAAAACAAAAAAATTGTTTAAAAAACAGCCTAAACAAATCCAGCCCAGCCCAGCCCAACCATGCACCCCAAACACAGGTTTCAGCAAACCATCCAAACCCAACCCTGCACCCCAAACACAGTAATCAGGAACCCCAGGATTTCTGATTCCAGCCAAGGATTCCCAGGGTTCCTGATTCCAAACCAGCGTGCCAAACAACCCCTAATATAAGTGGACTACGTAAGGTGAAAACTAGTGTGAGTTCTCGCAATTTGGATGCCCAAGAAGTAGTGAACGGGGCCAAGGTCACGAATGGTGAATTGTTGATACAAGCATTGAACAAATTTGTCTAATAGCATGGGAGAGGAGCCAGTAAGAAGAATATCATCTACATAGACAAGGAGGATGATAAGGTGGTGACTAGTACGCCAATAAAACATGAAGGATTCAGCCTTAGATTGAGAAAACTCCCATTACAATCAAGTAACACAGAGCTTATCATACCATTCGCGAGGGGCTTTCTTGAGCCCATAAAGAGCTTTACGCAATTTACAAACGTAATGGAGTTGAGTAGGATCTTCAAAGCCTTGTGGTTGAGGCATATAGACATTCTCATGAAGAGGGCCACTGAGGAAGGCATTAATGACATCCAATTGGCGAACAGGGCAGTTCCAAGTGGCTGCAAGAGTGAGTATGAGGCGAATAGAGACCAATTTAACCATTATACTGTAGGTCTCATGAAAGTCAATGCCCAGGGTTTGCAAAAAGCCTTTGGAAATAAGACGGGCTTTGTACCGCTGAATAGTGCCATTAACAACTCGTTTAAGCTTGAATATCCACTTATTACCAACAAGATGATAGTTGGGAGATGGAGGAATCAAGTCTCATATCTAATTGCATGTGAGAGCAGTAAATTCACCATGCATAGCTTGATGCCAAGCAGGAATGGAAATGGCATTAGCAAACCAAGTAGGCTTATGGAGAGACTAATCAGTAGGTACAACAATATGAGAGAAACAACCAAAAAATTACTTTGGTTTAGTTATGTCAGCCTTACCACGCATAAGCATTGAATGAGAATTGGTGGTGGTTGGGGCTGGTGGTGGACTAACTGCATTAGTGTGATGCTCGGGTGTGGCTGCCATAGTGCGATCTGGAGATGAGTTAAGAGGCTGAAGGTTTGTTGTGTGATGAGCGTGATCAGTTAAGAAAGGAAAGTCTATCTGAGAGGGGGAAGTAGTTGGAGATGACATATGCAGAGCCTCAATATCAACTTCAGATGTATAAGAGGGGCCACAAGCTGCTGTTGAGCTAAAGGCAGGAGAGGAATAACTAATAGGCAGCCAAGATAAAACATATGGAGTGCCGACCTCAGTAGTAGGAGTAGGATGTACGAATTATGTAGAAAAGGGAAAATCAGCCTCATTAAAGCATACATGATGAGAAGTATAAACTCGACCAGCTGGGCCGAGACATCTATAGCCTTTATGGTTGTTGCTATAGCTAATGAAGACATATTTAATTGTGTGAAAGTCAAACTTGTGATGTTGATATTGTCTCACACAAGGGAAGCAAACTGCACCAAAAATTTTGAGGTTATTATAGTCTGGCTTGGTCTTGTGAAGAGCAATGAATGGAATATGGCCATCAATTGTATCAGAGGGCATCCCATTTATCAAGTATATTGTTTGTGGAATGCTTCCCACCAATTGTTTAATGGCATTTTAGCATGTGCAAGAAGAGAAAGACATGTTTCAACCACATGTCTATGTTTCCTCTCAACTAGACCATTTTGAGATGAGGTGTAAGGACAGACCAACTGAATGTTAATTCCACATTCTGAAGCTAACTGGATTATTGGCTTAAATTCTCCACCTTCATCACATCTAATTGCTTTAATCTTGCAATTATGAACATTCTCAACCAAGTTTTTGAACTGTCTGAAGATTATAATGGCATCACTTTTTAGTCTTAACGGGAAAATCCATGAATACTTGCTATAATCATCAACAAAACTGATATAGTACATGTATCCCTCAATTGATTTAACTGGTGTTGGCCCCATAAATTGATGTGAATTAATTCTAATGGTTGGGATGCACAAAATAGGGAGTTAGAGAAAGGTAATTTATGAGATTTTCCATACTAACAAGCCTCACAAAAGCCCCCTTTTTCATTCATTTTATTTTTGATATTGCAAGAAGTATGGATCTGATTTAATACTCTAAGGGATCGATGTCCAAGTTTGTGGTGCCAAACATCCTTAGAGCAGTACAAAACATAATGACTTTCAGGGGATGTAACTAGCATAGACCTGTTCCCTTCCTTCCTACTTCTATTTTTTTTACAAGAAAGAAACAGAAGCCATAAAAGCAAACTTCTTCATTCCAAAAACTTCTCGATCTCGATGGTGAGCAGTAGACTTGAGGCTTGGAATCTGGTACAAACCATCTCTGAGTTTCCCTTCTAGAAGGACCTTCCTCGTTGCCTTGTCCTTAACAACACAAAAGGAATCATGGAATTCAACAATCACAGAGTTATCCATTGTCAAACAATATATACTAATCAGATTCTTACTTATTTGAGGCACATGCATTAGACCTTTCAAAATGAGATTTCTAACATTTGAGTTAATGAAAGAGCTTCCTATATAACTTATAGGTAACTGTTTTCCATTCCCTACCGTGATCATTTCATTACCTGTGTAGTCCATTTTCAGTGAAAGGTTTGCCAAATCTGCTGTTAGGTGATTACTTGCCCCATTGTCTAAATACCAAGATGTATCACACACGGTTTCAGGTCTGGCTATCATGGCAGAAGGATAGCTTGATTTACTCTGAATATTGCTAGAAGATGAGCCTTCAATGTGTTGATTATTGTTGAAGCTCTTTTCAAAACGAAAATAATAAACAGCGGCAACCATCATGGGTTGGCCTAGTGGTCAAAGGACCTTGGGGAACTAAGAGGGAATGGGTTCAATCCATGGTGGCCACCTACCTAGGATTAAATATCCTACGTGTTTCCTTGTCAACCAAATGTAGTAGGGTCAGGCGGTTGTCCGGTGAGATTAGTCGAGGTGCGAGTAAGCTGGCCCGAACACTCACCGATATCAAAAAATAAAAAATAAAAAAAAATAATAATAATAATAAACAGCGGCAATGTGTCTAACTTTTCCACACACTTGACAGATCGGTTTGGACCCTGAGGTTCTTCTTCTTCCTCGACCATGGTAGTTCTTTTGATTAGAGTACCTAGACTATTTGTTCGATGAGGAGTTCTGTTGAGCACTGGCAGCAACAACATTTGCTGAAGGTTGGTTGATGGAAACAATATTCCTCATGGCTTGAAGTTGTTCCTGACAATTTTCAAAGGTAAGGAGCAGAGATTGAACTTTATTCCAACTCATGTCCTTGTTTTGAATCACCACAACAATTGGTGTGTATTCCTCATCGAGACCAACCACCACATAGGAGATTAGATCCTTGGTTTCCACAGGAGCACCGACCAAACTCAAGTTATCAACATAGTTCTTCATTAGAGCTAAGTAGTCAAGCATCTTTGTATTCCCTTTCCTAGTTTGCTGCAACATTCTCTTCAGATAGTCTTGCTGTGAGGCTGCTTGAACACCATAGAACTCTTGAAGCGCATCCCACAACTCCTTAGTTGTCTGGCAGTTGGTCACTTGAGAGGCCACTTCAATGGTCATAGAGTTATATAACCAACCCACCAACAGTTGGTCCGCAGTCCACCAAATATCATACTCCATATTAGGCAGTTTCAATCCCAATGGTTCATCTTCCGATGGAGGAAGTATTATTGAAATTTTATGGCAAGCAGTCTTACCAATCAGGTGGCCATCAATTTTATAGCTTTGAAGGATTGTGAGAGAAATGTTCTGCCAGAGGAGAAAGTTGTTGCGATCATTTTGATGGATGTTACTTGATTCAACAAATTAGCGAAGGGAAGATTACCTACTGGGCACAAACCATATCTCACCTCAGCAGCACCAGGATCCTTGGTGACATGAACTTGAACGGGATTAGCCATATCGCTTTGATACCAAGTTATGAACTTAAAGATTAGGGAAATAGAAAGGCGAGAAAACAAAGAAGAAGCTTTCGTTTTAGCTTCTGTATTCAATATCTTTCCCAAACAATAGTCAGCCTATTTATACAAGAGTAAAAGACTGAAGAGAAATAATAAAGTGAATAGACATAAGCTTAGTGGTTCAACCACCTAAAGTACTAAGCACCATTACAACTACCAAACCTTAACTGTAGCAGACAAATCTTTTATGTTGTAACAAAGTGTTCTAATTTCTTCTCTAAATTTCTACCAACTCACTATATCATACCATGTAAGTTTATCATCAACGGATTTTAGTATTAAGTAAAGCATAGTTCAACTCATTAAGGAGTTATATCTTTGACCAAAAGGTCAAAGGTATGAATTTGTCACCTACATGTTGAATTAAAACAAATGTTTTTTATTTTAGTTGACTAAGTTATATATAAGGTCGTAATTAGTTCTGGTTTATTGTTTTGTATAATTTTGAATATAGAAAATGAAAATTCAACATTTTCTAAAAACTAAAATATTAAAAAAAAAAGTTGTCATTTATTAATGTTATAATATATACCATTTATGAAAAAAAATGATAACTTATTAACATTTTAAAAATAAAAAAGATCAAGTGGAAAAAAAATCGAAATATAATGTTTCCAAAATCTATATAAGATTTTGATTTTTTTTTTAATGTTTAATAATGAAAGAGAAAAAATTATTGACTTGGTTGACATGATTAATATTTTCATCGACATTTCTATAATTCATATGTTCATGGGGTTCAACATCAATTTACAAAGTTAATCAATAATATTTTATATCATTAAAATATCGATGAAATATTTTTAAAAAATGTCAACAAAATATTACGAACATGATATTAATAAAAAATATCAATCAACATAGATATTTTATCACTAGGCTGAGCATGTGCTTTAGACTCTAATATTTAGATGTTTTTCAAATTAATCCTTATAATGTAGAAAGTTATTTTCGTTTATGCAATCTCAAATTTAAAGGTTGGGTCTCTTCTCCTCTGTAAGCTACCATCTTAGTTGAGCAAGCTTCTTATTGCCTCTTATTAAAAAATGATTAAAAAAAAAAGAAAATAGAAATATAATCTAGATGATTAAACAAAAATAAAGTTGGAAGAAGAAAGAAAATTTTGATTTCTATGACAACTATTCTGACATTTTTAGCCGACAATCAATCGTTGCTTTTGAAAAAAAATTGTTCACCAAGAGCAGAGCAGTTGAGCTAATTATTGAAAGTTCAAATCTGCATTCCTACATCTATTGTACTAAAAAAAAATTTCTCCCCTCATTAATTTTCACAACCTGATTAGAATTTCTCATTATTATTTAAGAGACGCTACAAGATATCGCTATGCCTCCTCAAAAGGGAGTTCGAGAAATTGAATGGTGAATATAATTGCTCGAAGTATGGGATCATCATAAAAATCAAAGTCTAGATCTAGCAATAATCGTCCCGCTGAATTATCACATCAACATAAAGTTTTGCATACGAACACAAGACAACTTTCACGCATCTTCCTTTTAAAGTAGCCACTCAATCCATCACTATATCCATTAAAAACCAATGGTTGAACTTTTAATCCTTAAAATATAACATCTGGTCTCGATCAGAAACAAAATTTGAGCATGTTTTGTTTTAGCACTAAACAATTTGTAGTCTTCCAAAACATTTCAACGGGTAATTTTTATTGCTCTCGGTGAACCTACATTACATCGAGGTAAATTTTATCAACTTTTTGTTTTATTTTTCACTCACGTCTTCATCAAATTAAACTCCCTTTTAATCTAGGGGACAGTACTATATTATTCTTTTTTACTATTTAGGCACTTGCCTTTTTCCTTTTTCCACATTTTCTGTATGGAAGGCACTTCATTCTCTCTCTATTGAGTTAGGAAGAACCTTACTTCCAGTTTCCTTTGATCTGTTTTTTATAAGACCCGACAAACATTATAGTTCAACAATTAAAGTATCTGTACTTCCTTTAAAAGGTTATACATAGAGGTAAATTCTTTCACCCCTATATGTGATGTAATATTCTAGGAAAAAAAAAACGTTCAGGATTGTACAACATCGTTCATTAGTATACGTGTGATATATATATAAATAATTTCAAGCTTCATTTGCGAGTAGTTTTGTAAAAATTATTTTGGAAATCTTAACCAATCTAAAAAGCAAAACATAACTTTTTAAAAAAAAAAATCATTTTAAAAATTGGACTAAAATTTTGAAAATCTTTTTAGTTTAACCTAATTTATTTTAACTTTAGAAGTCTAACATTTTGTTTGTCTAAGTGAATTTACTGTTATTATCCTCCCCTCCCCCTTGTTAAATACAGAGTCGCAAATAGTGTTCTTTAATATATACATTTTATACACCCATATTAAAATTAAATTATATGTAATTTCAAACGTAATTATGAAGATATACACACACGGAAAGTTATTTAGGATACTATTTTTACTGCTTTATTTTTCTGAAACTACTATCATTGATCAAATTTTAAACTATCATTTTTATCAATGGTTAATGCCTACAATTAGACTAACAATCAATTTGAAATTATTAGAGATTTAATTTAGGCTTGTTTGTCACTTTTTATTTGCACGCTCTACTAAATTAGGCTTATTTGTTACTTTTGATTTTGCAAGGTCTACCTCTCTCCTCCCCTATAGGCTACATTTTTCTAATTTGTAAAATCTATATCGGAGGTATTTTCGTTCTAGACAATTTTAGAGATTATAATAAAAATCTACATTTAACCATTTTTCAAGTTGGACAATTTAAAATTAGTCATTTCTCTCATTGACCCTAACTTAAATCTTTAAGCCGACAATGAAAATCATTTGTTCCTTTGCAAAAATATTTGCTATTATACATTAGCATTTTCTTTTTTCTCCCTTTTTTCTGGTTGATTTTGGTGAACTCATCCAAAGAGTTCAAGAAAGGCCGCGATTTGGTTAAATTGAATCACCATAAAAACCAAAGTTTAAAGCAATAATCACCCCACTTAATGTGAAATAATTTTGACTAAGACAAATTTTGTCCAAAATAATGGTCACACTCGATCCTTCACAATCTATTGAAAAACAATGTTTGAGCCTTATCTTTTAAATTTAAATTTTTTTTTTCAGTCTATTAACTTTGGTCTTTATCAGAAATAAGATTTAGGAATTTCATTTTACATATTGTTCAACACACAAGAATTTCTTATTTTTATTTAATCTCACTCACACTTTTACTATGGTCTTCATCAAACTCCCTTTCTTTCAACCAAGGTGCCCCTAGCAACCCTAGCCCACTTTTGTTCCTCCCAATGCCCGCAACATCTTCCATCATTTTTAATGTAACATGATTTATTTTGACTTTAAAACATAAATATTATTTTGATTTTAATAAAAGTAATGGATATCTTTAAAACCTATACTATCATTATTAAAGGTAAATTTTAAAATTAGATAAAGGATATAAATTGAAAATTAACGAACTCTAAGAAAAAAGGTTGAAAATTAATACCCAACTATTTCACATGGTAATAGTACTAAAGATTAATTAGAAGTGACTCTTTTATTTTATTCACAGTATCCTTATTAGTGTAACAACATATTTGGGAGTGATTTTAAAATGGTAAAAATCATTTTTATCAGGTTCAAAATAACTACCAAGCATGCCTTTACTTATTCAAAAGTAATTTAGGCCCTTTTGATAACCATTTGGTTTTTGAAAATCAAGCTTGTTTTCTCCAAATTTCTATACAATGGTTTTCATCTCCCTTTAGGAAGCATTTTAATTCTTAACCAAATTCTAAAAACAAAAACAAGTTTTTGAAAACTACTTTTTTTAGTTTTCAAAACATGGCTTGGTTTTTTGAAAACATAGATAAAAGGTAGATAACAAAACAAGTAGATCCATGGATGTGAGTAGTATTTATAGACTTAATTTTCAAAAACCAAAAACCAAAAACAAAATGGTTATCAAACGGGACCTTAATGTTTCGTTTTTACGCTTTGAAATGCTATTTTTATACAATCAAAATTGATTTTGAACAATGAAAGACATGTTTAAGAGTAATTTTGAACTTGCAAAAGTGATTTTAACTATATCAAAATTACTCTCAAACATGCAGTAAATCAACCTAGTGGGAGAATTTGTCAATCTTATGATAGTTCAACTAGTTAAAGCATATATTATTGACCAAAATGTCTAAAGTTTAAATTTTCACCCCACATAATGTAAAACTAAAAGAAACCTAGAGAGAGAATTTTCTTTTATTTCAAGAGTAATATCAATTCTCCCTCTCTCAATTCCTCCATCACAATTGTAGTAAAAATCAAGAGTAAGTGTTCATATTTGAACTCTATCCAAATCCTTTATTCTTCTCCAAACTTGTCTTTCTTCTTAATAAACTAAACCTCTCCTCTCAAACCTTGTCTTTCTAGGTCATTTATTATACATCAAATCAATTGAGATGTTATAAAATTGTACAAAAAGACAGGTCAAAACTCTACCAGGCAAGAGAAGGATTAAAATTTTATCAAAGCACTACAATCTACCGTCGTGATGAACTCTCATTTTATCTTGTTCACTTTTGAACTTGTTGGAATATACAAGTAAATACAATATCTTTATTGATACGATCTTTTGAAAGCAAAAATAAAGTTTTACTAATTTAGATTTAAAATGGACAGTATCTCTAACCTAATTTCATAACCATGAAGTCGAAGCCACTTTTCCGACAAAATTGATTCCAATCCGACAAACCTCTCTAACACTTGCTCACTAAAAAAGGACATGACCTAGAGAGAGAGATTGCAATTAAATCGATGTGATTAATATTATATTTACGTGGCTGTCAATTAGTTGAATATTTTTTTTGTATTATTGAAATTCACAAGAATAGTGATACAGTACGTGTAAAGCTCAGCTCCATTGATTGAATCAATGAATAATAAATGATAGGTTTAAATTCCACATTTTGTTTTTTAATTTTCAAAATAAATATCTATTTTAATCCATGAACTTTGGATAAAGAGATAAATTTTACATTTGGGAAGAATTTCTTCGTTGCTCCATTTTGGCTCATGATTTTTTTTTTTTAGCTTGAAAGGAAAAAAAAGTAGTTGCTTTTGTTGTTGTCAAATTTTGGACAGAATAAATCTCACCTAACATCCATGTGACACGACGATGAATTTGTATTCTTAAAAAAAGAAAGTGGCATGCAAGACAAGAAAAACTTGGACAACGGTGTGATGTAAGCTACACAGACTCCGATGCTTAAGTTAGAGATAATCATTTTAGGGAGAATTGGGGATTTCTAAGAGAGTATTGAAGGCTGAAATGAGCTTACATTGCTCTCCCCTCAAGAGAGAGCTTAAATACCTTCCTTCCTAGAGTTTTCTTGCTTTTCTGACTTCGATTGGGAATGAAAGGACTGAACGGGGTTGGACGGGGGCTACACGGGCCATGAGGGACCAAGGCAAGGCCTAAAGGAGGCCGAGGCCGACCACGGGCTTGGGCTTTGGCCCAAGCTCGTTTTTTCATCCTCTCACTTTGTGGGTCGGTCCCGCATCAGTTTCGGTCCATTTTGACTTCGTATTGAGCTTCTTTCCTCGTTTGACCCTTTATTATAGCCTTTATCCAGCCCATTCTTGTTGGTCCAATTTCACCATAACATTAGCCTCTACTCCCTAGTTAGTATTCAAGATTAGGAGCGCATGAAATAATTGCATGGAGCCTGACTTGGGAGTAGCTTATTAAATTTTGGAGTTATTTGTGACATTTTGAGGTCTGCATTGAATTCTCTCTAGTTATTGTTGTCCATCCTCATGAAGATATTTTAGTCTCCTAGAGTGTCAGTTTCTCCATTATTTTGTAGGAATTTTAGGGTTATGTGGCACTTATTCTGTGTCTCATATCATCCCTATGATTGTCGTCTAACCCTGTATGGAACATTTTGGTCTTTTTTAGTTGGTAAGATTCTCCTTTGGATAGTGTGTTCGTCCACATCCTGGAGAAAATTTAGGGCTCCAAGGTTCACATTGGATCTCCCCAAGATTATCGTCCAACTTCATAGGAAACATTTTGATCTTTCTTGGATGCCAAGACTCCCATTTGGATTTGTGATCTGTGCCATTTTCCTGGAGAGAATATGTAAATTTGAAGGCGTCTTCAAATTTAAGTGGGATTGCCATCAAACCCCGTATAGACTATTATGGACTTTTTGACCTCTCGTAGGAGGGAAATTTGACCATCTAGTAGCCGTGTAGCTTTCCATTTTTCGTTCGCATTTTCTGATCTCAAGTAGCTTCATTTTCAGCTGATTCTAGGAGATGAGAGGAGAAAAATGAACAATGGAGGGCATTTACGAGAGGAAAACCATACCCAGAGACATTTTGCATGTGTCCAATTGGACGAACCGAACTGGTGCCTGTGGTCACATGCTCATTCCAACCCCTTTTTATCATGCTTTCATATCATGTCTTTCATTTAGCATTGTAACTTACTTTCCTTGTATTTTTGTTGACGTATGACTCCTCGCCATTTTCATGTTCAAGCCTATCATAGGCATTTATCCTAGAATGTACTCTAGGTAGATGCGACTAGTTGTCAATTCTTCCTACCCGAAGTTATATGTTATCTAACCCGTGGTTGTCCCTTACTTGCTTGCTTGTTTATAACAATCTTTTTCTCAAATATTTTCAAATGCTTTCTCTCTCACGTTTTAATAAAACCATTTTCTTCCGAAACGTGAGCGGAGGCTAGACATTGTACCAAAGTTGTCAGCAACTTCTGATTTTCGTACAGTTGACTTGCTCGCCGAGTTAGAGCAAGTGTTGCACAATCGTTGTCCCATCACGAAATAGTACAATTGTGACACCAAGTGCGGGTCACGGGTCACCTCAGCCGACCCAATTTCCCTCCCTTTTTTTATTCCAATTTGAATTCAAATTTTGAATTCCAAATTGAATTTCCCTCCAAACGTGCTTCATGCTTCTTCTATAAATAGGAGCTCATTTATTCACATTTTCACACTATTCTCCTCATCTCTTTAAGGTAGCTTGTTGCTCTATTCCTCTTCTACTTTCTTCTCTTTCTTTTTTTTTTATCAAGATGGAGAGTGAATGCTCTGCTACTTCTCTTGAGGTTGAGGGATCTTCCTTTGATGATGAGTCTCTTAATACTAGTTATTATGAGGCTCATTTATCTTATGATCATCTTTTCAGCGAGCCTTCTATATGTTTCGAGGCTATATCATCCTTGGTGACCGAGGCTCATCTTGAACAACTGCAGTACAAGTATGATATTCCTTTCGATGTACAATTGTGGGTTCCTGAACCTGATGATCGCATCGATGACCCTCATCTTGGAGAAGTTATTTTTTATTTTGCTATGTTTAAATTTAGAGTTCATCTTCCCTTGCTTTTATTTTTGCAAAGTTTTTTTATGTTGGTTGGGTTGGCTCCCACTCAGCTTGTCCCAAACAGCTGGAGTTATCTCATAGGCTTTATGTATTATGGACAACATATGACAATGGTAGTCCATTCACACCACATGTTTTTATGTCTCTCTATATTTTAAGTCATAACCCCTCTTCTGGTCGCTTCTTTTATTATTTGAGTTTCTCTTGTGGTAAACTGATTGATGGACCAAGTTCCTTTAATGGATAGAAAAAATAAATGGTTTTTTTTTAGTGGGAATTGGTTAGCTTGTGAGCCCCAAAATTCTACCTACACAGTTTCCATGAAGTTTGGGGATTATGGTGAGTTGCTCTCTTTATTCTCCATTTCTTTTTGGAAACTGCTTTTATAAATATATTTCTAACCACACTATATTTTCTTCTTTTCAGTTCCCACCGAGTTTCATCATCCTACTGCTGCTCGAGCATTTGCAAGAGCTGTGAGGAGTTTGGAAGCTCCAGCTCGTCTTGGTCTTTCCCTTGTGAGTTAAGAGAATATAATCGAAATCGGTTTTGCTCCACCCCCTCTTCCTGAAGGTTGGATTTAAATTCATATTCTTCTTTAGTTTTTGTGCTGGAAAGAGCTTGGCCTCGGCCAAGGTGGTCGACCTCGGCTAAGGTGGTTGGCCTCAGTCCTTCTGCTTTAGTTTCTGCCTTGTGTGTTTTCTATAACTCACGATTTTTTGCTTCTTTTTTTCAAATATGTCTCCACGATCCACTTCCTTGTTCGAAGTTCAAAGACAAAAGAAGAAAAAGAAAGCCACTGGGGGAGCTAGGCCCTCGAGGGATGACGGATCTAGCTCAGATGTGGAAGGTGCTTCTGCCTTCGAGACTTCAAACTTTTCTCATCGACCTTCTAGTGTCAGTACACGTCATACTAAGAGGAGCATTCCTTTTGAGCTTCCCATTTTCACTCTTCCTGGAGATTACTCTAAAGTAAGTAATGAGATCGACATTCTGGGGTAAAGTTTTGAGCTCTGGAGGGGTGTTGGTCATGATCATCCTCCAGGTTTCATAATGGAAGATCCTAAGGAGGCTGTTGTCCAAGGAGTTCGTGAATTACGCCATATAAGTCTTTATTTTTCACCTATCTTCTTTTTATTTTGCAATTGCCTCTTCACAATTGACTTTCTCTTTTTTTTTTTTAGGCTTTTAGTTGGCTCACCATGTCTGCAAGGACTATGGCTAAGAAGATCTCCTCTCTTCAAAAGACCAGTGTTCCCAAGGCAGAGCTAGTTCAGGCTCAAGTTAGATTGACTCAAGCCAACCATCTCTTAGTTGAGGTTAGGATTGAGCTTGATTCTACGAGGGTTGAGCTTCGATCAGTTCGTACCCAGTTGGATGAAGCCAAGGCCCATCTGACCAATGCAAAATATCTAGATTAAGAGTTCAAGAAGACAGAAGAATATATTGTGATGCAGGACGAGATCTTTGATTGTGGACTCAACTGGGTTGTCAAGAGCTTTGCCAAGCATCACAAAGGCGTAAATTGTGAGATCATTCGAAAGGACTTTGCTTCCTTTAAGAAAGATCCATATGCCTTCTTAGATTCAGATGACTCTGATTGTAGTGGAGAGTGGACATGAATGAGGGCTAGTCTTCTTACATAATTTTTGTCTTTTATTTTGCTTGTCCCTTTTATCTTTTTAATCTAAATGTAAGACTTTTCTTTGCTATTCAATAAAAGTTTAATTTCTATTTATCGTCCTTATTTCTCTGTAATGAATTTTTCTTCAAAGAGATGAACTCTGACAAATAGAATTACTTAAGTCGTACTAAACAAGATAAATTGATAAAAGGGGGTCCCTCATTCATGAACTCAAACCACAAAACTAAAAGAAATCACGTACTTGCAATTTGTTCGGCCTTGGTTTATGAGGGTCGGCCTTAGCCTATGAGGGTCAACCTCGGCTTATATGGGATTTTTTTGCTTTTTTGGTTCGTTCTGTGTAGCTTCTACTTTTTGTTTAATAGAGAAACATATCTCCTATGTAGCTTCTTTGCCTTTTGTTTAATAGAGAGACATATCTCCTATGTAGCCCCATACTCAAGAAGGAGTTTTAGTTGTGAAAATCATGCTTGAGTCGACATAATTGTGTAGCTTGAAAAAGAGATAACTTTGTTGATAACAAAATTTGAATCTTACATGATTTTGAAGAATTTTAATCAAAAGTAAACATAACTAAAGAAAAGAAATTAAAAGGGAGCCCCCTAGTGATCCATAGGGGTATGGTCGGCCTTGGCCTTGTCGAGGTGTGCCTCTTGCTCGTTATTTGATCTTTTCACTTCTCTGAGTGCTATGAAGTAACACTCCCTTGAGGCTTTCTTTCCCCCTTTCACTATTTCCACTCCATTCAAAGTAGGAAATTTTCGTAGTTGATGGTAAGTGGAAGATACAGCCTTCAGTTGATAGAGTGTTGATCTTCCTAATATGGTATTGTAAGCTGATGTGCACTCTACTAACAAGAAGTTAATCATCTTAGTAGTTGCATTCAGTCCATCCCCAAAGGTGACTGGAAGTTCGATGCTACCCTTAGGAGTTACTCTTTCTCTCCCAAATCCAACTAAGGGAGTTAGATTCTCTTTCAATAGTTCTCTCTCTAACCTCATTTCTTTAAAGGCGGTCAGAGAAAGAACATCAGCTGAACTTCCCCCATATATGAGGACTCTGTGAACCTTCACATTGGCTATAGTTAGGGTAACTACCAGAGTATCATTATGAGGCTAATGGTTGAACCTAGCTTCAGCCTCTGTGAATTCTAAAGTTTGGTTCACAATTTCAGAATGGACTGAATACATACATTGAAATCTAGATCATGTCTGGCCTCACGAGCAATTGCCTTCCTTTTCCTGTTGGATTCACCTCCTGCTGGTCCCCTAAATATGGTTCTAATCTCACATGGGGGTTCTTCATTTTGTCAGTTTCAAACATCATCTGGTCAACCTCGTCCATTATCTGATCAGGCTTGGCTCATTATTGAAGTATTCCTTTAGTTACCCTTCTCTGATCAGGGTTTTGATCTCGTCTCGTAGTTGATAACAATCGTGAGTTGCATGGTCGTGATCTCTGTGAAAGATGCAATATTTGTCTTTGTCTCTCTTTCCAGAAAGAGTCCTCATCTTGCCAGGGAACTTCACCAAATTCAAATGACGAATTTCCATCAAGTTGTCTCAGGAGGGAGGGCAGTGGAGGTGTACCTCTCAAATTTTCGGTGGGGGATGACCTTGGGGTTTTGTCGGCCTTAGCCAATCTCCTCGACCTTCCTCCTTTTTGAGTTGGAAAAGTGATTTTCACATGCCCTGTCGTATCCTTCATGTTTGTTACCTCTTTCTTAATTAGACGTAGCTTCCTCTGACCGTATTAACTCTTCAGCGCCTATATACTTTTTAGCCCTGGTTATGAACTCAACATAGGAAGTTGGTTCTCTTTTGCCAATCGATCTGAGTAGTCCTTTGTTTTGTAATCTTGCTACAATAGCAATCAGAGAAGTAGTATTTGTAAATCCCTCAACTTGCAATGCTTCCTTGTTGAATCACGAGACATAATCATGTTCGATCTCTTTTGGCCCTTGACTTATGGTGAGCAAGTCCATTTAAGGATTACGTTGATCTCAGCCTTCCAAGAATTGCGTTACAAACACTCTTACTAACTCCTTGAAGGAGCCAATGAATTTCCTCTTCAGCTTCCTATACCATTCTCTGGTTGGTCCTGTGAGGGTAGAAGAGAATGCCCTAAATTTGATTGCCTCTGAAACTCTCTGAAGTTCCACCTACACCCAGTATGTGTCCAGGTATTCAACAGGATCAGTATTGCCATCTTATGGGGTGATGGCTATCACTTTGAACTTCTTATGAACTTTCTCTTTCATGATCTCGTCAGTGAAAGGAGGGTCGACTTACTCAATGAGAGCCTCGAGATCCCACCTTTCGATCTCACAAGTTTTGAAAACGTTCCCTTGAAGGTCCCCAAACTCCTTTTGGATTTTCAAAATGTCAGCTATCCGTGGAGGATTTTGGCATTATGCTTCGTACCTGAATTTCACCTCCTCTCCCTCGACCTCCTTCTAGTTGGTCTCGGCCTGCATCTTCCTCTTCATGTTGATTAGACTTCACAAATCTGATGTAGCTTTAGTACTCCTCGAGATCGTCGCTTCAACATCACCTGGTTGGTCTCGGCCATCAGTCTGCGAGACAACCTACACCACATATTTTAACATACCACCCTTGCTCATCTTGCTTTTAACCGAGGGCTGACATGAATTGTCATTTCCTACAAGGATCAGCTTCTCGATTGGTTTTTGGGTATGGGATTTTGACTCTCTCATCCCCTCAACTACCTTCGCTTTTCCTTTTCTTGGATCTCGAATGAGAGGTGGTTCCTCCCCACATTTTTCTTTCTTCTGATGATCCTGCTTCTCGAGTTTCTCCAGGATTTCTAAAAGGTACTTATCCATGTTGCTAACATTTTTCTTCAGTTTGGCTATCTCCTCTTCTGGTCAGCATGTGTCAATTTGAGGCTGAGGAGGAGAAACATCTCTCATGTATTTTGAATGACGATCCTGATCGGAATCGTCTCCATCATCATTCCAATGCTTGTTTCATATCACTCCGCTCATCTTTTTCATAGGATTGATCTCAAGCACAAATGTTTTTAACAAGCTTTGTCATTCTCCATAGACGGTGCCAATTGTTGTTGCCAAATTTTGGACAGGAGAAATCTCACTTGTCCTCCACGTGACAACAACAGTGAATTTGTATTATTGAGGGAAGAACGCGGCCTGCAAGACAAGAAAAATCTAGACACCGGTGTGGTGTAGGCCACACAAGCTCCAATCCTTAAGTTAGAGAGAGTATTTTTAGGGAGAATTAGGGATTTCTATGAGAGTATTGAAGGTTGGAATGAGCTTACCTTACTTTCCCCTCAAGAGAGAGCTTAAATACCTTCTTTTCTAAGATTTTCGTGGGTTTTCGTCTTCGATTGGGAATGAAATGACCAAACGGGGCTGAACCATAGTACATGGGACCAAGGCAAGGCCCATAGGAGGGCCTTGCCATAGGTCGAGGCCGACCACGAGCTTAGGCTTCAGTCCAAGCCCGCTTCTTCATCCTCTTGCTTTGTGGGTCGGTCTCGCGTCGGTTCAGATCCGTTTTGACTTCGTATTGGGCTTCTTTCCTTGTTTGGCCCTTTATTGTAGCCTTTTAGCCGGCCCATTCTTGTTGATCCAATTTCACCCATAACAGTTTTTTTTATATAAATATTTTTCTATGCTCATGTGACAATATTTAATAAAATTTTCTTTTTTTTTCTATGGATGACGTAACAAAATAATTATTTTTTATATTATCTTTCTCCTCCGCAATCTACATCTAGCTAAATTATTGATAGATGTGTAGTTTGTTTTATTTATAATTAACTTGAAATTACTTTTTAATATTATTTCATCCCAATAATGTTCCTAAAATTCCATGCTTATTTTATTTATCAAATTTTAAACATTCGAACATTTTGTTTAAATCTCTAAACTTTATGTTAGAAAAACTCGTTTAGCGTTTTTCATTAATTTATTTTATTAATTATTTAATAAAAATTTGACACAAACACATCTTTTACTCATTTAATTAACGAGAGAAAATATATCTAAGTGAACAAGTGTTTAAAGCTACATTTTATTAGTAGGAATAATATCAGGTCCTATATTAGATTTTTTGTTAAATGTATAATGAAAAGTTAACGACAAAGACTAAAATATATATTTTTGTAATATAATGTTCAAGTACTAAAATAAAATGCATAAAAGTAAAGCGACTAAATTAAAAAACTTGATAGTTTACCATCATCAAAACAGACGAGCTAGTTGAGACCCTAATTTGCACCACAACCACTCATTTATTAAAACTTCTAGAACATGAAATAAGTAGAAAAGTTTAGAAACTCACAACTACCCTCCATCCATTAACATGGGTAATAACTAATAAGGTATATATCTGTATTTTCCATCAGAAAAAAAGAGAATAAAATAAAACAATAAAGCAGGGGACACAAGTGGAATCTAATATCTGATGTCTACTATTACTTTTACCTGTCCAAGAAAAGGTTCTCACGCGTGCCACAGGTGCCACACGTGTGTTAGTCAAGGTTCACACGCTTAAGCAGAAGTCCACTTTTGTTTCTATAAATTGGTGGGAGATCTCACAACACACACAACATAAAAGCATAGGGGAGAAGAAATTTGAGAGAAGAGCTCAAAAACAGCCTAGGTACATTTTCTATTCAATATATGTTTTTTATGTGTTAATTTTTCATTGCTTCAAAATATATACACACACACACACACATTACTCTTTGATTTTTTTTTTAATTTTATAATTTCGATCCATATTATTCTATCCCTTTAATTTTAATCTTCTGAGCTAGAAAATTTTAAAAAAAAATGATGCAAGATTATAACGAGAGTAAATTAGAAAGAAAGATTTGAAATCTTAATATTATTTTTACATGTTTTTTGGAATCTCAGATGGAGAAATTATTTTCTCTTTCGTTCTTTACTCCACCTTTGATGATGATTGGTTTTTGCCTTTTCTTTTCAGATGGATTTGGGTATTGGAAGAAAGGGAGGGTGAATTCGATGCGATGCTTGTCAAGTAAAGAGCCTTCTGCTTTTAAATCACAACCTTTTGCTCTCGTTGTCTGTTCGACCTTGAATTTTTCTCTTCCTAAACCCAATTTCACTTTTTGCTCCTGCTCCCTTCTCAAACCAGGTTAATTGAGGGCTTTTTTAAAAAAAAACAAACAAAAACAAAAACAAAAACTGATTTTTTTGTATGGATTCATTGATAGATAGGAGCCAAAAGTTTTGTTTTTGTTGGTAATAGGTGCATGTTTGCCAAAAAAGAGTATGTGCATGTGTGCACCAACTTCTATGCTATACCAACTGCATAAAAAACTTTTAACTACATATCTTCTACTTATATTAATGTAACTTGTACTTTATATTGTATAATTTGTATTTACTAAAGGAAAAAACTTACCTACACATTCGTCGGTAGGAATTTTTATTGACTTTTTGATGTGGTATATTTTTAGTAGTTCAAAAATTTTAATGAGACCCATGTATCTATTAAATGTGAAATAGATCAATGAAAATACACCATATAAGAGTCGGTAGAGTAGAATGCAACGGTGCATGTAAGTACTGTTTTTTAATAAATTAGAAGATTCTTTTTAAAGGGGGTGGAGATGAGGATTTGAAGTTACAACAACTTGGTCGATTAAAAATTTCTAGAATAAAATGATAGGATTTTGCCTGATTTTATTGAATTTTAAGATAAATTACAAATTTAGTCGTGTCATATTTTGATTATGGTTTCTATTAATCAATTAAGATTGAAAAGTTATATAAGGTAGAACTCCAAAAAAAGAAGAAAAGAAAAGAAAAGTTATATTGGGTATACTTTTTTCCTTTCCTGCAAACATACAGACAAAACATTTAAATTACATTATTCATTTTAAATCTATAAAATCATTTCTTGAATTCTTTTTATTTCAAATGAAGAAATATAGAAGGTTACTATTGCCTTAACCAGCCAATGGTTAAATTGATAATAAATAAGTGGATTCTGTTAATATTTTTTATCTACTACAAATGAACTACATTAAAATAATAAATTTAAATAATAATAATAATAATAATAATAATAAAACGTTTAGTAGAACTCATTTAACTGGGAGGGGAGAAAAAGTTTCGTTTTTACCCAATAACTGTGGTCAGAATTTATGTGGTGAAAAGAAAATAAAGTTTTGTTTAAATATTGTATTTTCATATTTAGTTTCTATTTTTTTTTTCATACTATTAAAATTTATCATTTTAAAAAATAAATTAGCTCTAGCTGTTAAGTTTCATTATAAGTTTTTTTTAAAAAAAATTATTATAACTTGGAAATTTAAGTTTCGTAACAATAGCCCAAGTTGATCATATATTTTCATCCATAAATAAATAAAAGATATGCTATATTAAGTTTTATATTAAATGACATAAGAAAAATTGATAACAATAACTTAAGCTGGTTCTTTTAAATCCTTTTTATGTAACGTTTATAAGGACTCAAGTAAAACATTTAAGAGTTTAGAGTCTAAAATAAAATAAATTTAAGAGGCTGTTTAGGGCGCGGAGTGGGCTATAATAGTCTGTAGGTTATAATAGTCTGTGGAGTTATATAATATGTGTTTAGAATGCAGAGTTATTTAGTCTTGATTATAATAGTTTTTGTTTGAGATGCAAAGTACTTCACAGACTATTATAATTTAGATTATTATAACATATTTTCCAAACAACTCCTAAAAGTTTTAGAAACAAAAATAAAATTTAAAATAACGCGTTTTCTTCCATCATCTTAACATTCCTAGATTTTTTTAGTAAATATTTAGTCATTTTGTTGTTATAAATTTTGTACGTGAATTGGTTGTGTTTGGACGAATTGAAATATGAGGTCGAGCAAACAACGAACACAAGGGATTAGTAGAAGACTATTTATTTGACAAAGGATTTGCATGGAATTCAATGCCTTCAATTACTCAAGATTTTCAAGATCGTCCATAACCCATAGGTAATATCCTTAAATCTCCTGTTTAATATAATTGACACAATGTGACTGTACTTACTTTTATATCATTAAATGTATGAGATATGAATCTAAGGTGTTATTGGTAAAATCTAGCCAGTGGAAATTTCACATGACCTTCATGTGCTTCAATAGTAAATTTGTAATTTGGGAGAAAGAGGTAACCTGCAAAAGAGAAAAAAACAAGGCATTGGTGTGGCGTTTGCCATACCAGCTTCGATGCTTAAGTTAGCTAGGAGAATTTAGGTGTAGCAAATTAGAGTTTAAAGAATGAGAGTTAAGTTAAATTCCTTTTTGAAATAGGTTAAAAGAGGATTAGATTGGGCTGGACCAGGATCACATAGACTAGGGGCATGCTGGGCGTGTGCCTCGTATTGAAGGAAATAATCAAATTAAACGCACAACGGAAGCGTTGGAATTGTCTTTGATTTATTTAGAATTAAACTAAAATATAAGGGTTAAACAATAAATACCTTTGTATATTATGGAGAATATTCTTGAGAGTCTTTTTCTCCTTGTGCTCCAACTCCAATGAGGTTGAATTTCAAGACTTCCACAAAGTTTTCTTTGCTATGACTCGAACAAAGGACCAAATAAGTTTGTGGGAAGCTTCTAGAAAATAGAATGAGAGAATGATCAGAGATTTCTCTAGAGTTTCTTTCTCTTATTTGGAATGCACACCAATAGCTCATCCCTAGGGCCCTATTTATAGTGGCATAGAGAAAATAATTAAATAATATATTTTAATATCTAATATATTAAAATATATTTATCTAACAAATTTGAATCATATTCAAATCTTTCCAAATTTTCCTACGACATCTATTTAGGGATGGCAATGGGGCGGGGCAGGGCCAGGGATGCACTCCCCATCCCTGTCTTGGTGGGAAATTTTCATCCCTGTCCCCGCCCCATTCCCCGTTGGGGGAGTCGAGGATCGAGTCCCCACGGGGAAAAATTCCCGTTTTTTTTATTTTTATTTATAATTATTTTTTAATTAATAATTAATTAAAAATTTATAAATATATTAAAATTATAACTTTTATGTTAAATTAGTATTATTATTGCTTTATTTATGTAAATAATTCGTTTTTAAAAATATATAACATTTTTATTATAAATTTAATATAAAAGTTATTATATTATGAAATTAAATTTAATAAATACATATAAACTAATGAAATTAAATTAGAAAGGAAAATAAAAATAGTAACAAGACAGTAAGGTGTTTTTAGTTAAAAATATATATATATAATGTTATTAATAATATTATATAATAAAATATATTAATAATATTATTATTATAAATAATTATAATATATTTTTAAAAATTAATATTAAAAAAATATTCTGCGCGGGTTCGGGAACAGAGACGGGGCGAGGATACTCTCCCCGTCCCCGCCCTGTCCCCAACTAGGGACCCGAATAAATCCCCAGTTTGACCCCCATACCTTGTCAAACCGAAGATTCCCTGCCCCGTTTGGGACGAGGACCCGCGGGAATCCAACCCGCAGGGATTTTTGTCATCCCTACATCTATTTTCTTATTTGAATCTAATTCTAATTTAATAAATATCTTTTCTTTAATGTATCGTAATACATTAATAATTTCTTTAATATTTAATGCATCGTATACAATAAATATGTTTTTCCTCATTTAATATATCAAATATATTAAAGTTTAATTCGAACATTTTAAAAAAAAATTCAACGAAATTGATCCCTATTTGTTTATATGAGCTAGCAAAGGGACCTTATGGATCTACATATTATAAGCTCCAATGATGCAAAATCAATTAATTAAACTATTTATTTAATTAACATTTCATTCATTAACTATAGGTCACTCCACTATAGACCTAGAGTTGCACTCTTATGCACTATAGGACAAGTTGTGTCCATGGATATAATCATTACATGCAAGTCGATCATTCACGAGTTGTTCGTAATTACAGCTGGGTCAAAAATCCATTTTACCCCTATAACTACATCTTGCACCTTAAGTACCCTTAATCCTCTAATGAACAATTTGTTTATGATCTAACCATAAACTAAGTCCCTCTCAGGCCAGTGAGAGGGTGGGGCCCCATTGTTCAAGTCCCAAAATTAGCACTTAAAGGAACTACTCATCTACTTATCCTATAAAGGAATGAGTGAACTCTATCATGTGAGATTATGTTCACAGCTCCCTATTTGGTCAAGTCCCCAAAATGGTAGGCATATTGAATCGGCTACAAAAGCCACTCTCACCCATGCAAATTAAAGGACAAGCCCTCACAAGTAGGAGTTCATAACTCACTCAGGATTAAGATTGAGTCGCATATAATCATCTTGATGAAATATTAATCTTCTCAATTAATGGATTTATAAAAAGAGATTAAATATTTCGTGGTCCATTCTTACACACACTTATTGTATAAGATATCCCCACTTACATGTCTCCACATGAACGATTTGGATTAAATCATTTGTAACTATTACAAGTGAGTTGTATCAATAGTGTTATCAGGATAAGGCACACAACCTTATCCATATACTATGACCTTTTAGATTATTTCTTGAACATGATCCTCCCATATGTCAACCACATACTATTCAAGATTACACTAATAACCTATAATTTTTCATGTAATTGATAATATTATATTACAAATAAAATAATCAAAAATATTATTAACTATTAAATAAATTATTAATTGCACGACTTTAGTTCATAAATCCCAACACGTATGAGGCCGAGGGTAAGAAATTGGGCCAACCCAATTTCTCCTCTTCTTCTTTGTTCCGTGGCTCAGTCTTTCTGTGTTGGCTCGATTTTGTCTTGCGTTGGGCCTTTTTGCCTTATTTGGCCTTTGATTTTCTTTGCAATTTGGGTTTATTCTATTGGTCCAATTTCACTCATAACATTAAGCCCTCACTCCCAAGTTGAGGTTTGTGGTTTAGCTTTTCATGGGCTAGACATTCGGAGTCAATTTGGGAGTATAGATTTTGTGTCTTGAATTTATCTTCGAAAAATTGTGCTTTGGTCAATACAGGGTTGGCCCTGCATTTTCTTTTGCTTTTGCCTTGAAATGACCTATCAAGCCCTTTGGGCTGACGTTTTGGCCTTCCTAGATTTAATCTTCAAAATTATTGTATGTGATGGGTTTTACATAACCAAATTCTGCACATCTATTATTTTCAAAAACCCATCGCAAGATTTGTCAGAGATTTTCGAGCCGCCAGGATCAACTAACCAAGCCTCTTTTGGGGGCCCAATCAATCTTCCTAACTTGCATCTTCCACACCTAAGCAGAATTTTGCATTCATCATGCTCTGCCAACTTTATGAAGCATGCTTTGTTGTGATCAATCGAGACTCATCGTGAGGTTTCCCTCAGATTTTTGGGTTGCCAAGATCAATCAACCAAACCTTTTTGGGGTTCAATTAACCTCTTGGCTTGCTTCCTTTACACCGAAGTACTTTAGAGTTTTGCTTGTTTCGTGCTTTGTTTACACAACATAATCCGTCGTATATGGAGTAGACTTTGGATTTTGGCTCTAATCTACCATATTTGGAGCAGGATCGAGATTCTTGGCTCTCATTTTCATGATCGATCTTCTAACTTTCTATTTTTTCTTTCTTTTCGATTTAAATCAGGAGAAAAATCGAACCAAACTGAACTAATAACACCACAGGCTAGGGGCGTGCATGAAACACACCCCCAAACAAATTTGGGCTCCTCGGCCTCGGTCTCATGTCCAGGTCGAGGCTAGAGTTAGGCCTTTTTGGCCCACTTCCCTTTTTTCTAGGGTTTAATGAACCATGGATTGCCTCTTAGCCTAGTTTCACTTTATTTCTTGAGTTTGGTCATCATTAGCCCATTCGTTTTTGGTTACTTGTTCATCTTTCTATTAGAATTTCGAAAAAGGTAATTGGGCTAATCGAAGATGTCGTGGGCCGGAGGCATGCTAGATGCATGCCCCGTGCTTGATGAAATGGGCCTCAGCCTTGGCCTTGGGGAATTGGGCCTTGGCCCAATTTCTCTCCTCATCTGGGACCCTGTGGGATTCTATGTTGTTTCTCAGTCTTGATCTTTTTCTCTGTTCTTTGAGCTTGATCGTTATTAGACCTATTTCGCCCATGGGTCTCCTCATTCTTTCTATCACTTGAATTTCGCTCATGGTTGGCCTCGGTCTCGACCAGCTCCCAATTTCAGGTCATTCTGCAATTCCTCATTTCATTGATTCTTACTTTGTGAATACTTGGATTTTTCTTAGGTTGCGGGCATGCAAAATGCACACCTTGGCCTTGAATTGCTCACTTCCACTTCGACAAATTATACATTTAATGACATATAGGAAAAAAAATGTGCATGGATACAATGACGAACGGAAAAAAAAAGGTGCAAAAATTAAAAAATAAAAATAAAAGAGGCTTCAATGTCAGGCATTACCCGACATTGTATTTAAGGTATTTTATTTATTTTTTTTAAAAAAATTGAATTTTTATTTCACTTTACTCTTTCCCTTTCATGTGATAGCCCTAACATTCACACATTGCTTCTTGCACAGTATCAACAGACACACCCCAATCTCTCATTCATCTCTGTTTGTCGTTGCCACTTGTTACTTCCGCCATCGTTGTAGTTTTCGTTTGCCGCCATCACTGCCGTGGGTTTCTTCCTGCTGTGAGTGTGGGTTTTCTAACCTGTTTGATTATTTTATGCTAAGAGCCTTGCTAAGTATAATTTAAGCACCATTATGTATAAGTACATTGTGGGGTTCTTTTATTCCTCCTTGCACCATTATGATTGTTGATTTATGTTTCTAAAGTTGATTCTGATGCTTATTTGTCTTATCTTTATAGGTAGAATCGGAAATATTCCGTCGCATGGTGGTTTGTCTCCATCCATCGAAACCCTTGACAATATATGGAATTTTGACTGTGTTCAAGAAGTTCCTCATGAAGGTCCCAGGTGCGATCTCTTATGGTCTGACCCAAATGATCGATGTGGTTGGGGAATTTCTCTCAGAGGTGCTGAATATACCTTTGGCTAGGTAATTTATGTAGTCGAACCTTCATTTCACATCTAATGTTCATGTTTCCACTGTGGTCTTTTATGATATTTTTTAGGAAGTGCAAGTTCTTGAATCTAGGTGAAAGTGTGCAAGATCGAGTTGCAGTTAAGATCATTGAAGAGGTAAGTTAAATTTTTCCTCATGTCGCTTCTGTGTTTGTATGTATGTACTGGGATGCAAGTTAATTTGATTACAATGTTGGTTTAGTTGAATGAACCTTGTCATATCCAACCTAGAACTTTTCCATCAATCCCTCATTCACTCATTATTTCAATGGGTCTGTTCTTTGTTGAAGTTTTTGTTTTCTTTTTTGGTTTTGTGTTGTCTCCTTATTGTTATGGTCATGGTTTGATTCTAATTTTAATGACGTTTTCAATTTCGATTATTTAGGTCCTTTGAAGGCAAAATAGCATTTGAGAATGCCAACCTCTCCTTGGATGCCATTTCCAACTCTAATTTCTATTAAATCCAAGTTTCTACTTGCTCCTCAAATTGCCATGATTACCAAGTATCACAGAGACCACAAGGTATGTAAATTTTGATTTGATCTCTTATGTTTGTCTATGTAGGAAGTTCCAACTCTAAAAGTTCGAGAAGGCTTGCAATGCACTAGATCTACTTTGCCAGGTAAGTTTACCAACTCTAAAATTTTTCTAAAAGTTTGTTCTCTTTGCTAAAATCTCATTTCAGTTCAAAGGTCTCTATATTCGTTTCCTTTCTTTGCCTACTATTTCTAAATCACATTTCAACTCAAGAATTTAGATTACTGCTTCTAGTTTTTAGGTTCCTGAACCTGTAACTTGGTGGAATAGAATGCTTCTTTGAGCTAGTGTTGGAGTTTTGTGTGTCAAGTGATTTATTTGGCATATCAAATTCAATAGAAGTTTTAAATATCAATTTTGCACAAGGTGGTGTTGTTATCAACGTATTTAGGGCTTTCACTACCTTCCATTTTTTCTTAATTTCATATGTCTTGATACTACGCTAGAGTAATTGTTGCTTCTGCCGTTTGCACTTGAGTTCTTGAATAAGTAAGCTTAATTCCCACTTTTTTTTTTTCATTTTCTTGTAATATGAAGTTGATTGTTTTATTGTAAGATTATGTAAGACATAAGGAAATCCTGTGTTTTCCTTCATGGCATGACTGCTTAATTGTAAGATATGTGACTTCTTAGGTATTTGCTTATCTTTCTATTAATTTTTGTCCAGTACTAGTTAGGTTTAAGTTTTTTAGTACCATAAGTTCATTGGAGTTTGATTACGATTGTCTCAAACTTCTCAACTAAATCACATGTTTTCCTTCATGGCATGATTATGCTGGTTGCAGAGATCACATATTTAAGGTACATATGCCTCAATATATTTTGTTTTGAAAATTCCATGGTCTTGATATTGACTGCTGAACATACTCTATTTTTAAAGATTAGTTTAACTTGAAGTCAACTACATTTGTTTAATATTTACCCAATATTAATGATTCAATTATCAAAGACTGGTTGTTTTTTTCCTTTGGATTGATATTGAATCGTTTTTCGCATGCCTACAATGTGTTGTTTGTTACTTGTAGTCTTCATTGAATAAATTTTTGCTTCATACTAAATTTTGCAGTGCATAGAAATCTAATGTGCTTGGCTCTACTCTTTGGAGATTTGGATTGTGACACAATTCTAAGACTAGTATCTGCTTTGTTTTCACACTTGCTTTCCATTGTTTCATCCTAAAGGTTTGAATGCATTTTCTTAAAAATGATTTTTTTTTTGTTGTGATTAAGTTTTACTGGTGAGACAAAATGCAATTGGTCAATGCATTTCCATATACTTTAGTCTTGTGCTAAACAAAGAATTTTTTTTTAAATTCATCATTTCTTATACCAAAAAAATAATTTTTTTTATAATTTTGTTTGGATTGATAGAAAATTTTGACAAGTACTTAGTGGCTGAAAACTTCTTAATACAAATCGAAGTATAAGATTCACACCTTTGGAGAGATTGTTGCAATTGACACAAAGAGTAAAGTAGAGATTGACAGCTAGAAAAATTCGTAAACATAAAGGTTGGTGTGGATATTTTCCTTGTAACTTGATTCTTTTCCTTGTTGTGTGAAGCAAAGACACTAACACACAGTGCACGGTCATTAGAAAGCCTACATAGTTATTTATTGACAAGGTTCTATTTTATTGTTATTTATTGACAGGGTTCATGGATTTTGAGAAATTTTGTGGCCATATCTTAAGATCTAAAGAGTTTATTGCTTAATGCTTTGCTTTTGGGGTGTGCTTTTGTTTTTAGTTTTTAGTAGAGTCTGTCTTTTTGTTTATTTATTTTATTTTCAATGGATAGTTTGATGGTGTGTGATGTCGATTATTTTGTTCTCCTTGAAATGATACACTAATTTAAGCTTTTACAATGAAGAAACATGTAGCTTAATCATTTCTCAATTTCTAATTTAAGTGTTTACACATAATTTTGGAATGGTGGTGTTTTTCTTTCTTGGTAAGCTTTGACAATATAACTTTATCCTTCAATCTTGTTGAAATTTGCAAATATGTTTTTTAGGTTGCTAAAGTGTAAGGGATACTTGTCTACACTTACAGGTTCTTTCTATTGGCTGAACATTTTTTAGGCTTTGAAATCCCAACCACACAAACAATTTAAGACCTGTTTGGATATTGTTTGTCGAGAGACGGAAGGTCCCACTTGTAATATTTGTATACATGTATAAACAAGTGTTATAAATGAGTGCATTTCATGTTAATTTTGAGTAATGTATTAGTAGAGATAATACTGATGATATCCTATTTGATCATTTGTTTTATGTGTATACATGTGTACAATTGTTGTATTATTATATTTGTTAAGTTAGTAAAAAATATAGTAGAGGTTATGCCAAAAAATTTAAAATAGTCTGTGTTTATAGGTTAAATTTTATTGATAGAAGTTATAATGGTTGAGCTAATAGTTGTTATACTTAAAAAGAAAAAAGCTAATAATTGTAAAAAATATGATAGTATTTTGAATTTTTGGTTCATAAAGATAATATAATGCAACCAACAATATTTTTTATTAAATTCTTAAGGAAACAATGACGGGCATTAATCGTCATTAAAAACTAATTATAATGATGGATGGACATCAATGACAGTCATTGCCTGACATTAAAAGGCCACCGTCATTATAGCCTACAATGACACTCGAAAAGATGTCGGGCGCGCGCCTGACATCGTTTCTTTTTAATGTCGGGCAATGCTCGCCATTAAAAACTAAATTTCTTCTAGTGTTCTGCCTTGGCCACCTTGGCTCTAGCTGTGGTGTACATTTTCGCTTTTAGCCTTTAATTCATCTTCTTTTAGGTGGGGCATGCTTGAGGCATGTCTGGGTAACATTTGTATCTCCTCTTTGTGATTGATGTAAAACGTTCCCTTCTAAATGAAATGAAGTTATTTTCTTTGCTTACCTCAACTTTGCTAGTATCTATTAGGATTTGTGTAACATTCTGTAAAAAAAAAAAAAAAAAAAAAAAAAAAAAAAAAATTAAATTAAAAAAATTATTATTATTTTTAAAAACCTTATCTTATTCCTCTCGATTTCGCGCAGCTCTCTCTCTCTCTCTCTCTCTCTCTCTCTCTCCCGAACCCCTCACCGCCGATCACCCATCTCCATCGCCGAACGAAGCTTCTTCTTCTTCCTCGCCGTGAGTTTCTCCGCCGAACGACTCCTTCTTCGCGCGAACGCCGGTCGCCGTCGTCCGAGAGCTCCAGCTCCGTTTTTTCTCCGATCAGCTTCGCGAACGCCGGCTCTTCCTTCTTCTTTCTTTTTCGGCCGACCGTTTCCTTCTCCTTCTTCTTCGTCTTCACCGAACGACTACCCAGATCGCGCCGGATCTGTTCGCAAATACCCTCACCGGAGTTCACCGAATTTTCGAGCGCACCGGTTCTGCAAGCTGTCGCTCACCGTACGAAGCCCAGTTCGAACAGCGAGTCTTCGCCGGAACCAAATCTGCTTAAAACGCGCCCTCACGCGCCGATCGGAAGCCCCAAGCGCCGGCCACGCGCCGCCGTCCGCCGCTGCACGCGCCGCCGTACTCCGGTCACGCGCCGCCGCTTGCCGGAGTTGGGTAAATATTGCCAATTGGTCCGTTTCGTCGAGTTATTAATGTTAGAATGTGTTTTAGCGTAATTCGGATGGTCTAAGACACGTTTAGAACACTTTTTAGGTGAATTGTCGAGGACCTTGGTTCGTACTTGGAGTGGGAACTCAAGAAGCTCATTACTAGTGAAGAAAGGGTATTTTAGTAAGTAAAGACTTAAAGTAAGGGATCTCACAACGAAAGAAGTTTTCAAAACCTTGAGCTAGCTCTATGTTTACTTTGAAAGTTTATGTTTTTCGTGTTAAGTATTTAAGAAAGAAAGTGTTTTATATGTATATTCCTTTATACGCTATTTCCATGAGTTCTATTTGAGTTTTCATGTTAAAAAGAATGGAAATGATATGTATGTCTTTGAAATGCGATTGTCTTGATTTATGCATTCATAACTATGTTCTAAAACGAATGGGACCTCATGCATGTGTTGTGTGCTCATGAAAAGATTTATGTAGGCCGTGACGATAATTCTCCCAAAAGTTTTATGTGGGTTTTGAGGGAACCCGAGTCTTCGGACTCTCTATGCTCCCGGGGTTCGAGAGTGCCCCCACGATGGTAGCCGACGGGCTTGAGTCTTCGGACTCCACGATGGTAGCCTTCGGGCTTGAGTCTTCGGACTCCACGATGGTAGCCTTCGGGCTGAGTCTTCGGACTCCACGATGTATGTTAGCTTTCGAGCTCAACTCTCAGAGTTAGGGAGGACTCTATTCGATGGAAAAAAAACTGTCTTCGGACTGTTCACGAGGCCCTCGGGAGAATTTAATCGTTCACGAGAGCCGCGAGGAAAAGTACATGGTTTATAAAAGGAATTTTAGGTCCCCTACTAAAGCGATGGTTTACAATGGTTTTATGATTTAAAATGACATGTTGCATGCGATTGAAACTCTTATTTTGAAACTATGATTGACTTACTGAGTATTATTCGTTAATACTCTCCCTTTTCCTTTTTAAAAATGTTTTCAGGTAAGGCTAAGATCGGCCCTAGCGCGTGACCGAAGATCAGCTACTCGAGTCATGGGAGCCGACCGATCGCTATTCCGCTTCTTTTATGTTTCTAGATGTACATAGAACTCATGTCGAGTTTTTAAATGCTTAGGAGGATGTTTTAAAGTCTTTTAACCTTTCTTTGTAAATCGTGCACGTGTATTTGGTTTTCTGCTGTTTGAACCCTAGCATCATATTGAGAAGTTTGTTGGATGCTAGGAGGTTGTTTGAAAATCTTAGAAGTGCGTTTTTCTATGTCTTATCAGGTAAGGGTCGAATTTTTGGTTTTCGCGTAGTTACGCTGTTATGTTGCCGAAATTTTCGGTAATATAGCGACGTGACTTAGTAATGACTCTTAGGTAGCGTGTTGAGCCTATAGGGTCGTTACAATTTGTGCCCTAAAGCCTTGTAATTAATGTCCAAATTAATAATGATTTAATTACTTTATTTGCAATATTATGTTATCCATTACATAAAAAATCTAAGGTTATTAGTGTAATCTTGAACAGTATGTGGTTGACATATGAGAGGATCATGTTCAAGAAATAATCTAAAGGGTCTATAGTATATGGTAAGGTAGGGTGACTTATCCTGGTCACATTATTGATACGACCCACTTTATAATTGTTACATATGATTTGATCTAAATTGTTCATGTGGAGACATTGTTGAGATTTATGCCCTAAAGCCTTGTAATTAATAATTTACTTAATAATTAATAATAATTTTGATTGTTTTATTTGCAATATAATATTATCAATTATTTCAAAAATCCGAGGTTATTAGTGTAATTTTGAATAGTATGTGGTTGACATACGAGAGGATTGTTGGGATTTATACCCTAAAGCCTCGTAATTAATAATTTATTTAATAATGAATAATAATTTTGATTATTTTATTTGCAATATAATATTATCCATTATATGAAAAATCCAAGGTTATTAGTGTAATCTTGAACAGTATGTGGTTGACATACGAGAGGACCATGTTCAAGAAATAACCTAAAAGGTCATAGTATATGGATAAGGTTGGGTGCCTTATCCTGGTAACACTATTGATAAGGCCCACTTTGTAATAGTTACAAATTATTTGATTCAAATCATTCATGTGGAGACATGTGAGTGGGGGTATCTTATACAATGAGTTTGTATAAGACTGGACCACGAAATATTTAATCTCTCTTTATAAATCCATTAATTTAGAAGGTTAATATTTCATCAGGATGATCATATGCGACTCGATCTTAATCCTGAGTGAGTTATGAACTCCTGCCTGTGAGGGCCTGTCCTTTGATTTACATGGGTGAGAGTGGCTTTTGTAGCCGATTCAATATGCCTACCATTTTGGGGACTTGACCAAATAAGGAGCTGGGAACATAATCTCACAAGATGGAATTCACTCCTCCCCATATAGGGTAAGTAGATGAGTAGTTCCATTAAGTGCTGATTTCGGGACTTGAACAATGGAGCCCCACCCTCTCATTGGCTCAAGAGAGACTTAGTTTATAATTAGATTATAAACGTATTGTTCATTAGAGAATCAGTGGTACTTAAGGTACAAGATGTAATTATAGAGGTAAAACGGACTTTTGACCCAGCTGTAATTACGAACAACTTGTGAAGGATCGACTTGTATGTAATGATTATATCTATAGACACAACTTGTCCTACAGTGCATAAGAGTGCAACTCTAGGTCTATAGTGGAGTAACATATAGTTAATGAAGGAAAATTAATTAATTAAAGAGTTTAATTATTTAATTTTATATCATTGGAGCTTATAATCTGTAGGTCCATAAGGTCCCCTTGCTAGCTCATAGTAACACTAAAAGATCAATGGGAAAAATACCTTTTTGGTCCCTGGGTTTTTAACAATATATGCTTTTGGTCCCTGAGTTTTGGAAATAGACCTTTTTAGTCCCTGAATTTAGGGAAAAATACCTTTTTGGTCCCTGAGTTTTAGAAATAGACCTTTTTAGTCACTGAGTTTTGAGAAATAGGTTTAAAAGGTCCCTTGTATTATTATTATTTTTTATTTTTTAATATAAAATGAATATTGTTTATTAATTTTTAATATTAACGATTTTTTAAATTAAAAAAAACCTCTTTATTAATTTTAAATCTCTCAATATTCTTGATTAATTTTAAATTATTAATTTTTAATATTAACGATTTTTTAATATTGAGAGAGAATGGGGTAGAGAGGGAAGAGAGTTTTTTTTTTAATTTAAAAAATCGTTAATATTACAAATTAATAAAGAATATTGATTTTATATTAAAAAAATAATAATACAAAGGACCTTTTAAACCTATTTCTCAAAACTCCTGGACTAAAAATGTCTATTTCTAAAACTCATGGACCAAAAAGGTATTTTTCCCTAAACTTAGGGACTAAAAAGGTCTATTTCAAAAACTCAGGGACCAAACGCACACATGGTTGAAAACTCAGGGACCAAAAAGGTATTTTTCCCAAGATCAATTTAGTTGAAAGAAAATTTTGAAATGTTCAAATTAATATTTAATATATTAGATATATTAAATATAAAAGAGGAAAATATATTTATTGTATTTGATACATTAAATATTAAAATTTGAAATGTTCAAATTTAATATTTAATTTGAAGTGTTCAAATTAATATTTAATATATTAGATATATTAAATATAAAAGAGGAAAATATATTTATTGCATTTGATACATTAAATATTAAAATAATTAATGTATATTTGATATATTAAATAAAAGATATTTATAGAATTTGAATAATATTCAAATAAATAAATATCGTAAAAGATTTGAATGAGATTCAAATAAATAAAATATATTTTTTAATATATTATATATTAAAATATAATATTTTAATAATGGCAAAGATCTTCCCTTGGTCTCTATAAATAGAACCCTTGGGTTGAAGAATTCTACACAACACACATCTCCTCAATAGAGAGAATTAGAGAATTCTCTCTAGACCTCTTCCTCTCCAATCCCTTGTGGATTTTCTTTCAAGAGGCTCCCACAAGCCTTGGTCATGTGTTCGAGTCATAGCCAGGAAGACTTTATGAAAGAGATAAAGATCCGCCAGAAGAATCTTCATATTTGGAAGGTATTTTTTGCTTAACCCTTGTATTTTAGTTTAATTCTAAATAAATCAAAGACGATTCATATGCTTCCGCTGTGGGTTTAATTCGATTATTCCCTTCAAGGATCATGTTCAAGAAATAACCTAAATGGTCATAGTATATGGATAAGGTTGGGTGCCTTATCCTGGCAACACTATTGATACAGCCCACTTTGTAATAGTTACACATGATTTAATCCAAATCGTTCATGTGGAGACATGTAAGTGGGAGGTATCTTATACAACAATGAGTTTATATAAGACTGGACCACGAAATATTTGATCTCTCTTTATAAATCCGTTAATTGAAAAGATTAATATTTCATCAAGATGATCATATGCGACTTAATCTTAATCCTAAGTGAGTTATGAACTCTTGCCTATGAGGGCTTGTCATTTGATTTGCATGAGAACATAATCTCACAAGATGGAATTCACTCATTCCCATATAGGGTAAATAGATGAGTAGTTCCCTTAATTGCTGATTTCAGGACTTGAACAATGGGACCCCACCCTCTCACTGGCCCGAGAGGGACTTAGGTTATAATTAGATTATAAACAGATTGTTCATTAGACGATTAGTGGTACTTAAAGTGCAAGATATAATTATAGGAGTATAACGGACTTTTGACCTAACTGTAATTACGAATAACTCGTGAAGGATCGACTTGCATGTAAAGATTATATCTATGGACACAACTTGTCCTACAGTGCATAAGAGTGCAACTCTAGGTCTATAGTGGAGTGACCTATAGTTAATGAATGAAAATTAATTAATTAAAGAGGTAAATTAATTAATTTTGTATCATTGGAGCTTATAATCTGTAGGTCCATAAGGTCTCATCGCTAGCTCATAGTAACACTAAAAGATCAATTTAGTTGAAAGAAAATTTTGAAATGTTCAAATTAATATTATTTTGAAGTGTTCAAATTAATATTTAATATATTAGATATTGTAATGCCCCGAGTTATAAAATTAGGCTATTTTAGAATATTTAGACTCAGTTATTCGTTACAGTTCTAATTTGAAAAATTAGAATTGTAAACTTAGTTCCATAAATTCGATAAATTAAGTTTCTCTAATTTTGGGAGAGAAGAGTTTTTTTTTTTTAGTTAAATCTTGGATTTCAAGGTATGAGAATTTAATTTTTATCTTATTCCCCAATTCAAAAGGAGCCCAAAACTTAAAGTAAGTAGATTTTATCTTAAATCTTTAGGTTCCTTATTTGGAGTTTTAAAATTGGAAATTTGGGGAAATTAGATTCATCTATGAAGTTTGGAACTTGAAAAAGGGAAAGAAAATTAGAAACAAACAAAATAAGCCCTAAATTCCTTTCTCTTCCCTTTCCCTCTCCTTTTTGTTTAATGATCTAGCCACCCACGTTTTCTTTATCTTCTCCTTCTCCATCGATCAGTTTTCAACCTGCTTTCAAGACTGTTTGGCAAAGTTCGGTGAATTCTAGTGTGTTCTGCCGCTTTCGTAAATCAATTAAAGTGTCGTAAACAGTGTTAGTTTAGTTTCTAACCATTGGGTAACCTTGATGTGTAGTTCCAAGCTCATTCGATCACCTCCAAACACCGACTAGCAAGGTGCTGAGGCCATTTGGCAGTGTTCAATAGGTAATAGTGCGTCTAGACTCTTTCGAACTCCATTAAAAATACTTTAGATGGGTTTCTAACTTTGAATGCGTTTTCTTTTAGGATTCAAATTAATTTCGAATTGTTCGAACTCAGTTTAAAGTCATTTGGGGTAAGAACATCCTTTTTGAATACTTTTTCGAATTCGAATAAGGGTTCCAAATGGGGTTCTAGTGTCTAACTCTTGCCTATATTGTTTAGGAACCTTGTCGGCTGGCTTTAGGGGCACTTTAATACATTTAGTAAGTAGAATTCTACCTGATAGGTATGTTTGCTTGTGTGCTAGCATGTTGTTTGCCAAATTTCGTAATACTATGATTTATATGATTATTTCGCTTGAACCTTCATATGTTCTGAGATTTTGTTGTGCTTAGTTGATACTTGGGATGTTTGTGATGTTTAGTATGTTGTAATGACCTTGGGTGATGAGCATGTTGTCTTGAAGAGATTTGTTTGATCTTGTGATATCTATGTACGATGAGTTGTTGGCTTGGGTTTCCAAAGCACGTTATGGATGAATCTATAGTTTTGGCATGGTTTAGGAAGCGTAATGTAGAATTCATACATTCTAATGAGTTTATAATGGTCGGATAATTTTGTGTATGAAAAAAGAAAGTTGGGTGAGTACCAGGTGCCTCGGGTAAAAATAGTCAAGGGGTGGTATGTCACAAGAGGACTTAGAGTAGCATCGATGGCCTTGTTTTAAGATAGTTAGAGTCGGTGCGCTGAATCTAAAAAGGCAAGTATGTGAGATCCTTGAGAACATTGATGGCCTTAGATGAAAAATCAGTTAGGGCCAACGAAGAACGTCAGTGGCCCTGGATGTAAATAGTTGGGGCCGACGAAGAATGTAGGTGGCCCTGAATAAAATCAATGAGGATCAATGTGTCTCGAAGGGGTCAATCTTAGAAAGCCTTGTGAGAACTAAATAATGGGCATTGAGTGGGCCCGAGGTTTGAGATTAAGTGAGTTGACTTTACATGAGATGTCGATTCATGGGTCTAGCATGTTGTGATTGTTATTTACTTTCCATGTATGATGAACATGTCTAATTTCGTATTTGTTGTGTATAGCTTGATGTTTGCATTGTATGTTGGTTGGTGGCTCATCAGGTGTGAGCTATTTACCAGTACGTGTTATGTACTGATCCACCTACAGATTTTGTAGGTGATGAAAATCACGACTAGTCTGGTGGTGCTGAGGAGGATACTTGAGAAGAGAAAGACCATAGCTGGTTGTTTTTACTTAATAGTTGTCTTTGCTAAGCTTTGTGTAGTTGAATTACTTTTATAATTGATTGTGTTCTGTTGCGGACTAGTTGTTGGCGTTTCAATCCCTTAGTTGGTTTCGTTAGTCTAAATTTTGTGTGACATCTAGGCTGTGGACTTGGTGTCGTTGTTTTATCCTTGTAGTTGGAGTTTTCCTTGTTATGGAATGGGTTTGCATGAAGTTAATAAAATAGCCATGTTTCTTACATACTTAGCATGAGGGACGATTTCTGATTCCCTAATAGTTGTCCGAGTCGGAGTTGGGTTGTTGTCTTGTTCTGACTATCTGGTGGTTATTGAATTGAAATTAGACCGATTGTTGGGAGGTTTTAAATGTAGAAGTGTGTTTTGTTGCCTAATAGGTACTAGAAAAATTTTGGTATTATTGTAGTTATGTCGTTATGCTGCCGAAACTTTTGGGGCATACCGGTCGTAAGTTAGTAGTGTTCTCTAAGTTAGGTTAAATTTTGGGGGCGTTACAAATATATTAAATATAAAAAAGAAAAATATATTTATTGTATTTGATACATTAAATATTAAATTTTGAAATGTTCAAATTAATATTTAATATATTAGATATATTAAAAATAAAAGAGAAAAATATATTTATTATATTGATACATTAAATATTAAAATAATTAATTTATATTTGATAAATTCAATAAAAGATATTTATAAAATTTGAATAAGATTCAAATAAATAAATATCGTAGGAGATTTGAATGAAATTCAAATAAGTATAAGATATATTTTAATATATTAGATATTAAAATATAATATTTTAATTATAGCAAAGATTTACCATTGGTCTCTATAAATAGGACCATTGGGTTGAGACATTAGACATAACACACATCTCCTCAATAGAGAATTAGAGAATTTTCTCTAGACCTCTTCTTTTCCAATCACTTGTGGATTTTCTTTCAAGAGGCTCCCACAAGCCTTGGTCATTTGTTCGAGTCATAGCTAGGAAGACTTTGTAGAGGAGATAAAGATATGCCATAAATATCTCTATATGTACTCCAAGTAAGTTTACTTAATCTTATTTTTTAGTTTAATTTTAAATAAAATCAAAGACGATCCAATGCTTCCGTTGTGGAGTGAAACATTCATTCCTTCAATGTGAGTGAGGGTATCCTATACAAAGAGTTTGTATAAAACTAGACCACGAATATTTAATCTCGCTTTATAAATCCATTAATTAAGAAGATTAATGTTTCACAGGATAATCATATGCAACTCAATCTTAATCTTCAGTGAATTATGAGCTCTTACCTGTAAGGGCTCGTCCTTTGATTTGCATGGTGAGAATTTTTGGGATTTATGCCCTAAAGTCTCGTAATTAATAATTAATAATAATTTTAATTATTTTATTTGCAATATAATATTATCCATTATATGAAAAATCCAAGGTTATTAGTGTAATCTTGAACAGTATATGGTTGACATACGAGAGGATCATGTTTAAGAAATAACCTAAAGGGTCATAGTATATGGATAAGGTTGGGTGTCTTATCCTGGTAACACTATTGATACGACCCACTTTGTAATAGTTACAAATGATTTGATCTAAATCATTCATGTGGAGACATGTGAGTGGGGGTATCTTATACAATGAGTTTGTATAAGACTGGACCACGAAATATTTAATCTCTCTTTATAAATCCGTTAATTGAGAAGATTAATATTTCATCAGAATGATCATATGCGACTCGATCTTAATCCTGAGTGAGTTATGAACTCCTGCCTGTGAGGGCTTGTCCTTTGGTTTGCATGGGTGAGAGTGGCTTTTATAGCCAATTCAATATGCCTACCATTTTGGGGACTTGACCAAATAGGGAGCTGGGAACATAATCTCATAAGATGGAATTCACTTCTTCCCATATAGGTAAGTAGATGAGTAGTTCCTTTAAGTGCTGATTTCGGGACTTGAACAATTGGGCCCCACCCTCTCATTGGCCCGAGAGGGACTTAGTTTATAATTAGATTATAAACAGATTGTTCATTAGAGGATCAGTGGTACTTAAGGTGCAAGATATAATTATAGGGGTAAAACGAACTTTTGACCAAGCTATAATTACGAACAACTCGTGAAGGATCGACTTGCATGTAATGATTATATCTATGGACACAACTTGTCCTACAGTGCATAAGAGTGCAACTCTAAGTCTATAGTGGAGTGACATATAGTTAATAAATGAAAATTAATTAATTAAAGAGTTTAATTAATTAATTTTGTATCATTTGAGCTTATAATCTGTAGGTCCATAAGGTCCCCTTGCTAGCTCATAGTAACACTAAAAGATCAATTTAGTTGAAAGAAAATTTTGAAATGTTCAAATTAATATTAATTTGAAGTGTTCAAATTAATATTTAATATAAAAGAGGAAAATATATTTGTTGTATTTGATACATTAAATATTAAAATTTGAAATGTTCAAATTAATATTTAATATATCAGATATATTAAATATAAAAGAGGAAAATATATTTATTGTATTTGATATATTAAATATTAAAATAATTAATGTATATTTGATATATTAAATAAAATATATTTATAGAATTTGAATAAGATTCAAATAAATAAATATCGTAGGAGATTTGAATGAGATTCAAATAAATACAATATATATTTTAATATATTAGATATTAAAATATAATATTTTAATTATGACAAAGATTTTCCCTTAGTCACTATAAATAAGACCCTTGGGTTGAGTCATTCTTCATACAATACACATCTCCTCAATAAAAAGAATTAGATAATTCTCTCTAGACCTCTTCCTCTCCAATCCCTTGGGGATTTTCTTTCAAGAGGCTCCCATAAGCCTTGGTCCTGTGTTCAAGTCATAGCCAGGAAGACTTTGTAGAAAAGATAAAGATCCTCCAAAATATTCTCCATAATATTATTTTCAAGGTATTTATTGCTTAACCCTTGTATTTTAGTTTAATTCTAAATAAATCAAAGACGATTCTTATGCTTCCACTGTAGATTTAATTCGATTATTCCCTTCAAGAATGGCCATTGTATTCGTTTCAATAAGTCTACCATTTTGGAGACTTGACCAAATAGGTAGTTGGGAACATAATTTCTACGAGATGGAATTCACTTCTTCCTATATAGGGAAAGTAGATGAGTAGTTCTCTTAACTGCTGATTTTGAGACTTGAACAATGGGGTCCCACTCTCTCACTGGCCTGAGAGGGACTTAGTTTATGGTTGGATCATAAATAAATTATTAATTAGAGGATCAATGGTGCAAGATATAATTACAGGTGTAAAACAGATTTTTGAACCATCTGTAATTACAACAACGCCTGAAGGATGGACTTGCATGTAATGATTAAATCCAATGACACAACTTGTCCTACAGTGCATAAGAGTGCAACTCTAAGTCTATAGTGGAGCGACTTATAGTTAATGAATGAAAATTAATTAATTAAAGAGTTTGATTAATTAATTTTGTATCATTACAGCTTATAACCTGTAGGTCCATAAGGTCTCCTTGCTAGCTCATAAGAACAATTAAGGATCAACTTCGTTGAAAGAAAATTTGAAACATTCAAATTAATATTTAATATATTTTATATATTAAATGAGAAAAAACATATTTATTGTATTTGATACATTAAATATCAAATAAAACTATTAATGTATTAAGATACAAATATATATATAATTTGAATGAGATTCAAATAAGAAAATATATATTAGGAGAATTTGAAATATTTGAATGAGATTCAAATAGTTTAAATATATATTTTAATATTAGATATTAAAATATATATTATTTAATTAGGGCAAAATTTTGCCTTGGGTGGTCACTATAAATAGGACCTTTATGGGTTATGCAATAGGGTGCTCCTCCCTTGAGAGACAAGAGTTCTCTCAATTCTCCCATCTATTCCCTTTCTCTTTCAAAGAGACGCCCACAAGCTTTGATTCTATGTTCAAGTCATAGAAATGAAGGCTTTATGGAGATCAAGATTCTACTTTGTTGGAGTTGGATCATACGAAGATTAAAGACCCTCCAGACAATTTTCCATTATGTTCAAGGTATGTAATGTTAAACCATTGTACTTTTAGTTTAATTCTAAATAAACTTAAATTGAGTCCAACACTTCCGCTTGGGTTTAATTCAATTATTCCCTTCAATTGGTATCAAAGCAAGTTTTGATTTTTATTTAGAATTGATGGTGAGTGTTTTAATTTTGTTCATATATGTGATATGTGGTGGTTTGAGAGTTGACTGTTTCGGCATATTTGAGGCATTAGAATTTATTCCGCCTTTGGTTAGATCAATTGTAAAACTCAAAGGGTGTGTTTGGGGCATGGGTTTGGATTTGGATGGGTTTGGGTTCCAAATCCAAACCCATGTTTGGGGTACATGTTTTGAAATCCAGCCCAAACACAATTTTAAAAAACAAAACCCATGGGGTAGAACAGTGCCTACCCCATGGGATTGCTTTTGCGCGTGTATCTTGGTTTTATTACTCCTCATCAATGCTCTGTGCACATCATCATATGCCCTCTCATCTTCTCTCCTCTCATCTTCTCTCGAATGGTCTTCTCCAACGAAACCCTAATCCTAATCTTGCACTCCCTCCTTCGATCAAAATCCAAACTCATCTGGGATTGCTTTTGCGAGTGTATCTTGGTTTTATTACTCCTCATCAATGCTCTGCGCACATGACCATCTGTCCTCTCATCTTCTCTAATCTTCTCTCGAATGGTCTTCTCCAACGAAACCCTAATCCTAATCTTGCATTCCCTCCTTCGATCAAAATCCAAACTCATCTTCTTCACCTTCGATTCGGCTAAAATCCTAGCCTCCTTTTGTCCATTCTTTCTCTTTCGATCAAAATATATTCCCTTGCCACTCGAAGAAGTCGGAAGAGTCATCTTGCCGCCTCCACCTTCGTCGAATCAGCTTTTTTTCCTTCACTCCACTCGACAAGCTTCAAGCTTCGTTGGTTTCTGTTTTGGGTTTTGAAGCATAATCGGCATCAGATGGAGGCTTGGTAGGATGTTCCAATGGCTAGAGTTTGGTGGGGGAGTCGATCTCATGTCCGATTTAGAGGTTTGTTTCGTCTTTAAGGGTCGATGATGAACAAAATATAACCCTTTATCGCTACACTTGATTGAGGAACAACGTTATCCTGAGGCCCCTTATTTTTCATACCTATGCATGTATCCTCTGTCTTCTATTTTGTGTTTTCTCTTCTTTTTGGCCGATGATGAGCAAAAAATTGAATCGATTTTTCAGTTCTGTATTTATGCAAAGGATTGAGACTGATGATGACTGCTCTTTTGTTCTATTTTTTCTCTTCTTTTTAAGGCCGATGATGATTGTTCTGTATTTTTTCTTCTGTTCAATTTCTTCTCTTTCTTTTTAAGGCCGATGATGACTGCTCTCTAATTTTGAATCCCTTCTTTGACCTGTGATTGGTATACATGAAGCCCTGCATTATGTTCTATGTTTTTTTACTTACGGTCTATGATGATTCAATTAGATATTAACCTAGTTGAACTTTACTACACTTGAATGATTGTTTTTGTTTCCTGAGACCCCTTAATTCTAATTCCCTCTTCCCTTCCTCATCTTGTATTGGCTTTTGATTGGTATGGATGAAGCCTAAGCATTTTTTTTCTATGTTCTGAGGCCATTTAATCTCTTGTCACATCTTTTACTTGTTCCCTTCGTTTTATCTTAATTGGGGTTGGTTGATGGTGATATTACATTCTGATTACTTTGGTTGGTATGTATACATCCACTGAATTATATTCTAATTACTTTTTTTATCTGTCTATGCACACTATTCTGAGGTCATTTACTTCACTGTCACATCCTTATTTGTGTCATTGCTTTTAATTCAAATGGTGGTTGAAGGTGTAATTACATTCCAATTACTTTGGTTGGTATGTATACATCCACTGAATTATATTCTAATTACTTTTTTTATCTCAGTCTATGCACACTATTCTGAGGCCATTTACTTCATTGTCACATCCTTATTTGTTTCATTGCTTTTATTTCAAATGGTGGCTGCTTGTGCATTTATTCCTAAGTCACATCCATTACTTCAATTTTTGTGTTATTATACCATTGTATTAGCTAATGTAATGGTTGGGTGGTTGGGTGGTTGTACTTACTGGCATTAAATCCTACCCTTTCCCTAATCACCATTCTTTATAAGAAGAGCACTTCACACTTCTCATTTCTCACTTCCCACTTCTCACTTCTCACTTCTCATATCTTTGGCAAGTGGTATCCTCCATTCTTTGATCTCTTATCTCGCCATTCTCGTTCATCTAACACTTCCAGCCTTCATTTATTCTTCTGTTTTTAGAACTTAACTACTGAACTTCCTTTTCATATGTTGCTTTATGTGAGTGGTATGCATGAAGCACCTGCATTCTGTTCTTTTTTTTTTTATGGTCGATGATGATTCAAAATATTATTATTGTCATTGAACGTTACTACACTGGATGATTAATTGTTGTTTCTTGAGACCCCTTAGTTTGAATTTTCTCTTCCCTTATTCATCTGTTTTGACTTTTGATTGTTATAAATGAACCCTAAGCATTATGTTCTCCAAGTATGCATACTATTCTGAGGCCATTTACTTCACTGTCAGATCCTTGTTTCCTTCTTTTAATTTTTTTTTTTATTATACACTTGTATGAAAAAGTAGTGGTATCCTCCCTCCTTTCATCTCTTATCTCACCATTCTCGTTTATTATATACTTGTTTCCTTACTTTAATTTTTTTGTTATTTGGCACTTCCACGATTCTCTTATTCTTCTATTTTTATAACTTAACTAATACACTTGCTTTTCATATGTTGCTTTATGAGGTGGTCGAGGGCACTTGGAGTTAAACATTCTGTTCTCCTTGGTGTATACCTCTAAAACACGCGCACAACCTAACGTTTATAAGGTACTCACTATCTGTAACGACCCGACTTTTCCTATTAGACTTTATAGGGACGTTACTACATGCATGCCGAAGAAATTTTAAAATCTTTGGTAAAAGACAGAAAGAATGAAACTTTTTGCTAAACAACCAAAAATCCTTATGCTCGGGATCCCTTTAAAAATCATTTCAAAACATAATATGAATTATAATGTTCAATCAGTTGAAATAGTTTCACAACACATTGTTTACTAAACAAAATATGTTTTAACTAACACACTATCTAAATGCGGAAGTCATGACCTTCAAAGTCACCCATGACCCTCTCAGCAAACTGCCTTGTCAATCGCCTATGATATGTCTTTGTATTTGCCTGAAAAGAAAAACATTTTTGAAAAGGGTGAGTATTTTACAATACTCAGTAAGTGACCTCACTACCGGGTCAGGATATGCATACACACACATAATGAGTTTTCGAAAACATTTTCTTTCTTTCCTTTGGTGGGACCTAAATTCCTTTCATAGCAGAAACGTTTCTCTTTCAACTTTTCTCTTCGGCTTAATGTGGACAATTAACCCAACCTCACCTTTCCTTTTCATCTAACCTTTTCAGGTTCCTTTTCATTTAACCTTTTCAGGTTCCTTTTCATATAGCCTCGTAAGGCTCCTTTTCATATAGATGTACATCAATAATGTGATGGGGTAATTGCCACAGCCTTCGAAATCATTTTTATCGTGAAAACATAATGTATGCATGAGGTCCCAAAGCATTTTCAATTTTTCATTTCATGATGCAACATAAAACAAAGTTCTCATGTCATTCATCATATCATAAATCATATAACATGCATCACACTCATAAGAACATACATGTGAGAATTATTTTTCATACATAGCATTTCAAAATTCATCAACAATCATAACTAAAACATTTATGAAAATCCTTTTATTTCAAAAGTAAATTCTTTTTTTTTCAATTCAGTTCCCGACTTGCATTTAAGCATACCGGCATAAAGTCCCTTACCTTGGCTAAGCTCAAGAATCCAATCACCCAATTGCTCACCAATATTCCTTCACCTTGAACCTCAACCAAATAATTTGGAGCCTAAATCAAACCATCCCTAAGGTTAGAAACAATTCCTAAAATCCATAATTAAATTCCAAAGTTCCTTCCACCAACTAAAGTTCCAAAATTTAGAATAAATTCCTTAACATTTAACTTAATCTCAAATTGGTGGTTAAACTCAATTCAAAACACAAGGTTCTTGATTTAATTGAACTCTCAAATTTAATCTACCAAAAATCCAAAACTCCAAGGATTTGCTTGATTTTAGGATGGAAAATTTACCTCCGTTCTTTCTCCAAACCGACCCAAGCTTTACTAAATAAATGGTGGTTTGATTCGATCTTGTCACACCAACCTCCACGTGCAAAAGGAGTCGAAACAGCACTGTGCAGTACCAAAAATCCGCCAAAAAAATCAAACTGCAGCAGATCGGCGGTGGTTCGTGGAGTTCGGCGTCGTGAACAGTACCCGCGGTATGAACAGTACCAGCGGTATGAACAGTATTCGCGGAATGAACAATACTCGCGGTATGAACAGTACCGCGATGAACAGTACCACTCGTGAACAGTACCGATGAAACAGTATCACCGTGAACAGTAATCGCATGTGAGGGACAAATCCGGCGATGTATGTTTGTTGAAGAAGAAGAAGCTTTCGAATGGATGGGTCTCTTGGTAGTGAAAGGGAGAGAGAGAGAGGGATTAATGGTGGAGGTTGTTTTTCATGGAGGAAGAGGAGAAGGTTGAAGAAGATGACGGCTTGGCTTGACCTAGGGCTGTGTGCTCTATAAAAATAATAGAGAGTGATATTTGGGCTTGACTTCTCCTTGGGCTTGGGCTTGGCTCAAAGTCACCTAATTAACAAAAGTTTCCCCCAAACCAATTAATTCCCTTTTTCTCTTTTTTTCTTCCCTATTCACCCTCCAATTTCTCAAATTTCAATTATGCAAATTTCTAAAATTAACTTTCAACACAACTTTAAACATGAAATTGGCCTTACAATTAATTCAACTCTCAAAATTAAAACTTTAATTAATACTTGAAAATGTCGGTCGTTACACTATCCATGATAATGTTGTTTAGCATAATTTCTCTTCTTTTACCTTACTCCTTGATACTAACTTTTTTTTCCCCTCTCTTTGTTTGCAGGCTTACAGTGCAAAGTTATCGGGTTACAACGATCATTTGGCTAATTGAAGTAATGTCTTGTTTTTCAATTATGTATTTTAGCTAACGAACACGCTCCATTTATGTTTATGAATAATCTAATTTTTTTAATACCACGATTGAATTAATTATGTATTTTAGCTTACGAACACGCTCCATTTATGTTTATGAATAATCTAATTTTTTAAATACCACGATTGAATTATGTTGTATTATCAGTACATTCAAAAACTATATTGATCTTTATTCCATGTTTATTCCACATTTCTATTGAATGTCTTAATGGTTAAGTTTAAATGAAGTTTTTAGGGTAAAAAAGTTGTATTAAAAAATTATTTTCAATGATAACAATACAAGGGTAAATGCTTATTTCTCATTCCCATTCCATGTGTTTTGTTGTATGTTTAACACAAAAAAAAAAAAAAAAAAGGTTTTGAATAGTTGCAATATCAGGGGTTAAATGTTCATGTTCAATAAAAAAAAAAGTTTCAAATGGTGTGTAAACTCCAGACTCTACTAAAAAAAAATTCTTATAGAAACACATATATAAAATAACAAAGGTAAAACAACTCTAGTACTTGAACATAACAAAAGTAAAAATATGATCAAAGTTTTTGTTTTACATAAACTTTCACTTATAGGAAAACCAAACTTTTGTTTTTACATATATTTTTAAAGAATCAACTCTAGTTCTGGATCATAACATAATAAAAATGGTAGATGATTTTTTGTTTTAAATGAACTTTAATGTATAAAACAAACTAATTTTCTGTTTTTTTTTTTTTTTACATATGTATTCCTAAATAAACAACTCTAGTTCCTTATCATAACGAAAGTGAAAATAGGATAATATTGGATGCACCAAATTCATAAGATAAATTTTTTATATCAAATGTTATGAATTTCCAAATTCAGTTTCATGTCAAAATCTAGTTTCATGTCCAATGGTTCCTATGCCATGTGTTTATTTTTTAGTTAAATTACATAAACTGTGTGAAATTTTTACAAAAAAGATAAGAAAGACAACCCAATTTTTTTTTGTTCTGCTTTTTTTTTTCTTTAAATGTACACTCAAATCGCCTCAATTTCGTAATTTTTTTAAAAGTTATGAAAAAAAGATTGTTCTTTTTAAAAAAAAAATTGCACGTGTTCGGGGTTATGAAATATTTTTAAAAATATCTATGGAAATTAAATTGTTCATTTTTGATTCTTGTCCTCCACTGTGTAAATTCTTTTTTTTTTCTTAAGATAGAAAAGATGTTTTGTTTATTTTTGTGGTTCTTTTTTCATTTTTGGGTTGTGTTGGAAAATAGCATGTGAATAGACATTTCAACTTCTTTTTTTTTCTTTTTTTTTTTTAGTTTACAACCTACATTTGTGAACTGGTTTGTTTCGACTAATATTAGTTTGTACACTATAGTCATAGGGGGAAAGAAGTTCTATGTTGTATTTGTTGGGAGTAGGCCTGGTATTTATATGACATGGTATGACTGTCATATACAAGTACATGGCTTTAGTGGGTCTATGCACAAGTCTTATAGCACACTTGTTGAAGCAGAAGCAACATATAATGCGTACAATATTGATGACAATGACCAATCCACTGTCATAGAACCTGTACATCATGGAAGACCTAATCAACTCATAGAAAGGACCTTCGTAGATAGATGTAACGGAGAATACCATGTTTTTTTGTTTGTCTTGGGCTTCACAATCGGTGTAGTCGTAGTTCTCTTAGGAAGCCTACTAGGGAAGCAATGAATCTCATGTACCTGAAATTATTTTTTCAGGAAGATATAATTAAAGTAATCAATGGATGGATTGGATCTTGAGCCACATGAGTTGATTGCGATACTTACAGCCATTTGCACCACACAATTCCAGTTCGCAGCAGCTTTCGCTGCAATAATGCAGGGGCAAAGGAGACTTGGAAACTCATCCCCACATATTAGACACCAGATTAGGCAATTAAATTTCTTTCGTATTATACACGAAGACGACCTTGCTTGTTGTGAAAATACACGGATGGATAGGCGAACGTTTACTATCCTCTGTGAGATGATAAAGGGGATGGGGGGGTTGGCACCAACTTAGTGTGTGGACGTGTAGGAGATGGTCGCGATGTTCCTACATATCATTGAGCATGATGTGAAGAATCGAGTTATGCGAAGACATTTTGCAAGATCAGGCGAGACCGCCTCCAGACACTTTAATGCAGTGCTAAGCGCGATATTAAAACTTCACTCAGTGTTACTGAAGTCACCGAAGCCAGTCACCAGCACCTGTCAAGATGAAAAGTGGCAATGGTTCGAGGCACTTAAATGGTACTACCTTGTACTTTGAAATGGACATATGATTTCATTATTTTACCACTGAAACATATGTCTTGTTCCATCGCAGAATTGTCTAGGTGCACTGGACGGAACACACATCAAAGTGAACGTAAGTGCAGCCGATCGCCCACGGGACAGGAACAAGCCATTTCTATACTTCGATGACATAACGATTGTCTTCGGTAAAGACAGGGCAACTGGCGAGGGGGCAGAGACTCCCCATGACATGGCCTCAGCATCTGGCACGGAACTAGATAATGACATCAGCACGAATTTTCATGATATCCCAATCCCTGATCCACCTTTCTATGACCATACATCTGGCGAAGACATGTGTACCACACCTAACTCCAGAAATGATGTGGCAGGATCCTCCAGGGTGAGTAAGAAGAGGTGCGTAAAGCAAGGGGACATTGTTGATGTATTTCGCAAGGAGATGCGTTGGGCGTCGACACAACTGGAGAGGATTGCCTTTTGGCCTAAAGAGAATGATGAATTGGAATCATCCCAACGCAAGCGATTGTACGAGGAACTTCAAGCTATCCTTGAACTAGATATGGACGACTGTTTATTGATCGCCGAGACTCTGTTGGCCGATATCTCCAAATTTCACTCATTCCTTGACTACCCTGTTGAGTGGAAACGCAAGTGTTGCATGCGTATCTTGGGAAGGCAGACATGATCCTCCTACTACCTAAATTTGCTTCAATGACGTTCACTAAAACCTTTTGACGAAGACGTTATGTCCTATTGTTTCACGTCACTTGTCACGCTATGTTTATTTATCTTATTTTGCACTTTTGCTCGTATTTTAACCTTTTAGACTTTGTATTTGTATGTGTGAACTCATGCCATGCTATGCTTTCTGTTATCTGAATTCCCAAAACTTTTATAAATGTTTAGTTTTTTTTTTATTCCTCAACTACAACATAAATTGAAAGCTTCATTCACAAGCCACTTAAAAAATTGATCCATGTTACACAGTGGCTTCTACAATTCACATAAGATCCACTAAAAAATTTGAAAGGAATAAAATAGCTAAAAGGAATAGGGTGGAAAAAAAAACTGTACCAAACCCAGGGTTCAGAACACTGCACCCCAAACACAGCTTTCTGATGCTCAGGCTTCAGAACACTACACCCCAAACACGGTTTTCTGATTCCCAGGCTTCAGAACACTGCACCCCAAACACAGTTTTCTGATTCCTAGACTTCAGAACCCCTCAGGACCAACCCCCCAGGCTTTTGATTCTGAACCTGCGCCCCAAACAGCCACTAAAGAGTTTGGGATTTTATGTACTCTTTGAATATCATCTCCAACATGCAAACATATGCAATTTGACATATGCAAACGATGGTGCTCAAATCAACAACGCATCGTGCCGGCGATCGGAGATGAAGGCAATCAGCTGAATGGAAATCAACAGCAATCAGTCTAGATGCTTCAGCTTTCCACCAGCTGTGAACATCAAATGATGGCAGTAGCTTGAACAAGTGGAAGTTTGTTCATATACAAAAACAGTATACTTTAATGGGCTTTTAATTTTTGAACATTGACCCATTATGACTTGCTTAGTTTTATTTAATTTCGTGGTAGAAACATCAAAGTCTGCTTCAATATATGAACTTCAAGCTGCTGGTTGTTCCTTATATGCGCAAGTGGATAAGGCTGTGATTTTGATTTTTTTGATGAAGACTCAAGTCCTGAGAAGTGTGTTGGTCAAGACGATGATCAATGTTGGGAGATAATACGACGGCTCCTTTTGTGGAATAAAGATAAACAAAAAATTAGGGTTTTCTTAACCCTAAATTTGGATGACCCAACAAGGGAAGAAATTGAAGACCAAGATATGTCTTAAAAATTCAAATTTTGAATTTTGAATTTAGTCTTTAATTTCTAGGATATGTCAAATATGCCTGTCAAATTTGCTTTGTTTTAATTTACTTATACATATGATGTATATTTTAAATTAATTGTTGCATATAGCATGTCATTTAGATTAAAATCCTACCATAGGTTAAGCATGACCATGCATCTTAATTATTTTTTTAATATAATTGTTATATTGTAAAATTTTGATTATGTTATTTCCTAATAGAATTAAGATGTTTTCTTAATAAATTTATATTTTCTATGTCTTTGAATATAATTGGTATATTTAAAAAATTAAATTAGGATATTTCATTTCTTAATTGGAATGCATATTTTCCTAATAGGGTTAAGATCTTTCCAAATGAGATTAGAGTTTCCTTAAAATAAAGATATTTTGATTCATACTTTAAATAGTTTAAAATTTGAATTTAATTTAATTTTTATTTGTTTCTAATGAGATTAGAATTTAGGATAATCTTTTAATTTTGTTTTAAAGGGTTTAAAATTTTAGAGTTTCAAGATTATCCATAAAGTGAATTAGTTTTTAATAGGATTAAAAACATTGCTTAAATTCACTTGGGTTCATTAATCTAGTATAATTAATAGTTAATTAAATATTAATGAATTTGAAATAAAAATTGACTATAAGGGAACTCTGTCTATGGAAGGTTCTATCTAGACTGAGATTTTTAAGCTGGTCGAAAAAGAACACCTCTAACTGAAAATTGGCCTAGGAATTGAATTAGTCAAATTTTATTTAATTTCATTAAACATGCTCATAATATGATTAGTTTTTTAAATAGTTTAATAAACTCGGTAATTCACATTAAAATCAATCTAATCAACATAAGGGTTATGAAAGGGTAGATTGAGGAACTTAGATAAATGAGATTAGCCTAATTTGTCTAAGTAGTAGCTATTTTCAAAATACTTAGTAGGAGAATGATATCCTACGGCCTCTATCATTGATTCACAATGTGAGATTCATGCGGGGCCTCGTGGTGGCTTTTGGACTGTCTCCCTACGAAAGGTACTTGCATTGGTCAATATCAGGATGAACTCCTGAGAAGAATAGGATTGTAGTTTTGTTTCCAATACTTGACCTCCCTACGACAACATTTGTTTAAATAAAACTATGGGATCTAAAATGATGGGTCACACTTATAAATGGCTCATTAAGGTGGTTAATGTTGTCCTCGACCAAACTAATGGTAACTAAATATTATAAGAATAAGAGTTATTATGGTATAATGATTGGTTGAGATTGTCACAGTTTAGTGAATAAACACTTGACCTACCCTAGGGTGGCAGTTGTTCTAACTCACTAAAGTACCATAACATTAGAAACAATTTATAGGGTTTATTTTTTAAATTGTTTGATTTCTATGCTAAAATTGAATGGATAATTGATTGCATTATGTTAAATAATATGTTTTATATTTTTTTAATATTATGACTATTTCTCTCAATTTTAATTTTATTATTGGTAAGTCAAAATTGAGAAAATTTTATTACTTGGAAAAGTAACATTAACACTATAATGGTAGTGTAAAATTTTGAATTTGTCCTTTTTGAGAAATGTTCTCAAAACCTGTTGCCAATGCTAATAGAATTGTTCATGAAGCACATGATTAATGAATCAAAAGAGATTGTTTGTACGTATCTCCTAATTGACATGTTAGATGTCAACTTTAGAAGATAAAGAAAATGAAAACAACATATGAGATGTTAAAGTCAACAGAAGCTAAATTTAGAAAATTGTCTAAATGATCTCGAGATTAAGCATTACAAAAATATAAGAAAAAAAAACAAATGACTGAAGCTATAAGAGAAAATAGTTTTCAAATTAGCTTGGATAGTCATAATGAAAGGACATTTTAAAATACCTCCATGTAAAGAAGAACATAAATGAAAGTAAATTTGATTTACTAGATTTTTGGTGGAGAATAAATATTGTCACCTAGATAGTTTATTCTTGATTTGTTCTTCATTACAATTAGATTGTAATTCTTGGAAAATACTTAACATGTAGAATAGTTTCTACAGGTTGGCACCAGGAAGCCTATCTCAGTTAGTGTAGTGGGAGATATTAAAATGTCATTAAATGATCGTTATTACTTAATGCTAAATGTTGTATTTTATTACCACAAGAAAAATTTAATTTCTCAAACTTTATTACTAAAAAGTTCATATAGTATGAGTTATTTTTAAGTATTAAAATTTTAAAGTATTAAAGTTTATATTTTCAAAATTGTTTGAAAATACATTCAGCTGAAAATAAGAACAATTTGTATATATTAAAATGTTAACATGTCTATACAAATATTGAGGTATTCTAGATTATAGAAGTCATAAGGGAAAGACAAATTATTTTCTCCTAAAAGATATTTGACTTTGGCAGTTAAGGTTGATTAACATCCACTTAAATAGAATGAAAAGACCAGTAAGAGATAATTCTCTAAAATTAGAGCTAATTACTTTACCTATTTGTAGATCTTGTCTTTCATACAAGATAATTATTGGGCTTTTATTGGATAAGGCTATAAGGCCAAAGAATACTTTAGGCTTACATATTTTGAACCAAGTGATCTAGTGAATGTAAAGGCCAAATAAAGTCATGAATATTTCATCACTCGAGTTGATGATCATTCAAGGCACAAGTATCTTTACCTAATACAATATAAGTCTAATTTTTTAAAAAGTTCAAGAAAATTAAGGCTAAAGTTGAAAATCGATTTGGTAAGTCTATCAAGACATTATGATCATATCATAGTGGAAAGTACAAGAACCTTACGGATTAAGATTAGTTGATAGAAAGTAGGATTGTATCCCAACTCTTAATGCCAAGTACAATTGTGTGAAATTGTGCTGTAAGAGAACAAATGAGACGTTTTAGACATGGTCACATCAATAATGAGTTACACACCATTACCAAACTCTGATTAGGATATGCAATAGAGATTTCATGGTGAACATGATTCCCTCCAAAAGTGTCTACGAGATAATTTTGGGATAATGGAAGAGTAGTAAAATAAGTTCACAACACTTTAGAATTTGGGAATGCTAAGCATACTTCCTAAAACAAACCCAAAAGGAATGAAATATATTCAAAGATATGCCTAAGTGTAGGTTGTCCTTAAGGAGAAATAAAATGGTCTTCTATACAGTCCTAAATAGAATAAGATATTCATATGACAAATATCATTTTTCTATAAGGAATGTCGAATAAAATATCACAAACCTTTAATAAGGTAAAATAGTGTTGATGAGTTGGTTCCATGTAAAGCCACTAAATAGTTAACAAAAGTTGTTAACCATTTAATTACATTTGAGAGTCAAATGGATCCTGGTAATGAAGTGGATAAGCCTCATCGTAGTGGGAGAGTTATAAGATGACTCAACCTTTACAATAACTTAATTGAAGTCCAAGTTGTCATATTAGATGACAAATTAAAGTTGAAGGCTCATTACCCTCAAAGTCATAATGAGGGATGTTGACAAGGGTCAAAGTCATGAATCTCAAGATTGATTCCACGTACTCCATCTCGGCCTGAACTTGTAGATATTCTTGATGGGGTCAAACTCATAGGATATGAATAGATCTACAAAAAGGAAAATATGGGTAGATAAGAAGATACATATCTTCGGAGTAAGACAAATGACAAAGGGTTCAACCTAATGGGAGAAAGTAGACTGAGAGTAAACTTTCTCACTTGTTGCCATATTGGAGTCTTTAAGCATTATTTAATTCATTGTTGCATATGAGATATGTAAAATGAAAGTTTAGAATTCTTTTATAAAAAAAATTTTAACGAATGCATCTACACAAACAAATTAGAGGGATTTATTTTCAAAGATCAAATGCAAAAGATTTACAAGATTGTAATTATTCATTTATGAAATGAATTTGACCATTGAATCTTTGAATATAAGGTTTGATAAAAGTATTAAAACCTATGACTTTGAATAATTATTAATGAAACTTGTATAGACAAACAAATCATTAATTGCTAAGTGAATGTTTTCTCATATTTTATGTTGATGACATATTACTCATTGTGAATAATGTAAGATTTCGATCAACATAAAGAGTTGATTGCCTAACCAATTCCAAATGAATGATTTGGAAGCACTTGGTGTATTTGATATGTTCAAATGGAGATTTTAAAAACATAATGTTAACTTTGTCTCAAGTATCTTACCTTGACAAAATTGATGTCAAGTATTCAATGTAGAACTTCAAAGAATGATAATGTATCATGGAATTATTTTGTCTAAGTGTATCCTAAGACACCCCAAATGTTGAGAGCATATGATTAATTATCTACCATAAGTAGGAGATAATTAATGTATAAATGAGACTTAACATTTAATGTATAGTTGGTTAGCATATATCAGTTAAACCGATGGTATGACCATTAAGTAGAAAATTAAAAACTTTCTCAAAGTATCTATGGATAATGAGAAATTTTTGTGTATGGAGTAAAAGATTTGATCCTTACAAGTTACATTGGTTCTTATAAAGATTTAGGAATTCTATGTTAAGATAAATTTTACCCTAGGTGGTGGAGTATTGTATACAAGAGTTAAATTATTTTGCATGTGAAGAACGAAAGGACTTCTATGACTCAAATAGTTCCTTGAAGATCTAAAAGGTGTTTCAAATATGATTATTTTTAACACACTTTATTATGATAATAATGGTGTAATGACTAAAATTAAGGAACTTAGAAAATACCAATTTAGAAGGTATAGTATATTAAGAGAAAGCATAATGGTGGTGACTAAGATGGTTTTTAATGACAGTAAAAAAAAATAATAAAATAAAATAAAATAAAATAAAAAACTCTTTAGATTAAAGTGTTTGAGGATCACCTAGAATGTCTAGGATTACGAGACATGTCTCATCTTCATTAGGGCAAGTGGGAGAACATGTTGGGTATAGGTCTTAGGATACATGTCTCGCCGGCTTTAGTACAAGTGGGAGATTGTTGGGATTTGTGCCTTAAAGCCTTGTAATTAATGTGTTATTTAATAATTAAATATTTATTTTATTTGCGATATTATATTATCCATTACATGAAAAATCCAAGGTTATTAGTGTAATCTAGAACAGTATATGATTGATATATGAGAGGATCATTATAACGCCCTACAATTTCAGGTATTGTTAACTGAATTTCTTGGAAAATTTAATTTAGCAATTTAGTTGTTAAGCCCGATTTTCTTTTTCTCAAATATCAATTGTTGGATATTTGTTGTGGATTACTGGTATTGTGAGAAGAGGGAAGGGCAATTTGGTAATCTCTAAGGTCAAATAGGGTTTTGAAAAAGGCATTAAATGCCCTTTTTGTCTTCTAGCACGCACGCCTCCTGAGGTCCATATTCTCCCACTTCTCCTTCAACTTCACGCAAGGGGCCATTGGAGTTGCTTTTTTTTCTTCTTGTCTTCTTCTTTTCTGACCAGCTACGCCAGCCGCCGCTCGCAAACCCTACCTCAAGCAGTTGCTCAACTAGGCGCCACGTGCAAACTGCCCCGAACTGCCACCACTAATCGTCGCCGACCGCACTCCACATTCGAGTCGTGAGCCCGATCCACCGTGCGCCAGACTATTCCTCGTCGAACCTCAGTTTCTCCTCCATATTTGCATGCCGTTCGGAGCCTCACACCGCTGCCCCTGCAGACTGATCTGTTGTTACACCCAAGCGCACGCGATCGAAGTAATATAAAATGGTATGTGAGTACCGAGTATCAAATCCCATAGGGAACGGTGTAACAAAAATATTGTAAAGCAAAGTGTAAGGAAAATTGCAACTTTGAAAACTAAATTGCAAAAATAATGTTGGAATGGTGTGTTGATAAAAAGAAAAATTGCAGAATCTAAAATTGACAATAATTGAAATAACCAAAAATTGCAGAATTGAATTGCATAATCTAAAATGGGCAAGATTGGATAGCAAATTAGATAAACTTAGAAAATGAAATGATAAAGGATGTGGCTCAAGAATGTTATTGCCCTAAATTGTAATTGCAAGCCAAATTTGCAATTCCAACCTACTCCACACTCAATTGTAAACCAAAATTGCATCTCCTATTCACCTTGAATTTAGGGTTTTAGGAGGCTAAGTGAGAGACTTATATGTCTATAGCCCCTCTATCTTAGATCAATTGGCTCAACAATTTTATGGGTCTTGGAGTCCTTAATCCCTATGTCTAGGGTAAGGATTGGCTTATGTCTAAGCTCTTTTCTCCATTACTTGTGTGAAATTCGCTTATCACTAACCCCGTCGGTATTAGATCTAAGCTTGAGTTAATACCCTAGTTGATCAAACTAGGATCTCAACGGAAATTTATTCAACACAAGCAAACAATTGAAGTGTAGGCTTGGTTTTTATTGAAATTTTGGCTACAATTATTTCTTAGGGAATTCACATCCTTAAACCCCCTAAGAAGTTTTAGCTCAAATTAAATATAAAAATCCTACAACTAATTTTTGGGAAAAAGTTCATATTGAAAAATTGAGTAAAATGCTAATTAATAAAAATTCTACCCTAAGTGGTGTTGAAACAACTAAGACAAAACTTATGCAATTATGGGCAATTAACTTCAAAAACTTCTAAAATTCTCAAATTAAAAATTAAACAACAAAAATCAAGGGTTTCAATAGAAAATTTTCATCTTCTTTCTTTACCCTTGAATCTGATGGGTTTATAAGGATTTCAAGAAATACAGAAACTTGAATAAAATAAGAAGAAATTGGAGAAAAGATATATATAAAAAAAAAAAAAAAGAAGCTGAACTTCTTTGGCAAAAACAGAGCAAGTTTATACAAAACTTAATAATAAAGAAGAAATCAAATGAAGATCAAGGTTGCATTCCACCCACTATTTGTAATACAATACTTTGTTTTTGAATAACCCACACTTAAACTCCATGATGAATGTTCAACAAATAGAGAATTAAAAAAAAAAAAAGAAAAACAGAAGGGTTAAACTAAGAGAAAACAGAGGAAAGTTTTGACTAAAACCCACGAAATTGAGATTGAATTAAAACTTAAAATGAATTCAAGAAGAAATCGAAAGGAAGAACAACGATTATACTCTCCATAATACAAGTAGAATTGGAAGAAAAATATGACAGAATCGGCTAAAAACAGAATTAAAAAAAATGAAAAACAGAGCATGAACGTTGTGACAAAAACCCACGAAATTGACTTCTAAAATCGCCTGCCAAATCCGAATTGATAGCTCTTCCTCTTCTTCCCCATTTATAGGCCTTCATTAGTTTATTTTAGTTTAATGCTAGTTCTTTGATTTCACTGTTGTTATTGAAATAGCTTCTTTGGATATTCTTAATTGTTGTATTTACGTAAATGGGAGCTAAAAAAGCACTCAATTATGTTAATTTGGTGTTGCATGTCGTAATTTTCTGTCAGCAGAACTATGAGAGAGCATTTGTCCAACAAAGGAATTGCTGGAGCAAATTATTCGGCATTGTAAGTTACAGAAAGACAGCACGTGATACATCACATGAGAAAATAATTCATTAATTGAGCTGGCGTAAATGAACCAAAACGACGTCATCCATCCAATGAGAAGTCACCACATGTCTTCTTTGACCTAAGTAGCCCTAAAATCAAGATAGGCATCAATATTTAAAGCAAGCAACCATCTTTAGGAGGAGAGACCTAATTTGAGAGGCAGAAATCGAATTTTAAGAGGAAGAAGTCAACAAAGGGGCTGAAGGAAGAAAACTCAATCAGAAAATGAGCTGGAGATAAGAGAAATCATCATCAAGAGCTTTTACTTCGGGCTTTTCTTTCCCCTTCTATTGTTTTTTTTTTACTTTTTATTTCTCTCTTGTAATTAGATTATACATTATGGTGTTTTACTGCAGTTTTCCTTTATTTTCAGTTTTTAACATGAACTAAATCACCTTTGGGTGAGGATTAGGAATGTTGAATTAATCTAAATAAAGAGTTGAGGCTCCTTAGCTCTTTTTAACCTGGTTTTAGAGTGTTTTTATTGTCTACGCTCGATTTCATTTGGCCAACCATTTTGGGCATTGTCTCCTTGAGTTTTGAGAAAAATAGGGGAGGCTGATTACTAAAAACCACATTAGCTCCTTGTTTGGGTTAGTAGCTAGCTAAGTGGGGAGGTTAGTGATAACAACCTACCTAATACACATTTACAACAACTTAATTTGGCGTGGGTTAATGGGAATTAAACCACAAATTATTGGAAATCTTGGAGGATTCCGCGTTTATTGCTGTGTGGGTTGAGGGAGCAAAGTTCTTGCTGCAGCATTCTTATTTCGAGAAAATACAGACAATTCTTAATCCGAGCCTGTTTTACATATCTTGTTACAAGTTCTTCTCGTACTTTTTGTTTGAGCATTTTCTGAGTTGTATTCTCTTGCTATTGCTTTTATTTTGTTGAAGCATGACTAGATTAGATTTTAACCATATTTTAATTATTTGGTTACTATGTTGAATTCACTAAAAATTAGGTTTAGCTTAGTAAATTTCCTTGCACTAATCTCTGTGGAGAATGATAATTTACTTATCACTTGCTGCAATTATTGTGTATACTTGCACATCCTCGTGTAAATTTTTTATGAAAATTAAGCTACACATTAGAAGGCAACAAGTTTTTGGCGCCGTTGCCGGGGATTAGTTTGAACTTTACTTTGCTTGAGTTAATTTTTGGTGAATTGGTGTTGATTTGCAAACTAAATCAGTTGTTTTGTTTTTCTTTCAGGTACTGGAAGTGGTGCATGAGCGAACTTCTCAATTGTGAATTTCACTTAGACCCTGAAATTGAGAGAACATTTCGTAGGAGAAGAAGGGAACAAAGGAGTAGAAATAACCTAATGGATCCACCACCACCTATTTTGCCTCATATTCCACCTAGAGGGAATGTAGAACAAGAAAACCAACAGCCACGTGATCCTGAGAGAAATCAACCAGTTGCGGCAGTAAATCAGGCTGGAAACTCTGTCCTCTTAGCCAATGATAGGGAGAGAGCCATTAGAGCCTATGCAATACCCATGTTTGACGAAATAAATCCAGGGATAGTTAGGCCAGAGATTAAGGCAGCAAATTTCGAAATGAAGCCAGTTATGTTCCAAATGTTACAAACAGTGGGACAATTCCATGGATTACCTTCAGAAGATCCCCATCTACATTTGAAAAACTTTTTGCGAGTGAGTGATGCATTTATTATGCAAGGAGTTCCAAAGGATGCTCTTAGGCTAACCCTTTTTCCTTATTCCTCAAGGGATGGAGCGAAAGCATGGTTAAATACATTTGCTCAAGGATCTATCAATTCATGGAATAAGTTAGCCGAGAGGTTTTTGATAAAATACTTCCCCCCTACTAAGAATGCCAAACTTCGAGCTGAGATTGTAGCTTTTAGGCAATTTGAGGACGAGTCTTTTAGTGAAGCTTGGGAGAGATTCAAAGAGTTGTTAAGGAAATGTCCACACCATGGATTACCTCATTGCATTCAGATGGAGACCTTTTATAATGGATTGAATCTGCCTACACAGAACATGGTCGATGCCTCAGCAAATGGAGCTTTGTTGTCTAAAACCTTTAATGAGGCATATGAGATATTAGAGAGAATATCTATTAATAGTTGTAAGTGGGCAGATGTGAGAGGCAATCCAGGGAAAAAATGTAAAGGAGTGATGGAAGTTGATGCTCTGTCATCTTTAAGTGCACAAATTGCATCCATGGCAAATATTTTGAAGAATTGTCTATGGGAAATGCGACTCAGAATGCTACAGCAGTGAATCAGGTAACATCAGTATCATGTGTTTACTGTGGGGAAGGACACACATTCGAGTTTTGCCCTAGCAATCCTGCTTCAGTGTATTACATTGGAAACCAAAAAAATCAATGGGATAACCCTTACTCGAATACTTATAACCCTGGGTGGAGAAATCATCCTAATTTTTCTTGGAATGGCCAAGGAAGTAATTTGCAAAGCTTCCAAGGACAACAAAGGATGAATTATCCACCAGGATTTGGTCAGTCAAATCAGCAGTACACACAGCCAATCCAGAAGCCTGTTAATCAGCCTATTCTAGGAACTTCTTTGGAGAACCTTATGAAAGAGTATATGGCCAAAAATGATGCAATCATTCAGAGTCAACAAGCCTCCTTGAGGAATTTAGAAATTCAAATTGGTCAATTGGCTGGTGAAATGAAGGCTAGACCTCAAGGAAAGCTCCCTTCATATACAGAAGTTCCAAAGAGGGAAGGTAAGGAGCAAGTTCAAGCAATTGAATTAAGAAGTGGTAGACCTCTTGCTGGGACAAATGATTTGAGAAAGCATAAATAGGAAAGTAAAAAATCTATCGTGCAGATTGAATCAGGAGTTGAAAAGGATCATCGTGAGAAAAATGATTCGAGCATAGAGGGAATAGAGGAAGCCCAAGGAAGAGTAGTTGTTGAGCCAACAAAAGATTTATCATTATCCTCATATACTGCAGAATTTAAGCCTCTACCACCACCATTTCCTCAAAGGTTAAAGAAAAAGAATAATCAATATGCTCAGTTTAAGAAATTCTTTGATATTTTTAAACAACTTCACATAAACATCCCTTTGGTTGAAGCCTTAGAGCATATGCCAAATTATGTGAAGTATCTTAAAGATATGTTAACAAAGAAGAAGAAAACAACTGAGTATGAGATTGTTGCTTTAACTGGTGAATGTAATGCTATTTTTACCTGCAAATTTCCCCCAAAAGTTCAAGACCCAGGATCATTCTCAATTCCAATATCTATAGGAGGTCAATATATGGGAAGAGCACTTTGTGATTTAGGGGCTAGTGTCAACCTTATGCCACTTTCTATTTTTAAGAAATTGGGAATAGGTGAGGCTAGACCAACTACAGTAACTCTTCAGCTTGCAGATAGGTCGATTACTTATCATAAAGGAAAAATTGATGATATTCTGGTGCAAGTTGACAAGTTCATTTTTCCAGCTGATTTCATAATATTGGATTATGAAGCGGATAAGGAAATTCCTATTATCTTAGGACAACCTTTCTTAGCTACTGCAGGGACCCTGATAAATGTTCCAAAAGGGGAGATTACACTGCAAGTTGATGATCAGGAAGTTAAGTACAATATTTTTGAAGCAGTGAAATATCCAGATGATGTGGAGGAATGCTCAGTGATTCAAACTCTAGACAATGCAATTGAGGAAAATTTTGAAATGGTAAAGTTGGAGCAACATACACAAGCATTTGGAAAAATTACAGTAGATGAGCTGGGGATTAATAGTGTGAAACAAGAGATAGAATCTATTTTGGAGGGTTTCGAGTTTTGCTAGAGCAGTTGAATCTTCAGATTTAGCTGAGAGGACGTCCCCATCAATGCAGCATTCTATTAAAGAGCCACCCAAATTGGATTTGAAACCTTTACCCACCCATTTGAATTATGCCTACCTAGGAGAGAAGGAAACTTTTCCAAACATTGTTTCAACAACTTTGTTGTTGAAAATGCTTCAGCAACCTGAAGTTACAAATTCCTTCATTGAGGAGCAATTGTTCATCCCAAAAATGGAAACACCTTGGTATGTTGACCTTGTCAACTACCTTGCATGTGGAACTTTTCCCCCCGGTTTATCAAAACAACAATTGAAAAAGGTGTGTTGGCGCCAAAAACTTGATCGGCTGTAACACGCAAGCGCACGCGATCGAAATAATATAAAATGGTATGTGAGTACCAAGTATCGAATCCCACAGGGAACGGTGTAACAAAAATATTGTAAAGCAAGGTGTAAGGAAAATTGCAACTAGAAAACTAAAAATGCAAAAATAATGTTGGGATGGTTTGATTGGAATAAAGAAAAATTGCCGAATCTAATTGCAAAATCTAAAAATGACAATGAGCGACATAACCAAAAATTGCAGAATTGAATTGAAGAATTGAGAAATAACAATATTGGATAGTAAACTAAAATTTCAAAAGGAATTTAGATAAAGATGGGGCTCAAGAATGTCATTGCCCTAAGTCGTAATTGCAAGCCAAAATTACAATTCCAACCTACTCCACATTCAATTGTAAACCAAAATTGCATCTCATATTCACCTTGAATTTAGGTTTTTAGGAGGCTAAGTGAGAGACTTATATGTCTATAGTCCCCTATCTTAGATCATTCGGCTCAACAAATTTATGGGTTTTGGAGTCCTTAATCCCTATGTCTAGGGTAAGGAATGGCTTATGTCTAAGCTCTTTTTCTCCATCACTTGTGTGAAATCTGCTTATCACTAATCCTATCGGTATTAGATCTAAGCTTAAGTTGCTACCCTAGTTGATCAATCTAGGATCTCAACGGAAATTTATTCAACACAAGCAAACAATTGAGATGTAGGCTTGGTTTTCATTGAAATTTAGGCTACAATTACTTCTTATGGAATTCACATTCTTGAACCCCCTAAGAAGTTTTAGCTCAAATTAAAAGTAAAATTCCTACAACTAATTTTAGAAGAAAACATCATATTAAAGAAAATTGAGTAAAATTACTATTGATAACTAAAACTAAATGAGTTGATAAAATACTTGGGCAAAATTAGTCAACACAATTCTAGAGAGTAGCTAAATTAAACTACCGAAACTTCTCACTGTAAATAGAATTTAAAAGGCAACTTGATGTTAATTTCCAATCAAGACATTAACTTATGAAGAAAACAAATTTCTAACAACATTATCCATATCGCATAACAACATAAATTAACATTTGCAAGTACAATCCAAGGAGAAAACAAAATTTGACAAAACAGAATTAAAGGCTTGCAAAAACAGAATTAAAATTCTTGCCAGAAACATGAGTTAATGGAACCAAAATGATCTTCAGAAATATAATCGCATTCATCCTCCAACCCAATCGACTTCATCCTTTCACTATTTCTAGGAAACGGTTAGTCTTAACAATCCAAGCTTGACTTGAATTGGATTAGAAAATCAAGAATGAACAGGCTGGAACATAGTAAAAATTTGCAGAAAAACAGAGCGTTATCGTTGAATAAAACCCACGAGAAGAGATTTGATTAAAACTTAAACCTAATACAAGAAGAAATCGAATAAAGAACAACAATTATTCTGCAAATACTCTCCATAGAAATTGAAGAAAATTGCACTGAAATTGAAGTTCTATGCTAAAAACATAAACACAATTTTTGCAGAAAAAAACATAGCATCGAAAAATTGAACCCACGAGCTTAATTCCTCTCCGATTCCGCCTCCCAATCCGAATTCGAATGATGAACAAAATGATACTACCAACACTCTTGGTAATACAAGAAGAAAGTTCAAAAAAAAAATAAAGACAGAAGCTGAAATTCGTGCAAAACATAGAGCAAAAACTAAAAAAAAAACAGAGAAAAAAGTTGCAGAAAAACAGAGGAAAAACCCACTAAATAAGCTCCCAAAACGCCTCCCAATCCGAATTTTTTCTTCTTGCTTCTTCTCTCCCCTTTTATAGATCTTTCTAGGGTTGAAATTTGCCAAAAATCGCGCTCCAATCCCTCAATTCGTGCGGAAATGGATTTTCCCATATATGGGTTTCTTCGCACAAAACCCACGAAATTGATGTCTAAAATTGCTCCCAAAAATCCAATGCTTAGCTCCAATTCTTCTTCCCCATTTATAGGCTCCATTAAGGTTGAAGATTGTTCAAATTTCGTGCTCCAATTCCACCAAATCATGCTGTAATTTGGTTTTCCATAAATGGGTTTCTTCTTCGCGTGACATTTTTTTTTGTTTCCATAAATCCTCTGCCCAGAATTGCAAAATCAGATTTTGCAATCTGATTTAGCAATTTCCATAATTTCTGCAAAAATAATCAATTTATTTAGAATTCTATTCCAAATGCTATCACATTCAATTCTTCCTTAAATTAAAGCAATCTTCCACTATTTTCAAATGATCTTAAGTCAAAACAAGAATATTTTAAGCAATTGAGAGTTAAATAAGCCTTAATTCTAAGGCTTATCAGCAGCTAAACGAACATTATTGGAGGGAGGAAATTCAGCGAAAGCTAGCCTCTCTGCCATTATCAGAAAGTTGACCGAGTAGAGGTTTTGAGGGAGCAAAGGAGTTAGTCAAGAAATTAATTATGCTCCCTAAGATGGTTTGTTGTTTGTCTTTAGTTTCATTTTCGTTTTGTTTAATTTAAATCATGTTCTATTTTTTGCTGCAGGTGTTTTCTTTTAGTTTTGTTTTCAGAAAAAGCAGAGGGAAGAGGATGTGACAAGTTGAAGTAAAAAAGGAAAATTCACCTAATTCAAGGGATGTTGGTTTAATCTCTCTACCTTCTGTCTGTTTAAGTTCGTTGTTGGTCAAGTTCTTTTTATTTTATTTCATTAGTTATGTCAGTAGTATTTGCTTGTGTCTTTAACTTTTGAATTAGGGTTGTTAGAGAAAGAGAAGTTGAAAAAGAAACACCATCTCCTTTGCCTATGTTTGCAAATGAATGGATATGTTGATATTAGTTCCACCTTGCTGTTATGACAGAAAGAAAAAATGATTGTTTTTTTTTTATGCATGTTTCGAATTTGCTTTCTTAATAGTAGTATACAACGTGTATAAATGTTTTTGCCTAGTGGAATTTTGTTCTGTTATTGTGTTATCTTTGTTACATGATGGTTGCTGGACTAAGGTTGTTAATTATGTTGGATGAATTGTTTTCGCAATTTAGTTGGGGTTTATTGTGTCTACAATTTCACTACTCTTTTGCACAGTAAGTCTTAGTGTCCAAATGATATCCTTTAAAACCAACCCTTGTACAATTCGATTTTTAGGAGAGCTCACTCTATTAACCAAACCTTTAGCGAGCTTTACTTTCCCACTTTAATCATAGCTCCTGTAGAAATAAGTTTGGGGGTCTTGCCTTTCATCTCCTACTCATTGGGGACAATGAGTAGTTTAAGTTTGGGGGTGAGGTGCTACCTAAGAAAAAAAGAAAAAAAAAAAGGAAGAAAAATTATATAAAAAATAATCTTAGAGAGCATTCCTCTTTCTCCCAAAGATGCACTCCTCTCCCTTTTAAAAGAGATACTTCTCTTTCCTAAGTGGGCCTAGTAACCAAGGGCATTTATGACACCCATAGTTTTCCTTTGAGTCAAAAAGTGACTTAAGAAAAGAGGGGTTTCTTTGAAAAAAATAAATAAATTGAAAATAAGGGATGAGTGTTTGCCTGACAGTTGCAACCTTCCCAAGGCTTAGGTGAGCTTCATCATAAAATGTCGCCATTCTGAGAAGCAAGAGGGAAGTAACAAGATGGCCAATCTTAGTCATGGATGGAGAAATGAGTGTTACTCCCTTTAGATGATGAGCTTGGAAGCTAGGGTGCACTTCATCATAAAATGTTGTCATTCCAAGAATAAATGCTATGATCTTGGGGAATCTCTAAGAGGCTGAAAAAAAAAGATAAAACAAGGAACAAAAGTTCTTAATAAGAAGCTAGGATTAAATAAGTAAGTTAGGTGAGTTAGAGATTGGTTAGTGGATTGCACAGTGAGCTTGAGCATTTGAGCATTGGTTGTGTGAGATTAGGGGCTAATGGATTTTCAGTTGAGCAATGAGCAAGTGCAATCTTTTAATGCAGCTTATATATTTTAGAGATGCCAGAATGGGTTTTGGCGAACAAGGTGCGATAAAACCAAGAAACAAATTGCAACCATGCAAGTAGTATTTAAAATTATGATTATCTACTACCGATTAAAGTAAAGATAAGAAGAATACTAATTTTTTGTCTATTATTATTTTTTTATATCTGTGCAACCCATTAGTGGGGCATGTATGGTAAAAGTTCTCGTACGGTACAGAAGTTTGCTATGCGGGTTTTGTCTCAAACGACTTTGTCATCTACATGCGAGCGGAACTGGAGTGCGTTTGCTTTACTATACACAAAGCATTTGTAGCTTACGAGCTCTACAAACTTGTTTTTTGCTACTACAACATGAAACTGGAGCTTAGAGATATGGAGGCCAAGGTGAAAAAGGAGCATAAAAAGATTACATCGATTTGGTAGATATCGTGGCAAATCCAAATAATGATGGTGATGACCCACTTTTTCAATGGGTCTGATCGAAACATTTGGATGACGAATCTAGCAATCCAGACTCCGAGATTTCCAACATGGCTGCAAAGACCAGTATCAATATTAGAGATGTCCACGGGGTGGGGCGGGGGCGGGGAATGGATTCCCCGTCCCCGCCCCCCATTTCATTACCCGTCCCCGCGAAATTTCCCATTTAATTTCGAGGGGATCGGGGCGGGGATTCCCCGCAGGGATCGGGTTCCCCGCGGGGAATTTTTCCTCGTTTTGTTTTTGTTTTTTTTTTATCTTTTTTATTTTTTTAAATTTATTCTCAACCATAATAAAAATTATTTCTAAATGAATCATTTTCAATATAATTCTATTTAAAGAAAATGTTATAAAATTTCCTAATAAAAACCATAATATACCATAAGTAAAAATACTATAATGTCGAAACAACTTAATTTCTAAAAATTCAAATTTCAATATTACAACATAGTCTTTATTTTTTTTTTAATAACGAAATAGTCTTAAACTAATTCCTACTATAGTTTTTTTTTAAAAAAAAAACTTATATTTATTGAAGGAATGAACTTTTCATCCCGCAGCGGAAGCATTGGATCGTCTTTGATTTATTTAGAATTAAACACAAAATATACAAGGTTAAGCAAAAACTTACATTGAAATAAACATGGAGATTCTTCTGGCGGGTCTTTATCTCCTCCACAAAATCTTCCTTGCTATGACTCTAACAAAAGATCAAGGCTTGTGGGAGCCTCTTGAAAGAAAATCCTCAAGGGATTAAAGAGGAAGAGGTTTAGAGAGAATTCTCTAATTCTCTCTATTGAGGAGATGTCTGTAGTACAGAATGGCTCAACCCAAGGGTCCTATTTATAGTGACCAAGGGAAAATCTTTGTCATAATTAAAATATTATATTTTAATATCTAATATATTAAAATATATCTTGTATTTATTTGAATCTCATTCAAATCTCCTACGATATTTATTTATTTGAATCTTATTCAAATTCTATAAATATCTTTTATTTAATATATCAAATATACATTAATTATTTTAATATTTAATGTATCAAATACAATAAATATATTTTCCTCTTTTATATTTAATATATCTAATATATTAAATATTAATTTGAACATTTCAACTTTTAATGTTTAATGTATCAAATACAATAAATATATTTTCCTCTTTTATATTAATTTGAACACTTCAAATTAATATTAATTTGAACATTTCAAAATTTTCTTTCAACTAAATTGATCTTTTAGTGTCACTATGAGCTAGCAAGGGGACCTTATGGACCTACAGATTATAAGCTCCAATGATACAAAATTAATTAATTAAACTCTTTAATTAATCAATTTTCATTCATTAACTCTAGGGTCACTCCACTATAGACCTAAAGTTGCACTCTTATGCACTGTAGGACAAGTTGTGTCCATTGATATAATCACTACATGCAAGTCGATCTTTCACGAGTTGTTCGTAATTACAGCTGGGTCAAAAGTCCGTTTTACCCCTATAATTACATCTTGCACCTTAAGTACCACTGATCCTCTAATGAACAATACGTTTATAATCTAACTATAAACTAAGTCCCTCTCGGGCCAATGAGAGGGTGGGGCCCCATTGTTCAAGTCCCAAAATCAGCACTTAAGGGAACTACTCATCTACTTACCCTATATGGGAATGAGTGAATTCCATCTTGTGAGATTATGTTCCCAGCTCCCTATTTGGTCAAGTCCCCAAAATGGTAGGCATATTGAATCGGCTACAAAAGCCACTCTCACCCATGCAAATCAAAGGACAAGCCCTCACAAGCAGGAGTTCATAACTCACTCAAGATTAAGATCGAGTCGCATATGATCATCCTGATGAAATATTAATCTTCTCAATTAACGGATTTATAAAGAGAGATTAAATATTTCGCGGTCCAGTCTTATACAAACTCATTGTATAAGATACCCCCACTCACATGTCTCCACATGAATGATTTGGATCAAATCATTTGTAACTATTACAAAGTGGGCCGTATCAATAGTGTTACCAAGATAAGGCACCCAACCTTATCCATATACTATGACCCTTTAGGTTATTTCTTGAACATGATCCTCTCGTATGTCAACCACATACTGTTCAAGATTACACTAATAACCTTGGATTTTTCATATAATGGATAATATTATATTACAAATAAAATAATCAAAATTATTATTTATTATTAAATAAATTATTAATTACGAGGCTTTAGGGCATAAATCCCAACATTTATAGGTAATAATATATATATATATATATATATATATATATATATATCTATATATATATATATATCTATATATATATATAGATATATATATATATATTACTAATTGGGGCGGGGCGGGGTAGGGGTCGGGGTCGGGGTTGGGGTCAAGGATGGGGAATATATTCCCCATTCCCGTCCCTGTTTAGCCAACGGGGAAAAAAATCCCCCTGCTCCCTTCCCCATTCTCCGTGTAATCGGGGATTCCCTGCCCCGTTCGGGGCAAGTCCCCGCGGGTTAAATTGACATCTCTAATCAATATGGAGCAAGTAATAAATAAAGAAGTTAAAATGTCTGACAACCAGCTAAATGACTATCAATTTGATACTAGTTTAGAATCTGGCTATTCTGAAGCAGAACTTCTAAAAGCGAGAAAAAAACTTCGTAAAGATAAGTCGACTAATGGCAAAGACAACGATGACAGTACGAACGATGGAAATGATGATGAAATACATCTGGTAGAGGAAGTGATACAAATGCTGGAACTTCAAGTGGTTACCAAGCTGGAGAAACAATCTTATCAACCAGGATTAAGTCCTTTTTTTCCTGTGAGGTTGGATTTGACCATGTCACTAAAGACGAGGACCACAGATCTCGAGAGGGTGGCAAGGGTGGTGAGAAGATTATTGTTATTTGTAAACCCATTCTATCAACATTGAGATGCAGGATATTTTCATTCAAAAAATTCGGATGAGAACTCCTTACTTTCAAGTATGGAAACGATGAGCATCAAAAACAATAACACACAACAAGGCTATGGTCAAAGTAATTATTCTTACTCAAATTATGACGATTCGTCAAGTTTTGGTCATAGCAATTTCTAGTCTGACTTTCCACCACAAAGTTATTATCCATCTAAAAATCAAGGACCATCGACCGATGAGATGTATCCACGAATAGGGTCTATATGCTAGTCGTACGAGTCATATCGTTTTCATGTAAGCAACTATGTTCAACATTTTCAATATATGATGACTTGGGAGCAATATTGTAATTTCTATCAGAATTATCAATATTTTGGATTAGATGCTTCAAGGTCACCTTTTTGGTATTGAACATATACATTTTATATTATGCAATTCACAATTACTTTGTTATATACAAAAATGTCATATCTCCTCTAATTACCAATATTTGATACTATTTTATATAGTCAATTAGGAATGGTTAATTATAGTTTAATTAAATTATTATAATTAAAGTCCCATTTAATATAAATATCACAAATATTTTTTATATATGATGTTAAAAGTAATCAATTATAGTATAATTAAGCCACAATTAAAGTTTCATGAAATAATTCAAATAAATTTAATCAATCTTCATATTTATTTTTTTTCAAATTCCTACTCTCATCGACATTTCAATCCACATTTATATATAAATATTGTCTTAATTTTTAGATGCAATGCTTTAAAATTGTTAATTATAGTCTAATTAAGCCACAATCAAAGTTTCATAGGCTAATTCAAACAATTTCCACAATTTCCGTAAATTTTCCCAACATTTCCATCAACATTTCCATTTTCATCGACATTCCCATAAAATTTGGACCTCGACATTTTCATCGACATCGACATTTCAAACCTTGAAGAAAAGTAAGGCATACAATCTAACCAAGTTAAAGTTGAAAATTTTCATAAATATTGACGTTTGTGAAACATTAATTTGCAAATAGTTCATTTAACACAATTTTTTAGTTTAAAATTCAGTAGGGTCATTTCAACAGCCAATAACCTTTTTATGAGATATGCAGTTTAACTAACTCTGCTTTCTCTTATAGCTATCCAAATATTATAAACTCAATTAAAAGGTCAAGTCTCGTTTGATAATTATTAGCCTCATTTGATAACTATTTTATTTTTTGTTTTTGAAAGCTATGCTTATTTTCTAGGTTTCATCTTTCTTATAAAAAAAACATTTGAATTTTTAACCAAATTTCAAAAACAAAAACAAGTTTTTGAAAACATATGTAAAAAGTACATAACAAAACAAGAAAACATTTAAATTTTTAACCAAAATTCAAAAACAAAAACAAGTTTTTGAAAACATATGTAAAAAGTACATAACAAAACAAGAAAACATTTGAATTCTTAGCCAAATTCCAAAAAACAAAAATAAATTTTTGAAAATATATGTAAAAAGTAGATAACAAAAAAAGGAAACTCATTGGTACGAGACCTTAGTTTTTTCCACCACTGATGAGTTCTTTTGTTTTGCTATTACTTTTTACAAATGTTATCAAAATTCAAGCCAAATTTTAAAACTAAAAAAAATAGTTTTTAAAGACTTTATGAAATTTTACTGAGAATTCAAATATTTCCTAAAAAAAAAAGTTGAAAACCATCAAAATTTTAAAAAACAATTCAAATTCCACTCCCATATGTTATCCAACTAAAAAAAATGTAATGTTGTCCAAAAAGAAAATAAATGAATAAAAGAAAAAGAACATTAGAAATGAAGAGTGTTATTCATCGTTGGAAAAATCAAAACCTTACAAAAAGGGGGAAAAACCAACAAGAAATTTAATTAGTCTTCTTATCCATATTCCCAATGAGTTGCTTCATCTGAAATCTCCAAAAGAAGAAATAAGCCAACCCAAACCCAATCAACACATATATCCAAACCCTCTCTTCTTCACTCTCTTTTCTAGACCTCATTTCCTCAATCCCAAATCTCTCCCTTCCCAAATTACCATTTAGCCCCTCAATCACATACCCATTCAACACATACACCCTCCCCTCTTCCCCCACGGCCACAGCAGTAGCAAACTTCTCTTCATCAAGGTCAATTCTGTCATAAACCACTCCCTCCCCCCAACTGTCCTGACTCTTCAAGAACCACAGCTTTCTGTAACACACCACCAAAACGACGCCGTCTCTCCTCATCGCTATCCCGTCCGCCCCTTTCAGATCTTCGTTCAGCAAAACCAGCCTCGCCGTCCCGTCGTCGGCGTCCACTTTGTACATCTTTCCGGTGTTCGATTGCACCACCAGAAGGTATCCTTTGCTCACGTAAACGGCGCCGTTTAGCCCCGACGAGGAGTAGACTTCGTTAGGGGTTGCCGGATGGGAACTGTAAGTCGCTGATTGCGAAAAGATCGAGGCCGATCCGTGTTTGTCGACCTTCCAGATGAAGTTTCCGGCGGAGTTTGTGATGAAGGTGTTTCCCTTGAAGTCGACTGCCACGGCGTTCGCGACTGGGCGGTGATTCGAGGTGGAGGACGGGAGAGGAGTGAGGGAGATGCGGCGGCGGGATCGGAGGTCGTAGGCCGCGAGGGCGTTGAACTCCGAGAGGGGAGCGGCGGCGTGGACGGCGGCGAGCAGGCGGTTGTTGACGGAATCGATGGCCAGGCCTAAGATCGAGACGTTTTCGGGGAGGTCGGAATCGTGGATTATGGTTTCGGCGACGCCGGCGTCAGAGACGGAGACGAGAGTGCGGTGGTGGAGAGAGCCGACGATGAAATGTTGCGCTGATGAGTCCCATACGAGACCCTCCGGGTATAGATTTGGGGATCGGAAATCGATCAGATGGGGGTTTCCAGCTAGGGTTTGAGAGAGGAAGAAGAAGAGAAGAATTGGAGAGTGTTTAATCGGCGCCATGAGAGAAATTGATATGATTTTTTATGGATTAATGATTTGAGGAATGAATTTATATACAAGGAAGAAGATGAAGAACAGATACAGGGAGAATTGAACGAAGAAGAACTGGATTTCTTGTCCAAGGGGTCGGTCTGAGTTCTGGTTTGATACGTTTACTTTGAGGCTAAATATTAAATTTATACATTTTTTCTTTTTCTTTTTCTTTTTCTTTTTCTTTTTCATTGTTGGTTTTTGAATTTTTTTTTTTTTTTATTTGGATAACTAATAATGTATTGATTTGTTTTGATTTACTTAATTAGGGTCATTTGGGGCGCAGAGATGGTTCTAATAGTTTGTAGTTATTATAGTTTATAATAGTCTATAGGGTTATAATAGTCTGTGTTTAGGGTTAGTCTAGGTTATAATATTCTGTGTTTGGGGTGAAGAGTATTTTAGTATGTGTTTAGAGTGTGAATTTGTTTAACATAGAGTTCTAAATGTTGTGTTTATGTTGACAGTTTTTTTTTCAACTTTTTTTTTGTATTATACAAGTAATGTTATATTAAATATCAATTTCTCAAATTTGAAATAAAACATATTTGTTCCATGAGTTGACCATTTTGGAGTTTGAAATGCATAAAATAATTGCTATCATTCATTATATAAGCTCCATATTTAGAGATGTACAATGACAACTTATCTTCTAACTCCATAGGTAAACAAAAAAAGGATTTTCAAGGAGTGATAGTTGTCAATAGAAGCCACCACCCAGATGGCACAAAAGAATATTATAATATATACAAAGTTCTAAAAAAAATAAGATAGTTTGTTATCATCCAAAAAAATAATATGAACAAGGGTTGATCAGTCGTCTTTCTCGAGGAGGAGCTGGCAGTAGTCTAATTTCAACTTTGGAGAAACCAACAAGAAGTTCTCATATGCCAAGACATCACGGAAGAGGATATTCATAATCTGCGCTTTGACCCGATTATTCAACTCTGGGATCTTATACAACTGGCTTATAATTTCTGCGCATACTTCGACCTCCATTTCACGCTTCTCTTTCCGTCATTCTGCAATCATCTTCAGGTGAGTCGATTGCATACCCATAGCATTTTGTACCACCTCTACCATCTCAGAGTGATAAAGAGATCGATTCCTCTTGCTACACCTAGAGGAAGTCTCTACTGCGTTGTTTCGACTGGTGGGTGTTTCTTGCATCTCTTCTTGGGCCATGTCTATTCCTGGGTTTGACTCTGGCGGTATTGGGACATAGTATTCCTGGGAGCCACTAAGGTGAATCTCTTCATCCATGCTCTCCTATATTGGATGTCATATCCCCAAGCATCTCCACAGCTGTTCCTGTAGCTCAATATTTACCAAAGACAACAACCAAATCATCAAAGTGGGGGAACGACTTATTTCGAGCCCCTTTGCAGCCGGATGACCACGCATGAGGATAAAAGTATATGTTATAAAATGTTACATAAAAGTTATAAGGGGACTATACAATCTTACCTTTACATATCCATCAAAAGTCTCCTTCTCCACCTCAATGCATTTAAATTCGTCATTCCAACCAAATCCACTAGAGCCTGATCCTAGCATCTCTACAATCGCATGATATTATTTTTAAGGGTTCAAACTCTGCAATCAATGGTGTTTGACTAAATTTCACTATCTGGTATCCTTTCCCTCATCATACGTTGCAGTTGCATCAAGTAACCAGGTCGGAATGTCCCGTTGTCTGATCTCCACCCGCCGGACTAGACCAACCACCAAGGCACTCCACTAGCTTCGTGTCCTCATTCTTCGTCCATGAGTGCTTGGGGGCTCTCGCTGCACCTGACATTCTGCTAAATGCATACATACATCGTTGTATAGTTTAGCTAGAACGTAAGAGAATGCTTCGTTTACTAGCTAGAACGTAAGAGAATGCTTCGTTTACTTTTTGAAATAAAATACATAACATACTTAATTATAGTACAACATCATGGTTCCAAAGCAACAATTAATTCAGATATATCCAAAAACATAAAGAATTTTTAATATAACAAAACAACTAAGAAAGCATCAATTATTACGTAACTCGCATTCGGAAAACATGTGTTGAGCCAAATCATCTCTCCACTGGCTCCATTTATTAGAAGTCTCCATGAAATTGATGTTGTCTCCCCCGATGGTAGCAGAAGCTGAGTCCACCTCATCCAAGTCATCAGTCATTGCACTTTCTCCCATCTCTCGATTAATGAGGTTGTGAATGATGCAACACACCATGATGGTTCAACATTGGATTTGTACTGGATAGTATGATTTTCCTCAAAGAATGACCTATCTACCCTTCAGCAGTCTGAATGCCCTCTCAATCACATTCCTTGCATAAGAATGCTTCATGTTAAAAAAATTTATTGGAGTAGTCGGTGCATTCCCTCATCCACGCCATTCGGACAGATGGTAGCGTTCTCCTTTATACAGTGCCAAAAAATCCTCTGCATTAAGGTACCCAACATCGCATAGATAATAATATCATGTACAATGTGGAACCGTTTAATCTATTGTCCTAGTATTATGATGGTTAACAATTGAGAAGGTGCTCATTACCTTAGGAACCTTCAGTCTGTTAGGTCATGATATTGCATCCCTAAGCACCCGAGAATCAGCTGCAGATCCTTCCCACCTTGGTAAGACAAATATGAATTCTCCAGTCGTATTGCAAACAGCAAGCACATTTGTCGCAATGTCACCCTTCCTCGTCCTATACCTTGGGCGATCACTGGCACTTATATTGACCTTGATGTACGTACCATCTAACACACCAAGACAATTCTGCGTTCACACAATAAATGGAATATTCATTTACATAGATAACCTTAAGGGACTCCACATTATATTATTGTTGGATTTAAAAATGATTTTTACCTCAAACGATTTCCATTTCTCATTTGTACATGAGTTAGTGATCGGCTCTGCTTTCTTCAGCAGTATATGGTGTAGTCACAATACTGCGTTAAGGACGGAGTTGAGATGCCTAGAAACGGTCTCACTAGACCTTGCAAATTGTCTACGAACTACTCGGTTCTTAACATCATGGGCTAAAATGTGCAAGAACATGGCCACCATCTCTTCTACATCTACGACCTCTGTTCTGACTAAACCTCATGTTGTCTTAAGTAAGGTACATAGTATGGCAAAACATCTTCTATCCATCCTTGTACTCTCACGACAACTTAAGTCAGACTCGTGGATGAGCTGAAAGAATGCTAGTTGCCTAATGTGATGTCTGAGGTAGGATGATTGGTATTCTATTCTTCTATGGCCATTCATATACAGTTCTAAAATTAGAAGTAAATGATGTTGTGATGAGGTGAAGGCTGCTAATATGACAACTAGTTCCCGTTAGTCCATAATATAGGAAACGATTTAGCTTGGTTCTTGAAAGACAAACGTCTAATATATTATTTTCTTCCATCCAATATGGCAACTAGTTCTCATGGGTTCAACCCATGATCTATAAATCCTTGAGTTACAACCAGTCATGAACCCATGATCTATAAATCCTTGAGTTACAATCAGTCAATCAAATACTAACTAGGGTTAGGGTTTTTAAGTTTTGTGTTTATGGTTTTTAAGTTTAGTTTATAGGTTTAGGGTTTTTAAGTTTAGGTTTGGTTTATGAGTTTAGGGTTTTTAAGTTTGGGTTTGGTTTGGTTTAGGGTTTGGAGTATAGGGTTTAGAGTTTGGTTTAGGGTTTGGTTTATGGTTTAGGGTTTGAGTTTAGGGTCAATGAAAGCATCATATTTCTCATTCACTTTATATTTTTTTTAACTCCAAAAAAGTGTAAAATTTCTTGTATCCAAAGTTCATTTTTTTTGTTTTAATTATACAAAAAAACATCCTATTATGTATGCAAAATTATTTTTCTTTTTTAATTCAAAAAAATCATCATATTTCTCATTCAAATTTCTTATTTTTGTTTAATCCAAAAAATCCTAAAATTGGTTGTATCCAAAGTTTTTTTTTTTAATTAGAAAAAAAAAACATCCTCTGTATAGAAAATTGATTTTTTGTTTTAATTCAAAGAAAGCATCATATTTGTCATTCAAATTTCTTTTTTTTTATCCACAAAAGACTAAAAATTGGTTGTATCCGAATTCCATTTTTTGTTTTAATGTAAAAAAAAAAAAGCATCATATTATGTATGCAAAATTGATTTTTTGTTTTAATTTTAAAAAAAAAACATCATATGTCTCATTCAAATTTCCTTTTTTTTCTTAATCCAAAAATGCCTAAAACTAGTTGTATCCAAATTTCATTTCTTTATTTTAATTAACAATCAGGATCCTAATTTGTATACAAAACTCATTTTTTTGTTTTATTTCAAATAAAAGCATCATATTCTCTATTGAACCCTCATTTTTTTTCATGTTCAAACTTCATTTGTTGTTTTACTTATAAAAAAAACAATATTTTCTATCAAAACCGCCCCTTTCTGTTTATTAAAAACAGAATTCTTTCTGTTTTGCATTATTTTTTCATTTTTTTGGTTGCATCAAAAAAAAAACAATACTTTGTATCCACACATGCTGGGTAAAGGGTTAAAATTCATCATAAATACTTCAATCCATGTATAACATGCAACCAAACTGTTCTAAAGAATAAAATATAAAACGTACACATTTTCAAGTATAAGAAAAATACATAATGAAATCAAGTGTCCCAGTGTATAGTTTGAATACATAAGGAAATAAAGTGACCTAATGTGCCATACAAATACATAATGAAAGAATCCTTAGCTTTAAATTAACGAACCTCAAAGAATGTCCAGGAATGACGTACTTTCTAACCCTACAATATAAAAAATAAAAATTAGTACCAATCTCTAACAATTGTAAACTTAAATACATGCAAATGGGGAAAAAAATGACATTTTTGTAGGCGGTGATGAGCGAACAGGCATCAAATGTGACTGAATTTCTAGTAAGTAGACCCTACACATGTGGGATAAGATATATTAATAGAAACTCACAATATGTGTGTGTGTGTGTGTGTGTGTGTGTGTGTGTGTGAAAGAAATGGATAAGGAAGTGGTAAGAAGGAACTCACCAAACAGAGCATGGAAGGTTGAGTGTGGAGTTCTCCTCAAAGTATAGCATAAGTATGATGTTGTATATATAGAAGAGATGATGGAAGAGTAGTTGTTAGCAAAGGGTTGGGTGCACTTATTAGTGCACCTAACAAATTTAAGAGAACTAATGAGATAAGACAGCATCATTAATACCACCTTAACGATCCCTTTTAAAAAGACGGAGGCAGTGGTACATTTTTTTATAAGGAAATGAATACATCCACCTCATTAAAGGCACACAACCACCAACTAAAAAAAACATAGCATATTTCAGAGAACATGGTTGTTCCATAAATCAAAGAACAATAGTAATGAAAATTTTGATTCATTTAGACCACCCTCAGAGATATTTCTCGAAATTCATTCATAGAAATAGAATTTCAGAGAACATGGTTGTTCCACAAACAAGGATCGTACATTAAATATATCAAAGTGATAAAAAAAATGGCTAAAATTGAATATCATATAAGAATTGTACCAAAAACAGATAATAGAAGTTAGATCAGAATGAATATGGCAACAAATATTGTAGTGGATAGTAAAAAAAATTACAATCAGTATTAAAAAAATAGAACGAAGGGATTTTATAATAGCCATGTCAATCTCAGTAAATAAGAAAAACATAACAAAATCAACCCTGAGACGAAATCTACAAAAAACAAGGAACAAAAGTTAAATCAAAACAAATATGGCAACAAATATGCAATGAGTAGTAAAAAAAAACAGAATGAAGAATTTCACAACAACCAAGCCAATCTCAGCAAATCATCTCAATGGGAACTCATCATTGGTGGGTGAAAAAGAAAAGATAACAAACCTTCATTAGTGATCGGCTCCCCCCACCAAGCTTCGTTTTTTGTTCGGATGTCCCCTACAAGGCAATTCCAAGCCTGATTCCATCAAATGGAGCATACAGCTTTATATATCGAAACAACCAATAGAGATGAAGATACAGAAGATGAGGGAATGGCAACAGAAGTGGCAAGGGACTCGAAGCGGCAAGGGGAGTGAATGGTCAAGGTTACGAATTTGAAAAAAAAACACAAACACAAATATGAGGTTGGTTAGGGTTAGGGTATCAGCCGTGGAGAAAAAAAATAGGGGTTTGTAGTACTGATTTCAGCGATTGAGTGAAAAAAGAGCAAGAGATGAAGGGAAATAAACCTCAGCGATTTATATCTACAAAAAAGAGAGAAAGATATCGAAAACGAACCTCATACCACCAAACGATCAAAGATGGTGAAGTAAAACAGACCAAAACAAAGGACAAAGTGGATAAAACAAAAAAAAAACGATCGAACTCACCAGAAACCCTTCGATGAAGAAGACAAGAAGAGAGGAAAACGAAGGAAAATGGGAACATATACCAACATCGCAACAGTGATGCTTGGAGAGAAGTGATCAAACCCGTGAAATTGCATAAGAAACCGTGTGGAGTGAAACAGTGGGAACTATTCATAAACGGTAGGAAGGTTATATAAACCCTCGTTTATAATAGTTTGTGGGCCAAACAGGGAGTTCGATATTTAAACCCACTCAACCCAACTCATTATTGGGGCCCCAAACGGCCCCTTAATGTTCCAATCAACGTTTCAAATTGTGAACGTGACAGAAATGTCGAGGCGTTAAATTTATGAAAGTGGATTTTTTTTTCCAAAGGAAAATGTGGATAATTCTAGAAAAGTATTAAAAATAAATATTTAAATTAATAAATAAACATTTTATAGTTTTTTAATGAGTTAAAATATCTATTATTAATATTATATTTACATTAGTTACATTTCATTGCTATTTTTTAAAAATATTTCATTTATTTTTTACGATATAATGGAAATGTCGATTCACCTTTTATGTCGATATTGAATCCATGAACATGTGAAAATGTCGACATGGCGATGGAAATTTAATACCTTAGGTTTGTTGGGATTTATGCCCTAAAGACTCGTAATTAATAATTTATTTAATAATTAATAATAATTTTGATTATTTTATTTACAATATAATATTATTCATTATATGAAAAATCCAAGGTTATTAGTATAATCTTGAACAGTATGTGGTTGACATACGAGAGGATCATGTTCAAGAAATAACCTAAAGGGTCATAACATATGGATAAGGTTGGGTGCCTTATCCTGGTAACACTATTGATACGATCCACTTTGTAATAGTTATAATGATTTGATCCAAATTGTTCATGTAGAGACATGTGAGTGAGAGTATCTTATACAATGAGTATGTATAAGACTGGATCATGAAATATTTAATCTCTCTTTATAAATCCGTTAATTGAGAAGATTAATATTTCATCAGGATGGCCATATGCGACTTGATCTTAATCCTAAGTGAGTTATGAACTCCTGCCTATGAGAGCTTGTCCTTTGACTTGCATGGGTGAGAGTGGCTTTTGTAGCTGATTCTGTTGGATCGGTATGGCAACCCTAGAGGAGGGGGTGAATAGGGTTTAATAAAAAAAATTCCTAAGTATGCACAAATAATCTAATTATCAAACTTTTTATACACAAATAAAAAAGATAATTAATACAATATGTAAAGTATGAAAAATTAATTCAATCTAACACAATAATCAATTAAGAACAAATTAAAGTATGCAATAAATTACTACAATTAATTTGCAAAAGTAAATGAGAAAGAGTTAAAGAAGATGACACCGTAATTTTATAGTGGTTCGATCAAACTCGACCTACTCCACTTCCCAAGCGCCTCTTGGAAATTTGAATAAAAACTTATCGACTCTTTCCACGGATTAGAGCCCAACCTCTATAACGCTCTTTTTACGATTTCAAGAGCAAACTCAATCCTTTCCACGGGTTAAGATCAAACCGTTACAAAGTTTGAAGAAAATAAAGAACTCTCTTAATAAAGTAGATTTGCAAATTTAACTCTCACAAATCAATCCTCACTACACAATAACACTCTCTCAAGAATAAGATGAAAAGAAAAAAGTTGAGAGTTTGGAGATAGCAACAATGGAGGCTTTTTGAGATTTTTGGAGGATTGAAAATTGTAAAACTTGTTATTGAATTTTGGGGAAGAAGATGATATAAAACGAGAGAGAAATGAGGTAAGAATCAAGATTTAATTTGAACCATTAGATTATGGTAAATGTAAAATGAATGCTTGAGATTAAAAGAAAATAAAAAGTAAAAAGTAAATAATAAAAGAAATAATAATAATAATATAAATAATATTTTTTTTTGAAATGAGACCAACGGTCACATGATATATATATATATATATATATAATTTTAATTTTTTTTAAAAAAACAGTCAAACTGCTGGCAGCATTTAATGCTATCAGTTTTTTTTTTAATTTTAAAAACCGTTAGACACATAAAAAAATAATATATAATAATATAATTTTTCCTTTTTTTTATAAAACAAACAAAAAGCCACCATGTGTCACTTCCTCATAGTTCCACGTGTCACTCTCTAAATAGTCCACATTGCTGACTCAGCTGCCACGTCATCACATTGGGAATTTTTCTTTCAAATTTGATTTGATCATAACTTCTTCGTTTTAACTCCGATTTGAGTGATTCAAAAAACGTTGGAATCGTTATTTCGAGCTCTACACTATGGATACTTCAAAACACTAAAATTGTTAGTAATTAATAGCAGGTTTGTTATCATCAAAATATTAATTAATTTGAGATTAAGGGCCAAAAAGCCAATAGATTCAATATGCCTACCATTTTTGGGACTTGACCAAATAGAGAGCTGGGAACATAATCTCACAAGATGGAATTCACTCATTCCCATATAAGGTAAGTAGATGAGTAGTTCCCTTAAATGCTGATTTCGAGACTTGAACAATGGGGCCCCACCCTCTCACTTGCCCGAGAGGGACTTAGTTTATAGTTGGATCATAAACAAATTGTTTATTAGATGATTAGTGGTACTTAAGGTGCAAGATGTAATTACAGGGGTAACACAGACTTTTGACCCAATTGTAATTACGAACAACTCTTGAAGGATCAACTTGCATGTAATGATTATATCCATGGATACAACTTGTCTTACAGTGCATAAGAGTGAAACTCTAGGTCTATAGTGGAGTGACCCTACAGTTAATGAATGAAAATTAATTAATTAAAGAGTTTAATTAATTAATTTTGTATCATTGGAGCTTATAATCTGTAGGTCCATAAAATCTTCTTGCTAGCTCACAGTAACACTAAAAGATCAATCTAGTTGAAAGAAAAATTTGAAATGTTCAAATTAATATTTAATATATTAGATATATTAAATATAAAAGAGGAAAATATATTTATTGTATTTGATACATTAGATATTAAAATTTGAAATGTTCAAATTAATATTTAATTTGAAGTGTTCAAATTAATATTTAATATATTAGATATATTAAATATAAAAGAGGAAAATATATTTATTGTATTTGATACATTAAATATTAAAATAATTAATGCATATTAGATACATTAAATAAAAGATATTTATAAAATTTGAATAAGATTCAAATAAATAAATATCGTAGGAGATTTGAATGAGATTCAAATCAGTATAAGATATATTTTAATATATTATATATTAAAATATAATATTTTAATTATGGCAAAGACTTGTCATGGGTCTCTATAAATAGAACTCTTAAGTTGAGCTATTAGAGATAACACATATCTCCTCAATAGAAAATTAGATAATTCTCTCTAGACCTCTTCTTCTCCAATCATTTGTAGATTTTCTTTCAAGAGGCTCTCACAAGCTTTGGTCTTGTGTTCGAATCATAGCTAGGAAGACTTTGTGGAGGAGATAAAGACTCGCTAGAAATATCTCCATATTTACTCTAAGTAAGTTTGTTTAATCTTATTCATTTTGGTTTAATTTTAGATAAAATCAAAGACGATCCAATGCTTTCGCGATGGAGTGAAACATTCACTCCTTCAATTTGTATCAGAGTCTACTTTGATTTTTATTTAGAATTAAAAGTTCGTATGGTGGGTATTTTAAATTTGTTCATATATGTGATATGTGATTGCAAAATTGATTGTAAGGAAATATTTGGCATTAGTTCTACATTGATTAGATCAAATGTAAAATCCATCAGTGTTAAATTTTTTTAATTAAAAAAAAAAAAGCGTTCATGGTGGATTTCCCAATAAGCAGCCAATTGAATTTAATTTATCTTTATTTGTTTCCTAATAAGATTAGATTCTTTCGAAATAAGATTAGATCTTTTAATTTCAAAATAAGATTAAATCTTTTAATTTCCTAATAATATTAGGGCTTCCATAAATAAAGATAATTTAATTCAAAAATAAAATAGTTTGTGATTTGAATTTAATTTATCTTTTATTTTTCTAATAGAATTAGAATAAAATATTCAGGATGATATTTTAATTTGTTTTAAAAGGTTTAAAATGATAGAATTTTAAGATTATCCAATAAGTGAATGAGTGTTTTAATAGGACTAAAAACATTGTTTAAATTCATTTAGGTTCATTAATCTAGTAATTAATAGTTAATTAAAGATAATAAATTTGAAATAAAAATTGACTATAAGGGAACTTTGTCTATGGAAGGTTCTATCTAGACTAGAGCATTTAAGCTGACCGAAAGGGAACACCTCTAACTGGGAACCGACCTGGAGTTGAAATAGTCAAATTTTATTTAATTTCATCAAACATGCTCATAATGTGATTAATTTTTTAAATAGTAAAACTTGGTAATTCACATTAAAATCAGTCTAACAACATAAATGTTATGAAACGATAGATTGTGGAACTTAGATAAATGAGATTAGACTAATTTGTCTTAGTAGAAAACCCTATTTTCAAAATACTTAGTGGGAGAAGGACATATGTCAAGATATCCTACGGTCTCTATCATTGATTCACAACGTGAGATTCATGCAGAGCCTCATGGTGGCTTTTGGACCGTCCTCCCTACAGAAGGTATTTGCATGAGTCAATATCAGGGCGAATCTTTTGAAAAAGCATTCTAGTAAGTGGGTGAAGGAAATGTGTCAACATATCCTACGATCTCCATCATTAGTTCACAACGTGAGATCTATGTGGGGCCCCGTGCCAGATTTTGGACCGTTCCCCTACGGAAGGTGTTTGCATGAGTCAATATCATGGTGAACTCCTAAGAAGGATAGGATTGTAGTTTTGTTTCCAATACTTGACCTACCATACGACGACACTTGTTAGGATAAAACTACAGGATCTAAAATGATGGATCACACTTACAAAGGGATCATTAAGGTTGTTAATGATGTCCTTGACCAAACTAATGGTAACTAAATATTATAGGAATAAAAGTTATTCTAGTATAATACTTGGTTGAAATTGTCTCAGTTTAGTGAATGAACACTTGACCTACCCTACGGTAGCACTTGTTCTAACTCACTAAAGTACCATAGCATTAGAAATGATTTATAGGGTTCATTTTTCAAATTATTTTATTTCTATGGTAAAATTGAATGGATAATTGTTTGCATAATGCAAAATTATATAGTTTATATATTTCAATATTATGTCAGTTTCTCTCATAATTTTTAATTTTATTACTGATAAGTCAAAATTGAGAAAATTTTATTACTTGGAAAAAGTAACGTTAACATTATAATGGCGGTGTAAAGTATTTATGTCTTTATTGAGAAATGTTCTCAAAACCTATTGTCAATGCTAATCGAATTATTCGTGAACACATGATTAATGAACCAAAAGTAAATAAGATTATCTTCTAGTTGACATGTTAGATGTCAAGGTTAGAAGATTTTTTTTTAAAAAAAATGACAACAACATATGAGATGTTGAAGTCAATAGAAGCTAAATTTAAATAGTTGTCTAAATGATCTCGAATTTAACTCCTACAAAAATCCAAGAAAAGAAATCAAATGACTGAAGCTATATATAAGGAAATAGTTCCTAAATTAGCTAGGACAGTCATAATGAGAGAAATTTTTGAAATACTTTTATGAAAGAAAAATATAAATGAAAGTAAATTTGATTTACTAGATTTTTTGTGGAATATAAATAACGCTACTTAGATAGTCGATATAAGATCTACTATCAATATTTATTCTTCATTACATTTAATATGTAATTCTTGAAAAATACTTAACATGTAGAATAGTTTTTACAGGTTGACACCAGGAACCTCATCTCAGTTAGTGTAGTAGGAGACATTAAGATGTCATTAAGTAAAGATTGTTACTTCATGCTGAATATGGTGTTTTTAGTAACCATAAGAGAAATTCAAATTCTCGAATTTTATTACAAAAATGTTCATATAGTATGAATTACTTTGAAGTATGAAAGTTTATATTTTCAAATTTGTTTGAAAATACATTCAGGTGAAAATAAGAATAATTTGTATATGTTAAAAATGTTGATATATACTATACTACAAAATACTGAGATATTCAAGATTATAGAATCTATAATAGAAAGACATTGTTTTCTCCTAAAAAATGATACTTAACTTTGGCTGTTAAGGTTTATTAACATCAACTTAAATAGGACTAGTAAGAGATAATTCTCTAAAAGTTAGATAATTACTTTACCTGTCTGTAGATCTTGTCTTTCATGCAAGATAATCACTGAGGCTTTATTAGATAAGGCTACAAGGTCAAAAAATACTTTGGGCTTACACATTCTGACCCAAGTAATCTAGTGAATGTAAAGGCCAAATAAAGTCATGAATATTTCATCACTCTACTTAATGATCATTCAAGATACAAGTATATTTACTTAATACAACATAAGTTTAAATTTTTGAAAAGTTCAAGAACATTAAGGCTAAAGTTGAAAATCGATTAATTAAATCTATCAAGACATTATGATCAGATCATAATAGAAAGTACAGGAACCTACGTACTAAAACTAATTGATAGAAAATTGGTTTTTATCCCAATTATCTTAATACCAAGTACAATTTTGTGAAATTGTGCTGCAAGAGGAGAAACAAGACTTTTTTAGACATGGTCACATTAGTAATGAGTTACACACCATTACCAAACTCCGGTCAGGAAATGCAATAAAGATTGCATGGTGAACATGATTCCCTTCAAAAGTGTCTACGAGACAATTTTAAGATTATAAAAGAATAGTAAAGCTGGTTTACAAAACTTCACCCTTTGGAAATGTTAAGCTCACATGCTGAAATAAGAAAGCTTGTATATGTTTAAAGATAAGCCTATGTGTAGACCACCCCTAAGGAGTACAAAATGGTCTTTTATCTAGTTCTAAAACGAATAAGATATTTGTATGACAAATATCATTTTTATAAGGAAAGTCAAATAAAAGACTACAAACCTTTAATAAAGTGAGATATTGTTAATAAATTGGTTCAAAGTGAAGCCACTAAATAGTTAACAAAAGTTAACAATTTAACAACATTTGAGAGTCAAATGGATCATAGTCAGGAATTGGATAAGCCTCATCGTAGTGAGAGAGTTATGAAAGGACTTAACCTTCACAAGGACTTAATTGAAGCCCAATTGTCATGTTAGATGACAAAGTTTAAGGTTTATTGTCCTCAAATTGAGGCTAATGGCAAAGGGTTAAACCTAATAGGAGAAAATTGACTGCGAGTAAACTTTCTCACTTGTTGCCATACTGAAGTCTGTAAGCATTTTTTAATTCATTGTTGCATATGAGATATGAAAAATGAATGTTTAAAATTCTTTTATGAAAAGAAATCTTAGATAATGCATTTACACAAATCAATCAAAGAAGTTTATTTTCAAAGATCAAAAGCAAAAGGTTTGCGAAATAGTAAAGGTTCATTTATGAAATTAATTTTATCATTAGATCTGTGAATATAAGGTTTGATAAAAGTATCAAACCCTATGACTTTGGATAAATATTAATGAAGCTTGTATAGACAAGAAAATCATTAATTGCCTAGTGGATTTTTTTTCCATGCTTTATGTTGATATTTTACTCATTATGAATGATGTAAGATGTCTATCTAACATAAAAAGTTGACTAAGTAACCAATTCCAAATGAGTGATTTGGAATGACTCGATATATTTTACATGTCCAAAATGAAGATTTTAAGGACAAAATGTTAACTTTGTCTCAAACATCTTATATTGACAAAATTGTTGTCAAATATTTGATATTTATATCTAAGGAAATGTATTCTAAGACACCTAAAATGTTGAGAGTATATGATATGCATAAAGAGAGAGTTTAATATACAATTAGTTAACATATATCAGTTAAACGAATGGCATGACCATTAAGTAGAAAATTAAAAACTTTTTAAATTATCTATGGATGACGAGAAATTTTTGTGTATAGAGTTAAAGATTTGATATTTACAAGATACATTGGTTCTTACAAAAATTTAGGAAATCTATGTAAAGATAAATTTTACCTTAGGTGGTGGAGTATGGTATACAAGTTAAATTGTTTTGCTTGTGAAGCAACAAAAGGACTTGTATGACTCAAATAGTTCCTTGAATATCTGAAAAGTGTTTCAGATATGATTTAGTCTATCCTCTTTATTATGATAATAGTGGTGCAAAAACTAATATTAAGGAAATTAGAAAACACCAATGTATAGGAAATCATATCAAGAGAGAGAAAACATCATGGTAGTGACCAAGATGGCTTTTAATGACAGTCCTTTGGATCTATATAAAGAGACTCTCCAGGCTAAAGTTTTTTAGGATCACCTAGAATGTCTAGGATTACGAGACATATCTCATATTTGCTAGGGCAAGTGGGAGAACATGTTAGGTATAGAGTATGCCCTAGGATACATGTCTAGCCGATTTTAGTGCAAGTGGGAGATTGTTGGGATTTGTGCCCTAAAGCCTCGTAATTAATAATTTATTTAATAATTAATAATAATTTTGATTATTTTATTTACAATATAATATTATCCATTATATGGAAAATCCAAGATTATTAGTATAATCTTGAACAGTATATGGTTGACATATGGGAGGATCATGTAAGTAGATAAGTAGTTTCCTTAAGTGCTGATTTCGAGACTTGAACAATGGGGCCCCACCCTCTCACTTGCCCAAGAGGGACTTAGTTTACGGTTGGATCATAAACAAATTGTTCATTAGATGATCAGTGGTACTTAAGGTGCAAGATGTAATTATAGGGGTAAAACGAACTTTTGACCCAGCTGTAATTACGAACAACTCGTGAATGATCAACTTGCATGTAGTGATTATATCCATGGACACAACTTGTCTTATAGCTCATAAAGAGTGCAACTCTATGTCTATAGTGGAGTGACCCTAGAGTTAATGAATGAAAATTAATTAATTAAATAGTTTAATTAATTAATTTTGTATAATTGGAGCTTATAATTTGTAGATCCATAAGGTCCTTTTGCTAGCTCATAGTAATACTAAAAGATCGATTTAGTTGAAAGAAAAATTTAAAATGTTCAAATTAATATTTAATTTGAAGTGTTCAAATTAATATTTAATATATTAGATATATTAAATATAAAAGAGAAAAATATATTTATTGAATTTGATACATTAAATATTAAAATAATTAATGTATATTAGATACATTAAATAAATGATATTTATAAAATTTAAATAAGATTCAAATAAATAAATATCGTAGGAGATTTGAATGAGATTCAAATAAGTATAAGATATATTTTAATATATTAGATATTAAAATATAATATTTTAATTATGGCAAAGATTTGCCCTTAGTCTCCATAAATAGGACAATTGGGTTAAACCATTAGAGATAACACACATCTCCTCAATAGAGAATTAGATAATTCTCTCTAGACCTCTTCCTCTCCAATCCCTTGTGGACTTTCTTTCAAGAGGCTCCCACAAGTCTTGGTTCTGTGTTCAAGTCATAGCCAAGAAGAATTTGTGGAGGAGATAAAGACCCACCAGAAATATCTTCATATTTATTCCAAGTAAGTTTGCTTAATTTTATTCATTTTAGTTTAATTTTAAATAAAATCAAAGACGATTCAATGTTTCCATTGCGGAGTGAAACGTTCATTCCTTCAAGGTTCAATTACAAATTATCTAAAAAAAAGGTTCAATTACAAATCTAATTTTCAAACTTTCAAGTTTATGCCTAATAAGTTTCTAAATTTTAAAAAATGTCTAATAAGTCTTTGACCTTTTATTTTATGTCTATAGGTCTCCAGACTTTAAAAAATATTTAACATGTCTCTAAACTTTCAATTTTGTATTAACACTTTAAAAATGTCTAATAGGTCGATGTGTAAAAATTGTTTATGTAAAATGTAAATAATTTTAACGATATCTTTTGAGATGAAATAAATGGTAACAACGATCTTAATCTTCTATATAGTTGTAAATAATATTACATACGTCTTTCAATTTTCATATCAATTGCCACGTCAATTTTCATTCATTATTTTAATGTAAAAATTTTTTTTTGAAACAATTTCAAAGTTCTAAGGTATTTTTGGAACAAATTTCAAAGTTCAAGAGTAAAAATGAAAATTTTCAAAATCCAAAGACATAATTAAAAGTTGAAACATACCTCAAAGTTTATGAGCATTTTGTATAATTCATCCTTTATCTCTTTCAACTTATTTGGAAGCTTGTCAACCTCCATTAGAGATGTCCACGGGCTAGGAATGGCTTCTCTGTCCCCGTCTCCACCCCCATTTCATTTTCCATCCCCGTAAATTTATCCATTTAATTTCGTGGGGATCGAGGCAAGGATTCTCTATAGAAAATTTGTGAGGATCAAGTTCCCCACAGAAAATTTTAAGAATCTAATTGGCACAGTTGCATACTTGTTTGTTGTTTCTACAGCTTAATTAGCGACACGGTTAGGCTCAATGGGACCCACTTGTTGATTGGCCTCCACAATTTGGACATCTTGTCCTTTGGTGGACACCGGCCTTGGATGTCGGTCATTGTTGTATTCATCTCCGTCAATCACCTAATTGTTGTGGCTCATGCGTTGTCATGATTTCGGGTGTTTAATTCTCAATTCAGCACAAAGTTGTCCCCACAGACGACGCTAACTGTTGATACCAAAAAATGGAACGTCAAATCAACGGTAAATTTGAACGGAACGTGCCTGCAAAACAAAGAACTAACACCGATGTAGTGCCAAGCAACTTAAACTCTTACGCTCAAGTTAGAACTAGAAATCGGGTTTGTAAGAAAGCTTAGATCGTAAAAAACGAGTATTGTTTGTATACCTTGGAATGTCATATTCCTTCGTATTTTATAATCATATAATTGTAACGTATAACCGCGTATCCCGACATCCTCTAGAAATCTTGCCAAGCTGTTGGGTTATTATTATGATAACAGTTACTCCAAGACTCTCTCAATTTATTACAATGAGTCCTCTCGAGTGTCTATAGGTTGACTTCTTTGACATAAGTTTTATAGCCTATTCTCAAAGGATCATCCGACTTCTGAGTTAGTAACTCAGTCAAACGAATCTCGAGCCGACCCTTCAGGCGGTCAGCCTTCCTCTTTTGGGTATCGTTTCGGGCCTTACTTCCTGGTTTAGGCCTTCATGATTTAGCAAGTTTTCGACCTAATTACGTGGCTAATTTTGCCCATAACATACCATTTATTTAGTTGGGACCCAACAGGATCGAGGACCTAAGCGAGATCTTATGGTGAACCAAGTTGGACAATTGATGAGAGAGAGAAATACCTCGAATTTATATCCAGTTTTTCACCATTAGATGGAGAGAAAGAAATACCTCAAATTTATATCCAGTGGTTATTAAGGGACATAGAAATTATTGAATCCACATTCAACAGTTATTATGAGACAACCACATTGTGGCGGCCTTACTGAATAATTTATCGCTACAATAGGTTGAGTTGGATAAATGATGAGAGACACAAAGGTGTACTACCATAAGCTAAGTTGAGTTGGAAACATGGACGATTGAACCACCATTTTAAAGAAAATGATTAGTGAATTTTTCATTCAATTAGTTAAATGAATTACCATTTTTTAAAGCTCATTTTAGTCACTATATAAACTTAGAATAGGAGGACTTTTTTATTCATTTTCCGTGAACAAATATTTGAAGTCATACCTATATATGTTAGATGTGGGTTTTCAAAATGAATTAAAAATATTATAAATTAAAATAAAATATTTAAAATTTTAGAAAGAAATTTCATCCTTTAAATTAACATTTTTTTAAAAGTTCAACAATATTTAAAATGGGAGGATTCGAACTTCTAACCTATTGATTGAGGGAACATATCAATTACCACTGAGCTATGGTCACTTTGACTTAGATTAACCTAATTTAAAGCTTCAAACACAAGCGCAATTAAAACATCACTAATTCCTCTAAGAAATTGCATCTCTAACTTTTTTTTTATAAGTTCAACAACATTTGGAATGGAAGGATTCAAACTTCTAACATATTGATCGATGGTACATATTAATTACCTCTGAGTTATGCTCACTTTGACTTAGATTAACCTAATTTAAAGCTTCAAACATGAGCGCAATTAAAACATCACTAATTCCTCTGAGAAATTGCATCTCTAAAAAAAAAAGTGCACCTCTCAATCCCCAAATTTAATATTCTTAAATTAAAAGATTAAAAGGTAACCTTTGTGATCAGAGAGTGGTGATGAGAAACAAGTAAATATAAAATTTAATTACACGTGGCAACTGCACAGAACCGCATAGAAAAATTCTAGTACTATCGAAGTAATTTTTCATACTACTCCCATTTATTGCTTCCCATGTCAGAATCCTTTTGAAAATTATGTAGAGTCCACCAAAAATTCTGTGGAGTTTATCAACATTAAAAAAATTAGGTTAAAATACTATTTTTGTTCCTATACTTTCAAATGTCAAATTTTAGTTAATGTACTTTCAATAAAGCTTAAAATTAGTCCTTATAATAAGTTTGACGTTAATTTTTATCAAAAATTATAGAGGAAAAATTAATAGAGATTAATTTTTTAAAGAAAAAGTAATAATAAACTAATAGTAGGAACCAATTTTAAACTTTATTAAAAATATATAAACTAAAATTAAACATTTGAAAGTACATGAATTAAATTAGAATAAAATCTAAAATATAAAGATCAAAATTATATTTTAACAAAAAAAAAAAACTATTTATAAACTCAAAATTATCGTGGGAACCAAAGGAGTATGGTATTTCATAGCATTAAAAAAATTTCCGAACCGCAGAAAGTCAATGTGTACCTGTCGAGTAGTCCCCAGAGAGCAGAGCTTTTGATTTGCTAATAATAATAATAAATTAATAATCTACCAATTAACCGACAGGTCAACCAAAAATATCTAAAACTGGTAAAAGCAAACTGCCACGTCATCTTTCTCTTTCTCCACTAGAAAATTCTGGAACACTTCTCTCGTTCTCGTTCATATGGTATTTTCTATCTTTCGAATCTTCTGGACTTTCCCAGCCTCCCACATATAAAAATCACTTTGCCTTCTACATTCTGCACTGTGAATTTCTGACGATAGATTTCTCCATTGTTGAGCGCTTCGAGTTTCTTGATTCTCTCTGTGATAACAATAAGGGAGATGGAGGCTGATTGGGGCTCAACTTCGTATTACAGTATTCTCGGCGTCAGTTCTGGCTGTTCGATCGATGAAATTCGCAGAGCTTATCGCAAGCTCGCCATGGTATTTCTTCCTTCTTCCCTGTCTCTCTCGATTTTTGCTATTCTGTGAACGGTATTCTTAGACGAGGAAATTGAATTTGGGGATAGAATGCAATTCAACCGGAGGAAGAAGATTAGAGAGCTTTGGATTTTTCTGGCATTGTTAGTTATTCTTTCTCGAATTCTGAAATTTTTTCTCTGTAATTTCTTTCGTTGCCGCTGATATTTGGATTCTTTATGATCATTATGCTGAAAAATGCAATTCAACGGGAGAAAGAAGATCAGAGAAATTTGGATTTTCTGACTCTTTTAGGTTACTCTTTTTCGAATTCTGAGCATTGAGCTTTGTAATTTCTTTCATTGTTGTTGATTTTTAGATTCTTCAAGATCATTATGCTGAAAAATGCAATTGAACGGAACAAAGAAGATGAAATTTGGGTTTCTCGCTCTGTTAGTTAGCTCTTTCTCGAATTTCCAAATTATGCTTTGTAATTTCGTTCTTTGTCGCTGAAAATTCATCTATATGCTTGTGGTTTCAGAAATGGCATCCTGATAGAAATGCGAAAAATCCTTCGCTGTTAGGTACGACCAAGAGAAAATTCCAACAAATCCAAGAAGCCTATTCAGGTATGTTCAAAAGCCCTAATTCTTCTAAAACTAATTCAGCCGAATTCAGCCGTCCTGAAAACTGATAAATGTGTTTTGATCTTCTTTTATCTCGTTGGATCAGTTCTATCGGATCAGAGAAAGAGATCGCGATACGACGCCGGAATTCAAGATTTCGATAATGACGAAGACGACGAGGTGGTAGTTAGTAATACCTTACCAGAACTAATCAAACTTTTCTTCCGCCTTAAAAAGTGTCACTCTCATCTCACAATTCCTCCATTGTTGTCTTCTTCAGGGAATGTGCGATTTCATGCAAGAACTGTGGTCGCTAATGGCGGAAGGCAAGAAGAGAGAGGTAAAATACAAAAGTTCCCTTCTCTAATACTGCGCCGTTAACAGTTCTTGTAATTTCGAGGTTTTTCTAAACGGAATCCGCCATTGTTGAGGACAGGAAAAGAGCTATAGCTTGGAGGAGTTGCAGGGAATGTTGATGGAAATGGCGAAAGGCTTCGATTTCGGTTGTTGGTCTTCTTACGGAACTTCTGATTGTGAAATTACTCAATACCCCAAGGAATTATGTTACGACAGAGGCTCCCATGTACATGTGTGGAACTGATTTGGCCACGTAGTAGGGTTGTTTTGTAATTTTGCGAGAACCCCAGCAAATTTGGTGTAAATCTTCATGAGTTTAGAGAAATGGTGAAAATTTTTCACTGCCAACTTTCAATTTAGATTGGTTGAGTATTTATGGTCCTAATGAGTATATTTTTTTTTTTCAATCTAGTTTCTATTATTTAAAATTAATTATCAATTTAGTCTATCATTCTTGGTAAATGTTAAAATTAATTTATGATAAACTTACCTAGACATAAATTTTAAAAAAGTTAGAAGAAAATTTGAAATTTCTACTAATTTATTAAAAACTTAAGGAAAGAATCATGAACTTTTTCTCGTCCTCTAAATTTTCATCAATTCTATGAGTTACAATCGTTATCCTCTGCTCAAATTATGTTGCCACATTTATGAAAGCATAAGGTGAGGTGTAAACTTGATGAAATTAAAAATTTATGATAAAAATTGATAAGTCGAACAAAAAAGTTAATAATTTTCTTATGGTTTAAATCTATAGTAGTAAGTGAATGCGAATGTCGTCATTTGAATTGGGTTCTAGTCAATCCAGGTAAATAAGGAAATAAATATATGGGAGAATGGTCCGAGGGAATTGATTTCACCAACTAAATTTATGCCCTCCTGAGCACTAGTTAAATCTATTTGCTAATTAAAAAACTAATATTTCTATCTAGTTTCAATAACAACTGAAGACATCAATGAGCAAGTCTTTTAATGACCTCTAAAGAAACTTTAAATCTTCTTGATTTTAAACCCCTTCAGTTATGTATCTCAATTTTGACTTAAACCACCTCTTTCGAGTGTAAGATTTTAATTCTAAGATTAATTAACCTATGACAAGTAGATTGAAAGCATGAAGAATAAAGAAACATAAATAGAACATCCAAATTCATTCAATCGAGAGTAATAAACAAATAAATCCATAAAATTTAGTGTGGTCACATCAATTCCTAAAAATAAGAAATCTAGTCACGTACTCATAATCAAAATAGAATCACAAAGTCACATGCTACTCAATCTCCATGATTGCGTATGTGTGTGCGTGCGTGCGTTTGTGTGTGAATAATTAACAATGTAATTGACAATTAATGGATATTTCTTATGGAAGTTAACTCTTTGAAAATTTATTAAAAAACTTATTTGATTCTTAAAAAAAGAAAAAAAAAACTAAACGGAAAATAATTTCCTTCAGAGAACCTGATCCCTGCAAATTCCCCACAGGGAATCCCTGCTTCGATCCACGCAAAATTTAACTAAAAATTTCGCGGGGATGAGTATTCAAATGGGGGACGAGGAAGCCATCTCCATCCTTGCACTGCCCCGTGAACATCTCTAATTCTGAGCCTTGAAAATCCTTTTTCATGTTCTCTCATATTCCTCAGCTCTCTCATGTTTTCCTTGCCTTCCAACTTGGTCAAAATCGTGAACTGCTAACTTTTTCCCCCAAAATTCTCTCATGTGCCGTGCAAACAAAGCCTACTTTATATATATATATATATATAAACAAAATAAAATACACTTTTGGTCCCTGAAGTTGGAGTAAGGTGTCTATTTGGTTCCTGAAATTTCAAAAGAGACATTTGTAATCCTTGAGGTTTGAAAAAAAAAATTTAAATAGTCCTTGAACTAAATTGACCATTAGTTGATTAATGATAATTCTCATTTATGATGATTCTTTGACCCTAAACTAGGTTGTTCTTGTCGGGATTTATGCCCTAAAGCCTCGTAATTAATAATTTATTTAATAATTAATAATAATTTTGATTATTTTATTTTCAATATAATATTATCCATTATATGAAAAATCCAAGGTTATTAGTGTAATCTTGAACAGTATGTGGTTGACATACGAGAGGATCATGTTCAAGAAATAACCTAAAGGGTCATAGTATATGGATAAGGTTGGGTGCCTTATCCTGGTAACACTATTGATACAGCCCACTTTGTAATAGTTACAAATGATTTGATCCAAATCATTCATGTGTCGACATGTGAGTGGGGGGTATCTTATACAATGAGTTTGTATAAGACTGGACCACGAAATATTTAATCTCTCTTTATAAATCCGTTAATTGAGAAGATTAATATTTCATTAGGATGATCATATGCGACTCGATCTTAATCTTGAGTGAGTTATGAACTCCTGCCTGTGAGGGCTTGTCCTTTGATTTGCATGGGTGAGAGTGGCTTTTGTAGCCGATTCAATATGCCTACCATTTTGGGGACTTGACCAAATAGGGAGCTGGGGACATAATCTCACAAGATGGAATTCACTCCTTCCCATATAGGGTAAGTAGATGAGTAGTTCCCTTAAATGCTGGTTTCGGGACTTGAACAATGGGGCCCCACCCTCTCATTGGCCCAAGAAGGACTTAGTTTATAATTAGATTATAAACATATTGTTCATTAGAGAATCAGTGGTACTTAAGGTGCAAGATGTAATTATAGGGGTAAAACGGACTTTTGACCCAGCTGTAATTACGAACAACTCGTGAAGGATCGACTTGCATGTAATGATTATATCTATGGACACAACTTGTCCTACAGTGCATAAGAGTGCAACTCTAGGTCTATAGTGGAGTGACCTATAGTTAATGAATGAAAATTAATTAATTAAAGAGTTTAATTAATTAATTTTGTATCATTGGAGCTTATAATCTGTAGGTCCATAAGGTCCCCTTGCTAGCTTATAGTAACACTAAAAGATCAATTTAGTTGAAAGAAAAATTTGAAATGTTCAAATTAATATTTAATTTGAAGTGTTCAAATTAATATTTAATATATTAGATATATTAAATATAAAAGAGGAAAATATATTTATTGTATTTGATACATTAAATATTAAAATAATTAATATATATTTGATATATTAAATAAAAGATATTTATAGAATTTGAATAAGATTCAAATAAATAAATATCGTAGGAGATTTGAATGAGATTCAAATAAATAAAAGATATATTTTAATATATTAGATATTAAAATATAATATTTTAATAATGGCAAAGATCTTCCCTTGGTCTCTATAAATAGAACCCTTGGGTTGAAGCATTCTGAACAACACACATCTCCTCAAAGAGAGAATTAGATAATTCTCTCTAAACCTCTTCCTCTTTAATCCTTTGAGGATTTTCTTTCAAGAGGCTCCCACAAGCCTTGATCTTTTGTTAGAGTCATAGCCAGGAAGACTTTGTGGAGGAGATAAAGACCCGCCAGAAGAATCTCCATGTTTGGAAGGTATTTATTGTTTAACCTTTTTATTTTAGTTTAATTCTAAATAAATCAAAGACAATTCCTATGCTTCCGTTGTGTGTTTAATTCGATTATTCCCTTCAGTTTTTGTGTGTTTTGTTGTATGATGAGCAAGCTAAAAATGGTGTTTATTGGTTAAATTCATAAAAGCTTGTTGGAGTAATGAAAAAAAAAAGGAAAGGAGTTGAAAAAAGAATGGAATTTAAACTAATTTGTTGTTTTTGTGTAGATTTAGAGCAAAAAGGAAAAATGCAATTGCATTCCGAATAGCATTCATTAGCAAGAGCATGATAGTGAGCAAACTCAAAAATGCTGATGAAAATGCAATTGCATTTCTGGAAAATTTTGGTAGAGCTGAAAAATAATGCAACAGAAATGCAATTGCATTTCTGGAAAATCTGGAACATGCGAGATTTATGGGAATTTCGAAATTTATGGAGATTCTTGCGATATTTAGGAGATTTTTCAGCCCGAACTCATGCCCAAACCTTGACCCATGATTGAAGGAGCATAAAGATGGAAACTCTAGCCCTCAATGCCTATAAAAATGGGGAAAACGAAGCAAAACGGTGGCTATGTTTTTTGCTCGCCCATAGCAGTTTAGTTCACGATTTTTCTGTCATTTTACAACAGTTTTTCTCTTCATCCTAGCTCTGTAACTTCCGAGGTTGATCCCTCCTCAACGAAAGTTAGAGGAGGTGAAGATCCATTTGCCTTTGAATGGGTATTTAGATCGACCAAGCAAGGAAGCCACTGGTTTATCGTAATTTTTCAGTTTCTGTGCATTTCCATTCTTAGCTAGTTTCTGTATTATTTTCAATTTTGTTAGTTGAGTTATTCATTTAGACCTTGATTTTTGCTCTTTTTTCCTTACTAAATACAGTATGCTATTGAGGATTATTTTTCTGTAAGATTTTGAATTTTCATTAAATTGTTGTTTCTATCTTTGAAGACTATGTGGATATTTTTTAAGTTGTGGGAGTAATCTTATTCAAGTATTTTTCTTAATAAAAATCAATTTGGTGGTTTAGTTTCTGAATTTTCTCTTCTCTTTTTAGTTATTTGTGAATTGTGAGTTTCATAGCATTTAAATTGTTATTTTTCAATTCTTCTATAATGATCTAATTCCTTTTTTTTTTTTTTTGGGATTCAAGCATGTGAATGCCCTAGAAGAAGGAATAAAGGCCTAATATGTAAGAGCAACCTTGCTTAATCTTATAGCATTGTTTGCTTTTATTGATTGAAATTTTCATTACTAGTTTAGATTGATCACCTAAATTAGTATACAACAATTTGTGTCTAATTCTGAAAAGGGTAGATAAAAATTGGGTTTTCATAAAAGCAATAAAGGAAAATATCTTAGACATAGGAATTTATTTTTGACTCTAGACATAGGGCAAAACCTTTAAAACCAAAAGAATTGTGTTTCAAAATTAACTAAGTTCGTATTAGCCATAGAAATATCAGTTTAATCGCTTAGCCTCCTAAAGATACTTCATAGAAGGTCGAATAGGTGTTGAATTCGGTTTACAAAGCTTAAGTGCTGAGTCAAAGGATTGCAATTGCAATTAGGCCGCAATTTCTTTCAATAGGGCAAAAACACGTTTGAATCCCTCTTTTATCATTTTTATTTCTTCTTTTCAAAAATAAAAATTATCTCAACTATTGTTTTACACCAGTTACCCACAATTGAAATTTGAAAACATTTTTGCTTATTCTCTTGAATTTTGTTGTATCCGTTCCCTGTGGGATCGATACTCTTGAATACTTCCAGTTTTATATTACTTGCATCGACACTGTGCACTTGCACTAGACTTGAGCTTTGTTTTAATTTATAAATATTTTCTTTAAGCCCCACGTTTCAGTTTGATCAACTGACGTAAAAGTGACATGATTATTATTTGTTAATTGGACTAGGATTATGTAGCAAAAATGGCCATGTCACTTTTCATTAGTCAACTAACAATCAACTAAGCTCAAGAACTATTTATAACTTTTTTTCAAACTTCAGGGACTAAAAGTGTCCATTTTTGAAACATCAAGGACCAAATAGATACTCCAAATCTTGGGACCAAAAATATATTTTGTCCAAAAAAAAGTGAGCGACAATGTTGAAATGCTACAGGCGAGAGCGTTGGGACGCTATAACCAAGATCGAGAGGCTACGAACTATTTGCAAGAATACTTCAAATTGTAGCGTCTCAATGCTCTAAAATACTGTCGAGACACTGCGTCCATGGATTTTCTTACTTGAATATATCCAAAAGCGTTGAGATGTTTCAAATAGCGACTCAACACTACTCTATCAAATATTTGGCTTCAATGAACTTCTTTAGTTGTTTGATTTTCAATGTAGTGGCTCAAAATGTGTGAATTTCTCAATATATCTCATTAAGTCCTTTAATTTCTTTGAATTCTTCAATTCCTACAAAATGAATTGATACATAGTCTAAAAAAGTTGCCCACATATGTGCTATCACTTTTGTTTGTTGAATTTAGTAAATTTTACATTATAAATTCTATTGATTCTTATCATTAATTTCTTTTTGTTATTTATTTAACGATAATTTAAATGGACTTTTTTTTATTAATATTGTAAGTTTCCAAACTTATTATAAAAATATGGCAGATTTCAAACTATTTAGAGAAATATTGTAGTTTTAAATAGCTGGATTAAGGTTGTCGACCTTGTTGTCGTGGAAGAAGGTCGTCTCTAAGAGATGACCTTTACAATTTAAAATATATATATATATTTCCGTAGAAGAGACAACCTTCAAAATTTTAAAAATAAAAATAAAAAATTAAACAAAGATTTTAAAATATGGACTACTAATTTTTGTAATTGAAATATTTAAATTATGTTCTTTATTATAATTGATTAAATTATAAAAAATACCCTTGAACTATTGGGTTGGTTTCAATTATACCCCTGAACTTTGAAAAGTTTCATTTTAACCCTTGAACTTTGAAGTTTGTTTCAAAACAATCCTTAAAGGTTTTTTCCGTTAAATTTATGGATGAAAAATGATGTATTTGCATAAGTTTTGATTTTTTTTAACGTATATGTTCAAATATGTTCACATAAGCAACAATATAAATGCAAAAACATCATTTTTCGTCCATGAATTTAACGAAAAAAAGCCTTCAAGGGTTATTTTGAAACAAACTTCAAAGTTCAAGGATTAAAATGAAACTTTTTAAAATTCATGGGTATAATTGAAACCAACTCCATAGTTTGGAGATATTTTTGATAATTTAACCATTATAATTCTCTAAAATCTAATGATCTTGTCAGATACCAACCTTTTGATAAGACTATTTTAAATACGTTATTTGAAAAGGCTACCTCAATCATTTTTCGACTTTCAAGGAGAGAAGTACAAAGTTTGCATGGAAAATTGAAAAAAAAAACATACATATATCATGAAAGTTGATAAAAAAAAGTTTAAAACCGCCTTTATTTTTATTTTTTTTTTTTAATTTTGAAGTCATCTCCTTCCACGAAAATATATATTTATTTTTACATTATAAAGGTTGTTTGAAGAGACGACCTTCAATGCATGTCAATGCCGTAGTGTGTTTTTTTAAAAACGGCATTGAAGATTGTCTCTTAAAGAGACAACTTTCCTCCACAGTAGTGTATGTCGTCTCTTGAAGAGACGACCTGCTTTCATGCAACAAAGTCGTCTCTCCAAGAGATGACCTTAATCCAGTTAATTAAAACTACAATATTTCTTTAAATAGTTTGAAATCTGCCATATTTTTATAATAAGTTTGGAAACTTACCATATTAATAAAAAAAAATCCTAATTTAAATTCATGTGGCTTTAAGTATTTATGTAATTATTATCGAAAAAAAAAAGGAAAAAAGGTATTTATGTCAGCAGATTTCTATTTCTGTTTTGAATATTTTAAAAAAGAGAAATCCTCTCAATTGTCATTTTTGTTTTAAATTTGTTTAAATTATAATTGTTTTTTTCATTTATTTATTTTTTATTTTGAGTTTCTTAAATTGAAAAAAATACGTATTTTTTTAACCATTCATTAATGTAGCAAGATATACATGAGGACCCTCTACATCATATAAAGTATAATCATTGACACCTATACTTAGAGCAAGCACAATAAAATAATTATCGACCAGAATATAAAATGCCAACATGGAAACTGCAACTTCACAAACGTACGATGTGTCTGTTGCCTCGAGCAAGTTCCTCCACCAACACATACACCACCGGTAAGAATAGCTCTACCATCGCCCCCACCACCATATACATTTTAAATATCGTACTCCTCTAAAAGTTCTTTATTATTATGCCAATTGACACTAAGAGATCGTTAATGTGAACGTTGGAAAAATAAGGTCAAAAAGAGAAGTGAGTTTACTAATCAAAAAAACCACGATGAAGGTAGTGAATTAGAGTTCAATTATGCTTCGAGATCCCATTACTCTTTTGACTATAGTGTTCTATTATTGTTTTTGCTAATGAAGGAATTTTCATGATGATGATGTCTGTCTTTGCTAATGGAGCTTTGTTTGGGTTCCATTCCCGGAGCTACCACGAGAGTTACACCTAACATGACTTTTCACTTTTCGAGATTTGATTTTTCAAATTGTTTTGCAAATTTTAAGAATGCTCTTTCAATGATTTTTTATATTAATTAAAAAGATAAACATAATCAAAGAAACATGCATTTGACCATTTATCATTTTTTCTATAATATAAAATATAAAATGACAGCTCTTAAACGTGTACTCTAATTAAACTTTTTTTTTTTTTTGAGATCAACAATATGTATGAGTTGGGGGATTCGAACTTGTAACCTCTTGGTCGATGGTATATGCTTTATGCCAGCTGAATAATGCTCATGTTGACTAATTAAACTAATATTCTTATGATATAATTTAACAAAAAGTATAAATTAAGACAAATTTAATATTTGGCTAAATTATAGAAAATACCCATAAACTATGGGTTTTGTTTCAATAATACCTCTAAACTTTACAAAGTTTCAAAATACCTCTTATCTTTCAAAAACGTTTAAAAATACCATTGCCATTAAGTTTTGGATGGAAAATATTAAAGTTTCATTTCAATAATACCTCTAAACTTTCAAAAGTTTCAAAAATACCCACTGATAGGAATGAACACTTCATCCCGCAGCGGAAGCATTAGATAGTCTTTGATTTTATTTAGAATTAAACAATAAAATTAAGGTTAAGCAAAACATATCTTGAAAATAATATTATGGAGAATATTCTGGCGGATATTTATCTCTTCTACAAAGTCTTCCTGGCTATGACTCGATCACAGGACCAAGGCTTGTGGGAGCCTCTTGAAAGAAAATCCACAAAGATTGGAGAGGAAGAGGTCTAGAGAGAATTCTCTATTGAGGAGATATGTGTTTTTTTTAATGGCTCAACCTAAGGGTCCTATTTATAGAGACCAAGACAAATCTTTGTCATAATTAAAATATATCTTATACATATTTGAATCTCATTCAAATCTTCTACGATATTTATTTATTTGAATCTTATTCAAATTTTATAAATATCTTTTATTTAATGCATCTAATATACATTAATTATTTTAATATTTAATGTATCAAATACAATAAATATATTTTTCTCTTTTATATTTAATATATCTAATATATTAAATATTAATTTGAACACTTCAAATTAAACATTAATTTGAACATTTCAAATTTTAATATTTAATGTATCAAATACAATAAACATATTTTCCTCTTTTATATTTAATATATCTAATATATTAAATATTAATTTGAACACTTCAAATTAAATATTAATTTGAATATTTCAAATTTTTCTTTCAATTAAATTGATCTTTTAGTGTTACTATGAGCTAGCAAGTGGACCTTATGGACCTACAGATTATAAGTTCCAATAATACAAAATTAATTAATTAAACTCTTTAATTAATTAATTTTCATTCATTAACTATAGGTCCCTCCACTATAGATCTAGAGTTGCACTCTTACATGCAAGTTGGGTCAAAAGTATGTTTTACCCCTATAATTACATATTGCGCCTTAAGTACCACTGATCCTATAATGAGCAGTCTGTTTATAATCTAATTATAAACTAAGTCCCTCTCGGGCCAGTGAGAGAGTTGGGCTCCATTGTTCAAGTCCCGAAATCAGCACTTAAGGGAACTACTCATCTACTTACCCTTTATGGGAAGGAGTGAATTTCATATTGTGAGATTATGTTCCCAGCTCCCTATTTGGTCAAGTCCCCAAAATGATAGGCATATTGAATCGGCTACAAAAGCCACTCTCACCTATGAAAATCAAAGGACAAGCCCTCACAAGCATGAGTTCATAACTCACTCAGGATAAGAACATATTAATTTTCTCAATTAACGGATTTATAAAGAGAGATTAAATATCCAGTCTTATACAAACTCATTGTATAAAATACCCCTACTCACATGTCTCCACATGAATGATTTGGATCAAATCATTTGTAATTATTATAAAGTGGGTTGTATCAATAGTGTTACCAGGATAAGACACCCAACCTTATCCGTATACTTTGACCTTTTAGGTTATTTCTTGAACATGATACTCTCGTATGTCAACCACATACTGTTCAAGATTACACTAATAACCTTGGATTTTTCATATAATATTATCCATTTTTTATATAATGGATAATATTATATTACAAATAAAATAATCAAAATTATTATTAATTATTAAATAAATCATTAATTATGAGGCTTTAGAGCATAAATCTCAACACCCACAACCTTTCAAAAACGATCAAAAATATCATTACCTTTAATTTTGGATGGAAAATGTTAAAGTTTCGTTTCAATAATATCATTGACCTTTCAAGAAATTTAAAAAATATTCTTACTGAAAAATGTTTCTTCTTCTTCTTCTCTCTGCAAATTCTTCTTCCATGAAAATTAATGAAAATGAACGGATTATTACCAATTGAAAGGTCGTAGTAACAATTTGACCAAATAACTCAAAATCCATAACCATAACTCTCCAAAAAAAAAAAACCTAAAATGTTGTTGGGATGGATTTGGAAACTTAAACAGGCAGATTCATGTAGGGATTTGTTAAATTCTTCAAAGTTGAAGGATAATTTGTCGATGTCTTGCTTTATGAGATCAATTTCTAGCTTGAATTCATTTAAAATTTAGCTATCCAGATGCTTGAATTTGACGTCAAATTGTGAAGATGAAAAATAAATTCTCGATGACCCACTTACCGCTTTCATCTCCAAGCTTGTTGTTTTTTTATTGCATCAAGATTACATACTCGAATTTGAAATTCATTCGTGACTATGTGTTTGCTTTAAACTTCTAAACTTGGAACTTTAAGGCGTGCTACAACTAATAGAATAGCTAGCTGAAAAATGCTAGCTAGCTAGGTTAGTGCACAATGGTTTTCTCTGCACTGGTGTTCTGTAAAATTATTCAATGCAATAGCTTAAGTGTACGGGTCAAGTTTTAATATAGTGTAAGAATGTCATAGTATCGTCCATAGAATTGGTGTTCTAATTGACTTAATTTCCATGAATACAATCATCTAATTTTATTTAGAGAAAGAAATAGAGAGATGAATAAGATCAAAACAAAATAAAAACATGAAATAAAAGATGGAGAACAATCAGGAGAGATATATTTTAGGGAGTTGATTTCACTAATCAGACCAGTAATTTAATTAATTAAACAACCAAAATTGACATGCAAATAATCTATAAGTCAGGAAGATAAAGGTAAACTATGCCTATTACGAACACAATTAAATGTCAAGGATATTAATGAAACTTTAATGTTTTCCATCCCAAACTTAATGGTAAGGGTATTTTTGAATGTTTTTTAAAGGTCATGTGTATTTTTAAAACTTTTTAAAGTTCAAGAGTATTATTGAAATGAAACTTTAATGTTTTTCGTCCAAAACTTAATGGTAAGAGTATTTTGGAAAGGCCAAAAGTATTTTTGAAATTGAGTATTATTAAAACGAAATTTTAATGTTTTCCATCCAAAACTTAATGGTAAGGGTATTTTTGAACATTTTTTTTAAAGATTATGGGCATTTTAGAAATTTTTAAAAATTTAGGGGTATTATTGAAACAAAACTCATAGTTTAGAGATATTTTCTATAATTTAACCATATTAACAAATAATTATTAGTTTAAAATTTTAAATTTTACATAAAATAAAGTTCTCATCAAATCATAAAATTGAATTGAAAATTCTAAAAACATATGGACTAAATTGAAATCCAACTCAAAGCACCAGAATCAAATTAAAATTTGATGATAGAAATTCACCCAATTAATAGAAACCAAATTTGTAATTCAACCTATAATTTGTTTAAAAGAAAAAAAAAAAGGTTAAATTATCAAAAATACCCTTGAACTATGCGGTTGGTTTCAACTATACCCCTGAATTTTAAAAAGTTTCATTTTAACCCTTGAACTTTGAAGTTTGTTTCAAAACAACCCTTGAAGGCTTTTTTCGTTAAATTCATTGACGGAAAATGATGTTTTTGCATTTATATTGTTGCTTATGTGAACATATTTGAACATATATATTGAAAAAAAATCAAAACATATGCAAATACGTCATTTTTCATCCATAAATTTAACGAAAAAAAGCCTTTAAGAGTTGTTTTGAAACAAACTTCAAAGTTTAAGGGTTAAAATGGAACTGTTTAAAGTTTAGGGGTATAATTGAAACTAACCCCATAGTTTAGGGGTATTTTTGATAATTTAACCCCCCCCCCCCCCCCCCCCCCCCCAACCAAAAAAAAAAAGATTGTTGTAAACTTGCACTTTGATAGATACAAATTTCGAAGTTCTCACTCAAATAATTTCTCCTCAAGCCACCATTCTCAGAACTTTATCCGAAACAAAAGAGAGAACGCTTTTCCGAAAGCAAGCTTTTCATTCATCTCTTCTTCCTTCTTCATTCTTATTTCTCACGGTTAAACCCCTCACCAGTCCTTGCCCTTCAATTCCCTCTCTGTAATGACCCCAAAACTTAAACTAAGATAGGGGACATTACTAAACTTATAACCATTAAGCTGCAGGAATTTCGGCAGCATAACGACGTAACTATGATTTACCCAAAAATTTCCTAGTACATGTTAGACAAGAATTCGCACTTCCATAACCAGATAACCAGTTAGTCATCCCAAACTCCAATCAAATAACTACTAAGTTCAGGATCCCTCGACAACTCGAATTGAAATCAACAAAACTTCCTCAGTCTTCTCCAATACAACGCAAAAATGTTTAATCAAAAAGAAAACAAGGAAACCTCGCAAACTTATTACAAGTTCCGTCGCAAAAGTAAATTACCAAAAAAAAAAACAACTCAACTCTACTGAGAGAAATGTAACCCACCAATAACTCTCCAACCTCATAAAGTAAGCCTCACAACCTATGTTTCAAACTATCTAATAAGTTTAATAGTCCATTCCAAAGAGGAAAAGAACAACAATACTGAAACCATAATCTCAAGAAAATTATAACTATACTTCAATTGCACTAAACGCAACGAGACCACTACTTTAAGGATAAATATCCAACTATGATCTTTCTCCTCTCATGCCTCCTCTTCAGCATCACCAGGGTCGTAGCATACGTCATCACCTGCAAAACCTGGTAGTGAGTCAGTACATAACACGTACTGGTAAGTAGCTCACACCTGAAGGGCCACCAATCAACATACAAAGCAAAACAACATGCTTACAAATATCATGCTTTTCTTCCCAAGCTAGACATACAACTCACACAAACATTACATGCAACATGCTTAAGTCACTGAGTTATACTCACAAATGTACCTTGTTTATCTCATGCATATGGAATCACTACCCAAGCTCGACATACTCACTAAAACGTCACCAAGTCACTTAAACCACTCATGTTTAGCCCTCACAAGCTACCTGAGACTAATCCTTTTGAGACCCACCGACCCCTGGACATTTTTACCCAGGGCCTCAACGACTCTCTACGGTGCTCAACATTCGACCCTTGACCATTTTTACCCAAGGCCTCGAACTGTGCATCGCCCCTTGACCATTTTTACTCAAGGCGCAACAATGACTTAACCACATCGACCTTTGGCCATTTTTAACCAAGGCCTCGATGTTTCTCTAGATTTAACGGTGACATACTACCCCTCGACCATTTTTACCCGAGGCACGCTAGTACTCACTTCACTTTCTTTTATCCCATACAAGGTTCACTAACCCACTCATTCATACTAGAATCCATAAATCCTACGCATCATGCTTCTAGCTCATGATTACACCAAAGTTACACAAACGTAACATGCTTTTGCAACCAATGGCAATAACTCGTGATGCATCACTAAGTTAAATCGAACTCAACAAGGTAAGATGTTTATCACAAGAGGAACATCGTGACATGAGGTTACCAATTCATCGTAGCATACTAAACACATTCAAAGTCACAGAACAATTCAATGCAATAAAGTCTTCATAAGTAAACATTTAGAACACACAACATGCTAACAAACAACAATCAAACCCCACCGGTAGAATTCTACTTACAACGTTCCTAGGATATTCCAAGGTATTCCTAAAGAGAACTTTGAGCCTTACTCGAATATTCCAAATTAAGCCCAATCTACGAACGCAAGTTTACAAGAATTAGAAATTAATCTAACGCATCTTATTTTAGTTCAAAGGATTTAAAGACTTGCTCAAACTTATTGGAACTTACTGAACTACTCCAAACGAGCTCGAATTACTGTTGGTTGGTGTTCGAGAGTGTTTGAATCAACCTAAAACTGCAACACAAGGTTCCTACATGTTAGGACCTAAGTCATAACATTTAAAGTGATTTGCGAAAAGTCTAAAACATGATAAAACTTACCCAACAGTGCCAAACGGATTTGAATTCTGCTGTAAATCCCGTTTTTTGACAGTAAATGGCTTCGAATGTGGACCATTCGGAGTCCAAACAAGCTAAAATTGCAAATAAGAGATGCTTAAGGCATGAGTAATCCAAAACTAAAGTCGATTAAGCATGGGTGAGACAAACCTCGTCAAACAAGAAGGAATTCGAGTGAGTCTGCTGTAGATCCCATTTTTGACAGTAAACTGCTTCAAATGTGGGTTGTTTTGAGTCCAAACAAGATAAAATTACAAATCAAAGGTACTTAGGGTATGGGTAATCCAAAATAACGTTGATTGGGCATGGGGCATGCAACATACCTCGTCGAAACGAAGGAGAACGCTTGGGTTTTGCGTTGCCGACGTCTAGATGCGGGCCTTTCGCATTGCCATCGTCCGGGGTATTGTGCTGTTGTGCTTTGTCGTTGGAAGGGCTGCCGAAGAAGGGATTTCACGAGGGAGGGGCGGTTGGTTGAGGTTTCACAAAAAGGAGATGGGGGAGAGGTTGTTGACGTGAAGGAGGAGGAAGAAGAAGAAAAATTGGGGATTAGGGCTATTTTCTTTTCTTTTTTTTTTTCCTTGCTCAAAAATAAAAGTAAAAGAAAGAAAAAAAAAATCATTCTTTCGTACTTAACAAAAAGGCCCATTATCTAAAACAAATAAAATAAAAGATTTATGATCAAATGTTTGGGTAAAAGAGTTTTCAAAGATTAAGAGATTTGATCTAATTCGAAATTCTTTATCTAAAGTTATAAAAACTTAATTACTTAAATCTACCCACTAAATTTTGATACTCTTCGAGCCGACTTTAAATAAAGAATTTAAACGTTCACCACAAATACAAATATAAGATGGAAATTAATTGTACCTGAAGTTGTAGGCGTCACACTCGCACTCTCCCTCACTCTCCCTCACTCTCAGCTCTATTTTCAATTCCCCTTCGCACTCAATTTCTCTCTATCTCTCGCTCACACACACAACAGAATCGTCAGTTTTTGGCATTTCCAGAGTGGGAATTGCACATACACCGCCGCCAAGGTGATTTCCTCTTTACTTTCTACCTTCCCACTCTCTTCTAGATGTTCTAAATTTGCACTTGTGATGATTCACAAAGCCTTTCCTGTATTATTCTTGGGCACTTCATATTTGCAGACTCTTACAATTCCAATTGTTCCTTTTCTGAATAGTGAAATAAGTCATTTGGGTACATGCATATACTCAATTTGTATGGACCCTCTTTCGGGAATCTCTGGCGATGCTGTGGACATTCGGATTTGCGGAGCTGCACTAGAGGGCTAACACACATTCCAATCTCTACTTCTCACGGCTTAGTTTCCAATTCCAGGTATTTGCATCATTTCCTACTGTCATCATGTATGTTGCAAAAGAAATCCTACAAGGCTTATGCTGTTCGTTGTAAGGAAAACAAATAATTTAAGACCATGAATGGGAAATTGGATGCGTGTTGAGTACATTGCTGTAACGAGAATATTTGTTTCAAAACAAATATAATAAGAAACCAAGGACAACTTGCTAAGAACAACTTTTAGTTTTGGGAACAAAGAAAATGTTAGGAACCAAAGACAAGATGGTCTTCTGCTTGTGTTGATTGTTATTTGGTTTGGATGATATTAATATGTGCACTAATGCGTTTTTTGGATGTTGGTATCTCATGATTACTAGTTAATAGTTATAATAAATTAATAATTCATATATCTTTGAATGTAAAATCATTGAAATGTGTTAGACCTCAATCTCAATTATACTTGATGTTGTATCAGACATTAAAAGAGTTTGTCAAACTCATGATCCACTTTTTAGTACTATCTTGTTCATAATGTAAGTAAGATCTTTTATTTTGGCCCAACTTTTAATTGATGAGGCCCAACTTCCACGTCTCAGACATTAGAAGAGTTCGTCAAACCTGTGATCCACTTACTATCTTGTTCGTAATGAATAATGATATATTAAAACACTTGATGTCAACCAAACTTGACGTCCTGTAAAATTTTCATGTAATGGTTCTTTTATCTTAATGACTCAACAACTTCAGGAAAATAACTGCAATGTCTGCATCTGTGTCAAAAGAGTCTGGGATATCAGTTGCATCAGTAGCAATCCAGCCTCCATCTCACCCTACCTATGATTTGCGTGGCATCATCAAGTTAGCCCTTGCAGAAGACTCTGCTGACTTCGGTATAATTTTTTTTTTAATATTCTACGATGATGTTTGGGTTTACCTCCCATTCATTGTGATGCAAATAGCATCTGAAGATTAAAAACCAAGGAGGAATTAGTTACTGAAATTTTCAGTTGCCAAGTAATCCTAAGCATAGGTTTTGCTTCCTAGGTATGCTTTTGATCTTAAGTCTTATTTCGTCGGATAAGAAGTTTATGGATGCATTCAAATCATCAATGTAATTAGATTTTCAACCTAAGTTCTACTTAAGTTAATTCTGTTTTTTTAATTTTTTTCCTTAGTGAAGCTGCTGTGACAGAGGTCCAGTAAGACAATAGAATTTTAAGCAATTTCCATTTAAGGATCTCCTGGCTGATGCATGTAGATCCAAGTCTTGTACCATATTCTACTATTTTCTTTATCATTTTTCTATTGTTTTCCTCTGTGAGCAGTATTTTCAAATCTGATTTTAGACCAATTTCCAATTGCCAGCAACTGTTCTAATGGGTCAACTTCCAACGACATAGACCTAGAAGCCAGCATCAGATTGATTACATCTCCTGCATGTTATGCAATGCCTGAGTTGCTTTTTTAATATTTATTTCCTGGGGCACCATGTTTGTGATTTGACAGGAACCAAAGAATTGAAATAGAAACCAAAGAGTTGAAATAGAAATTGAATTGATAACTTGCCGAAAAAGAAAATACAGAAAAAAGTACCCCCAAGTAATTTGAGGAACTTGGATACCTTCCTTCAAGCGCAAGCTCAAACAACTGATTAATTACTTATCTTCACCCTCTCCCACTCACTCTATTTGTAATCACTTTCTACTAATAGACTCCTTAACTAGTGACTAACATATCAATCCTTAGTATCCTAGTCATATTTCTAACATCTATCCTGATAGTATTCCTAACACAATTGTAGGTGATGTAACATCTCTGGCAACCATCCCTTCTGAAATGGTAGTGGATGCTTTCTTCTTGGCCAAAGAGGATGGCATTGTTGCTGGTATTGCTCTTGCAGACATGGTATTCCAGGAGGTTGATCCTTCAATTAGGGTAACGTTGTTTCTCTCTCTGTTGAGTTATTTATGAGATGGGCATGTTCTCATTCATCTTAATCCACATTTTGTCTTCAGGTGGAATGGTCTCAAAAGGATGGAGATTATATTCATAAAGGATTACAGTTTGGAAAAGTTTCTGGTAAGAGTAGAAATTCTCTAGGAAGCCTATAAAAACGCTGTGTTGAGCATAGTGTGGTGTTGGTATGGGATGTGCTCCAAGCACGTGATTTGAAGTGTTTTATTTTTTATTTTTTTATTACTTTTATACATGTTGGGACATGCTCCAGAGAAAGGGTTGGATGGCAGTTTGGTTTGGTTAGCTTTTCAAGGCTTTTCTTCCACGACAGTTTATTTAGGAAATTACACAACACTTTATCCTTATCCAAGTTGTTCAGTGAGGAAGGTTGAACATAGGGGATCTACCTAGTAAGATCTTCATCCTCCATAGCAAAATGGCTATGGTGCTTTCCTTTAGAGCCTAATATTTTGTGGCATAGCAAAATATGAACAAGTATGTTCGTTAGTCTGTTGGGTGGGTTACGACCTTTGTGACCAAAGGCACATTCAAGGGCCCTTGGTAAAAAATTTAAGTGTATCAATAACATCACGAGTTTTGTCCAAAGATCTTCATCTATTGTTTTGGGTTGGTGTGTTTTGTGTGAGAGCGCCTAGAAAAATTTGGATCGTGTATTCTGGGAAAGTTTCACTTTGCTATGAAAATTTGGGATATATCTCTTAAAATATTTGGAACGTTTAGCTTCCAATGGAGGTTGTCGAGACATTATGGAAGAGGTTCTTATTCATCCTCCTTTTTATCATAGTGGTTGGTTTCTTTGCTAGGTGGCTCCCTTTGCTATTTTTTGGATCATCTAGAGAATCTTTAACAGTGTAGAGCATTGTTGAGGGGAGGTTTGGGGGTGGTTTATTTTAATTCTTGTACATTTTTTTTGCTCATCCTTTGATTTTGATTCTTAACAATTAGAATCGTTTTCTATAATTGTTATTATTGTTATTTTTTGTGGCACTCTCTTTTGTACTATCATTTACCTCATTTTTTTTAAATAGAAAAGAAAAAGACTTCAATAAGATGCAAATGTGGTGAATCATGTTTAAGATCTAATCTTTTCTTTTTAATTTAAATTTGAAAGACTTGTTGACCATTTAGTGGAATTTAATTGGTTGTTGGAATATGTTTTCTCTGCAAAAAGAGAGAATAAATTCTATGATACCTAAATATTTAAGAAAGTGAATATTTAAATGAAAATATAACTATATAAATTTTGATATTAAACGACAAAGTTGATTGGTAATATCTTGATGCTATTCTAGAACATAGGCTTTGGTAAAAGGCGGAGAAAGTGGGTTTGGGGCTGCATTTTTCCGGTCATCTTTTATGTGATTTTCAATTGGAGATGAATGGGTGGGCAAGTCTTTCTCATTTTCTCTCTATGATCAGTATTTGGAATGTTAATGACTCTTGGTCTTGGCCTCTTGATCCATCCAACACTTTTACTATTAAATCTCTCATGGGAGATCTTGTGGGTGCCTTTGATCCTACTTCGAGTAACCTTTATGAGGTGGTTTGGAAAGATGTTTATCCCAAGAAGATAGAAATTTTTCTTTGGGAGCTTTGAAGCTATTAATACGGCAAATCGACTTCAAAGGCGAATGCCTCATTTCCATCTTTCTCTATCTTGGTGTATTATGTGTTCTTCTAATTTTGAGCAGCCAGGACACCTTTTTGTTTATTGCTTCTTTGTGTATAGATATTGGGTAACGATCCTTGATGCTTTTGTATGGTACTTGACTTTGGTTAATAGCATTTACAATATTCTTGCATCCATATTTGTGGGACATTTTTTCCATGGTGTGAAGAAGATTTTGTGGCTAGCTCTAAATAAGGTTTTCCTCTGGTTTCTTTGGGACAAGAGAAATGAAAGAATTTTCAGGGACTCTTTCTCTACTTTTGATAGTTTTATGGAGTTGATTCTCTTTCATGCTATGTATTGGTATAAATGTAAACACCTTTTTTCTTATTAAAGTCTTACTTGGTTGATTTCAAATTGGAGAACTTTCTTGTAATTTACCTTTAGGTGTTGACAGTTTTTACTCCATTATTTCATTCACCAATAAAATTTGTTTCTCTTCTAAAAAAAAATGGGAGGCCCTATGGAAAAATCTATGGAAAAAGAGGGTTGAGGGAGACTCTTTTAGCCGTTTGATAAATTATTGTTGTGAAAGGAGAATTTCGAAAGGTTTTTCTGTGGGAGAGTTAAAAGTAAGAAGTGGTCGTTTCACATCTTCATGACGACGCTATGACTTTATGACCAAATAAAGATGCCCTTACCATTTGGTGGTTGATTATTTCCCTATTCCTTTTATGGGTTAGGGCACTCCCTCAACCTTGGCAAACAACCCTTGTTGGCATCAACATTAGTGAGCAAAGGATGAATTTTCAAGTGTCTAAGTTTGGCTGTAGAGTTGAAGGCATCGATATTAGTGATCAAAGGAGGATGAATTCTCAATCGTCTAAGTTTGGCTATTGAGCTGAAGGCCTGCCCTTCTTCTATATGGGCTTTCCACCTAGGTGATAATTATTGAGCTATATCCTTTTGGGAGCCTAAGGTGGGATAAATTCAAAGAAAAGCTGGAAAAAATGGAAGAACCTTCACCTCTCAAAAGGGGCAGCCTAACTATGGTACAATCAATTCCTAATAGCTTGCCTATCTATTATTTTTCTCTCCTCAAAGCCCCCATTGGCATTATTTAATAGATGGACAAATTGGTTAGAAACTTCTTCTGTGATGGAGGTAATTATAACCCTTGTAGTTGTAGCCATCTAGTCAAATGTGGATGACTTTGCTCCCATTACCGTATGGGGGCTTGGGGATTAGCGTGTTTCATCAAAGGAATTATGCCTTTCTCCTTAAATGGTTGTGGATACATATGCAAGAAAAAGGGCTCTCTGGAAGAAAGCAATCCCCCATGTGGAACGTCATGTTTGGATGACTCTCAAACCAAAAGGGAAGGCGACGAACATTATGGTTGGATGACTCTCAAACCAAAAGGGAAGGCGAAAGGGAGACCTTGGTTTGACATTGCCAAGAATAGTTCCTCCCCCATTAGATTCATGGGCTTCTAGGTAAAGCAGGGGCAGAGAATAAGATTCTTATTCTCTAGAAAGACAGACAAGTAGGAACAAGCTTCTTACCTCAATCATTCCTTGATCTCATCATCGTCTCTTTGAAAAAGGACTAGCATAGCTGATTGTTGGAATGAAAATCAAGACAATTAAGACTTGGGGATTTAGAAGAAGCTTATTTGACAGAGAACTTGATAGCCGGCTGGGTTTAGTGAACAAAATAGATTTGGTGCAGCTTGGAGGGGGGCCAGACAAAGTGGCATGGTCCTTTGATTCTTCGAGCATTTTTCCCTCCATATCAGCCTTCCTAATACTTACAAAAACTATGCCCAAGCTGAAATCTCCCCATGTTAACTTGATATGGAAGTTTAAAGGCCTGTTTGGTATGTAATTTAGATTATGTTTTAGGTTTTCTGATTCACAGAGTCAAAATGGATTCAACAAATATCCGTTTGGCATATTTGTTTTTAAAAATTGTTTTTGGATTTTGTGATCCAAATAGTGAAAATTTTGAAAACAACATTTTTATGTTTCAATGTATCTGGATTTTGAATTTGAAATTTTAAAATGCAAAATTACATTAAAAAAGATGAAAACTTTGATAAATATAGTATTTTATGTTATAAACTTATTCCATTTTTAAACAAAAAATGTGTCTAATATAACATATTATAAATTATATGATTTTTAAAATAATAATTATACAAAATTTATAACATAAAACATGTTCATAAATTAATTAATAATAGTTGAGATTCAACCTAATATTTAGTTGTTAATTACTATCATTTTTATTCTTATCAAAAAAAAAATACTATCATTTTTATGGTTTATAAATATATATATATATATATATTTAGAGGAAAAGAAACTTTTTATTGAATTAATGAAAAGAGACTAATGCTCAAAAAATACAATCATTAAAAAGAAACCTAATATTTAGTTGTTAACTACTACCATTTTTATGGTTTATATATATATATTTAGAGGAAATGAAACTTTTTATTGAATTAATGGAAAGAGACTAATGCTCAAAAAAATACAATCATTAAAAAGAAAGGAAATCAAAAGCAAGAAAGCTACAAAAGAAAAATGAAAGCCTGCCAATTAAAGCTAATATAAAAAAAAGAAAACTCAGCAAAAGGCTTGGAGAGAGAACACCATGAAGAAGCCTTCAAACAAGTAGAATCAAAATGATTAGATCAAGGAAGTTGCTTGTCTTTGAAGATTCTCTGATTTTTTTCGAACCATAATTTTGATAAAAGGGCTTTTACCGTATTTGTCCATAATAAATTAGTTTTGGAAGCCAAAACAGGATCAATAATAAGTTGAAGAACGTTGTCCTTAACAAAGTTAAAGAACACGCCATTCAAATTGAAAATGGAAAGAAGCTTGAGCCAACACTTCAAAGAATATTCACACCCAAAGAAGATATGAAATAGGTAATCTCCATCCTTTAAACAAAGAGGACAAATCGAAGGCATGAGCGTAAAGGAGGGTAACTTCTTTTGGAGCACATCAGTCGTAGTAAGACTACTATTCAACAAGATCCATAAAAGAATGTTAACTCTCTTAGGACTCTTTGATTTCCAAATAGCCCGAAATACCTCTTTTTACATGGGAGATCCAAAACCAAGTTGTCGAGTCAAAGACTTAACCGAGAATAAACCCGATGCTTCTAAAGACCAAACTTTGGAATCTTCAATATCACCAACTTTCAAAGAGTCAAGACAACCCAAAAGAGACTGCAAAGCTGAAATTTCCTCATCTTTCAAAGGTCTTTGACAAATAATGTTCCAAGAAAAAAGAGAGGAATCCCAAAAATTCGAGACAGACCTGGATTGGAAGAGATTGAGAATAATTGCGGAAACCGTTTGCATGGTTTATAAATATATTATCAAACACATTATGGACAATTGTTTAAATTGAGATCTAGTTTCTAAATCTGCTACCAAACATTGAAAACATGAAATAGACCTTTGTTTTTCACTAAATCCTTTGTTTTAAATTTCCGTTTTCATATTATTAACCAAACACACCTTAATGTTCTTAAAAAAATATTCCTAAGAAAGTGAAGGTCTTCCTTTGATCTCTTGCTCGTAGAGGACTAAACACCCTTGAGAAGATCCTGAAAATGTAGCCATCGTGTGCTTTCTTTTATCTTCATGTCACCTTTGTTATAAAGAGGTGAATCTTTAGACCACTTATTTTTTCACTATTCTTTTGCCTAGGAAGGTTTGGGCCTTTATCCTCAAGGAATTGGGTTTATTAGCCTATCTACATGTAGATGAGTGGCTTCTTGAGGTTCTAAAAGGTTGGTATTTGAAAGGAAAAGCTAGGATTCTGTTGAATTGCATAACTAGGGTGCTTTTGTGAGGCATTTGGTTGGGAAGGAACCAGAGTGTTTGAAGGTAAAGCATCTTCCTTTGACGGTTTTTTAGTGTACAGATCACCTCTTCGTCATGATGCTATATAGAAAATTCTTTTGTAATTATAGCTTTTTCATGATCCTTGAAGACCGGAAAACTCATCTTTGTTACCTTTTTTTTTTGGGGGGGGGGGGGGTTCTCTCTTCCCCCGGCCCATAGGTTGATTATTCCCCTTTTTTTGTCTTAATATACCAAGTTTTTTATTAAAAAAAAAAAGAAAGATATTGAAAGCACTAAAATATGTAACAAAATCTAAAGTAATATATTTTATTGAATGTATTTTTGATATGTCTGCATGGGTATTTAGTGGAAAATGGTAAACTATCATGTCCATATCGTGTGTTCGTTTTTGTGGTTTAAGGAGAATGAGGAAAAGCATTCCTATCAATTAAAAATTCCTAATTTTTTTTTCTTTTTTTATGTACAGGGCAGGCACAAAGCATCCTTGTAGCTGAAAGGGTGGCTCTAAACTTTATGCAGAGAATGAGTGGAATTGCAACTTTAACTAAGGTACTTTGTTTCCTTTATGATGCCATCAAGAAGTAGCTTGATAGTATCAATTTCTTCCGTGTAATATATAAATATAGGGACACCTTCCTCGGGTGCGTGATTGCGCTATGCGCACGTGTGTGCAACTGCATTTGGTGCTTGTGTGAGTTGCATCTAACAGTGTTGGCAGCCTTGCCTCGCCTGTGTCCCCTGTGCATGCACGTGCATACGTGTGTGTTTCCTTGCATGGTTGTGCGTTTGGTGCTTGTGTGGTTGCTAGTCGCCTTCTTTGTGCACTCGAACAAGCCTGTGCCACACACACTTGATCCCATCTTGTCTTGTGCCTCCATGCTCTCCTTGGCCGACACTTAAGCGTTTCGATGTCCTCATCGAGGCTGACTCCATTCTTCTTTACAAACAAGTCACGAGCTAGATGCTTTTCCTAACATCTAGGTTACATTCACACTGCTAACCTCTAATCAAAGTGTTACAAAACATAAAACTTTATAAACACTTCAAGAATTTCGCCCAACTATTGGGCTCTTTACAAGGAAATTTGTAACAAAAACAATAACATTATTTAGAGAAATAGAAAACTAAGTGAAAGCAAAATCCTAACTTCAAACTTGGGAGTCATTTCCACTGGTCACACGACTCCTATACTCCCCACCCAAGGTCTATTTCACCTAGGGGTTGAATGGCTTGCTATCTTCACCTCTTGCTGCTCTCCCCCTCCTTGGGCACTTCTCTAACAGATGGAAGATGTTGCATAGCAGCATCCTCCGTTATATGCTAAACAATGACCTGATGCTCTCCCCTGGGTCTTACTCTCACATGGAGTCACTTATCATAATGACTTCTTCTCCATTGTTGTTTTAATCTTGGTCGAGGGGCCGCCTTGAACGAAAATTCTACGAAGTCTTCTCACAATGTGTGGAGGGTTGTGCTTTTTTGTTGCTTCTTGGTGTCCCACAAATTGTCGCATAAGATCATTCTCCTGCCAAAGCATGACAATCTAGTTCCTCAAGTCTTCCATGCATTGCACCATTTGATCATTCATTTGCAACATTGTGTCTGCCATGTTGTTCAAATGTTTCCCAATTCTCCCAACGTACTCGTCCAAGGAGTTCTCCAGGCTGGATTCTCTCTTGCTGTTGTTCTGCCATGAAGGTTAGAGGACGGTCGTGGACATTCAAGATCGCATTGGCATGCTTCTGTAGCATGCCAACCACATGGCCCTGTGGCACCCCCATTTCCCTCTGAAATCTAGTGATTTTCGCATCCAAATTTCTGTCCATTCCTACAAAACAAACAGAAAAACTAACAAAGAAAGACAATAAACTGTTGGAATTTTTACTATTTATGAATGTTTGTATGTAAATATTAATTGTAAAATATTTTGCCTTTATTGTCTTAATTCTTTTTCATATTTATAATAGGTCGTTCTCCTATATAAGAAGACCTAAATTGCACATATTAACATATCAATATATTTTTATCTTCTCAAAATTAAGAGAGACATCCTAGGGAAAAGAAACAAATCAGTAGTGTAGAGTAAAACAATGGATGTTGGAGTGAAGCCGTGGATATGTTTAGCCAAACATGAAGAGAATCCATGAGAGGTTTTGTTATCCTAAGGTGGGTGCCTTAAGACGTGTTCGTGAGAGAGTGACGTACTTAGTTTCTCATATGATTGGCCTTGCGTGGCATTACTTGTGTTTTAATGTTTGCCTTGTACAACGAGGGTTGTGTAAACCTTGTGAGAGATTGTTGTGAGTCTCCTATTCCGTGCAATATTTGTTACAAAAGTTAATGACCATCTTTTCCTTCGTGATGTGGCTCTCAAATGGAAAAGTATATGTCCTTCGGTCCTGGATGTTATTCATGACCGATTGCACAGTCTTATTTTTGGAAGAGATTGTTGCTTCTTCAAATCAGTACTTTGGATAATCTAACATCTTCACGGTAATATTTTAATGAAATTTTTTTAATTAAGTAGGAAGTACAGGTACTAGTATTAATAATTTTTTAATTTTTTAATTTTGTTCTAATTTTACTGTCACATGATTATTAATACACAGTTTTGATGTTTTATTTATCTTATAACAAATCATTACTGAAATATGTTTATATATGCTAATGTACTTCAATCATTAAGTCTTCAGTGATGTTGTGGTTTGTGATTTTAGAAAAATGAGGTGTCACGACTCACAGTGCCCATGTTTTAAACCGTCTATATTTCTGCATCTTAGTTTTATTAACTAGCAAAAAAAATACTGAAGATAATATTTTTTTTTAAAAAGTACCTGCTATAATATATTATTGTTCATTTGCTACTCCGTAACTGATTTTTTTATATAATAATTTAAAACTGATCGCTGTGGCCATTTTCTGAAAAGATTATGAAAGCAATATCAGATCAACCCCTAGTTTCTAGTACACTTGGATTTATGGTTATTTTGCCTATTTGTTGTTTTATTTAGTATTAAGAAGTGTATGGCATCAATGATTTTGCAGGCAATGGCAGATGCTGCAAGCCCTGCACGTATTCTGGAAACGAGAAAAACTGCTCCAGGTTTACGTTTGGTGGATAAGTGGGCGGTGTAGATCACTTCCTTGGTTCTATTTATACAGTAACTTATTTAGCCTTTTACACTTAATTCTTTATTTATTTTTTTACAGGTATTAATCGGTGGAGGTCAAAATCACAGGATGGGTTTATTCGATATGGTGTTGATAAAAGATAATCATATATCAGCAGCTGGAGGCATCTCAAGTGCCATTAAATCTGTTGACTTGTATCTGCAACAAAGAAATCTTAAAATGAACGTTGAGGTATTTTCCCAAATCCTAATATTTTTTTATAAGCTTATCAAATCTTTTTTTTTTTCCTATCAATTCTGAATCTTTTTTGTTTGTTTTCATATTGCAACATCTTTTGTATATGATCTCTTAAAAGAAATTTTTTCTCCAAATCGTTAGGAGTTCCTTCTAACTAGTTAATGTCCGAATACTCTTTTCTTGATAGGAATGCAAATTACATTAAATTGAAGATTTTTTTTTTGTATCCGTGAGTCCCAGCTTGTGCGCAGCTCGACTAATCTCATGGGACAACCGCTTGACCCTACTACATTTGGTATCGGAAAACACGTAGTAGGTAGGTAGCCACCATAGATTGAATACAAATTACATTAAATTGAAGAATTTCAAAAGAGGAAAGAAAGACAACATATCCACCCTAACCAAGGCAAGGGAGGCCATATAAACACTTCTCCTTAAAGATCCTCCTACTTCGTTTTCTTCTTTCAAGTCTCTCCCATATTACCCAATAAAGCACTAATCCATGAACTTTGCCTAGTTTTTCAAGGGGGTGCGCGCATCACTCTTAGAAAAGAAGCAATGTGAAATCCTTCTTTCCTTAACAAGAGTTATAAACAAATTAACAACAAAGAAGAAAATATATTTGAAAAGAAGAATAATACCATAATTTATATGAATCTATCACCGCTTGGATTACAACCCGTCTTTTGCAGTTTGTGTTGGTTTCAATATAAGATACAAATTACAGTGTCCTCTTCCTAATTTTTTTACTAATTACACTCCCTTTGTTATCGATTAATTTTTTTTTAATTTTTTGGGTGAGTTTGTATCTGTTCAGTTTAGAGAACATGAGCAAAACTTTATACCTATAAGCAGCATATAAGAATAATTAGCAAGCTTGTGAGGCTCACTTTGATAACTTGCATTTTATACTTCACTAATTAGCATTTTTTGAAATTAAACTATGCGTTTTGATTTTACTTTAATGACTCAAATTCATATATAGTAAGTAATATTTGGTTTTAATTTTTGTAAAACAAATTGAAACAAATCCTATAAAATAAAACCAGTTATTCTTTAGGACATCCAAATACCTGACACTTATATTCTCTGGTGTTCTTAATTCCCAAACATCCTAATGACGTTAAAATGAATGGACAGTCAAATATAGTGGCCTTGATAGATTTCCATTTAGAAGGTAAAGAAGCTAATAAGGCAGTAGCATGCATCTCATGATTAATCAAAATGTCCATAAGAATTAGTTGGTCAACCAAAGTAGTAAACTTGTTGAAATCTTCAACTACATACACCTTCTCCCATCTTCAAGTTGACGAACTTCTTGCTATGATGAATTTTGTAGTTGGCAAAGGGCTTCTCATGCATGTCAAAACAGGATTTTCGTTTACATCTATTGTGACAGTCCTAAACAAATACACCCAGCACCTGTATATAGAGTAGCTTTTAGTTATTTTTCTTATATGTCTTATGGCTTCTTTTCCTTCAGGCAGATGACAGATATAGCCTTTCACAAAAATTAGCAACTTTTAAAATCCAAATCTAATTCCATGAAACTTTACCAGACATTGCTCTTCTCCACAGTTTGCTTAAACTAACCCTCTGACATTAGAAGCAGTGCAAGATCCTACTTTTCTTGAACAAGAACAATAAATAAATCAATTGCAAAAATAAACTTAGTAGAGAAAAGAATAGAATTATAATTTATATAGGTTTATCAAACTTTCATTGCACCCAATCTATCTTTTGCAGACTTTGCAGTCTGCAGATTCCATTGTAAAGATGAAGCCAAGAGAAAAACAATATAGAACCTTTTACAATTATGCTCTCTACCTTCAAGAACGCTCTAATGATCTCTTTCAATATACTCCGAATACCCCTCTATTTTCCCATTATTTCATCGTCTTGCTCCTCTTATATGAAAAGATGAATAAAGAAAAAATTATACTTTCCTAAAAAAGAAAAGTTCTGTATATTGTGGCTTTTGTTTCTGTTATTGCAGGTGTCAACACATTGAAGTGGGTGCACCTGTACCGACTTGAATTTTGGGATTAAAAATCATTTTTATGTGCACATCACAATTCCCAAGACCTTTCACTATGCTGCCCAATGAAAAATTTGGGATTCATGCGATTAATTTGGCTCTACAACCTAACAACTACATTACATTTGTGGAAACTCAATTGTTTAGCTGATGTGTTTTTATACTAATTGGTATGGATATATATCTTAGCATAGGCTCTAGGATATTAAAACCCTACAAGTTTCCTAGTAATTAAACCTTATAGAGTTAGACAATTGTCGCATGAGATTAATCGAGGTGCTTCTAAACTAGACACTTTTGGATATAAAAAAATGTGTGTGCGTGCACCAGAAATTACGTATATTGTAATAAATAAGTGTGCACTCTGATTTTCTTTAAATTAAATTGAATTGTGATATATTACAACTTGCTTACACTGTTACACCCAAGTTTTATTATTTCTTCAGGGGCTGTTTGGGGTGGGGGTTATAATAGTTTAGGTTATAATTGTCTGTGGAATAGTTTGCACCCCAAACACAGACTATTATAACCCAGACTAAATATCTATACATCCTAAACACAAATTATATAATTCCACAGACTATTATAACCCACTTAGCACCCCAATGCCCTCCTTTTGAAGTGGTTATGGAGATTTATGCAAGAAGAAAACGCTATGTGGAGGAAAGTTATTGCTAGTATTTATGGGTGTGAGCCTCTTGGGTGGTTGACCCTTCCGCCCAAAGGTGCTTCTAAAGCTAGGCCTTGGGTGGAGATTGCGAAAAACAATGCGCTGTTTATTCTAGGCCTTGGGTGGAGATTGCGAAAAACAATGCGCTGTTTATTAATTTTGTTCAATTTTAAGGCCAATTGTGGGAGTAGATCAAGTTTTGGCGTGACAAATGGGTGGGAAGTTCCTATTTGGAAGAGACATTTCCAGATCTCTTCTTATTTCTCTTAAAAAGAAGCTACGGTGGCCGAGTGCTTCTCTTTTCAATGAAGTTATTTCTTATAAAAAAAATAAAGTTATTGGTTCAACATGCAAATGTTTGTTTTTATATTGAATACTTTTAGATGGAACTTAATTTTCCTTGGTTATATTTTAAACAATTTCCAGGTTGAGACCAGGACTCTTGAGGAAGTACATGAGGTACTACACTATGCAACTCAAAACAAGACGTCCTTGACTAGGATGATGTTGGATAATATGGTCGTTCCACTCCCAAGTGGCGATGTTGATGTGTCCATGCTTAAGGAGGCTGTAGACATCATCAATGGGAGATTTGAAACTGAGGTAATGTGTAATACCAGCATAGTTTGCAGTATAGAATTTGGATGATTGAACAAATCAGTCTTATTGAAAAATAGACAAGTCTTGGTTAATCCAATGTTTGATTAAGATTGTTTCTTCATACTATAAGTAGTAAAACTGTTTAAAAAGTTTCCTAGTAATATTGCTTTGTTTGGCAAAGAAAAGGACTTTCATTTGCACTAAAATTCCTTGGTCAAAATTTTGTGCATGGACTGGCTAAGTCGGGAACTTGAGGTCCATTGATGGCCTTTAAGTTCTGCATATAGTAGTATATTTTGCTCACATGGATGCTCGTAAATAAGGACGATTTTTTACTTGGGCTAACTAATAGATTGATTTCTTAATCGATTTTGGTTACTGGATATTAGGCTTCGTTCTTTTGTACCATGACTGTTTTGGTTCACGTGGCATTTAAGTTTGATAGAAATTTGACAATGTGATACTCCAACAATTAACCCACCTTATGCTAGAATGTCTGGTTTATAAGTTTTATTGCATGAACATTATTTAAAGTGTTATTACTTTCTTCTTTTTTCTCCCTTGTGTTGTTTGTATTTTTGAGCTCTATTCTCTTTTCATTAATCAATGTAAAGTCTCATTTCTTGTCAAAATAAATATTATTTAAAAAGTGTTTGACAAAAATGAAGCCCTAGTCTCTTTTCATTAATCAATGAAAAGTCTCGTTTCTTGTCAAAATAAATATTATTTAAAAAGTGTTTGACAAAAATGAAAAATTTTCAATGAAGTACATTGGATTATTTTTCTGAAACATATATTTTTATGGATGTAATACATATTTGATTTAAGATTATATTTTAATCTTAAAATATTGAAACCTCTAGAAATATAGATTTTTTTTAAAGCATTACATCATTAGAAATATATTATTGGATTCACTTCTCATCAATGTTAATTGATCAACCACACCTTGAGGACAAGATGTATTTCAGGGGCAAAGTAAAGTTAGAATATTATTGAGATATTGGAGGTAAATTAGGCATTAGCTAAGGGGTTTGTCAGAGAAGTGGTCTGGTTATAAATTCAACAGGTTGGGGGGTTTAAAGGGAGGTAGGTTCTGGGATTAGTTTTGTTAGAGTCCTTATATTAGTATTATTGTATTTTTGTAAATATATTAATTGGGTTGTCCTTTATTGTCTTTTCACTTTCTCCTAATTAGGTTAACCTTGTACACTTGTATATATATCTCTTTAGTGAATGGAATAGAGTATTCCGATTCTCTCAAACCTTTAGCATTAACATGGTATCAGAGCCCTAGGGTTTACTAGGGAAATATTTTGTCCTTCGGGATTTGTGACCATTAGGGTTTGAGGTTTAGAACGCATTCTTTGAGGGCTTAGTCTTGCTGTGAGCTTTGTACATCAAATCTGCCATCAAATCTGCCGCCGGAATCCGTCATAACCGCCACCACGAGGTCTGTCAACTAATTAGTTTTTCGTCACTGCCCGGTTCAATAGGAAGCCCAGTCGCCGATTAGGAGGTTCGAAAAATTTGGCCGGAAAATACCCTGCGCGTGGGCCACACGCGTCGCCGCTAATTTTTCCGCCAGTCTCACGCGCTGGCGCGTGCGCCGCCGGTGGGTGCTCCGATTTGCGTGGGTCAACTCGCCGTGGTCTGCTCTTTCATGTTTTGTGTTTGGTTTGGGTCTAGAGTGTTCGGTTTATAGTGTTTGAAGCCATATAGTGTTTGGAAACTTTAGGGTTTGCTGTAATTCAGATTTTAACTCTTGTTGGTCTATTTGTTTTTGAACTTATGGCTGAAAAAAAAGGCTATCATGATGTCGGAGATGATTCCTATGGTGTCAAAGGTTACGGAACATAAGCTTAATGGATCTAACTTTTATGCATGGCGAACAAACATTCGTCATTATCTTCGCAGTCTTGATATGGATGATCACATCACCGCCAAATCACCACCGAATGATGAGACTAAGAAGACTTGGTTACGAGATGATTCTCGACTTATTCTACAGATAAAGAACTCCATTGAGAGTGAGATAGTTGGATTGGTTAATCATTGTGAATCCGTCAAGGAGCTCTTAGAGTACTTGGAATTCCTCTACTCTGGGAAAGGGAACATAAGTAGGGTGTTCGATGTGTGTAAGACTCTCTTTCAACCTGATCAAGGCGAAAAATCTCTGACGAGTTACTTTATGGAGTGCAAAACAACGTATGCAGAATTTAATGCTTTGTTGCCTGTTAGTACTGATGTGAGAGTTCAGACTGCCCAGTGTGAACAATTATTCATTGTGAGTTTTTTGGTTGGTCTTGCCTCTAAATATGATATGGCCAAAGATCAAGTTCTGTCTAGCTCCGAAATCTCTTCGTTGGAAGATGCTTATACTCGAATACTTCGTACTGAGAAGTCGCACACGATCTTGCCATCTGAGTCTAATAGTGCCCTGTTTGGGCAGACTGGTGAGTTTAAAGGAAATAGAGGGGTCGGACCTAACCCACCTAGAGGACATTCGAACAATCAGAGAGCAACTTCAGGAGATATTGTTTGCCACTATTGTCGTAAGCCTGGACATATGAAACGTGACTACAGAAAATTGCTAAATAAGGGCCCGAGGTTTCAGTCTGCGCATGTCGCTTCTACTCTTGATAACCCTGACAAGTCTGTTTCGATTTCCGCTGAGGAGTTTGCTAAATTTCGCCAGTACCAAGAGTCATTAAAGGCATCATCTTCTACTTCCATTACTGCCATTGCCGACACAGGTAACACATCTACATGTCTTCTTTCCTCCTCTTCAAAATGGGTCATAGACTCTGGCGCTTCTGATCACATGACAGGTAATCCCAGTTTATTCTCTAACATTAGTCCGTCTAAATCTTTACCTAATGTTACTATAGCCGATGGCACCACCTCTCCTGTTTTAGGATCAGGCACTGTCAATCTTACCAACTCAATTTCATTGTCTTCTGTTTTAAGTTTACCACAGTTCTCCTTTAACTTGATTTCGGTTAGTAAACTCACTCGCGATCTCAATTGTTGTATCTCATTCTTTCCTGATTATTGTTTATTTCAGGATCTTTTGACGAAGAAGACTATTGGTAAAGGGCGTGAATCTGGAGGTCTCTACATTTTTGAACCACAAGTATCTACAGCCGTTACATGCTCTAAAGTGTCTTCTCCCTTTGACGAACATTGTCGTTTGGGTCATCCATCTATTTCCGTCTTGAAGAGTCTTTGTCCTCAGTTTAATCATTTGTCTTCTTTAGATTGTGAGTCGTGTCAGTTTGCTAAGTTTCATCGTCTGAGTCTGTATCCCCGAGTCAATAAACGAGCTACTGCTCCATTTGAATTCCTTCATTCTGATGTTTGGGGTCCGTGTCCTGTTGAGTCCAAGAGAGGATTTCGATACTTTGTTACCTTTGTCGACGATTTTTCTCGTGTAACTTGGTTATATTTAATGAAAAATCGTTCTGAGTTGCTTTCTCATTTTCGTAACTTTCATGCTGAAATTCGAACTCAATTTAGCGGTTCTCTTAAAGTTCTACGGAGTGATAATGCTAAAGAATACTTCTCTCATGCCCTTAGTTCCTATTTAAGTGAACATGGTATTCTCCATCAATCCTCATGTGTTTATACTCCATCTCAAAATGGGGTTGCAGAACGCAAGAATCGACATCTCCTTGAAACAGAGAGAGCCTTAATGTTTCAGATGAATGTCCCGAAATATTTTTGGGCTAATGCTGTATCGACGGCTTGTTTCTTAATAAATCGCATGCCCTCTTCGGTTCTTAAGGGTGAGATACCTTATCGTACTTTGTGCTCCAACCTCCCTTCATTTCCTCTTACACCCAAAATCTTTGGTTGTACTTGCTTCGTTCGAGACGTTCGCCCTCAACTCACCAAACTAGATCCAAAGTCCTTAAAATGTATTTTCCTTGGTTATTCTCGTGTCCAAAAAGGGTATCGGTGTTATTGTCCTAGTCTTGATCGTTACTTTGTCTCTCCTGATGTCACATTCTTTGAAGATTCATCTTTCTTTTCTCCATCTTCGAGTATGAGTAAGGGAAAGCATCAAGAGGACGAGGATGATTTTCTTGTTTACACGATTTTCCCCTTGTGTGCGCCCTCTAGAGACTCATCTCCGTCTGTTCCTGTTTTTTCTCCCCCACCTATCACTCAGGTTTATTCGCGACGGCCATCCTCTTCAGTTCCATGCTCTGTACCAGAGGCTTCTTCGTCAGTGGATCCCGGAATAAGCGATGATCTTCCTATTGCTCTTCGTAAAGGTAAGCGCCAATGCACATATCCTATTTCCTCTTTTGTTTCATATAACCATTTGTCATCTTCTACATGTTCCTTCATTGCATCCTTACAGTCTATCTCTGTTCCTAAGACTGTTCATGAAGCTTTGTCTCATCCTGGTTGGCGTGCTGCGATGGTAGAAGAGATGACTGCTTTAGATGACAATTGTACTTGGGATTTAGTTTCTCTTCCTGCAGGAAAGAAGCCTATTGGCTGTAAATGGGTCTTTGCAGTTAAAGTCAATCCAGATGGGTCTGTAGCTCGGTTGAAAGCTCGCCTTGTTGCTAAAGGCTACGCACAAACGTATGGGGTCGACTATTCTGACACTTTTTCTCCTGTTGCTAAAATGGCTTCTGTCAGATTATTCATTTCGTTAGCATCCATTCATCATTGGCCGTTGCATCAGCTTGATATTAAAAACGCCTTTCTCCATGGTGATCTTGGGGAAGAGGTGTATATGGAGCAACCTCCAGGGTTTGTTGCTCAGGGGGAGAATGGTAAGGTATGTCACCTTCGTAAATCCTTGTACGGATTAAAGCAGAGTCCACGAGCATGGTTTGGAAAATTCACTCAGGTGATTGAAAGCTTTGGAATGAGAAAGAGCAAGTCAGATCATTCTGTCTTTTATAAGCGGTCTGAGAGTGGTGTTATCCTATTGGTTGTGTATGTTGATGATATTGTTATTACAGGCGATGACACATTGGGCATCCAATCACTCAACCTTTCTCCATAGTCAATTCCACACAAAAGATTTGGGAATGTTGAAATACTTTCTAGGAATTGAGGTAATGAAAAGCAAACAGGGAATCATGTTATCACAGAGAAAATATGTAATTGACTTGTTGACTGAAACAGGGAAGTTAGGGGCTAAGCCATGTAGTACCCCGATGATGCCTAATTTACAGCTCACGAAAGAGGGAGAATTACTGAAAGATCCTGAACGATATAGGAGGTTAGTGGGAAAACTCAATTACCTTACAGTAACTCGACCAGACATAGCTTATTCAGTGAGTATTGTGAGCCAGTATATGTCTTCTCCTACCGTTGATCATTGGGCTGTAGTGGAACAGATTTTGTGCTATTTGAAGGCAGCTCCTGGACGTGGTTTATTATATAAGAGTTATGGGCATATTAACATTGAATGTTTCTCTGATGCTGATTGGGCAGGATCTAATGAAGATAGAAGATCAACTTCAGGGTATTGTGTATTCGTGGGTGGTAATTTGGTTTCTTGGAAGAGTAAGAAACAAAATGTGGTGTCACGGTCAAGTGCTGAATCAGAATATAGAGTAATGGCACAATCCGTATGTGAATTAGTCTGGATACGTCAACTTCTTATTGAATTGGGATTTGATATCACAACACCAACGAAATTATGGTGTGATAATCAAGCAGCTCTGCATATAGCATCTAATCCGGTATTTCATGAGCGAACTAAACACATTGAGGTTGACTGTCATTTTGTACGTGAGAAGATACAACAAGGTTTGGTATCGACAAGATATGTGAAGACTGGAGAGCAATTAGGAGATATCTTCACCAAGGCATTGAGTGGAGCACGAATAGATTACTGTTAGGTATCCAAACACAGAAAAATACAGAAAATATGAAGAACACAAAGAAACTAATATATAGCAATATCAAAAGACGCTACAATATAACAATAGCCTTTCGAGAGGGCTATCTCTCCCAAAGTCTCACAATGGACACTCTGCTAAAATTTTCCACCCCTAACTAAGGACCCTAACACTACTATTTATAACCAAGACACCCCTAGCTAATTCCCAAAATACCCCTTATTGATATACTACCAATCCCCCATATATAATCCATACTAGTACTCTCACAATACCGGGCCCTTCAAAACACACCTTGTCCTCAAGGTGTGGGTAACCCATTACAAAAGTCAAACCACATATCCAACAAAAAATAAAGACCCCAAAAAAAAACAACCCCAAATTCCCATAAACCACTTGCACACTTGTTGTTCCAACATTCCCTTTCAAAAAGAAATGGGCCTTGTCATGCCAATGCAGCCCAAAAACCACCCCAAAGTTCATACAGCCCTTTTTCCAACTCTTGGCCCCACCTCCTGACACTTCACGTGGTTAGGAATTTGGATTTCCCCTTCTTCACGAAAATTGCAGCACCTTCCCCAACCTTTCTTCTTCGTCCATCCGCCCACTTTCCTCTGCAATTTTCGGTATACACAAATTCTTCGTCCGGCAGTGAGTGAGCGCTCCAGCATCTTTCTTCCGCCATTTTTTTTTTTTTTTTATTCGCCGGTCACCCTGCGACTCCCACCACTTAACCCTCGGCATCATTCCGTCTCTTCTGCCCCCGGTGACCGCGGATAAGTCCTTCCTCCGTTGTTTCTTCTTCCTCCATCGCTTCTTCGTCCGTCGGCCATCTCGCTTCTCCGACCATGTGTCCGCTGACATTTTTTCTTTCCTCTTCCTTTTATCCTTCCACCGGGCTTTCATCTCCGACCATACCCGTCGTCGACGGCAATAACCTCCAGTAGCCATTTGTCTCACTTTTTTTCTGATTTTTTCATAACAGTCTCCCTCTGATCCCTTTATTGCATTTCCTCGAACCTTGCATCGGTGCCTTCCTCGAAGCTTCGTCTCCAGCAACACATGTGGGTATTGTCGCAAACGGTCTCTGTCGAACTTTTCCCTTCGTTTTTTTTGAACCTTGCAGGTACCGAAACCTTCCCTCCCCCTTAATGGTCAATGATCCCACCCTCGAAATCCAGCCTTCGACATGCTGAATATTCCAGCCCCTTCGTGCGTGGTCTTCGAACTCCGACTGAAGACAGGTTGGTTTTCCCTCAATCGTTTTCCTCCAACCTTCTTTCTCGATCGCACTATCTTTGGCTTCCAAACAGCCTCACTTTTCGGCTTCTTAACGTCTTTCACCAGCTTCTCTTTTTCTCTGTATCTTACGCACTGAGATGATTCATTTTCATCAATCGCCATCGATTCCAATGATTCTTCCTTCTTTTCTTCCATGTTTTGTTGATGAGGACAGCTTACAACAATGGTGGAAGTTATTCGAACCTTGCCATTGGAGATTTCAGTCATCATGGCTCTTTGATTCTCTATTTCAGCCACCAATCGATCCATGCTCTTGGCTATCCTCTGTAAAGCTTCTTTCATTTCAACCACATCTTTCTCTATTCTCTCTATTCTCTCTTTCGGTTGTTTTTGCGCCATTTTTTTTCAAGACGAACGTGCTCTGATACCAATTTGTTAGGTATCCAAACACAGAAAAATACAGAAAATATGAAGAACACAAAGAAACTAATATATAGCAATATCAAAAGACGCTACAATATAACAATAGCCTTTCGAGAGGGCTATCTCTCCCAAAGTCTCACAATGGACACTCTGCTAAAATTTTCCACCCCTAACTAAGGACCCTAACACTACTATTTATAACCAAGACACCCCTAGCTAATTCCCAAAATACCCCTTATTGATATACTACCAATCCCCCATATATAATCCATACTAGTACTCTCACAATTACCTCTCTAACAAGTTGGGCATGATGAATATATATGCTCCAACTTGAGGGGGAGTGTTAGAGTCCTTATATTAGTATTATTATATTTTTGTAAATATATTAATTGGGTTGTCCTTTATTGTCTTTTCACTTTCTCCTAATTAGGTTAACCTTGTACACTTGTATATATATCTCTTTAATGAATGGAATAGAGTATTCCGATTCTCTCAAACCTTTAGCATTAACAAGTTTTGGGGGAGTCCTGGCCTTCAAAGTGCTTGGGATCTTGAAATTTCCCTTTCTTGTATCAATTGCATTTTTTTTTTGTTAATTTCTATTTCAATTTCCAGTTTCAATCAAACACCATCCCATTTTCCAATGTCTGCTTCTCTTTTTTGAGTTGAACTAGTTCTTTCTAAATTGCTCTTTGAACTCCAATGGAGCATTGCACCCATAAATTTTCTCCTCAAAGGTATCTGATATTCTAATCTACTTTCCATTTGTTTTCTTGCTAGCTATTATTCCTTAGGATCGAATTTCTTTTATACCAATTACCAAAATGATAAAGTTTGCTTTATCAATAGAAAATAGAGAACTACATAACAAGAGGAAATTTTGGAGTGCTCCCCTTACTCTTCTTCCTAGATTTCTCACCCAAAAGTCTACCTCTCTATATCAGATAGTATCCAAAATAGCCACCTCACTTCACAACATTCCCCATTAGTTGCATAGGGCCCCACTTGCTAATACACTACCTCACGATCTAATTATGGGAACCCCCTTCCCCTAATCCTCTTCCTATGATACCATAGCAGGTCTCTATCGTAGCCCTCTCATGCTATCTAGCTTACTGCATATATTTGTACCGTTTTGTTACTAGTGAATATCGGTTTCAACCAATTTTAATTTTGTATGAGAGAATGGTACAATTAGGAAAGAGAAAAATGACTCAGAAATTTTTTGAAGATTAGATGGAAGTGATATACAGATAGTTGAAGGAAAGATTGCGGTGATACAAAAAGGATCTCTAGCTAGTCAACAAAATTATGAGGGTATAATTACAGAACAAGGTTGAGATGTCGATTCTTTAAGGTGAGAAGTTAGACCTTGGTTTTTGAGTTGAGTGCTATTTTGAATTGCACAAGTTGAAGGATTTGAAAAGCTTTTTGTAATGGTTGTGTGGGGAAGGTATCATTGGGTGAAACCGTTTCTGAGTGTTGGTGTTTCTTTGAAGTTTGAACTAGTGCAAGGTTGACCCTTGCAGGGAAAAAGCATGTGAAAATGCATTTTGGTAATCTTACAAGACACGGCGTTTCTTTGAGGTCCTATGTCCACCACTGCCATTCCTTCAGAGGAGGTGCTCAATAGTGCATTTGTCAATGGTCCTGGGCCCAATTATCCAACTGGTGGTCCATTGCCTAAAAGCCATTGGATTGGAGGAAATAATAGAAACAGCCAACTTATTGAGGACAGCAACTGGGTTATTGGGTGATCCAAGCTGCCAACAAGTCTAACAATGGCCGGTATCCAAAAAAGATCAGTTGAATCTAAAGGTAGGTGGTAAGGCCCAAGAAAATCAACAGAGACGCAGCTGTCAGCACTGTTACCATCGGGAACTGCTCCTCAGTTTGATGCAAGGAGACCCCCCTATCAGCACCATAGAATGATATGGGACAAGATAAAGAAACAGAACAAAGTCATAGCTTAACAGTTGTATGATTATTATTTGAAACTTGCAGACTTATAAATGAGCAGTATGCTTTTGAGACTTTGCCTGATGTATTTTTGGATTTACAATAGAACCCACCTAATTTCACAGATCTACCAGATCGAAGGCATAAGAAGAGCATTAAAATCAGAGAAATCATTATCAGATATTAGAGAAAAATCTGTAGACAAATTCTAGAAATCATTAATAGTCTTGCTTTAAAAATTTTCAGAAATTAGTACAGTTCATGTTCAAAAAGTTAAAAACATGAAGCTGATTTTGTACTACCCTAGTAGCCTGTGTCTGTTACGGCAGTGCTTCAAAGAGAGGAAGTTGAAAGTGTACAGTTTTCACAGAATTATATGTGGATCCCAGGGAAGGGAATAAAATTGATTCCATTTTTGGAGGAGTAAGATGCATAAAGATACGAGGTTAATGTTTGAATATGTTGAGGCCCTCAAGTGACAGCAATGGATGGTAATGGAAAATTATTTAGTGTGGCCGTCACGTCCCTAATAACTGTTGGATGTATGTTCAAAATCTACATGTCATAACATAACAACCATTTTATAGTTTCTCTCTCATATATCCAACGGTGCAAAATTTTCGACCATATTGTTTCAACCTCTTCCAGTAATTTCTCACCTGGAATGACGGGGAGTTCTCTAGTCTTAAGTTTCCCTTGAAATAGAAAGCTTAATAGATGAAAACCCTCATTATGTCTTGTTGGGTGGGCCTAATATCAAAGATTAAAATGACATACAAAAAGATGTGTTGAATATGTTGTAGTTACTGAAATAATTTAAGTTTTCTTGAATAATTGAACTTAGGATTTTGACATTTTGTTTTGTAGCTTGAATTTGCATCTAGGAGTATGGCCTATCTTGTAAATGTTTTTTAATAAATACTTTTCTTTTTTAGAAAAATGAATCAGGTTTTAATTCGCCTATTTTCTGGTGGCAGGCTTCAGGAAATGTTACTCTGAATACGATACATAAAATTGGACAAACTGGGGTTACTTACATATCCAGGTAATGCACAGATTGTAATATTTTATCAGCAAGTTTGCAGCTTTTGTTTGATTAAAGGGAAATCGTCTTTTTTCTTTTTATTTCTAATATATATATACACACATACATACATACATATACATAATTTCAATGTGATTACTTCCCAAACCTCTCTAGTGTCATCAAGAAAGCTTGAAAGCTTTTTCCGACAGACTGACTCAAAAGAATCCCTGAAAAGCACCTATGACTGCTAGGAGTTACTATAAAATCCCAGCTATATTTTTTGACACATTAATGACCATATGAGGACATCTTTCTTGATTGCGATGTATCCCACATATTGAGGACATGTTTGAGAGTGATTTCGAAATTGTTAAAATCACTTTTGTCATGTTTAAAATTACTCCGAAACATGCCTTTAACCTTCAAGATCAACTTAATGTTTGATTATACACTTTTAAAGGCGATTTTCATACCATAAAAAATGATTTTGAATAATTAAAAGTATGTTTTGGAGTGATTTTGAATATGACAAGAGATTTTAACCATTTCAAAATCACTCCCAAACGTGCTTTGAATTTGCATTTCCTTCACAATTCTCATTAGTTTACTCCTAAGCCTTTAATGGCCTAGCTGGCCTAGCAGAAGAATCCTTGAACCCGCCTTCACCTGTTCCCTTGTGAAGGTTCCATAATATCTGCATTATCTATCACTCCCATAGAGTTTCCAAGTCCACATCTATAGAGCAAAGACTATGCTTTTGTCTTCGGTAAATTCGGTTCCAACTTGAGCATAGTTCAATTGGTTAAGGCATATACTCTTGATCAAGAGGTCAAAGTTTTGAATTCCCACCTCTCATTTAGTTGAACTCAAGCTTAAAACATAACACTGCATTTTAGATTTGATGGTGAACGTGACATAGTTATTGTTACCGGATGGTTCAAGATCAAATCATAGAGACATTTTGATTTAGTAATCCAAGCAGTTTAGTCGAACTCGAGTCAAGTCTAGTGAGGATGTTGGTCGTTGCCAGTTATGCTAAAATCTGCTCCCTGCAACACAGAAAGCAAAAGTAGTCTAGGAAAAACTGAGCTGCTGCAATGCCATTCAAACAAAGAAACAATGTCTTGAGTTAAAAATTAAAATATACACTTAAGGAAACTTGTTAAACAACTCTCATTTCTATTTCTAGAAATTGAAGCAAAGAAGAAAGTATTTCTAAAACAGTTGGAATTTCAGCGAAAACTTTGAAAACCTGCCACACAAGTAAGAAGAGAAGTCTTTTTTGTTTATCCTTGTGTTGTTTTTATTTCACAATAGTCTCTTTTCATTATATCAATGAAAAGTTTTGTTTCTTGTTAAAAAAAAAAGGTAAGGAGAGAAGTCTTTTTTATTTTTACTGGCTACCTTATCATATGATTCCATCTCATCTGATACTCTCATCAGTGAAATTTGAGGTTGGTGTACATGGATGGCATGTTTGTGCTATTATCTCTTTTCTTTATTGCAAGGAGAGGATAACCTTTGACCGAAGCCTAGTGAAAGTGGGGATCAACCTACACAATTTAGGGACTTTTGTTGTTATCCTTCGAGATAATCTTTTGTGACTTTATAAATGATCTTTGCAGTGGTGCGCTGACACATTCTGTAAAAGCACTTGATATCTCTCTAAAGATTGACACAGAGTTGGCCCTTCAAGTTGGAAGACGTACAAAACGAGCCTGATTCTAAATCCCCACATATTTGGTAATGTTTATGCATTCAATTATTAGAGCTTGTCTCACCTTTTTTAATTATGCTTCAACTTTTTTTTTAACACTATGTGCAATGAAATTTAATATTTATGTGTTTGAACTCATCCATGCATATGGATTTGATGGGGTATGAAAAGTTCGAAGAATGGTTTTCTTTTTTCTTTTTCTTTTTTTTTTTTGGTTAAAATACTATTTTGTTTTTATACTTTATGACATGTTCTATTTTAGTCTCTCTACTTTTAAATATCCAAATTTAGTCTTGTACTTTCAATAAATTTTATAATCAATCCCTACTATTAGTTTATTTTTAACTTTTCCAAAAAAATATTTAGTCTCTAACTATTAGTTTTTCCTCTATAAATTTTGAAAATATATTCATATGGTCTTTTTTTTAATGAAAAATATTATTATTATTTTCTCAAGTATCACATAGTGGATCTTCCCTATGTGGATAATTTTGATGAGGCCCAAATCCCTACTAGGGCAAGGCCCATTCAAATGTCAAAAGAACTCGTCAAAACTTGTAAAAACGAGATTGACGATCTTCTCAAAAAGGGTTTAATAAGCCCATCAAAGAGCCCATGGTCTTGTGCGGCTTTTTACGTTAATAATCAAGCTGAAAAGGAACGTGGCATTCCTAGATTGGTTATTAACTATAAACCTCTAAACAAGGTTCTCAAATGGATTAGGTATCCAATACCTAATCGCCAAGATTTGCTTAAGCGTATAGCTTCTGCAAAAGTCTTTTCAAAATTTGATATGAAATCTGGCTTCTGGCAGATTCAGATCAATATCAAAGATCGGTACAAAACCGCTTTCAATGTACCATTCGGTCAATACGAATGGAATGTAATGCCATTTGGTCTAAAGAATGCTCCTTCGGAGTTTCAAAAGATCATGAATGACATTTTCAATCAATATCAAGACTTCACAATAGTTTATATTGATGATGTTCTTGTATATTCTCAAACAATAGAAGAACATTTTAAACATTTAAAATGTTTTATCTATGTAATCAAGAAAAATGGTCTTGTGGTATCTCTACCCAAGATTACATTATTTCAAACAAAGATTCGTTTCTTAGGATACGAAATCAATCAAGGAATCATCAAACCTATCCAACGGTCATTAGACTTCGTGGATAAGTTTCCCGATGTTATTCAAGATAAGACTCAGCTACAGAGATTTCTTGGCTGTGTCAATTATATCGGAGACTTTATCAAAAATCTCCGTATCATTTGTCTGCCGCTATACGACAGACTTAAGAAAAATCCAAAGCCATGGAAAGACGAGCACACTAGTGCTGTCAAATCCATCAAGGCTTTATCAAAAGCCATCCCATGCTTATCGCTAGTGGATGAGTCAGCCAACATTATCGTTGAAACCGATGCCTCAGATCTCGGTTACGGCGGTATCCTCAAACAGGAAATTAACGGAAAAGAAGTACTTATCCGTTACCATTCCGGGATATGGAATAGTGCTCAGAAAAACTATTCCACTATCAAGAAGGAAGTGCTAGCAATAGTACTTTGCGTCCAAAAGTTCCAAGGAGATCTTATCAACAAAGATTTTCTTGTCAGAACTGATTCAAAAGCAAGTAAATATATCTTTGAAAAAGATATAAAGAATCTTGTCTCAAAGCAAATCTTCGCAAGATGGCAAGCAATCCTATCTTGCTTTGATTTCTCAATTATGCCTATAAAAGGCAGCGAGAATAGCTTAGCAGATTACCTCTCGAGAGAACATCTCTCTCAAGAAATCTCAAAAGCTCTCTCTCCTCAATGCATCACGGTCGTCCAAGACCGCCAGCCAGGCCCCCAGGGCCAGCCTCTTCAAATAACTCCAATCCAGGAGTAGTACCTTCAATTGCTAGTTCTTCTGGAACTAGTTCTCAAAGGGGTAAACGCCCCATCACTCAAATGGCTGCAATCACTCCCATGAATGCAGACCATTACGCTATGGATCTCGAATATACGACGATTTCCAGGCGACGTCAAGGTTCCTCTCAGAGGAATTTATCAATTAGAGAAGGAGAAAGACCTATTCAGGCTCCCTCTTCTCTAAATACAATCAGGCCAGCATCAGGACCTCAATCCTATGCTAGGACTCTTCGACCTGCTATCTTTCAGGCAAGACCTCAGATAACAGGTTATCATACAAAAACTTCATTGGAAGAAATCATCATCGAACCCGAATTCGATGGTCCTACTCCTAATGAAGTATGCGCTCAAATCTATCCTTCAGGATTTCTATTCATGCCTGAGGATATTTCAAAAACAAGATTATTCTATGAATTCATTTTAGTTGATACTAAATCAATAGAAATAGTTCATGTGCCGGACAGAAATGATCTGTCAAGAATAATTTTCTCAAAGTTGAGAATTCTTAGGGTTCTTACGCCATCTCACTGGTCTCAGGGGATGTCGGTTCCCAAACGATTCTCAAGAAGTTTCAGACCACAAACATATTGTTATCATGACTATATCATGGCATGGTACAATATATTTTGGTATGAACCATACAACCATTCATGGTTTGTTACTTTTTGTAAGAAATCATACAAATTTAACTTTCCTAATTGGTTTCAAAGATGGTGGATTCACTTTGGTATTTCACAGGAAATCTTTCCCGTAGAAATACAAAAGTCTTTTCATCTTTTTTCAACCAGTGTCCATTCGTCACCGCTTGCGATGACGTTTAGATTCTCTTTGAATTTTCAAATACCTTGGATTGTCTGTTGGAACTTCCAACTTGCACCCAAAGGAAAATTTAAAACCCTTAACAAGGTTTTAAAGATCAAATGGTGGGAAAAATTCATTATTTCTCATCTCACAGAAGAAAGGATAAGCCAGTTCCTTAAGGCTAATCCTCATCATTCTCGTGTAGAAGAAGAACAATTCCTTCTACAACGAAACTCAACCATTGCATCTTTAGCCGGAGCAACATCTGCATCCGAACTAAGGACAGTAATTCAAACAGCTTCTCAGACTCCTACTGAGCAAGTCCCAATTCAAAGAGAAGATGAAGATATTGATGAAATCTTATCTCAATCTTCTGTCAATAACATCGAATTTGAATACGACCCGTATTTAAATTTCGATATCCTAGACCCATACCTGGATTCTCAACCAAGTTGAAGGGTATGTTTAATTTGTAAATTAATTTAAAAAACAGTCTGCAATATATTAAGTTCATCGTCGACTATACTAGTCTCCGATTGAAAGGGGAGGATGATGGAGATAGCGACACTCTAGAACAAGTGAGAATGACCGACTCACAGGCCACGCAGTAAGCGAAGGACAAATCCTTGAACAGGAAACGATTGCTACAATTAATTTAATCGACTAAATATCAAGAGAAGATGGTAACGTGTTTAAGGCAGCAATGGCGGGGAAAGCCGAAGTAAGTCCTGGGATCGCACGTGCAGGGGTTACCGCCGGATTCTTAAGATATTTAGAAGAAAAATTACTAATTGTAAAGCAATCAGTCCAGGCCATTCAAGAGAAACGCTGGGTGACATCATCACCACAACAAATGAAGACAAAGACAGACGACGACGAAATGCAGACATATGTTATCAGCTTTCATTTCAGCTTTTGTAAAGTTTGTAATTTTCCTTGCTTTTTCTAAAGTAGCTTTATTAAAGTTAACTTTACTTTTGTAAAGTTTACTTTTACTTTTGTAAAGTTTTTTTGTTTTATTGAGAAATTTGAGTTTCCAACGAGATAAGGTCAAACAGGGGTCTGTCCTGTCGGCCACTCTTGGATATTCCTGTAATTGTTGCGAGTTTGGGATTTCTTTATAAGGAGCCCATAGGCAAAACTATACTAATCACACTTTAAATTAGTAATTCTTCCAAAAGTGCTTACAAAAATGGATTTTATTTCGGAAAAAAACGTTTTTTTTTTCAAAAGCTAACCTAAACACATCCTTATAATTTGTTGTTGCCTGTACCATTTTACTGGACCAATAAGAGAAAATGTTGTTTTCATAATCCTAACCAAGTTGAAAATTTGAAGCTTCTTAATTAGTGTTAGTTACATATCAAACATCCAAACAGAATTTAGATGGCTTTGTTTGGAAGCTATGCCCTCTTCTTCTTTTGTATCATCTGAATTTTCCGTGTAGCATCAAATAATAATTTTAAGGGTTGAAGCATTATATTAGTCCTTCAAATTTCATTCTTATTCTATTTTAGTTCCTAAACTTTTAAAGATTTTGGTATTTATAATTATTTCTTGTGATAGAACCCAACATAGCACTTCTTTTTTGTTTTACTTGACAAGCATGATATTTACATGCCTTTTTTAGTGGTTTAAGTCTTGGATGTCAAAATGAATTCAGACATTTTAGGCCCCGTTTGATAATCATTTGATTTTTGGTTTTTGAAAATCATGCTTGTTTTCTCACAATTTCTTTACAATAGTTTTCATATTTATTAAGAAAACATTTGAATTCTTAGCCAAATATATTCCAAAAATAAAAATATGTTTTTAAAAACTACTTTTTTAGTTTTTAAAATTTGGCTTGGATTTTGAAAACATTTTTAAAAAGTAGATAACAAAACAAGAAACTAAAAAGTAGATGACAAAACAAGAAACTCATGAGGGAAAGTAGTGTATAAGCTTAATTTTCGAAAACCAAATGCTTATCAAATGAAACCTTAATTTTTGTTGCATGATTTATGACAAATTAAGCGCAAGAACTCCAAAAATAAAATGAAATTATTCCAAAATTTTAGACTAGAATAGAATGTCTAAATAGTTTAATAATCAAATTATTATTTTACCCTATTTTAAACTTGGTTAAATTACAAATTTAGTTCCTAAATTCTTAAGTTTGTGTCTAATAGGTCTTTAAACTTTAAAAAATTTTCAGTAGGTGTTTGAATTTCCAATTCTATGTCTGATAGATCTCCAAGTGTTTATAGGTTCCTATTCCACATTTTTTAAAATTCAAGAATCTATTGTATAAAAAATTGAAAGTTTTGGGTCTTTTTAGATACCTAGTTAAATTTTATGTGTTATAGATCCAATAATTTTAAACAAATGTCAAATATGTCATAATAGACTTATTAGACACAATTAAAAGTTTAGGAATCTATTAGACACTTTGAAAGTTCAAGGATCTATTAAACATAAAATTGAAAGTTTAAAAAATATGTTAGACACTTTTTAAAGTACATGAGGGGCTTATTAGATACAAATCTTAAAGTTCAAAGACTACACTTATAATTTAACCTTTAAACTTATATTAGTTGAAGAAATTGAAGAGTTAATGACATGTCAATCTTTGTAAACCGAAGGAGTAAGTATTGCTATAATTTTTAAAGTACAAGGACTTATTATAGTACTATAGCAAAACTTGTTTATGGCCTTAATGAGATGTGAAATTGTAAATGGAAAGATTATAAGTATTGTTGTAGTACTATAAATTTCCCCAATACCTAAGGAACTTACTAGGTTTGGATCTTATTCCCATGGAATTCAGTGCTTCTAGGAAGTTACTTTTGAAATGTCAAAATCATAGTTGCGTGTAGTGTGTGGTGGCTGTAAAAGTCTTTAACATACAACTCTTTTTCTTGCAGGGACCAGGTGAAATGCCTTTGCCTTGGCTTTGGTTTACACCCCACTTTATTACTCGTGAATGACTCGTTTCTTTCAAACCAAACCAAACAATAATTTCTTTTTCTTTTTTTTTAAATGGATGTTTTGGTTTAGACTTAAGAGAGGTGGTTTTTTCTTTCTACAAACCTCCCCTTGTATTGTAGCAGCCAGCCTCAAAACTTTTTTTTTTTATTAATCATCCTTATCTATTATTATTTATTTCCAACAAAAAGCAAACTGTTTGCTTTTTACAACCTCTCCCTTTATTAATATTTCCTCTTTGTTCTTTATGCTTCTTTCCGACCATGCACTTTTAATGCTCTTCCCCCACCTTGTTTTGTTGTTCTAGTCAAAATGTTGAAGGTTGAGACACGAGCGTCGTCATGCTTTTGTCTAATTTTGTAGGATTTAGATGTTGACTCTCCTGTTTTTCTTTTGGTTTAGGGCTGCTTGTGAAAATTTTGTTGTTGAAAATGTTGGATGGAAGAAATTGCAGACAGTTTGCAAAAGTAGGTGGGTTTTTCAGTCATTTTTAATGAATTAGCATTGACATTCGACGTGTTAGTCGGTTAATTGGAGTAGGAATATTGACATGGTATATTTGATGTGGTGATTGTCGAAAGTGTTAGAAGATGTAAATATGTAATTACATATTTAATCCTAAAATTTTGAAGGCTTCGTTACTTTCTATTACCTCGCATCACAAAGTGATTGCTCTTTCCTACTCCTGTATATAACCTTTATTGATGTTTTAATACCTAGTTAAATGATGACATGACATTTATTGAATACTACAATGTAGAACAATTATAACCATCATGGGTTCACCTAGTCGTCAAATAAGAGCTTAGAAGAAATAGGTTCAATTCAAGGCGGTCACCTAGCTAGAATTTAATAAAGTTAGGCGATTGTCTTGTGAGATTAGTCGAGGTGTATGATTGGATTAAAATTGAACACCAAACAACTAGACTTGAAAGAGTGTGATGAAATGATAAGTAAATTCTGTCGTCATCTTTTTGTTGTTGTGACATTGTAGTGTGGGGGAGATGCCAACCCAAACTCAACCAACCAACCAACCCTGCTTTATTATGCATTAGATCAGAGCAGAACAGAGCATGTTATTTTATTCCATTCTCTTTTGGTTTTTTTAATTTATTCTTTTTCAATGACCCAAAAAGCATCTCTCGAATCCTAGGGTTCCCTCAAGTTATTCCCACTCTAGACTCACTCATGTCCTCCACGTGGCATTCTTCAATTCTCTGTCTCTCTCTTTCCCATTCTTATTATTCTTATTATTCTCTAAGGCAAAGGCTTCTAAAATAAAACCTCTCTGTTTATTAGCTATGTCATGTTATGACTATGAGGTTGTGTAAAAGTTCTATTTTGCCCTCTTCTTGGCTATGAAGTTGCCTTGTTCCACAACTTCAAATTAGCCCTTTCCTTTGCTTCCATGCAATAGAGTCTTTCCAAATTGCACAATCTACTAGAGAGGGTTACATTACATTTGCAATCATGAAAACTTCAACCCTCGCATAGGTGAAAGAATGGAGTCTTTCCACAACGTGGTTATACAATTTTCTCTTTAAAAATATAAGTAAAATACACTTTTGGTTCCTTGGAATTGAATGTTTCTATTTGGTTCCTAGATTTTCAAAACTAACATTTTTTGTTCTTGATATTTGAATTCATTTTCTATTTGGTTATTGAAGTTTCAAAAGTGACATGTTTGGTCTCTGAGGTCTGAATTTGATTTCTAATTAGTTCTTGAAGTTTGAAATTGATTTCTAAATGGTCCTTGGGTAGAGTTGACGTTTGTTGACTTAACAAAATGATGAACTAAGTAGATTTTATTGATATTATTTTTTAAATGAGTTGGTAACTTCTTTATATATACATTTTTAGTTCTTATACTCAATGACCAATTAGAAACCAATTTCCAACTTCAAGAACCAATTAGAAATCAAATTCAAACCTCGAGATCAAACATGACAGTTTTAAAACCTCAAGGACCAAAAGTATTTAGTTTTGAAAACTAGAACTCAATAGAAACTAGTTCAAATCTGACCAAAAGTGTACTTTACCCCCCAAAAAAATCTCTCTCTCTCTCCTAAACACTCCTCTCTAAAAAAAAAACCCACCCTTCCCCTCTCTCTAACGATCAATCTCACTCTATAATATCCTATCTTTTTTTTTTCTACAAATATGAAAGCTAAAAGCTCGTGAAAATAGAGTCGACATGTACAACATATTCAATAAAATGGAAAAATTGGGGGAAATTTGTATTAGTATTTGGTTTGAGAATAAGACTGATCTAAACTAAGCCCAATTGAAAGCCTTACGCTGCTAATGCTTTGGAGCTCATACCTAAACCCCCAACAGACAGAGACAGAGAGAGGAGGAGTTTTCTCACAAGCTAGCGAGTGGTCCATAGTTGAGATACCTCATCACACAAAAGCACAAAAGCAAAATCCATATTGATTATAAGGTCTATGTTATTCCCACTTGAAATTGAAACTTTTCTCCATCAATAAATATAATGAAAGCAACTTTTTTTCCTAACCAAAGTGATCAGATCAGAAGAAAAAGAAGGTTTAGACCAACTGTTTAGGCTAAGCCAAAATAAAGCTATATCTTTGAAATTGATTTACAGAAAGGGCACCACTTATTAACAAAGAAAATGAAAAACCTATGGTTATGGCAAGTGGGGATTGTGCCTGCCAAGTCATGTCACTTGGGGTTTTCTAGCCGACCATGCCCCAGAATTTACCTGGTCTGCCTCTTTTTTCCTCTAAGGTATCATTATGATCAAACCACAACACTCCCAAACTTTATTAGACAATTTTGGAAGATACCTTTCCTAGATGATAATTTAATCAAAAAGTGCTTGACTACTTTTTGGTTTAGAGGCTAATTTTGTTCTAAAGTGGAGGGGAGAGAATATTTTATCTTTCTTCTATTATTAGAGAATGATCCAAACCTCAATTCCACCAAGGTTTATGTGTAAAAGGTATTTAGTACCTCGAAAAGTAGTGTTTTTAAATTAAATATATTTTTTAAGAAAAAGTTAATAAATATTTCTTCTACCATATTTGAAATTAACATAAAATTACTTTTAGGAAAAGTAAAAAATAAGTGTTTTTAGTCAAAGTACTTTCAAGCGCGTAGAAAGTTTTTACTTAGCATTAGAGTATATTGTTACTAAATACTTATTTACTAAAGTACTTTTGCAAAAAGCATTGCCAAACATATCCACAGGGTGTTTGTGATTACATTTTTTTTTTCTTTTTAGAAAGGATTTGAGATGGTTTTTAAGAGTAGTATTTCAATGTAAAGACTTTTTAGAAAAGCATTAATTAATTGTTTCATCTATAAGCACTTTAAAATATTTTTTAAGAATTTTCAAAATCATTTGTTACTAGGTAACCAAAATTTTGAAAAGTAATTCCAATTAGTAAAGGGGGGGAGGGGGGGGGGTATTTTTCAGCCTTCCAAAAGTCCAACTTTATCATTAATAAAGTGCATAATTAATCCAAATACAAGAAAAAGCATTTTTTAATAGGTCAAAATCACAATGACATGAAATTGCAAAATCCACTGGAAACACATTAAACAACCCACAAATATTTTCAACAAAAAATCCCAAAGTCTAAAAGAGACAGGGTCGTGGCATGAACTATGGGAAGGCCCCTAAGTTGGTTCCCATCCACATTTTCCAGACCAACACTATCCAAATCATATATTGACTTTAGCTACCACATCTATATATATAAATATAAATGACGTATGGGAGGGAATCTAGCATAAACGAACGAAGAGGGCAAAGGATCAAATATATGTGGGACCAAAGTAGCCGTAATTTGACAAAGAATTCACAATAGAAAACTAAAACATGCAGAGCTTTGAATACAAATTCCCCATCAAACAGCAGTGATTCAAAGAAAAAAAAAACATACCATTCATGTGGAGCTGAGTCAGGAATGATGACTAATCCGCCCATGGGCGGCGCTGGCAGTACGTTTCTTTTCCCCCCGCCCGCCCAACCGATCCCATGGGTGTATGACGCAAACATTTTCACAAACACTTGGTGTGCATTTTGGACCATTGGCTTTGCCTACTCATCTCCCTTAAAAAAACCCAATTAAAAATCAAATCCAGATGGTGTTATTTTAAACTAATGAATCAATTTGCTGCTGAAAAACGACAAGAAGATAAACGCAATGGAAAGAGGAGCAGAATCAATCGATTGTAATTTGAATAATATTTGAAATAATAATCGCTTATCTTTCGGCGAAGCTTGTCAGCATATACGTCTCTCTCGTAAGACGTTGTTGTCTCACCAAACAAACGCCAAAATGCTCTGTATATGCTTATGCATCTATGCTCTGTCGCCATTGCTTTCCCTCGCGCTTCTTCTCGTTTGATCTCCCTCTCTTTTTGTTTTTTTTTTTTAAAAGACATCTTTTTTTTTGTTGGACTTTCTTTTTTATGATCATTTTTGGGTAATGGTCCATTTTAAACCCTAAACTTGGTAAAATGTATTAATTTCTAGGCTAGGTTATAAAATAAAAATAAATTGGGCAAGATACACTTTTGGTCCTCGAGATTTAGAGTTTGTATCTATTTAGTCCCTGAAGTTTCAAAATAAACACATTAGTCTCTGAGTTTGGAAAATAGTTTTAAATGGTCCCTGAAGTTAAGTTGATCGTTAGTGAACTAATGGAAAAATGACGTGGCATGAAGAAGTGGTAATTTTTAAATGATGTGTCAAAATTTATATTATTTTGAGATTATGTAGCTTTTTTTTAAAGTTTATTTTTCCCTTTCCCTTTCCCTTCATCTTCTCTTTTCTTTTCTCCTTCCTCTCTCTCTATTCCACATCATTTTTTGACACATCATTTAAGAATTGTCACTTCTTCATGCCACATCATTTTTTCGTTAGTCAACTAACGGTCAACTTAACTTTAGGGACCATTTAGAACTATTTTCCAAACCTCAGGGACTTAAGTGTTCATTTTAAAACTCCCAGGACCAAATAAACAAACTTCAAACTTCAAAGACCAAAATTGTATTTTCCCCCCCAAAAAAAAATACTATTGTTTTAAAAAAAAATCCTTTGAACTTCGCCATTTATTCTTTCAAATTTGTTATATTACTTTTGACTTTTCATAAATGTTTCAAAACTACCATTTGGAGTAGAAATATGTTATTGGATGGAAAATCTACGTGGTGGTGACTAAAAAACTTGCCTAGATTAAGTATGGAATAATGACGTTATGTCACCTCGACTTTTTGTCAAAAATATTTATGAAAGATCAAGGGTAATATTGCAACCTTTTGAAAAATAGAGAGAAAGATTGAATCAAATGTATGTATTTTCTCTTTGCACTTTGTTCATAGAAGGGACCCTTTTTATGTACAAGATGACTCAAAATAAGAAAAACTTTAGACATTAAATAATTGAAATTATGGCAAGGATTGTGGCTGAAATTATGGCTAAAATTATAGCATTGTGGCTGAAATTATGGCTAAAATTATGGCAAGTGATGTGCCTTAATATGCCCCCTCAAACTGAAGACTAGTGTAAAGTCAGAAGTTCGTCTCGGAATGATATATGAGAAGATAATGGTTTTGTAAGAAAATCAGCAAGTTGATCTTTGGAAGATATAAATCGAACTGAAATATCTTTTCGAACAACTTTCTCACGAATGAAATGGTAGTCAATCTCGATGTGTTTTGTTCGAGCATGGAAAACTAGGTTGTTTGCAAAGGAAATTGCTGATACATTATCACACCATATCGTGGGAGGAATTGTCAAAGGAACATGAAGATCACGTAGAAGTTGTCGTAACCAATATAGATCAGCTGTTGTAATTGCCAGAGAACGATATTCAGCTTCTGTGGAGGAACGCGAAACTGTTGGTTGCTTTTTGGCATACCATGATATTAGACTAGAGCCAAGAAAGACAATAAATCCAGAGGTTGACCGATGATCAGATGTATCACTAGCCCAGTCCGAGTCACAATTGAAAGGAATAATCGAATTAAACCCACAGCGGAAGCATAGGAATCGTCTTTGATTTATTTAGAATTAAACTAAAATAAAAAAAGGTTAAGCAATAAATACCTTGAAAATAATATTATGGAGAATATTCTGGCGGATCTTTATCTTTTCTACAAAGTCTTCCTGGCTATGACTCGAACACAGGACCAAGGCTTGTGGGAGCCTCTTGAAAGAAAATCCCCAAGAGATTGGAGAGGAAGAGGTCTAGAGAGAATTCTCTAATTCTCTCTATTGAGGAGATGTGTGTTGTATAGAATGACTCAACCCAAGGGTCCTATTTATAGTGACCAAGGAAAAATCTTTGCCATAATTAAAATATTATATTTTAATATCTAATATATTAAAATATATCTTGTATTTATTTGAATCTCATTCAAATCTTCTACGATATTTATTTATTTGAATCTTATTCAAATTTTATAAATATCTTTTATTTAATATATCAAATATACATTAATTATTTTAATATTTAATGTATCAAATACAATAAATATATTTTCCTCTTTTATATTTAATATATCTAATATATTAAATATTAATTTGAACACTTCAAATTAAATATTAAATTTGAACATTTCAACTTTTAATATTTAATGTATCAAATACAATAAATATATTTTCCTCTTTTATATTAAATATTAATTTGAACACTTCAAATTAATATTAATTTGAACATTTCAAAATTTTCTTTCAACTAAATTGATCTTTTAGTGTTACTATGAGCTAGCAAGAGGACCTTATGGACCTACAGATTATAAGCTCCAATGATACAAAATTAATTAATTAAACTATTTAATTAATCAATTTTCATTCATTAACTCTAGGGTCACTCCACTATAGACCTAAAGTTGCACTCTTATGCACTGTAGGACAAGTTGTGTCCATTGATATAATCACTACATGCAAGTCGATCCTTCACAAGTTGTTCGTAATTACAGCTGGGTCAAAAGTCTGTTTTACCCCTATAATTACATCTTGCACCTTAAGTACCACTGATCCTCTAATGAACAATTTGTTTATAATATAATTATAAACTAAGTCCCTCTCGGGCCAATGAGAGGGTGGGGCCCCATTGTTCAAGTCCCGAAATCAGCACTTAAGGGAACTACTCATCTACTTACCCTATATGGGAAGGAGTGAATTCCTTCTTGTGAGATTATGTTCCCAGCTCCCTATTTGGTCAAGTCCCCAAAATGGTAGGCATATTGAATCGGCTACAAAAGCCACTCTCACCCATGCAAATCAAAGGACAAGCCCTCACAGGCAGGAGTTCATAACTCACTCAAGATTAAGATCGAGTCGCATATGATCATCCTGATGAAATATTAATCTTCTCAATTAACGGATTTATAAAGAGATATTAAATATTTCGTGGTACAGTCTTATACAAACTCATTGTATAAGATACCCTCACTCACATGTCTCCACATGAATGATTTGGATCAAATCATTTGTAACTATTACAAAGTGAGCCGTATCAATAGTGTTACCAGGATAAGGCACCCAACCTTATCCATATACTATGTCCCTTTAGGTTATTTCTTGAACATGATCCTCTCGTATGTCAACCACATACTGTTCAAGATTACACTAATAACCTTGGATTTTTCATATAATGGATAATATTATATTGCAAATAAAATAATCAAGATTATTATTAATTATTAAATAAATTATTAATTAAGAGGCTTTAGGGCATAAATCCCAACAACAATATGTAGTTAGTGACATATCTCCTTGTCTAAATAGAACACCAAGATGTCTTGACCCAGAGAGATACCGTAAGATGAGTTTGACAGCAGAAAAGCGAATAATTGTAGGTCAATGCATGAATTGACTCACTCGATTTACTGCAAAAGAAATATCAGGTCTTGTGAATGTGAGATACTGAAGTGAACCAACAAGCTGGAGAAAAAGTGTTACATCATTGAATAAAGGCGCATAAGTATGCATATCTGCAGAGGTAGACATAAGAGTTAAACAAGGCTTAGCAGATGTCATTCCTGATGTGTGAAGCAAATCAGTAAGGTACTTGGCCTGATTATCAAAAATGTCATTAGAAGAGGATTGAACTTCTAAGCCAATGAAATATTTCAATGCTCCAAGATCTGAAATTTGAGATTCAGTGGCTAATTGCTTCTTTAAGATAGAAATGTAAGAGGAGTCAGGTCCAATTACGATAATATCATCCACATAAAGTAACAAATAAGTTAATGAAGTTCCAACAGAACGTATAAACAAAGATGAGTCAACAACAGAAGCCACAAATCCTAATGTTGATAAATAGGATGTGAAGCGATCAAACCAAGCACAAATAGCTTGTTTAAGACCATAAAGACTCTTATGAAGCAAACATACACTATTTGAGCAAGATTTATTCAGAAATCTAGGAGGTTGAGACATATAGACTTCTTTCTTTGGATGACCATGTAAAAATGCATTTTTCACAACCAACTGATTTAAAGACCACTGATATTGAGCAACAAGAGCAAGTATAACTCATATTGTTGGCTTTTTAACAACGGGACTAAAGGTTTCTTCAAAATCAAAGCCTTCGACTTGGTGATAATGTTTTGCAACTAAACGGGCATTATGTCGAGCAATAGAGCCATCAGGATGATATTTGGTTCGAAAGACCCATTTGCAACCTACAACATTCATAGAAGGAAAACGAGGTACTAATGTCCATGTACCTTGTTCTTGAAGAGCATTGAACTCCTTACACATGGCAATTCTCCATTCTGGAAATTTTGAAGCTTCAGTGTAAGACAAAGGATTAGTTGGAATTGAAGATACCATGGTAGAGAGAAAAGCCTTTGGCTTGAAAATTATGGACTTAGCACGGGTGGCAGTAAATGCCCATTATTGTGATCATTATCGGCAGTCTCATTATGGCAAGGCATCAAATTGATATTTTCTGTAATCTGACAAGGAGAATTATTGTTTAAATCAACCGTGGATGGATTAGTTATGTCAACAGTGGGCAACTGGGTAGGAATAGTGGGGTCACAGGGCAAAAGGTTAGAGGTGTGGATTTGGATAAATGTAAAAGTGTAAGTGATAATGCTAATATTTCACATATTTCTAGCCCTTTTTACTTAAGCTATTTGCACAAATACATGCTTTTATGTCTAATAAATATAGAAAATTAATGAGAAAATAGTCAAAATTAGTTAAGGGATTGTTTTGAGTTAAGAAATAAGAAATAGAAGAAAAGAGTTGATTTTTGATGAGTTTTGATGATTTTATGCAAAAAAATGAAAACTGCCAGAATTGCGACTTCAATTGCAACTGCAGTTTCATCTAGGAGACAGAATTTCGAAAAATAAGGGAAAAATCTGGAAGTTCGATTTTATGCTGATATTTGAAGATATTCTCCATGAATCAAGCTCATAAAGATCTGATTCTTACCTTAAATATCCATGGAACAAACCCTAGCATTTGGAGGCTATAAATATGAAGATTCAAGCCACGAAAAGTCGTCCACGGTCGTCTTTACGATTGAAAGACCACTTTACTTTCTGCAGTTTATATTTTCTGTTTTCTTAACTCAACGGAGGAAAAACGATGCCCAAACTTCAATCCATCCTTGTCAAAAATCTAGGGTTGTGAAGATCTTACTCTCTTGACAAAGGTTGAGTTTAGATCGATTGAAGAGGTGGAAGTTATCTCTTTGAGTTCGACTTTTTCTTTGTATTCGCAAGTTTAGTTTTCTGTTTTAAGTTTTTTAATTTCAGTACTTTGAATTCAGTTTACTTCCAGCCTTTGTCTTTAATTTTCATAGTTCTTTAATTTTCAGCAAGTTTAATTTTAATAAAGTTCATTGTTATTCATTCAAGTTATTCTTTACCTTTTAGTTCAACACTTTATTTTTCATTTTCTGTTTTTCATACTTTCTAAATCAGTATGTATTTTCTTCCTTTTAATGTTTTCTTAATTATTTTCTCCATCATGAGCTAATTTCGTCCTTGGAATTCGGATATGTGCATGCCCTAAGGATTGAAAGCTTGGCCTAACATGTAAAAGTAACTTTGCTTAATTCCATAGTATTGTTTGCTTTTATTGATTATCATTCTTATTGTGAATCTAGCTTGATCACTTAGGTGAACATATAGAGATCGAGTTTAATACTGAAAGGGTTAAATGAGATTACGTGTTCATACAAAGCAATAGAGGAAAGGGGCTTAAACATAAGCACTTGTTTTTTTACCCTAGACATAGGACGAAACCTCTAAGACCAAGGGTTGTGTTTTCATTAAACTAAGTTCGTATTAGCCATAGACATATGGTTTAATCACTTAGGTTTCTAAAGGTTTTTCCATTAAAATCAAATAGAAGTTGAACTTGATTTACATTGCTTGGTGTTTAAGTAAAGATTGCAATTGCATTTTAGGTCGCAATTCTTTTCTATGGGGCAAAAACATGCTCGAATTCCATCTTTTTATCAATTGATTTTTAGTACACTCACAACCTTCCCGATTTATTAATATTGGTTACTGAGGTTGCTTTGTGTGAACATCTTTGCCTTCATTTTGGATTTTGTTGTATCCGTTCTCTGTGGGATCGATACTCTGGAATATTTCCTATTACTACTTGTTTGACAGTGTGCACTTGCACTAGACTGGAGGCTTTTTTTATTCAAAAATTTTCTTCTTAAAGCCCACACATTTTCAGTCGATCAGTAAGTAAAAGAGTTAGGTTGGTAGTAGTGGGTGAAGAAGAGATATTGGGGGGATTGGGCAAAGGGAAAAATAGTTTCATGAAAAATGACATGGCGAGACACAATGGATTTTTTGGTGAGAGGATTGTAGCAAATATATCCTTTGAAATCAAGAGTGTAGCCAAAGAAAATATGTTAGGATGTTTTGGGTTCAAGCTTATGTTTTATGTGAGGTTTGAGTAAAGGATAACATGCACACCCAAAAAATTTTAAATGATGCAAATTAGTAGTGTAACCAAAAAATTTCTCAAACGGAGAGGACATATTTAGAGAAGAAGAAGACATTTAATTTATGAGAAGAAGACATTTGATTTATGAGAAAAACTGCAGTAGAAAAGGCATAGGGCCAAAATTCTAGAGGGACAGAAGAATGAAAAAGTAGTGACATTGCAGTTTCTACAATATGACGATGTTTACGCTCAACAACTCCATTTTGTGCAGGGGTTTGAGGAAAAGATTTTTGATGTAAAACTCATTTGGATTCAAAAAATGAATGAACAAAATTATTGCAAAATTCGCCACCACCATCAGATCGAAAAACTTATAAAAGGTTTTCAACAAATGGCACAAATTTGTGAAGAATATTATTCACATTAGGTTTATAAGCTAAAGGAAATAGCCATGTAAATTTGCTAAAATTGTCAATGAAACTAACATAATAGCGATACCCATTAAAGGAAGTAATAGGCGATGGACCCCATACATCATTGTGAACAAGTTCAAGTGGTACATAGGAAAGGAGAGCTTAGACATTTTAGATTTTAAATAACTAATGCATTCATAAGTAGAAATAGGTGAAGATAAAGGAAGACCAAGACAAAACAAAGTAGAGCTTAAAATTTTAGGAGCATGATGTCCAAAACAATGATGCCACAGAGAACACTCTTGTTTTGCATGAAAATCATAATTTTGGGGGTGCATGCTGGAATGAGATAGAGCTGACAAACTTGAAATTGGATAGAGGCCATTGATGCTAGCACCAGTGTATAAGATTTTACTAGAGACTTTATCCTGAATGAGGAACTAGTCAGTGTCAAAGACAAAAAAACAGTTATTATCTTGGAAAAATTTATGGACAAATAAGAGGTTAGCAGCAAGTTTAGGAGCATTAAGAATTTTTGAAAGATTAAAGGTGTGAGAGGAAGTAGAAAGTGTACCACTTCCGGTGTGTTGTATATTTAAAGGTTGGCCATTACCCATTGTGACAGATTCTTCTCCATTGTAGTTGTTTGATAAATTTAGATTTTCCAAATCATTTATCATATGAATGTGCATCCACTGTCAGATAACCAAAACTTGTTAGAATTATCAGGAGAAGATTGTTGGTTCATCGAATTTACTGCCATAGCAGCCAATTGAGCAGGAGGATGCCGACCCTAGTAAGAGAAATTCATCATATTGTAACAACCAAGTGTAGTATGTCCAAATTTTGAGCAAATTTGACAGGAAACTCAGCCTACATTGGAAAATTTTTTTACTCAAAATTAAGACCGGATCCAGCTCCAAGAATGCCACGATTTGACCCATTATAATTGTCATTGTGAGGCCCATTGTAATTTCGTGTATTTGGGCCCATTTGAGGTCCACTGCCAGGCCCAAAATTGTGCATTTGAGCTTCAAAATTAGGGTTGAAACCTCGTGAAAATTGGCTGCCTCTTCCTCGTTGATGAAACGAACGTCTTCCACTTCCATGGCCACCATTCTGATTCGAATTATGCTTAAACGCAACCATAGCAGTAGGTAGAGGATCGACTTTCTGGTGTTTATGCAGTGTTTTTTCTTCAGCATCAAGGAGAGCATGGAGTTCCTAGAGAGACAGAGATCCGTTGTGAGTACGAATGGATGTTCGAAAGACACTAAACTCCTCTAGTAGTCCATTCAAGGTATGTACTAAAATCTCCTCCTCATCAATTGAAATAGAAGTTGCAGCAAGCTTATCAACAATTGTTTTGATTCTACAAGTGTACTTTTCAATGGATTCAAAGGAAATTTTCTTAATAGTGTAAAGAACAGTTCTTAGTTCAAGAATATTAGACCTTGTATTGGATGAATAACGTTTTTTTAATGAAAACCACAAGTCTTTTGTAAAAACTGAACCAACAACATGACAAGAGCTGAAGATGATAAGGCAACATTTATCAATGTAATGAGGGCTTGATTTTGAGAAATCCATTGAAGGTAATCAATACTAACCTCTGTTGTATTTGTGCCTGTTTCTGAATGGATGAATTTGGGAGGTTCATGAAGGGAATCATTAATATGGCAAAATAAGGAGTGTGCCTTCAAAATGGACGAGGCTTGGAACATCCACAGTACGTAATTTGTTGAGTCCAAGTGAAGTGGTACCAAATTGCAGATGTTTGATAACAGAAGCATAGGAGAAGACGTAGAAGAAGTGGTTGCAGAAGTCATCATTGAAGAAGAAGAAGAATCAGCTGTTGAGAATGAAGCCATGGAGATTGGAAAGAAAATTTTAGGTATGCTCTGATACCATGAAAAATAGAGAGAAAGATTGAATCAAATGTATGTATTTCCCTCTTGCACTTTATTCATGCAATGGACCCTTTTTATATACAAGATGACTCAAAATAAGACAAACTATAAGCATTAAAGAATTGAAATTATGGCAAGGATTCTGGCTTAAATTCTGGCTAAAATTATGATATTGTGGCTGAATTTATGGCTGAATTTATGGCAAGTGATATGCCTTAATACCTTTGACCTTTCATAAAATATTTTTTAAAAATACTCATAATAATTCTTATTTTTTGAAAAAGAACAATTACAAGTAGTACATAATAACTAAAAAATAATTTAAATAATTGATTAGTTGTTCAAACCTAACTTGTAATAACAATTGCAATCTTTAAAATAGTTAACAACAAAAGAGTACTATACGCAAAAAATAAAATAAATAAATAAATAGAAGGATGAGAAGAGGACACACTTTGTTTTTAACATGATTCAAGTTATTCAAGTCTATACCTATAACGCTACAACATTTACTTAAAACCTATTGACACAATTATACAACAATATTTATGAGAAAAAAACATATATTTAAAAAAAAAAACTTCATTCTTTTAAAATGTTTCAGTCTTTAGTATTGACTTTTGTTTACTCAAAAGAAAATATTTGCCAGCTCTTACTTTAAATGGATTAGTAGAAGAAACTCATTTTCTCATTGTTTGTGAGTTTGGTGTCGTCTTCCTTTCTAAGGATTGAAACCCCTCTTTTACAAGTGATTGATTTTATCATAAGAAATAAATTTCTCAAAATAATGTAGATTTAGCATTTATGCTTCAATTCTCAATTAGTAACATGTGGAAAAAAATCTCTTATTTATAAAGCCACAATAGTTGACAAAAGAATAATGTGAAAAAAGAAAATGAAAAGCAGCTTGACACAAGAATGTTTTCAAAAAATAGTAAGAGATAAAATCAAGAGAGCTATATATTGAAGGTGCCAAATGGAAACAATCAACTATGTTTCCTATAAAATATAAATTTTTAGGCCAAATAGATTTCTAATTTGAGGACTCATCAAAGTGGAAATATCTAGAATGCTAGAGGAGTTAATTAGATATTTCATTTTAAAACACTAAATCACAAATTAATTAATAAAAATAAGTTTGGTGAGACGTTTGAAAAATAAGGTATCACAGAATATTTAAAAGTATAAAAACTAAAATATGACATAATGTAAAACTTAATTAGATCATGCTTGATAATTTTTTGTTTTCTATTATTGGTTTTCTATTATTGTTTTTTAATAAGATAGTTTGTATTGTAAATATGACAAGTAAATGCCCATTCCACATGTCCATTTATATCCATGCCAAGTGGCTTTTTCTCCATAGCCAAAGTGTCCTCCATGTGTCTAACAAAGGCCATAGATTGGTGTCCAAATGGACCACATCATGCTCTCCAAATTGCCTATAAATAGTGGTTCATTTTGGATAAATGAGATATGCATTTTTTGGTAAAAAAACTCTCCAATTCTCTCTTTTCTCTTCCACTTTCTCTAATTTATTTGTTTATTTAATTTGCCATAAATCTCCATTTTCTTTTATTTATATTATCTATATATAATCCATTTATATTTTAACACTTGTATTATTATTATTATTATTATTATTATTATTATTATTATTATTATTATATATTTTGGTAAAGTTTTGGTGCCCGGTTTCGCCTCTCATTTTACAACATGTTATCAGCACGAGACTCTATCATTTTTCCCGCTAAAGGTAAGTCTTATGGGTAAGTTTTTTTTTACACATTTGGTTTATGTTAAATTTCTAATATAAATATATATTATTATTTTGATAGTGTTATTATGGCAAACCTTACAAAGCTAGAATTTGCGGCCCTGGATATTAATGGAAATAACTACTTGTCATGGGTCCTTGACGCTGAGATCCATTTATATTCTATGAATCTTGGAGAAACAATTAAAGAATGAAATGATGCATCAAATCAAGAAAAAGCAAAAGCCCTGATCTTCCTTCGCCATCATCTTCACGAGGGATTGAAAATGGAGTATCTTACAATAAAAAATCCCTACGTTCTATGGCAAGGTTTGAAAGAAAGGTACGATCATCAAAAAACAGTTATTCTTCCAAAAGCTCGTTATGATTGGATGCACCTGAGGTTGCAGGACTTTAAATCAGTAAGTGAGTATAATTCCGCACTCTTCAGAATTAGTTCAAAATTAAAATTATGCGGAGAAAAGATTACTGATGTTGATATGTTAGAGAAGACATTTTCCACTTTTCATGTCTCGAATATGCTCCTGCAGCAGCAATATCGAGAGAAGGGTTTTGCAAAATATTCTGAACTTATCTCATGTCTTCTCGTTGCTGAACAAAATAACAAGTTATTGATGAAAAATCACGAATCCCGACCAACTGGAGCAACACCATTCCCTGAAGTGAATGCTGTGAATTTTAATAACCGTGGTCGAGGTCGTGGTCGTGGTCGAGGTCGGGACCGCGGTAGAGGAAGAAATACCTATTTTCGTGGTGGACATTATAATTTTAAGAAACCCACACGAAGTGATGATCATAAAGGAAAGGCTCCACAAGATAGAAGTTCGAAAGGTGATGAACATAAATGTTTCCGGTGCGGAATGACTGGGCACTGGTCACGTACCTGTCATACATCAAAACACCTTGTTGATCTCTATCAAGCTTCCCTGAAGGAAAAAGGAAAAGGAAAGAATGTGGAGGTAAATCTTGCCATTCAAGAAGATGATGTGTTTGACCCCTCCAATATGATGCATCTTGATGTAGCTGATTATTTTGAATCTCCTGGAGAGAGAATTGATGCAATCAAACAAGTAGAGGATGATTTGTATGAAAATATATAATTAAGTACTGTTTAGTATGTTTTTGTTGTTGTTTTGTTTGTATATATATTTAAGATTCTTTGTAATCGTTTTTCTTTTCTTTTCAATGAAGAAATATGAACAATTTCAATATGTTGAGTAACTCGAAAATGAGCAATGAGGATTTATGTCTGGCAGACTGCGCAACTACGACACGATACTCATAAATAGAAAATATTTTACTAGATTGACAATGCTGGAAGCAAAAGTCAATACTATATCAGGTTCTGCAAATCTGATTGAAGGTTTTGGAAAAGCAAACTTTATTTTGCCTAGAGAAACAAGATTTACAATTAATAATGCTCTGTTCTCTAGCAAATCGAAAAGAAACTTATTAAGTTTTAAAGATATACGTGAAAATAATTATCATGTTGAAACTGATTGTAAAAATAATATAGAGTGTCTCTATATAACATCTATTGTTTCACATGAAAAACGTATATTAGAAACACTGCCTGCTTTTTCTTCTGGATTATACTATACTCATATACGAGTAATCGAAAGTTATGCAATAATGAACCCGAAGTTCATGAATCCAGAAATATTCAGTGTTTGGCATGATCGATTGGGTCATCCAGGGTCGATAATGATGAGGAAAATTATTGAGAATTCACATGGACATCCTTTAAAGAGCCAGAAGATTCTTCAATCCAATGAGTTGTCATGTGATGCTTGTTCTCAAGGAAAATTAATTATTAGACCATCACCAGCTAAAGTGGGGATTGAATCACCTGCATTTTTAGAGCGAATTCAAGGTGATATTTGTGGACCTATTAACCCACCAAGTGGTCCATTTAGATATTTTATGGTATTAATTGACGCATCCAGCAGATGGTCACATGTATGCTTATTATCAAGTCGAAATCTTGCATTTGCAAGATTACTTGCTCAAATAATTAAGTTAAAAGCACAATTTCCTGATAATACAATTAAGACCATTCGACTTGATAATCTGGTGAATTTACATCCCAAACTTTTAATAATTATTGTATGTCAATTGGGATAAGTGTTGAACATCCTGTAGCTCACGTTCATACACAAAATGGTCTAGCAGAATCATTTATAAAACGTCTGCAACTAATTACAAGACCATTGCTTATGAGAGCTAAACTTCCTACATCAGTATGGTGTCATGCTATTTTGCATGCTGCATCACTGGCACGTATTAGGCCAGTAGCTTATAATAAATACTCCCCAATGCAATTAGCTTATGGCCAGCAGCCAAATATTTCCCATCTAAGAATTTTTGGATGTGCAGTATATGTACCAATTGCTCCACCACAACGTACTAAGATGGGTCCTCAAAGGAGGTTAGGAATATATGTTGGTTTTGATTCCCCATCAATTATTAAATATCTTGAACCCCTGACGGGTGATGTATTTACTGCACGATTTGCTGATTGTCATTTTAATGAGACAAATTTTCCAACATTAGGGGGAGGAATTAAGAAGTTGGAAAAAAAAAATTACATGGAATGCATCGTTATTATCTCATTTAGATTCTCGTAGAGATCAATGTGAACTTGAAGTTCAAAAGATAATTCATTTGCAAAATATAGCAAATCAACTACCAGATGCATTCACAGATACTAAAAGTGTGACTAAATCATATATACCAGCTGCAAATGCTCCATCAAAAATTGATATCCCAAAGGAACAAGTTGTCAATAATGAGTCTGGAGCACGCCAGAAGCGTGGTAGACCAATAGGTTCTAAAGATAAAAATCCTCGGAAAAGAAAAGTAGTTGAGAATCAAAATGATTCAATAAAAGGTATGGATGTTCCAGAAGAAATCCAGAATACAACTACTCAAAAGAGTATTGGTGAAAATCAAACGCTTGAGGATAATAATGAAATTTCTATAAACTATGTTACAACAGGAAAGAGATGGAACCGAAATGATATCATTATTGACAACATTTTTTCTTATAATGTTGCTCACGATATTATTCATGAAAGTGATGATTTTGACCCAAAATCTATCAAAGAATGTCAACGTAGAAAGGATTGGCCGAAATGGAAAGAAGCAATCCAAGCAGAGTTGAACTCACTTTCAAAACGTGAGGTTTTTGGACCAGTAGTCCCAACACCGGAAAACGTCAAACCTGTGGGATATAAATGGGTATTTGTAAGGAAAAGAAATGAAAAGAATGAAGTCACAAGATATAAAGCGAGACTTGTTGCACAAGGATTCTCGCAAAGGCCTGGTATTGATTATGAGGAGACATATTCTCCTGTGGTGGATGCAATAACGCTAAGATATTTGATTGGTCTGACTGTATATGAAAAGCTTGATATGCATCTAATGGATGTAGTCACGGCGTATTTATATGGATCTCTGGATAATGACATTTATATGAAAATCTCGGAATGATTTAAAATACCAGAAACATATGAATCAAGTTCTCGGGAATTGTATTCAATAAAGTTACAGAGATCATTATATGGATTAAAACAATCAGGACGAATGTGGTATAATCGCCTGAGTGAATATCTGTTGAAAGAAGGATACCAAAATAATCCAATATGTCCGTGCATTTTTATAAAGAAATCTCAGTCAGGATTTGCTATTATAACTGTATATGTTGATGACTTAAATATAATCGGAACTCCTGAAGAGTTATCCAAGGCAATAGAATATCTTAAGAAAGAGTTCGAGATGAAAGATCTTGGAAAAACAAAATTTTGCCTTGGTTTGCAAATTGAACATTTAGCAGATGGGATATTTGTTCATCAATCAACTTATACAGAGAAAATCTTAAAAAGATTCTATATGGATAAAGCACATCCATTGAACATTCCAATGGAAGTTCGTTCACTGGATGTAAAGAAAGATATATTTCGACCTCGAGATGACAGTGAAGAACTACTTGGTCCTGAAGTACCATATCTTAGTGCAATTGGTGCACTTATGTATTTGGCTAATAACACAAGACCAGATATTGCATTTTCAGTAAATTTATTAGCTAGATATAGTTCATATCCTACAAAAAGACATTGGAACGGAGTTAAGCATGTACTCCGATATCTTCGAGGGACAATTGATATGGGTTTATTTTATTCTAACAAATCAAAATATGATCTAGTTGGTTATGCAGATTCTGGTTATCTATCTGATCCACACAAAGCTAGATCTCAGACAGGTTATCTATTCACATGTGGAGGAACTGCTATATCGTGGCGATCAGTGAAACAGACTATAACGGCCACTTCTTCAAATCATGCTGAAATCCTCGCTATTCATGAAGCAAGTAGAGAATGTGTATGGCTAAGATCGATGACACAACACATTCATGAGACATGTGGCTTATCTTCAAGTAAACCTCTTCCAACGATGTTATATGAAGATAACACATCATGTATAGCTCAAATCAAGGGAGGATATATCAAAGGAGATAGAACAAAGCATATCTCACCAAAACTCTTCTATACTCATGATCTTGAAGAAAATGGCGATATCACTGTACAACAAATTTGTTCGAAAGATAACTTGGCTGACTTATTTACGAAGGCATTACCAACTGCAACCTTCGATAAATTAGTATATAGCATTGGAATGCGACGATTCAAAGATTTTAAGTGATGTCTCCATGAGGGAGAGTGAATGTATTATAGTAAACTATATAAAATATGTACTCTTTTTCCTTCACTAGGGTTTTTCTTCCCATTGAGTTTTTCCCTAGTAAGGTTTTAACGAGGCATATTTTATATAAATGGGCATTTAAGGGGGAGTATTGTAAATATGACAAGTAAATGCCCATTCCACATGCCCATTTATATCCATGCCAAGTGGCTTTTTCTCCATAGCCAAAGTGTCCTCCATGTGTCCAACAAAGGCCATAGATTGGTGTCCAAATGGACCACATCATGCTCTCCAAATTGCCTATAAATAGTGGTTCATTTTGGATAAATGAGATATGCATTTTTTGGTAAAAAAACTCTCCAATTCTCTCTTTTCTCTTCCACTTTCTCTAATTTATTTGTTTATTTAATTTGCCATAAATCTCCATTTTCTTTTATTTATATTATCTATATATAATCCATTTATATTTTAACACTTGTATTATTATTATTATTATTATTATTATTATTATATATTTTGGTAAAGTTTTGGTGCCCGGTTTCGCCTCTCATTTTACAACAGTTTGATATTTTTGTAATGTTTTTATTTTTTAAGTTTTGAAAAATTACAACTCTTTTCTTTGTAACTTTTTTTTTCTCTCTATATTTAGCTTTTCTCTCTTTAAGTTGTGTCTCTAAGTTGTCTCTATACACCATTTCTTTCCCATTTCTACAAAAAAAAAAACAAAACAAAACAAAAAACAAAAAAAACAAAAACATATATTTCTCCCTATGCAAGATAGTTTTTTGTTTCTATTACATTTTTATCTTAAAATTTTTGTCTCCATAGTTTCTTGCATTAACTTATATATCTAATTCCCTAAACTTTTTTCTCCTATTTTCTCTCTCTATAATTTTTTTGGATCTATATTTTTTTTTCTCTTTAACTTTTTTTTTCATCTCTTCCTATATATATATATATATATATATATATATATATAAACGCTACAATTTTTGCTATTTGGATATCATTTAGTTTAAAAAAAAAAAAAAACTACGAACTCCCATTGTTTGAGTATAATTTTCTTAATGTTAAGCTTGGTATCATCTTTTCACTCGAAAGATTGTCAACCCTCTACAAGGGAATAATTTTCTTATAAAAAATAAAGCTCTCTAAATAATATAGAAATGATATTTTTCTTCTATGTAACGCCCGAATTTAGGAGGGGTACATGAATGAACCGTGACCACATCTGAATGAGAGGGGATCTTGAGGATATGAAAGTATGGTTAGGAAAGGCTTAAAAAGAATTGATAGTTACTACCTATACCAATAAGGTGCACCTTCCTTTTCGGTGGCTTAATCATAGGAACTCTAAAGTTAAGCGTGCTTGGACTGGAGCAATCCTAGTTGGGTGACCTCATGAGAATTTTCCTAGAAAGCATGTGAGTGAGGAGAAAGCATGTTGAAAGGACCCGTGTTGGTTTGTGGGGATTGTCTTCACTCTTAGAAGCAGTTTAAGACAAGTAAGGTGACGTGGCTAGGTCGTAGGGGATACAGGAGAATGTCGGGGCCATCAGGTGCCGAATCCGGATTCCAAATCCTGATTCGAATCCTAGGGCGTTACAATTTGCAACCATGAGCATGCGGAAAAAATATCTTATTTATTTATAGCCACAATAGTTGACACTATAATTCTTTTTAAAAAAAGGTAAGAGATAAAACTGATTAAGTAAAAGCCTACAATAGGTTAGAATTTGTTGCAATAATGAAGTTTCCAAGTTGTAACAATCAACTATTTTTCCTATGAAATGTAAATTTGAGAACTCACCAAAGTTGAATTATTTAGAATGTTTAAGGAGCTTATTTAGATATTTCATTATTAAAATACTAAATCTCAAATATATTAACCAAAATAACTTGTTTTTCTCTCTAGCTCATATATCTCTCTCTATTTTTTCTTCTTCTATCCCTCTAATATTTTTACTCATATAAATGTAATAATAAAACTTTAAAAATATACTTATAAAATTTTGTTTTTATAACAAAAATAAAAAAAATTTAATTTCATAATTATTATACAATTGATCAAGAATAATTATTAAACAACTATTTATTTTAAAAAATAGAAAAAAAAATATTATCATACATATTTTGCTTTTATGAAACGCAAAAACCTAAAATGAAAAACATGTTTTTCTTTTTTCTTTTTTTTTTAAAAAAAATAAAAATGAAAAACAAGAAATGGCATGGAGATCCAATTTAAAATATAGTATACATATGGAGCTTGAGTGGAGAAACTTTTTATTTTCTTTTTTGCCACTTCTTAATTGGAAGACTTCCCGTTATGACATTCTTAATTGAAAGATTTTCCTTTATTTTCTCAATTTGAATAAAGGTTCTAAAATCTTTACGCATGTAATCTCTAATTTGAATAAAGATTTTAAAATCTCTAAGATCTCCAATCTTCCAGCTAACTAATGCATATTTGAACTATCTAAATAATAAAATGATAAATTAAACATATTTAAATAATAAAATGATAAAAATCTAATATTAAACATATTTGAATAATAAAATGATACAATAATACTTATATCCAATCTTCCAACTAACTAATGCATATTTAAATAATTTGAATAATAAAATGGTACAACAATATATATTTATTTATTAATATTAAACAATATTTACTGCATATTTAAAAGTTTTTTTTTAAATAAACTAATATTTAAAAAAGTTTTAATGCATATTTAAAAAGTTTTTTTTTAAAAATAAACTAATATTTAAATTTTTTTTAATGCATATTTAAAAAGTTAAGAACAAAAACTTAAAAAAAAAATTGAACAATTGTTTTTCGAGAATATGAAATTAAAATAATACTTAAATACTTTTTCCAAAAAATAAAGATAAGATTTTTTGAATAAGTATATTAACAAAATGTTAGATTCTGATCTATTGTGATTAATATACATAAATTAAATGTCATACATCATCAGTTTATATATAGTGCATCCCACAATTGAATTTTTACATGCCTTCTAAAGTGATTCTATAAACCATGTAGGGGAGAAATTTTGATTTCTCCATTTTTATTTGATGGCTATGGCTATAGAAGCCTAATTTTTTTTTTCAATAAACCAAATCATTTGTATCCAATTTTTCAATTGTCAAGATTCAAGCAATTTATTATTGAAGAGACTTCGTTATAGTGATGTTAGAGGTCGACAAGTCATGAATGGGCTCCCTCTTCAATTGTTTTTGCAAATGATAAATACAGAAAGATAGTGATTTATTGTAATTTACTGCTTTTTAGGTGTTTTGTAGTTTTTTTTATGCAAATGGTAGAGAAAGAGAGTGATTTAATGTAATTTACTGTTTTCGTATAGTTTTATTTCTTTTTTTTCTGGCAAATGATAAGGTGAGTAATTTAATGTAATTTAGTACTTTTGTAGATTTCTTTTTCTCTTTTCAAATTTGTAAATAAACACCAATTCATCTACTGATCCTTGACATATTGAGAAGGGCAGAGAAGAAACTTTACTTCGTTAATGAAGCAAAAAACGACCGACAATGTGATGTAATTGTAAATTGGAGTTTACTAGGGCTAGGATTTAGGAATGTCTGATTTTTGTATTTTTTTTCCTATTTATGTAATTTATTATATATAAATATAATTACTAATGGTTATTAAAAATATAATGTCATTGTAATTTTCAATATTATGGTAATAATTAATATTCATATTCTAAAAGTTATTTTATTTGATGGAAGATTGAATCCTCTATCTTACAATTTTATGATAAAAAATAAATTCAATGCTTCTTAATTTATTATTATTAAAGTTTGAAATAAAAAATAATATTTTTGTTTAAATTAATTTATTAATAAATCTTCTCAATTCATTGAACTTTTGTTAACAAAAATAAATTGACTAATATATCTTCTCGAAACTTCTTTCATAGATTTGAAGAGTTCTAAAATTGGGAACCATGTATCTCATCAATGATTCCCTTGAATTTGGAAAAATCAATGCAACTATTTTTTTCAATTACTAGATAATTAATACGAATTTTTAAACAAAAATTTTGGTTTAAATTAAAATTTGAAATTAAGTGGGTAATCAAATAATGAAAATCAAAATAAAAAATAATATTTTGGTTTAAATTAAAGTTTGAAATTAAAATTTTGTAAATAAAAATAAATTTATTAATAGATCTTCTCGATTTAGTGAACTTTTGTAAACAAAAATAAATAAACCGATAGATCTTCTCGAAACTTCTTTCCTAGATTTAAAGAGTTATAAAATTGAGAACCAGTATTTAATTAATGATTCCCTTGAATTCGAAAAATTCATTGCAAATAAGATTTTTTCAAATACAAGACAATACGAAATTTTAAAAAAATAGGAAAAAAAAATATTTTGGTTTAAATTAAAATTTGAAAATAAGTGGGTAATCAAATGATGCTTATCAAAATAAAAAATAATATTAAAGTGTAATTATTCATTTTCTATATAGATAAGACCCTACATTCAACTTTTATATGTACATTGCATTTTCAACAACACGAAACACGTGCAACGCATGTAGTATCCAACTAGTAAGATTTAAATCCCTCATATACAATAATTCTTTAAAATTTATTTACACCAATTAATAAATATAAAGTAAAAAATTAAGGATCATAAGTTTTTTAAAAAAATTAATCTTATTATATCTATTTATACGAATCTTTAGGACGAATCTTTAGGTTGCTTAGGGCTCGTTTGATAACGTTCATGTTTCCTGTTTCTTGTTCCTGTTTCTCATTTTTCAAGAAACAGATCTGTTTGATAAACCATCCTGTTTCCTGTTTCTAATTTTTTTAGAAACGTTTCTAAAAAAAAATGCAGATTTTGAGAAACTTCAAAAAATAGATTTTGATAAACCATCCTGTTTGTTTTTTATATTTTTTAACTTTCTAAAACTACTCTTGAAATCTTAGACATATTTCAAAAAAGAAAAGGGAAGTTAGAGTGGGTGTCGATATTGACACCCTCAAATTGAAAATCATATTTATTTTTAAATTATGCTATGATTTAAAAACATTATTTTAAAGTGTATTAGAATTAAAGAAAAATGTCATTAATTAAATGTATTTTATAAAAACAAAAAGAAATTATCATCCGAGCCCTAAATTATTAAAACCAACATTAAATTAATAACAACTCTATAATCTAATCTAAAATCTCACGAATTAACTTTAGTAATTAATTCATAACAAACTTAACTATTTAAGAGTTAAAAATTCATATTTAAATAGTATAAAAAAGATCCTAGTTAAATACTTAAATTGGAACCGTTATTTTCCATAAATCCACAAAATCCAACATTAATTGAGCTCATAAACCAATTGAAAATTGAATCCTCAGCACTTGCTTTCTTTTTAAGAAAGAACCCAAAAAATCATCACAAAAGATTTATATTTATGAAATAGGAAATATAATTAAGAACAAGCCATAAAAAATCCCCACAAAAAAAAAAAAAAAAAAGCCATAAAAACGACGTCGCATGAGGAAATTAAAAAGGGAAAGAAAAATTCATACCATATCCAGGTAGTGGAATGCCACATTTTATTCCATTCCATGTGTTTTGAAATTAAACATACCATTTATTGGACCCAAAAAGTAATATAATTTTTTTTTAAAAAACCCCAAATTTAATTTTATTATTATTATTATTATTTAGCTCAATAACAACATTTGAATATGAGAGATTTGAACATTTAATCTATTGATCGAAGGTACATATAAATTACTGTTAAGTTATGCTAACTTTGACATTAATTACATTATTAATTGTGGCTTCTTTTACATTCATTCCATAAAAAAGAGAAATCTTTTGCTTCAATGAGGCAATGGGATATTTTAGAATAGATAAAAGGTATATAACCGTTTAAATAAATAAAATAAATTATTTTAAGATTTTTATGAGTTTGCTAAAAATATTGACTTTTGGATAACTTAAAATAAAATTATTAATTAATATTGTATATGTTCAATTTTATATTACTTAATCAAAAAAAAAAAAAAAAAAACTCATTCCACTACAAAAATGCTGATGCAGAATCCACGTGGCAAATGGAAAAAGAATAAATTCTAATAATCATTATTTTTATCTATGACAATAATTATTATTTTTAAATAAAAAGGATAAGTATTTTTTCTATATTGGGTGATAATGATGTTAATTATTATTCAATTAAAGAGAATAGAATATAATAAATCAATATATTTATTTTTTTGGTTTAGATCCTATTCTGGGTTTACAAACGTGTATACTTATTTCATTGACTTTTTTTAACTTTATTTTTCTTAATTCTTTATTTTTATTTTTATTTTATTTATTTTGTAAATATTTTATTTAAGCCCATTTAATAACTATTTAATTTTTAAAAATTAAGCCTATAAATACTACATTCGATTTATTTTTTTATTTACTTTTTACACATATTTTTAAAATCAAACCAGGTTTTGAAAACTAGAAAAAGTAGTTTTCAAAAACTTGTTTTTATTTTTAAAATTTGGCTAAGAATTCAAATATTTTCTTAAGAGAGATGAAAACTATTGTAGATAAATGGAGAAAAAACAAACTTAATTTTCAAAAAGTAAAAATCAAATGAGGTCTTAGTTTTCCAACTTTCAAATCTTATGTCTTAATTATTCAAGTCATTTAGTCTTTATTATAATTATTTAAAATTAAAATAAATATTTTAAAAGTCTATACATCAAAATCGTACCATTCTAAAAGTTCAACCACCAACACGAGATCTAAATGTAGACTATACCAACAAGGAAACACACAAAAGTTGAAGGCAACAATGATAGTTTGGGTGTAAAATTTGACCCGTTAGCCCTAGTCCCCAATCCACGTTCCAGATGTCGTCAAAGGCGCATGTATCACACGCGCTTACACTGAGCGTGGGCCCCAAAAAGCAAAGAATACAAATTTCATTTAAAAATTTCTATAATTTTTTATAATATAAAATTTAATCTAATCTGATATATATATATATATTCAGTAATTAAACAAAATTGAGGATGAATTAGAGCTGACTGTGCTTCTTCATCTTTCTGACGCTGGGTTGTTGACCAATCAGCAGCATGGATTTGAACTCCAAAACCCTTAAAAAATAAACAAAAAGATTTTCAAAAAAAGAAAAAAAAAAAAACAAAAAGGGCCAAAAAAAAAGAAGTGCTAAAAATGTTATAAACACACCTCCTAAACACCATTTTTTTTACAAATTTTAATTAATCAGCTTGATGGGCATTCTCAAAATAAAGAAAGATATGAATCTCATTTTCGCATTTAAATTTTCAAATTTGTTTCATTTTAATTTTAAAAATTAAAAATTTTTAAAATGGGCATTTTGGCCGTGAACTTTCACATTTGTTATATTTTATTGGTCTTTAAACTCTAAAAAAGTTTATTTTAATCTTTGAATTTAAAAAAATAAATATTTTAGTCATTTCCTTTATTTTGTTTTTGACAAATTAATTGCGTAACTTCGACTATGTATATTAACACGTTAATATGAGTATGATTTAAAGTCACATAGGTCAGAAAAACTTTTATTTTCTAGTTCAACAATACCTTAATTAGTTGAACTATGTTCAGGTTGGCAAGTTAGAGACAAGCATATTAGATAAATGGATATTAAATAAAAATAATATAGCAAGAGCCCAAGTTATTATTTCTTAAGAGTTCAGGAATTAAAATTGAAAATTTGAGCAAAGTTTTAAATTTCTGCCAACATGTCGAAATTTTCACATGCTCATGAATTCGACAGCAACATGAGAGAATAATCGACATTTCCATTATATCATAGAAAATTTGTTGGAATAAATAAAAAAATGAGACTAATATTAACAATAAAAATTTAAACTTAGTGAAAATAAATGTTTATTTGTTAATTTAAATATTTGTATAAATTTTTTTATATTTATAATTTTTTCAGAAATATTTATGAGATTAACATTTTATCGATATTTCTATTAACATTTCTATAAAATTAAGATCTCGACATTTGATACGAACTAAAAATGAAACAAATATAAACGTTAAAAAATCAAAGTGAAATAACCTCGAAAGCTTAAGGGCTAAAACGGAATTTAAACGCAAAAGAAAAATAGATGAGAGAGAAAGAAAAGTATTGGGTTGGATTTGGCTCGTTTTATGGCTTTTTTTTTAATACCATTTTGATTTATGTTCTTTAAATTTTATTTTTAAATGTCTAATTTTAATCCCGTACTTTTAATAAAATTTAAAGGAAATATGTTTACATTGTGTTTTTTTTTTTTTCAAGAAAATTTTTATTATTATTTAATTAATTTTGATAAAAATTAAGTTCAAACTAATGAAAAAGAATAATTTTAAATTTTATAATGAAATCCAACTGTTGGGACCAAAATGGTATTTTTATTTTTAATTTTTTTTTTTTTATATGGGGGCATAGCCTCCTCATAAGCGGATTTCTTGTCCAATAATTATGAAAAAAGAAAAAAAGTAGAGCAGCAAAGAGAGTACAGAGAGAAGAAGAAAAAACCCAGCAAAGAATTGAAGTGAAAATCAGAAAGGAAATGAAAGAATGGGGGATTGAAGGAGGCGAAGCAACTGGTTCTTCAGATGGGAAAGACGAACAGTAGAATTGGTGGTTGTTGCGGTAACAACGACGGAATTTTCAGCTTCGAGATGCGAGCTACTGATTCCGGTAGAAAAGAAACCTTCTCCGCACTCCTCCTATACCTCCTTTTGATTCTCATTTTACCAAGCATTTAAAACCCAAATCCCTTTCCAGTTTCTTTTTCTTCTTCTTCACAAGCTGCCGTTTCTCCTTCTGATTCTGCTTCTTCTTAGTCCAATCTGGTCTTCTTTTGGTGTTTGTTCTTCTGGAGGTGCTTAATTTTGACTTGGGTTTCTGTTTATCTATCGAATCAAGCTAACTCTCTTTGTTGATCTTCGACCCTTTTCTAACATATGATCGTTTTTTACTGGATTCTGTCCTTGGGATGCTTAAATCGGTTGCCGGATTCATTCTTGAGGACTCTGGCATCAGTTAGGTTTTAGGGTTTCGTTTTGTGTTCTCTTGTTATTGTTGTTGTTGTAGGTGATGATACTGGTCTTTATTGGGTTCTTTGTTCTTGGGGGTAATCACTATGATAGGATTTTGGTGTAAATACTGCTAGATTTTGGTGTATCTCAGGCTTATTCATAGCTTTCTATATATCCTTCTTTTGATATATTTTCTGGAGGGATTTGTTATTTTTTTTTTCTTTTCTTCTTTGGCTTTTGGCCCCCATTTTGAGAGACAGAAAGAGAGGGGAAGAAATACATAGTATACAGTCTTGAGACTCATACAAACACATCCCAAAGCACCCCATCATTTTTTATTGTGGGTAATATCAGTTTCTTCTTTTTTATTGGAACTTTTGTGGGTATTTTGTTTCTAAGGGGTAGATTTTCTTTTTCCATTTTATTTCTATATGTGAAAAAAAGAAAGGATTTCCATATTTGGAACTTGAAAGAGGAGTGGTGTTATACTGTCTCAATTTTGAGGGGTCATCGAGGTTTTAATTCTTCTTGGATGATTGACTGTTTATGTGAATACCTGATAGTTCACTATCAGATCTGATTAAGAAGGTTAGGCCTTGGATTTCCTGGGGACTTGACTCATCAGTGTGCTTATCTGAGGAATTTGTGATGCCTAACAATAGTTACAAGATGTGTTGTGAGTGTGATGCAAGCTTTTCCAAGATGTCTCTGAGGTACCTGTGCCAGAGTTGTAATCAATCGTCTTGCGGAAAATGTATTCGGGGTTATGAATCTTATGTTGTTCAATCAGATGGTATGAAGGTGGGTAATGAGGCTGTGAAGAGAACCAAGTTGTGCAAGTTTTGCTCTGACGCTAACCTACGTCGTGAAGGTGGGAGGAAACAAAGTGAAAAAGTACATCCGTCTGTCTCTCCCAGATATAGCCCAGAACCTCCTTCTCCTAGTTATGATGATGCAGACAAGTCTCCTATGAAGACCGAATCAATTCCCGATGATCGCTTGAGTCGATATCTCGAGTCACAAGATTGTGGCTATTCTCCCTGTGCAGCATCAAATGGGATTTTGAGCTTCTTTAATGATCATCCATCCCCTATTTCAGTTCACCACTCTCCTAACTGGTAACATTTGATTTTAATTCGAATGCATGTTTGTCTCAATAATTTTTGGTATTCTAGTACCTGCTGTAACTTTTTGTTGACTATGTCCTTGCCCTTAGTACCTTCTGTAACTTTTATTAATCACGTAGTTTTTGTTTAAAATTAAGTTCAATATTTGTAAAACTGCTTATAAGTGAATTATTTCTTATTATGTGCCCATCGTGACGATACATAAGCCTCAATATTTTTTCATTTGAGTACCTCAGAAATTTTATGTGAGAAATTATAAAATCCACTTTAAATAGAAAACTCTTTCATTTTGGTATATAGTTTTGTTGGTAGTATTCAGGTTTCTGATTTTGAATGATGCTCCAGGGATCAAAATATAATACACTTCCACTTTAAATCAAGAAATCAAATTAGATGTAAAATGTTGTTGTCCCTCCTTGATGTTCCAATTCTTCAATTTCTAATACTAATACAGGAGAGTGACATGAAATGATTTGATGTAGGAGTGATGAAGATGATGCAGAGGATTCTGGGAGACGTTTTTTTAGCCCATCAAGTGATTATTTTCGTGACAGTTCAGACATAGAGTCAAGTAGTATTAGTACTAGAAACGAGTTCTATAGTTCTCATTTTGGGGAATCAAGTCCTTCTGACAGCCCCTCAAGGAATTATTATACTTTAAATAAAGCTGATTATGTTGTACAGACTGTAGATCCAGGTCAAAGGTTGCATCTATTGTCTCAAGAGGCTGAGACCACTTTAAATAGGTCTGAGAGACTGACTGAAGGTCAAGATAACAAACATGCCTGCTCTAGTGACCTGGCAACTACTCAGAACCAAGATGAAAAGGAAGAAAGGCCATTAGATTTTGAAAATAATGGTCGTATATGGTTCCCCCCACCTCCTGATGATGAAAGTGATGAGTTGGAGAATAATTTCTTTGCGTATGATGATGAAGACGATGATGTTGGGGATTCCGGTGCTATGTTCTCTGCAAGCAGTAGCCTTTCTAGCATGTTTCCAGCAAAGCAAAATTTGCATGAGGAGAATAAGGAGCCTCTCAGAGCTATGGTTCAGGGTCACTTTAGGGCTCTTGTTGCACAACTATTACAGGGGGAGGATATCAAATCTGGAGGAGATTATGTTGAGGACTGGCTTGATGTAATTACCACAATAGCCTGGCAAGCTGCAAATTTTGTGAGACCAGATACTAGCAGAGGAGGCAGTATGGATCCTGGGGATTATGTAAAAGTAAAATGTGTAGCATCAGGATGCCCTCATGAAAGGTATAACTTATGGCTATTAATGCAGCTTGGAATATCCCTTTGTGCAGATAGCTTCAATGTCCTTCACGTATATATCATATGTTTTGACTAATGTCTTGAAGTCGTTCATCTTTTTTCTGCAGCACACTTATAAAGGGAGTTGTTTGTACAAAAAACATAAAGCACAAACGCATGACTTCACAATTCAAAAATCCCAGGTTACTCCTTTTAGGAGGATCCCTTGAATATCACGAAGTTTCTAACCAGTTGGCTTCTTTTAGTACATTATTACATCAGGTACTTGCCTTTAGTTGTAAGAAAATTGGCATTTAGTTTATCTTCTTTTTAGACATGCTTAAGTTTTCTATGCATACAAAATGCTAGAACTAGTTAGTAGTTTTTTTTGGTTTTATTGTTCCTTGACTTCTAATTTTTTGCATCCTATTTTTGCAGGAAAATGATCATCTGAAGACAATTATTTCAAAAATAGAGTCTCTCCACCCCAATGTTCTGCTGGTGGAAAAAAGTGTATCTTTGTGTGCGCAGGAATATCTGCTGGCAAAGGAAATATCTCTGGTGTTGAATGTTAAAAGGCCGTTACTAGAGTGTATAGCTCGTTGCACAGGTGCTTCACTTACTCCATCAATTGATCATATTTCCACGGCACGTTTGGGACATTGTGAACTTTTCCGGTTAGAGAGAGTGACTGAAGAGCTTGGGAATGTTAATCAAAATAAAAAACTATCCAAGACCTTGATGTTCTTTGAAGGATGTCCAAAGCGCTTGGGTTGCACGGTAATTCTAGCTACAAAATTAATTGGTTTTTTTGGCTACTTTTTCAAAATGATTTTCTAGGCTACTTTTGAAAACCCTTTTTTCATTGAGTTTTAATTTAGGATGTTCTTTGAATGACATGTTTAACTTTTCTGTCTTCAGTTTTTTTTTTTTTTTTTTTTTTTTTTTTTTTTACGTATAGTAACCAAATAATATAGTGCATCAAAATTAGTTTATGCTTAAAAAGGTGGTTGATGAATCTTCTTGGATACCTTGTTGTAATACTTCTACAGTGAGTGTTTTACTATATTGTAACGTTATCATTGAGAAGTTCTTGTTTCGTGTTTAAAAAATGATGTTAGTGAAAAGTTAATCAGTAAACAAAAAGATAACACATGGAAACAAAATATTTGGTTTTTTGGTTACGTAAATGGTTTATACCTGATTGTTTTCAGAAATCACTAAATTACTAATGTGTTTTTATTATTTATTTTTATTCTAAAGAACAATCACTAGTTTTTGAGTGTAGCTTTCAAACAACCTAATTTTTTTTTTCTGACATAGCCTGTAAGTCATAATTTGAACTAATGAATCATGATTTGAATCCTGTAGGCTTGGAAAATTGTTATTTTACAGAACTTTTGTTTTGCTTCTAATCATGTCACAATTCTTCTCATAGGTCTTGCTGAAAGGCATGTGTCGTGAAGAACTTAAAAAAGTTAAACATGTTGTTCAATATGCAGTATTTGCAGCATATCACTTATCTCTTGAGACTTCCTTTCTTGTGGACGAAGGTGCTTCTCTACCTAAGATGCCAAAGCGCTCTCTTTCTGTTGAAGATAATTTTTCATCAGAAAATCCCGATGCTCCTGCATCATCCAATTGTCTAGTTGATGTCTCCACTGGAGATAAATTTTCTGCTCTTAATACTGAGCTTGAAGAATCTAAAATATATTCAATGAATCACCACCTTGATAATAGTAACTTTTTACTGTCTACTGGCTTTGAAGACTCTAGCATCGTTGATACACTTCCTGGCATATTCAATGATGATTCACCATCCGATGTTGATCTAAAGCCATCTCTTCGTCATTGTGAGGAATTAAAGGATGGTACAACAGTTCCTTTCGCTGTCCGAAGTCTTTCTGAAACTGAATTGGCAGAAACCTTGGGGCGGAGAAGGGGAAAGTCTGGTGGGATCCCAGAGTTGCGGAAGTCTGAAAGTTTTGATGAAAATGATCTCTCTAGTGAATACTTCTCAGCAGCAGATACTCACCAGAGCATGTTGGTATCATTTTCAAGCCATTGTGTACTTAAAGGAACTGTATGTGAGCGTTCTCGTCTTTTGCGCATAAAGTTTTATGGCCGTTTTGACAAGCCTTTAGGGAAATACCTACGTGACGATCTCTTTGCCCAGGTTTATTTATTTCCTTATTCCATATATCTAATTGAAACATAAAGTTGTTTTCTCCTGGATAGCTGTGTAATCGTAGTTTGGGTTCTTGCTGCAGACATCAAGCTGTCGATCCTGTAAGGAGTCTGCTGAGGCCCATGTTCTGTGTTACACCCATCAGCAGGGTAATCTTACAATTAATGTTAGACGCCTACCCTCTATAAAGCTTCCTGGGGAAGAAGATGGCAAGCTATGGATGTGGCATCGGTGCCTCAAATGTGCCCAAATAGATGGAGTCCCCCCAGCAACTCCTAGGGTTGTTATGTCTGATGCTGCCTGGGGGCTTTCTTTTGGAAAATTTTTGGAGCTCAGTTTCTCAAACCATGCGACTGCAAATCGAGTTGCAACTTGTGGTCATTCATTGCAGAGAGACTGCCTCCGTTTCTATGGGTGTGTTGGGCATCTGAATTCAGTTTTAATTTTAAAATTGTTATTGGATGTTGCTTGTCACTGAACACGAAGTTTCCACACAGGTTGGGGAGCATGGTTGCATTCTTCCGATATTCGACCATTGATATTCTCTCTGTTAATTTGCCCCCTTCTGTACTCGAGTTCAATAGCCATGTTCAACAGGAATGGATATCAAAAGAAGCTTCAGAGGTGGTTTTGAGAATTCAGAATGTAATTTACATGATTTTAGAATCTTGCTTTTGTTTACTCAAGTACTTTTTCTGTTTTCAATGCAGATTATTGGTAAAATGGAAAGTTTGTATGCAGAGATTTCTGATATTGTTGATAGGATGGAACAGAAAAGCAAGTTGTCCACGCAGGAATTGTTAGACACGAGTGAGGTGCAAAGCCACATCATGCAACTGAAGGAACTAATTCAAAAGGAGCGAAGTGATTATATCGTAAGTGCTGAGAACAATTTGAATATGATAAACATGTTCTTTGTCATTGCACATTTGAATATGGCACTACGTTTAATATTCACAAGTATATCTAATTAATTGCTGATTTAATAGGGTTTGCTGAAACCTTTCATGATGGAACCTTCGCTACTGGGGATGATTTCTGTTGACATTCTGGAACTGAATCGCTTGAGGCGTTCCCTATTAATTCATACACACTATTGGGATCACCGGCTTTATTCACTAGATTCTGTCCTTAAAAAGATTTTAAATTCCAAGACTGATGAGTCATCTCCTGTAATGAGAGATTTGAAAAGCGATTCTGCTCAGAGTGATGGGAAAATCGAATTTGGCCATAATGAAAACATTCATGAATCTTCTTTGGTCCATGAGTCTGCTGGAAATGATTTACAATCAAAGCAGAAGGAAGAGTCCACAGCATTAGAATGCTCCACATCAGCCTCACATCAAGTCTGCAGGGAAGAAACACACACAGATGAGGAACTGACTGCCGTAATAGCATCATTTGAAGGCATTCCTTCTTATGAATCCACTCTTTCTGAGAGAATAGATTGTGCATGGTCTGGAACTGAGCAATCTGTGAAGAAACCACAGGCTGTTTCTGCACTGCAAGCAGAAGAACCTCTAGATGGGGCAATGAAGCAGATGAGTCAAAACGATAATCCTCAAATTAGAAGAGTATTGATGTCACCTGTGAGAGTTCATTCCTTTGATTCCGCGATAAGAATGCAAGAGAGAATCAGGAAAGGATTGCATCCATCTGCTTTTCAGTTGTCAACAATTAGATCTTTCCATGCTTCTGCAGATTACAATAGTATGCTGAGGGACCCTGTTTCTAGTTTAACTAGAGCTCACTCTCAAGTGTTACCATGTGAAATACAGAAGTTAAATTTATTACTCAGTTCAACTCCATCTTTTATCTCAGTATCTCATGTCCCTGAAGGCGTTCGACTGCTGCTTCCTCAGACTGGCAATATTGATGCAGTTATCGCTGTTTATGACAATGAACCTACTAGCATAATTGCATATGCCCTCAACTCTAGAGAATACGACGACTGGGTTGCTGATAAGTTCACCGGCAATGAGGGAGGTCGGAGTTTCCCAAGAATCAATATTGAAGATTCTCGGCCTTCAACCCTTTCAGCTTGGCAGTCTTTTGGTGCTCTGGACTTGGACTATATCCACTATGGAAACTATGGCTCTGAAGATTCTTCATCCTTGAGGACCCTGTTTTCAGATCCCAAAAAATCTCCTCATTTGAGGATTTCGTTTGGAGATGAATCTTCGACATCTGGAGGTAAAGTCAAGTTTTCTGTCACTTGCTATTTTGCAAAGCAATTTGACTTGCTTAGAAAGAAGTGCTGCCCCAAAGGTGTGGATTTTGTGAGGTCTTTGAGTCGCTGTCGTAAATGGAGCGCACAAGGTGGAAAAAGTAATGTATACTTTGCCAAGTCATTGGATGAAAGATTCATTATAAAACAAGTCACGAGGACAGAGCTTGATTCTTTTGAGGAGTTTGCTCCTCAATATTTCAAGTACTTGTCACATGCTCTAACCTCTCGAAGTCCAACTTGCCTTGCAAAAATTCTTGGGATCTATCAGGTAAAAATATTTAGGTTTTGAATCTATTTTGGTTACTGAACGTTCAAATGTATTCTATTTTAGTCCTTAAACTTTCTACCAGTCTATTTTGGTTCCTAAACTTAAAAAAATAACTATTTTGGCTTACAAACTCTTAAGATGTTTGTTTTAGTCACCTACTTTAAAATAACCATTTTGGTTTTTGTTATTGGTCCACCACCTAATACTGCACCTATTCAATACCCTTGGCCGACCTATGTGTCTCCAACATTCACCTATGTTGGTGCATTAATCCACAATTGAAGCCACATTATCCATGTGTTAAACAATTAACGGAAGAACCAAAATTATTATTATATCTTTAAAAAGTTTGAGAGACTAGAATAGTTTTGGACGTTTAGAGACCGAAATGGACACATCTTGAAAGTTTAATACGGGACATATATATATATATATATATATATATATATTTTGTTCCTTTGAGGACATCCAATATAGATATATTTTTCTCTCTTGTGGATGTATCGGGATGTATAACTTTATTTATTTATTTATTATTATTATTATTATTATTATTGATTATTGATTATTTATTTTAATGAAGTACCAAACTTTCATTGAGAAAAAAATGAAAGAATAAAGAGCATACAATATTTAATTTTTTTGTTTTCTCACAATGGCAGGTCACTGTTAAACATCTGAAAGGTGGGAAAGAAGTGAAGATGGATTTGATGGTGATGGAGAATCTTTTTTTCATGAGAAGTATCTCAAAGGTTTATGACCTCAAGGGCTCTTCACGATCTCGTTACAACCCCGACACGACTGGGGCTAACAAGGTTCTACTTGATCTGAACCTTTTAGAAGCATTGCGGACGAAACCTATATTTCTTGGAAGCAAGGCCAAAAGAAATCTTGAAAGAGCTATCTGGAATGACACATCTTTTTTGGCGGTAAGCTGCATTCTTGAATTCTGATATCTGTCTTTATTACTGCATTTCCTTAGGCTTGGTATTGATTGATTGGTTTGGATAAACAGAGCATGAAATTGGATGGATATTTGTTTGTATGTTTGATTTGCATTCAGTACTTAATTTCTTCATATCGGAGCAAATTTGCTGATTCTTCACATTCTACAGTCGATAGACGTTATGGACTATTCGCTTTTGGTCGGGGTTGATGAGGAGCGGAAGGAGCTCGTGTTAGGCATCATTGATTTCATGAGGCAGTATACATGGGACAAGCAGTTAGAGACATGGGTGAAGGCGTCAGGGATACTCGGAGGCCCGAGGAATGCTTCTCCTACTATCATCTCTCCAATACAATACAAGAAACGGTTTCGCAAGGCAATGACTGCTTATTTTCTCACAGTTCCTGATCAATGGTCGTCTTGATTTTATGATGGATCATTGTATTCTTTTGTCCATGAAAGCATTTGTTCATCAATAAAGGGATTGCAATTGGAGATAAATTTGAAGGAATCCCTCATTCTTTTCTTTTTTTTTCTTTCTTTTTTTTAACCCCTTTCATCTCTTAGAGTTGTGTACAAAGAAACAAAGATTAGGTCCAAAAGAGAGAGGGCCATCACCCTTGAGAATGAAGAATTATACTTTTTTTTTAATCTAATGGGAAGTATTTGTAGAAGCCAATGCTTACATGTTCTGATTTCTATCGGTATTGCCTTATTTGGAAGTGCAAGTTTACTTATCGAAGCTCAAGAAGCAGATTCAAAAAATATTGTTACTTGAGGGCACCTCATGGATTTGACAGGTTTTTGTTGAGGTAATGTTAATATAGTATCTTAAAAAATTAATTATAAATATCTTGGTTTTATATAAAAGGTTTTTATTAATTCAAGATTGGTTTTGATAATAATAATCCGGTTAAAATATCTTTTTGGTTCTGTAATTTGGGTTTTGTTACAATTTGGTTCTTGTACTTTCAAACGTCCAATTTTAGTTATTGTCATATCAATAAAGCTTAAAATTGTTTCTTATGGTAAGTTTGAAATTATTTTTTTTATCAAAATTGGTTAAATAATAATAATAATTTTAATACAAGAAAAGATACAATGTGAACGGTTAAATAATAATAATAATTTTAATACAAGAAAAGATACAATGTGAAACTACTTCCAAAATTTATAGAGGAAAAACTAATAGACTAATTTTTTTAAAGAAAAATTAACAATAAACTAATAGTAGGAAACAATTTTAAGCTCTATTGAAAGTTCAAGAACTAAAATTGGACATTTGAAAGTATAATGACCCAAATGAAACAAAGCCTAAAGTACAGGGACTAAAATGGTATTTTAACCTAATAATCCATGTACTTCTATTTTATATTATGAACATTAATTCATATAATTGGTGCATGATCATTGACTTCGATCCTAACAATTATTGATGATTATAATCTTTCCTTAAAAAAAAAAAAGATTGATGTGGGCTATATTTTTCAATACTTATAATCACTTTTTAGCTATCATTTGTGTAATATTTTATTTTAAGGTTAAAACGTCATTTTGGTGTTTGTACTTTGGGTTTCATTCCATTTTAGTCTATGTAGTTTTAAATGTCCAAATTTAGTCTCTATATTCTCAATAAAGCTTAAAATTAGTCCTTACCGTTAGTTTGAAGTTAAATTTTTTTTTAATCAAAATTGGTTATATAATAATAATAATCTTCATGCAAGAAAAGATACAATGTGAACATATTTCCAAAATTTATACCGAAGAAGCTAATAGAGACTATTTTTTTTTTAGAAAAGTTAATAATAAACTAACAGTAGGATCAATTTTAAGCTTTATTGAAAGTATAAGAACTAAATTTGAATATTTGAAAGTATAGGGACTAAAATGGAATGAAATTTGAAGTATAGGGGCAAAATAATATTATAACCTTATTTTAATGATATTAACTATAAATTTATAACTACACCATAAAAAGGGATTGAATAATTTAGAACCAATTATGTTTAGAACCAACTTTCATTTTCAACAATAAAAAGCATTTTTTTTTTTAAATTTTAAAACTTATTTGATTGGATAATTTTTTTTAAAAAAAAATTCAAAATAAAGAATAGTATACTTTTCTATTTTCACGTATTTCCTTGATTCATATATAATCATTATCATTTTTAAAGTATAACTTAATTTAAATTTGTCAATTTATCAAAGTTATTTTTTTTCTTTTTTAAGTTCAACAATGTGGAGATGAAGATTTGAATATCTGACTTAGATGTTTAATGCCTCAGTAAAATTCACCTCAAGTTGGCTTATAAAAATATAAGCCAATTTAGTCATCAATTAAGACACCTATACTATTCCTAAAGTTGAAGGTTTGATTCTTACCTTCACATTTGTTGAACTAAAAAAACATTATATTTTAAAACTAATTGAAAGAAAAAAAATAAGTAAAATAAAAGAACAAAATGTCAACTTTAAAAAGTTATTAAAATTAAAATGATATATAGTTTTAAAAGGTTAATCCATAAAATGGGTTAGACTAGTTATTGGGTCATTCCTCAATGATTTGAGATCACTTACTAAAAGTAAACTTCCAATGATCTTAGACCACTTGTGAAGTCTTTGGTTTCTCACTAATCCCAAACCTTTCTTGGAATCAATTTCTTTATCCCTCTATTGTCCCAAAACTTGTTAGAAAGTGATGTCTGACATCACCACCAATTTCATACACTTCATTATAATCACACACATATATAACCATTGTTATATGTGACATACAACTTTTCATTATCCCTCAATGGTCCAAAGCTACAAGTAGATGCAAAATATAAGCATAACAAAGTGAACACACGCGTGTTGCAAAATTTACTAACTACAAGTGTACGAGTCAAGTTTTAATATAAGTGATAAGAAAAAAGTTGTCGTCCTCTAAGATTAAGATAAAATCTTTCTAAGTACTGCAATTGATTGACCCTAAACAAATCAATTTAGCTGCTCATTAATTAAGGCATCAGTAATATTCTCTTAAAGTTGAATGTTCAAATTCTCACTCCATAATTATAATGCTATACTCTAACAAAAGTATATTAATGCTATACACTACAATTACAAGAAAATTATACAAGAAAATTAGACATGCTCATCATACATGGAAAGTAAATAACGATCACAACACGCTATACACATGAATCAATATCTCATGCAAAGCCAACTCAACCTAATTTCAAACCTTCGAGCTCACTCAATACTCATAACATAGCTCACACAAGGCTTTCTAAGACTGACTCCTTCAAGGCACGTTGATCTTCATTGATTTTATCAGAGTCATCGACATTCTCTGCCGGCTCCAACTATTTGCATCTAGAGCCACCGACATTCTCTGTCAGCCCCAACTGATGGTATCTAGGGCCATCGACGTTCTCCGTCAGCCCCAATTGATTTCTCATCAAATGCCATCAACGTTATCAGGAATCTCAAATACTTGTCCTTCTAGACTCAACACACCGACCCTAACTATGTTAAGACAAGGCCATTGGTGCTACTTTTAAATCCACTAGTGACATACCACCCCTCAATCACTTGACCGAGGCACTTGATATTCACCCAACTATTTTTTCTATACATGGTCCTCATACATCTTTCTCACCAGCATACATAAGTCCTAATCAGGATTCTAAGTCATGCTTTATGTCGAACCCACATTATGCTATAATTCGTAAACATGCTCAACATACCACCAACATGTTTTTTAGACAATTTCAACACGACAACATGCTCAATATCACAAGATCATAATAGTAAACTCACCATGCTCATCAAGTACAAAACCATAACTATTATAAGCAATTTGCTTCACAGCACATATTCTCAAAATCGTACTCAACAAGTTCAAAATATATCAGAGAGCTGACTCATTCAATATTCATAATTAAGTAGTTAAAGTATACAACATGCTAACAAACAAGCAAACAGACCCCATATGTACAATTCTACTTACCTAATGCGATCCTAAGATAGTCCAAGAGATTTCCTAAACAAGGTAGACAAAGTTTAGGAATCAAAACTGAGTTCGATGACTTTTATTTGAAAGAGAAAAAGTGTTCAAGAGGAACTTTCTTACCCAAAATCACCCTTAAGCTGAGTTTGAACACTTCGAAACTAAACTAAATCCTATAACAAAGGGTATTCAAGATTAGAGACCTATCTAAGATACTTTAGTGCAGTTCGAAAGGGTCTAGAACACACTATTACCTACCGAATGCTGCCAAAGGGCCTCGAAACCTTGCTGGTTGGTGTTTGAAGGTGTTCGAACTTATTTGAAACTGCAAACCGAAAGCTTTTACTAGTTAGAACATGTATTACAACACATAAAGAGTATTCAAAAGGGTTTAAACACAACCTTACCACCTTAAACTCACCAAAATAGCTCGACCCTTGATGAAAAGTGTTCGAAGGGACTCCGAATTAGTTCAAACTACAACGAAGACACTTCTAAAGGTTAGAAACTATATCACAACACTTTAAGTGATTTGCAAAAAGGATGAAGTGTGCTGAAACTTACCGAAAGAGCCCTTACGCTTGATGTTTGTTGTTCGAATGTGTTCGAATCGATCCTAAACTGCAAACTAAAGTTCCTACATATTAGAACCAAAGCTACAATACTTAAATTGATGCTATAGCTTACAGATTAGTGCTGAAAGGACTAAAAAGCTTGCTGTTTGGTGTTCGAATGAGTTCGAATTCTCTTAAAAAAGCCCCACAGACATTGGGTATTCCAAATTAAGGCTGGTCGGAGTGTGGGTCTTGACTCCAACATGTTTTGAGGTTCAAAACTGAGTGGGCAATGCTGGAAATCACGTTTTTGGCAGCAAACGAATTCGAATGCGGGCTGGTCAATGTCCAAATGAGCCTAAAATCCCAAATCAAAGGTGTTTAAGGTATGGGTAATCCCAATCTAAGTTCGTTTGGGCATGGGTATGTGACAAACCTTGTTGAAAAGAAGGAAATCGCGCAGAACAGCCCGGACCTTACAGAGAAAACATTTCAAACCGTAGCAAATCCACAAGTCTTCAACCATGATGCTCGAATCTGAAAGTTGTGGCTCCTTCTGCTATTGTTCGTGGCTATTGCAGGTCGTAGATCGGAACACTCTAAGATGAAGGAAAAATGAGAGAGATGGGGGTGGGCGGCTAGGGCATATGTGAAAGAGGGGGAAGAAGATGAGAATGGAGGCTAGGGTTTTTCATTTGTCTTTCACTTTTGTTTTTCTATTATTTAACTCCTCCCAAATGAAAAAACCAATAAGTAAAAGGGAACATTCTAGAACTTTGTAAATTAACAATTTTAAACTCTAAAAGATTTGAAAAAAAAATTCTAAATGATTGAGGACTAAACTCACAAAATTAAATTTCCCAAATTAGAACTGTAACGAATAACTGAGTCTAAATATTCTAAAATACCCTGATTTTATAACTCGGGGTGTTACAAATTTAAACCAAAATAATTCAGTAAAAACTAATTGAATAAGCACCTTAAAATATGCTAGAAATATAGAACAATTTTCTTAAGCATGCATAGTCACAAAAATAATTAAATAACGAAAATTTAAAAGAGTAGAGAGGAAGAGTAACACCAGAGATTTTTATAGTGGTTCTGAAATTCCTACTCCACTCCACAAGACTTCTTCTTGGGTATTTTACTGTGACGGTTCTCTTACGAGTGAGAACTAAATCGATTGCACACTCTTTTTATGGGTTCAAGAGTCAACCCTCAACTGATCCTCTTGCAGGTCTAGGATCCACCCTATATCAATTTAATTTTTAAAACGAGTTCAAGATCAAACCACTATGATCCTTTTAAACAGGTTCAAGATCAAACCATTACAAATCCTTTTTCGAGTTCAGGATTAAACTGTTCACTCAAAATTCTAGGGGGCGTTTGGAGCACTGTTTTGGAATTAGAACCCTTGAAATCAGAACCCTGGAGGGTTTGTTCTAGGGGTTTTGAAACCCTGAGAATCAGAAAACAGTGTTTGGGGTGCAGTGTTCTGAAGTCTGAAAATTAGAAAATAGTGTTTGGAGTGCATTGTTCAAAACCATGGGGCTGTGTTTCAAACCCATTGGGTTTTGAACACAGTGGTACAAACAACATTTTGAATTTGGATTCCAAAACCATCCAAACCCAACACAGAGCTCCAAACGCCCCCCAAGGTGTACCCACACCTTAGTACAAAACCCAATTGAAAGATGAAATTAAAATCCCACAAAAAAAAAAAAGCTCTCACTAGAATAGATACACAAGTTTGAAACACTCAAAATTATCTAATCCTCACAAAAAGATAATCTCTGACAAAAAGATTATAGTAAAGATGAAGCTTTGAAGAATGGTTAACAATGGAGTATTGGAGAGAGCCTTTCAATAAGTTTGGGAGAAGAGAGATTATGAAAAGAGAGGGAAAAAGAGGTTTAAATAAAGTTCAAAATTAGGGTAAAATTTGGGCCATTGGATCTAGGTTAAATAGATCAAGGGTGGAAGAAATTTGGGAGGAAAATAGTAAAAGAATGATTAAAAAAAGACTCCAACGGTCTTAAAAAATGACCATGTGCCGCAATGTTATTCGTATGCGTCATTACAAACAGTTTTTCTCAATCTTCTTTTGGCCATAACTTTCTTGTTTGACATTCGATTTGAGCGATTCAAAATGCGTTGGACTGTCTTTTCGAGCTCTACACTGTGGACACTTTAAAACACTAAAATCATTAAGTAATTTAAAGATTTATTATCATCAAAACATATGGTCGTGTGATAATACGAATAAACTACATAAATATTTTATCAAGTGATACAATTGAGTTAGGAAAATATGATGACAACATACTCAAAATAAAACTCACAAAGGTAATATTTTAGATTTTGTATATATATAATGATTGATAAATATTTAACTAGGCGAATACATTAAAAATGACTATTGAGAGAGTTTAAAAATGCAATACAAGATCATAACAAATGTGTTGATGAAACATAAGACACAACAATGTTGCATTACATATCATACAATAAATTATATGATCAATTTATTGTATTAGTTCTAATATATTTTAATCCCTTACAACAACCAGCAGGTTACAATTTATATAAATCCCAAGAAAAGAAAAAAAGAATTGACCATAGATTACTCATAGTAGATACATTTTTTAAAAACAAATTGACTATATCCATTTCACAAAAGCAAATTGACTATATCTATTTCACTTTGATTTCCTACCGATTCTCATACTATATGAAAACTTCATTCTAAAATTTAGTTTTTAAATTATTTTAAATGATTAAATTTAATTTTAAATTATTTTAAGTTAGATATTTTTTAAATTAGAAAAAAAAGAGATTCACGTGGAAATATTTAAAATTAAGTTTAAAATATCATACTTTTAAATTAAAATTGAGATAATGGGTTAAATTAAAAGTTTATTCTCTCAATTTTCAAGTTTGTATATAATAAACCTCTAAACTATCAAATTTATTTAAAATTATAGTTTATTAAATTTGAAAAAAAAATCATTATTTGAATTAATTAATTTTTAATGTATTTATATTCATTAGTTTTTATCATATACATACTTTTTAAAATATTTTACATGATCCCATTTGATTTTTAATTATTTTCAATTCTTCAATTTTTAAATCAAGAAAAAAAATTCACATGAAAATATTTAAAATTAGATTTAAGATATCAAATTTAAAATTAAAATTGAGATATTATGTAACGCCCCATAGACCTACTTGTCTTAAACTGCTTCTAAGAGTGAAGACTATCCACATAGACCAACGAGTACTTTCAACATCTAGAAAAATTCGTAGGAGGTCATGGAGTTACATATTAGGTTAAATTCAAAGTATAGTCTCTAAAATTTAAAACTTTGTTCTAATAGATTTCTAAACTCTCAAAATCATTTAAAATTATACTTTATGAAATTAATTAATTTTTAATGTGCATGTATATATATGTGCGCGTAAAAACTTTTTAAAATAATTTACTCAAGATTCAAAAACATTTGTGTATATTAATATATGCACGCAATGTAATGCCCGGCTTATTTAGGAGTTTAAATTTTGAATTTTGGAATTAAGTGGAATGATTTTCATTTGGAAAGTTAAATTTGAAGGTTAATTTGAATTTTAGAAAGAGAAAAAGGGTATATTTGGAATTGAATAAGTTGTTAAGGGAAATTTTGGAATTTAAGTTTTGGTCAAGGGGCAAAATTGGAAATTTGTTTTTAGAAAAGAAGAACCATCCTTATCCCTCCAATTTCTTCTTCTTCTTCCTCTCTTTCCCGTGGTTTCTCTCTCTCTCTCTCGGCCGAACACCCATCCACTGCCTTCTTCTTCTTCTCCGACCAGTCCTTCACCGCCGGCTCTCTTCACCTCCTTCTTCTTCTTCTTCCGTCAGTCGCGAGCAGCTCGCCGGAGTTGATCCTCGCCGCCGGCCCTTCTCCTCTTTCTTCCTCGTCTTCGTCGAACGACAGCAGCTTCGCCGGAGCTCACGCTTTCTCATACCCGAACTCACCATCGCCGGAAGACGCCAGAGCCTGGCCTGCAGCTCGCGAACGCCGGCTCTTCCTTCTTCTTCTTTCTTTTTCGGCCGACCGTTTCCTCCTTCTTCTTCGTCTTCACCGAACAGCAACTCAGATCGCGCCGGATCTGCTCGCAAATGCCTCACCGGAGTTCACCGGAGTCCTGAGCGCACCAGATCTACTCAAAACGAACCCTCACGCTCCGATCGGAAGTCCCATACGCCGCGGCACGCGCCGGCCACGCGCCGCCGTCCGCCGCGGCACGCGCCGCCGTCTCCGATTCCAATTTTCGAGCCTGAACAGTCCCGGTTACGATCGTGTTACGATTTGGGTAATTTCGTTACTCAATTGAATTTAATTAAGGACTTTAATTGGATCGATCGATAACCAATGGACTTAATTTCAGGATATCGATTGGAGGATCAAACTATCGAATTGGAGGAGATCAGAGTTTGGAAGAGATTCTTATTGCTAGAATAATATTAATTATTCTTTTCGAAGTAAGTAGTTATTTGGATTCAAGCCCTTTAAGTTGTTATTTGAATGTGATTATTGTTTGAAATGTATGAATTATGAAAGGATTGCTCAATAACTGTGTTATAAAGCAGATGATGGTTAGTGGTTTTGTTTGGGAAATGTTTGAGCTAAAAGCGATCTTAGAATGTAACTAGTAAGAAATTAAGGGCATAAGTTCGAATTAAATGAGGTTAGCTTGTTTGGCACCTTAAGGCATCGCCTAAGGTTGTGATTGGGCAAGTTTGGGAACTTTTGTGCATGGTCACAAAAATGCATTGGTGATTGTTTGTGGAAGGTGGGCTTGTAACATATGCTACGAATAACTCTTCAAAGGAATGTGGAGTGGGTCGTTCTAGGGTTGGCCTAAGAAGAGGGTAGCCTTTCGGATTGGTCCGTTAGGATTTTCGTTTCGCCTATAAATGTGTATGAGGCGTAAGACATTTTAGTTGTTGGAAAGGCTGGGGGGGGGGGGGGGGTTGTCCTCCCTGTTACTGTGAATTAGGGGATGTTCCCCTTAAGAGTGTTTGAAACCTCTGGGCCAACTTGTGACTGTGATTTGGGCATGAAGGTGAATGTAATGAGGTGGATTGACCCAAAAGGTTCCTAACGTGTTGTGAAAGTACGAAAACCCGTTAGATTGATGCTTCCAACCCTAATTCTGTTGTTTCGTGCGAGTTTGTAAGCCTAGAACGCCTGTGATGTGATGAGCATAGGGATGCGTTCTCTATTGCCGTGTGCCAGCTTAGGGGATGTGTTCCCTGGTTGCCTGTGTGGCTAATGAAATGAGTGTGAGGGTTATAGACCTTCACGAGTTGGGTTCTAGGTTACAGTACTCGCAGTTATGGCTCGAAGATAGGGTCGGGAAGTGTTAAAAGTTGTGGAAGGATGAATTGGACTTTTGGAATCACTGAAGGAAGTATTCGAAAACTAAGTACGGGCCAGGTTGTGAATGTGGTCCAGAAATAACAAATGAATTGGGTATGGTAGATTACTCTGGAGATTCCAAAAGTAGTACGAAAATGCAAGGAGCTTGATAAATAAGAGCCACCTGTCTTTATGTCTCTCCTGGGCGAGTCTGTAACTTTAGGTTGACTAGATGTGATGAGAGTGAGGGATTGTGTTCCTTCACTGTGGAGCTAGCTTAGGGGTGATTCCCCAATTATGTTGAGCATAAGGATTGTGATCCTTATGGCCTGTGCGCTAGCTTATATGTGATTCCCCACTGTGTTGAGCGTAATGATTGCGATCCTTATGGCCTGTGGTGCTAGCTTAGGGGTGATTCCCCACTGTGTTGAGCATAAGGGATGCGTCCCTTATTGCCTGTATGCTAGCATAGAGGGGTGATGTTCTATTGTATGGAGGCGTGAGAGTTATTTTCTTTCACGGCCTTAGTCAACCTAAGTTACATGGCTCGTTGGTAGTGCTCGAGACAATGCCTTACCGGGATGGACTCAGGTAGAGTGTGCGAGCGATAGTTGGATGGTTGATGAGTTGAGATTAAGAAGCAGATGTACGTGCCAGGACAACTATTGTGTTGATGATGCTAGCAAAAGGGGCGTTATCCCCAGAGTAATGAGTTAGGGGGCGATTCCCCTAGAGTGTTGATGAGGCTAGCATAGGGGCGTTGTCCCCAGAGATTTGTGACGAGCATAAGGGTTGCGATCCTTATTGCCGAGGGTGCTAGCATAGGGGCGAGGACCCCAGAGATTTATGTTGAGCATAGGGAATGCGTTCCCTAGCGCCTGTGAGCTAGCTTAGGGGTGATTCCCCACTGTGTTGAGCATAGGGATATGTTTCCTATTGTCGTGTGCTAGCTGAGAGATGATTCCCCATTATGTTGAGCGTAGGGAATGCGTTCCCTAGCGCCTGTGTGCAAGCCTATGGGTGATTTATCTAATGAGATGAGTGTGAGGGTTATATACCTTCACAGGTTTGGGTTCTAGGTAATAGGACTCGCAGGTATGACACGAAATTAGGGTCAAATAGTAGTGAATGTTGTGAAAGGTTAAATGGACCTTTAAATTAGTAGAAGAAAGTATTTGAAATCTAAGCACAAGTGTGAGTAAGAGCTTGGTATGATTTCTTTGAACATTGGACCCTTAAGTGGGCTACTTACTGAGTATGTTTATACTCATGTTTGCTACTTTGTTTGTTTTGCAGATTGTGTACAATCTCGGGTCGGATGATGCAGGTGACGACTTGACGAGACTATGGAGACTCCATCCAATTCCCTTTCCTTGTTTTTCATTCTTAGTTTTGTTTCCTTGTTCCTTGATGTATGTTTGGTCTGTAAAACCTAAATACTCTTTAGTTATCGTGTATTTGGTTAGGGTTTCCTAAAATCCTGTGTATGATGTGAAGCTCAGCATATTTGTCGTAGTTTGTTGGATGCTGAGCGTATTATCTGAGTTATTGAAGTGTTTTCATTCTTATCAGGTTGTTGTAAATTTTGGTTTTCTCCTAGTTACACCGTCATGCTGCCGAAATTTTCGGGCATGAGCGAGGTAACTCGGTCGTGCTTCCGCTTTAGCGTGTTGTAGTAGGTTCGGGTCTTTACACGCAAAATTCAAATTGAACTAAATTCTAATAGCTAGATTTCAAGGTACTAAAAATTAAAAGGGAAAAAATTAATTTTGACCCTAAACTTACCAGGTTGTATCAATTTTAACCCTAAACTTTCAATTTTAGCAAATTAGACCCCAAACTTGCACAAGTATTGCAATTTAAACCTTTGGTTAACTTTCCATTTAAATCTCCGTTAAAGCACGTGATTGACTATTTCTTCCTTATTATTATTATTTTTTTAATTCACATTGCACCTAATTAGTAGGTTTCTTTTCTGAAATTTGTTTGGATATGTTTCGCTTAATAAAACATTTTTTTTGCTTACCAAAAACTTTCGGGTTTCAACAAAAATTGTAAGTTTTGGGAGATTTATCGAATGGTTCATCTTCAACATTGATTTGTTAATGTGCTTTATTTCTTTTGGAATTTATTAGTTTTGAGTGAGATTCTTCTACTACATTTATTTATATTAGTGAGTTTTCTTGCTTTTTTGTTTTATTAATTGAATGGTTTTTGTAAAATTGATTTGCTAGGACTTTATTTATGCTGTAAAATTTTCTTTGGACTATTCAATTCCATGTAAAATGTTTTATTAACTCCATTCAATTTAACTGAAGCATGTGCATGCTTCATTAATTCCTGAACGATAGATGAAAAATTTTCAATTTAATTGAAGCATACCATTCAAAATGTTATTTTCATTTCACAAAATATGTATAGCATTTAAAGAAAACCTATATCATTAAAAGAAACATTCAATAACAAACATACAAATTAGAATCCCAACCTGAATACACTTCATTATGATAATCAAGTACACTCCAAACATATAAAGTGCTATCCTAGAGCTAAAATTCACAAAATACACATTTGTTACAGTATGTAAATAATATACTTAATCACTTAGCATACTTCGATGCATTCAACACTACAAAATTAATAAGTACTTTGTGGAGCCAAAAATTGCAAAGTTCATAAAGCTTCCTTTACAAAATTTACAAAATTAACAAGTGTTGTCATTGATTTCTTTCCTCTTCTTCTCTACCCCTCCGTTCTGCTTCCTAATATGTTTGGGCATTGATTGGAATGTGTTGTTTGACTTTGTAAGGAGACATTAAGAATCAATAATATACATTAAAAAAAAAACCATAGTTCAAATTTGTGTATATAAACAACCAAATTAAGTTTAAGTATCCTATCAACCTTAGAAAGTATCCAACAATTGGAAACAAATTTACCTGTTGTGTTGATTGAGATCATTGTTGACCTACAAAAATGGGTTGAGAAGATTGTTGCCTTGCAAATGTAGTCAACTATGTTGTAGCCTATAAAATTGAGCATAAGTTTGTTTCGAAAGTTCATCTTCTCGAGAGAAATTTTGATTACTGATGCAATTTGACCCAAAAAGAAAAGAACAAAAAAAAAAAAGAACAGAATTTTGCCGATGTAAAAAACTAGCCCACGATTAACAAGATAAAGATCAATGTAGCAGCATAAATCCAACTGTGTAAACATCAGAAAATCAGTCCACAATATACAATTTGTGTTTCTACTCACAATCAACATACAAATTAAAAAGAATCAACCACAATTTAAAAAAAAAAAATCAGTCCACAATTATATAAAACCAACTAACTTGTGCTGGAATTTGTTGTAAATGTTGGCTTGAAGAAGAATTAAAGTAGTCAACTCTTCTTGATTGTATTTGCATTAATAATCCTCGATCTACGCATTAAAAACAATTTGTCAAACATTTCTAAAAATATCACCCGAAAAACAAACTTACTTCTGTTGGAATTGTTGGCAAGATTGTTGGTTTGAAGATGGATTATAATGGTCGATTCCCTCTACCCGACTTGAGTCAAATTCTGGTGTAGGAACAAATCCCATGAATTGACCTCCTTTCCTTTTTATCTAAAATAATTAATCATAAAATTAGTGATGCTATTGAAGAAAAAAAGAAAAAAAAATTACAATCAATTGAAACTTACTGGCATCTTCATCCGTGAAGATTTCGTGGTGTGGTGAGGTGTACTTTTATTTTGTCCTACAATGCCCTTGCATCCCCTTACATTGTGACCATCTTTGCCACATCTACTACAAGTCATTGTAGTTTTTGTCCTACCAAGTTTATGAGGTTTACTTACCTCATCCACTGCCCTCTTTCTTTGTTTCTTAGGCCTTCCAGGTAGTTTCCTTATGATTGAAGTAAGTATAGGTTCCTTGTCAGTAGATGGCCACATATCTATCCCGTTAATTGGTTGAATATATTGAGAATATGATGAAAAGAATGTTTCCCTATGGAAATATTTATGAACGTAATTCTCTGGGCTTCCTCTGACAAACCAAATGCATTGAATGGCATGTGGACATGGCACTTCAGTAAGTTCCCATTTGTAGCAACTGCACGTGTACTTACCCAAATCCACAACGTATTGATACCTCCCATTCTCAACTTCAAACCTTTCTTCACCAGATAATCGAGGTGCCCAATTTATTGCAAGATCCTTATTCCTTTCTAGTTTCATTTGGATTTTTGGACATAAAACACCAAAATGTTTAGCTAGTTGCTCTCTTTTTTTGTGAACCCTCCCCATAAGTTTCTTCCTAATCATTTCCATCATCGACAATATAGGTTTGCTCCTAGCTTGGAGGATATAAGAGTTGAAACACTCACTCAAATTGTTAAGAAGCATATCGCATTTGACATGAGAATGAAATGCATGTCTTGACCAATGGGTAGATGGAATTGCTTTCAACCAGTTATATGCAGCCATATCAATTTGACTAAGTTTTTTAAGTTCATTCTCAAAATCAGTTCGTGTAGTAGCCTTTGCAGCATTCCAAATTGCGTCCTTATACAATTTACCTTAAAAGAATGAATGAATGAAATTATTAATAGTTAAACACCTAACCTTAACTCATAACAACGTTTGAAATTAATAAATTTAATTATTTCCTAACCTTTAAATCTTGCCTTAAAATTCGCATACAAATGCCTTACATAGAATCGATGCTCACATCCTGGTGCAACCATTTCGATTGCTGGAATGAGACCCTAAAAAAAAGTAAAAATATATTGAAGTATGCAATTTAGTAAGAATTGAAAATTAAAAGAATAGACCTCTAATTACCTTTTGTTGGTTTGAAATAAATGTCCAGCCATGCTGTCTTCCATCTCCAATGTCATTAAAGAGCAACTCAAGGAACCAAACCCAAGACTCTTTGGACTCACTTTCAACTACTGCATATGCTATTGGAAACATTCCGTCATTTGCATCGATCCCTATAGCAGGTAACAATTGTCCTTGACATTGTCCCTTTAAGTGGCAACCATCTAAGCCAACTATAGGCCTACAACCACTCAAAAATCCTTTCTTACACGCATCCAGACACATGTAAAGTTTCTTGAACACTAGTTGGATCCTATTTACTTGGCAGTCCACACTCATAATACATGATGACCCAAGATTTGACCTTTGAATTTCCTCGCAGTACTCCCATAATTTAGCATATTGTTCTTTGGAAGTACCCTCAATTGTCTTTATTGCTATCTTTCTTGCTCTATATGCTTGATGTCGTGAAATATTTATGTTGCACTTCTTCCTCACAGCATCAACAATTAACGTCCATTCCCAATTAGGTTGACTTATAAACCTATCCAGAAAGGCCATTGCAATCCAACTAGATTTAGCCATACGATTAGTCACCTTCCTATGACATGTGTGCTCATTCATCAACGTTTTAATTTGAAAAGTATTTTGTTTTTGCATATTTGAAGCATGTAATCTCCAAGTACATCCATCTTGACACGAAACAGTCACCCTCCTCTTTTCAGTTCTCACAAATTTCAACTCATAACCATTTTGTAAGCCATACTCCTTCACAGTTGTTTTTAGTTGATCCTTTGATCCAAAATTCATACCTAATTTGAATTTTACATCCTTGTCTAAAGGATTGAACTCTGGCCAACACTTTTCCCCTTCATCACTAGAGTTATGAGGCGAGTGTAGCTCATCAGATGAAGCATAATCTGATTGCATCTCTTCTTGTGATCCTGAAGAATCTAGCAAGTCCTTATTAAGACCCTTTTTTGTTTCTTTGCTACCACCTCTATGAAATTCCTCATAATATGTATTCTCATTAAAACTAACCTCATTATTATCCACATTCTCATCAAATAGGATATCATCAAGCATTTCATAATCACTATCAACAATATCATTCAGCTCAATGCTCCTATCACTAGAGTCTTCTCCACAAGAAAAATCATCATCTAATCCTATATGAATATCATAGACCTCATCGCCTTCTACCACACTTCCAAGATCACACCCCTTCCCAGCTTACTTGCCTAACCTAGGAAGAGATGTAAAGACAGAGACAATCAACCCTCTTACTAGCTCTCCCTGACCATCCCAACATATACCTGAAAATGAAGGCAACCCAACACGTTTGAATAAGTAAGTTTGAAACGCTCAAATACACATATGAGCAAGACACATTCACTTTCAGTACTATGTTCTTTAATAAGTCATAACATTTTATAGTTATTACAACCCCGCTAAAATGCTTTTACTACAAACTATATACATAAGAAAGTGTATATACAAGGAGCTAAAACGGCGTGGTGGCAAACAGGTCTTGTCAAGGCTAAGCATCGGGAACTCGTCTGCTACCTGGAAAGAGAAAACATAATGAAAACATGAGCTGGGAAGCCCAGTGAGTGTCTATCTTAAAAACATTATAAGCTCAAAGGTGAAGCATAATGATGGACAAGCTACAAGTTAGAGATAACTTATCACTTATTTGTAAACATAATCAAACCATGCTACCCATTTACAGGTTTAAGTCACCACATTATGTATAGCATAGAAACTCATAATATAGTACCATACTGAAGAATAGACATTTCAAAAGCGTAGAAGCTCATAACAATAAAACTCATAACATGATACCACTTTCGAACCTTAGCTGTGGTAGAGTCATCTCTATACCAACAACGTTCATACCTCTCTCACGTGCACGTGGAATGCCATTGAACACACTGGTCTTCCCTAATACCTTCTCTATGTCCTTCAGTATTGGGGTTAGACCAGTTACTACCCGAATACCTTCTCTTTGTCCTTCAGTATCGGAAATCATGATTCCTCCCTCCCAAGTACCTTCTCAATGTCCTTCAGTACTGGGGGTTAACAACATACCGGGGCATACTTTGATTACCTTGGAAATCATGTTTTGATAACACAAACAACAAATTCTCAACATTTGCACTTTCCCTTTCTAAACATGTTTCCAAGTGGATTTACACAAGGCATTTTCTAAAGGAAGTCATACTTCTATAATTTAGTTTCCATGCTTGAATGTGTAGTTACAAACTAATTCAAATCATGCTTAAGTTTCATCAATGACATTCTATTAAAAGCTCCATGAAAAATATACAAAAGTAAGTCAAGCATGTCTCAATGATCAACATTTATGCTTTTGAAGAAAAACAAAGGTCAAGCATAGTTCTAAAATAGAATCACTCACAATCACCAAAAGGGTTCCAAGGATTATAAGCTATTCCTATCTCCGTTTGCCCTGAAAAAGAAATTAATAACATTAATTCCTTTCCTTATACACCTTAAAAACATATCTAATTCAGTCCCATAACTCAATTCATAATAACCATACGCACTTGGGTGTAAGGTATATAGAAATGGAAGCACATCTCCTTCAATCTCTTGCTAGCAGTTTTTTTTTTCTTGCACCTAAAATTCCAGGTTCAACTTTCAGCTTGGGTTCCTCAAAATTTAGCAAAACAACTACCTAATATTTTTTGATAAACCTCAAGTACAACATCTTAACTTACTTACCTCAAAGTTTCAGCTTCTAATTCCTCCTCAAGAGCTCAAAAGAAACTGATTTCTTCACACTGTTCTGCTACCCGAGAACTGTGAACACCTCTCGGTTTTCTACAATTTTTACCTCCTTCCTCTTCGTATTTTCAAAACAGCCGCCCACTGTCGTATTCTACACTCAATTTATGAGATTTTGACTCAAAAATCATTGAATTTGGTGCAGTAAATTAAGAGATATGGCTCAAAAGAAACTGATTTCTTCACACTGTTCTGCTACCCGAGAACTGTGAACACCTCTCGATTTTCTGCAATTTTCATTTCCTTCCTCTTCCTATTTTCAAAACATCCGCCCACTGTCGTATTCTACACTCAATTTATGAGATTTTGACTCAAAAATCATCGAATTTGGTGCAGTAAATTAAGAGATATGGCTATTTGAAGTTGATCCTCTTCCAAAAGCTTCCAGCTGGACAGCACCTACTTGCCAAAGACAAATCCGTGGCTCCACAAATTTTTGCCAGCTCCTACTTCCTCATTTACATCTTAATCCCCTTTTTTAAAACACCAAAACAAGCCAATAAATTCACCTAACACATTTAGCCAACTTTACTTAAGTTTGTGAGAAATAAGGACTTTCATTCAATACATAATGCACCTAAAATTTACCCAACTTGTTAATGACCTTAACTTACTTCAATTCAACTCTTAATATGCTTATTCAATGGCTTACCTATCTCCTTATGAAGATTTATACACATTATAGTTCACAATCCAAAAGATTCCCAAATCCCATCACGACATCTTTTAGTGCAACCTATATCAATTTGCATATGTCAAAACATCATATATGAGCACAATATGATCAAAAGAGAGTTTAGGGCTTACATCTAATATCTTTCCTCCCTGTATGTTCTTCACCTATTTCTTCTACTTGACAATAAATATTTGACTCTAGTATATTATCACTATCAACATGGTCAACATATAGGTGAAGTTCTTTAATTGAAGTAATACTCTTTATCATGCTTATAATATCACCATCAGTTAGTAACAATCTAAGTCCATTTTCAAAATCTAACCCAGGTATCAAATAGTATAATTTAGTCCACTGCTCCACTCCAAACTCCCTAAGCATCCCCTCAATCTCTGGAATTGATATCTCATCTGTACTACAATTTACGGCCTCCCTAACATTACCCCCAACATACAAACGTCTATCTCTATTCACAAAATGGCCCCCATAATGCATAAACATAGTAAATATCACCTCATTCATCTGCAATAAAGACCACATTAAGCAAATTATCATTCAATATAATACTAGTCACATAAAAAAAACATTCATAAAATTTGTTCAATTAAATAATTTCATGATCCAAAAAGAAAATAACATTAAGCAAATTAGCAAAAACCTATTACATTGGCATGCTATGCACAAAAAGAAAACAACAATATAAATACCACAAACAAAAAACCCCACAAAGTTCTCATAGTGAAAGAACAACTAGAGAATCGAAATCAAATAATGTCAATCCACCTCAGTAAGTATGTTGAACAATGCTAGTTGTTTTGAGGTTGTACTCCAGCCCTTGTATATTTCCTACGAATTTTCTTCAGCCCAACTTACCCAACTTACTCACCATGAATCAAGGCAAATCACAATAAGTTGATTTCTTTCCAATCTGTGAGTCAAGGCAAATCACAACAAAATGGTTGCATATCTTTTAATTTAGTTACCTTATACTAATTCTTTTCCTTCTGCACATTTCCTTATTTTTCCTCCCAAGTCAGTGTGAAAGGACAATATTTAAGTTAGCCTTGTAATAAAAATGAATACATAAAAATGAATACAGACTTTCTTGTTGAGTTTGAGGAACAACAAGGAACAACAAGAAAAATGCTGCAAAGAGGAGAAAAAAAAAACCAAAATTGCTTTGCTTTTGTTTCCTACACTTGCATGTTCTTTTAACTAGCAGTAAAAAACAGCAGCAAAAAAAAACCCACCAAGTTCTAAGCAATAAGAAAAAATCCGCAAACATTAGAAGAAAAAAAAAAACTGCAAAAAGAAACTTACCTTTCATCTAAACAACGAAACCCTCAAACACAGCGCGAAGAAAATGAAAGAAAACCCATGTACAACTTCTCAGCAACAACAAAATACTAACATAAAGGAAACATTAGAAGAAACCCCAAAAATCAGAGGGAAAAAGTCCCAAATTTGTATTTTCTTTGATTCTTCTGCTTAGCAACAAAAGAAAAAATCGTTCTCACCTTTTGCACAAACGAGACTCTTCTCCTAGAATGATTGAGTGTCCCTTTTTCTCCTCCCTAATCGATTGAATGTCCTCTCTTTGTCCCTCTTTCAGTTCATAGATCGATTGAAGAAAACGTGTCTATTTGAGTTTTCTCATGAAAAATCTTCTCCAACAAGTTTCTCTCATGCAAACTCAACCCACACGTGTAAATACAAAATAAAAAAAGAAAAGGATCATCACGTGATTGTAACGGTGGTTTAAGGGGAAGATAACAGAAGGTGTATATTACAACACTTTTGTAAGTTTGAGGTCTAATTTGATGAAATTGAAAGTTCAGGGTTAAAATTGATACAATCTGCCAAGTTTAGGGGTCAAAACTGATTTTTGCCCAAATTAAAATAATATGTAATTACAAATATTGCAAAAAAAAAAGAAAAAAGAATTTAAAACTAAAAGAAGCACAAACCCAACACCACTTATGCCCCTTCTAGGCAACAAAAAAAACATTAATTTTTTATATTTCATATGAAGCCAAATATAAATATATAAAACAAACAATAATTTGAGAGGGGCTCACATGTCCTTTTGGCTCCTATGCGTGGATATGCCGTTGCTAAGACCTATTACACTTCTAAATTTTGGGGACCTATTAGATGAAAAATTGAAAGTTCAGAGACCTATTACACACTTTTAAAAGTTTATTAAGTATGATATAAATATACACTTTGACCATGATATTAAAAAACCATATGGTCTAGTAAAACAACAATTTGACTATAGACTACAATTAACGTTCATTATGGTGTTTTAATTTTTAGACCATAGTTGTTAACATTGTAGTCTATAGTTCGCATTTAGACCACAGTTTTAATTGACTAAATTTAAATTTTAGACCATGGTTTTATATATCTATAGTTAATAGTATGCTTTTAGAACATTTTTTTTTATTAACTGTTGTGTAAAGAAAATTTGTACGACACAAATTTAAAACTAAGCTTAGTATAAAGATACACTTTCGACCATGGTGTTAACAAACCATGGTCTAAAGTAAAACAATAATTTGACTGTAGACCACAGTTAACATTAGCCATGATGTAATTGTAATTTTTAGACATCGATCGATTGTTAACACAGTAATCTATAGTTGGCTTTTAGACAATAGTTTTAATTGACCATGGTGTAAGTTTAATATTTAGACTATTGTGTTTTATATACCTATAGTTTATAGTATGCTTTTAGAACACAGTTTTCACTGACTGTGGTATAAAGTAAATTTTTATGTCATGGATTTAAAAACCCATAGTTTATAATAACAATAGGGTTTATTAAGCTTGGCATTAAGAATCACTTTCGACTATGGTGTTAACAAACCATGGTCTAAAGTAAAACAATAATTTGACTATAAACAACAATTAATATTAGCCGTGGTATAATTTTAATTTTTAGACCACAGTTGTTAACATTGTAGTCTATAGTTGGCAATTTGACCACAATTTTAATTGGCTAGTGTAAATTTAAATTTTAGACCATGGTTTTATATACATGTAGTCTATAGTATTCTTTTAGAACATGGTTTTTATTGATCGTGGTGTAAAGTAAATTTTTATGACACATTTTTAAAATTAAGCTTGGTATAAATATACACTTTTGACCATGGTGTTAACAAACCATGGTCTAAAGTAAAACAATAATTTGACTATAGACCACACTTAAGCCGTGGTGTAATTTTAATTTTTAGACCACGGTTGTTAATACATTAGTTTGTAGTTGACTTTTAATTAGATCATAGTTTCAATTGACCGTGGCGTAAGTTTAATTTTTAGACCATGGTTTTATAAACCTATAGTTTATAGTATGCTTTTAGATCATAGTTTTCACTAACCGTGGTGTAAAGTAAATTTTTATGCCATGGATTTAAAAACTCATAGTTTATATAAAAATAGGGTTTATTAAGCTTGGCATATAGAATCACTTTCAACTATGGTGTTAACAAACCATGGTCTAAAGTAAAACAATAATTTTACTATAGACCATGGTTAACGTTAGCCATGGTGTAATTTTAATTTTTAGACCACAGTTTTTAACATGGTAGTCTATAGTTGGTTTTTAGACCATGATTTTAATTGACCGTGGTATAAATTTAATTTTTAGACCATGTTTTTATATACCTGTAATCTATAGTATGATTTTACACCATAGTTTTTATTAACCATAGTGTAAAGATAATATTTACACCATGGTGAAAAAACTTGTAGTCTATAGCATACTTTTAGACCACAGTTTTTATTAAATGTGGTCACTAAATATGTGTATTTATTTTAGATCACGGTTAATTAAATCTCTACAACATTAGACCATGGTTTTTAAAAAACCATGGTCTTATATCTAAATTAAAGTGTGGTCTATACTAAATTTTGTAGTAGTGTGATTAAATACCATTTTGGTTTATGTACTTTGAGTCTCATTTCATTTTTAGCCCCTGTACTTTCAAATGTCTAAATTTAGTTCATGTACCTTCAATAAATCTTAAAATTATATAGTTCTTATTGTTTGTTTGAAGTTAAATTTTAACGAACTCAGTAAACTAATAACAACGTGAATGTATCCAAAATTTATAGAGAGAAGACCAATAGATTCTATTTTTTTTTAAAGTTGACCAAAAACTACGATCAAATGACTAATTTTGAATTTTGTTGAAAGTACAATGACTAAATTTAGTGATTTAAAGATATATATAAGGACTAAAACTGAATAAATCCCACAATATAGGGACTAAAATAATATTTTTTAACTTAAATAAAATTTAGATGATTTTTAGAATGCAAGAGAATTGAGTAACTTTGTCCTTGTAAGACTATGGAGACAATGCAAATGTATAGTTCGGACAAATGGTGTAATCTAAATTGCTTATTTGATGGGATGATATAGGAGGAATCCTTGTATGAAGACACAAGAAACCTATTTGTCACTTTTGTCAAACTACGAAAGAGAATTAATAATCACTTATTGAACCAACATCAGTGTCATGTTTACTCAAGTTGTTACTTTGATGACTGTGTTAAGATGTTGGTATTTATAGACAATAGTAGCTAAATGTGGATCATGTAATAATGAAAGAGTGTTGAGAAGTGATGGTTCTTCTGACTGTTTCCATACCTCACTTACTGTTCCTTTGTACTGTGTTCTATGTTTTAGCTTTCTTATTCTCTTGTTGTACTTTTGTACTGTTTTTTCCAGTTGTTTATTTGTTGGGTCTTATCCTTACTTAGTTTACCTAAGAAGCAAGCTCCTTCCTTAAATAGGAGAGCTCTTGTATGCTGTAAGTAAGAGAGATATAATACAATTCAGATTTCCTCCTTCTCTGTGCACTCCGATCAATTCTTCCCAGTTTCAATCCTGGTATCAGAGCTCCAGAATGGCTGATACTGCCTCACTCAAATTAGATCCTAAATCAACAAATGAAACTCTCATCGGAGAAACCTCCAAGGAAGACTCTATCGTCCCAACCACTGTCCACCCGAGAGTTAATATGTAAGGTGACAAAGAGAAGTATCAGTTTCGGTACAAAGATGCTTCCATCGAAAATATTCCATTCACCAGCCTTATTAATCAAACCACGTCTATTAAGCTTGATCGAACAAACTTTCTGCTTTGGCAAAGTATAGTACTACCCTTACTTAAAAGTTACAAGTTAGATGGTCATTTGAATGGAAAAACCCCCTGTCCAAACCATTCTATCATCATTTCTCCTTCATTGGATGATCCTCAAGGGTTAGTCATGGAAAATCCAGAATATGACATATGGGAGCAAATTGATCAGCTGATTGTGGGGTGGCTTTACAACTCTATGACGCCTACTATGGCAGCTCAGGTAATGGGACACTCTACAGCTCAATCCTTATGGGAAGCTATTCTTGAGCATTATGGAGTTTACTCTCGTTCTCAAGAGGACTTCAACAGACAAATGCTTCAGCAAACATGAAAGGGGAATATGAAAATGGAAGAATATCTCACTCTTATGAAAATGTACTATGACAACTTTCAACTTGTTGGCTTTCCTATGGATATAAGAAGTCTTATTTCCTATGTTCTTGCTGGATTAGATGAAGATTATAATCCTATTGTGGTGTATTAAGAAGTGTTAATCTTCCTTGGGGAAGTGTTCAGTGTGAACTTTTATCATATGAGGAAAGACAGGACAAACTTCAAGCTCTCAAAGGAAATATTTCTATTAATCAAGCCTCGGTCAACCTTGCCTCAGTGGAGAGATCAAGACCTCCAATTCAAAGTTACAAAGGAAACCATTCATTCTCAGGCCGTGGTGGAAGGTTCAGAGGAAAGAATCGATACTCATCAAACAATAGATCAACTTGCCAAATCTGCGGTAAAACAGGACATACAGCAGCTGTCTGCTATCAGAGGTATGAAAAACCTGAGTCCCAGCTTGCTGTGAATAATGTCAATTCCTCTGCACTGACCAGCTCCTCATCATCTGCACTTATGGCCTATCCTGAGACTCTTCAAGATTCAGGCTGGTACTTAGACAGTGGAGCTAGTCATCATGCGACCTCCGATCTGAGCAAATTAAATCTCAAAGGTGAGTGCTCAGGTATGAAATCCATTATGGTAGGAGATGAGACTAAACTTCCTGTGAATGGCCTTGGGTCAATTTTTCTGAAAAACAAAGAGTTACAACTAGTATTACAAGATGTCTTATATGTCCCTTTAATAAAGAAGAACCTTATTAGCATCTCTCAGTTGACTAAGGATAATGAAATCACTGTTGAATTTCATGATGTGTTCTGTGTTGTTAAGGAAAAGAAGTCCAAGGAGACATGGCTAATAGGGAAGCTTGATAATGGACTATATCGGCTAGAGTTATGTGATAAAAAAGCCTCATTCCAGATTGATGCAGTCAGAAAGGAAACTAAGAATCGAGCCCCCATGAGGGAGACAACCAACTTGGGGAGTTCCTGATATTTAAATATTAAGGATTTGACCACTAAAGATATCTATGCTTTTGTATCTTGTACAAAGAGTGTTTGGCATCAAAGGTTAGGCCATCTCTCTCCTAGAATTTTGAATCAAATCCTACTTGATTGTAATGTTTCCTTGAGGAGAAATAAAAACAATAGGTTTTGTGAGGCTTGCAAATTTGGTAAAGCTCATTAACTTCCTTTTCCACTCTCTCCTTCTCATGCAAAGCATACTTTAGATCTTGTCCATATGGACTTATGGGGACCAGCACCAGTGCAAACTCTTCAAGGGTATCAATATTATGTTGCATTCCTAGATGATCATACTCGATATACCTGGATATATCCCTTGAAACTAAAGAGTGAAGCTGCAAACTATTTTAAACAATTCAAGACTCTTATTGAAAATCAGCAAGGAACCAAAATAAAACTGATAAGGTGTGACGGGGGAGGAGAGTTTGTTCCTATAATTCAGTTTGCTAAAGAAAATGGCATTGAAGTGCAAGTGTCTTGTCCACACACATCAGCACAAAATGGAAGAATCGAAAGAAAACATAGGCACTTGGCAGAAACAGGGCTTGCTCTCCTAGCTCAAGCCCACATGCCCCTTCATTACTGGTGGGAGGCCTTTCATACAGCCACCTACTTGATAAACCAGTTGCCTTCACCTGTGATCAACAATCAAAGTCCTTACCGTATTCTTAAGCAAGAGAAACCCGATTACAAGCTCCTTAGGGTGTTTGGGATAGCCTGCTACCCTTGCACTCGACCGTTCCATCAACAAAAGTTCATTTTTCACACTGAAAAATATCTCTTTATTGGGTATTCTGATAAGTACAAGGGGTACAAATGTTTGAGTTCTACGGGCAGAGAGTATATCTCCAGGCACGTCTACTTTAATGAGGCTGAATTCCCGTACCAACATCTCTTTCCCGCCAGCCTCCTCCATTGATGAGTCCAATCCTTCATCTTCTACAATTCCTACATGGTTCCCTTTACCCTCATTACTGTCTGTCTCTCCACCTAAAACTTCCGCAGCCTTACCCTCCTCTTCAAGCTCACCATCATCTCTGTCCATTCCTACATCATCTCTGTCCTTACCCCTCACCTCTAACCAATCACCTTTGTTGCCTTGTTTGTCTCCTGCACCTTCACCTTCTTCCCCCGTCACTCCTCCCTCCACATCAACTACCACTACCTCACTCACACCTTCTATTCCACCCATAAACCACCACCCTATGACTACTCGAGCTAAATCTGGCATTTATAAACTGAAGCCTATCTTTGGTGGCTTTTCTCAAATTTCCACCCCGATTGATTGGGCCTCAGTTGAACCATCTCATTTTCGTGATGCCTGTCTCTGTCCTCAATGGAAAAGTGCCATGGATGCTGAATTTGCTGCCTTGCAACATAACCACACTTGGACTCTTGTTCCTCCCTCCTCATCTCACACCTTGATTGGCACCAAATGGGTGTATAAAATCAAACGAGATTCTGATGGCAACATTCAGAGGTACAAGGCTCGTCTAGTGGCTAAAAGGTATCTTCAAACTCTGGGTCTGGACTATGGTGAAACTTTTAGCCCTGTTATTAAACCTTCCTCCATTCGATTGGTTATTACCCTTGCCCTTACACACAATTGGACCATTTGACAACTTGATGTCTCTAATGCCTTTCTTCATGGCACCTTAAAAGAAGACGTCTACACTCCTCAGCCTCTTAGTTATGTGGATTCCCAGCATCCTACATATGTCTGCAAGCTTAATAAGGCTTTGTATGGGCTTAAACAAGCACCCCGGGCTTGGTACGAAAAACTGCGTTCGTCATTAATCTCTTGGCAGTTTTATCAGTTCTCTGCTGACCATTCTCTCTTTGTTTATCATCATGGTACTGCAGTCGTCTACCTACTCGTATATGTTGATGATCTTCTGCTCACTGGCTCTAGTTTGCCTCTTCTTCAATGCTTCACTCAGCAGCTTCAGTCTGCTTTTGCAATCAAAGACCTAGGCTTGCTTCATTATTTCCTCGGTGTGCAGGTTCATTTCAATCCATCTGGGGCTTTCCTCACTCAAACCAAGTACATTCAAGATCTTCTTGTTCGATTGAAGCTTCAGCATCTCAAAGCCGCGCATACTCCCATGCTATCGGGGAAGTAGTTGTCCAAACATGAGGGCGATTTATTTCATGATCCTCAGCTTTATCGTAGTACATTGGGGTCTCTCCAATATCTTCAGCACACTCGGCCTGATATTGCCTTCTCCGTGAATAAACTTAGTCAATTTAATCAAACTCCATGTGTTGCTCATTGGCGTGCTCTTAAACGCATTCTTCGGTATCTTCAAGGTACCCTTCATTATGGGCTGCTTCTCCAACCAACGCCTTCCTTCTCCCTCACTGGTTTTTTCGATGTTGATTGGGCCTCATCCCCTGATGATAGGAAGTCTGTCAGTGGCTATTGTGTGTTTTTTGGGTCTTCTTTGATTTCTTGGTCATCCAAAAAGCAAGCTGTGGTTGCCCGATCCAGTACCGAGTCTGAATATCGGGCTCTTTCTCATGTTGCGTGTGAACTCATGTGGCTGAAGTCTCTGCTTGCTGATCTTCGCATTCGGTTAAACGCCACTCCTATTACCTGGTGCGATAATATTTCTGCTTCTGCCCTCGCTCAAAATCCTGTGTTTCACGCTCGCACCAAGCACATCGAGCTTGATGCTCACTTTATCCGTGACCAGGTTCTCTCCCGCCAGCTCGAAATCCGTCACATTCGCTCCCAGGATCAGTTGGCTGATTCTCTAACGAAACCGTTGGCTCCTCAACTGTTTTTGACTCTACGCGACAAACTCGGTCTCCAAACTCTTCCACCTTCATTTGAGGGGGGATGTTGAGAAGTGATGGTTCTTCAGACTGTTTCCATACCTCACTTACTGTTCCTTTGTATTGTGTTCTCTGTTTTAGCTTTCTTATTCTCTTGTTGTACTTTTGTACTGTGTTTTCCAGTTGTTTATTTGTTGGGTCTTATCCTGACTTAGTTTACCTAAGAAGCAAGCTCCTTCCTTAAATAGGAGAGCTCTTGTATGCTGTAAGTAAGAGAGATATAATACAATTCAGATTTCCTCCTTCTCTGTGCACTCCGATCAATTCTTCTCAGTTTCAATCCAAGAGTCCCATGAAGTGAACCACAAAATCTTTTAATTAGCTGAGCTAGGTGGGCTAATTAGAAGATAAAGGTATACTACTACATATAGAGTCGATATGGATTTCCGAGTTGGACATGTTCGAGTAGTAGTGTACGTACCTTGTCCAGACTTGACTAAGTTGCATCAAATAGATTGGAACGATTACCAGTTACTTAGCTAGCTCTTGTCTGTGGAATGGTTCAATTATATGAGCTGCCATATTGATTGACTGGGTTGAGAATATCTCATATATATAATTTACCCCGATCACTTCTTGCTTGACTCGAAATTGAGCCAAGCAAAGGAGTGTCTTAGATGTCCTCAAAGGAGTCTCTAACAACTATTGATTGTGTTTCTTACTAGACATGACATGCCACAACCTAAAAAAGTTGTGTTTGGTAATAACTTTCAAATAATGAGCGAATATGGGCTTGGAAACACATCATGGATACATAAAAAAATGCCCAAAGTTTAGTTTTGCGAGTACTTATTATGTGATCCTAACAAAATGGAGTGACTACTTTCTACTTTCTATATTCACACGCTTACTAGAAATATCTTTACTTTAGGGGGAGATCGTGCTAGCTCTCTCTACCATCTTAGGTCCATGCCTTCATGAGCCACCTCAAGCTCAAGGCATATATGTTTGATGGTATGTAAGCAAACATTGTAGGAAGAAAGATGAGAACCTTAATGACAGTGTCGGGCGTACGGGTGTGCTGATCAGTGTTTCTAATCCTTTCCATTATAAGTGTGTTTCTATGGCATAAAAACACAACCTAGGTAAAATGCACTTTTATGTCTATGAGGTTTGAGATTGATGTCTATTTGGTCTTTAAAATTTCATAAGAAACATTTTAGTCCCTTAGATTTGCAAAATAATTGTAAATAGTCCATAACTTAAATTAAATTTAACGGAATGGTGGCTGGACCGTTATCTGATGACGTGGATTAAAGTGACATGTGGTTTTGTTTGATTATTGGACATATAAACTGAAAAATTAAACCCTTCAAGTAAAAATTAAAATAGTTTAAAATATTAAAAAATGATCTTCTCCGGTGGCTCCTAGCGGTTCATCCCAGTCCAGCCGCCCAACCGTCGGTGCAGACCAAGCCACAGCCAGTATTTGAAAAAATCTTTAGTTGAATTGATTTGGGTGTTCTTATTTTCATGTCTCTATGTGAAGGTGATTTGATTTGGGTGTTCTTATTTTCATGTCTCTATGTGAAGGTGATTGGAGATACAAACTTGCTTATCTTGCTCATTTTTAGCACAGTTTATGACTCTCTTTGGCCTACATAAACTTCTAATTAGATAAATTTGCAAGTTTAAGGATAGATAATTGGGTATTTGAAGAGTTTCACAGCCATTAGATTTTTTAGATTGTTTAGGACTCTATTTGGCCTAAACTCTATTAGATAAGATTAGATTTAGTTTTGATTTGCAATTTGAATTAGTTGATTTCAGATTAAGTTATTTGGTTTAGATTTGTTTATTTGAATTATGTTATTAAATTTATTTTGATTACTATAATAAGTCTTTTAGGTTTGTATCTAATTCTATGTGAATGGATTATGGCTGTCTTTTAGATTGGTGTTTGCATTCATTCTCTCCTTCTCCTAAAACTCTCTAAAATTAACAAACCCAAATAGTTTAACTAAAGATTTTTATTTTTTTTTAAAATTGTACTTGGTGTACGTGCGACTGGCGGCTAGATTATTGGAATGGGCAAAACTAATGCTAGGGCAAGTTGGAGAAGAATATCATTTATATTTTATTTTTTACTTGAAAGGGTTTAATTTTGAATCATTTTTTAGTTTGTTTGACAAGTAATAACATGTCAGTCAATCCATGTCATCATACACCGGTTCAATCACTATTCAATCAGGTTAAAGTTAAGTTAGAGACTATATTTAGAATCATTTTGCAAACCTGAGGGACTAAAATGTCTCTTTTGAAACCTCATAGATTAAATAGACATCAAGAGACCAAATAGACATTGATTCCGAACTTTAGGACCAAAAGTGCATTTTACTCAAAAATCTATTAAAAATTTTGGGCTACTAGTTGTAAAAGAAAAATGAAAAATTAAACTATTAATAACATGAGTTGACAGAATTTTTGGCTAGAATGCTATAAATAACCTATATAGCTTTTTTCACAGGCCATTATAGCTTTTTTCATAAGCCATTATATTAATTTTTTTGGGGTTAAAAATCACTTTTGGTCTTAAAACTTTCATGAAGGTAACAATTTAGTCCTTAAACTTTGATTTTACAATTTAGTCTCCGTCTTTCGAATTTGTAACAATTTAATTATTGAACTTTGGTATGTAATAATTCAGTCATTGTTACTTTATAATTTGTAACTATTTAATCCCTACCATAAAAAATCTCATTAAGTTAAGTGTCAATTTTTATTATGTGACTATACTTAGTCTTTGCATCTTATAAGCAGATCTGATCACTAATTAGTTTATCGATCTACATATGTATAAGAAATCTCATTAAATCTTAACAATTATGATATGAACTATAAAATTGTAATTGAAAGTAGAGAAACTAAATTGTTACATACTAAAATTTTGGGACAAATTGTTACAAATTTGAAAGTACAGAGATTAAATCGTGATAAACTAAAGTTTAGGAGCTGAATTGTTACTTCTACAAAAGTTTAGGGACTAAAAGTGATTTTTTAACCCACTTGTTTCTATGAGTTGTTAGGTCTACTTTATTGAAAATTGGATGTGACTTCAACTTATTGCCTGTGTCTTATTCATGTTCTTTCTTTTACAAATGTGACTAAATATGAAATTTAATGAAGGTTGAAAATTAACCTCGTTTCATAGCTATTTGATTTTTGATTTTTGAAAATTGTGCTTGTTTTCTCACAATTTCTCTATCGCGGTTTTCTCTACAATAGCTTCCATTTTTCTAAAAGGAAACATTTGAGTTTCTAGCGAAATTCAAAAAATGAAAACAAGTTTTTGAAAACTATTTTTTTTTTTTAAATTTTTAAAATTTGGCTTGATTTTTGAAAACATATGTAATAAGTAGATAAGAAAACATGGAAATCTATAGATGGAAGTAGTATTTGTAGGCTTTAATTTTCAAAAATCAGAAACTAAAAATCAAAAACCAAATGATTATCAAACGGGACTTAAAAAATTGAGTTTGCAATGTAAAAGGACCAACATAGAAAAGGTACAAAAGTTTGGAAACAAAAACAAACTTTCAAAAAATTCAAAGTTTTAATAGAGAAAAATGAAAGTCGGTTTAAATCACATCTTAGCTCCATAACTTTCGTACTTATTCCATTTTGCAAAACTTTTAACTGTTATTATTTAGTTCTTAAAATTTGCGTAAAAATTTATTTCAATTCTCACATTAATTTTTCATTACCCATCTAATAAGAATCCAAATTTGTTTTGATTCCAACACGTGTGACTTCTGCCGCTTGTCCATTTAAACACTTATGGTTAAAATACTATTTTGATCCTTTTACTTTTGGTTTTGTTTTATTTTGATCTATGTACTTTCAAATGTCCAATTTTAGTCCATATACTTTCAATAAAGTTTAAAATTAGTCCCTATGATAAAGTTTGAAGTTAATTTTTATCAAAATTGATTAAATAATAATAATACTTTTAACACAAGAAAAGACACAATGTGAACATACTTCTAAAATTTATAGAGAAAAAGCTAATAGAGACTACTTTTTAAAAAAAAAAAAATAAATAAATAAACTAATAGTAGGGACCAATTTTAAGCTTTATTGAAAGTACATGAATTAAAATTGGACATTTGAAAGTACATGGACCAAAATGGAGCAAAGATCAAAGTATTGGGATCAAAATGGTATTTTAACCAACACTTATTGATTGGGTGGAAAAATACAAAAGATGTACTTATATAAAATTTCTAATAAAAGTATTAAAAAGTTTCAAAACCTCAAATGATTATTATAGGGAGTTTTGAGGACTAAAAAAAATATTTAAAAAATTTAAAACAAAAGGAGAATAAGTATGAAATTTCGGCGACCATCATAGGATTATTTATTTATTTTAATGAAGATCATAATAGGACAAAAATCCTAACTGGACGTATGGGGCACTAACTAGAGTTATTAAGTCTAGAGTTCTGTTAGTCTGTGGAGTTAAATAATCTATGTGGGATGCTGAGTTGTTTAGTATGGGTTAAGAAAGTCGGTACATAGTTGTTTAGTCTGAGTTTATGAAGTCTGTGTTTGGGGTGCATAATTGTTTAACCTGGAGCTCTGAAGTCTGTGTTTATGTCGGTTATTTTTTTCTACATTTTTTTGTTGTACTATATAATTAGAAATACATTGGATATCATTTTTTCAAAATTTAAATAATAAAGATTTGTTCCTATCAAAGAAATATTTTTTTCATTTCTATTTTCACCTATTATCTAATTTAGATAGCTAGAGACATTTTCAAGGAAGTTCTTTTGAAATTATCCTAATAGAAAATTCTTGTTTTTAATTAATTCTATTGTTTTTTGTTAAAATATATAGTTTATTAAAGACAATATTTGTCCTAATGACCTAAAAGGTATGTATATATTAGTTAAAAAATTAATTGCATTGCAATGTCTGATGTTTAATGTAAAAGATTGTTGAGAAAAATCTTTGGTTCTAATTTTAACTTCAACTCCATTGCATATCTATTGCCTATGGCTTATAGAAATTTAGCATTTTATGGTTAAACTTAGTATCTATTGTAATTCCATCTTTTATGGATGTTTTTTATCTATGATTTCAAAATCTAACGAGTTTTAAGTAAATTTTATTGTTTATTATTACATGAAATTAAGTGGTATTTTTATATAAGAAAAATTAAGACGAGGACAATCATATTTTACTAGTTTTCCTATAAATTTAAAATTATCATTTAAACACAAATTTTAACAACCTGATATGCAAGTATTTTATCATTGTAATAGTCACTAATAAAACACACCCTTACCAAAACAGTCATATTTTGCAAGATTTTCTAGAATTTTGAAGTAAGTTACTTAACATCAATGTTTAAAATGTCGATATTGACGGAAATATCAAGGTTTCGATTTTGTGAAAATATCGATAGAAATACTGATAAAATATCAATGTCGATGGATAATTGTGGAAAAATTATAAAACAAAAAATTCAAAAAAAATATTTAAATTAATCACTACAACAAATTAGACCTTTAATGATGGTTTTTAAAATTCATGCTTAGAAATGATGACGGACACAAAAAAAAAATGCGCTCTAGGTATTAGAAAAAAATAAAGAGCTATAATGGTGGGCAATGCCCGCCATTATAGGTGAAAGAAAAAGGTTTTTTTTTTTTTTTTTTTAATTCCTAATCTTAATACTTTACAAATTTGTTAAACCACACACCCACCCCGTGTTTCTCAAAATCATCGCTCCATGTCTCAAAGCTCTAGGGTTTGTAGCAGAAGGCGAAACATACACAATCCAAACGAATTGGAAGGGTCTGCTTGGTAAGCAATCTGAGAATAAAATTGTGAAAACAAGAGATTCAATGAAAATAGAGTTGTATTTCATGTTTTTAGATATGTGTTTGGTAGAAGATTTAGAAATTGGATTCCAATTTTAAAAATTGATCAAAATGTGTTCAATAATATATTTATAGACCATGAAATTAGTTGTAGTTACAAAACTAAATATTAGGTTGAATATAAACCATTATTAATTAATTTATAAACATGTTTTTTGTTATAAATTTTATATAATTATTACTTTACAATATTATATAATTTATAATATATTATATTATACATATTTTAATTTAACAAAAATAAATTGAGTTTATAACATGAAATACTATATTATTAAAGTTATTTATTTATCTTTTTTTAATATAATTCTGCATTTTAAAATTTCAAATTCAAAATCTGGATACAATGAAAACATAAAAATGTTGTTTTCAGAATTTTCACTATTTGGATCACAAAATTCGAAAACAGTTTTTGAAAACACATATGCTAAATGCATATTCACTGAACTCAATGAATTCAAAAACATAAAAAAGAATCTAGATTGCCTACCAAATAGACCCTTGTTACTTTTTCAAGCAACCTAAATTGATTCATCACAAGTAAAACCCATCGCCACCATTGTTGAAGCCTTCGATTGAAGACAGGCAGTGCTCATTCACACTAACGATGAATATGGCGAGGGATTTTGCCCTCCATGAGAGATGCTCTTCGAGTAATGCTTTTCGTCTTTCGTCCCCTCCTTAAATCTGGTAATGCTTCTTTTCAAATCTCACTGCTCTTTTGTATTAGGTTATGTTTGAAATTTGTACATCTTCCCATTATTTTTATCTCTATATTAGAGAAATTTTCACTTAGCGAAGAATTATGTATAGTTTAATCAATCAATTTAAATTCATTAGGACCTGAAACCATGAAATTATATTGTCTTAATCTTATTCTTTGTAATTGTTTTTGCCAAATTTTGGTTAGGAGATTTCTCACTTGATCTCCACGTGACAATGATGGTAAATTTATAATTTGGGGGGAAGAACGCAACCTACAAGACAAGAAAAAATTGGACACTAGTGTGATGTGGACCACATAGGCTCTGATGCTTAAGTCAGAGAGAGTTTAGAGAGAGTTTAGGAGTTCTAAGAAAGTTTTCAGACTAGGATGAGGGCGAAGAATTTGCTTACCCCTCTCTCCTTAAGAGAGAGTTTAAATACCTCATTCCTTGAATTTTTTTGGGGGTTTCCTCATTGAATTGGGAACAAAAGGACCAAGTCGGACTGGATCGAGGGTACATGGGCCAAGAAAGACCATGGAAAGGCCTAAGGATGGGCTTGGCCATGTGGTCACCAAGACCTAGGTTGAGGCCTACCACGGGCTTGGCTTCGACCTAAGCCCGTTTCTTCTTCCTATCGCCTCTTGGACTGGTTTTTGTTCAGTTTGAGTCTGTTTTGATTTCGTATTAAGCTTATTTTTCCATTTAGCCCTTTATTGCAGCCTCTTTCTTAGCCCGTCTTTGTGGTCCAATTTTACCCATAACATTAACCCCCACTCCCTAGTTAGGATTTTGGATGTGAATGTGTGAGCTGAATGCATGGAGCCTGACTTGGGAGTAGCCTATTTAAAGTTTTGGAGTCATGGTGACATTTTGAGGTATGCCTCGAATTTTCCCTAGGATTGTTGTCTGACCCCATGGAGAATATTCCAATCTTCCTAGAGTGTTAGTTTCTCCATTTTTTCATAGGAATTTTAGGGTTTTTGACACTTTTTGCGTCTTAGATCATTCTCAAGATTGCTGTCCAACCCCGTAGGGAACATTTCGATCTTTCCTGGTGGGTAAGATTCTCCTATGGATTCGTGTGTTCATCCATTTTCCTAGAAAAAATTTAAGGCTCCAAAGTTCGCCTTGGATCTCCTCAAGATTGATGTCCAACCCCGTTGGGAACATTTCAATTTTTCTTTGTGGCTAAGACTCTCTTTTGGATTCGCAATCAGTGTCGCTTTCTTGGAGAGAATGTATAAATTCAAGGTAGTCCTTGAATTTCAAATGGTATTACCATTAAATCTCATTGGGACTATTATAGACTTTCTGACCTCTTGTGGGAGGAAATGCTTGGCCATCTTGTTGCATTTGTAGCTTCTCGCTGTTTAAAAGCGTTCCGTTGCAAATTGTAGCTTCATTCCAATTGAATATCGAGAGAGGATTAGAGAAAATGTGCAATGGAGTAGAAATTAGAGGAAAAATAATGATCCATACACATAAATGTGTCCGACTTGTTATTTGAGATCAATTTGCTCTGCCTTGGCCCGGCCAAGGCTCTTCTATCACTTCTTTCGCTCGTGCCAGGTGCAGGCTTACAGGCGCTTGCAGGCAAGTTTGTCGTGCACAGGTCCTCCTTGGCCTCAACATCACCTGTTTCATAATTCTTGATTTTTTTTTCTAGGAGTCGGATTGCTTAGGTTACTTTTTCACTTCTTGTTTAATAGGGAAGCATATCTCCTGTGTAGGTGTAGCATCTTATTTGATGAAGAAATCTTGTTGTGTTGAGGTTATGCTTTGTTCATGAAGTGCATAATAATTTTGAGAGGAATAACATTTTATTCATGTTAATCAACCTTTAAAAACATGACAAAAAGTAATAGTCACTAAGCGAAAAACAATAATCTATTGATAATAGATCTTCAAGTGTTATGTGTTCCAGTGATGGGAAAAAGTTTTTCATTTATGATCGATCAGAGTGTATGTGCCAGGCTTTACAACTTTTACAATTTGGCATGACCCTTCCCATGTTGGACCTAGTGCACCTGTGATGGATCTTTGGTATTCTGCATGACTTTTCTCAATACAAGATCTCCTTCTTTGTAGCTTCAACTCTTGATCGTTGCATTGTAATATCTTGCAATTCTCTTCTTGTATTCTATAGTTCGAAGAGGAGCATTTTCTTTGTGTTCTTCTAGCAGATCCAAGCATAATCTTATTGACTCCTCATTCTGTTGAGGGTTAAATTTCTCTACTCTTGGTGAAGGTAAACCAATTTTCATAGGAACGACTGCCTCTGCTTCATAAGTGAGTGAGAAAGGAGTCTCACCTGTGGTAGACCTTGCAGTTGTCCTATATGCCCATAGCACGTGGGGCAACTCTTCTGCCCATGATTCTTTCAGATTTTCTAACTTTGTCTTTGATCGACTGAATATGTGGGTTAAAAATCAAGAAAAAGTATTGAGCTAAAGTGCAAGTGCACATTGTCAATACAAGTAATGAATGGAAATATTCCAAAATATAGTATCCCAAGGGAATGGTGTAAACAAAGTTAAATGTAACAAAAGATTCCTTGAAAATAACAACTCGAGTAACAAACTACAAAAATTGAATTTGTATGTTGGAATAATAAAAAGACAAAATAAATACTAGGATAAAAGTTGTGGAAATTCACTTAAGAGAATGAGGGGATTCAAGTGCACTCATGCCTTTTGGTGAGATTGCTACGCAATTACAATTGCAATCGTGCCTTGACATAAAGAGGTTGTAAACCAAATAAACTCTTATTCAAATTTTCTTTTAAAATCCTTAGGAGGCTAAGTGATTGGACCTATATGTCTATGGCCAATCGTACTTAGGTCATTAAGATTGCATTCTTGGTTTTGGGGAGCTCCTCCTATGTCTAGGATCACTCTTGGCTTATGTCTAAGCTCTATACCCTATTGCTTTAAGAAATCTGCCTCCCTCTAATACTTTCGGTATTAGATTTGGACTTATAAGCAACCCAAGTTGATCAATTGAGGGTCCCTAAAAACATGTAAAATTAGTAAAAGTAAACAACTTATATGTTAAGGCCGACTGCCCTTGCTTATAGGCTTAACATTCTCATTTGTAGGGCATTTCTTGAATCCCTTAAGGATAGTTAGCTCACATTGGGTAAAATAGACAAAATATAAACAACTTAAGGCCCTTCAATAACCATGAAAGGATTACGAAAGACTTGCTGAAATAAATAATTTTAAATAACCTACATCTTGCACAACCGAGAAGAACATAAAATTAATTAAATTCAAATGGAAAATCGGTACATAACTCTTGGCAAAAATGCGATTACTTGAAAACCAAGTCAATACAAAAATGAATAGCTTGAGCAGAACACAAATCTTTAACTAAAACATTGAACACAAAAGACCTAAAACACAGGTTCTTCCATTCTAAAATTCACCCTCATAATCGACCTTCCTTAATCTCTTTCGAGTATGAGTATGGCCCTTACAATCTAAGAACTTTCCAAATCTGATTACTTCCAGGTGAACCTTACAATGGGTTGAAACTGAATACCAAGGAATTCAAACTATGATGTAAATCCCCTCCCAAAAATCAAATGGACAGCCACGAAAACAAGTAAAGTGCAGAAACTGAAAATATCCCCTGCTCCAATTATCTCGAAGATAGCTCATTCCTCTTCCTTTTATAGCATGAATCCTTTAGTGTTTCTTCGTTGTCATATATGGAATGATTTCTGATAAAGGAACTTCTTGAAGGCTTTATCACGATTAAATTTATAAAAACCAGACCTTTAAATATTTTGCAATAATAGTGGCTAGAGTCATCCAATGGATTGGAGTTCTTAGAATTAATTAAGTACCATAGTTAATTATGCCCAATTTTATTTAGAGAAATATAACTTTGATGTCATTTTTTTAACAAATAAATAAAACCTAAACTATTATTGATAGCACACAAAATGTGCTATCTCTAGGCTTTACTTTTGTTAGTCTCTATACTTTATTCAATGCTTTTCACAAGTTATTTATTTAAATTTTATCTATTTAGAAATGGGAGCGAAACTGGAGATTTTGGAGATACCATGGCGAGTATGGAACCAACAGAACTCAATTTGAGAAGCCATGTGAAGCAAAAAAGAAAAAGTGGCCAAGACACTCGAGGGTATAGTGTTGAGATGCTATATGTAGTGTCTCAACGCTACAATCATAGCCCAACAAGCCACATAATCCTCACAGGCAACATTGAGACGTTACAATCTAGCGTCTCGACGTTGTCACGATATCTATATAAAGTTCATTATTTGCTTGCAAAAAGAGGAGCCGTCTTGGAAGAATTGAACCCTAATATTGATTCTACACATTTGAGGAGTTTAGAGGACATTCTTGGGTGCCTTGCCTTATTCAAAAACACGAGTTTTTAAAATGAAAAATGACAGCGTCGAGACGCTGCAACCTAGCGTCTTGACGCTGTCACGATTTCTATATAAAGTTCATTATTTGCTTGCGGGAAGATGAGCCGTCTTGGAGAGAATTGGACCCTAATATTGATTCTACATATTTGAGGAGTCTAGAGGATATTCTTGGGAGCGGAGAGCGAAGGTTTGAAGCTCAAGATCGTGAAGATTACATCGGGAATGGGAATCAGCACATCACAAGAGTTCTTCTTTTCATTTTACTTTGTAGATGTCATTATGGATTTTTACATAAGTCTAGATTTATTTTCAGTGATTATGAGTGGCTAGACTTGTCTCTAGGGGATTGATGTAGCCATTGAATTTATTATTTTAGTTGTTAATTCATACTTTGATTATACTTTATAACTATTTGTCTTTGAATATTTTTTAATGCTTGTTGATTTTCGGCCAAGGTTTGCATGTTTTTTTGGTCTAAATTTATGCTTGAAAGAGTGACTTTTAGACTAGAATAATTTCAAACATAACTATTAGTAAATTCTTGCATGTGAATGAGGAATTCTCTTGGAAGCATAAACAGAAGTTCTTAACGCCTTGTATGTTTTTAAACTCTAGACGGATACGTTAGATGTATAGCAGTGCATGAGGTCAACTTGACTTGGAAGAGTCTTTTGATATTTTTACTTCTTGCTTATAGTTTTGCATAATCTTAACTTGGATTAATGAACTAAAATAATGCTTCTATTGGTGAAGTCAATTCCCTAGGTTTTTCTATCTTAGATAGCTTCATCTTTATTTTACTTATTTTTGTTAATCATTATTCTCTATTTATCACTTCTCTAAATAAAATTGGATGTTAATATTCATGGTAATCAATTGATCTAGAAAACCATTCCTGAGGATGATACTATGCACTCACTAATCACTATACTAAAATTTGACACCGTACACTTTCGGCTTTGCATGGTCACAAAATCATGCAACAATTATTTACAAAGTTGGAGTCCAATTTTTAGAGAGATATTTGAAGATTGCAATCCATGAAGCACAACTATGAAATTGATTAAAGAATTATGAAACATGCAATAGTCTTAAGCCAAGAATTACTAAAGTATTCAATTGACTCTCTCAAGCCTAATTGAACTCATTCAAATAAGTAAATCAACCTCTCGGTCTATTTCTACAACTAAACATGGCATTATGAAATCCTCTTAAGGGCTTCTAACATTAATCTATTCATTCTCATGCAATAGACTAATCCTGGTCAGACATCTAAGTCCTTAGTTAAATTTACTTTCTCAAGCTAAACTCAACTTAACATACAAAGCTATGGCCAAAAGCTTAGGAGATTAATCCAAGATGAATAAAAGACATTACAAAAATACAAATCAATAAATCAAACATAGTCTTAAAATAATACAATCAACCATGAGTCTATAATACTCAATTACATTCAAATACAGTCCAATAAATCCTAAAATTAAAGAAACAAAGTAAAGAGAATAGAGAAAAATTGGATGACGCGTGCCAACACTCGTTCCCGACTTGATGTCCCATGATCCCGAGCCTTGAGTCTCCTCCTTAACTCTCCAATATGACCTCTAGACCTCAAAACAGTGCCTCTATCGAAATTAGGGTTTAGGTCTCCCTAAAACGACTTCCTTTGGACAAATACAAACTTCCCTTTTATAGTGTCAAGACAACATTGCAACGTTATACTTTCGAATTTTATAAAGAAGGAAAATATCACTTTGGATGGCGTTGCAACGTTGTTCAGTGTTGCAACGCTATGCCTTCTGGTTTCCAAAGTTGAATGACTATTGATGTAGCATTGCAAAGCTACAAGTGGCATTGCAATGCTATGCTCTTGGGTTCAAATGCTTTGTTCTTTCTCTTCAGCATTTGGATCCTCAATTATAGCTTCTAATTACTCCAAATTCATCTTAATACTCCACAATTCTCTAGTTTTGCTCTAATTGCTCGGTTTCTGCAAAATATACATAAAAATACATGAAAGCACACACAATCATAGCAAAACTAGCATACAACTAAGCCTATAAATAACACACTTATGCTTGCTATTAAATACCCCCAAACTTAGATTTCTGCTAGTCCTTAAGCAAAACAAAACCAAAATAACAATTTCACAAGATTTTAATTCAAGAATCATGACTCAAGCCTCAGTGATCTAATTGACATAAAACAACAGAATAAAGTCTTAATACATCTTTCCTTAAGCAATTTAAATTCTATCCATCTCATTCATTACGCGAGTGTGTGTGTTTAACTTCCTTTCTATTAGTTTCTACTAACTTTAGATACTCTTACCAAGACTTTCCTTCGTTTTCCCCCTAAGTTCCAATTTCAAGTTTCCTTACATTACAGAGAGCAATGTACTTAAGCATTCATTCATTTTTTTTTTCTCCAAGGGTTACTAACCCCCAAACTTATATTTTTTTCCTTCTTACAGAGACCCTAACTTTCACACTTCCACAATAAGGACCCATATCTAGAGCACTCGCTCAATGGATGGCCTAACTGATCACAATGAAGGTAGCTCTTTTGATCCCCACACATCAAGCACACAATATTAATGGAACATGCTTTGGTTTTCTTTAAACATGCTAAAAAAATCAATAAAGATAAAAGATTTTCTTATTTCAACAAATTTCAATCACTGACTTTCATGCAAGTCAAGTATCCATTAGTTCTTAAGCCTATCGGGGTGACAACAACCTCTAGACTCAACAAAAGTATCCTAGCATTTGAACATAATAGAAAGTCAGTTATGTGCTCATGTGTTGCAACAAAATTAAAGATAAAATTTAAATATACTTGATTCAGGACATGCTTCAGAAATCATTCTATTGCAAAAACTTCACTTAGATTACTTCTTAGGTTGTCCTAATCAATCATCATGCATTACAAATCATTCCAAGCATGCTTAAGATCAAAAAAAAATTATGCTCGAAATTATCAGGACTGCAACTTACTACCCACCCCCAAACTTAAAATATACACTGCCCTCAATGTAACATAATCAATGAAATAGATAAGGACAATGATAGAATGAGTGATTAATACTGGCTTGATAAGATGAAAGGCTGTTCCATGAGAATTCCTTGAATTGGTTAGGAGGTAACTCAGTACGATCAAGGTCATGCAAAATGGGAACGAGGTTTACTTGGCACTTTTTTTTTTCAAAAACAACCTACACTAGAAAAGAAAAACAACAGACAAAGTGAATAGGCTAGGGAAAGAAAAAGCTTAGGTTGCCTCCCAAGAAGCACATTCTTTAATGTCTTTAGCTAGACTATGCTCATGTGGTAGATCAATTTATGCTCGAGCCCATGCCACAATCCTCTATACGTAATCACTCCAACGGGTCCTTGTTCAATAACATCTCAAAAAATTCATTAGTCAAACGATTAAGAATGAATCCTAACCAAGGTAGAAAGCAAATAAAGGACAAAAACTAAAGACAAAGAGACACAACAAAGAAAAAAACTATACAAGAAACTCAAACAAATGAGAAAGCTAAGCTACTAAAATACAACAACAACAACAACAACAACAACAACAAGAAAGTATACAAAAATAATATACATACTTTATACTAAAATACATACACTACAAAAAAAATACAAAGTATACAACACAATAAATATACATATTATACAACAAAACCAAAAAATTACACTAATACCCATAATAGACATAATTTACACAAAAAGAAGAAAAACTAAAATAAGATAAGAAAACTAAACAATTACACAGTATACACATACACAAGGAAAAAAAAACACAAGAAGAAAATTTATGCAAATTTACACTATTTACACTCTAAATTAAGATCAAACACTTTCACCACGATATTAATAAAATTAAAATATGCCAATCCCGAGCAGCGGCGCCAAATTTGATAAAGAAGCTTCTCAAAGACTTTATCAAGATTAAATTTATAAAAACCAGACCTCTAAATATTTTGCAGTAATAGTGGCCAGGGTCATCCACAGGAATTGAAGTTCTTAGAATTAATTAAGTACTATAGTTAATTATGCCAAATTTTATTTAGAGAAAAATAACTTTGATGTGATTTTTTTAATAAATAAATAAAACCTAGACTATTATTTACAAAGTAGGAGTCCAATTTTTAGAGAGATATTTGGAGATTGCAATCCATGAAGCACAACTATGAAATTGATTAAAGAATTATGAAACATGCAACAGTCTTAAGCCAAGAATTACTAAGGTATTCAATTGACTCTCTCGAGCCCAATTGAACTCATGAAAAGAAGTAAATCAATCTCTTGGTCTATTTCTACAACTAAACATGACATTATGAAATTATCTTAAGGCTTCTAACATTAATCTATTCATTCTCATGCAATAGAGTAATCCTAGTCATGCATCTAAGTCCTTAGTTAAATTTATTTTCTCAAGTTAAATTCAACTTAACATACAAAGCTATGACCAAAAGCTTAGGAAATTAATTCAAGGTGCATAAAAGATATTACAAAAATACAAATCAATAAATCAAACATAGTCTTAAAATAATACAATCAACCATGAGTCTATAATACTCAATTACATTCAAATACAGTCCAAGAAATCCTAAAATTAAAGAAAACAAAGTAAAGAGTAGAGAAAAAAATGGACGACGCGTGCAAAACCCTCGTTCCCAATGTGATGTCCTACGATCCCGATCCTTAGAGTCTCCTCCATAGCTCTCCAATATGACCTCTAGACCTCAAAATAGTGCCTCTATTGAAATTAGGGTTTAGGTCTCTCTAAAACGGCTCCCTTTGGACGAAATGCAAACTTCCCTTTTATAGTGTCGAGATAATGTTGCAACGTGAGGGGCAACGTTGAAGCTGCCCCTTCCAATTTTATAAAGAAGGAAAATATCACTTTGGCTGGCATTGCAACGCTGCAATGCTATGCCTTCCGATTTCCAATGCTAAATGACTGCTGATGTAGCGTTGCAACTCTACAAGTGGCGTTGCAATGCTATGCTCTCGAGTTCAAACGCTTTTTTCTTCCTCTTCAGCATTTGGATCCTTAATTATAGCCTCTAATTGCTCCAAATTTGTCCAAATGCTCCACAATTCTTCAGTTTTGCTCCAATTGCTCGGTTTTTACAACATATACATAAAAATACATTCAAGCACACACAATCATAGCAAAACTAGCATAAAACTAAGCCTATAAATAGCACAGTTATTTCAGCTTGATTCATGTCTAGATTTAGCTTTTTTATTGCCCAAAATGCCTTGTGCTCTAATTCAAGTGGTGAGTGGCAGACCTTTCCAAATATGATTATGTATGGTGACATTTCCAAGGGTGCCTTGAATGTCGTTCTGTGGGCCGACAAGACTTCATCTAATTTCACCGACCAATCCTTCCTTGAGGGATTGACTGTTTTCTCCAAGATAGCTTTTATCTCCCTGTTGGATAGTTCTACTTGCCCGTTTGTTTGAGGGTGGTATGCGGTCGCTACTCGGTGATTCACATTATATTTTTCCAGCAGACTGGCCATTATTTTGTTCACGAAGTGTATGCCTTCATCACTTATCAACATTCTAGGGGTTCCATATCTAGTGAAAATGTTCTTTATCAGGAACTTTTGGACCACCTTTGTATCATTTGTTGCTGCGGTTGTAGCTTCTATCCATTTAGAACGTAATCTACTGCCAGTAGGATATAGTTGTGTCCAAACGATGGGGAAAAATGTTCCAACATGTATTTCATTGGCATTTCATCTCGAGTAGTGAGGTTTTCAGTTCTTTGGCATTTGTCATAACTTTTCGCAAAGCCTTGTGCATCTTGAATAAAGTGGGCCAGAAGTATCCGCTTTGTAATACTTTTGCTGCTGTTTTGGTGCTTGAAAAATGTCCTCCGTATGGGGCTTTATGGCATGCTTCAAGAATTTCCCTCATATCTTCTTCTACTACGCACCTCCTCCATATTTGGTCTAGGCTTAGTTAGTAGAGATATGGCTCGTCCCAATAGAAATACTTCATGTTGTGGAAAAGCTTCTTTAGCTGGTGTGAAGTGGCATCAGAGGGAGTTAGTCCACTGACTAAGTAATTGGCTATGTCTGCATACCATGGATCCAAGTGAGTCTCTACGGCCAATAATTGCTCATGAGCGAATATACCCTTTATTTCCTTATTCTCCGTCTTTTATGCTTCTACGTTCAATCTAGATAGGTGATAATCACCCTAGTTCTCAGTGCCCTTTCTGTCTTGGATCTCTAAATCGAACTTTGTAAGAGTTGAATCCATCTGATCAACCTTGGTTTTGCTTTTTTCTTAGATAGCAAATATTTTAAAGTAGAGTGATATGTGTGTACAATGACTTTGGTTCCAACCACATATAATCTGAATTTATCGAATGCAAATACCACCGCAAGCAATTCTTTCTCAATAGTTGTGTAATTTATCTGTGCTTCATTCATCATCTTACTAGCATAGTATATCAGATGAATTATTTTATCTCTTCTTTGTGCTAGTACTGCCCCTACTGCAAAGTTGCTTGCGACGCACATTAGTTCGAAAGGCTTGGACCAATCTTGTTTTATCATGATAGGGGTTGAACTTAATGCTTCCTTTAGTTTATCAAAAGCTCTTAAACATTCTTGATCAAACATGAAAGCTCTGTCATTTTCCAGCAGTCTACACAAGGGTTTAGAAATTTGTGAGAAATCCTTGATGAAACTTCGGTAAAATCTTGCATAACCAAGGAAATTGCAGTTTTCCTTGACAGTTTTAGGTGGGGGTAATTTGGAAATTAGTTCCACCTTTGCCATAACTACCTATATTCCCTTTTTTGAGATTCGATGGCTCAGTACTATCCTTTCTTGTACCATGAAATGACACTTTTCCCAATTTAGTGCTAAGTTGGTTTCTTCACAGCGTTGCAAGACTTGTTCCAAATTCTCTAAACATCCTTGGTATTTTTTTCCAAACACAGAGAAGTCATCCATGAATATTTCCATTGTTATTTCTACCATATCGGAGAAGATTGCCATCATGCACTTTTGAAAGGTTGCAGGTGCATTACATAGTTTGGATACTTCTGAATGCGAAGGTCTCGTAAGAACATGTAAAAATGGTCTTGTCTTGGTCTTCGGGTGCAATTGTGATCTGGTTGTACCCTGAATACCTATCCAATAAACAGTAATATTCTTTTCTTGCAAGGCGGTCTAACATCTGATCTATGAACGGTAGAGAAAAGTGATCTTTCTTCATTGCTTTATTCAATCGTCTGTAATCCATACAAACTCTCCCACTTGTGACCGTGTGTGTAGGGATTAGTTTGTTCCTTTCATTTGTTACCACATGCATCCCACCTTTTTTGAGAACACACTAGATGAGGCTCACCCATTTGCTATCTTCAATCAGGTAGATTACTCCAGCATCGATCCATTTGATTATCTCTTTTCGTACGACTTCCTTCATTGTGGGGTTCAATCGTCTTTGATTATATACGAAATTTCTAGCTCATTCTTCTAGATTTATTCTGTGCATATAAAAAGATGGGCTAATTCCATGTATGTCTGCAATTGTCCATCCTATTGCTTTTATGTGTTGCACAAGTACTGCAAAGAAGATTCATTTTCATCTGTGTGGCTGAAATAGTTGTTGGTAGTATCTTATCTTTGCCCAAGAAAATATATTTTAGGTGAGGTGGCAGTAGCTTGAGTTCTAATTCAGGGGGTTCGATGATTGAAGGTTGAATAGGTGCTAGCTTATCCTCAGCTGTTCTTAATGGACTAATTCCTTCAACAAATGCTATTGTTTCCCAATTGAAATTATCCTCACAGTATTCTTTAGATTTTTTTTTTTCCTTCTAGATAGTCTTGTAGCTCATACAATTGTAATCTCAATTTTTGAACATTATTCTATATCACCAGGGTATCTCAATGCGTTTAGTACATTAAATGTGATCTATTGATCGTTTACTCACATTGTGAGCTCCCCTTTCTGTACATCGATCAAAGTCTTTCCTGTGGCTAAAAATGGTTGGCTTAGAATGATCTGAACATCTCGGTCAACTTCATAGTCCAGGATTATGAAATCTGCTGGGATGACAAATTTATCTACTTTTATGAGCACATCTTCTATCTTCCTTTTAGGTCGAGGTATGGACTTATTTGCAAGCTGTAATGTAACTGTGGTCGGTCGCACCTCGTCTATCCCTAACTGCTTAAATATTGATAATGGCATAAGATGGATGCTTGCCCCAAGATCGCATAATGCCTATCCGACGTCTGTGCCTCTAATCATGCAGGGAATTGTGAAGCTTCTTGAATCTTGTAGTTTTGGAGGTATTTTACTTTTTAATAGAGCACTACAATTCTCGAAAATTTAACCTTTGTTTCTTTGTCAAGATGTCCTTCAAAAATTTAATGTAATTCAACATCTACTCAAGTGCTTCCACTAATGGGATGTTAATATGGAGTTGCTTGAGGATGTCCAGGAATTTGTTAAATTAGGCATCTTGATTATTCTTCTTGAACCGTTGAAGGAACAGAGGTGGCGGTCTATTGTGACGACTTTGTCTTTTTCTTCCCTTAGTAATTCTTTCTCTTTTTCTTGTGCTTTCTCTTTTCTATAATCATCCTTTTCCTCTGCTACTCTTTCTTGGCTTTCAGGAGTTTCCTTTTCTGTTGGCAATTCAGGTCCTTCGTAATTTAGTCTGCTGCACAGCGTGATTACTTTGCATTGCTCTTCTTCATCTCTTTGTGGATTCTCTGTTGTGCTTGGCAAAGTTCCTTGAGGTCTATTTTTCAACTCAGTAGCCAATTTCTCTACTTGTATCTCAAGACTGCATAAAGATGCAACTTGGCTCTGAATGATGGCCTCATTTTTAGCCATGTATTCTTTCATTAGAGTTTCTAAAGATGGATTATGTTCTGCAGAGTGAGGTTGTAGTTGTGTTACATTCTTCTGTATATAGGGTTGCTACGATTAACTGTTGAACCCTGGTGGGCCTCCTGGCTTAACATATCGAGTTGCATTGGATGTGTTTGCATTCTGTCCTCCCCATGAAAAATTCGGGTGCTGCCTCCAACCTGGGTTGTATGCGTTGGAATACGGATTTTCCCTATTTTGCCCTACATAACATATAGTCGTAGAATTGTAAGGAAAATTATCAACAAGATGATTTTCATTACAGTAAACACAAATGGAAATGGCCATTTGGCTTAGGGTAGCAATAGAGGCCTGATTCCCAAAGTAAGTGTTTTCAAGGTGTTCATGGTTGCAATTTGAGCACTTAACACTACTATTGGGTCCACTTCATGCATCCCTGCGACATTTATGGTGTTGTGCGACTCGTCTTCTCCCCATTGGCTGTTATTGGAGACCATTGCATCTAAGATTTCGTTTGCTTTGTTCACCGTCTTCTTAAGCAAGGATCCGTTGGCAGATGCATTGACCAATGTCTTCGAGGCCTGAGTTAGCCCATTGTAGAAGTGCTCGATTACAAGACATGCAGACAGGCCATGTTGTGGGCATTTCCTTACAAGTTTCTTAAAACGCTCCGAAGTAGTGTCCACTCTTTCATTAGTTCCTTGTCTGAACGTAATGATCTCACCTCTAATTTGCTCGTTCTTAGTGTGCAGAAAATATTTCAAAAGAAAATTTTCTGCCAGATCTTCCCATGTAGTGATTGAATATGGGGGAAAAGAGTCCAGCCACGCTTCTGCGTTCTCCTATAAGGAAAAAGGAAAAAATTTTAGTCTTAGTGTATCATTGGAGAATCCTATCCTTTTGAAGGAATTGCATATTCTCAAGAACATCTTTATGTGCTTATGCGGGTTTTCTTTTGGCAATCCTGCAAATTGACCCATTGCATTGAGCATCTGAAACTATCACTTGTTTTAGCTCGAAGTGATAGGCCTCAATATTGGATTTTGCAATTCTAGTGTTCAGGTTTTGAAAGGTGGTAGCTGCATAGTCTTGCTCTATCTCGCTCTTCCGTAATAAAGATGGGATTTTGTAGAGGAAGTGCTCGCTGTTGTTGTGCATTGTTATTTTGTCCATTGTTTTGGCCCCCATTGCCAGGTGGATTAACTCAAGGTCCATCTTTCGATTGATTAATTAGTGGTTCCTATACACAAGTTTCCACAGAATTTTTTCAGGCGTTCAACTCTCGTTGTTCATTTTCTTCCTCATTTGCTGTCTGTGGCGTCGGAGGAAGGTTCTTTCTATTTCATGATCTAGCTCAAGAAGATGGGGCTACTTTTGCATACATTGGATCTACCTCTGCAAATGTTGCAAGTGAAGTTCGGTTCCTCTTGAAATAGATGAGATTGCAGTTGCAATTTCATAAACCTCATTATTAAGGGTTATTTAGCTCTAACAGACTTGAGTTATGCTTGGTAATTCATAAAAATTATGTGAAGAAGTTAGAAAATCATAGAAAACATCAGTAGTTCTGTGAAAAATGTATTTGGTAGGAAAATAGAGTAAAAAGAATGAAAGAAAGACTAAAAGTTGTGTTTGATGCATGGCATTGGAGAATTGAAATTTCATATTGCAATTGCAATCAGATTCGGCAATCGGGCAGCGAAAAGTCCAAGACTGGTTCATTTAAGGAAAGTAATCAATCACCTTGATTTTTGCACAAGCTCCTTAGATGTTGGGACGAATTAAGGGAGCATTGGATAATTGCAATATTATATTACAATTGCAATTAGATATGGCAATAGGTCAATGCCAGTTATGAAAAGAACCAAAAAAATATGCTGCGTTTTTAGAAAGGAAACCTACAATTTTTGCTGGATTTCAACACAATCGATGGAGATTCTTTGGCCAATGGAAGAAGAAATAAACGCAAGCCGCCATGGTCTATAAAATGGAAGGAAAAACACACAAAAAGGAAGATTTCATCTTCGAAATGATTTTTTTTTTTTTTGCATTTTTAGTTGTTGTCTTTTTCTACTATTCTTTTCTTCTCTTTTTCCAGAATTTTTCGCCCTTACCTCTCGATCCAATCTGAAAGAAAGTTCTTGATTGCGAAGGTTAAATTTCTTTTGAACAAAGTGGGGTTTAATCGATTGAGGAATAAGAGAGAAAAAAATGATTTGTTCACGTTTTCATGTATAAGTCCAGTTTTTGTTCTCTTTAGTTTTTGATTTTCAATTCTGTTTTGGTTGTAATCAAGAGTTGAGTATAGTACTGCTATTTCAATTTTGTTGTCGTTGAAGTACTTGAGGCAAGTTTATTGAAGAACTTATTCTTGCAAGTTGAGTTTTAACTTCCAATAAAGAAGTGTTCCGTGGGTTTTTTTAATTTGGTGGTTTTAATTAACTTGAAGTGATTTATGCTCTTCAGTTCTACATCCTCATCAATTCTCAATAAGAAAAATTAACTTAACTCTTAAAATGCTGCTTTTAAGCTACTGTTTTTTTAATTGACCTTTTTGTGAGCATGAAAAGTAACTGTTTCTTAGCAGAGTGTATGCAAGTTTAGAATGGAAACACCCTAAATGTGTAAGTATACACAACCTAATCAGCAAGTGATAAGTATTTTTATATCGTTCTCCTCAGGGACTAGTTAAGTGGATTTCTGCAATGCTTAAGCTGAATTTAGTTAGGTAACAAGCAATCAACATCAATTGGTGCAATGAACTTAAAAGAAACTAAAGAACAAGATTAAAATGGTGCTTGAATGCTTGAACAATAGGAAAACAATGAATAAAATGAGACTAAACAGATTATGTGAAAAAGGATCAGGATTAGGGGTAGAATTTTACTTCATCAAACTAAATGCTACAGCATAGATCATGCCTCAACACTCAATGCAGCTAATTCGCGTATTTTTTCCAGAATTCTCCCCGAAACAGTGATTAACTCCCATTAACCTTGAAATTAAGCCCTTAACTGCAAACATTAGGTGAGTTACTATCCCTAATGTCCCCAATTACCTTAGAGCATGCTCCTAATCAGAACTAATGCTATGCCATGCATTCGGTTTATCCCTCCCTTTCCCAAAGTTAAGATAAACACAACTAAGACAAGTTGGCCAGACAAATTCAAGCTAAAATTAAGCACACAAGGCATATGAGTGAAGAATATGCAAGTCTGCTATTTCATTCAGCAAGAATCAATAATAAATCCCCTAATCCATCACCCAAAGGGTGATTAGTTCATAATGAAAAAAAAGGAAAACAACAAAACAGTAAGGAAAGTCTTAAACAACATCATAAAACTTGTCTTTAATATCAAAATGCTGAAAAATAAAGAAATACTGTGGAAACTATGAGAAATGGATAAGAAAGGGATGTTGGGCAGCGTCTTTATGACAGATTTCCCTTCCTTCCAGAAGTAGATCACCTCCCAAAAAGGGCTCTTCTCCTCTTCTCAAAATCCTCTCCCTCAATTGTCTAATCTCTAAGATTCCTCTATTCAAAAACGACAAGCAAGGGCTTTATACCTCTTCCTTTCTTTGAAATCAGGGCTGAGTGGACATTTGAAGACCAATGGCAGCCTCTCATTGGCTTAACTCGGTACAAATGTCATAAATTATCCACCTCAATTAATGAAATAACGCCCATGTGCTTCTTGTGTAACTGATCTCAAATAAATGCTCTAGCTCAACTGATGCTTCATCATAAGCACAACAATTGCTCCAGCAAGCTTGACCCTTTATCAACAACAAAGCTCTAGCATAGCATGCTGAATTTTCACACTTAGCCATTTTTTACCTTCAGCAATGGCCTACATAAGTCATAAATAGCACAATTAAGTAATATTATGCATTAAAAAGCTCAAAAGTGCTTTTCACATAAAAAAGGACTCATTTACTACTAAAGCATCAATTCAAAGAGGCTTCTCAATACAAAAGTACCAAAGATAGTGTTTTTAAGCCACATAAACTTCACTAAAATACCCTCAATAGCTCTCATTCTAAGAGCTATTAGTAACCATTGCTATTACTTAGTTTCTTTTAATTTAAACATGAGCTAAATCCTTTTTAGGAGTTCAAGGATGTTAATTCCCTAAGAAGTGAATTGAACTTAAATTGCAAAAACAACCAAGCCTACAATTTAATTATTTGCTTGTGTTGAGTTGATTGAATTTGTAATTCTAGATTTATCAACTAGGGTTGCATATTAAGCTTAAAGTTAATACCGAAAGAGTTAGTGAAGAGCAGATTTCGCACAAACAATGTAGACAAGAACTTAGACAAACTATTTTTTATCCTGACATAGGGTAAAAGACTCCAAAACCACTAGAATTGTATTCTAAATTTATCTAATTACGATTGGCCATAGACATATAGGTCCAATCACTTAGCCTCCTAAATATTTTGGAATCAAGATTGAATAGGAATTGAATTCGATTTACAATTGTTTGTGTAGGTACAGATTGCAATTGAAATTTAAAATGGCAATTCACTGAAAGAATGAACGTTTCACTCCGCAGCGGAAGCATTGGATTGTCTTTGATTTTATTTAAAATTAAACTAAAAATTCAGGTTAAGCAAACTTACTTGGATTAAATATGGAGATATTTCTAGCGGACCTTTATCTCCTCCATAAAATCTTCTTGGCTATGATTCGAACACAGAACCAAGGCTTGTGGTAGCCTTTTGAAGGAAAATCCACAAGGGATTCAAGAGGAAGAGATCTAGAGAGAACTCTCTAATTCTCTATTGAGGAGATATGTGTTGTGTCTATAGATATAATCATTACATGCAAGTCAATCATTCACGAGTTGTTCCTAATTACAACCGGGTCAAAAGTCCATTTTACCCCTATAATTACATCTTGCACCTTAAGTACCACTGATCCTGTAATGAACAATCTGTTTATAATCTAATTATAAACTTAGTCCCTCTCGAGCCAGTGAGAGGGTGGGCCTCATTGTTCAAGTCCCAAAATCAGCACTTAATGGAACCACTCATCTACTTACCCTATATGGGAAGGAGTGAATTCCATCTTGTGAGATTATGCTCCCAGCTCCCTGATTGCTATGCTTTTCGCTACACGCAAGTGCACATGATCGAAGTAATAAAAAATGAAGTATTCCAGAGTATCGTACCCAAGGGAACGGGTTTTAACAAAATTTACTATGATGACACAAAATTGATTACATAATGCAATTGGGTTAACCGAAGATGTAAAAAAAAAAATGATTGAGAGTTTGGGTTGTTAAGAAAAATAAGTGAAAAATCAATCAATTAAAATAGAGATTCAAGTGATTCAAGCACCTTTGGAAAAATGCTATTCAAATGCAATTGCAATCATAGCTAACATGTCAAAACTAAGTAAACCGAGTTCAACTCCTATTCAAATTTGATTCAAAATCTTTAGGAGACTAAGTGATTAAACCTATATGTCTATGGCTAATCTAACTTAGATTCTTTCGCACACAACTCTAGTGGTTTTGGAGTCTCGCCCTATGTCTAGGGTCGATGTTCAGAACTTATTTCTAAGCCTTTTCCTCCATTGCTTTTGTGACATCGGCTTTCTCTTAACTCTTTCGATATTAAGTTCAAGATTGACAAGCAATCACTAGTTGGCCGACTAGGTTTACCCAAATCTAAACTCAACAAAAGCAAACTAAGTTCACATGCTAGCTAGATTGGTTATGCTTTAGAGCTTTTACATTTTTCCTTAGGGCTTTCACCAACTTGAACCCCTAAAGATAATTTAGCTAATTATGGAAGAATTGAAAACCCACAGCTTAAGTGCTAATAAACTCATATTTAATAAGTCGAATAAAAGAAAATAAATTACAGAGTTATAAGACAACAAATCTAAATTATTCAAGAATATATATATATATATATATATATATATATATTAAATTAAACTAATCCTACAACACTAAACATTCAAAAAGGAATTATAAAATAAAACTTCCAAGAACATGCTTTAATAATTAAGCCCAGAAAGTCAAGACTGAAGCTACGGGAGAAGAAAAACTATGTGGAAATTCAAATTCAAGAAATCAACAAACTTATGATTAGATGAAGGAAATTGAAACCCAAACTTCAATGTCTCATTCAACTTCAACAACATAAAAGAACACTGGACTAAACAAAGGCTAACTTTATGTCTAAAATTGAGCAGAAAATGAAGGATTAAAACAAAATGGAAATGAACAAAACAGAGTAACAAAACTCATGAAATTCCTTGCTTTGATCGATCCAAATACCCATTCAAGGGCAAATGGATCGTCTTCACCTCCTCTAACTTTTGTTGAGGAGGGATCTACCTCGGAAGTTACATAGCGAAGATGAAGAGAAAAACTGCTGTAAATTGACAGAAAACGAAGAGCAAAACAGCTGTCCGAAAATGAAAAATATCAGAAAAATGAACCAGAAAACAGAGTATGAAAAATCGGTCCGCCTCTTCTTCATTTTTCCTCCCTTTTATAGATATTCCGAGGCTTCTTCTTCCATCTTGGGCTCCTTAATTCGTGGGTAAATGATTGAGCACGAGATTTGGCTGTAAATTCTCCCATAAATCAAGTAATTTTCATTAATTGAGGTGATTTCCCGTGATTTTTGCCATAATTGAAAATTCTAGAAAATGCAATTGCATTTCAATTGCAATTTCCCTCTTGTTCACAACCTTGCCTTCCCAAGGAAATACAATTGCATTTCATTTGCAATTTTCTTCATTTCTTCAAATCTGCACAAAAACCACCATTTTAGCCGACTTTCTTCTATCTTTTCAACTTAATTCTTCTTTTACCCTATTCCAACAAGCTTGCATGAATTCATCGTATAAACACTATCTTTAGCTTGCTCGATAATCAATAAAGCATGCAAAAATGGCAAGAACAACTTAGTTTTAGGGTTAAATAATCCTCATAAATGAGAATTATCACTCCCTATTTAGTCAAGTCCCCAAACTGGTAGACATATTGAATCGGCTACAAAAGCCACTCTCACCCATGCAAATCAAAGGACAAGCTCTCACAGGCAGGAATTCATAACTCACTTAGGAATAAGATCGAGTCGCATATGATCATCCTGATGAAATATTAATCTTCTCAATTAACAGATTTATAAAGAGAGATTAAATATTTCGTGGTCCAGTCTTACACAAACTCATTGTATAAGATACCCCCACTCACATGTCTCCATATGAACGATTTGGATCAAATCATTTATAACTATTACAAAGTGAGCCGTATCAATAGAGTTACCAAGATAAGGCACCCAACCTTATCCATGTACTATGACCCTTTAGGTTATTTCTTGAACATGATCCTCCCGTATGTCAACCACATATTGTTCAAGATTACACTAATAACCTTAAATTTTTATATAATGGATAATATGATATTGCAAATAAAATAATCAAAATTATTATTAATTATTATATAAATCATTAATTACAAGGCTTTAGGGCATAAATCCCAACATTCACAACTTAAGGGCAATGAACATCTTGAAAACTTTATTACTTAGCATTATATTTTTCTTTTCTTTTCACATTACCACAATTCTATTTTGCAATTGAGTTACCCAAGTTGCAATTTTTGAACAATCTTTACTATTTCAAATCTTTTTGTTAAAATTCGTTCCCTGTGGGATCGACTTTGGAGTACTTCCAATTTTATTACTTGCATCGATTGTGTGCACTTGCACTGGGTTGAACATTTTTCTTTATTTTTAACCGACAAGTTTCACTCAATCACAATTGTCTTGCAATCTTCGCTACAACAAAAATTTTGTTAGTTTTGCCGTTCCCCGACAACGACACCAAAAACTTGATCGAATGAATATGTGGATTAAAAATTAAGAAAAAGAATTCAGCCTAAGTACAAGTGCACACTGTCAAATGCAAGTAATGAATGGAAATATTCCAGAATATCATATTTCAAAGGAATGGTGTAAACAAAGTTAAATGTAATGAAAGATTCCTTGAAAATAACAACTCGAGTAACAAAATACAAAAATTGGATTTGTATGCAGGAACAATAAAAAGAAAAAATAAATACTAGGATAAAAGTTGTGAAAATTCACTTAAGAGAATGAGGGGATTCAAGTGCACTCATGCCCTTTTGTGAGATTTCTATGCAATTGCAATTGCAATAGTGCCTTGACATAAAGAGGTTGTAAACCGAATCAAGTCTTATTCAATTTTTCTTTTAAAATCCTTAGGAGGCTAAGTGATTAGACCTATATTTCTATGGCCAATCGTACTTAGGTCATTAAGATTGCATTCTTGGTTTTGGGGGGATCATCCAATGTCTAGGATCACTCTTGGCTTATGTTTATGCTCTATACCCCATTACTTTACGAAATTCGCCCCCCTCTAACCCTTTTGGTATTAAATTTGGACTTATAAGCAACCCAAGTTGATGAATCAAGGTCCCTAAAAATGTGTAAAATCAGTAAAAGCAAACAACGTATATGTTAAGGTCAATTGCCCTTGCTTATAGACTTAACATTATCACTTCTAGGGCATTCATGCTCTTCAATCCCTTAAGGATAGTTAGCTCATATTGGGTAAGATAGATAGAATATAAACAACTTGAGGCCCTTTAATAACCCGAAAGGATTACGAAAGACTTGCTGAAATAATTAATTTTAAATAACCTACACCTTGCAAAACCAAGAAGAACAGAAAATTAATTAAATTCAAATGAAAAATCGGTATATAACTCTCGGCCAAAATGAAATTACTTGAAAACCAAGTCAATACAGAAATGAATAGCTTGAACATAACGTAAATCTTTAACTAAAGCATTGAAAATAACGGATCTAAAACACAGGTTCTTCCATTTTAAAGTTCACCCTCATAATTGACCTTCCTTCATCTCTTTCAAGCATGAGTAAGGCCCTTAAAACCTAAGAACTTCCCAAATCGGATTACTTTCGGGTGAACCTTACAATGGGGTAAAACCGAATACCAAGGAATTCAAACTACAATGTAAATCGCCTCCCAAAAATCGAATGGACTGCCTCGAAAACAAGTAAAGTGTAGAAACTGAAAATATCTCTTGCTTCAATCATCTCGATGACAACTCCTTCCTTTTCCTTTTATTGCGTGAATCTTCTACGGTTTCTTCGGTTCTATATATGGAATGATTTCCCCAAGTTTCTATTTTAATTAATGAGGTTGACTGCTTAGAATCTCTTAATTGGGATGGTTGCCGAAATTCATGGATTTTCTCTTTAGGGTACAATTGCAGTTGCATTGCAATTGCACTTGTATTGCAACTGTCTCTTCCTTGCCAATCTGCACAATAATTAACCAAATTAGTTTAATTTCGACACATTTATCTATTTCTCTTATCCCTAAGGATTCTTGTCATGCTTAAAGACTTTCTCATGTTTTTCTCATATTCTAAGACTTTTTAGGTTTAACAAGATAGCAGAATACAAGAATAACCTTCTTTTGTGAGCTAAATAATTCTCAAAATTTGAGAATTATTAGTCTTCAAATTTAACTTGATAATCTTGTTCAATGCTTCCACTTGCCTATTGGCTTGTGGATGTGTTGGAGATGAAAATCAATGATCAATGTTGAGATATGAACAAAATTTTCTGAATGCTGCATTATCGAATTGTTTTCCATTATCTGAAATAATGACATTAGGAATTCCAAAATGACATACTATGTTTCTCCACACAAAGTTAGTCATCTTCTTCTCTATAATTGTTGCCAGTGCTTCTGCTTCAACCCATTTTGTGAAGTAATCCACTGCCACTATTGCAAACTTAGTTTGTCATTTGCCTTGGAGAAATGGTCCAATAAGGTCTATTCCCCAATTGTGCAAAAGGCCAGGGACTTACTATATTTGTTAATGGTTCATGTGGCTGTCTTGGTACTGGAGCAAATCGTTGGTATTGATCACATGATCTTGCAAAGTTTCAAGCATCTTGGAGCATCGTTGGCCAATAGTATTTTTGTCTTATAATCTTATGACACAAGGATCTTCCTCTAGAATGATTTCCAAATATTCCTTCATGAATTTTCTTCTCACATATTCTACTTCAGTAGGTGTAAGACACCTTAGAAGTGGTATTGAGTAGCTTCTCTTATAGAGTTCACCTTTTCTGAACAGGTAATAAGCTAATCATCTGTTTATTCGCTTGGCTTCTGCCCTTTTTGAGGGCAATCTTCCTTCGTTTATATATTCCAAAATAGGATCCATCTAGCAAGAATCTATCCTTGCTTCGGCCTCAGTTGGCTTGTCCTCGGCCTTTGCCTTGACCTCCTCCTCAACCTAGGCATCCTCCTCGGCCTCGACCTTGTCTTTTCTGAAAACTATTGTGCCAGTATCCATTATTTCTTCTATGCATATGGTTGGCATTTTTTGATCTTGGAATTTACTTGAACTCATGTTTGGGGAATGAGGCTAGTAGTTCCTTAACCTTAGATAAATACTTTGTCACTCTCTGCTCTTTAGCTTGATGTTACATGTTACACGATCAACTGGGAATCACTCAAGACTAAGAGATAGGAGACCCCTATTCCTCTAGCTACCTTTAATCCTGCTACAAGTGCTTCGTATTTTGCCTCATTATTTGAGGTTCTAAAGTTAAATCTGAGAGCATATTCATACCTTTCTTCTTCAGAAGACTCGAGTATAATTCCTACTGCGCATGCTTTTACATTAGAGGACCCATCAACGAAAAGTTTCCAGAATGAATTGGAATCTTATGAATGCAGTGTATTTACCTCCATTACAGGTTAAATTAGGTTGGCCTCGGCCTGTAGTGGAGTGAGCTTAGCGATGAAATCTGCCACTACTTGTCCTTTTATTGATGTCCTCGGTTTGTAGTGAATATCATATTCATTAAGCTTTGCCCACTTCATGAGATGTCCTGAAGCTTATGGTTTTTGTAGCACTTGCTTGAGGGAAGTTGATGAGTACAATGGCCTTGTGTGCTTGGAAGTAAGGGCGTAATCTTCTAGCTGAGGTTACTAATGCAAGTGCAAGCTTCTCTCCACAAAGGTATCTACTTTCAGCTTCTACCATTGCTCTGTTGGTGTAGAAGACTAATCGTTGGTGACTATTCTCTTCTTTGATTAGTGCAGAGCTTGCAGCAGTGTAAAACGCTGTTACATAAAGTAGTAATTCATCTCCATTGTTAGGTTTGACAAGGAGGGGAGCTGAACTTAGATAGACCTTCAACTCTTGAAAAGCTTGCTCACATTCCCTAGTCCATTCGAATTGAAGACCATTTTTCAAAATTTTAAAGAGAGGTAGATATCTGTCAGTAGCTCTACTAATGAACCTATTAAGTGCTGTAATTCTCCCATTGAAACTCTGAAGTTTCTTGAGATTGGTTGGAGAGGACATCTCCAAGATGGCCTTTATCTTGTCAGGATTGGCCCCGGTCCCTCTTTGGTGTACCATGAATCCAAATAATTTTTCTAATGTTACTCCAAAAGTGCATTTGCTTGGATTTAGTTTCATCTTGTACTTTCGAAGTATTTGGAATGCTTGATAGAGGTCGGTTTCATGTTGATGTGCTTTAATGCTTTTTAATAGCATATCATCCACATATACCTCCATATTTTTCTCTAGCAATGGAGCAAATATTCAATTTACCATTCTTTGATAGCATCTTGAGGCCAAATGGCATGACTTTGTAACAATAAAGCCCCCTATCAATAATGAAAGATGTGTTCTCTTGATCAGGTCCATACATTTTGATCTGATTGTGTCTAGATTAGGCATCCATGAAACTTAATAGTTCATGGCCTGCTATTGCATTTACTAACTGATCTATCATAGGCAAACGGGTAACTATCCTTAGAACATACCTTATTCAGATTAATGAAGTCGATGCACATTCGCCATTTTTCATTAGACTTCTTTACTAAAACCACTCTTGACAGCCATTGTGAAGGAATGAACATTTCACTCCTCATCAACTCTGATTTATTTAGAATTAAATATAAAATATACAAGGTAAAGAAAAAACTTACATTGGAGTAAGTATTGAGATATTTCTGGCGGATCTTTATCTCATTCACAAAGTCTTCCTGACTATGACTTGAACACATGACCAAGGCTTGTGGGAGCCTCTTCAAAGAAAATCCACAAGGGATAGGAGAGGAAGAGGTCTAGAGAGAATTCTCAAATTTCCTATTGAGAAGATGTGTGTTATATCTAATGGCTCAGTCCAATGGTCCTATTTATAGAGACCAAGAGCAAATCTTTGCCATAATTAAAATATTATATTTTAATATCTAATATATTAAAATATATCTTATACTTATTTGAGTCTCATTCAAATCTCCTACAATATTTATTTATTTGAATCTTATTCAAATTTTATAACTATCTTTTATGTATCTAATATACATTAATTATTTTAATATTTACTGTATCAAATACAATAAATATATTTTTCTCTTTTATATTTAATATATCTAATATATTTAATATTAATTTGAACACTTCAAATTAAATATTAATTTGAACATTTCAAAATTTTTCTTTCAACTAGATTGATATTTTAGTGTTACTATGAGCTAGCAATGAGACTTTATGGACCTACTAATTATAAGCTCCAATGATACAAAATTAATAATTAAACTCTTTAATTAATCAATTTTCATTCATTAACTCTAGGGTCCCTCCACTATAGACCTAGAGTTACACTCTTATGCATTGTAGGACAAGTTGTGTTCATGAATATAATCATTACATGCAAGTCAATCCTTCATGAGTTATTCGTAATTATAGTTGGGTCAAAAGTCCGTTTTACCCCTATAATTACATCTTGCACCTTAAGTACCACTGATCCTCTAATGAACAATTTGTTTATGATCCAATCATAAACGAAGTCTTTGGAGCAGTGAGAAGGTAGGGCCCCATTGTTCAAGTCCAGAAATCAGCACTTAAGGGAACTACTCATGTACTTACCCTATATGAGAATGCGTGAATTCCGTCTTGTGAGATTATGTTCCCAGCTCCCTATTTGGCTAAGTCCCCAAAATGGTAGGCATATTGAATCAGCTACAAAAGACACTCTCACCCATGCAAATCAAAGGAAAAACCCTCATATGCAACATGAGTTTATAACTCACTCAGGATTAAGATCGAGTCGCATATGATCATCCTGATGAAATATTAATCTTCTCAATTAACGGATTTATAAAGAGAGATTAAATATATCGTGGTCTAGTTGTATAAGATACCCTCACTCACATGTTTCCACATGAATGATTTGGATCAAATCATTTTAACTATTACAAAGTAAGCCGTATCAATAGTGTTGCCAAGATAAGCACCCAACCTTATCCATATACTATGACCCTTTAGGTTATTTGTTGAACATGATTCTCCTGTATGTCAACCACATACTGTTCAAGATTAAACTAATAACTTGAATTTTTCATATAATGGATAATATTATATTACAAATAAAATAATCAAAATTATTAATAATAATTATTAAATAAATTATTAATTACGAAGCTTTAGGGCATAAATCCTAACACATTGAGGATAATAGACTTCCCTAACAAAATTTGCTTTTAGTAAATCATCTACTTGGCTGACTATAATCTCATTCTGCTCCTGATTGAATGCACGTTGTTTCTGTTTTACAAGCTTGAGCTCTTTGTCCACATTCACCGATGCACCATGACGTTAGGATCTATCCCTACATATCCTCATGAGACCAAGCGAATAAATTTGCATTGTTCCTAAGGAAGTTGATTCGTATTTCTTTATGTTTAGCCCCTAGGTTTGTTTCAATGTTTACTTGCATGTCCTCTGACGTGAGTGGGACAAACTCTAGTTCCTTGGCAGGTCGTCTCCTCAGGAGCGAAGAGCTGGTCAGCTGTCTTTTTTGTTCTTATTCGCTTATTCCTTCAAGTCCAAGCTATTGTGTAACTTGAACGATATGGTTGGCCTCAGCCTCTATATGAGGCTGAGGAGGTGTGACTTCTAGCTTTCATGGTGGGTGATGGTCTTGATCAGAATCGTTTCCATCCTAGTTCCAATACTTATTTTCTAGCATTTTACTCATTTTTTTTGAAGGATCAAACTCGAGCACTAAAGATTTTTCAAGCAAGCATTATCGTTCCCCACAGACTCCGCCAACTGTTATTGCCAAATTTTGGTTAAGAGATTTCTCACCTGACCTTCACATGACAACGACGGTGAATTTATAATTTGGAGAAAAGAATGCGGCTTGCAAGACAAGAAAATCCTAGACATCGGTGTGGTGTAGGCCACATAGGCTCTGATGCTTATGTCAAAGAGAGTTTAGAGAGAATTTAGGAATTCTAATGTGAGGTTAGAGTATGAAATTTGCAGAATGCTGGGAAATAGATGGAGTGATATTTGTAATCTTAAGTTTGAAAGTCATGAGATTGAAGTTCTAATGCTTGGTTTTGGTTTTTTTTGATAGGCCAGGAGGAAGTAGGTCAAGTTTACGGGCCGAGGATCTAGTTTTAACACTGTGAGTGACAAAACGAATTTCGAAAACGATTTCTATGCCTGAATTTATGCTTATGGAAATATAAGACTTCCCAAGAATGAATTAGTTTAAATGCTTTATGTTTTTTTTTAAACATTGAACACATACTTAAGAGCATACATGGTTTCCTAGGAAATGATTAAGATATTGAGCCGAGGCTGTATAGTACCGTGTGCACACAGGTCATTTTCTGTTGTCGACGTTGAGTGTACTCCGTGACAACAATGCTGTCGTGAGTGCTGGGCGGGCCCCACTACATCGTAGAATGAATGTTGGTTGTACTGGGCGTGCCCTACACAACGTAGATCGTCACATGGTTTTTCCTTAAATGGTTAATATTCTTGATATGCCTTGTGAGATTTTAATGACATACCTGCTGGAGTGCTGAAAAGAAAAACTATTGTGACTATACATTTATATTTAACCTTGAATACAGATTCATATGCTCATAGATTATCAGGTGATATGATTTGCGAGTTAGTAGCTTTAACTAAGTCACTCGCTGAGCCTCTTAGCTCATTCTTTCAATGTTTTCCAACTTTTCAGGTAGAGATCGAGCTCCCGGTGCCTGAGATCCTGCCATAGTCTGCCGAGCACTCTCTAAGTTTGATATTTTGTACGTGGCTGGGGTTTTGTAGCGAGTCCGTATATACATTGTAGATATTTTGGAAGGAACGTATAGTCATGTTCATGTATGCACTAGTGGTGGTGGTTGTGTAAATCATGGTTGGGTATATTTTGGGTTGTAGTGCTCTCTACCCGTTCTAATTTTCAAGTGAGGTTTAAGTAGAGTCGCTCCTTACGTACGTATAGTAATTAACAAAGTTCCGCTGTGTTGTGTTTAAAGTATTTCATATGCCAGCATAGTATGTGTATCAGATGTTACAAAGTCACAGGTATCGTTAGAAAGGTAAACGATGTCTGATGGCTTCACGCTATCTTTCAGGCTAAGTTAGCGGTTAGTTCGGGAGGGGGTGTGACATCTAAGAGAGTTTTTCGGCTGGGATGAGGGGTAAGAATTTTCTTACCCTCTCTCCTTAAGAGAGAGTTTAAATACCTACTTCCTAGGATTTTTTTGGGGGTTTCCGCATTGAATTGAGAACAAAAGGACCAAGTCAGACTAGATCGAGGGTACACGGTCCAAAAAAAACCAAAGGAAGGTCCAAGGATGGGCCTTGCTATGAGGCCAAGGCCGACCACTGGCTTGGGCTTCGGCCCAAGCCCGTTTCTTCTTCCTATTGCATCCTGGAATGGTTCTCGTTCAGTTTGGATCCGTTTTGATTTCATATTGGGCTTATTTTTCCATTTAGCCCTTTACTGTAGCCTCTTTCTTAGCCTATCTTGGTGGTCCAAATTTACTCATAACAGTAATAATGCATTTGAGTATGCTCGCACGTTTATAAGGGAGTTAAATCCATCCTGGGTTTTTAAATTGTAAAAGAATACTTTAAGCTTCTTTCATGCTTTAAAGGATGTTGTTGCTTACTCTCATTTCTTAGGCTTCCAAATAATTAGCGATCAAGGACCAATTGTTTATAGATTAAGAACTTATATAAGTTGTGGCGTACAGGTGTAATTTGAGTTTTCCTTTATCTAGTTTTTTTCTAGGATACTTCTATTTCTTTACATCTATTATTTATAGGTTTTCTTGAATCGGGTGATCTAAGTGTTTGAGTTCTTGAGTTTATCCAAACAGTTCAAATATTAGTTATTAAGATATATCTGAAATAATCTCTTTCAATCTAAGGGGGCGAGAAAATTTCAATACAGTTTGGTTGCTCTTTGAAATTTGACCTGCAAATTGGTTTAGTAGCTCTCTCTTTGTTGGTGTAAAAATTCAACTTTTATTTATGTTATTTTTATCAAAATACCGTATCTTGGGCTTTGAATATGAAGTCTAAATATAAGTGTATTGCTTCCTTTTTCAAAAGAAAAATAGTCTAACTGTGGGTCGAAGGCTTCACATATATTGATTAAAAAGTATCTACATAATCTTTTATACTTTCAATTTCAATTAATGCAATATGTACAATTCTATGGAAATTATTTAACTAATCTTGCAAAGTTGTTTCAAGTCCGTAGTTTTTTGTGTGATACATGTGTTCAATCTGACCTTCAAGTTTATATCTTTCAGAATTGGTTATCTCGTTTCCAGATATTTTTTCAACAAGAGAGTACTTTGAGGTAAAGTTGTCCAACATATTGCAATTATGGAAATTACTGATTTGGTAATTAAATAGCCAAATAAGTATTGATTATTGCAATCAATTGGGTTGTCAAACTGAGGCATCGTCTGCTAATTTTCTGCAGTGTTGGTGGCTTGTGTTAATAAATTAATGAAATTCAAAATTAACAGAATTCTCTCCTCATTTATTAAGTGGGCACTAAAGCCATATTTATAGAAAGATAAAGAGGAAGTCTGTTAAGAAGAAATACGTTACAAAATTCAACTGTTTACTAATAACTAATCTCTAAGTTACAACAGTATGCTAACATTCCCCCTCAAACGAATGCCTAGAATACAGAAGGCATAAGTTTGTGTCGTAAAAAGACAAGTTGATCAGCAGCAAGAGCTTTTGTAAGTAAATCAGCAGGCTGGTGAACAGTAGAAATAAATCCCAACTGAAGATCTTTTGAGGCCACCTTTTCTCGAACAAAATGAAAGTCAATCTCAACATGCTTCGTACGGCCATGAAAAACAGGGTTGCGTGCTAACTGTAAGGTAGATTGATTATCATAGAGTAAAAGAGGAGCATGAGAAAGATATACATAAAGCTCTTTAAGAATTTGCCGAAGCCAAGACAACTCAGCAGTAGTAGCAGCGAGAGCTCGATATTCGGCCTCTGTTGAGCTTCTGGATATAGTAGTTTGTTTCTTCGAGATCCACGAAACAGGGTTATTCCTGAGGAAAATAACAAAGCCTGTGGTAGACCTTCGATCAATATAGTCACTTGCCCAGTCAGAATCTGAACAACCAAGAAGAGACAAACTACGACCAATTTTAAAATGTAAACCAGCCGCTAAAGTCCCTTGAATATACAGAAATATCCTTTTGACAGCAGTGAGTTGTAAGACAGTCGGTGAGTGCATATATTGAGACACGCGACTTACAACATAGGATATATCTGGCCGAGTGAGGGTTAAGTAATGTAAAGCGCCGACCATACTTCTGTAAGCTCTAGCATCATCAGACGAACATAAAGGGGAAGAAGCAGTCAAAGAACCAGCAGAACAAGGAGTACGACATGATTTAACAGCTTGCATTCCAAAACGATTCAAAAAATCAGATGCCTACTTAGTCTGTTTTACAAATATGCCAGTAGATTGACACTGAACTTCAAGACCAAGAAAATATGTTAATGCACCCAAATAAGTCATATCAAACATAGTCTTCAGACGTCCAACAAGAGTATTAACATAGGAGACATCACTACCAGTTGATAGAATATCATCAATATAGAGAAGAAGATAAGTGATGGACCCACCATCATTACGCACAAAGAGCGAAGGGTCAGTAGAAGATGCCACAAAACCAAGAGTAAGAAGATGGTGAGTAAAACACTCGAACCAAGCACGAGGCGCTTGCTTTAGGCCATATAGAGACTTGTGTAATTTACACACATATCCAGGAAATTCCTTGCCTACAAAGCCTTGAGGCTGCTGCATATAAACTTCATGTAATTCACCATGTAAAAATGCATTTTTAACATCTAACTGCCGCAAAGACCAGTTAAAATGAGCAGCCAAAGAGAGAACAATTCTAACAGTAGGCTTTTTTACAACAAGACTGAAGGTTTCAAAATAGTCAACCCCTTCCTTTTGATGAAATCCCTTAGCAACTAGTCTAGCCTTATACCGAGCAATACTCCCATCAGGATTACGTTTGACTTGATACACCCACTTACATCCTATGGCATGTTTATGTGGAGGGAGAGGAGTCAGAGACCAAGTATTCTATTTTACAAGAGCATCAAACTAATCACTCATTCCTGTCTGCCATTCAAAATATTTAGTAGCTTAAGTGAAAGACGTTGGTTCCTCAGTGGAAACAAAAGAGGTAGGAGCAAGAAACACTTTTTTCTTAATAATACAGGACTTAGACCGTGTTTGCATAGGATGAGAGTTAGTCATATTGGAAGAATTAGTCACAGCCGTTGACACCAAAGGTTGCAATAATTGAGAAGAATAAGATGGAACAGTGGGCAAGTCAGGAGAATTAGTCAAAGAGGCAGTATGATCAGAAACATGACATGGTTCAACAGAAGTGTGGGTTGACATTTGAGGAGTATTAGAAGAAGATGGGTCAGGAATGGAAGCAGAATTGGAAGTGGAACCAAGATTGAGGAGAGGAGGCAGGAGAAAAGGAAGACCAGGGAATAACAACAGAAGGAGAGGAATACGGTTGTGAAGGTGGAGAATAACTGGATGTAGAGGGAGATAAATGAGCAAAAGGAAATAATTGTTCATCAAAAATAACATGTCGAGATATGTAAAGTTTGTTAAGATGGGGATCATAGCACAAGTAACCTTTATATCCAAGAGGGTAGCCAAGAAACACATACTGAGAGGTACGTGATTGGAGTTTATGAGTCGAGTAGGGTTTGAGAAGAGGGTAACAAGTGCATCCAAAAACACGAAGGGAAGAATAGGCAATAATAGTGGAAAAGCGAATTTCAAAAGGGGACTTATTACCCAAAGAAGGAGATGGTAGTCTATTTATTAAAAAGGTAGCAGTGGCAAAGGCAAAAAACTAGAACATTAAAGGAACATAATATTTCGAAATCATGGATAAGGCCATTTCAACTATGTGACGGTGTTTGCGTTCAACAACGCTATTTTGTTCTGGAGTGTAAGGACAGAACTTTTGGTGCAAAATGCCACGGTTAGTGAAGAAAGATTGGAGTTGATGGCTAATATATTCACCCCCACCGTCACTACGAAATATTTTAAGTTTGGATGATAGTAAGTTCTCAACAAATGGCAGAAATTTAGTAATAACATAACATACATCATACTTATAGGTAAGAGGAAAAATCCATGTATACTTAGAATAATCATCAACAAAGGAAATGTAATAACGATGGCCATTTATTGTAGATTCAGGGGCAGGGCCCCAAACATCACTATGGACTATTTCAAGAGGAACACGGGAAGTAGAAGAAGACAAGGCAAAAGGATGCTTGGACATTTTTCCAGCAAGACAGTGTTTGCATACATGTAATGGAGAGTGAATAACAGAAAAAGAGAAAAGTTTTCAGAACAGCATTAAAAACTGAGGAACTAGGATGGCCTAACCGATCGTGCCACACAGTAGTAGAAGTCTTGACACCAACTTGAGCTTGAAGGCTTACTTGTGCAGATTGACAAGGGATAGTAAAGAGTGGATAGAGCCCATTAACACTTGGCCCATGAAAGAGAACTTGACTCGTGGTTTTATCCTGAATAGTGAAAGATGAGGAATCAAAAAGAAAACAACAATTATTGTCAATGCAAAATTGATGAACAGATAGGAGATTGGCAGAGATATTGGGTACACGAAAGAGATTAGAAAGAACAAATGAGGTATCAGGTAAGGAAAGATTACCACAACCTTGATGTGTAATAGGAAGTGACTGTCCATTCCCAACAGTAACATTCTCTTCTCCATTATAGGCAGACGATATACTGAGATTCGCAAGGTCATTAGTCAAATGCGCATTGCAACCAGTATCTGATAACCATACTTGAGGATCTTGAGTCAGAGAATTGGATGTTGGTAATGAGGGAGCAGAGGCAACCATTGCAGCAAGCTTCGCAGGCGAATGCCGGCCTTGATACGAGTAGTTCATATGATTGTAGCAATCTAGGGCATTATGCCCATACTTTTGACAAATATGGCAGGTAACTTTGTTCACCATTCGACTGGAATCAGAGAATGGACCTAAACTGGATCCAGATGAAGAAGAATGAACAAAAGTCGAAGGAGAAGACAAAGAGCCACGACCTTGATTACGTCCTCCACCATTTCGAAAGCCATCAGACTGGTCTCCACGATTTCGACTTTGACCTCTCCAATGGTCACGTCCTTGAAAATTAACACTAGCAGCCATTGCGAGGACAGAAAGATTGCCGGATTCATCTGCCTTTGCCTGTTTATCAAGAGCCAATTCTTCTGTCTTCATTAATACATGTAATTCTTCAAAGGTAAGTGTCTGCGATCTGGTTTGAAAAGAGGTCTTGAAGACATTGTAACTTGAAGGAAGACCATTAATCGTGTAGATAACAAGATCTTCTGGATCAATTTGAACAGAAACTGCTACTAGTCAATGAACGATATTCTTGATTCGCTGAACATAAAGGTCAATCGTTTCACTCGAAGTCTTCGACAGATTCTGTAACTCAGTCTTGAGACAAACTACATTTATTCGAGTGGAAGAAGAAAACTGTTTCTCTAGGCCAAACTTCTTTGGAGGTATGACATCCAACTACATAGGAGAGTCGAGAATCTGGATTGACTCGAGAATCCTGTCCCTCAGTCCGAAGAATTGCTGCAGGAACTTTGATCTAACCATCAAGATATCCAAATAACTTGTGTGCCTTGAGGAGAGGAGAAATTTGATATCGCCAGAGTACGTAATTTGTTGAATCAAGATGAACTGATACTAAATTGCAGATATTCGCGAGGAGAAAGATGGAAGAATGGGCAGTTTGTTCTGGAGATTGCATGGTTTCGATAGCAAGACGACTCAAGAACACCGATTAGAGCAAACAAGAGGCAGTGGACACGTGGATACGTGAGAAAAGGACGCTAGTCACGATTCTGCTCTGATACCATGATGAAATTCAAAATTAACAGAATTCTCTCCTCATTTATTCAGTGGGCACTAAAGCCATATTTATAGAAAGATACAAAGGAAGTCTGTTAATAAGAAATAAGTTACAAAATCCAACTGCTTACTAACGAATAATCTCTAAGTTACAACCATCTGCTAACATAAATTGCTCCAATCTTGACTTAATGATGATTTCAGATCTTTGTTTATGCCTTTGATTCACAGTGGGTGTTGCTATTGGATGTCAGTTTGCTGCTGCTGGAAACTTGTTGAACTTGCTGGACGGAAATGATTTGATTCCCTTGCTCCAACTACAGATCGAATTTTACCAATTGTTTCCTTCCTACATCAGTTCCTCGATCATGAGTTATTTGATTTACAATTTTTATAAAATTGTATGTATGTAGTTTAAATAGAAATTGAGAACTAGAATGGAAAATTACATAGGAACTGGGGTGGCTTTCTTATACGTGTGCTTGCGTTTGGTTTAATTCATTTTGGCATTGGCCGTAGAAAGGAAGCCATGCTTTATTCTTGCCTCAAGACATCCCTCAGGATTTCATCTCTGCAATTTTGGTAATTTCAAGAAGTCCACGTTCTCAATTTTGTAGAATGATATAAAGTATTAATTTTCTTTTAGAATTTTGGTGGTTAGTAGAGTTACCATATGTTGCAAATAGTCAAACTTCAATGGCTTTCATTGTTTTAAGCACTTGTAAAACTCAATTCTAAAAAATTTGAAGTTAGTGTAGATAAATTGATCACCTATTTGACATTTTGCAGGCAAATTGTAAAGCATGATTCTTTGAAATTTGTGTTAAAGATTGTGTTGAAGCTCAAATAAGTTCAGTAAGTTTTCCCTCTTGAGGCCACATATGTTATTTTTCTTATTGAATTCATGATTAACCTTCTGAAAGTGATTGGGTTTTTCATTTTAATGCTTTAAATGATATTTATAATGATAGGTATACTTGTTGCCAAAGCATGTTATTGAATATTAAGTACTGAAGAAATAGTAACCTGTTGCACATTTTAAGTTTTGGTTTTGCTGCGTTTTCATGCTTAATATTTAGATTGTCATAGTAGCTTCGTAGTTAATTGTTAGTTTTATGTATTTCTAGTGAGCTTTGAAATGCAACGAGTGGGTAGTGTGGAGAATACATCCAATTCTTCTCGTCCCTGCAAGGAGAAAAGGTTGACATATGTTTTGAGTGATGCCAATGATAGTTATTAGATTACATGGGGTTTCATCTAAAAACCAATTGGCAATGAGAGGAGTAGCCCATGTATCTTATAAATTGTGAGGTCTCTCTACATTTTTTCAATGTGGGATCCTCAACATGCCCCCTCAAGATAGTGTCACTTTGGGTTCACCAACATGCCCTCTCAAGATGGTGCCACTTTGGGTTCACCATTCTTGGATTGGATCCCAATTTTAATTTTTTGGACTGAATACCCATTTGGGTTTTTATTGGACCGAATACTCATTTGGGTTAAGATGGTGCCTCTTTGGGTTCACCATTCTTGAATCGGATCCTAATTTTATTTATTTTTATTTTTTATTTTTGGGATTGAATACCTGTTTGGGTTAAGATGGTGCCTCTTTGGGTTCACCATTCTTGAATCGGATCCTAATTTTATTTTTTATTATTATTTTTATTATTTTTATTTATTATCTTTTTTTATTTTTGGGACCGAATATACCCGTTTGATACCATAGTAGATTACATGGGGAAATACCCGTTCCATATTATAAATTGTGAGGTCTCTCTACATTTTTCCAATGTAGGATCCTCAATAATAGTAAGGTAATGTTTCCCCCTTTTTTTAAAAAAAAATAATTATTATTTTATTAAAATTGTATTTTATTTTTGTTAAATTGATTTATGTCATGTTTTGTCATTGTCATGATAAACATAACTTTTGCCTAACATAACTTTGAAAATTTGACAAAGATGACTTGAAAACTAAGGGAAATGCGACCTTGTTGTTCAATGCTTTAATTATATCCCATGAAGGCTTCCAATTTTTTAATATGTCTATTTACTTTTAGTTTGTGAAGGACCTTATGAAAGGGCTACCATGCCAAGGATCTGATTATATTGGTCTAGAGATTCTAATTTTATCATTTTTTCATATACATACAACAAAGGATGAGTTGACTAATTTGAGCAATAAGTTAGATATGTTAATAGGGTAAATGCCTAAACAGTAAACCTTAGCTCTTTCTTTTTTATTTTTTTTTAGAAGAGAAACAATGGTAAACCTTAGCTCTTTCATGTTCATAATCTACAATTTTCATTTTTTCCTTTAGGTATGCTATTTGATTTTGTTTAGGTTCTTTTTGAGTCTTTACAAATGTAAATGGAAATGTTAATGCCTTGCACACTTGAATTTTACAGTTTTTACATCTTTCGATTTATGTAGCATTCTGCGCTTGACAGATTGATTAGTTTAAGTTTTTTTTCACTTTTTTTTTTTTGTACTCTCATTGTTCTTTTTCATTTAACACCCACGTATTTTCCTCTCCATATGTTTGTTTCTTATAATGGCTTCTAGTCTGTTTTGTTGTTTATTTATTTTTCACCTGCCCTCTCCATACTTTTTTACAGAAGATACATATTCTGTTGTATATTTTCTGAATTCATGTCGATCTACGGTTTGTTAACTAAATATACCATTTTATATGTTTCATTCAACATATTTGTCAGTATAATGGTGTTTTGTTTTAATTTGACATTTGGTTCATGGTTGGTTGTTGATTTTGAGACGACATGAATCCTCGTGTAAGATTTAGCTTGATTTATTAATTTCGAACAGACGTTTTTGGAGTGAATGTGGTGACTAAATTTACTAATTTGGAACTTGATGAGTTTGTTGAGTGCATGAATCACACCATTTACAATGTAGATGAATTTTACTATTCTTTTTGTCCCAATTCATTCTTGCAATTTACTAGAACATTGAATAAATGTCAAATGAAGGTGAGAGATATTGCAAGTCAAATCTTTTCCTTGTTCTATAGTGCTCAAGGTAATTTTATTTCATAGTTTTTATTTTTCAAAGTCCTCAATTTACTTGTCACAAATTACAGCTCGTTAATTTGAATACTTTTTTTTTACTATAACAGGTGATAATGATTTGTATTGCAACTAAAAATGGATGTAAGATTGTAGTTTCATTCCTCCAACATTTTCGACCCATGTTTTGACAAAGTTGTGCTTGTGAGTCATATTATTCAAAATGTTTTCTCATTTTCATTTCCTTCCACTATACATTATCTTGCTCTGAAACTCCCAAATATATTTGATAACTTGTTAAGATTTACCTTTCATGAAATACATTCCGGTATAATAGAAATTGAAGACTATTACATTCCAGTATGCGTCTTTATAGCTTTTCTTTATAGTTGTTTAATTATAACATTTGGTACGACTAGTTTGTTCATTTACATATTTTGATTTGGTTTATTCTTTTTTGTTTTCTTCTCAACCAGTCTTTAAGCTGATCCTTGAGAAAGACAGGGCTCTAAAAATGAGGTGTGTTGGACTGTTTTTTCATGTAAGTTTTGTTAACTGTTTAGAATCCACTTTTAGAACGAGGCTCCGAGTTTGATTAGTGCTTATGTTATTTTTGTCAAATATGCCGGATTCATAAATTTTGTTCATATTCTTTATTTCCTGCAAGTAATCCTAAAATTTAATTAAGGTAGATTTGGAAGTATGAAGTTGATGCGTTGGAATTTAATTAGGGCTTCTATTATTGATTACTTTGTACTATGTGAATTGAATCAATTTGGGGAATTTGAGATTCTTGTTTCAAGTTTTCAAGTTTGAATGTTGGTATGCTTCAACTCTATTTTTTTTAAAAATCAACTTTTCCTTTGAATGTTGATATACATTAGAACCAAAAAGAACCCTCTAGAGTATAATAATAATCTATTGTTAGACTTTAATTGTAGCACCCCTTCTAAGTACAGAATATCATATTTGGTCTTGATGCTTATACTTTAGGACCTAGAAAGCTTATGCTATTGGGTTTATGAGCTTAACCTGTACTAAACCGACATATACATCTTTTTAATTTTTAGATCTTAATAGTTGCACATACTATGTACGACTGGTCAGTAACGAAAACACAGCTTTTGGTGTTGCATTAATCAACTGACTTGTGAGTTTCCTGGTTGAATATCAATGGGTACTTTGATGTGGGTGTTGACTGTTGATATATATTTATCTATCTATATAAATATACACACACACACACATGCGACTGTGACCAAAACTCTGCTTACTCTTAAAGTTTTTGGATCTTTTTTTACCCTTTCAACCTGTTTCCTTTGTTGCTGTAATTGAAATTTCCAGACATGCACTTTCAAAGTTACTAAAGTATTTCAATAATTTTCTCTTTATTATGAACGAACCTTGTTTATTTTTTGTACTCTGATTTATGGTTTCAGATTTTTTATTTCTATACTAAATGAATTAAATGATTGATCAAATCTCTTTCTAATAGCCATGGAAGGTGTTATTCTAAAATAGAAGGCATTGCCATTGAATCTCTATGGCCATCTTGTTTGAGTAGTATTGATTTTGATTTCATTGAAAGTTGACTGAAAGTGAGTATTTTATTTGGAGGGTAGAGTTTTATTTTTTATTCTTCAATTATTTTCTTTTACATATTGATAGTGAGTAGAGTTTTCTTTCTTTTCGTTCGCTTTAATTTTATCAAAATTTTCACTTACTTACTCTTAGATACTAATAGTATATTTTCTAATTGTAGGTTAATAAGGAGGATCGCCTTGCACCCATTGTCTTGCCACGCCTTTCACCACCCCACTTTAGTTGGTTGGTCTCAAGTTTAAGTTAAAAGGTTTTAGAGTCTTGTATTTATGTTGTTTAGCAATTTTTCTTATCTTTGTAAGTTGGATGTAGTTTGTAGAGAGACAAAAAATCATATTTATATTGTGTGTGTATGTATTGAGAGAAATTTTATGTTTCTTTTTGTTGGGTTCAATAATGGAAGTTTGTTACATATTTTATACTTTATTAATTAAAGTTAAGTTTGTTAAGTTAATTGTTGTGTAAAATATAATACTATTGAAATTTTATTTTGTGCATAGGTTGAGAAAGGGAAATATTATTGTTGGTTAGTCACGTGTGTGCAACCAATAATTTTTTTTATTAAATTATTGACAAAATGATGATAGTCATTGTCTGTCATTGTAAATCATAATTTTTTACTTTTAATGACGAATGGACTTTTAATGATGGACGAACTTTTAATGACGAACATTTAATGACAAATGGACTTTTAATAACAGACATTTAATGATAGACAAACTTTTAATGACGGATATTTAATGACAAACAAACTTTTAATGATGCACATTGACTTTTAATGTCAAACATTGACCGACATTAAAAATTGACTGTCATGTAGCCTACGATGACACGCGAAATGATGTTAGGCGCATGTCTGTCATCGTTTCCCTTTAATGATAGACAATGCTCGTCATTAAATGCCAGTTTGTACTAGTGAATAAATAAACATTTTACACTTTTTAAATATGTTAAAATACTTATTATTAACATGGGAGGGAGTGAGAGAGAGGAAGATGGAGAGAGGAAAAGAGAGGAAGATAGAGTTTCTCAATAAATATTCAGACTTCAATAGTGAATACTGATGAAGTTTGTGGACTTTAACGGTGAACACTATTGAAGTTGGTGTGTTCGAGTTATTTACCCACTGTGTTGTGAAGTATGTGGGCTAAACAAGGAGTGAGGTATTTTAACCCACTTCACCCAACTCTAAGTTAGTGGACCAAGCACCCCCTAAAAAGTTCAGAAAATTTAGAATGGGGAAGATAATTTTCTAAAACATTTACAACCATGTATCTTTATTAAAAAGATTACAAATATAGCATATTCTAAACAAATAATTGTAAATATATTTATTTTTATTTAATATTTAATAATTATTGATTAACTTTAATAATGATAAAACATATGTTTTAATTTAGTATGATAGCCATTAATTAACATGAATTGATAATTAACTTAGATATGAATTAACTATACTCATAACAATCATAGATTAACCTATATATTAATGTCGTCACCTTGAGCACAACTCAACTTATTAAGGACTTAAGGCATACATTTTCGACTAAAAGATTAATGTGGTTGAACTCCAAAAAAAAAATCATATATCAAATTAACGGTTTTGCTAGCTAGTAACTGACGTAAACCATACGTGTATCAAGTGTTGTTTTTATTTGCTATTTTTTTAATATACTTTTATCTTAAAATATGCTATAGGTTTGTCTTTATCTAAAAGATAGTGTGGACTAAAACCATATTTAAACTTTTATTTTATTACAAACAATAACTAATGTTACTAATCCCATGGTGGGCTTAAAAAAAGAATAAAAGAACATCTAAAATATTTTAATGGGAAGTTTTCCTAAACGACCACAGTCGACAAAGTCATTATCAAATACACCAAAACAAATTTTGTCTCTTTATCAAGTAGTATTGTTATATATATTAAAAGTAAGTGGCGAGAGAACTTGAAAACTAAAACGTTTTCAAATATTTTGACAAATTGAAACCAACCCTTTTGATATGAACTTTGAATAAGAGCTAATAATGGCTGGTGAGATTTGAAAATGATAAAAAAGTTCAATTCTTTTTGTTCAAAATGGAGGAGAGAGAATAAAAGTGCAGAAGACTTTTTAGCCCTTTTTAGTGCTGCCAAGATAGAACTTCGAAGAAAAGCAAAGGAAAATGTGGGGAAGAGGTTTGGCCCAATGAAGCACGTTTATTTGAAAATTCATACCAAACTTATAATCAACAACAATAACAATAGTAATAATGAAGATGATGCACATGTACTACACTTTCCTCATTAATTGAATATATGTATGAAATTGTTGAATAGTCATACGTCTATGTGACACCATCCATCATTGATGAGGTCATATAGTAGATTAGAAGTATAATAAGTGAGGTATGATCAGTTATATCTTTTTAATAATAAAGTAGAGCACATATACGTGTAAAGATAGGAAGAGCATGCCTATGACCCGACATTAGAAAAGTGAAATGAGCACGCATACCTTGCTTGGTACATGAAAGGATTCATCCTCACGTGGTGTAATCTTTGAAGGCTTGTTCAACTGATTCTGATCGTGATATCTAATCAATAAACGAATGACATGTGCCTCTTGGAAGATAGATTTATGGTTGTGATTGACTTGATATCCTGACAATGGAGAAAGTAGAATAAATATTGAAAGGTCATACGCTAAAATTTGAAAGTTTAGAGATCAAAATAGAATTTAAATTTATTTCCTAAATTTTTAATACTATATTTCTTTTAAGTATCAAATGATAAAGGTGATAACATTATGCTAAGATATCTACTCATTTTATCACAACTTTTTTTTGGGGGGTGTTAAATGAGTTTTGCAAAAGAGCAACTCTTTTCATAAAAATTAATCTCGGTCTCTAAAAGTTTGTTCATTCAATTCTTACAATTTTAAATATTTATTTTAGTTCTTAAACTTTAAAAAATAAAATAGTCATTTTGATACGTATGGTTTTTTTTCCATTAAAATCTATTCATGTCTATATCAACATATTAAATACATATAAAATTACCATCAAACTAAAAAATTTAAGTATACTAAAAAAAAATTCAAAAATTTAGGGTCCGTTTGATAACCATTTAATTTTTGGTTTTTGGGTTTTTGAAAATTGTGCATATTTTCTCATCATTTCTCTACAATGGATTTCATATTTTTTAAGAAAATATTTGAATTCTTAGCCAAATTTCAAAAATAAAAACAAGTTTTTAAAAACTATTTTTTTAGTTTTCAAAACTTGGCTTGATTTTTGAAGAAATAGGTAAAAAGTTGATAACAAAACAAGAAAATCCATAGATGGAAGTATTATTTATAGACTTAATTTTCAAAAACCAAAAACAAAAAACAAAATAGTTATCAAACAAGGCCTTAGCTAATGGGTTATGATGAATTTAATATTTTATAAATACTTTAACACTCTCTCATTTGTGGGTAAAAAATATATGTAAAGTCCAACAAATTATTGTAAATATTAATTGGCAAGGAAATGACATTATATGGTTTGAACACAAGATTTATTGCTTTTACTTTAAAAAACAAAAAAAAATTCTTACTTTGATCAATATTAAATCACCACCAAACCTAAAAGTATAAGTTGATAAATTAAAGTAAATTTAATATTTTATCAATACTTTAACCATACAAATAAAATCTAAATTACATCATCCATCGTCTCTTAAACCATTGATGACAGATTAATCACAAATACTAAAAATAATTATTTTAAAAATCAGACGACTAAATCAAATAAAATAAATTCAAAAGTTTGAATACTACATGTGGTCCTACGCAAAGGGAAATTTATGCTCCAATGTGGATGCACAAGCTTTTAAAAAGAAAACTAACAATGAAAATTGTTTTCTAATTGAGCCTAAATTCCTTATCATACATTCAATGGTTGAGAGTTGTCAACCACATTGATCTATCATCTCAAATAATTTCTCGTGTATAAAGAGATATATTTATGAAAGAAAATTTATGCATGTGGAAAAAAGTAAGTGGGAAAAAAATGTAGGAAGAGAGAAATTAGTGAGAGAAAGTGTGTAAGTAGTGAAGAGTTGGTGAAAAATGTGTAAGAAAATTCGATAGGCGAGAAATATGTATGAAAAGAAATATCGATTAAAGAAAGTATGTACAAAGAATATCTTAAGTGTGAAAGTGTGTGTTGCATGTTAAGAATGAAATGTTTAAATTAAAAGCATTTGACAATGCATTTATGATTATCAATTATTTTAAAAAAAAAAAAACTTCTAAGTGCTTTAAAATTATTGATAAACATAAGTATTTGAGATATAAAATTATTTTAATTATTTGAGAAGTACCTTTGTCATGGTTCAAGGTATTCTCAAACATACTCTTATATTGGTTGGCTCACGAGAAATTTTTTTAATTTAGTTTTAATATCTAAAAACGGATTACTTTTGTATCTTATCAAAATTTAAGGTGAAAATTAACACTTGAGTACATATTAGGGACCAAAATGATTCTCTTCATAATTAATATTTTTTTTAAAGAATTAATAATAATTGTATTAAATTTTACCCATTTTGACCAATATGCTAATATACTACAATATATTATAAATTTGACATTAAACTTATAAACCCAATTACTCTATAAGAAAAAAAAAAAGACCTTTTTTAAGAAAACTTCTTTGCCCTTAATTATTTAAGATGCAAAAATCCTTTAAATTTGGACATGATTTTTTTTTAGTTTAATAATATTTGGGGTGGGGAGATTCAAATTTTTGACATCTTGGTCGAGAGTACATGCTAATTACCGTTGAGCTATGCTCACCTTGACAGACACGACTTGAACAAAGAACGATTCTTTTTGTTTAATTATACCATATGTAGAACTCCCAAAAAATAAAAACAACATAAAAGAAAAACAAAGTTTGAAAATTATTTTTCAAGTTTTTGAAATTTTGACAAAAGAGACATTGAGGAAAAAAAATTCAAATGGTTAGTCAAACTGTTAATAAACAGCACATCGAAAAATATATTAAAAAAGAAAGAAAGAAAGTACAAACTTCTTTCTTTTTAGTGTCTCATCGTTCAAAAGTCATGGAAGGAATAATAGCAATATTTTTGGAAAGAAAGACCAAACTACCCTTGATTCCTACAAGGAAAAGAAAAAAAAAGTCAAGGACAAGAAAAATGTTAGCAGTCAAGATAGTTCCAATTCTTAAGTAAATTACCATAATGACCGTTTCAAATCGAGACATGGGTTGGAAATATAGGAATGTTTTATTATAATTATTTTTTTATTTTAACAATGGGGTGAGAGAACCGAATCATCCACTTTTGAGATGGTGATAGGTAACTTATCCATTAATGCTCGAATTGACAATATTTTATTATTATTATAAAGTTGAAAAATTAAGTAGCAAAGGATGGAGAGAGAAGAGAGACTTGCCAATGTGCACGATGATCTTATTCATCATATACACACTCCTTTAAATAGGAGAGGAAGAAGCCAAGTACAAGCAAAGTCAAAGAATAGATTGACAGGATTCATGAGTAGAGATTAAGGGAAGGTTAGGTGAGAAGAGGAAGTATTACAGGCTAAACTTAGACTTAACCACCATACCTAATAAATGAGGATTTGACCAAGACAAGGGTAGTACACATTATGACTTAACATCACCCCTCAAATGAGGCAGGGGAGTGAACCGAAGATCGAGTTTTCTAATGAGATGTTGGTACTGCGCAGGAGGTAGCGACTTGGTGAGGCAATCTGCAAGTTGAAGATGAGAAGAGATATGACGAATTTCTATTTGACAAGTGAGAACTTGATCACGAATGAAGTGAGCATCGATTTCAATGTGTTTGGTGCAGGCATAGAAGACTGGATTTGAGGTAAAGGCACCATCACTGATGTTATCGCACCATGTAATAGGGATGGAAGAAAGTGACACACGAAGCTCATTTAGGAGAGGTCTTAACCAAATTAATTTGCACACAGCATGAGAGAGAGTTTGATACTCTAATTCGGTACTGTATCGAGCAACCACCTGTTGTTTCTTGGAAGACCATGAAACAAGCAATGAGCCAAAGTAAATGCAAAAGCCACCGACCGATTTCCTGTCATCTGGAGATGCAGCCCAATCAGCATCGGAGTAGCCTATGAGTGTGAAAGTAGGTGCTGGATGCAGGGTAGGGCCAGGGTTGAGTGTGCCTTTGAGGTAGCGAAGCAAGCATTTAAGAGCCTGCCAATGCAGAGTGGTTGGACGTTGATTGAATTGGTTGAGCTTGTTTACCCAATATCTAGGTGAGTGTGAAGCAAGTATTGAAGTGATCCAAGGGTGCTGCGATAGAGCTGGGGTTCAGCAATGGGATTACCATCATCTTGACTCAATTGTTTGTCGGTGGTCATAGGAGAAGCAGCCAGTTTGAGGTGATGAAAACCAAGCTTGCTGATGAGATCTTCAAGATATTTGGATTGATGGAGAATAAGCCCAACATCAACATGTTGAACTTGGATCTCCAAGAAGTAGTGTAAGGGGCCAAGATCTTTAATAGCAAGTTTAGTAATCACCGAGGCAAGAACCTGAGAATTTGATGCAGTAATTATCAAATCATCAACATATACAAGGAGAAATATAGTACCTCGTGGAGAATGCCTTGTAAAAAGAGAAAGATTAGTCTTTGATTGAATGAATCCCCAATATATTAGACGAGAGTAAAGAGCATCATAACTGGCTCAGGGAGCCTGCTTTAGTCCATAAAGTGCTTTATGGAGCTTGCAGACATACTTGGGATGATGAGAGTCAGCATACTCGAGAGGTTGGGGAGTGAAGACATCTTCCTTGAGCGTGCCATGAAGGAAAGCATTGGAGACATCAAGTTGGCGAATTGGCCATTTCCATGTAAGCACCAAAGTAAGGACAATTCGAATAGAGGATGGTTTGATCACCGGACTATAAGTCTCATCATAATCAATTCCAGGTGACTAAAGGTATCCTTTGGCAACCAGACGAGCTTTGTAGTGTTCGATATGTCCTGTGGCCATCTGCTTGATCTTGTATATCCACTTGGTGTTGACAAGATGCTGTGAAGGGTGAGGAGGAACCAAGGTCCATGTAGAGTTGCGTTTAAGAGTAAGGATTTCCTCATCCATGGTTGTGCGCCAGAGGGAGCTGGTGGAGGCTTTAGCATAGGTGGATGGCTCAAAAGAGGTCCAGTCGGTGGATGAAGACGACTGAGTAAGGCAGCCAAAGAAATGTTTGGGTTTGCTAATACCAGCCTTTGCACGGGTGGTCATATTGTGGGTGTTGGAGGCGTTAGGTAAAGACAAGATAGAGAAGGATGAGTGAGACGGTGAGTTACCGTTGGTGGGAGAGGAGGAGGTGTAGGTGGATGATGGTGAGCTGGTAAGTGAAGAGGGTAGTAGTCTGAGAGTAAGTGGAGAAGGTAAGACCCGTGGAGAGATGGGTGCTGATGGTGAGGGTGAAGGTGAAGCTGCAGAAGGTGGAAATGAAGTTGAGAGTGGAGAAGGTGGTTACGGTAGAGGAACCCATGTGAGAATTTGGGAAGATGAGAGATTGGTTGAGGGATTGGCATTACTAAACAGCTGCTGATAGGGAAACTCATGTTCATTAAAACAGACATGTCTAGAAGTATACACACGCCCAGATGCACTGAGGCAACGATATCCTTTGTGAAAATCATTGTAGCCAATAAAGACACACTTCTCAGTGTGAAAATCAAACTTATGTTGTTGGTAAGGTCGAAGACATGGATAGAAAGTGGTTCCAAAAGTGCGTAGAGCATCATAGTCTGAAGCGTTATGTTTGAAAACCTCATATGGGCACTGATTTTTCAGAATGGTTGTAGGCATTCGGTTTACCAAGTAAGCTGTTGTATGAAAGGCATGCCACCAGTACTGCAATGGCATATATGCTTGAGCTAATAATGCTAACCCTATTTTAACCAAGTGTTTGTGTTTTCTTGCCACCCGACCATTTTGAGGAGAAGTGTAGGGACAAGATATTTGAATCTTTATTCCTTGTGTTAGAGCAAACTGCATAAGCGCCTTCTATTCTCCTCCTCCATCACAATGAAAAGTTTGTATTTTTCTGTTATATTGAACTTCTATTTACTTTTTGAACTGTTGGAAAATTTGTGTAGTATCATTTTTGGCCTTTAGTGGAAAAATTCAACTATATCTATTGTGATCGTCAAAAAATGCTAGGTAATAGTGATAACCATCAACTGAAGCTATGGGGGCTGGTCCCCAGAGATCTGAGTGAATTAATTCAAAGGGCTTAACAGCATGAGAAGAAGAAGAATTAAATGGTAGTTTGTGGGACTTTCCAAATTTACGGGCCTCACAAAAAGATAAATCTTCATTTTTCTTTACAGAAGCTTTACATTTTGGTAAAATATGATTCAAAATCCTAAGAGAAGGATGGCCCAAACGTTGGTGCCAGACATCCTTTGTACAAGACAAAAAACAACCTTTTTCTTCACTGATCAAATTTCTTATAGAATTGCAATCTTCAGCCTTCAAGATTGTTGTTGTAGCCAAGTAGGCTTTTCCTTTAGCTTCCTTATTTTCTTCATAAGTCTCCGAGGCCTCCTTTCCTTCTAAAATCTTGTAAAGTCCTTTCTCAAGCTTGCCTATGAACACCACTGCCTTGGATTTCTTTTTCTTTATAAAACAAAGTAATTCACAAAATTCAACAACAACAGGATTATGTTTTGTTAACTAAGGTATACTTACTAGATTCTTTTTCATGAGAGGAACATGTAAGACATTCTTAAGGATGAGAGATTGGTTATACACTTTCAACCATGTTGTTCCAATGTTGTCTATAGGTAAGTTGTTTCCATTTCCAACTATGATAGTAGTAGGTCCAATATATTTACATTTTAGAGAGAGTTTGCCAAATTCATTAGTGACATGGCTATTTGCTCCATTATCAAGGCACCAAGCTGGATCTTGAACAGTTTCTAGAAAAGCCATTAAGGAAAATGAAGCTTCTGATATTTGGGTAGTTTAGTTAATAATGCTGCTGAACGACTCATTTTTCTCATATTTGTGATGACAGATGTTGGTCGTGTGACCTTGCTTTCCACAAATTTGATAGGTTGGTCTGTTGGGATAAGGTAAGCTATGCAATTTCCCTCTGGATCTTCCCCCTCGAGAGTTGGGGTTAGAAGCTCCTCTGTTTCCCTAGCTTGAATTTGAAGATGAAGAAACAGGTTTGGTTTTCTCAGTAAAGATATAGTTAACTGAGATAGTATTCCTCATAGCTTGTAACTTCTCTTGCCTTTGTTCATAGGTTAGGAGTTCTAGTTGAAATTTATACCATGATAACTCTTGTTTTTTAAGCACACAAACTATAGGAGTATATTCTTCATTCAATCCAACTACTACATAAGAAATAAAACTACGCATATCCATAGGATATCCAGATAGGCAAAGATTATCATAGTACCTTTTCATCATGGTTAGATAATCTTCCATTTTCATGGCTCCTTTCCTTGTTTGTTGAATCATCTAACAATTGTAGTCTTCCTGAGCTCGAGACTGCATGCCAAAAAACTCTTGGATTGAATCCCATAGAGCTTTTGCATTATCACATCCCATTACTTGAGCTACAACTTATGGAGCCATTGAGTTATACAACCACCCAACAAGTAATTGTTCAACCTTTCACCATATATCATATTATGGGTTTGGTAGCTTAAGCCCTAAGGGATTTTCTTCATATGGAGGAAAAATAATCGACATATCAGGAGCATGGGTCTCACCGATGAGGCATCCTTCGAGTTTGCAGCTCTTAAGAATAGGGATTACTAAGGTCTGCCATAGCAGGAAGTTCCCTGCATGATTCAACAGGTTAACAAAGTTGGGGTTGCCAACAGGACATGTGCCCTACTGAACTTGATACGGGCTTGATTCAGAGACAATCAACTTTGCCTTTGTCTGGTGTAGAGACTATAGCTAGTTATACTTGTGATTTTTGTTCATATTATTAGATGAAAAATAGAAAAGTGGTTGAATTTAATTACATTATTGTTGGAAGACCTTTAAATTAAGTAAGTTGAGAAAACAAAACAAAAGAAGAAAAAAATTTACACTTAATGTTTTGATGTAGGATTTTTACGGAATACAACAGTATTGCAATTGCTATACAATTGCAATTTTAATAGATCTAGAAATTAAGGAAAAACGCAAATTTCCAGATTTTGAGCAAGAATTACCCATGATTTCAGCTATATTAGGAGCTGTGATTGTCCATCAACCTAGAGGGAAACCCTAGCATGAAGTCCCTATAAAGATTGAAGAAGAAGCTGAAGAAGGGGAGCTCGATTTTGGGGAGAAGAAATTCGTTTCTATTTTTGGGTTTCTAAGTTCCGTAGCTTATGTTCTTTTTTTTTTCAATTTTCTGTGCTGTTCTTCTTCCTTAGAGTTCCAAATCTCTTCCTCAATCTCATCTCAACGAAGTTGATGGTGGTAAAGAACAATATCTTTGTTCGATTGAATCGAGAGCAACAGATTTTTAATGTAATCGTATTCAATTTCTTCAAGTTTTGTAATTTTGTTTTTGTCTTTATTTTTTAAGTTATCTAGTGTTTTTTAATTTTCCTTTTAGTATTTTATTAAAAAGAGAAATTCTTTTGAATTTTGATTCTAGAGCATTCTTCGGCAAGCCAATTTATTTTATTTTACAAGTTTAATTTGCAAGATCTCTTTAGGTTATTTTCAATTCTCTTTTATACCAATGAATTCCTTTAATTTAATCTTACTGTTTTTTTTTTGTTAGTTTAATTATGGAGAGCTAAATTTTCTTTGGGATTCAAGTTTGTGAATGCCCTAAATGAAAGATGTAAGGCTCGATAGCAAAAACAATCTAGCTAATTTTTGAACTATTGCTTGCTTTTGGTGAGTTCAATGTTGGGTAAACACTAGTAGGCCATCTAGTGTTGCTTGCCAAGCTAAACTTAATACCGAAAGAGTTAAAGGAAGCGGATGTCGCAAAAGCAATGGAGGAAAAGGCTTAGACATAAGACCTAAAATATCGACCCTAGATAGGGCAAGACTCCAAAACCACTAGAGTTGTATGCAAAAATATTTAAGTTAGATTAGCCATAGAAATATAGGTTTAATCACTTAGTCTCCTACAGATACTTCATAGAAGGTCGAATAGGAGTTGAATTCAGTTTACTTAGTTCTTGAGTTAGCTACGATTGCAATTGCCTTCTTATTGCATTTTCTTTCCAAAGGGACATTAGCATCTTGAATCCCTTTTTCAACTTCATTGTTTTTCAAATAATCTTTTAGTCAAAACACCTCACAAATCATTTTCACCTACGATTACTTTAAGTTGCAATTTGTCAACAATTTTGTGCTATTTTAATAAACTTTATTAAAATTCGTCCCTTGGGTATGATTCTCTAGAGTACTTCCAGTTTCTTATTACTTCGATTACGTGCACTTGCGTGTAGCAACCCGATCAAATTTTTGGCGTCATTGCTAGGGAACGACATTTCTAATAAAATTTATTTTAGATACACAAATTGTGAGAAAATTGCAATTCTTCTATTGTAGAAAGCCCAATTCTTGTTCACATGATTTGCAGGTTGAGAGAGATCAACTACAAGAGAAGAAAGACACAACTTAGGATTGAATTGCTTGAGATAATCAACAAGATGGAAGTAGACATCATTGTAACATTGAGCGTACAAGCTTCATCATTAAGCTACATGATGGAAACTTTGATGATGAGAAATTTCATAGCTCCTACTAACTTTATCCCTTCTATTTCTTGTGTTTATTGTAAAGGAAGTCATTTATTTGAGAATTGTCCTTATAATCCTGAATCTTTATGTTATGGATTTCTACCCAGTTTTGCAAATCAACATCAGTATCAGTGTTTCTAACAAGAGAAGATGATTCCAAAAGAGCCTAGAATTGAAGAACTCGTGAGGGAATACATGGCAAAGAGCGATGTTGTGATGCAAAGTCAAGCCACATCTTTAGGAAATTTGGAGATCCAGGTGGAACAAATTGCAAATGAATTGTAGAACAGGTCTCAAGGAATATTGCTCAACAATACAGACACTTCAAAACATGAAGAAAAAGATGAATGCGAGGTGGTGACACTTAGTAGTGAATTTGAATATGAAGATCTCAAACTCCAAGTAAAAGTAGAAAACGCTCCAACACTTGAAAACACTAAGGAACCAGAAGGGAGATAAGAGATTAAAGAAGAACCACCTCAAGAAGAGAATGAACCACCCAACGAAGTTGCATTGAGCTATGCAATTGCAATTTCACAGTAAATGACATCCAAAATGCTTCTGATACTAGAATGCCCCGCTTCCACTTATTGCACCTTGCAGGAAATGCTAAATGAAGAAGAATTCGAAAAGAAGAACATAAAAGATGACAATTTGCAGAATGTGACACAATTTGTAACGACAATTTCTACTTTCAAAGCCACATATAAATCTCTTGACCAGACAAGGCCCGTTGTGATCAAAGCACCTTAACTAAGATTGAAATCTCGTCCATCATCAAGATCTAGGTGCAAAATAAAGGAACACGGTTGCGGTCTACCTATTGGAATAGGATAAGTTTATTTTTTCGTTCATTTTCTTTTTTAAAACAAAAAATAGAAAATTAAAAAAAAAACCTTATTTCTATGAATTATGAATGACTAAGCAATTTTTGTTTGAGGAAAAATCCTGTCTAAGCTGAGGTATTTAAGTTGACCGTTTAGGAAACACCTCTACCTAAGGATCTACTTGGGAAATTGTTTAATATATTTAAAAATTAAAAAAGAAATAAGAAAAAATTTATTATTATTTTAAGGCATGAACTCTTTTTCGAGCCTGTGTGAACTTTTTAACAATTCGCTTTTGAGTTCATAGGAAATGAGAAGGGAAAATCAAATGTCAATCACAAGGAATTGCATTTGCAAAAAATGAGGCAAAGCCGAGGGACAAGAATGCAAATAGAATGCAATTGCAAAACGAAGCAAAACATCCAACATGCCAAGAAGATGATGATTCAGCCTCCAATCATTAGAGGAGTTTTTCTTTGCACCTTAAACTCTACTTCTTCAGTCTTAATAGTTTAGATTGTGATGTTGTTGTCTTAAATTTTTGTACTCGTCTTTGTCCCGTCCATTTTGTCATGATGATTTGATTAACATCCAAATTGTTTGAAGTTCAGTGTCAGTTATGTTTGATCTCTTGTTTTTGGATGTCTCCCAAATATGTCTCAAAGTTTAAAAATTCTTGATGATGATATTTGAAATAGGCTCGGCTCATTAAACACTCCTCAATTATCTACCCAACTTTATGGCTTCTTTACTTTTCTTAACACCCCACCACCCATACACCCTAGCTTGTGTTTCTATAATTCTAGGGTTATTAAGCTTGTTAATATGTATTGTCATCTCAACCACCGAAGAGCAAAACTAGTCAATGTGGACACTGCCGCATCTTAAATTTTGGGGGGATAAACATCTTACATTGCTTTTGTTGACCCCACATCATTATATATTCCTTTTTTGCAATTCATGAAATGTAAACATGTGAGTTGTTGTATGAAGGCTGCCAAGTTGGAAAAAAAAAATAGAGGGGTACTCCTCTTTCCAAGACTTAACCGAGTAACTAGGAAAAGTCATGACACCCATGATTGCCTCTGCATGAAAGGTTGATTCAAGAAATGAGTAAATTAAAAATAGTGTCAAATAGTGATGTGTGCTCATAGTCAACTACCTTCACCACAAAGTGTCGCTAAGTTGGAACGAAGGTACAATTGACTAAGGAACCCCTCTACCAAGAAAAACAAAAAGAAAAAAAAAAGAAGTTTGAATAGCTTGGCAGTAAAAAGAAATAAGTTTGGGGGAGTTTTTCTCTGGTTTAGTCAAGTTGTGTTTCAAGAGATGACCTATGTAGGAAGCAAGCAAGTTGAAACTAGAAGAGTAAGAATACAATTTTTAGGGAAGTATGGGTGAAAAGTGCTAAGGTCAAGATTAAGGTGGGATTAAAGTTGGTTGTGATAAACATGTGTTATGAGCTTGAGATATCTCCTGAGAGGATATTTGTTTTGTCAAGAACTTGAGTTAGTTGTTGAATTTCATACCTGAATTACTGTGATTTTGATTGCTTAAGGACAAGCAATAACTCAAGTTTAGGGGTGTGATAATTCTCATTCTTGATGATTATTTAGCCTTTAAACTTAGTTATATTTGTGATTTTTATTCATATTATTTGATGAAAAATAGAAAAGTGATTGAATTTAATCACATTATTGTTGGAAAACCTTTAAATTAAGTAAGTTGAGAAAAGAAAACAAAAGAAGAAAAAAATTTACACTTACTTAATGTTTTGATGTAGGATTTTTACGGAATGCAACAGCCTTGCAATTGCAATTTTGACATATATGGAAATTAAGGAAAAATGCAAATTTTCAGATTTTGAGCGAGAATTACCTATTATTTCAGCTAGATTATGAGTTGTGATTGCTCATCAACCAAGAGGAAAATCCTAGCATGAAGTCCCTATAAAGATTGAAGAAGAAGTCGAAAAAGGGGAGCTCAATTTTGGGGAGAAGAAGTTCGTTTTTATTTTTGGGTTTTTAAGTTCCGTAGCTTCTATTTTTTTTTTTCAATTTTCTGTGTTGTTTCTTCCTTTCAGTTTTGAATCTCTTCCTCAATCCCATCTCAACAAAGTTGATGGTGGTAAAGAACAATATCTTTGTTCGTTTGAATCGAGAGCAACATATTTTTAATTTAATCGTATTCAATTTCTTCAAGTTTTGTATTTCTGTTTTTGTCTTTAATTTTGAAGTTATCTACTGTTTTGTAATTTCGCTTTTAGTATTTTATTAAAAAGAGAAATTCTTTTGAATTTTGATTCCAGAGCATTCCTTCAGCAAGACAATTTATTTTATTTTACAAGTTTAATTTGCTACAATTGTTTAGGTTATTTTCAATTATCTTTTATACCAATGAATTCCTTTAATTTAATCTTACTGTTTTTTGTTAGTTTCATTATGAAGAGCTAAATTTTCTTTGGGATTCAAGTTTGTGAATGCCCTAAAAGAAAGATGTAAGGCTCGATAGCAAAAACAATCTAGCTAATTTTTGAACTATTGTTTGCTTTTGGTGAGTTCAATGTTGGGTAAACACTAGTTGGTCATCTAGTGTTGCTTGCCAAGCTAAACTTAATACCTTAAGGGTTAAGGCAAGAGCATGTCGCAAAAGCAAAGGAGGAAAAGACTTAAACATAAGACCTGAAACATCGACCCGAGACATAGGGCGAGACTCCAAAACCACTAGAGTTGTGCGTAAAAATATCTCAGTTAGATTAGCCATAGAAATATAGGTTTAATCACTTAGTCTCTTAAAGATATACTTCATAGAATGTCGAATAGGAGTTGAATTCAGCTTACTTAGTTTTTGAGTTAGCTACCATTGCAATTGCCTTCTTGTTGCATTTTCTTTCCAAAGGGGCATTAGCATCTTGAATCCCTTTTTCAAACAATTTTTCTTTTAGTCAAAACACCTCACAAATCATTTTCACCTATGGTTACTTTAAGTTGCAATTTGTCAACAATTTTGTGTTATTATAATAAACTTTATTAAAACCTGTTCCCTTGGGTACGATACTCTAAAGTACTTCCAGTTTTTTAGTACTTCGATCACGTGCACTTGCGTGTAGCAACCCGATCAAGTTTTTGGCGTCGTTGCTGGGGAACGACATTTCTAATAAAATTTATTTTAGATACACAAATTGTGAGAAAATTGCAATTGAATTGCAATTCTTCTATTGTAGAAAGCCCAATTCTTGTTCACATTATTTTGCCGGTTGAGGGAGAACAATTGCAAAAGGAGAAAGACACAACTTAGGATTGAATTGCTTGAGATAATCAACAAGATGGAAGTAGATATCATTGCAACATTGAGCGCACAAGCTTCATTATTAAGTTACATGATGGAAACTTTGATGATGAGAAATTCCATAGCTCCTACTAACCCTATCCCTTCTATTTCTTGTGTTTATTATAAAGGAAGTCATTTATTTGAGAATTGTCCTTATAATCCTGATTATTTATGTTATGAATTTCTACTCAGTTTTGCAAATCAACATCAGTATCAGTGTTTCCAACAAGAGAAGATGATTCCAAAATAGCCTCGCATTGAAGAACTCGTGAGGGAATACATGGCAAAGAGCGATGTTGTGATACAGCCAAGCCACATCTTTACTAAATTTGGAGATCCAGGTGGAACAAATTGCAAATGAATTGTAGAACAGGTCCCAAGGAATATTTCTCAACAATACAGACACTTCAAAACATGAAGAAAAAGAAAAATGCGAGGTGGTGACACTTAGAAATGAATTTGAATATGAAGATCTCAAACTCCAAGTAAAAGTAGAAAGCGCTCCAACACTTGAAAACACTAAGGAGCCAGAAGGGAGAGAAGAGATTAAAGAAGAACCACCTCAAGAAGAGAATGAACCACCCAACGAAGTTGCACTGAGCTATGCAATTGCAATTTCACAACAAATGACATCCAAAGCGCTCCTGATACTAGAATGCCCTGCTTCAACTTATTGCAACTTGAAAGAAATGCTAAATGAAGAGGAATGCAAAAAGAAGAGCCTGAAGGATGACAATTTACAGAATGTGACACAATTTGCAACCACAATTTCTACTTTCAAAGCCACATGTAAATCTCTTGAGCAGACAATGCCCGTTGTGATCAAAGCACCTTAACTAAGATTGAAATCTCGTCCATCATCAAGATCTAGGTGCAAAATAAAGGAACACGGTTGCGGTCTACCTATTGGAATATGATAAGTTTATCTTTTCGTTCATTTTCTTTTTTTTTTTATTAAAAAAAGACCTTATTTCTATGAATTCTTAAATGACTAAGCAATTTCTGTCTGAGACAGAATCCTTTCTAGGCTAAGGTATTTAAGTTGACCGTTTAGGAAACACCTCTACTTGGGGATCTACCTGGGAAATTGTTTAAGATATTCAAAAATTCATAAAGAAATAAGAAAAAAACTATTATTATTTTAAGGCATGAACAATTTTTCGAGCCTGTGTGAACATTTTAACAATTCGCTTTTAAGCTCAGATGAAAAGGAAAAGGGAAAATCAAACGTCAATCACAAGGAATTGCAATTGAGAAAAATGAGGCAAAGTCGAGGGACAAGAATGCAATTGCAAAACGAAGTAAAACATCCAACACGCCAAGAAGATGATGATTCAACCTCCAATAATTAGGGGAGTTGTTCTTTGCACCTTAAACTCTACATCTTAAGTCTTAATAGTTTAGATTGTGATGTTGTTGTCTTAAATTTTTGTACTCGTCTTTGTCCCTTGCATTTTGTCATGATGATTTGATTAACATCCAAATTGTTTGAAGTTCAGTGTCAATTATGTTTGATCTCTTGTTTTTGGATGTCTCCCAAATATGTCTCAAAGTTTAAAAATCCTTGATGATGATATTTGAAATAGGCTCGGCTCATTAAACACTCATCAATTATCCACCCAACTTTATGGCTTCTTTACTTTCCTTAGCACCCCACCACCCATACACCCTAGCTTGTGTTTCTATAATTCTAGGGTTATTAAGCTTGTTAATATGTATGGTCATCTCAACCACCGAAGAGCAAAACTAGTAAATGTGGACATTGTTGCATCTTAAGTTTTGGGGGGATAGACATCTTACATTATTTTTGTTGACCCCACATCGTTATATATTCATTTTTTGCAATTCATGAAATATAAACATGTTGTGAGTTGTTGTATAAAGGCAACCAAGTTGAAAAAAAAAATATGCGCCCAAAAAAAAATAGAGGGATACTCCTCTTTTCAAGACTTAACCGAGTAACCAGGAAAAGTTATGACACCCACATTGCATCTGCATGAAAGGTTGATTAAGGAAAAAATATGCGCCCAAAAAAAATAGAGGGATACTCCTCTTTTCAAGACTTAACCGAGTAACCAGGAAAAGTTATGACACACATATTGCATCTGCATGAAAGGTTGATTAAGGAAATGAGTAGGTTAAAAACAGTTTCAAATAGTGATGTGTGCTCGTAGTCAACTACCTTCACCACAAAGTATAAGTAAGTTGGAACGAAGGTACAATTGACTAAGGAACCCCTCTACCAAGAAAAACAAAAAGAAAAAAAAAAGAAGTTTGAATAGCTTGGCAGTAAAAAGAAATAAGTTTGGGGGAGTTTTTCTTTTGTTTAGTCAAGTTGTGTTTCAAGAGATGACCTATGGAGGAAGCAAGCAAGATGAAACTAGAAGAGTAGAAATACAATTTTTAGGAAAGTATGGGTGAAAAGTGCTAAGGTCAAGACTAAGGTGGGATTAAAGTTGGTTGTGATAAACATGTGTTATGAGCTTGAGATATCTCCTGAGAGGATATTTGTTTTGTCAAGAACTTGGGTTAGTTGTTGAATTTCATACCTGAATAACTATGATTTTGATTGCTTGAGGACAAGCAATAACTCAAGTTTGGGGGTATGATAATTCTCATCCATGAGAATTATTTAGCCTTTAAACTTAGTTATTTTGTGATTTTTATTCATTTTATCTGATGAACAATAGAAAAGTGGTTGAATTTAATCACATTATTGTTGGAAGACCTTTAAATTAAGTAAGTTGAGAAAAGAAAACAAAAGAAGAAAAAAAAATTACACTTACTTAATGTTTTGATGTAGGATTTTTACATAATGCAACAACATTGCTATGCAATTGCAGTTTTGACAAATCTGAAAATTAAGGAAAAATGCAAATTTCCAGATTTGGAGCGAGAATTATCCACGATTTTAGCTAGATTATGAGTTGTGATTGTCCATCAACCAAGAGGGAAACCCTAGCATAAAGTCCCTATAAAGATTGAAGAAGAAGTCGAAGAAGGGGAGCTCGATTTTGGGGAGAAGAAATTTGTTTTTATTTTTGGGTTTTTAAGTTCCGTAGCTTCTATTTTTTTTTTTCAATTTTCTGTGTTGTTCTTCCTTTAAGTTCCGAATCTCTTCCTCAATCCCATCTCAATGAAGTTGATGGTGGTAAAGAACAATATCTCTGTTCGATTGAATCGAGAGCAATGAATTTTTAATGTAATCGTATTCAATTTCTTCAAGTTTTGCAATTCTGTTTTTGTCTTTAATTTTGAAGTTATCTACTGTTTTGTAATTTCCCTTTTAGTATTTTATTAAAAAGATGAATTCTTTTGAATTTTGATTCCAGAGCATTCCTTCAGCAAGACAATTTATTTTATTTTACAAATTTAATTTGCAAGAATTCTTTAGGTTATTATCAATTCTCTTTTATACCAATGAGTTCCTTTAATTTAATCTTACTGTTTTTTTGTTAGTTTAATTATGAAGAGCTAAATTTTCTTTGGGATTCAAGTTTGTGAATGTCCTAAAAGAAAGATGTAAGGCTCGATAGCAAAAACAATCTAGCTAATTTTTGAACTATTGTTTGCTTTTGGTGAGTTCAATATTGGGTAAACACTAGTTGGTCATCTAGTGTTGCTTGCCAAGATAAACTTAATACTGAAAGGGTTAAGGGAAGCGGATGTTACAAAAGCAATAGAGGAATAGGCTTAGACGTAAGGCCTAAAACATCGACCCTAGACATATGGCAAGACTCCAATACCACTAGAGTTGTACGCAAAAATATCTAAGTTAGATTAGCCATAGAAATATTGGTTTAATCACTTAGTCTCCTAAAGATATAGTTCATAAAAGGTCGAATAGGAGTTGAATTCAGTTTACATAATTCTTGAGTTAGCTACGATTGCAATTGCCTTCTTGTTGCATTTTCTTTCCAAAGGGGCATTAGCATCTTGAATCCTTTTTTCCATTTCATTGTTTTTCAAACAATTTTTCTTTCAGTCAAAACAACTCACAAATCATTTTCACCCACGGTTACTTTAAGTTGCAATTTGTCAACAATTTTGTGCTATTTTAATAAATTTTATTAAAACTCGTTCCCTTGGGTACGATACTCTAGAGTACTTCTAGTTTCTTATTACTTCGATCACGTGCACTTGCATGTAGCAACCCGATAAAACATATACACTCTCCTTTAAATAGGAGAGGAAGAAGAAAAGTACAAGCAAAGACAAAGAATAGATTGACAGGATTCATGAATAGAGATTAAAGGAAGATTAGGTGAGAAGAGGAAGTATTACATCCTAAACTTAGACCTAACCACCATACCTCATAAATGAGGATTTGACCAAGACAGGGGCAGTACACATTATGGCTTAACATATAATACATAAAATAAATTAAATTTTTATTATTTTAAAATTATAATAGAGATTTTTTTTTTAAGGAACATGTTCCTTGTGACATTCTCTAGGGAGAATTACCACCTCGATCCCTCATTAATATTAAAAAAAATAAAAATTGTAGGGGTGAGTAATGTTTTGGAAATTGAAGACAATGATGAGTTCAACGACATGTGAGGTTGAAGATTCGAATCTCTTAACTTTATGGTTGAAGATATAGTTATATATATGTAAATAAAAACTCCATAAATATATCTCAAACTGGATTGTTACAATCAGGCTTGTGAATTTTCAATTTGATCAATCACCCTTCTCAAACTTACAAAGTTGTTACAATTAAAGTTAACTTGAGCATAGCTTAGTGATAAGACATCAATTACCATTCCAAAGGTCGATAATTCAATTTTCATCCCCGCAATTGTTGAATAAAAAAATTTGTTAAAATTAAACTTACCATTATAACACCTTTAGCAACAGATTCTAAATTGCACAAATCGTCTTTGAACTACAAGAGTAATTACCATAAAGGCTTTGACCTATAAGATTTATATATATTTTTTTAATTCTACAAAAATATATTCGAAAAGTATAATATCTTTTCATAATTTGTGTCCATTCAATTTTTAGAAATTTGATTTTGACATCAGTTTTTTGTAAGTTTGAGGTAATAATGGATCCAATCGAAAATTTGTAGGCATGATTGTAACAATCCAATCCTGTAGTTCAAATATTAAATTATGCACTTTTTTTTAATATATAAAATAAAAAAGTAAATTATTTTATAAGCATGATTTTGACTTAGTGGTTAAACATCTTAACGTTCTATAAGATGTTAGAAATTTGAATTTCCACATTTGCATTCTTTTGTGATATTATAAATAATAATAACAATAGAAACATCTATTTAATTATCTGTACACCAAAATTTAATATTTAAATCATAATAAAATTAATTATAATTTCATTATAATTATATTTTAAAAAAATCAAGGTCAACGTTTAAAAAAAATTTAAGTTAACATATTTAAAAATATATATATTTTTTCAAATATCTAAATAAAACCAATACTAATTTAGGTCATGTTTGATAACCATTTGATTTTAGTTTTTTGAAAATTAAGCTTATAAATACTACTTCTCCCTATGAATTTTTTTGTTTTGTTGTCTACTTTTTACATACGTTTTCAAAAATCAAACCAAGTTTTGAAAACTAAAAAAAATATTTTTCAAAAACTTGTTTTATTTTTGGAATTTGGCTAAGAATTCAAATTTTTTTCTTAAGAAAGATGATGGTAGAAAAATGAAGAGAAAACAAAGACAATTTTTAAAAAACCAAATAGTTATCAAACATAGCCTTAATTTTTGGTTTCTAAAAAGTTTAGTAATAAAAAACTTATGCTAATTTAGAATGAATTGTTGTTCGGTCTAACCATTTCATGGTAGATTGAGTTTAGATGGAAGATTCAATTGAAATGCAAAATAACTTCAAGAAAATTATGGAAACTAATTTCTTAGAAAATAGTCATATTAATAGAAAGAGAAAAATTTTAACTCCATAATGGTGATTTCTCTTTGCCCTTTGTTGGAGGCAAAAAACAGAGGTACATGGGAGATCTCTATCATTGAGTCTTAATTTAGAAGGATGTTCATTTAACTATACAAGCATTCTAGTATGGTTGAGTTGACTTGGGATATCATTGAGTTTTAGTTTGATATTACCATTCATCTATGACATGTAATTTCTTGCTCTACATCTAACTTTTATTCTTCTTTCATTGTTACATACTTGGGTGTGAGCTATTGCTCCCACTTCTTTATTCTCTTAGTAGTGGGTTTTTTTTTTTTAGAGGGGAGAGGGTTGACTTTTTTGGTACAACAACATGTGAAGTGGGGAGTTCAAACCTATGACCTTTTGCAATAAAATATAATGTCTCAACCAGTTAAGGTTCAGACTGACTTAACTTGTTTCTTTTGTCTTAATTATATATTAGATAAAATTAATTTTTTAATTTCTAAATTTTTAGTTATATGCCTATTTAGTCCTCCGGTTACAAAATAACGACTTAACTCCTCGATTTTACAATATAGTTCCATTTGATCGTTGATGTTACTTTATTTGTTATCTATAGTAACGGTGGTTGATTAGGCTTTTTTTTTTTAAAAAAAAGTTAATTAATTTCAATGATTACATGAAAATAGATGAGAAAAAATTTTAATGGGAAAATAGTTACCTATTCACTGTCAATAGGTATCTTCTTACTAACAAATTTGACAACTATTTATTTTTTTGAAAAGAGAAAAAATCTCTCTACTCTCTTTCCTTTTGCATTTATCTCTCCTTGGTGTAAAAAACATGAGATGTTGGTAAGTAGGAGATTCCTACTGATCAGTGAGAGGCAATGTTGTGTTCATTTTAATGAGTAACAATTCACATTTTCATATTTGCAAATATAGCAACAAGATTATGATTATTCAAATATGACGATTCTTTAAAAAATTTCGCACATTTAAACACTTTTATGCAATTCCCTTTTTATCCCTTTATATTATTGATGTACCATTTTTATAATATTTTATCAATAAACTATCAGTAATAGCATTTGATATATATAGATCACATTTATCACTAATAGACCATTTTTACATGTATTCGTGATGCATGTTTATCACCGATAGATCAATATGTGTAAATGATTGAAAGACGTAAAATGTCTAAATAGGCAAGCCAACAATTATTGATAGAAAACAAAACCAAAAATCACTTACATATCCTTTTTTAGTCTATTGATATAGTACATCAATGTAGATTTAATAGCAAAAATGAGCATGTAAACAATTATTGAAAGAAAGTAAAACCAAGTATCACTTTTTTCTTATTGATATTATATATCAATGATAGACATAGTCCAAATAGAAAATAAACATGCAAACAACCACTAATAGAAAATGAAAGTTATATACATATGTTTTCCATTTTTAATCCGTTGATCATGATATGGTAAATCGATGATAAATTTAATAGCAAATGAGTGATAGACGTCTATCATCAATAAACTGATAAACATAAATGAGTGATAGACGTTGCTATATTTGCAATTAAATATTGAGATTGTTTTTCCACATATGTAAGTGTCGTCTCTAAAAAAAGTTAATTTGGGTTTTTTTTTTAATCGTTGACAATGCAAATTTGTCCAAAGCACGTGGTTTAAAATTTTGTTTTAATATTTTTTAAATTATAAGTTTAGTCTAAAAATTTTTTAAAATATCTAATAAATTCGTAAACTTACAATTTTGTGTTAAATAGCTCCTTGAACTTCTATTGTATCTAATAGGTCTCTGGTATGGATGAATTTTTTTAAAATTAAATGATCTATTAAATATAAAATTGAATTATGTGTCTAATAGAATTCTAAATTTTCAATTTTGTGTTTAGTAGGTCTATAAATTTTAAAAAAATGAGTAGGTCAAGGACTTATAAGACACAAAATTAAAAATTCAATGACCTATTAGACACAAAATCAAAAGTTTGGAGACATATTATTAGACACTTTTTAAAGTTCAAGGTTTTTTTTTAAAATAAAGTTCAAGGACTCGATAGGCATAAAATTGAAAATTTGAGAGATTTATTAGACTTTTTTTAAAGTTTAGAGATCAAATAGACACAACTTAAAAGTTGAGAAACTAAACTTCTAATTTAACAATTAATAGTTTTTCTAATATTTTAATCTCTTGATCTCGATCTATGAAATTCTTCATTATTTATTATTATTATTATTATTATTATTATTATTATTTTGTAATGTACTTATCGCTAAAAGTAAAAAGGTGATTTTAAAAAGATTATGTTTTTTTTTTAAAAGATTATTATTATTATTATTATTATTATTAAAAAAAAAAAAGCTACCTGTCTTTAAAGGAGCAACGAGCACTAGAAAATTGTAAATATAACTAAAACATATAAAATAATGGTTATCAACTAGGGTAATTGTATGATTATAATCCATCGATACCAGTGATTGCTATGAATTATAGTTAATCAATATTTTAGTTAATTATACACTTGAACACAATTTAATTGGTTAAAGTATTAATAATTAAGTTTTTAACTAAAGCATAACTCAGCTAATTAAGATATATATCATCGACTAATATGTCAGATATTCTAATCTTCACTACTACATATTGTTGAACTTGAAAAAAGAACAAATTTCTTTGAAGTTTATAACTTAATTAAGTGTATCTTGATCTCAAGCATAGCACAAGAAATAAAAAAATATTTCTTTTTAAAAGTGATGGATTAAGAATCCTTTTAAATTATAGTGCGAAAAAAAATCTAAATGTGTGATGAGTAGAATCATTCTTTGAAGTAGTGCAAAAAACCAAATTTCTAATAAAAAAAACACTTTTTAAGAAAATGTGAAAAACATGTTTATTACAACACAAGTGTGTTTTAAGGGAAAATATACATTTTCTTTTAAATAAAGATGCTTAAACTAAAAAAAGGTAAGTCTAACATGACGTAGATCAACAATTAGCACATGTAAAATAAAAACAGAGATTACAACTATCAAAGTCAATAAGTGATTAACAATTTTTTAATTAAAAAAGATGTTATACTTACTCATATCTGCTAATACTTTCATAAAAATTTAAAAGTTAAAATACAATTTTGGTCCTAGACTTTAGTTTCATTCTATTTTAATCTATGTACTTTCAAATGTTCAATTTTAGTCCTTATACTTTAATAAAGTTTAAAATTTATCCCTACCATTAGTTTTAAATTAATGTTTTTTTGAAATTGATTAAATAATAATAATAATTTTTATTCAAGAAAAGAGGAAATGTGAACATATTGCTAAAATTTATAGAATGAAAACTAATAGAGACTACTTTTTTAAAAGAAAAATTAACAATAAACTAACGGACCAATTTTAAGCTTTATTAAAAGTACAGAGACTAAAATTGAACATTTGAAAGTAGAAAGACTAAAATAGAATGAAACTCAAAATATAGGGATCAAAATGATATTTTAACCAAATTTATATATAATAAAAAAAAAATAGCTACTACCATTCATTTTTTTTTTAGAAATTCAATTACAAATGGACCATAATTTAAGATTAAATGCTTAATGAAAAACAAGGGGTAACAATACGAATAACCAAAACAAAATAGGCACTGCTTCAAAAAAAAAAACAAAATAGGCATTTTGAAAAATAAAAGCCAAAAAACTTTTTAATTGTACTGATGGCCAAATGCTAAAATTAGAATGTTTGTACTTAAAAAAAAATAATAATAATAATAAAATAAAAGCCTAAAATACTACTGATTTCAAACCTAAAAAACGCTCCTAAAATCAAGCAAAAAAACGGTTGGTTCAATCAATCAAAATTTAGAAAGATATTATAGTATCTATTCAAATCTAGATACAATTTAAACCAAGATAAAATCACTAACTTAAATCTAAGATATACTATAAATTCTAAAATTCTAAAAAAAAATCGATTTGAGATTAACTAAAGAAATTGAAATTAACATTACTTATGGTTTAGCATCAAAAACCCTAGAATTGATGTGCAAAAAGAAACATATACTCACAAATATATGAAAGCGAACTAATGAATTTGGGCAAAAAATACCGTGTATTTTCAAAGTTGATATTTGTATTAGAATTCTCATACATAACCATGTAAATGCACTCTCTAGTTCCAAACGTCATTCAGTAAGCACAACCCACCCATCACCCCTTGGACACCGCGGTATGCCCCGTCAATGATAAAAGAGTATTGAAATGTGTGGGGAGATTTAGATACATAATAATTGCAAATATATATATATATATATGACGATGATGAAATTTTGTACACTAAATAGGGTGATAGGATTTCATATCACACTAGTGGATGTGTTAGAAATACAGCGGAAGGAAATTGACTATACCTGATATTCGAAATGATATGTGATCAAATGTTGTTAAAATTGAAGAAGTCGAATGATTACTAAATGGCTATGGTAAACCAAGATTAATGGAGTGTAAAGTAGGTCGATAGCAAATGTTTGTGAGTCATGATCAATGAATGTATTTAAAACTTTGAAAAATAAAATCTAAAAATTTAAATAGACAAAAAGAAGTCAAGATCTATAAACCAAAAATAAAATAAAATAAACATTAATTTAAAATTTAAAATGACACATAAGATAGCAACTTCTAGAATTTAGATTTAAATTTGAAATAAGATTGGGGTGTTTAGATACAACATTTCAATACCCAAATAGTATAGCGCTCAAATCACATTGGAGCAGGATAGAGAAAACGCAAATAAAAAAGTTATGGATGCTCAACTCACGTGTGTAGTGGACATCTTCCAACATTTTTTTTTTTTTTAGCCTTTTTTCAAAAGCAAACTCATTTTTTGGCCATCTCGTCTACTTCCCCCAAAACAATTCTCCTAAGGAAGAGAGGAAGAAGGTGCTTCGACTTGGTGACCAAGCCAAATGTCTGAAATTAAGAACTCGAGCTTCCAAATTGATGAGCGGAGGGTAATTTTGGACTTTAGACTATTTTTAATATTCTTTTTTTCTAGAGAATTTTTAATATTCTTAACTTTAACAAAACACTTTAGACTATTATATTACAAAGTATCAGCCAGCATAAAACTTTTGAATTAGCAACTAAACTAGGAAAAATCTTATATACATAAACTTTTTATTCAACAATTAAGGGTAATTTTAAGGTCAAATCTCTGATAGGGTCACTGCAAATTCAGGAAATTGTTCTTTTTTGTTTGAACCAAATGCCGTTTTTCAGTATCCTCAAAATCCTCGTCTTTTTGTGTCTGTCTTGTGTCCACAAGTGACAAGACAAAATAATAATAAAAATAATAAAATATATTAAATGCAATTGGTTTTTTTTTTTTTCATTTTTTGAAAACAGAAATGCAATTTATATTTATTAGATTAAATTATAGATTTGGTCTCTATTCTTATTTAATTTCAATTTTTTTTTAGTTTATATATGTAACGCCCCGTGTTATAAATTAGGCTATTTTAGAGTATTTGGGATAGATTTTTTATTTTGAAAAATTAGAATTTCAAGTTTAGAACCTTAAGTTTGGAAAATTAAATTTCTATAATTTTGGAATATGTGATTTTGAATTAAATCTTTAATTTCGAGATTTAAGAATTTAATTTTGAAGCTTATTCTCCAAGTTCAAAAAGGAACCAAATTCCCTTTTAATTAGATTTTTTCCAAATCTTAAAGGATCCTTATTTGGAGGTTTTAGGGAGTTTAAATTAGGAGTTTTATGGGAGCTTTTGTTGGGTTTTTTTGAAAAAGAATTAAAAAGAAAACAAAAAGAACCTTAGCCCCCCCTTTTTTCCTTTTCTTCTTTCTCCCTCCCTTTTTGCGTGAAACAACCAGCCCTCAATCTCTTCTTTTTCCTGACGCCTTCAATCACAGACCAACGCATCCAATGCCGTCTCCTTCCTCTCCAGCGACCTCCCCTTCTCGTTTTGGTAGCTTCTCACGAGGACCCATGACAACGAACGAATGTGGAAGTGTGCGACGACTTCGGTAGTGACTTCCAATGCTGAACGGCAACGCAAAGTGTTCCATTGGGCGATCTCCTTCACAACGACGTGTTTCTCCTCCTCCATGCCGCAAACCACGACGGATCACTTCTCTCTTGCGCTGACCCACGCGACAGCGGCGTCCATTCGACGATTTTGGCCCAAACATGTGCATTTTCACTTCCGTTTCAACAAGGTTAGGTTGACCCACTCTCCTTTTTCTTTAAATCTATAATACCCATAGTTTAAACATCTTTGATTTGCAATTTTAGGCTCGTTCGAACTGTCGACCAACAAGCTTTTCAATCCTTTAAGCGTTGTTCAATAAGTTTTACCATGTTTTAAACCTTTTGCAAATAAATCTAAGTATTGTAACTCTAGTTCTAACATGTAGGAACCTCAAATTTGTAGTTTATGATCGATTCAAACACTCTCGAACACAATTCAGCAAGCAAAAGGGCTCTTTCGGTAAGTTTTTAATGCGTTTTAGATCTTTTGTAAATCACTTTAGGTGTTATAGCTTAAGTTCTAATGCCTGAGAACCTTCTGTTTGAAGTTTCAAACTAAATCGATCTCATTCGAATACTCCTAGAATGTATTCGAGCTCATTTGGTGTTGTTCAGTAAGCTTTAGTGCCTTTTAAATCCTTTTGAACTCAAGTTAAGTACTGTAATTTAATTTCTAACCATTGAAACCCTCGTTCTTGTAGTTTCGAATCAGTTCGAACACTCTCGAACTAGAACCAACACGGTTAAGGGTTCTTTTTAGTAAGTCTTAGAGTCTTTTTTATCTTTTTGGACTTGTTAAGTACCTTAAATCAGTTTCTAATGTTTAGTACTCTTTTACTTGAAGTTTCAAGCCATACGGAATCCTTTCGAACACTCCAAGCAATTACCCACGCCATTCTCGGTAAGGATTAAGTGGTAAGGCCTTACCTAGACCCTTTTTAATTGAGTTTAAGGTGTTGGAAGTTACACTCTAATCCTTCGATAATTCTTATTGTAGTTTGGCTTAATAATGAAGTGTTCGCTTTAGCAGTTAAAACTATTTCTAAGTAAGTATACTCCTATTTGAGCATGTTTTAGTTTTCTTAAAGGTTTTCGAACTAAGTATAGTCTCTAAAGGTTATTCTCTTGGTTTAGGGACTCTTAGAATATTTTTAGGAGCGCTCTAGGTAAGTAGAATTCTACCTGATGGGTCTGTTTGCTTGTGTGCTAGCATGCTGTGTGCCAACTTTCGTTATATTATGATTTATATGATTATTTCACTTGAACCTCCATATGTTCTGAAATGTTGTTGTGCTTAGTTGATACTTGGGATGTTTGTGATGTTTAGTATGTTGTAATGACCTTTTGTGATGAGCATGTTGTCTTGTGGAGATTTGTTTGATCTTGTGATATGTATGTACGATGAGTTGTTGGCTTGGGTTTCCAAAGCACGTTATGGATGTATCTATAGTTTTGGCATGGTTTAGGAAGTATAATGTAGGATTCATACATTCTTATGAGTTTTTAATGGTCGAATAACCTTGTGTATGAAAAAGGAAAGTTGGGTGAGTACTAGGTGCCTTGGGTAAAAATGGTCGAGGGGTGGTATGTCACAAGAGGACTTATAGTAGCATCGATAGCCTTGTTCTAAGATAGTTAAGGTCGGTGTGCTGAGTATAGAAGGACAAGTATTTGAGATTCCTGATAACGTTGATGGCCTTTAACGAAAAATTAGTTTGGGTCGACGGAAAAGCGTCGATGGCCCTGGATATCATTGCGTCGGTGGCCCTAGATGCAAATAGTTGGAGCTGACAGAGAATGTCGATGGACCTGAATAAAATCAATGAGGATCAACGTGTCTTGAAGGAATCGGTCTTAGAAAGCCTTGTGCGAGTTATAGTATGAGCATTGAGTGAGCTCGAGGTTTGAGATTAGGTGAGTTGATTTTACATGAGATGTTTGAAAGGAATGAATGTTTCACTCCAAAGCAGAAGCATTTGATCGTCTTTGATTTCATTTAAAAATAAACTAAAAATAAAGGTTAAGCAAACTTACTTGGAGTAAATATGGAGATATTTCTAGCGGATCTTTATCTCCTTCATAAGATCTTCCTGGCTATGACTCGAACACATGACCAAGGCTTGTGGAGCCTCTTGAAAGAAAATCCACAAGGGATTGGAGAGGAAGAGATCTAGAGAGAATTCTCTAATTCTCTATTGATGAGATTGTGTTGTTTCTAATGGCTCAACCCAAGGGTCCTAGAGACCAAAGGAAAATCTTTGCCATAATTAAAATATTATATTTTAATATCTAATATATTAAAATATATCTTATATTTATTTGAATCTCATTCAAATCTCTTACGATATTCATTTATTTGAATCTTATTCAAATTCTATAAATATCTTTTATTTAATGTATCTAATATACATTAATTATTTTAATATTTAATGTATCAAATACAATAAATATATTTTCCTCTTATATATTTAATATATCTAATATATTAAATATTAATTTGAACATTTCAAATTTTTCTTTCAACTAAATTGATCTTTTAGTGTTACTATGAGCTAACAAGGGGACCTTATGAACCCACAGATTATAAGCTCCGATAACCCAAAATCAATTAATTAAACTCTTTAATTAATTAATTTTCATTCATTAACTATAGGTCACTCCACTATAGACCTAGAGTTGCACTCTTATGCACTATAGGACAAGTTGTGTCTATATATATAATCATTACATGCAAGTTGATCCTTCACGAGTTGTTCGTAATTACAGTTGGGTCAAAAGTTTGTTTTACCCATATAATTACATCTTGCACCTTAAGTACCACAAGTGAGAGGGTGAGGCCCCATTGTTCAAGTCCCAAAATCAGCATTTAAGGGAACTAATCATCTACTTACCCTATATGGGAATGAGTGATTTCTATCTTGTGACATTATATTCCCAGTTTCCTATTTGGTCAAGTCCCCAAAATGGTAGGCATATTGAATCGGCTACAAAAACCACTCTCACCCATGCAAATCAAAGGACAAACCCTCACATGCAGGATTTCATAACTCACTCAAGATTAAGATCGAGTCGCATATGATCATCCTGATGAAATATTAATATTCTAAATTAACGGATTTATAAAGAGATATTAAATATTTCGTGGTCCTATCTTACACAAACTCTTTGTATAAGATACCCCCACTCACATATCTCCACATGAATGATTTGGATCAAATCATTTGTAACTATTACAAAGTGGGTCATATAAATAGTGTTACCAAGGTAAGGCACCCAACCTTATCCATATACTATGACCCTTTAGGTTATTTCTTGAACATGATCATCTTGTATGTCAACATATATTGTTCAAGATTACACTAATAACCTTGGATTTTTCATATAATAAATAATATTATATTGCAAATATAATAATCAAAATTATTATTAATTATTAAATAAATCATGAATTACGAGGCATTATAGCATAAATCCCAATAATGTTGATTCATGGGTCTAGTATGTTGTGAACGTTATTTACTTCCCATGTATTATGAGCATGTCTAATTTTGTAATTGTTGTGTATAGCATGATGTTTGCCTTGTATGTTGGTTGGTGGCTCCTCAGGTGTGAGCTACTTACCAGTATATGTTATGTACTGACTCACCCACAAATTTTGTAGGTGATGATGATTATGACGAGCTTGGTGGTGCTGAGGAAGAGACTTAAGAAGAGAAAGACAAAAGCTAGCTGCTTTTTATTTAGTAGTTGTCTTTGTTAAGCTTTTGTTTAGTTGAATTACTTTATAGTTGAAGACTAGTTATTGGTGTTTCATTTTCTTAGTTGGTTTTGTTAGTTTAATTTCTGTTGTGACATCTAGTTTCTGGACTTGGTGTCGTTGCTTCATTCTTTTAGTTAGAGTTTTCTTTTTATCGTAGTTGATTATATATGAAGGGCAATTTTGTTACCATTAGTGAGTTGGTTTAGGTTATGAATTTTGTTTCATGTGGAAGGTTGGTAATAGGCCTTTGTTAGGATACTTTACCTTCATGAAATGAGTATGCATGAAGTTAATAAAGTAGTCGTGTTCTTTACATATTTAATATGATCGTTTGTTTCTAGTTCCCTAATAGTCATCCGAGTTGGAGTTTGGATGTTGTTTTGTTTTGACTCTCTAGTGGTTATTGAATTGAAGTTAGAACGGTTGTTGAGTGATTTTGAATATAGAAGTGCGTTTTGCTGCCTAACAAGTACTAGAAAATTTTTGGTATTATTGTAGTTACGATGTTATGCTGCTGAAAATTTTAGGGCATAATGGTTGTTGGTTTAGTAGCGTTCCCTAGAATAGGTTAAATTTTTGGGGTCATTAAATATATAATTTCAACTTGGTCCATATAATTTAAATTTTTTAATTTAATCTATATAGTTTAGACATAGTTCCAATTTAGTTTTTTATAATTTTAAGAGTTTTGATTTAGCCTGTATGATTTTCTATTTAGTTAAACTTAAACAAAAAATAATAATTTCTAAAATTGGTAAAATTATTCAATAAAACTGCCACATCGTGGGTTCTCCATCTAAACTCTTAGATGCATGGCTAAACCATAATTTTTTTTTGTTTCTCTCTTACATCAAATGGTTTAAAATTTCTATCCACATTTTTTTTCAAACTTATTAAATAATTTGTTGATAAACTTGCTTTTAATACATTAAAAAAATTCACTTGTTTCCTTCTTTTTTTTTTTATTTAGCCCTAATCTGTAATTATTATTAGTATTTTGTTCTCTAGAATCGAAATAAAATATTTTTAAAAATCATTTGAAAATTTTTATTTTTGGGAAGAGATTCAAAAGTATATTCTTTTTTTAATTAATTTTTAATATAATTATACGTTTATGAGTAAAAATCCTATAATAATCCTTTTATTATGTTTTGGAAAATTGGCAAAAAGAAATAAGAAACCATTCCCTTCGCCCAGAATCTGTGCATATTTCAAGAACTTTTTTTCCTCTTTTTTTTTTAATGGAATTTCAGAATGTTTCCAAAAGATGAGAAAAAGGAAATATAAATAATAGTCATCATACACACACGTACGTTTTTTTTTTTTTTTTTTTAATGAAGATAGAAAATTAATGAATGCAAATTTTTCACCTTTTAAAATGTTTTTTTAAAAATTTAATAGAATTAAAAAAAAAAAAAACTATGTCTTAAAATATTTGTAATTTTTTTTTTATTTTAAAGTAAATAACATATCAAAGAAAATTATTTATAAGCATTAGTTTTGAAATAACAAATAAAACCATCATCAAAAACATCATGTTTGTTTGTTAACGTTATTATTATTATTATTATTTTATTTAACATACCTCACAAGCGAGATAATGATGAATAATTTATCATCTTTTTAAAATAAAACCATCATCGAAAATCAAACGTGTTATATATATACACACAACATTATATTATAAATGAGAATAATGATGAATATTCAAATTTATTATTTAAAAAAAAGATATTAATGTCTAACACTTAAGTTAGTCGCACAAACCAAAAAGAATTAAGGAGGAAGAGATAAATTAGAAGAAAATTTTAAAATCTTATACATTTTTTTAATCTAATTTTGAATAGACAAAAAAAAAAAAAAAAATCCACTCCTTTTTCTCAATTCTACTGTGAATTTAATGATTAAAGTTTAATATGTCTAATAAGTTCCTAAGTTTTCAAATTTGTATGTCTAATAGTTCTCCTATCATATTAGACATTTAAAATTCATGGACTTGTTAAAAATAAAATTGAATGGTCAAGGTCTTATAAGGCTATAAGGCACAAAATTATTATTATTTGTTTTTATCTTATAAGCCCATGAATTTAAAAAAGTCAAATACAATATGATCCTATTAGATGCAGAATTGAAAACTCAGAAACCTATTAGACACATACTTTTATACTTAGGGCCACATTAAATACAAGATTGAAAGTTTAAGAACCTATCAAACACTTTTTAAAGTTTCAAGAATTTATTATAGACACTCCGTTTAAAGTCGAAGAACTTAAACTTGTAATTTAACTCAATATAAACTGCTCGAGTCAAAATCTAAAAATAAGAAATCAGAAACTAGAAACGAGAACGTTACCAAACAACACTTAAAGGACTAAGTTTAGTATGTTATTAGACAGTTTTTAATGTTCGGGAAACCTGTAATTTAACCAAATATAAACCGCTCGAGTCAACATCAAAGAGGCTGGGGATGTTGGAAACAAGTCAAAGGTTAGAGGAGGATATGAAGAATTTCAACAAAATAATCCTTGGATTTCTGCCCGTGATTAACGCCTTCACCTATCCCCATTTTGTATTAAACAAAAGCGTCCCAATAAACTAAAACGATAAAACTACATAATTATCTTTTCAAAAAAAAAAAAAAAAAAACTATATAATTATATAACTACAAAATAATCAAATCACATCAAAACCTTACCCCCATACATCACGGGCCTTGGCTTTTCTTTTCCTTCTTGTCTTGAAATTTCTAAGGCTTGGAAAATTTATACAATATCATTTTAAAAATCTCATTTTGTCTTTTCAAATTCTTGAGAAAGTTGGGTTTTGGACTGGTTTTTTCCTTAGCATTTGAAATTATATGGCATGTTTCGGTTGCCTGCATTGCGACAAACGTTTTTAATTATGGTAGTTTCTGTGTTGCGCAATTACGATTGACGGAGTTAATGAAAGTGAACTCTTACACGTAAAATTGAAAATTAAGAGATGAGACTTGATTTATTTTTTTTTAAAAAAATTCAACAACATTTTAGAGTGGGGGACTCAAGCTCTTTTAAAAATTTTAGAAATTAAATAGATATAACTTTAAAAGTTTAAACTGATTTGATAATCATTTGGTTTTTAGTTTACTACTTTTGAAAATTACATTTATAAATATTACTTTTATTCATATATATGTTTCTTTGTTTTGCTATCTACCATTTTAAAAACGTTTTTAAAAATGTCAACCTGAGAATAGTTCAATTGATTAATACATTGTTCTTTCGATTTAAAAGTTAGATGTTTGAATATCCCACACATGTTGTTAAATTCAAAATAGGGAAAAAAAACATTTCTCAAAATGTAAGTCACAATTTGGAAACTGAAGTAATAGTTTTAAAATTTTGTTATTATTATTTTTTTTTTTTAATTTGGCTAAAGATTCAAATGTATTTTTAAGAAAGTTGAAAAAAATACTAAAGAAATGATGAGAAAGCTAGTATAATTTTTAAAAACAAAAAAAAGAAAAAACAAAAAATGAAGCGTTTATAGCATAGGTACCTTAAGGATTAAATTTGCAAATTTAACCCAAGTATAAAAGCTATTTTGTGAAACTAAAAACCCAATTCTCTAAGGTTCCGTTTGTGATTGTTGTAACTTTTAAAATAATTGCTGACAGCTATGTTTTTAAGAAAATCATCTCTCATATAAAGCAGATTAGTGTTTGGTAAGTTTCAATTTCAAACTTGAAAAAACAGGTTAGTATTTGAGAAGTTAATTTGAAAAGCTATGATTGAATAGATTTTGCAAATACAAAGAATTCAAAAGTGATTTTATATAAAGTAATAAAAAATCAGTTTTACCAAACATCCTAACCTCTCGTAAAAAGCAATTCCAAACCGGCACTAAGTCCTATATTCGCTCCATTAACCAGTCCCTCAAAATTAGTCCACATGGTACTCAATACCGTGTCAACATAGTAAATAAGTATGTTAAACTTAACGAATTGAGTTTAAAGAACTATATGGGTAAAAAAAAGTTTAAAGAACTATAAGTATTAAATACAAAATTGAAAATTCAACCAGTATCATAACTTTAGAAACTTAGGGAACTTGGGGACTAAATTTAGTAACGTGTAATCTAATTAACTTGATAAAGTAAAAAAGCAAACTTATTATATGTATCGTGTAGGATTAACAAAATGTACGTGGGGAAGCAGTTTACGTACTTTTCTGCATTGTCAAAAACATGATTTTAATTCAATTTTCAAACCTTGCCTTCTTTGTTTGACCAAAAAACAAAAAAAAATCACTTTTAACCCACCAAACAAAATCTTCCCTATAATAAGACTCTTGGACTTCAATGATTCTCTCTTATACGCCCACCCACCACCTATCTTCCTCTCTCTCTCTCTCTAGTTCTCAAACTCTTTCCCATTTGGCCGCCATGGGAAACGCCTTTGGAGTTAAGAAGACGGTGAAGGTGATGAAAGTCTCCGGCGAGACGATGAAGCTAATCCCCCCAGTTCAAGCCGGGGACGTTGTCAAGGATTATCCCGGCTTCGTTCTTCTCGAATCCGAGGCCGTGAAGCACTACGGAGTCCGAGCAAAGCCATTAGAACCCCACCAAAAGCTCAGTACGAAGAGGCTCTATTTTCTCGTCGAGCTGCCTAAGGTTCCAAATCAACAGGTGACAAATCTTAAAAAGTTTAAGCTAATAGGTTACAATATATTTGAGGTTTTATTAACGACACTCCCTCCCTTTTCACTCGTGGGCTCGAACATTAGTACAAGAACCAACAAGTAATTATTAATGACATTTATAACTCCAGATTTGTTTCGCTCTGGTACCATGTAAGTTAACGAATTATAGTAAATTTAATATTTTATTCATATTTTTAACATAGGCTCCACGACGGGTACGATCCGCAATCAACATGAGTGCCAAGGACAGGCTAGAGAGCTTGATGTTGGCCCGAAGGTCGGCATCAGACCTAACTATCATGAAACCAAAGAGCGTGTTGGTTGAGGAGGACGGTGGAGAGGGATCATCGAGAGCGGGAGAGGGATCATCCAGATCGGGAGCGGGACCAGAAGCGACACGGTTGAAGGTGCGGTTGCCGAAGGCAGAGGTGGAGAGGCTGTTGAAGGAGAGCAAAGATGAGGCAGAGGCAGCGGAGAAGATTATGGGGCTGTACATGGATAAAACCAGAGAAAGTGTTTCTGAAAGTGCTCGGAAGGAGGAGAAGAAGGATATCATCAAGCCACGTGAGGTGCGTATGCCTTTTACTTTTTGCCTGTTTTTATTATTCCAATTTACTTTCATACAATTTTTAAGTCACTTTTATGTCATAATAAATCTTATTTTGGTTTGTGAGTTTTCGTGTTTTATTCTATTTTGATGTCTACAACTTTCAAATACTATGTTTTACAGTATTTTAATTAGGATCTGTTTTGTTAAGTTTCATTTCCGTTTATGTCTCTTGTTTTTCTTTTTCTTTTTCTTTTCTTTTCTTTTCTTTTTTTTTTTTTTTTTTTATGTTTCTTGTTTTCTATTTTTTTTTTAGAAAAGAAGAACAAAAACACGTTAGGTAATTGTTATGTTTAATTTATTTATAATATATTTTAGAAGTAAAAAATATTAGAACAATAATTTTGTTTATATTTTTAAATTTTTGAAAAAAAAAAGAAAAAAAAAAACTAGACTTCGTTATTGCCAAAACTTGTTTAAAATTTTGGAACCTTTATCGAAAGGAAAAATGAGAAACATAAAACATTTAATATGCCTAAATGGTTAATGAAAACTTAATACTGAAATTAGAATAACTTTTATGTAATGTTGAGAAATTAAAACAAAATATTTGAAAGTTTAAAAACTAAAATAACATTTGAACTTCTAAAAATAGTCTGAAATATATTAAAATATACTTCCATTTCTTGACTTATAATCTTTATTACAAATTTGACAAATTGTTTGTTTATTCATATGTCTAAGTTACAACAAAACTTTTTTAACTTCTCCATTTACTTTTAAAGTACAATGATTAAAAATGGTTGAAAAGAAGACCAAACTATTACAAAGGTCAAAATAGATGGACGGTAAAAAGACTCATGTGTGCTAATTCTATTAAAAATTAAAAAATTAATTAATTTAACAAAACATAAAAATATTAAAAACTAATTCAATGATATTGATTTAGAAATGTAATTAACATTTAATTGGGGTTTTTGGTGGTTGTTGCACCTTTAAAAAAGAAAGAGTTGGTTCAATTAGAAATTAATTAAATAAAGATGTAAATTTAAATAGAGGACACCATGTTGACTCACTCACCATCCAACGAGTCAATATTTTTGTTTGATTTGTGCTTTTCTTTTTCGCCAAAACCACATCAACATTTTATTTCAGGTACCCATCTTTCTTTCTTTCATAGATTTTTCTTCCCTTAATTTTGTTTTTTTTCCAGAGTATTACGAAATACGGGTGAAAATTTGAACCCACAAACTTTTAGAGAAAGTAAAAATGTCTTAACTGACTATTAAATTATATTTAAATTGGCTACTTTTTTTTAGTACAAGTTGGCTACTCTTATTTTATTGATAGAAGATTTTGTATCGATTTTCATATAATTATTATTTTTCAAAATTAGTAAAATAATTTTTTTTAAATAAAATCTATCAATTAATTCCTTAAACATCTTTTAATGTACTTAAAAGGTAAAATAGTTGAGAATCATTTTTAGACCTATTTATTCTTTATATATTTTTAAATCTACGCTCAACAATGATATCATTTATAATATTTAACTAAATTAGAACTCTAAATTGACTCTCACTAACCAATTAGTCAATTTTTGTTTAGTTAGTGCTTTGTCTTCTAACCCATTAATTACAACCTTTTCTTAGTGTAGCCATTTTGATTCCATCTCTTTTCAGAAATTTCCACCCTAGAATAATTGATATTTCAACTTTCGTATAATTCTTAACTTTCAAAATTAATAAAATAGTGTTCTTAAAGAAAATCAGTCATTAATTTCTAGTAATTTTTTACGTTGATAATCATTTATCTACCCTTAATAATAATATCTTTTACTATATTTAAGGATAAATTTTAAATTTTAAATTTTAAATTATGTAAAGAAAAAATAGATCTAAAAATAATTATCAACTATTCTATCTTAGACAACAAGTTAAACCCTCGCTATCCTATGAGTCGATTTTTGTTTGATTAGTGTCTAGCCTTCCAAACCCATTAATTACAATCTTTTCTTAGGGTAGCCATTTTTGTTTCCATCTCTTTCATTGAATTTTCTACACTTGAATTATTAATACAAGTTTTTGTTTTAGATAATTATTTGTCCTTCCAACTATTTTTTAATGTATTAAAAGGTGAGATAGTTGAGAATCTTTTTATTTTTTAGTTCAAGGTATGTAAACATGTCGTATCGAACCTACAATCGTAGAAAAATTAAATGTTAGGTATTTTATTCACTAAACTTAATCATATTCAGACTAACTTGAGATACGGTTAGAGAATTATTTTTAGTTCTATTTTGTTCAAAATTTCAAATCATACTCTTAATAATGATATGGACACCTACCAAACCCATTATAATTTTATCATAGTGTGTGGCCATTTTAATTGCTAACTTTTTTTTTTTATAGAAATTTCTTCCATCGTATAATTGATGCAACCTTTTCTTTCGTGTAATTATTAAGATAGATTTGTAAAATCAAAACTATTATCAATAAAAATTAATTTCCTTAATTAGTTTGTTTCTTGATCTTTTTTTTCTTTTGGTATTTATGACAAGGTATTAGCGTTTTTAGGGTTGGATAAGGATACTTTTGTATCTTTTGCAGAAGAAAAAAGTTTTTTTTTTTTTTTTGTGGGTTTTGATTTTTTTTTAATTCTTTGACATTGTTAGCTTTTAGTTTTTCTAATATTTTTTTAAATGATAAAAAAACACAAACTTTTCCTTTTCTTTGTATTATATAATTTTTTTTTTAAAACGAATGTGTTGAAAATGCAGAAGCGACGCGTAAGTTTCATGACGACAATGGAAGCAGGGACTCAAATTGCAGTCACATCTTAATTAACAAGAACAACAAGATTCGAGAAAAAATTAATTGAAGTAATACGGTGACGATCTACTGAGAGTACTATGTTACGTCCTTTACTTCAACTTCATTTGAATCTTGAATGAGCTTTTGTAGAATATGGATAGATTTACTACCCTTTTATACACCCATCATGTACTTATTAATTAACTCCATCATACGTATGTAGCTAGCTCCCTAATATTATGGACGATAATTTTTTTGCTCAATATATGGTTTAATGTTTAGTGTTTGCAACATTTTTCAATTTCATTCCATAATGTGTGTTGTTGTGGGTGAAATTCTCGTCTAGATCCATTGGTCCAAAGAGAACCTCAATCAAGATCCGATGTCACCTCTAAAGGGATCGGTTAAGGCCCGAGAAATTGAGGGAGGTCAATTGAGACCAATTAAAGCCACCCCACGTTAGTCAGCCGAGCCAAAGATAGGCCAAGGAGAGGGCTGACCCTATGAGGTCGGCTAAGCTAAGAATTAAGAGATTGGAGTCCTATGTGAGAAATAGTTTGACAAAGTAACAATCCAATCTTATAACCATTTCTCGTAGTTAAAGTATCCCAAAAATTTCAGCGAGATTATAGCACTCAATTATGACTAGAATTTATAAACTACCCTATAAGTATGACAAATCAGTGCTATGGAAAGGTACGTCCAAAAACACTGACATATTGCTCTCTAAGCTCATTACCAACTTGATTACTAACTTGAGCGTCAGAGTGTAGGTGGTTTAGCACCACACTGGTGTTCTCTTCTTTCATTTTGCAGACACATTTTAGTTTCGTATAATACAAATTCACCATTAATTCGCCGATCCAAATTTCTGTATCAACAATTGGCACCATTTGTAGGAATGAAGCTAATGCTCTATCAAGGAATTGTGCATCCAACATCATGAGCAAAAAGATGAGTAGAAATAATTGAAATGTTGAATAAGATGGATCTGATTGTGATCATCACACTAGGTCTGCCGTGAATAGGGGCAAAACGTCCCAAACATTGAGCCCGATCGAAATGTTGAAGTTAACCCTCTGGTGGAGCTCAAGTTACCTGCTAGAAAGAGGGCAACGACAAAGGACAAGTATGCAGCACTAGATGAAAAGGTTCAAGGGATGAATCAGAGTATAGTTTAGATCATTGAAATTTTGCGACGACCAAATCCAATCATTGAAGTACTGTCTAAAGCTCTCCAAGACTAACCAAAAAGCGGTAGACTAGGAGATAGACTTGGATAAGATCAATTGTCTATAGCACAGGAGCCATTTCCTTTGATCCGAGACCCAGCCAAAGGTAAATTCCAAATGATTAAAGAGGACAGAGAGTCGCAAGTTAGAGATCCACCTCTGATCGAGAAGCTATTCCTAGGAGGAAATGACAGGAGACCAACTCGTCTAGACCTTAGAGGTCAACTATCTCATATCAGGAGTCACCTGTCTCGTACGATGACTGTGCATCTTAGCGAGGTCAGAAATCAAGCTCGAAGTGAGCACACTCATTACACCCACTCCACAACAATGAGGGTAGACAAACTCGAGAAAACCGACTTAGGGTGAGATTGGCAGGACCTCATTAATCAAAAGAGGAAAGAGCTCAAAGATGGGAAAGCAAAAAGCAGACCCTGAGCGCTTAAGTTACAAAGAATACTCAAGGATATAAAGAAGGTGCGAGACAATGATGGGTTAAATCTAGAGAACCTCATCAAGCAAGTCGACTTGCCCTTTATCGATGAAATTATGCGGGAGAAGGTCCCTCCAAAGTTCAAGCTATCGATAATGGAAGCATACACCCGAACGAAGGATTCCATTGAGCATATTAATACGTTTCAGTCATTGATGGAACTTCATGAAGTTCGGGACACAACCAAGTCTCGATCCTTCATATTTACTCTCCTGGAACCAACTTAGAAGTGGCTTCGACAGCTAAAATGGAAGTCCATTTCCTCTTTTTGAGAATTGACTCGAGCCTTTGTTACCCAGTTTTTGGGTGGTCAAGATCAAAAGAAGTTGTTTGCATTGTTGGGTTTTGTGTCCTAAAACTCGTGGTTTTGTAAACTGAATGTATATTCTATTTTACTATAAAGATGTTATTGAGGTTTATTCAGTAAATGTGTTATTGAATAAAGTGAATTGTATATTCTATAACCCAAATCCAATGAACTAAGAACCCTTGGCTATAGTATGTATACTTGAACTTTATGTATGACATAAAAGTGGATCAAGTTCGAGTAATAGCCAAAATGGTCTATAGTATAAGGATAAGGCTGGGTACCTTATTCTGGGGACACTATGGACGCGGCCCACTTTGTATAGTACTAACGATGTGATCCTGAATCGTTCATGTGGAGACATGCGAGTGGGGGCGTCCTATGCAATGAGTTTGCATAAGACCGGACCGCGAAATAGTCACTTAGACTTTATAACTCCATTTACTGTTTTAACTGACTATATTCATACGATGACCTAGGTAACTCGATCTTAATCCTGAGCGTGTTATGAACTCCTGTTTATTTGGGATTATCCTTAGATTTGCATGGGTGAGAGTGGCCCGAGATTGCCGACTCAATAAGCCTCCCATTTTGGGGATAAGACCGGATAGATAGTTGGGAACATAGTCATGCGAGATGGAATTCACTCCTACCTGCTTTAAGGATTAGTAGAGAGGTTGTTCCCTTAAGTGCTGACTCCAGGTCTTGAACAATGGGCCCACCCTCTCATTGGCTCGAGAGGGATTCGGTTTGTTGGTTGGACCACAAACTAATTGTTCATTAGAGGATCAGTGGGACTTAAGGAATAAGAAGTAATTACAGGGGTAAAACGGTTTATTTGACCCAGCTGTAATTACGAACGACCTGTGAAGGATCGACTTACTAATCATGGTTATATCGAGTGGACAGAAATATATCTACAGTGAGGAGAGTGCAGCCATTGGGCTTTAGTGGAGTATCCCGGTGGTTAACGAATGTTGATTAGCTAGGCTAAAGAGTTTGGCCGGTTAATCTCGTATCGTTGGAGCTCATGATCTGTAGGTCCATTAGGTCCTCTTACTAGCTCAGACTAAGCCTTGGAATAATTTGAGAGAAAAGATTTTAATTGTTCAAATTTGGTTTTGGGAGTAAACGTTAATTATATGCGATATACTTAACGTACTATAATTTAATTATGAATTAAAACCACAAGAAAGAGAGAGGAACATATTTAAATGTGATTTAAATATTTGTTCGGTTTAATACGTGAATAGGGATTCATGTACAAACGATTGGTCATAAAAGAGAGGGATTGGTCTAATTATTTAATTAATATTTGATATTAAATTAAATAATTATATTAATTAAATGTTTTAATTAATTAATCAAGTTTTTAAATTAATTTTGATTTAAATGAAACTTGACTAATCCTATATATCCAACCTAGTGTTGTCTTCCATGGGAAGACAAGTGTTGTCTTCCATGGGAAGACAAATGTTGTCTTCCATAGGAAGCCTAATGAGGTTTCATTAGTGTCTATAAATGGGATGAAACACAAAAGGATTGTGTGAATTTTCTTTGATAGTTTTTTTTTCTAAAACTATCTTGAGCTCTCTTCCTTTCTCTCTAAAAATTCTCTTAAGAAAGGATCCCACAATCCATTCCAAGGGCTGAGAATAGTAGGGAAGACTCTAGTGGTGGTCCAAGTATTGTTGGTGATCCAAGATTTGCAAAGAATTTGGAGAATTTGAGCTACAAAGGTATGTGTTCATACTTTCTGGTTTTTTCCAGTTTAAAGCATGTTTTTTGTTTGGTTAAATTGATGTACTTTGAGTGCTCGAGATCCAAAATTGCTTCCGCTTTCTTAATATTAACTCCATCAATTGGTATCAGAGAAATTTTGAGCACTAAATTTGCATTGGTTTAAGCTCGGTGGGTATCATTTAGAAATTCAATTTTCTGGGCGTCTAAAGTGGTACTTTCGGTTTTGGCATTTTTTGTGAGCTTTAATTTGTAGTCCGTTTTGTAATTGCTCAAAAGTGTTTGAGCTTTAATGTGTGAAGAAGAGTCTGTAAAATTTTCGAGTCGATCGGAGTCCCGGAAGGCCTTCAATTTGAAGAAACAAGCTCGAAAGGTCAAGCTGGAAAACAGAGCAGAAGCTGCTGTTTTTTTCTGCCCATGGCCGGTTCAAGTTTTTTCAAGCTGGTTCGGGGCGGTTCGAAGAGTTCGGAAGCATCTCAACCTAGTTATTAAATTATTCTTGTAATAATTTAGTTGTTTGCTTGTCCGTGATGCCAAAACCGGTCCACTTTAGTGTGTTTAATTATTTATGCATTATGAATGTATGTTTTAATTAAATCCATATTTGTATGTGCATAAAGTATGCCATATAGATTTAAAATCCCACCAAAGGAAGCATGCTCCATGCATTGAAAGTATGTTATAAGTGTTATAATGTATAGTATGCATGTTTAGCATTTCATAAGTATTAATATAAGAGTTGTATTAATTTTATGAAATAGATGTTGTATGTTTTAAGTATAATTAATATAAATGTTATATTAATTAAAAATAAAGCATACAACATATAGTTGCCTTAGTATAATATAATTGTTATATTAAATGCATCAAAGCATTTCCATGCATAATTCATGTGATGAATTTTTACTCTATGTTTATTTAATTGTTCATGTGATGAATGATCAAGCACTCAAACATAGAAATGCATACAAACCTAGGGTTTAATTATTTAGTTTTAAAATGGTTTTAGAATTAAAATAATTAGACCATAGGTTATCTAGTTCTAATAAGATTAGAATTAGGCAACCAATAATTTATAAACTATGATTAAAGAGGGACTCTGTCTATGGAAGGTTCTGGCTAGGCTGGGGTATTTAAGATGACGGAAACGGAACACCCCTACCTGGGAACCGACCAGGGAGTGAATTTAATCCAGAGGTTTATAAATTATTCCTCGTGAGCGACGTTAATTAAAAGGTTTAATTAAACTCGTAGACCTAAGTTTTTTAAAGGTTTAATAGACTTAGGTAATATCAAAATAATCGTTATATTGATAGACTTAGGTATATTAATAGCCGGAATATGCCTAAGTAAAATTATACCCAAACCGTCTAAAATACTTAGTGGGAGTGAAAAGGTATATATGATATATCAATTTCCTCTTACGCTCTCTACGAAGTTCACACCTTGAGATTTATGCTCGGCCTCGTGATGTCAATAGGGCATCCCCATTCGGATGGTGTTTGCATAAATCAAGAGCAATGTGAATGGAGAAAGTATTTATAGTAAGTGGGAGAAGGAAGTGTGTCAACACATCCTACAGTCTCCTCCATTAGGTTGGACCGTGAGATTCCCATGTTCCGCCTGCAGGTTGCCCGTAGTAGCACCATCCATTCGGAGGGATGTAACATGGGAGTCGGAACAACTCAAACTCCAGAAATGGATAGGGTCTCCTAGGTCCATTCCCAGCTTTGACTTTCCAATTCGGTAGCATTGTTGGGGCCGACCTCTGAGGTCTGAAAATGGCGGGTCACACTTACAAGAATTACTAAGTGTTAGTGAATTCTTGACCAAAGTAGCGATAACTAGAATGCTATAGGAATAAGAGTTATTCCGGTATTAGCATTTAGTCAAGAATGTCTTGGTTCAGTGAAGGAATGATTGACTGCCCCTCGGTAGCGGTTGCTCTGACTCACTGAAGTATCGTTGCAAAAACAATAATGAGTTTATGGGTACATTATTACTTTTGCTAAATTTTTTAATTGGATGCAAGTAATGGGTTAGAAGCAATTCACTAATAGAATATGTTCTATTTTTCAGCATGTCGAGCTCTTTAATACAGTTACTAGCCTCCGATAAATTAAACGGCGATAACTACGCAACCTGAAAATCGAACTTGAATACGATTCTAGTTATCGATGATCTAAGGTTTGTCTTAACGAAGGAATGTCCTCCCCCTCCCGGCTCGTCTGCAAACTGAATTGTTCAGGATGCATTTGACAGATGGACTAGGGCTAATGATAAAGCCCGAGTCTATATCTTAGCCAGCATATCTGATGTGCTATCTAAGAAACATGAGAGCATGATTACCGCTAAGGAGATCATGGGATCATTACAGGCGATGTTTGGACAACAGTCCTCATCAATCCGTCATGATGCTCTCAAGAATGTTTACAACTCCCGTATGAAGGAGGGAACTTCTGTTAGGGAGCATGTCCTTAACATGATGGTCCACTTCAACGTGGCAGAAGTAAACGGAGCTGTCATAGATGAGAATAGTCAGGTTAGCTTTATAATGGAATCTCTTCCGAAGAGCTTCCTACAGTTCCGCACCAATGCGATGATGAACAAAATAGAGTATAATCTGACTACTCTCCTCAACGAGCTACAGACTTTCAATTCCCTGATGAAAACAAAGGGAAAAGAGAATGAGGCAAATGTTGTCACTTTGAAGAAATTCCCAAGAGGATTGTCCTCTGGGACTAAGTCTAGTTCTTCTTTTTCTAAGAATAAGGGTATTCAAAAGAAGAAGAAAGATAAAGAGAAGGGAAAAGCTCCCGTCATGAGTAAACGCAAGGCTAAAGCCGCAGATAAAGGAAAATGTTTCCACTGTGGTGAAGATGGGCACTGGAAAAGGAATTGCCCAAAGTACCTTGCAGAAAAGAAAGCTGAGAAGGCAAGACAAGGTAAATATGATTTACTTGTTGTTGAAACATGTTTAGTGGAACATGATGATTCCGCCTGGATACTAGATTCAGGAGCCACTAACCATGTTTGTTCTTCTTTTCAGGAAACTAATTCCTGGAGGCAGCTTGCAGATGGTGAGATAACTCTCAAGGTTGGAACAGGAGAGGTTGTCTCAGCCAGAGCAGAGGGAGCGGTGAAGTTGTTGTTTAGAGATAGATTCATTTTACTAGAAAATGTACTTTTGGTTCCTGGAATCAAAAGAAATCTTGTATCTATCTCTTGTTTGCTTGAACATATGTATAAAGTATCTTTTGATTATAATGAAGTGTTCATTTGCAAAAGAGGTATACGAATATGTTCTGCTAAACTTGAAAACAACTTATATGTGTTAAGACCAACAGAGGTAAAAGCTATTTTGAACACCGAGATGTTTAAAACAGCTGATACTCAAAATAAAAGGCAGAAATTTTCTCCAAGTACCTATCTTTGGCACTTGAGACTAGGCCACATTAATCTCAATAGGATTGGGAGATTGGTTAAGAGTGGTCTCCTAAGTCAGTTAGAAGACAACTCCTTACCACCATGTGAGTCTTGTCTTGAGGGAAAAATGACAAAACGACCTTTTTCTGAAAAAGGTTATAGGGTCAAAGAACCCTTAGAACTTGTACATTCGGATCTCTGTGGTCCAATGAATGTCAAAGCTCGAGGAGGGTATGAATACTTCATCGGTTTCATCGATGATTACTCAAGGTACGGCTATCTTTACCTAATACATCATAAGTCCGAAGCCCTTGAAAAGTTCAAGGAGTATAAGACAGAGGTTGAGAACATATTAGGTAAGACGATTAAAACACTTCGATCAGATCGAGGTGGAGAGTATATGGATTTGAGATTCCATGACGATATGATAGAACATGGAATCGTATCCCAACTCTCAGCGCCCGGTACACCTCAGCAGAATGGTGTATCTGAGAGGAGAAACAGAACCTTGTTAGACATGGTTCGATCTATGATGAGCCATGCTCAGCTTCCTAGTTCGTTTTGGGGATATGCAGTAGAGGCTGCTGCATATATTTTGAACATGGTTCCCTCTAAGAGTGTTTCAGAAACACCTTATGAGTTATGGAGAGGGCGTAAAGGAAGTTTACGTCACTTCAGGATTTGGGGATGCCCGGCACATGTGCTGGTGCCAAACCCAAAGAAATTGGAACGCCGTTCAAAATTATGCCTATTCGTAGGATACTCCAAGGAAACGAAAGGTGGTCTATTTTATGATCCTCAAGAGGACAAGGTGCTTGTATCGACAAATGCCACGTTCCTAGAGGAAGACCACATGAGAGATCATCGGCCTCGAAGTAGAATTGTATTGAGCGAACTTTCTGGGGAAGCTACAGATAAATCAACAAAAGTTGTTGATCAAGCTAGTCCATCTCAAGAGTTGAGAATGCCTCGACGTAGTGGGAGGGATGTTAGACAACCCGACCGTTACATGGGTTTGGCTGAAACCCAGGTCGTCATACCTAATGATGGCATTGAGGATCCATTGACCTATAACCAGGCAATGAATGACATAGATAAGGACCAGTGGATTAAAGCCATGGACCTCGAAATGGAGTCAATGTACTTCAATTCAGTTTGGGAACTTGTAGACCAACCAGATGGTGAAAGACCTATCGGTTGCAAGTGGATCTACAAGAGGAAACGAGACCTAGCTGGTAAGGTGTAAACCTTTAAGGCTCGACTTGTGGCAAAGGGTTATACCCAACGGGAAGGGGTGGACTATGAAGAAACCTTCTCCCCTGTTGCCATGCTTAAGTCGATTAGAATACTCTTGTCCATTGCCACGTTTTATGATTATGAAATTTGGCAAATGGATGTCAAGACAGCCTTTCTGAATGGTAATCTTGAAGAGAGTATCTATATGGTTCAACCAGAGGGGTTCATAATTCAGGGTCAAGAGCAAAAGGTTTGCAAGCTTAAAAGATCCATCTATGGATTGAAGCAAGCGTCTAGATCCTGGAATATAAGATTTAATACTGCGATCAAATCTTATGGCTTTGAACAGAATATTGACGAACCTTGTGTTTACAAGAAGATAGTCAATACTACTGTAGCTTTCTTAATCTTGTACGTAGATGATATCCTACTCATTGGGAATGATGTAGGATTCCTGACTGACGTAAAGCAATGGCTAGCGACCCAATTCCAAATGAAAGATTTGGGAGAGGCTCAGTTTGTCCTTGGAATCCAAATTGTTCGGAATCGCAAGAAAAAAACGCTAGCATTGTCTCAGGCATCTTATATTGACAAAATGTTGGTTAGATATAAGATGCAGAATTCCAAGAAGGGTTCATTACCTTTCAGACATGGAATTCATTTGTCGAAGGACAGTGTCCTAAGACACCTCAAGAAGTTGAGGATATGAGACGCATTCCCTATGCATCAGCTGTCGGTAGTCTGATGTATGCCATGCTGTGTACTCAACCCGACATATGCTATGCAGTGGGAATAGTCAGCAGGTATCAGTCCAATCCAGGATATCATCATTGGACTGCCGTTAAAAACATCCTCAAGTATCTTAGGAGAACGAGGGACTATATGCTTGTGTATGGTGCGAAGGATCTGATCCTTGCAGGATACACTGACTCTGATTTTCATACCGATGCTGATTCGAGGAAATCCACATCGGGATCAGTGTTCACTCTTAATGGATGAGCAATAGTTTGGAGGAGTATAAAGCAAGGTTGTATTGCTGACTCCACCATGGAGGCTGAGTATGTCGCAGCTTGCGAAGCAGCGAAGGAGGCTGTATGGCTTAGGAAATTCTTTACTGATTTGGAAGTTGTTCCAAATATGAATTTGCCTATCACCCTTTATTGTGATAATAGTGGTGCAGTGGCAAATTCTAAAGAACCTAGAAGCCATAAGCGTGGAAAGCATATAGAGCGCAAATATCATCTCATCGGGAGATTGTGCAACGAGGAGACGTGATCGTCACACAGATCCCTTCAGAGCACAACATTGCTGATCCGTTTACAAAGCCCCTCACGGCTAAAGTGTTTGAGGGACACCTAGAGAGTCTAGGACTACGGGTTGTATAGTAGGGCAGTTTTTAACCTCAGCATGTTTGACTCCATTGACGTTTTAGTCCAAGTGGGAGTTTGTTGGGTTTTGTGTCCTAAAACTCGTGGTTTTGTAAACTGAATGTATATTCTATTTTACTATAAAGATGTTATTGAGGTTTATTCAGTAAATGTGTTATTGAATAAAGTGAATTGTATATTCTATAACCCAAATCCAATGAACTAAGAACCCTTGGCTATAGTATGTATACTTGAACTTTATGTATGACATAAAAGTGGATCAAGTTCAAGTAATAGCCAAAATGGTCTATAGTATAAGGATAAGGCTGGGTACCTTATTCTGGGGACACTATGGACGCGGCCCACTTTGTATAGTACTAACGATGTGATCCTGAATCGTTCATGTGGAGACATGCGAGTGGGGGCGTCCTATGCAATGAGTTTGCATAAGACCGGACCGCGAAATAGTCACTTAGACTTTATAACTCCGTTTACTGTTTTAACTGACTATATTCATACGATGACCTAGGTAACTCGATCTTAATCCTGAGCGTGCTATGAACTCCTGTTTATTTGGGATTATCCTTAGATTTGCATGGGTGAGAGTGGCCCGAGATTGTCGACTCAATAAGCCTCCCATTTTGGGGATAAGACCGGATAGATAGTTGGGAACATAGTCATGCGAGATGGAATTCACTCCTACATGCTTTAAGGATTAGTAGAGAGGTTGTTCCCTTAAGTGCTGACTCCAAGTCTTGAACAATGGGCCCACCCTCTCATTGGCCCGAGAGGGATTCGGTTTGTTGGTTGGACCACAAACTAATTGTTCATTAGAGGATCAGTGGGACTTAAGGAACAAGAAGTAATTACAGGGGTAAAACGGTTTATTTGACCCAGCTGTAATTACGAACGACCTGTGAAGGATCGACTTACTAATCATGGTTATATCGAGTGGACAGAAATATATCTACAGTGAGGAGAGTGCAGCCACTGGGCTTTAGTGGAGTGTCCCGGTGGTTAACGAATGTTGATTAGCTAGGCTAAAGAGTTTGGCCGGTTAATCTCGTATCGTTGGAGCTCATGATCTGTAGGTCCATTAGGTCCCCTTACTAGCTCAGACTAAGCCTTGGAATAATTTGAGAGAAAAGAATTTGAATTGTTCAAATTTGGTTTTGGGAGTAAACGTTAATTATATGCGATATACTTAACGTACTATAATTTAATTATGAATTAAAACCACAAGAAAGAGAGAGGAACATATTTAAATGTGATTTAAATATTTGTTCGGTTTAATACGTGAATAGGGATTCATGTACAAACGATTGGTCATAAAAGAGAGGGATTGGTCTAATTATTTAATTAATATTTGATATTAAATTAAATAATTATATTAATTAAATGGTTTAATTAATTAATCAAGTTTTTAAATTAATTTTGATTTAAATGAAACTTGACTAATCCTATATATCCAACCTAGTGTTGTCTTCCATGGGAAGACAAGTGTTGTCTTCCATGGGAAGACAAATGTTGTCTTCCATAGGAAGCCTAATGAGGTTTCATTAGTGTCTATAAATTGGATGAAACACAAAAGGATTGTGTTAATTTTCTTTGATAGTTTTTTTTTCTAAAACTATCTTGAGCTCTCTTCCTTTCTTTCTAAAAATTCTCTTAAGAAAGGATCCCACAATCCATTCCAAGGGCTGAGAATAGTAGGGAAGACTCTAGTGGTGGTCCAAGTATTGTTGGTGATCCAAGATTTGCAAAGAATTTGGAGAATTTGAGCTACAAAGGTATGTGTTCATACTTTCTGGTTTTTTCCAGTTTAGAGCATGTTTTTTGTTTGGTTAAATTGATGTACTTTGAGTGCTCGAGATCCGAAATTTCTTCCGCTTTCTTAATATTAACTCCATCATGCATAACATTAGACAAGGAAAGAACGAGAGCGGATAGGGTAGCCCTTACCACCATTGTAGCTGAACTTAGAAACAAAAATTTCCTGTGGTCATTGGAAAAGAAAGCTTCAGCTATATATGCAGAGCTCATTTCAAGAGCTAAAAAATATATGAGTGCAGGAGAATTGCTTCACTCAAGACGAGATTCGGAAGAAAAAGATAGTCAATCTAATCATCACAAGAGGAAAAGTCGAAATAAAGAGGATCAATACGAGCTCAAGAAGAAGAGAGCAGAAGATCAAATAGACCGACCCACACACCAGGCTCTCCCATCGAATAAATTTGAACACTACACACCACGATGGTCCTTGTCAAATAGATACTAATGGAAATTAGGGACAAGACTTACTGAAGTGGTCGATTAAGTTAAAAGCGAGGTCGTAGCCAAGGAATAAAGACAAGTATTGTCTCTTCCATCAGGATCACGAACACTTGACCATCGAATGGTTTGTAGATGTCACACCCCACCCCAGATCACCCTAACTAACCTAGGTCGGGGCATGCCGCAATAGATTCCAACTAAACTATGAAATCCATTGTCGAACATATAAGGACTAAACACATTTTGAAAATAATAGGTAGCTAGTAAAACTTTAATGAAACCAAAATTCGTAAAAATTTTGACACATTTGTCTCTATCTCGAAATGCCCTAAAAAATAGTAGTTGAGTAAGGGTATTAAGAGTTTGCTTTTATTTTATTTTTGTTTTTTTTACATCTTTTCTTACTTTTATTATAATGTGAATCTTTATCTTTTTTTGTTTGTATTATGTATTAGATTCTTTGTTATGTTGATGCTATTGACTTTATTTTATCGTTTATCTCCCCTACTTATCTACCATTTTCTCCATTTTTCTTCTTCTTGGCTCTTGAGTTTGTTGTACTAAAAAAATGGAGAAAAGGAAAAAAAAAATGAACAAGAGAAAAAGGAAGCAAAATGTTGTGAAATCAAAGAAAAGGTTGTGTAGCATACCTTACATTACGTGAGTATGGGTGAGTAGAGATTTGCTTCTAAAAAAATTTTTTGTTACCAGCATGGTGAGGAAGATTTGAAGAAGAAGAGAAGAAAATAATGGAGTTTTGATATAAGAGAAAAAAACAAATGAAAGTGGGTGAGTTAAAAAAGAGTGTTGTGAGGTTATAAAAAGAGAACTTTTGTTTTGTTTTTTTGTTTTGTAGTTTTACTTTATTATTATTATTGTTATTATGTGCTTCTAGATGGGCATTTCATTGGAGTTTGAGAAGCCTTTTATTATTATTATTATTATATATGCTGGATTGCGTGTGAGGTTTTCAAACCTGAAGTTTTTCTTTAGTGTTGAGTTGTCGTGTCAGTGTAGTGCACTGACACACATTTCTTATTTATTTATTTACTTAAATTTGGTATGTCTTTTTCTTTGTTATAATTTTTTTTAGTTTCTTTGTTATAATTTTTTTTTTGTTTAAAAAAAAGAAGAAGGTTTTTCTATTTGTGTTTCATTATTAAATATTGTATCTAATTATTTGCTTTGGCAATTTTGAAATGTTGTTTTGTATTGTTTAAGTTAAGGTGTTCTTTTTATTCAGCATGTGACAAATTTTTTTTTTTATTATATATGCATGTTATGTTGTAAAATGCATTGAGTTAATCTTGATGATCTAATATTTACTTCCTTTTTAAAAAATTATCCGACGATGGAATTTAGAAACATTGGGGAGTTCGATTTCCTAGTTTTTCCTGAGGTGATGGGTCATTTCTTTGGAAGTCCAAGATCGATTCCAACATGTTTTCTTAACTTCTTAACATGCTTGTATTTTGTGTTTGCGTATATGCTTTGAATAGATAGCATGCTTATTTTATCTTTAAATTGCATTTATTTATTATGCTTGATTTTGGTTTTCTTGATTATTCTTAATATTTTCAAATCTCCTCTTAAACTCTATTCTCTTTTTATAAAATTATTTTCAAGTCTTTAAAATTGCTCTTTTTGAGTTTATACAAGTTTTTTATAATCAATGTGTTATTTTCAAAGTTATTTTGCAATCTTTTTCTTAAAAAGTGATTTTTAAGGTTTTTTTTTTCCTAAAATTTCCTTCAATGGAATCTATAAATATTTGGGAGTCCGATTTTCTAGAATTCTTGAGGTGAGGGATCATAATATTTGGGAGTCCGAGATTTTGATCCCAAGAAAAAATGAATTTAATTAAAACAAAAAAAAAATTTTAAAAAACTTTCTTTTATAAAAGGTATCCTATGATGGATTTGAGAAATTGTAAATTTTTCTCATATTCTTGAGGTGATAATATTTCCTAAAGTTTTGGAAATAGTTCTAATATAGTCAAATTGATGGATATTTATCGATTTATTTTATGAGATCATTACTTCAAATATTGGAGGAATGAGAGGTAAAATAAGACATCGTTTTAAAAATCTCTTTTTCCCTAAATAAGTTTTTCTTCTAAAATCTTTTGCAATTCAAGATTAAAATTTGGCCACTGTTCTAAACGGGTGTTGTGGGGTGCTAACACCTTCCCCACACATAAATAACTTTCGAGCCCAAATCTGGTTTTTGCATACCATTTTTTTTTTCAAAAAAATTATTTTTATTCTATTTTGGTGCCCAATCACACCATAAAAAAGATTGGTGGCAACTACTTTTTAAACTCTTTTTTCGAGGACATCAGTCGCTCCGCGTCGTAGGCACGTGGCGACACATAGATCCCTTGAAATTCAAAAAGGCTAAATCATGAATTCAATTTAGTGAACATATGTCACTTCTTTACAAATTAGTAAATCATCAATCTCAATAAATAAACAATTTACGAAATACACGTAAATTCCTAAAACTTGTCAAAATTATCAATAACTAAATCATTTGCATTAATATAAATTGCAATTGATTTCAAATCTCACAAAAATCTCATCAATTACTAAAATAGTTGAAACACTATGTAAAATAACCACTCACAAAATTATCGATGCGAGAATTCCGAGTTACAATTAGTCAATCCGAACTTCGCTCGACATGGAATTCTAATAACCATATCACAATTTAATCTTTAAACCATAAAATTAGAAAACCATAACACCTTCTTCCAATCCATTTCTCTCAATCCAAACACCAAATTACACATTTCTCCTTTTTCTTCCATCTTCTTACAAGCAATGATCAGTACCATTTGTCCTTTACTCCCAATTAAATTCTTTTTTTTTTTTCTCTGTCTTCATAAACCATTATTTTATTTGATAAGCTAGTATTCCTTTCTCCCAAATTACCTTTCCCACGTGAAGACTCCCCCAAAGAGACTTCTCTCTCTTCATTAAACTCAATTGTACACACCTCCACTTTTTCAACAATTTATTATGACTAATAACCTTATTTCTTGTCTTTATTTTAAACCCTTTTCCCCATTCTTCCTCACTTCTTCCTCTTCTTTTCCATTCTAATCCATTTGTTTCTTTTCTTCTTCCATTTCTAAACTCCTTTTTCACAATAAATTTCACCCCTTTCTCTTTTCCTTTCCATGTCACTACAAGCAATAACACAATAACTAAAAGTTTTATGCAAAGAAAAAAAAATTAAACCTAAAAGAACCATCTAGTTTCCATAAATCCATACCCACATCTAGGGTAAAAGAAGCTTAAATGAACCATAAACTTACCGATTTATACCTTTGATATCTATCTCCTAGTCTCTTTCTCATTTTTATTATTTCTTTCTATGCTTCCAAGTCAACTCTATGCAAATACACTACCAACAAAATTCATGGAAACTTTTGAGCATAAAGAAATCAAAAACCCACGTTAAGGTGTTCAAAACTTACATATTTTTCTTAATCTTCCAAACTTTAAAGAGAAAGAGCTTACCGGCTTGAAATAGAGCTTATGGACTTCTCCAATCTACTTTGAGTCTTAAACACAACATTTTCAGTGATTTTCGGTATTACTGCAACTTTCCGATGAGCTTCCGAAAAATTTCTAACGAGTTTTCGATGATTGCCGGTGAGCCGGCCACTTTCCCTTCTTTCTCTTTCTCCTCCCTTTTCTCCATTCTCTTTCCTCTTTCTCTTTTTTTTTTCTCTCCCCAAAAGCCCAACATTTCTTGTCTTTTTCTTTTTTTTTTTTAAACAAGAAAGGTATGTGGCTTTCCATCCATGAAAGAAACCACATATTATTTCTTTTATTTATTCTTTTTTTTTAGTCAACAAAAGTTTTTCAAAGAAGCTTATCCATGTGCCTCCTCCCAATTTTCCTTTTTTTTTTGTCTCTCTCTCTCTTAAAAAAATACCCCTTATTCAAGTATAAACAAAATCTAATTTCCTTTTTCCTTTTGTTCCAAATTACTTTATTAAACAAGTAGTAAGCCATTTTCAACTTTTCAATTTCCTTGTATTTCTATTTTATTTCAACGTTCTTCTCCTTTAAAATTTGAAAATCAAATAAGTCATATATCATATGCATATATCTAATTGCTAGAATTTCGTTCTCAAAATTCAATTAAGAAGTGCATTCGATCTTCACTTTTCTATGGTGCCTTTTTGCTACATGATTTCTTTTTCCAGGTGCTTAAGAATAGAAGATGGTGTTACAGTAGAAATGTCCATTTTCCTCGTGAAGTTGAAGCCCCGTAGGGACCCACCTTAACAGGGCGGAGAATCCCCGTTTAAGCGAAAAATGGTGGAGGGAGTGGGAAAAAAAATTTCCTTTGAGCTAAATAAGGACGGTTCCCCGTCCCTGTTTCTCGTTTCCCGCCCCATTTAACTTTTTTTCTATTTTTATTTTATTTTTAATATATATATATATATATATATATGTGTGTGTGTGTGTGTGTGTGTGTGTGTGTGTATATGGTATATATGTGTATAGGTATATATATGTCATTTAAAATTTTATTGTTAATGATTTAGATAATTGGATATGTTTGAATTTTATAGTTAAAAATTTGAATTATATGTATGAATTAATTAGATAATTTGATATGAAATATTGTTTTGTTTTTATTAGGAGGTTTAGGAATTTTATTTTTAAATAGAGATTTTTTTTATAGAAAATTAACTATTTAAATGAGTTTTTTTCATGAATAATTGAAAATTAATGGATATTTCCCATGGAAGTTAACTATTTGAAAATTTATCAAAAGAATTATATGATTCTTAAAAAAAAAAAAAACTAAACGGGGAATAATTTTCAGTAGGGAATCCCCGTCCAGATCAGTGTAAATTTAACGAAAAATTTTGCGGGGATGGGAGTTCAAATGGGAGGCAGGGATGGGAACGAGGAAGCCATCCCCATCCCCGCCTCGCCCCATGGACATCTCTACTCATTCGACTTGGAGGCACTCATCCAAAAGGGGCATCTTAAAGAGTATGTAGGGGAAGGGAACAACCAAAAAGCTAGCCAAGAACGAAAGGATCAAAGCCAGAGAGATAATGACTCACCTCTCCACGAAAAATTAAAACGATATACAGTGGACCAGCAAGAGGAGAGTTAAGGAAAAATCAAAGAACCAAAGCATCTACACACTACCAAACAATGAAATTTCAACCCCTAGTGGCATTGGCACTATGCAAGGCGAGCAACATGCATAGAGAGAATGTTATTTCATAGTTATGAAGGAAGTAAAATCCATGCATGCCATTAATCAACCACTAGGAAAGACTGACCCCCACGAGGGAGAGGTCGAGGACAAGTTACAAGCCTCGGTACGCCTAAAGTACCTGAGCACCGAACAAGTACCTACACCCTAACTGAGCCCATGAAATGTCAAGAAGTTAGAAATCTAATTTTATAGTAACCTATTTTAATTCCACCGATGTAGTATTTGGACAATCTCAAAAATCAATAAAGTATCTCCATTTCTCCCTTCAAGCATACTCAAGCAAATTATTTTTTCATAAAAACAAGTATGAGTGGGAACAGTCGTCAGAACACGATTCCAAGGAAGTAGATGAGCAACAAAAGATTCATTTCCCGCGGGAGGACGTTGCAGTGGCAACTTCGTTGGGAAACGGCTGAACTCTAGAGGAAGTCGAAGTGGACGATAGCACTCAAATAGTGTTATCTTAGGGCTTATTATTTACCTAGTTTTGTGCTTAAATTGTATGCTTTGATGCCTATTTATGCTTATTTTGTATAAACCGAGCTTAAGGTGGAAAATCATAGTGTTCGAGGGTTTTATGTTGATTTTGAAGCCTTTTAGAGCCATTTTGAAGGTCCAAGAAAAGAATAATTAAAATTTTGACATAAGGACTCGAGAGGATAGCGTCTTGATGCCTTATTTTAATTGTTAAATCTAAGAGCAAATATTGAGATCCTATCCTGTGGCATCTCAACGCTCAAAATGCATGCAGTTTCAAAGTTCCGTCTGGAGCGTAGAGACGCTAGCGTGCATGAGGAAAATGCAGTCGTTTGGTGCAGCGTCAAGCCACTGTCTTTTGTGCAAAGGGAAGTCAATCTGAGAGTTTTAGACCTAATTTCGATTCCAAGCTAAAATTGAGCATTCGAAGAGAAATTGAGACCATTTGTGTAACGTTTTTTAAGATTCGGAGCTCGAGGAACATGGAGATTACGACTGAAACATGGTATCAACCGTCATTTGCTAATTTCTTCTTTTTCCTTTTATGTTTTATGGCTATAAATTAAAGTGTAGAGATTATTTGGGTGATTATGAGTAGCCAAACTCTAATTCTATGGGTTTGATGTAGTTAATTGGACCTTTACATAGTTAATTTTACATTATGGTTTAATTTACATTTATGTTCATTTATGCATTTAGCTTAATGCTTTTAATTAACTGATCACTGATTAATTGATATGCTTTCTAATGGAAACTTGACGGAAAGAAGTTAGATGTGAGCACAAATTCATGATTGTTAATTAATTACCTAAATGATAGAGAAATTAATAATTAATTAATAGAGGTTGTTAATGAAGGTCCTTAATGTCATGTTTTAGTTAATTAAGGTTACAAACACATATGTTAATTAACTTAGCATGAGAATTGGAGGAGACCGGCAGGAGATTCCATAAAATTATACTTCTAAACTTATGAATTAAATGTCTAATTAATCCTAAGTGTCTAATGATATGAATGATCATTTCATTCCACAGCAGAAACATTGGATTATCTTTGATTTATTACAATTAAACATAAACATACAAGGTTAAGCAAACTTACATTGAAATATATGGAGATATTTCAGGTGGGTCTTTAATCTTTGTGTGCTCCAACTCCAATAAGGTTGAATCTTGATCTCCACAAAGTCTTCTTTGCTATGACTCGAACACAAGACCAAGGCTAGTAGGACCCTCTTGAAAGAAAATTCACAAGGATTGGAGAATGAGAGGCATAAAGAAAATTCTCTATTTTTCTAAAGAGGAGATGTGTATTTTTAATTTATGGCTCAATCCAATTGTCCTATTTATAGAGACCTAGGGAAAATCTTTGCCATAATTAAAATATTATATTTTAATATCTACTATATTAAAATATATATTATACTTATTTGAATCTCACTCAAATCTCCTACAATATATATTAAACCTATTTGAATCTCATTCACATTTTAAATATATATTTTTCTTTAATGTATCTAATATACATTAATTATTTTAATCTTCAATGTATCAAATAAAATAAATATATTTCTTCTTTTATATTTAATATATATTGATTTGAACACTTTAAATTAAATATTAATTTGAATATTTCAAATTTTTCTTTCAACTAAATTGATCTCTTTAGTGTTACTATGAGTTAGCAAGGGGGCCTTATGGGCCTACAGATTATAAGCTCCAATGATACAAAATTAATTAACTAAATTCTTTAATCAATTAATTTTCATTCATTAACTCTAGGTCACTCCCCTATAAACCTAGAGTTGCACTCTTATGTAATGTAGGACAAGTTGTGTCCATGGATTACATGCAAGTCGATCTTTCAAGAGTTGTTCGTAATTACAGCTGGGTTAAAAGTTTGTTATACCCCTATAATTACATCTTATACCTTAAGTACCATTGATCCTCTAATGAACAATATGTTTATAATCCAATTATAAACTAAATTCCTCTCGAGCCAGTGAGAGGGTAGGGCTCTATTGTTCAAGTCCCAAAATTAGCACATAAGGGAACTACTCATCTACTATTCCTATATAAGGAATGAATTCTATCTTGTGAAACTTATGTTCTCAACTCCCTATTTAGTCAAGTCCCTAAAATAATAGGCTTATTAAATAGGCTACAAAAGCCACCTTCACCATGCAAATCAAAGGACAAGCCCTCCCAGGCAGGAGTTTATAACTCACTCAGGATTAAGATCGAGTTACATATGATCATCCTGTTGAAATATTAATCTTCTCAATTAATAGATTTATAAAGAGAGATTAAATATTTCGTGGTCTAGTCTTATACAGACTCATTGTATAAGATACCCCTACTTACATGTCTCCACATGAATGATTTGGATCAAATCATTTGTAACCATTATAAAGTGGGTCGTATCATTAGTGTTACCAAGATAAGACACCCAACCTTATCCATATATTGTAGACCCTTTACATTATTTCTTGAACACGATCCTCCCGTATGTCAACCATATACTATTCAAGAGTACACTAATAACCTTAGATTTTTCATATAATGGGTAATTTTATATTGCAAATAAAATAATGTTTATTATTTATTAAATAATAAATTATTAATTACTAGGCTTTAGGGTATAAATCCTAACATTTATTTGATTAACTAATTAGCCCAATTATTGAAATCAACACCCTAGAGATATCCCTTGTGTTTGTGTCTCCATTTATTTTTTGCTTTCTAGGTTAGCTTTCTAGTTTTCTTGCTTGCTTTAGATTTTGTTCTCTAAATAAAGCTAAAATAAGAGTATTCTTAGTAATTAATCAAATTAATAATTTCAATCCCTAAGGAGACGATACTCGATATACTCAAAATCACTGTATTACTTGACATGTGCGCTTGCGGTAACTTCAATTGTACGCATCAAAGGTCGACCCACATGGGTCAGCTAGGCCAAAGAAAGGCCAAGGGAGGCCAACCCACATGGGTCAGTTGTGCCAAAGATAGGCCAACCCACACGTGAGTCGATCAAAGCCAAGGGAAGCCGACCCTATAGGGTTCAGTCAGGCCAAGAATTAAGAGATCGGAGTCCTACATGAGAAATGGTTCGACAGAGTAACAATCCAATCTTATAACCGTTTCTCGTAGTTAAAGTATCTAAAAAATTCCAGCGAGGTTATAACATTCAATTACGACTACGGTTTCTAAACCACCCTATAAGTATGATAAGTCAGTGATACGGGAAGGTAGGCCAAAAGATACTCACATATTGCTCTCTAAGCTCATTATCCTCTCGATTATTGACTTGAGCGTCGGATGTAGATTTTTTAGCACCACATTGGTGCATAATTCTTTCCTTTCTTTGCAGGGCATTCGTTAGATTCCCATTCCATACAAATTTACTATTGAACAAAATTCAGGTATCAACAGTATGAGTTTAAAAGTGATAGGTTTTTTTTTTTTTTTTAATGAGATTGTGGTTAATGATTAACGCATTATGAAATTTTATTAATAGACCCATCATCAAATTATAGTACAAGATATTTTTAATTTTACTCATTAATAAAATTGATGAACATAAGTATGAATAAGATAAATATATTAATAATCCTAATGGATGAAGGATAAGCTTTTTTTGTTGTTTGTGAGATAGCTAGTTAGGACGTAAAAACATGTCTTCACAACAAATAAAAAGATGAATGTTTGGAAACTGATGGGACGTTGCAGAATATCACTTAAATTTTCTTCTTCGATTCACAACTTAAAAGATTTAATTGATTGTAAAGTGAAAAAGTGAAGATGAAAAGAGAGAAAAACTGATTGATTTCAATGTGCTCTCTGTTGGAAAAATAAGAGTTTTTAGCATGGTTAATGTAACGACCCTACTTAACTGTAACGACCATACTTATCCTATTAGACTTCCTAGGGACGTTACTACATGCATTCTACTATAAATTTAGAAATCTTTAATAAAGCCACAAAAAGATTTAAACATTTGTTAAAAACAATCAAACTCTTTTAGCTCGGGATCCCTTTATTTTAAAACATAAGAATAAACTAAAACATTAAAAATCTGAAATAATTTGAAGAACACGACAGTCAAAAGGTCATCAAAAAAAATAAAATGCGGAACTAAAACTTCTTTACGTCACCCATGGCCCCTTGCAGCAACTATCCTGTCATTTGCCTAGAATGCCCTTACCCTTACCTGAAAAGAAAAATATTTTGAAAAAGGGTGAGTATTTAAAATACTCAGTAAGTGACCTCACTACTGGGGTCAGGATATGCAAACACATACAACGTGATTTTTAAAACTTTTTCCTCTAATGGGACCTAAAACATTTCATAGTGGAATATTCCTTTAACCTTTCTCTTCGGCTTAATGTGGACAATTAACTCAACCTAACATTTCCTTTCCATTTAACCTTTTCAGGTTCCTTTTCATTTAGATGTACATCCATAGTTTTAGGGGGTAATTGCCACAGCCTTTGAAATCATTTTTATCATGAAAACATACATGTATGCATGAGGTCCCAAAGCATTCTAAATTTTCATTTCATGATAAAACGCAAAGCAAAATTCTCATGTCATTCCTCATATCATAAATCATACATCATGCATCACATTCATATTTGGCAACCATACATGAGCAAACCCATTTTCATATAAAATAAAGCATTTTAAAACTTATCAAGAATCACAACTAAAACATTTATAAAACTTTTCATTTTGAAGAAATTTTAATTTAATTTTTTTTTTCAATTTAGTTCCTAACTTGCTTCTAAGCTTACCGGTGTAAGATCCCTTACCTTTGACTAAGCTCAAGAATCCAAATCGCCCAATGCCCACCAAAGTTCTACTGCCTTGAACCTTGGTCAAACTATTTGGGGCCTAATCAAAGTCATCCTTAAGGTTAGAAACAATTCCTAAAATCCATAATTAAACCCAAAGTTTCTTCCACCAACTAAATTCCAAAATTAGAAAAAATTCCTTAGCATTTAACTTAATCTCAAATTGATGGTTAAAACTAAATTCAAATCACAAGGTCCATGATTTAATCGTACCCTCAAGTTTAATCTACCAAAAATCCAAAACTCCGAGGATTTGCTTGATTTTAGGATGGAAAATTTACCTCCATTCTTTCACCAAACGGAACCGAGCTTTGCCGAATAAATGGTGGTTGGATTCGATCTTGTCACACCAACCTCCACCTACAATGGGTATCCTAAATAGAGCCCAAAAACAATGGGTCAATCTTCAATCCCAACAATGTCCAAAACCAAAATTCCAATATGAAAATCATAGGAGGGCAATACGAAACTCTTACCCACGCGAAAAAAAAGGCAAATCGAGTTGTACAGTGTCAAAATTTGCCAGGAAAACAGCCAAAAAAATAGAGCAATCCTGCTGTACACTGATCTGAATCGCGGATCTGCAAGGGAGGCGGTGTTTGGGGCTGGTTTGCTCTGATCCGTGGCGCGGGGCGAACTGCACGGTGATTCATCAGTGGCTGCTCGACGGCGAGCGGTCTGGGTGATGATGCACGGCGGCGCGACAGGCGTTCGTGGGTGAACGGTTTGTGGGCAATCTGCAACAACGGAGCACGGTCGACAGGGCGGTGGTCTGCAGCGGCTGCGCTCGAAGATTGCTGGAAGCGGCGTCGTTAGGGAGTTGGTTCGCGCGAGCTGAAGGTGCAGTTCGCAGTCTGCAGTAGACCGGCACGACGGGGAGACGCGCTGCGGTTGGGGTTTGTGGCACGGCGGCGGCGGTTTGGGGTGCAGCGGAGGTGGTGTGGGCGGCAGATGAGGTGCAGAAGAGAAGGAAAAAAAATTCTGCTATGGAAGGGTGGTTGTCAAACAAGGGAAGAACAAGAAAAAGAGATTTGGAGAAGATGAAGGCTCGGCTTTGCTTGGCTTGGCTTGGCTTGGCTTGGCTTAAAACTCACCTAGGCCTGCGTGCAATATAAAATAGTAGAGATGGATATTAGGGCTTGGCTTAAACATGAGCTTGGGCTTGGCTCAAAGTCTCTTAAATAACCAAATTGCCCTAAACATCAATTAAATCTCATTTCTTCTTCTTTCTTCCCATTCTACCCTCCAATTCTCTAATTTCAGAAATGCAAATCTTCAAAATTAAACATCAACACACCTTAAACATAAAATTGGCCTTTCAATTAATTTAAATCAAAAATTTAAAGCCTTAATTAATACCTGAAAGTGCCGGTCGTTACAGTTAATGATACTTTGAGAAGAAAAATATGAGTGGATCCCAATACATATTTTTTATAGTTTTATGGTGGACATATATTTTGTTTTAGGTGAGGTAATCCGAATATTGCTTAAAATGAAGGGAATAATCGAATTAAACCTATAGCGAAAATAGTGGAATTGATTTTGATTTTATTTTAGAATTAAAGTAAAATAATTTAGGCTAAGCAAACATACCTTGAAAATATTATGGAGAATATTCTAGAGGGTCTTTTTCTCTTTGTGCTCTAACTCCAATAAGGATGAATTCCTAGACTTCTACAAAGTCTTCCTCACTAGGACTCGAACAAAGTGCCAAAGAAGTGTGTGGGAACCTTCTTGAAAATAGAGAGATGGAATGAGAAGAGAATTTCAAGAGTTCTTATCTCTTATATAGAATGCACGCAATGGCTCACCCTTAGGGTCCTATTTATAGTAGTCTAAGGCAAATACTATATTTTAATATCTAATATATTAAAATATATTTATCTAATAGGTTTGAATCTTATTCAAATCTTTCTAAATTCTCCTACAACATCTATTTCCTTATTTGAATCTAATTCAAATTTAATAAATATCTTTTCTTTAATGTATCTTAATACATTAATAATTCCTTTGATATTTAACGTATCATATACAATAAATATGTTTTCCTTTATTTAATATATCAAAGTATATTCAATTTTAATTTGAACATTTTAAATTTTTTTTTCTCAACGAAATTGATCCCTATTTGTTCATATGAGCTAGCAATGGGACCTTATGGACCTACAGATTATAAGCTCCAATGATACAAAATTAATTAATTAATTAAACTTTTTAATTAATCAATTTTCATTCATTAACTCTAGGGTCACTCCACTATAGACCTAGAGTTGCACTCTTACGCACTGTAGGACAAGTTGTATCCATGGATATAATAACTACATGCAAATTGATCTTTCACTAGTTGTTCGTAATTACAACTAGGTCAAAAGTCCATTTATCCATGTAATTACATCTTGCACCTTAAGTACCACTGATTCTCTAATGAACAATTTGTTTATGATCCAACCATAAACTAAGTCCCTCTCGGGCCAGTGAGAGGGTGAGACCCTATTGTTCAAGTCCCGAAATCAGCACTTAAGTGAACTACTCATCTACTTACTTTATAAGGGAATGAGTGAATTCCATCTTATGAGATTATGTTCTCAGCTCCCTATTTGGTCAAGTCCCCAAAATGGTAAGCATATTGAATTGGCTACAAAAGTCACTCTCACCCATGCAAATCAAAAGGCAAACCTTCACAAGCGAGAGTTCATAACTCACTTAGGATTAAGATCGAGTCGCATATGATCATCCTGATGAAATATGAATATTCTCAATTAACGAATTTATAAAGAAAGATTAAATATCTCATGGTCCAGTTTTATACAAACTCATTGTATAAGATACCCCGCTCACATGTCTCCACATTAACAATTTGGATCAAATTATTTGTAACTATTACAAAGTGGATCGTATCAATAATGTTACTAGGATAAGGCACCCAACCTTATCCATATACTATGACTCTTTAGGTTATTTCTTGAACATGATCCTCCCGTATGTCAACCACATACTGTTCAAGATTACATTAATAACCTTTGATTTTTCATATAATGAAATAATCAAAATTATTATTAATTATTAAATAAATCATTAATTACGAGGCTTTAGGGCATAAATCGCAACAATCACCCACTTGCATTAAAGCCAGTGAGACATGTATCCTAGGCATACTCTATACCCAACATGTTCTCCCACTTTTCCTAGCAAAGATGAGACATGTCTCATAATCCTAGACATTCTAGATGACTCTCAAACACTTTAGCCTGGTAAGTCTTTTATATAAATCCAAATGATTGTCATTAAAAGCCATCTTAGTCACTACCATGATGCTTTCTCTCTCTCGATATGATTTTCTATACATTGGTATTTTCTAATTGCCTTAATATTAGTTTTTGCACCGGTATTATCATAATAAAAATGACTAAATCATATCTAAAACACCTTTCAGATCTTTAAGGAACTATTATAGTCATACAAGTCAGTTTGTTGCTTCACAAGCAAAACAATTTAACTTAAGTTTATCTTTACATAGAATTCCTAAATCTTTGTTAGAACCAATGTATCTTGTAAAGATCAAATCTTTAACTCCATACACAAAAATTTCTTATTATCCGTAGATAATTTGATAAAGTATTTAATTTTCTACTCAATGGTCATACCATTCGTTTAACCGATACATGCTAACCAACTGTTTATTAATTATTAAGTCTCATTTATGCATTAATTGTCTCACATTTAGAGTAGATAATTAATCATATGCTCTCAACATTTGAGGCTTTTTAGGATACTCTTCCTTAGATATAAATATCAAATATTTGATAACAATTTTGTCAATATAAGATGTTTGAGACAAAATTAACATTTTGTCATTAAAATCTCCATTTTGGACATGTAAAATATACTGAGTAATTCCAAATCACTCATTTGGAATTAGTTACTTAGTCAACTTTTTATGTTAGATATACATCTTACATTATTCATCATTCATAATGAGTAAAATATCATCAGCATAAAACATGAGAAAAATCTACTAAGCAATTAACGATTTTTTTATCTATACAAGCTTCATTAATATTTATCCAAAGTCATAAACTTTGATACTTTTATCAAACCTTATATTCAAATATCTAATGGTAAAATTTATTTCATAAATGAACCTTTATTATTTTTCAAACCCTTTTGCTTTTGATCTTTGGAAATCAACTTCTATGATTGATTTGTGTAAATGCATTATCTAAGATTTCTTTTCATAAAAGAATTCCAAACATTCATTTTTTATATCTCATATGCAGCAATGAATTAAATAATGCTTACAAACTTCAGTATGGCAACAAGTGAGAAAGTTTACTCGCAATTTAACTTCTCCTATTAGGTTTAACCATTTGCCATTAGTCTCACTTTGAGGGCAACAAGCCTTCAACTTTGTCATCTAACATGACAAATTGGACTTCAATTAAGTCCTTGTAAAGGTTGAGTCATCTCATAACTTTTCCACTATTATGAAGCTTATCCAATTCATGACTAGGATCCATTTGACTTTCAAATGTAATTAAAATTGTTAACAACTTTTGTTAACTATTTAGTGGCTTCACTTGGGACCAATTTATTAACACTATCTTACCTTATTAAAGGTTTGTAATCTTTTATTTGACATTCCTTATAAATTATGATATTTGTGATACAAATACCTTATTCTTTTTAGGACTAGCTAAAAGACCATTTTGCACTCCTTAGAGATGGCCTACACTTAGAAATATCTTTGAACATATACAATCTTTTTAGGCTTTTTTTAACATGTAAGCTTAACATTCCCAAATAGTGAAGTGTTGTAAACTAGCTTTACTACTCTTCTATAATATCATAATTGTCTCTTAGACACCTTTGGAGGGAATAATGTTCACTATACAATCTCTATTGCATATCCTAACCAGAGTCTTGTAATGATGTGTAACTCATGTTGGGATTTATGCCCTAAAGCCTCGTAATTAATTAATTATTTATTTAATAATTAATAATAATTTTGATTATTTTATTTGCAATATAATATTATCCATTATATGAAAAATTCAAGGTTATTAGTGTAATCTTGAACAGTATGTGGTTGACATACATGAGGATCGTGTTCAAGAAATAACCTAAAGAGTCATAGTATATGGATAAGGTTGGGTGTCTTATCCTGGTAACACTATTGATACGGCCCACTTTGTAATAGTTACAAATGATTTGATCCAAATCGTTCATGTGGAGACATATAAGTGGGGGTATCTTATACAATGAGTTTGTATAAGACTGGACCACGAAATATTTAATATCTCTTTATAAATCCGTTAATTGAAAAGATTAATATTTCATCAGGATGATCATATGTGACTCGATCTTAATCTTAAGTGAGTTATGAACTCCTGCCTATGAGGGCTTGTCCTTTGATTTGCATGGGTGAGAGTGGCTTTTGTTGCCGATTCAATAAGCCTACCATTTTGGGGACTTGACCAAATAGGGAGCTGGGAACATAATCTCATAAGATGGAATTCACTCATTCCCTTATAGGCTAAGTAGATGAATAGTTCTCTTACATGCTGATTTCGGGACTTAAACAATGGGGCTCCACCCTCTCACTAGCCCGAAAGGGACTTAGTTTATGATTGGATCATAAACAAATTGTTCACTAGAGGATCAGTGGTACTTAAAGTGCAAGATGTAATTATAGGAGTCAAACTGACTTTTGACCCAACTGTAATTACGAACAACTTGTGAAAGATCGACTTGCATGTAGTGATTATATCAATAGACACAACTTGTCCTACAGTGCATAAGAGTGAACTTTATATCTATAGTTGAGTGACCCTAGAGTTAATGAATGAAAATTGATTAAGTAAAGAGTTTAAGTAATTAATTTCGTATCATTGAAGCTTATAATCTTTAGGTCCATAAGGTCCTCTTGCTAGCTCATAGTAACACTAAAAGATCAATTTAGTTGAAAGAAAATTTTGAAATGTTCAAATTAATATTGAATTTAAAGTTTTCAAATTAATATTTAATATATTAGATATATTAAATATAAAAGAGAAAAATATATTTATTGTATTTGATACATTAAATATTAATTTTAATTAATGTATATTAGATACATTAAAGAAAATATATTTATTAAATTTGAATTGGATTCAAATTAAGAAATAGATGTCGTAAGAAAATTTTAAAAGGTTTGAATAATATTCAAATTGGTTAGATAAATATATTTTAATATATTATATATTAAAATATATTATTTAATTATCTTCCTTAGACCACTATAAATAGGACCCTATGGGTGAGCCATTGAGCATTTTTCATAGAACACACATCTCCTCAATAGAGAATTAGATAATTCTCTCTAGACTTTTTCCTCTCCAATCCCTTGAATATTTTCTTTCAAGAGGCTCCCACAAGCCTTGATCTTGTGTTAGAGTCATAGCCAGGAAGACTTTGTAGATGAGATAAAGACCCGCCAGAATATTTTCCATATTTATCTCAAAAGTAAGTTTTCTTAATTAATATTATTTTTAGTTTAATTTTAAATAAAATCAAAGACGATCCAATGCTTCCGCTGCGGGATGAAGAGTTCATTCCTATCAACTCATAGACCATGTCTAACACGATTTTATTTCTCCTCTTGCAGTACAAATTTAAAATAAATATACTTGGTATTTAAAATAATTGGGATAAAAACTCATTTTCCATAAACTAGTCTTAGTGCATAAGGTTCCTGTACTTTCTACTATAATCTGATAATAATGTCCTGATAGACTTACCTAATCAACTTTAGATTTAATTTTCTTAAACTTTTTTAAAAAAATTAGACTTATTTTGTATTAGGTAAAGATACTTGAATCTTGAATGATCATCAACAAGAATGATGAAATATTCATGACTTTATTTGGCCTTTACATTTACCAGACCACTTGGGTCAAAATGTGTAAGCCTAAAGTATTCTTTGGTCTTGTAGCCTTATCTAATAAAGACTCAATGATTATCTTGCATGAAATGCAAGATCTATAGACAGATTAAGTAATTAACTAACTTTTAGAGAATTACTTCTTACTAGTCTTTTTATTTTATTCAAGTTGATGTTAATCAACCTTAACTGCCAAAGTCAAGTATCATCTTTTAAGAGAAAACAATGTCTTTCTATTCTGGATTCTATAATCCTGAATATCTCAGTATTTTGTAGTATAGTATATGTCAATATTTTAACATATACAATTTGTTCTTATTTTTAGCTGAATGTATTTTTAAATAATTTTGAAAATATAAACTTTAATACTTCAAAGTAATTCATACTATATGAACTTTTTAGTAATAAAGTTCAAGAAATTGAATTTCTCTAATAGTTACTAAAAACATCATATTCAACATTAAGTGACAGTCTTTACTTAATGACATCTTAATGTCTCCCACTACACTATCCGAGATGGGCTTCCTGGTGCCAACCTATAGCAACTATTCTATATGTTAAGTATTTTTCAGGAATTGTATATTAAATGTAATAAAGAATAAATCTTGATAGTGGATCTTGTATCAACTATCTAAGTGGCGTTATTTATTCTCCACCAAAAATCTAGTAAATCAAATTTACTTTTATCTATATTATTCTTCTCATAGAGGTATTTCAAAATTCCTCTCATTGTGACTGTCCTGATTAATTTAGAAACTATTTTCTTTTATATGGCTCATTTGGTTTGTTTTCTTAGAATTTTGTAATACTTAAATTCAAGATCATTTAGACAATTATCTAAATTTAGATTTTGTTGACTTCAACATCTCATATGTTGTTGTCAGTTTCATTATCTTCTAAGTTTGACATCTAACATGTCAACTAAGAGATACGTACAAGCTATCTCATTTGCTTTTGATTAATTAATCATGTACTTCACGAACAATTTGATTAACATTGGCAACAGTTTTTCAAAACATTTTACAATAAAGAAAAATTCAAAATTTTACACTTCCATTATAGTGTTAACATTACTTTTTCAAGTAATAAAATTTTCTTAATTTTGACTTATCAGTAATAAAATTAAAAATATGAGAGAAATAGTCATAATATTGAAATATATAAAATATATTATTTAGCATAATGCAATCAATTATCCATTCAATGTTAGCATAGAAATCAAACGATTTGAAAAATGAACCCTATAAATCATTTCTAATGCTATGGTACTTTAGTGAGTTAGAACATGTGCCACGGTAGGGTAGATCAAGTGTTTCTTCACTAAACTGAGATAATCTAAACCAAGTATTATACTAGAATAACTCTTATTTCTATAATATTTAGTTACCATGAGTTTGGCCAAGAACATCATTAACAACCTTAATAAGCCCTTTGTAAGTTTGACCCACCATTTTAGACCCTGTAGTTTTATCCCAACAAGTGTTGTAGTAGGGTAGGTCAAGTATTGAAAACAAAACTACAATCTTATCCTTCTCAAGAGTTCACTATGATATTGATGAAGGAACGAATGTTTCACTCCGAAGCAGAAACATTAGATCGTCTTTGATTTTATTTAAAATTAAACTAAAAATTAAGGTTAAGCAAACTTACTTTGAGTAAATATGGAGATATTTCTAGTGGATCTTTATCTCCTCTATAAAATCTTCCTGACTATGACTCGAACACAAGACCAAGGCTTGTGAGAGCCTCTTGAAAGAAAATCCACAAGAGGTTGGAGAGGTAGAGATCTAGAGAGAATTCTCTAATTCTCTATTAAGGAGATATCTGTTGTGTCCAATAGCTCAACCCAAGGGTCCTATTTATAGAAACCAAGGGTAAATCTTTGCCAAAATTAAAATATTATAATTTAATATCTAATATATTAAAATATATCTTATACTTATTTGAATCTCATTCAAATCTCCTACGATATTTATTTATTTGAATCTTATTCAAATTTTATAAATATCTTTTATTTAATGTATCAAATATACAAGAATTATTTTAATATTTAATGTATCAAATACAATAAATATATTTTTCTCTTTTATATTTAATATATCTAATATATTAAATATTAATTTGAACACTTCAAATTAAATATTAAATTTGAATATTTCAAATTTTAATATTTAATGTATCAAATACAATAAATATATTTTCCTCCTTTATATTTAATATTTCTAATTTATTAAATATTTAATTTGAACACTCCAAATTAATATTAATTTGAACATTTCAAAATTTTCTTTCAACTAAATTGATCTTTTAGTGTTACTATGAGCTAGCAATGAGACCTTATAGACCTACAGATTATAAGCTCCAATGATACAAAATTAATTAATTAAACTCTAGGTCAATAGTGGAGTGACCTATAGTTGCACTCTTATGCACTGTAGGACAAGTTGTGTTCATAGATATAATCATTACATGCAAGTCGATCCTTCACGAGTTGTTCGTAATTACATCTGGGTCAAAAGCTCATTTTACCCCTATAATTATATCTTGCACCTTAAGTACCACTGATCCTCTAATGAACAATATGGTTATAATCTAATTATAAACTTATTCCCTCTCGGGCCAGTGAGAGGGTGGGGCCCCATTGTTCAAGTCCCGAAATCAGCACTTAAGGAAACTACTCATCTACTTACTCTATATGGGAAGAAGTGAATTCCATCTTGTGAGATTATGTTCCCAGCTCCCTATTTGGTCAAGTCTCCAAAATGGTAGGCATATTGAATCGGCTACAAAAGTCACTCTCACCCATGCAAATCAAAGGACAAGCCCTCACAGGCAGGAGTTCATAACTCACTCAGGATTAAGATCGAATCGCATATGATCATCCTGATGAAATATTAATCTTCTCAATTAATGGATTTATAAAGAGAGATTAAATATTTTTTGGTCCAGTCTTATACAAATTCATTGTATAAGATACCCATACTCACATGTCTCTACATGAATGATTTGGATCAAATCATTTGTAACTATTTCAAAGTGGGTCGTATCAATAATGTTACCAGGATAAGGCACCCAACCTTATCCATATACTATGAACCTTTAGGTTATTTCTTGAACATGATCCTCTCGTATGTCAACCACATACTGTTCAAGATTACACTAATAACCTTGAATTTTTCATATAATGGATAATATTATATTGTAAATAAAATAATCAAAATTATTATTAATTATTAAATAAATCATTATTTACTATGCTTTAAGGCATAAATCCCAACAATTGACTCATGCAAACACCTTCCGTAGGGGGATGGTCTAAAATCCGCTACGAGGCCCCGCATGAATCTCATGAAGTGAACCAATGATGGAGACCGTAGGATATGTTGACACATTTTCTTCTCCCACTCACTATAATACTTTCTCAAGAGATTTACCCTTATATTGACCCATGCAAACACCTTCCATAGGGAGGACGGTCCAAAATCTGGCATGAGGCCCCACATGAATCTCACAATGTGAATCAATAATAGAGATCGTAGGATATCTTGACATATGTCCTTCTCCTACTGAGTATTTTGAAATAGGGTTTTCTATTACTTAGACAAATTAGGCTAACCTCATTTATCTAAGTTCCTCAATCTACCCTTCATAACCCTTATGTTGGTTAGATTGATTTTAATGTGAATTACCAAGTTTTAAAACTATTTTAAAAAAAAAATTAATCACATTATGAGCATGCTTATTGAAATTAAATAAAATTTGACTAATTCAACTCGTAGGCCAATTTTCAGTTAGAGGTGTTCCCTTTCGGTCAGCTTACATACCTCAGTCTAGACAGAACCTTCCATAGACAGAGTTCCCTTATAGTCAATTTTTATTTCAAATTCATTAATCTTAATTAACTATTAATTATTAGATTAATAAGTGAATTATTAAGCCATGTTTTTAGACCTATTAAAAAACTAGTTCACTTATTGGATAATCTTAAAAATCCATCATTTTAAACCCTTTAAAACAAATTAAAAGATCATCCTAGACATTTTATTCAAATCCTATTAGAAAAAAAAATAAAAGATAAATTAAATTCAAAACTTAAACTATTTTATCTTTGAATTAAATTATCTTTATTTATGGATGGCCTATTCTTATTAGGAGATTAAAAGATCTAATCTTATTTTGAAATTAAAATATCTAATCTTATTAGGAGACACATAAAGATAAATTAAATTCAAATTTTAAACTATTTAAAGCATGAATCAAAATATCCTTATTTTAAGGAAACCCTAATTTCATTAGGAAATATCCTAATCCTATTACGAAAACATGGATTTTATTTATGAAAGAAAATATAAACTTGTTAGCATCTTAATTTTATTAGGAAACATCCTAACTTAATTTTCCAAATATAACAATTATATTCAAAAATATTTTCTAAACATAACAATTATATTCAAAGATATGGAAAATATAAACTTATTAGGATAGCATATTAATTTTATTCGGAAACATCCTAATCAAAATTTTCAAATATAACAATTATATTCAAAAGTAATTAAGATGCATGATCATGCTTAACCTATGGTGGGATTTTAATCTAAATGACATACTTTATGCAACAATCAATTAATTTAAAAAATACATTACATGCATAATTAAATTAAACTTAGCAAAATTGACCGACATATTTGACATATCCTAAGAAATTGAAAACAGTTTAAATTACAATAATTTAAATTCAAGATATATCGTGGTCTTCAATATCTTTATTTGTTTGAACCATTCCAAATTTAGGATTTAGAAATCCTAAATTTTCAATTGCATTAGTCGACTTCAAGAAACACATTTGAATTGAATGATCTTTTCAACAATTACAACAAATTCTAACCCTTTTTGGTTTTACAATTGATCTAATCAAAGCAATAAAGCTAATGTCAAATAGCCTAAACAATCAATTTGCAAACCACATATATCACATATATGAAATTAAAATACCCACCATACAAAATCTTAATTCTAAATAAAATTCAAAGACCGCTCTGATACCAATTGAAGGGAATAATCGAATTACACCATAGTGTAGAAGTGTTGGAATCGACTTTGATTTTATTTTAGTATTAAATTAAAATAATTTAGGCTAAGCAAGACATACATTGAAAATAATATGGAGAATATTCTGGAGAGTCTTTTCTCCTTGTGCTCCAACTCCAATGAGGTTGAATTCCTATACTTCCACAAAGTCTTCCTTGTTATGACTCGAACAAATGACCAAAGAGGTTTGTAGGAACCTTTTTGAAAATAAAGAGAGGGGATGAGAGGAGAATTTCAAGAGTTTTTATCTCTTATATAGAATGCACACAATGGCTCACCCCTATGCTCCTATTTATAGTGGTTTAGGGCAAATACTATATTTTAATATCTAATATATTAAAATATATTTATCTAACCAGTTTGAATCTTATTCAAACATTTCCAAATTCTCCTACAACATCTATTTCCTTATTTAAATCTAATTCAAACATAATAAATATCTTTTTTTAAATGTATCTTAATACATTAACAATTTCTTTGATATTTAATGTATCATATACAATAAATATGTTTTCCCTTATTTAATATATCAAAATGTATTAATTTTTAATTTGAAAATTTGACAATTTCCTCTCAACGAAATTGATCCCTATTTGTTTATATGAGCTAGCATGGGGGCCTTATGGACCTACATATTATAAGCTCTAATGATACAAAATTAATTAATTAAACTCTTTGATTAATCAATTTTCATTCATTAACTCTAGGGTCACTCCACTATAGACCTAGAGTTGCACTCTTATGTAATGTAGGACGAGTTGTGTCCATGGATATAACCACTACATGCAAGTCGATCCTTCACGAGTTGTTCATAATTATAGCTAGGTCAAAAGTCCATTTTATCCCTGTAATTACATCTTGCACATTATGTACCACTGATCATCTAATGAACAATTTGTTTATGATCCAATCATAAACTAAGTCTCTCTCGAACCAGTGAGAGGGTGGGGCTCTATTGTTTAAGTCTCGAAATCAGCACTTAAGGGAACTACTCATCTATTTACTCTATAAGGGAACATCTACTTGCCCTATAAGAAAATGAGTGAATTCCATCTTGTGAGATTATGTTTCCAAGTCCCTATTTGGTTAAGTCTCCAAAATGGTAGGCATATTAAATCGGCTACAAAAGCCACTCTCACCCATGCAAATCAAAGGATAAGCCCTCACAGACAGGAGTTAATAACTCACTCAGAATTAAGATCGAGTCACATATGATCATCCTGATGAAATATTAATCTTCTCATTTAATGGATTTATTATAAAGAGAGATTAAATATTTCATGGTCCATTCTTATACAAACTCATTGTATAAGATACCCCCACTCACATGTCTCCACATGAATGATTTGGTTCAAATCATTTGTAACTATTACAAAATGGGCCGAATCAATAGTGTTACTAGGATAAGGCACCCAGCCTTATCCATATACTATGACCCTTTAGGTTATTTTTTGAACATGATTCTCCAATATGTCAACCACATACTGTTCAAGACTATATTAATAACCTTGGATCTTTCATATAATGGATAATATTATATTGTAAATAAAATAATCAAAATTATTATTAATTATTAAATAAATCAATAATTACGAGGCTTTAGAACATAAATCCTAACACAAAATTGTGTTCAAGAGAATGAGAAATAGAAGTTCAAAGTGCACTAAGGGAGTAAAGAAATAAAGAAAAAGATAAGTGTCTCACGTTAACATGATTTAGCAAAGGGGTCTTTCTTGTGGGCATTGGCACAAAAGGGGTGTGGGTCATGGATTGATCAATGAAAAACGTTAATGCAAGCAACTTGTTTGCAAAGCATGGGGTACTATTTAAGTCATTTTCACCCCAAGTACTTCTTAGTTTGGCATATTGTAGCAAGAATACTATTCAAATAATAACTCGTATATGATACTTGTCAAGTTAGACCATATAGATAAGGCCAACAAAGGTATACTTATGCTCTGTGTACTCAGCTTAGAATCTCATCCTTGATTTGATGTATGACAGTAATAATGCCATAATCCTCACTCATACGATATACCTTCATCAAGATACAAAGCTAGATATCAAAGGTCCTAATTACATATTCGAAACCAACTAGCTCAAGCCGCCTCAGACATTTCCCTACTCATGTATGATATTAGATAGCTTGAATACTAAATGCATCGATACCTTAACCACCAAATAAATTGATTTTACTCATTTTTTTTGTGAATTCATAGGGGCATTGTTGAATTATAATCACTTTCTGTAAAGACTCGACTTTTCTTATTAGACTTTTCAGGGACATTACTACATGCATGCTAATGGAATTTTAAAAAAAAAACTTTAATAATAGACAAAAAATAATTAAACATTTTCACTAAACAATCAAAATCTTTTATCTCGGGATCCCATTAAATTCGTTTCAAAGTATGAAAATAGAATAAAAAGTTTAACATTTGAAATAATTTTATAACACATCCACTAACAAGACATTTAAAACACTAAACAAAAAAAAATGTAGAAATAAAACTTATATCGATCACCTATGGCCTCTTTCAGCAAACTGTTCAGTCAAATGCCTGGGAGGCCTTTGCCTTTACCTAAAAAAACATATTTTTGGAAAGGGTGAGTATTTAAGGTACTCAGTAAGTGACCCCACTACTGGGTTAGGATATGCAAACACAAGCAACTTATGCAAACACATGCAATTTAAAAAAAAAATAGAACTTCCCTCTAGTGTGACCTAAAACCCTTTCATATTTTCAAAATATTTTACTTTAACTTTTCTCTCTTCGGCTGAATGTGGACAACTAACCCATCCTAACATTCCCTTTTTATTTAACCCTTCCGAGTTCCTTTTCATTTAACTTTTTCAAGTTCCTTTCCATTTAACCTTTTTAAGTTCCTTTTCATTTAACCTTTTCAGGTTTCTTTTCATTTAACCATTTTCAGGTTCCTTTTCATCTAGATCTACATCTATAAATTTTAGGATGGTAATTGCCACAGCCTTTGTAAGCATTGTTGTCATGAAAACACACATGTATGAATGAGGTCCCAAAGCATTTTAAATTTTCATCCAATAATGCAACATAAAGCAACATTCTCACATAATTCAATCATAAGCCATATCTCATGCATCACATCCACAAGGAAAAACATTCATGAAAACTTTGCCTAAAAAAAAACAAGAAATTTTTTTATTTGGTTCCCAACTTGCATTTAAGCAACCAACATAAAGTTCCTTACCTTGGCTAAGCTCAAGAATCAAAATCACCCAAACGCTCACCAAAATTTCAAACCTCAGTCAAACGATTTAGAACCTATTCAAAGATATCCTTAAGGTTAGAAACAATTCCTAAAATCCATAGTTGAACCTAAAATTCCTTCAACCAAAACTAAATTTAGTTCTCCAATTCACTACGTCACTTAGAGAAAAGGCCAAACAATTCCATGATCCATGGCAACTCAAAACTCAACCACTTCGAAAAAAACTATACGTAGCAAAATTCCAAGAATTAGAATTAGATTTCTAGCATTTAACTCATGGGTTCAAATGATTCAAAAATGAACTTTAGGCACTTGATCCCTACCCAAAAATAGGCACCAATCTTACAGAATTGATTCCAATTAGATTCGATTTTACCAACTTGCAGTCTCGATCTAGTGGGTAATCTGAAATTATGTCAAAAGATCCATGGGTTAATCTTATATTCGAATTTAATCCACCATGAAACCCAAAACTCAAAGGGCCATTGAGACTTACCGAAAATCTCACTCCAACAGTCCTAAATACCAACTGGACAACAACTTAAGGGCGCAACGCTCGTGATTTTGATGCCGGAACGGAGTGGGTACCCATAAATGAAGGTTCGACGGAATCGGAGAGCGCTAATCGAACCGAGTTTGCAAATCTGCAGGGACGACGGCGACGTGTGAAACCAAGGGTGGTGGTGTGCGGTTGCAGAGGTGGTGGCTTGCGACAGTTTGTGCATGGATTTGCGCGGCAGTGCGGCAGCCTGGGATTGGGCGTGCACGGCAATGCGGCAGTGCGCAGTGTGGGCGGCGGGAGAGCTGCTGAAACCAGTTTTTTTTCTACTTTAAGAATGGGGCTGTCGAATACCAAGGGAAGAAGAAGAAGAAGGTGGAAAAGATGATGGCTTTGCTTGGCTTGGAGGCTTGCCATCTTTCTAGGGTTGAATGCAGTTTAAATAAAAGATGAGAGAAATAGGGTTTGGTTGTTCCTTGGGCTTAGCTTGGGCTTAAACTCACCTAAATAACAAAAATGCCCCAAACAAAAATTAAACCATTTTTCCATTCTTTCTCCCTAATTTATCCTCCATGGACCAACACAACAATGCTCTTAAGTCCCCAAAATACAAAATTAAAGAGGAATAAGATAATAATAATAATCACACTAATAATAATGAATACCTTAATGAGTCAGGCGTTACAATCTTCCTTCCTTAAGAACTTTCATCCTCGAAAGTTTCTAGCCTTGAAAAAAACTCAGGATATCTAGCCTGCATCTCATCCTCTCACTCCCAAGTAGCCTCCTCGGACTGGTGGTTTTGCCAAAGCACCTTAACAAAGTTGATCTCTCGATTACAAAGAGTCTTCTAATCTCTCGCAAGAATTTGCACAGACCTTTTTTCATAGCCCAAGTTCTCATTCAACTGCAAAGGCTCAAAATTAATCACATGTGATGGGTCCGGCATATATTTCCTCAACATGGACACATGGAACACACTGTGTACTGCAACTAGAGATGGCAGCAAAGCCAATCTATAAGCTACAGGGCCAATCTGCTCAAGAACCTCAAACAACCCTATAAAATGTGGACTTAACTTTCCTTTTCGATCGAACTCAAAACTCCCTTCATTGGAGCCACCTTCAAGAACACATGATCACGCACTTCAAACTCCAACTCCCTTCGCCTAGAGTCAGCGTAGCTTTTATGTCTACTCTATGCGATTTGCATCCTTGTTCTAATATTTTTAATTGCATCATTTGTGGCTTGGACCAACTCGGATCCCATCAACGGGCGTTCACCAACCTTGTCCTAGTAAATAGGAGATCTGTACCTTTTACCGTACAAAACTTCAAACGGAGCCATGTCGATGGTTGCTTGGTAACTATTATTGTAGGCGAACTCCATCAAATGCAAGTGAGTATCCCAACTACTTGCAAAATCCAACGCACAAGCCTGTAACATATCCTCTAATATATAGTTTAAATGTTCTGTCTGACCATCGGTCTGAGGATGAAAAGACGTGCTGAAATCCAACTAAGCACCTAGAGCCTTCTGCAAACTTCTCCAGAAGTTAGATGTAAAACAGGAATCTCTGTTCGAAACAATCCTCGCAGGAACCCCGTGCAATCTGACTATCTTATCAATGTACAATTGTGCCCACTTTTCTATGGAGTAGGTAGGTAGGCTTCCCTGGAAGAAAGTGTGCTGACTTAGTAAGTCTGTCAACAATAACTCAAACCACTATGTAGCCTCTAACTATCCTGGGTAGTCCCACCACGAAGTCTATAGAGATTTCATCTCACTGCCACTGTGGCACGCTTAAAGGTTGCAACAAGCCTACTGGCTTCTGTCTTGCTGCCTTCACTTGCTAACAAACTAAACACTTGTTAACATAGTCTGCCACGCTCCTCTTCATGTTATGCCACCAGTAAAACTGTTTTAGATCTTGATACATCTTTGTATTACCTGGATGCATAAAGAATGAAGAACTGTGCGCCTCAGTCAAAATCTCATTCTTAAGTTCATCAATCTCAGGCACACACAAACGTGTTACTCTTTCGAGTCAAAGGCATAGCTATCTTAGAGAAATCTTGCACGAACCGTCAATAGTGACCTGCCAAACCCAAGAAACTACGCACTTCGAAGACCGTGGTTGGGCAAGGCCACTTAATCACTGCTTCTAACTTGGTGGGGTCAACTGATACTTCATCCCTTGACACCACATGCCCTAGAAAGGACACTTGCTGAAGCCAGAATTCACACTTAGAAAACTTTGCATATAGCTTATTCTCCCGCAGAGTTATCAGAACTTTCTTGAGATGCTCCTCGTGTTCCTTATCAGACTTGGAATAGACAAGAATATCATCAATAACACACAATCACAAAAGTATCCAGGAACTTCTTGAATACCCTATTCATCAAACCCATAAAGACCGCAGGCACATTTGTCAACCAAAACAACATCACGGTGAACTCATAATGTCCATACTTGGACCTAAAAGCTGTCTTAGGAATGTCTTCATCCCTAATTCTCAACTAGTGATAACCTAACCACAGATTAATCTTAGAGAACATTGCTGCCTCCTGTAATTGGTCAAAGAGATCGTCTATCCGAGGGAGAGGGTACTTGTTCTTAACAATTACCTTGTTTAGCTCTCTATAGTCTATGCACAAGCTCATAGTATCTTTCTTCTTCACGAACAACACAGGTGCCCCCCACGGCGACTTGCTGGGGCGTATGAACCCTTTATCCAAAAAGTCTTGCAGCTGTGACTTGAGCTCTTCTAACTCTGTTGGGGCCATTTTGTAAGGAGCTTTAGAGATAGGAGTTATCCCTGGCTCGAGCTCTATGCTGACGTCTACCTCTCGTGTAGGAGGTAACTCTTGAAGGTCTTCAAGAAATACATCCAAAAACTCATTGACAACTGATACTGACAATATTAAAATCTCAGCACATCTAGTGTCGGCCACACTCGCAAACACGCCCCATGCTCCCTGGTTGATCAACTTCCTTTCCTTCAGGGCGGACATCACCCTAGGGATAGTCTCAATTCTGGACCCTTTAAATTTGTAGCTTGCCTGCAACGGTGGCATGAACACCACCTCCTTATAAAAACAATCAATACTGGTGTAATTCTCCGCCACCCAGTCCATGCCTAAGAATACATCAAACTCCTTCATGTCTAAGACTATCAAGGTCACATTAACTCATGACCCGACACTAACACTTTACATGCTTTTACTTTTTCAGTGGCCAACAAACTCACCCCTGCAGGGGTGGCAACACACATAACATATATCAACAGTTCTAGCTTAAATTTAGTTTGACTCACAGGGATGCAGAGATATAAGAATGAGTAGAACCTGAATCAAAAAGTACTAAGGCAAGGTGCCTAAGTATTGGGAGTGTAATTGTGACAACCGAATCTGAATTACCAGCACCTCGACTCGTAGTAGCATAAGCTTTCCCTTGCTAGATCGTCTGTCTAGAAGAACCAGCACCACTCGAACTCGGAGACTGGTTCACATTACCTCTGTTGGCGTAATTTTCTACTCTCTGACCCTCCTGTCCATACCTAAAGCATGCTCCCATCCTGGCCAAACATCTGCCCCAATGTTGTTTCCCACATTCGCTGCATCGTGGCTTGTCGCCACTATTGCCCCTGACTTGTAAGACTGTTGCCTCTGTCCTAGAGCTGAACGTGATCTCCCAAACGAGTGCTGAAGGCATTGGGAGTGCTGGGAACTAAAGGTCGTTTGTCCCCACTTCCTCTTCTGGCCCATGGAGGGACCTGGATTGGCAGGCATGTGATGCTCACTCTACTGACGGGCACCTATCAGTTGCGGACTACTTTCGTATATGGTCTAGCCTCCCCTCGGGTCTCGAGAGAAAACGGTTTTAGAAAACGTGATAGAGAAAGTATTTTGGAAAATGTTTGAGAAAGAGTTTTGTTATACGCAAGTAAGCAAGAAAGAGACAACAACGGCTTAATAGCATATAACTCCGGGTAGGAAGGTTGGACAACTAGTCATACCCCCCTATAGTACATTCTATGATTTATGCCTTTGACAGGCTTGAACATGAAAAGTGGTGAGGAGTCATACGGCCACAAAAATACAAGGAAAGCTAACTAGAAAACAATAAGACATATATACAATGAAAGCATGATAAAAAAGGGGTTGGAATGGGCATGCGGCCATAGGCAACACGCCTTGGACCAGCATGACCGTGACACGCGGCGTGGGCTGTGAGAAAGCTGCTGAAACCAATTTTTTTTCTGCTTCAAGAATGGGGTTGTTGAACACCAAGGGAAGAAGAAGAAGAAGGTGGAGGAGATGATGGCTTGGCTTGGCTTGGAGGCTTGGCTTCTCCCTAGGGCTACGTGCAGTTTAAATAAAATAGGAGAGACATAGGGTTTGGCTTTTCCTTGGGCTTAAACTCACCTAAATAACAAAAATTAAACCATTTTTTTCCCTTCTTTCTCCCTAATTTATCCTACATGGACCAACACAACAATGCTCTTAAGTCCCCAAAATACAAAATTAAAGAGGAAGAGGATAGTAATAATAATCACATTGATAACAATGAATATCTTAAAGAGTCAAGCGTTATACTTTCTATAATTAATTCTTAGGCTCATTTTAGATTCCCTTAGTTTGATTCAATTTTGTACAGTGAATACTCATAATATTAACCTTGATTCACCATTTACTAATACCTACAAAATGCATATGTTTTCATTGTGAATTTATGCCACATTAGAAAGTTAAGCCTGGTTCAAGAGTTTTGAGGCTAACTGGCACCAAAATTTTATATGCTAAATTGCAAATGTGTGTTAAGACTCTTACTCAAACCTAGAGTTAGCGAACAAGAAGTACTTAACTTGTTCGAGATCTAAACAAGCTAAATCATTTGTAGCAGGTATCGAGCTAGTTAATCATGAATTTGAACTTACAGATTTAGTCAAATAAATTCGAATTTGTGGAAGTTATTTGTGAAATGTCAGACTTAAACTTGATATTGAGTGACTGAGTAGTGACATTCTATGTTTGTGCTAACAAACCGTAGAAGGTAAGTTAGACCTGATGAAAGACACCAAGACCAATTAATCAATATTTTCCCAACTAATTGATTTAAGGAAGTTGAGCCTCACTCAATGGTTTTGTCTGATTGGCAAAGGTTTAATTATGTTGAGATGTAGATCAAGTGTGAAAGTGATACTCAAACTTGGACTTAATAAGGAAGCTTACTAGTTTGAGGTTTAAGCTAGTTATCTCGTTTTGTAATATAGTTGGATGATAGGAATGAACATTTCACTCTGCAGCAAAAAACTGTGATTTCTAAATAATGTAGAAATCAATTTGGGATTAGTTTTGATTTATTTAGAATTAAACTAAAAATAAAGGTTAAGCAAACTTACATTGAAGTAAATATGGAGAAATTTTCTGGCGGGTCTTTACGTCTTTGTATTCTAGCGTATCTCCACGCATTCCAAGGATTGGAATCCCAAATCTCCCCAAGATCTTCCTTACTATGACTGGAACATAAGACTAAGGCTTGTAGAAAACTCTTGAAAAAAAAAAGAATTTGGAGGAAAATTTCAAGAGTTTCTTTCTCTATAGATATTCTTTTTTGCTCTACCCAAAGATTCTATTTATAGAGACTTAGGATAGAATCTTTGCCAAAATCAAATAATATATTATAATATCTAATATATTACAATATATATTTAACATATTTAAATCTCATTCAAATCACTTAAAATCTCCTACAACATATATCTACTTCTTTGAATCTTATTCAAATTTAATATATAATGTGTCAAATAATATATTATAATATATATATTTAAAATATTTGAATCTTATTCAAATCTCTTAAAATCTCCTATAACATATATTTACTTATTTTAAAAGAAAAACATATATTTACTTTTTTGAATCTTATTTAAATTTAATATATATTGTTTACTTTAATAAAATGTATCTAATATGTAATATATTATTCTTAATAATATTAATGTACATAAATACAATAAATAAATATTTTTCTCATTTAATATATCCAATATATTAAATATTAATTCGAACATTGCAATTTTTTCTGTCAACTAAATTGATCATTTTAGTGTTACTGTGAGCTAGTAAGAAGACCTTATGGACCTACAGATTATAAGCTCCAATGATACAAAATTAATTAATTAAACTATTTGATCAATCAATTTTCATTAACTCTAAATCACTCCACTATAGACTAGAGTTGCACTTTTATGCACTATAGGACAAGTTGTGTTCATAGATATAACAATTACATGTAAGTCGATCCTTTACGAGTTGTTCATAATTACAGTTGGGTCAAAAGTCTGTTTTATCCTTGTAATTACATTTTATACCTTAAGTACCACCGATCCTCTAATGAATAATTTGTTTATAATCCAATTATAAACTAAGTCCATCTCAGCCCAGTGAGAGGGTGAGCCACATTGTTCAAGTCTCAAAGCCAACACTTAAGGGAACTACTCATCTACTTTTTCTATATGGAAATAAGTATATTCCATCTTATGAAACTTATGTTTCTAGCTCCTTATTTGGTCAAGTCCCTAAAATGATAGACTTATTGAATTGGTTACAAAATCCACTCTCACCCATGCAAATCAAAAGACAAGCTATGACAGGCAGGAGTTCATAACTCACTTAGGATTAAGATCGAGTCGTATATGATCATCCTATTGAAATATTAATCTTCTCAATTAACGGATTTATAAAGAGAGATTAAATATTTCTTGATTACAAACTCATTGTATATAACACCCCGACTTACATGTCTCCACATAAATGATTTGGATCAAATCATTTGTAACTATTACAAAGTGAACTGTATCAATAGTGTTATCAGGATATAAGGCACACAACCTTAACTATATACTATAGACCCTTTAAGTTATTTCTTGAACATAACTCTTTTGTACGTCAACTGCATACTATTCAAGATTACACCAATAACCTTGAATTTTTATGTAATGGATAATATAAATTATAAATAAAAATAATAAAATAATTATTAAATATTAAATCAATAATAACAAGGCATTAAGACATAAATTCCAATAGTTGGACTTGTTGAGCATGAGCCTATAAACTTAGGCATTTGGTTGATTGGATTACGATTCTCCCAAATGGATGGTTGAAGCATCAAACTTAGACTTGATGTTAGGTGACTAAGCCATAATGTTCAAGACTTGTGTTAACAAATTTTTTAAAGCAGCTAGATTTGATGCTTGGTAGTAAGGTCAATCGATGATAAGGCTAATCGATGAAATTTTTCCCTCGAGAATGTCATACTGTGGAGGGTTGGGAACCTATTGTTATGATTTAATGTTTCTATGAGAATGATAAGGAGAGGCATTATAGTTGTCCAACTTTCTCTAAGTTTGATGTTTGCCACAGTGACTATAATGAAAGTAACTCTAACAAAAGTTAGGAAATTGTGACGACAAATAAAAAGACAGTTTAGACAGAGTGTCTAAAAAAAATTAGTAAAATCACTTTTTGTTTCCAAACTTTCATGGAAGTAACAATTTAGTCCCTAAATTTTGATTTGTAATGATTTAGTCCCTATACTTTCAATTTTTAACAATTTAGTCCCTAAACTTTAATTTGTAACAATTTAATCCCTGTACATTCAAATTTATAATAATTAACTTAGTCCCTATCGTGAAAATTATTGATAAGATTTAATGAAATTTCTTACATAGGTAGATCAATAAACTAATTTGGGACCTAATATGTTTATAAGCTACAAAGTTTAAATTGTTAAATAATAAAAATCGACATTTAATTTTGATGGAATTTTTTACAACAAGGATTAAATTATTGTATTTGAAAGTACATGGACTAAATTGTTACACAATTGAAAATACAGGGACTAAATCATTACAAATCAAAATTTATGGACTAAATTGTTACTTCTATGAAATTTTAGGGACCAAAAGTGATTTTTAACACAAAAAAGAAAAGTTTAGATAAAGAGAATAGAGAGGGAAGAGTTAGAAGACCAAACCCTTGAGAGATTAAATGAATTATTGCATCTCATGGATGTGTGATTGTATGTCTTATCATCTCTCATGGCATATAGATAATACCTTGTCAATCAAAATAGATAGGCTTTTATAGGCAACGTTAAACTTTGTACTTTTGGAATTTGTAGCAAGAATATTCGCTCTAATTTGACATTTGAAAGCTTGCTAGATAATTAGAGAGATCATATGATTTAGGGCATGTTTGAGAATGATTTTAGAAATAGTGATTTTAGGACAATTGATTTGTTTATAATTGATTTATGAAAAGTGATTTTCATATAATCATTTTAATGTTTGGTTCTACACTTTTAATAGTGATTTTCATACAATTAAAAGTGACTTTCAATGATTAAGGACATTTTTTTAGAGTGATTTTAAAATAAATGTTTTAAGCTAAGTGATTAATTATAATTAATTTTGTATAAGTTTTAGTTATAAATCATTTTAATATTTGTTTCCACTCTTGTAAAAATGATTTAAATTTAATTAAAAATATTTTTTAAACTATTAATGTTTATTTTCAAATGTGATTTTAGAATCATCAAATTACTAAAAAGAGTATTACATTCAAAAAAAAAAAAAAAAATTAGAAGGTGGTAGACAAAAGTTATACCAAGAGAACTAAAAAATTAAGAGAGAAAAAAATAAAGCTAGAGAAAAAAATAAAGCTAGAGAAAATTAAAGTTTCAAAGAGAAAAAAATGTTAAAGACATGAAGGGATAGAAATTTTAGAGAGATGGACAAAAAATTAAGAGCGAAAAATTTAATAGAGAGCGAAACAATCGAAAGATAGAGAAATAAATTTAGAGAGATATACAAAACATTTGAAGAGAATGATAAAAATTTTAGGGAGAAAAACTTTACTGAGAAAAAAAAAAGTTCAAATGTAGGGACAAAAAAGTTCAAGAGCAAAAAATTATAGTAAGAGGTAAAAGATTAGAGAGAAAAAAAATTAAAGAGATACAAAAATTATAGAGAGATGAACGAAAAAATTTAAGGATAAAAAAAGTTAGAGTTAAAACCATTGGAGAGAAAAAAAAAAGTGAGAAAATGAATAAAAATGTTAAAAAGAGAATAAAGTAAGAGATAGACATTATAAAAAGTTTAGAGAGAGAAAAATAGGTATTTTTTAAATAATCATGGATGACCTCAATGGTGTTGGTTTTGTGAATACATGTTTTTTTATGGAAATTAATGAATTTTTATAAAAGATGACGGTTTTTAACCGTCACAAAAAGTAATTATTTTTTAAAAAATATGAAATAATAGTCATTTTAAAGATAAAATCATTTGGGAATCACCTCCCAAGTGATTGACCGGGAATCACTTAAAGTGATTTTGGATGTTTCCAAAATCACTTTCTTATCATTGCCAAACATCACAATTTTGAAAGAGAATTGATTTTGGGCATGTCAAAAGTGATTTTGGGCATTCCAAAATCACTCCCAAACATGCCCTTATTATGCTTAGTGACAAGCCAAGAGGTAGAAACATGTTATACCCTTAGACCGAGAGACTTAATTAGTTACGAAGAATGTCTAAGCAGGGGTGTGCCTTGTGAATTTCATGATGCTGGGAATCGAGCAAGTGATGGGGACCTCTGGCTCTTAGTTCCAAATTTGGTGGGTGTGTTGTCATGTTTGATTAAGAGTGGGACTCTAAGTCTGAGCCTACTAAGCTAAGGTATACAAAGTGTTAAGTTTGTGGAGTCAAACCAGCTTGGAAACTTATTAGGAGACGTTACGAGAGATAAGATATACAATCACACATCCACAATGAACTTATCCCGATGCATGAGGCGTCGGGATAAGTAAGAATAATCCCAACGCTTCCATAACGTGGGGAAAAGCAAGATATATCAATGCATTTACTTGCATTAGAAAAAATAGCGTCAGAAAATCTAAAATTTTTGTAGTGAGCGTCAAGACCCTCTCAAAACATGGAACAAAATCATGCTGTGAAGTTCGTAGCGTAGAGATGCTACGACATTTTAACTTTCACCATATGGACGTGTGCGGAAATAAAGATAAATGAGTAGAGTCCCATTTGCGGCTAGGTCATTATTAGGGGTGTGCAGTAATCGATGAAAACCGAGGAACAGATCCGAACCGAGCCGAACCAATTGGTTCGGCTCGATTTTTTTGAAAATTTTGGAATTTTCGGTTTAATCATTTAAAAATCGTAAGATTCGGTTCGGTCTTCGGTTGAATACCTGAAAAATTGAAAAAAAAACGAACCGAACTATATATAAATAAAAAATAAGAAAAAGTTAGATAAGCCCAGCCCACTACCTTTTCCTTCCCTTCACTCACCAAGCCCAGCCCATTTTTTATTATATTTCTCACAAAGTGTAACCCTACTTTTCTCTCTCACATTCCTGCAGCCACACATCTAACCTTCTCTCTCTTTCACTTTTCAAACCCACTGCTCCATCATTTTCTTCTCTCCCTCCCCCATCGTTTTCTTCTCTCCTTCCTCCTCTTAGTTCTTTTGTTCTGTTTCTCTTCCCCTTGGCCATTAAATCCGTACCTCACCTTTTCGCCGTCGGATCTACGCTTCTCTTCGCCATTGAATCTTGATCTGCAGAAATAAGCGTCGCCCTCCCATACTATTGCTGCTCAATCTTGATCTGTAGTTTCTCTCTTGGCAGCTGCCCCCAAAATCTCTCTCTCATCACCTTCTTGAAGGCCAGATAGACAGATCTACATCTACAAAAAGAAAGTGTCGACACTCGTCCTTCTAAAAAACTTCTCACATTCGGTTAAAACCGAACCGAATCAGTTTCAACCAGAACCGATCTGCTTCGGTTTAAATCAAAACCGAAGAAAGCTTCGGTTTTTTCGGTTTAAATGTGCTGAGAACCGAGTAGTTCGGTTCGGTCACTGGTTTCGTCGAAAATCGGACCTAACCGAACCGTGCACACCCCTAGTCATTATGGATACTCACATATACATATTTTTTGTGTTCAACCAAATGTTGTGTGAGCAATTAATGAGTGTAGTGGCCTTTTATTGTTCGTGAGTTTTCAACTTATACTATGTGTGTAACTGATTTTGTGCAGTAGTAAGGTGTGTTTGAGGGAGAAAATAGTGTTTCTTTCTTATATTGAAGGATTGTTGTGTTTGTTGTTTATTCAAAGCTATCGAGTTGTGGTATTTAGAAGTCAATAGTATTTGTTGGGCTATTTGAGCATTAGTTTATAGCGTAGATTTTGAGAGTTTCTTGTAATCTCCAAAATTTTAGTAGAACCTGCAGTTGAAGAAGACTGAACGTAGTTCTAAGTTTGGGGCACGGCGAACCAATATAGCTTTCTGTGTCATCTCTTTTTTCCCAATCTTTTTTATTATTATTTGTGATTCTAACTTGTTTGGCTTAACCTATGAAGGGAAGATAAATATTTTAGTTTGTTGCTTCCCCATGTTATTTTTCTCCCAATACTAAGCGAAGAGTGGGAAAATGTCTTGGGCTCTCCAAGCGAGATTAAATTTTGGGGTAACAATAAGAAAATTTTAAATAGTCCAACTTGAAAAAGAAAAATGGCTAAAAGAGAATCTTTAAATTGGATTAGGATGAAAATATCCCTGGTGTATATTTTCCATTTTAACTCAACTAAAATAAAAGTTAACAAAATGGACTAACAAAACAGAAGTAACAAACAATATTAAATTTGTAACATTAATTCAAATTAATTTTAAATCTAATGATATGTATCAACGATTAAAAATGTGCATAGAGACTTATAAAAATGGTGGGATCAAGAGTGGTGGATTTCAAATGAACACGCTAGTAATGATGACGCTCTAGATAACTTTTGGTGGGCATATATATTCATAGTTACAGCTATAACTACATACGGGTGGGTATAAATATGTGTATATGTGTATATATACCATCATATAATATAATAGGTTAAAATACCATTTTGGTTCATATACTTTGGACTTTGTTCTATTTTGGTCTATGTACTTTCAAATATCCAATTGTAGTCCTGTACTTTCAATAAAGCTTAAAATTGGTCCCTACTATTACTTTATTGTCAATTTTTCTTTAAAAAAATTAGTCTCTATTAATTTTTCCTCTATAAATTTTGAAAGTAAGTTAACATTGTGTCTTTTCTTGTATTAAAATTATTATTATTATTTAACTAATTTTGATAAAAATTAACTTCAAACTTATCATAGCGACCAATTTTAAGGTTTATTGAAATTATAGGAACTAAAATTAGACATTTGAAAGTACAATGACTAAAATTGAATAAAACCCAAAGTATAGGGACCAAAATGGTATTTTAACCAACATAATATCAGTAACCTCTAATTCATGAGCATTGGACAATTAACATTAAAAAATTGAAAGACACTAATTAGGTTGCATCTTGAATTTAGCAAGAAAAAGTTAGTAGCACGCAATTCCAGCAAATGCTAAGAAAAGCAAAACCCTTATAGAAGCCCTTTACAGGGTAAATGTGCATAATTTCATCTATAATTCCTAACAAATCTAGAAAATTAAAAACACTAATTATACAACTTGATAAGTTCGGTGATTCCTCAAAAATCAAATTGATAATCACCTACCTATCAGCCTAATAATTGTAACCCACTAATTGGAATTCTTCTTCCATTGTGAGTGTTAGAGTTCATTCTTGTGCTAACCTTGGAATTTCTCCATTTTCTTCAAAACCTCTCTTGATCCTCTCTGCTCACTCGTATGCTCCATTTAGATTTTGTTTAAGGTAATTTAAAAACGATACCTACCATATTACTACCATACATCATGATATACCCTATTCATTTGGGAAGCTATCTCAAAGGGGAAGAAATTGTTTTCAAGTACATAAAATTGCATACATTCGCATGACAAACACATTGAATACATTTAGGTTACATGTATATAATACAACATACATAGGCATGAACATTGCATGTATGAGGTACTTTTTATGTATATAATACTAAATACTTATTCATGTGAGTGACATGTTTAATGTTGGTTGACATTGGTAATTATGTTTCTATTTGAGGACGATGTTTTCTTCATGACATGATCAAAACTCACGAAATTGATTTTTTTTCCTTGAGCTAGATTATTTATTGTATTTAATCTTTTTCTCTCTTTGTATATACTAGTATTTACATTGTGAGTATCCACAACGACACAACAATAGTTCCACGTTGAACAAAATCAACAACACTCGAACCACGTCTCTATCTTTGATTTGAAACAAAATCCAACAGATTTGAAAATTTATAGATTTGAAAATTAAGGAGGAATCCAATCGATTTAAAAATTCTTAAATTTAGGAAAGTTGGGTTAAATTCAGTCAGACATGATTGAGGATTTTTTTTAAAAAAATCTATTGGCAGTTGGGAAGTGCTAATTGTGAATATCTGTATATACTCAAGGTATAAATAGAATAAAAAATTATTCACTCTCCTCTCCTAAAAAATCGATAGTCCTTATGCTGAATAAGATAACTTTTTAGTCATTTTTTATTTTGACTTTTTTTTTTAGCTACTTGACACAATCTTCCTTAAATTTTCCCACAAGGACAAAGCCTTGTGAAAACCCACCTCAAACAAGGTAGGGATTTCCCTAACCTCAATTATATATAGAGATACCAAAATAAAAATCCAATAATCAAAGGTTCAAACCTAAACGGTAAACATTTGTGTTAACAAACTTATTTATATTTGGCCCAAAAAAAAAGGCCAACAATCAAAAAGCCCAAAAAGTAAATGAGCAAAATTTCTCCTTGAGAAACCCGATCACCAGCTTTCCCTCATGGGAAATCTCCACCCCAATCTCACATACAAAACTCATGAACTAACAAACCAATCCAAAGCGAATCCAACTGACTAGTTTAGTTGGGTTATTTTAAAATAATTGGATAACTCAGTTTGAGATTTTGAAAAATTGAAAATTTTTGGTTTAACCAAACTGTACTTTTCTAACCCAAGCCCTCCTTCACATTATTTGTGTAGAGCCGATTTGTCTCTCCTAATCACTCTTAGTCCAATCACGGTCTACTCACCCTGTTTGTTTGCAATCACTGCTATTGTCACTCGTTGTCGCAACCCACCACCGTTCACAACCCATTTTTGCTTGCACCCCACCACCACTCGCAACCTAACTAGCCCCCTACTTCTCCCTATTCGCAACCTACCTCTCATCACCCCTTCTTCTCATCCCTCTCATTGGCAGATACGGACCTTTGACGTCCAAACCTCCTAGCTCTGTCAATTCAAAGATTCATGCAAGCCCTAAACTCTATTGCATCCCACCCTCTTCCCTCTCCAGGTACTAAGAAAACCGAATCATTTAATAAAAACCTAAATTTATTCTGAAATCTAACACCTAACCAACTACATATAACTTCATACACTTGTCGACTAGAGGTTGTGCCAAAGCATCTTGAATGTTTGAAAGTTTAGAGAGAAAAATAACTTAGAATAAGAATTTCAACCTTTTTGTAATCTTTGTTCCTCCAAATAGCAAGCCATGACAGTTTGAAAGCAGAGAGTATGCAATGTTTCTTTCAGTATATTCTAATGTCATAACTCAGAAGATGTTCTTACTGGACAAAGAAAAAGAGAAAAAACAGAGTGAGAGAGTCCAACTATTCCCAAACAGTACTTTCTTGGTTATAACAGAAATTTGTTAAGACAGTCAGTAAATGAATTTATGCACACTTGTACAATATAATGAAGGAATCAAGTACAAAGATTCAAGGAGAGTGGCCTTTCATTAGCCATCCATCCTTAATTCTTTGTTATCACAATCAACGAGATAAACGAGCTGAAAATTAATTGTCAAAAGTAATGGAGAACTCAAAGTGGGAAAAATATGGAAAATGATTGTTGACAAATCCACACCTTTTCTATAGCTGCTGTAGTTTTCGAAGATGCTCCAACAGTGAGGTAGCTTTCCTTTTTGCTCTCTCTGTGCCGCTCTTGGCAAGCTCAGTCAGCGGAATCATGGCACCGAGCCTACTTATGCAAGAAAGATTGTCAGTATCTCGTTTACACAAAGCAAGCAAAATAGCAGCAGCATTTTCTTTGTTGCGAGGCAATCCTGTCCTCAACAGGTCTATTAGAACAGGTATGGTACTGGCCTTCACCATGACTACTTTTGCTTCTTGATGGCTGGCCAGGACCGACATTATCGTGAGAGCTTCATCAACCATGGAGTTAACCGAGTCCGTAAGCATCTGTAATAGAGCTGGAATGATCCCTGCCCTCACAGCCCTTCCCTTGTTTCCCTGATAAATACACAAATTAAATAGTGCTGTTGCAGCATCTTTCTTCCCTCTTGAGCTTCCATTTTCTAGTAAATCCACAAGAGCCGGAATGGCCCCAGAAGCTCCAATTAGTATCCTATTTTCATCAGCAAGAGACAAGCTGAAAAGTGTTGCTGCTGCATTTTCTCTCGCTTCCATGCTTCCAACTCTCAGAACTTGGACAATGGAAGGTACTGCACCAGCAAGCATAATTAGTCCCTTGTTGTTCTCATATATTGAAAGGTTGAGAATAGAGGTGACTGCATTTTCTTGTATTAAAACATCATCAGCAGTTAACAAATTGACCAAATTTGGAATTGCTCCTGCTTCAGCTATCAGTATTCTATTATCTGTGCTTCTTTTCGATAGAGATCGAAGTTCAGTCACGGAAGCTCTCCTCTCTTCGATTGAATGGCTAGTAAGCTTGCGGACCAGAGTTTCAATGGCTGCCATCTCCTCACACACATCACGGTACGATCCATCACACTTTTTGATCTTTCCATTGGTTAATCCTGTTGGTTGCTCAATATTGTGATTAGCACACCATTGACTAATAAGACTTCGCAGTACATAATTTGGGGTGAGAGTCAAGTTTTGGAGCTTCTGCTGAGTTTTGGGGCAAGTAGTATTCCCACAGTCTATCCATCTTTGAACATAAGATCTCTCGTACGTCTGTGTTGTAAGAAAGTGAACTATTAGAAAAAGGCATAAAAGAATCCAAGTTTCTTGAACACTAAGTTCAAATTCATTAGGTCCCTATACTTTAGAACTTGTTCAAGTTTAGTCTCTGTACTTTCAAATGTCCAAATTCAGTGTTTTGTACTTTCAATAAATCTTAAAATTGGTCCTTATTGTTAGTTTATGGTTAACTTTTCCAAAAAAAAAATAATCTCTATTAGCATTCTTTCTATAAATTTTAGAAAGACATCCACATTGCATCTTTTTTTGAATGAAAATGATTATCATTACTTGATCAAATTCAATTAACTTCAAACTAATAATAAGGACTAATTTTAAGATTTATTAAAAGTACATGGGCTAAAATAGAATGAGTTTCAAAGTATAAGAACCAAAATGATATTTTAACCTTCATCAAAAGAAACATTGAGCAATCATAGAATTCAACTACGCATACCTGTCCTGTGGACACAATAACAGGATCCCTCATTATTTCCAGGGAAATGGGGCATAAAAAATCATCAGGTATTGAAACTCCATCTGAGCTTTTCACCTGGTCTCCACTCTTTCTGGTAGAGTCATCCTGTCCATCAGAACAAGCCTCTGAGGAGGATTGAAGTTCCTTCTCAAGTCCTTTGAAAATCAGCTGATCCACACCATTATTCATCAAGCCTCTACAATTTGGAAATGCATCAAAATTCACTGTAATCTCATGATCAACAACACCGTTCTCCTCAACATCAAAGTTATCAGCCCAGTTGTTCAGATTCAACAGATCCATGTTTTTCTTTAGCAACTGAGATTGAACGACTGACAGCGGAATTGCAGTCAGAGAGCCATATTTTTCTGCTGCTCTTCTCAACTGAGCTCTCACTAATTCAACCTAAAGAATCAACAAGAGATTTAGAGTATGCTCAGAATTTGAAAAGTTAAACAGTAGTTTTTTACTTTTTTTCCTTAAATCCTACCTGTTCTTGAACTTCCTCTGATATATCAAAGCGATCGTAAGGAAGATTTTCCAATGCCTTCTCTAACTTCCACGTCACACATTGGAATTGGAAGAGTATCTTCTTGGCAACTTCCTCCTTTAAAATTAAAACGTAGAGAAATTTCAGAAAAGGTATATTTTTAGACTTATTGACCCCATCCCATTATTATTTCAAAAAGAAGAAAATTGGCCAAACATCTTAGCAACATTCATGAACGTCAATGATTGAAATAACGAGTATGACCAAATGGCTATGCTCCGCAACTTAGCTCCTCTGCCATGGAGATCCTAAAAGAACTAATAATAAATACTGATCAATAACCCAGTAATATAGCGATTTCCCTTTTTCTCATTCTAGATTCTTGATTCTTCCAATCAACACCATCTACACGACAAAGAAGAAGAAGGGTAACCAAAAATAGCATATGTGAAAGCGGTGCTCCAGCACTCAAAGTCAAAGTTCATCACAGTTGTTTTCCTGTGCGTAATTTGTGCAATTGGGTATTCAAATATGCAGAAAATTATGTATCTCAACAAATACATTATGGTCCTTTTTTCCCCTTTCTGTACTTCGAATGACAAAATCGACAGCATCAAAATTTTCTCGAGAAACAAACAACACTAGTAAATGAAAATCTACAAGCGTGAGATCGTGAGAAACAAGAGACCGTTCATTCAATCAGTAATTCCATAAAGCATAAATTCCAAGTCGAAAAGCTAGGGCAAACTAAAAAAACAGAATCGAGAAATTCACCAACTTAATGTGTTGCGCTAAATCAAACATTCTAAGCAGAAGAAAGTGAAGTGAAATTTAGTTTCAGAGGAATGCAGGTGACCCAAAATCAAAACAAACACCATCAAGTTGAGATACGACTCTTCAAATTCCTCAAGCTGCTAATTCCTCTTTCCCCTCTCCCAATTTCAACAAAAAACAACAGAAAATTAAGAGAAAATTAGACAAAGCGCTTACGGAAGAACTGCAGGACCGGAAAGTCGAAGCGATGAAAACGAGGCGCTTGGCATCCTTCAATGCCGACACTAAATCACACAGCCACGGACTCGGAGACGAATCCCTCCCAGTGACAGCACCACAAGAAGAAGCAGAAGAAGACAAAGAAGAAGAAGAAGAAGAAGAAGAAGAAGAGCAAAATGCATCAACAGGTCGAAATTGGACGCCATTAAAGTCTCTGATCTCCTCAAACAAATGCGTCAAAAGCACGATCCGACGCACCAGATCGGTGCAATCCTTCTTGAAAACCTCTCCACTGTTCGTCCCCGCCGACATTCGGACGACATGGCGAACAAAGTCCAGTAGAGCCACAGCCGGTGGACTGTCGCTGTCGCCGGCGAAAATTCCGGCCATTATTCCGACCAAAACTGCCGGCGATTACAAAATGTATTTGGGTTTCAGTTGAGATTCTGTGAGTGGGTTTATCTTCACAGAGATAATTGAGGACTTCAAGAAAATTGGAATGAAAAAATGGAAGACATTTTTTGGAGAGAGAGAATCTGAGGTGTGAACCAATAGAAAATGAGGGAGAAGAAAACAAAGAGGATACAGTTGGAAACAGAATAAAATGAATTGTATAAACAGAAAATATTAATTCTTATTATTATTATTATTTGGTTTTAAAATAATGTTGTATTGTCATTTCCTTTTAAATAAGTTGTTGAATCCAAGAAATTAAAATCAAGTTTATCCAACCCTAAAGAATTTGTTTGATTGTTTCAATGGAAACAAATTGATAACATGTATGCATGTAATGTGGTGTGGGCTAAATTGTTTTAAATGTTTTTTTCTTAATTAATGTATTTGGTCTTAATTTTGTATTTTGATATTTTAAAAGTTTTAAACAATCAATATGAACATAATTTAATAGATAATATATATATTATTATTCTAAAATTTGATGGTTAGATCTTTCATCTTGCAATCGTTGAACTAAAAAATAGTTTTTAATTAGTTAGAGCATTATACATTTGTTCTAAAAGTCTAATGTTTGAATCCTACCTACACGTTATTCATTTTTAAAAAAAAAATTGTATTGCCAAGCTTTTAATGTGTTTTAAAAAATATTTTCATTAGAATTTTATGTTTAAATATCGGGAAAAAAAAAGAGATTGAAGTTATAATTTAAACTTTTAGGGGCTGTTTGGGGTAAGAGTTATAATAACCTGTGTTATAATAACCTGTGGAGTACTCTGCACTCCAAACACGAACTATTATAATCCCAGACTAAACAACTCTGCATTTTAAATAATATTATATTATTTCACAGACTATTATAACCCATGTTATTATAACCCACTCAGTGCCCCAAACAGTCCCTTAAAGAATTGGGATAAAATTGAATAAACTTGAATCTAATTCCTAATGTAGGTAATCGGTTTCATTTTTGCCCCCAATATTTTAAAAGCTTCAATTACACACTCAATTTGTTTAAATTCCTTTAGACATTTTAATGCAGATTATTAATGAAGTGTGATTTTTCAAAAGAGTGTTAGGTCTTTAATATTTTGACTATATTCTAAAATTTTATGGACGCAACAAAATAAGAGTAGTCCACTAATAGGTTTAAAAAAGTATTCTGAGTACCATGAATTACAACATGAACGATAGACAACAAATTTGATGTCTAAGAGCGCACTTTAGATGTTGGAAAATATATCTTTTCATGGAGAAGTTATTTTCTCTCTCATATCTCTAACGGTGCAAAACGATTGATTATATGCTAAATAATTTTTCCTTTTCACTCGTAATAGAAATGTCCAACACTCTTTTTGGTAGATTATTATTTCTTTTTTTTTAATTAAAAAAAAAGGTAAACTTGTTTAATAACGTATTTGTTTTGTTTTTCAATTTTAAAAAATTCTTCTAAGACCTTTTCCAATTTATATTAAAAACTATTTTTTTAGCTCTTAAATTTTAATTCCGATTTAAAAATGTTCTTAAAACAATAGGACAAAAAAATTATTAAACGCAAAGTTAAAAAAAGACAGAAAAAAACGACCAAATCATTTTCCAACTTTCCTAATTTAATCACTTTTTATCAACTTAATTTAATCAGTTTAGTCTTTCCATGACATGCAAAAAGAACAAACAACCTTTGCCGGCCGATGAAGTGAGAGTGAGATTTTTGTTTCTAATTTGAACATGTGTTTCGACAAATAAAATGAATTGTATTGTAAACTTTTTTTTTTTTTTTTGTGTGTGTGATATAGAATCCTACATTATCTAAAATGGTTAAATAAATACACTAAAAAAAGCCAAAAAGAAACCGAGATTTTGTCCGTTTGCGTAGAGTCTAAGTGATCCAATCTAATCACATTTGTCCATTCGAGTAATAGCTCAATTGATAAAAGAACGTAATTGTAAACACATCTCCTATAGAACATAGATGGATCAAGAGATTAAATAAGTCTCGTTTGATACGGTTTCATTTTTAGTTTTTTGTTTTTAAAAATTGTGCTTGTTTTTCTTACAATTTCTTTACTATGTTTTTCACATTTTCTAAGAAAATGTTAAAATTCTTAGCCAAATTTCAAAAAAAAAATTAAATTAAAAATTACTTTTTTTAGTCCTCAAAATTTAGCTTAGATTTTGAAAACATGTTTAAAAAGTAGATAACAAAACAAGGAAACTCATTGGTAGAAGTAGTGTTTGTAGGCTTAATTTTCAAAAATCAAAATCAAAAAACCAAATGGTTGTCCTATAACCTAGCTCCTTCATATGTTATAGATTCGAATATTCACTTTTTTGTTTAAATTGTAACATTCTAAACAAAAAATTCTAACACATAGTTGTGTACATTGTACACAAATGCAATATAAATTGTAATTCAACTAGTAAGACGTTAACAACTTCCTTTATAAGTCGTAGATTTAAATTCAAACATAGATATATCTATCTAAGCAATAACTCAATTGATCAATGTATTAATAACTCTCTCTTATAGATCATAGATCCATATGTAGTTGCCAATCTAAGTATATAACTCAATTGATCAAGACATTAATTAGTAACCTCACTCATATAAGTCGTAGGATCAAATCTTCACCTCCTATTTGAATTATAATACTTTGAACTAAAAAATTCAAAATATAGTTGTAAAATAGACAAATACAACATAATTTAACAGGTCAAGACATTATTATCATTATTTTTTTAAAGACAAAGGGTCAAGAAATTAGTAACTTTTGTTATAAGTTGTAGATTATTAATTCAAACATAGTTGTCAATCTGAGTCATAAATCAATTATATTGGTCAAAGTAATAATAACCTTGCTTATAGAATTTTCACGTCTTGTTTGACTTGCGAAATACTCTAAACCAAATATTTTAAACACAGTCATATCATACACAAACACAACATAATTCAACTGGTTAAAACATCAATATAACTTCTCGTATAAGTCTGTAGATTCGAAGACATTTGTCGATACAAGCATAACTTTACTAGCATATTAGTAATCTCTTCTATAGATTATAGATTCGAATAGCTACAATTGTTTGAATCGTACAAAAAATCCAAAGATAAGATGTATGATATATATTGTTTGATAAACCCAACTTGGGGGTGAGATAAGGACTTCGAAACAATGGCAGATTTGGAGGATTTGCAAATTGGAGAAGTGAGAAGGAAAGGCTGCCCCACCCATGTTCTGCTTTGCTGTACGCACAAGATAAGTCAGTAGAAACCAGTTAACCATTTTTCCGTTAAACTTGTCTGCTCCTGGTGAAAAAGTTTTTGTTACTGTCCTCTCTCTCTCTATATATATATATTGTAAATTTTGGATAAATATATTTGATTAAAATATTATTTTAATTCTTGTACTTTGAAACTCATTCTGTTTAAAATAAATTTAGTTCATGTACTTTCAATAGAATTAAAATTAGTTCTCATGGTTAGTTTGGAGTTAATTTTTATTGAAATTGGTAAAATAATAATAATAATAATAATTTTTATTTAAAATGTGAATATGAATCCAAAATTTATACAGACAAAGTTAATAGATACTAATTTGTTATGTTCCTAAATTTTAGTAAGTGTTGCTATGTTCCTAAGTGTTGTTATATATGTTCCTAAGTTTGTAATTATGTCTTGCAAGAACTCAAAGAAATGAAGAAGTCATTGCAATTAGTTGATAGATGAGTTTTTTTGTTAGGTTAGTGACGAAAGACTATAGTACACTCTCCCATGTTAGTTGAAGCCTAGTGTAAAAATTGTTCTAGTGTACAAATTTGATCATAGTTAGTTTGTATGTAAACAATTGATGGAATTTGGTTTAATGATATATCAAAGTTATTTATGTATGTATTTAGTTTGTGCCAAAATTGGAGTGATTTTATTTTGGAAATATGTGTATTAATAGATATCAAACAATATAATTTATACGGTTTTGATAAATAAATAAATAGTGATATACCACTATTTATGATGATTCATCAATGTCATAGAAATTTCTTGGGTGACAAATTTTTGTTGTCATTATAAGCATTTTTGTGACTTTCAAAACTATCATGACATGTTTTTTGTTAACAACTACAAACTATCAAAGAAAGCAAATGTTTGACACCAGAATACTACCATGATATATTTTTTATTGACAACTATAAACTATCAAAGAAAGGAAATGCTTGATACAAGAATACTGTCATGAACATTTTTTTCGTTGTCATAGAAACATGTTTGACACTAAAATCTTGTCATCAACAAAATTTCTATGACATTTAAAAGTTATCGTTAATATATATATATTTTTTGATGGAAACGTGGGTTTTAGGAATTATTTATTGACAATGTTTAATTGTCATAAAAAGTTTACTATGACAATTAACAAATGTCCTGAATATGTTTTTTTTATAACCATTAGGTGTCATAAAACAGTTAATTATGACAATTTTTTCGATACGTCATGTATAGAGTTTCCTTGATGAGGCCTTCTAGGACTGAAAAAAAAGGTCATAACATGTGCTTATGACAATTTTTCAATGTCATGAAATCCCATAATTGTACTAGTGTTCGAATTGGAATGATTTGAAACTAAAGTCATAGACTTCTTTTATAGTACTTGGAGCCCATTACTTCTTTGTACATTTTCGATGTGGATAATTGCTATTCTAATATGTTGTCAAAAACCCTACAATTTGTTGTAGTAAAATAGTCATTACCAATTATCTCGTTACAAATTTCAAAAAGAATTTTCAAAATAGCGTTCAAAACCTCTGTTACTCAAGACTCAAGTTGTGCACCTATTTCACCAAATCTAAAAAATTCATATAGTTAAGATAAAAGAAGCTTCAGAACCAGCATTGGTAATTGGCTAATCTTAGTTTAAAATGCTATTAATAGAACTCAGTTAAACAAATTGTTTTGAAATATAAATGATCAATTGAATTCTTAATTAATAATTAAAAAAAAAAAAAAACAACTATAGCTTCATTTTATTAGTTACATAAAAAAACATAAAATAGAAATGTATGTTCAAATACAGCAAAACGTTTAAAATTATACAATAATAATAACAATATTATTCTAAGTAGCAAGCTATTTGGTCAGGATTATTTATACCATTAACTATACCATATATATCCACGCCTGTAATTGCGATTGTTAACATAAGCACCAACCATGGCAGACCATGATGCCAAGTTGTCTTGGAATACCCAATAATCATAACGTTTCCTTCCAGGTAACACTGTTGTTGTGGGGCATTTCATCAAACAACAAGCGAGCAAGTTCAAAGGAGTTGAGTTAAGGACACATGCTATGCGTAGAGAAGGGATGTAGCGGCATACACAAGTTTGGTTATATGGGCATGAAAATGGTGAAGAATGTGGGAACGAGTGCAGGCTTTGAGCATAAAGAGAATCGAGAAGCTGTCATAAGAAACGGAACATGTATCTTATTATGATTATGAGTTCTCTTCATCTTTTCAATGTAGGATCCTTAACAAATATCTTATCAAAAGTTTGAAACCTTTGACAAAAAAAGAAAATTGAGCAAATGACAGGAGAGATTGACGACCATATAACTTGCCAGTTCCAAGTTGTAGAATGGCCAAGTTGGACGTATGGGGCGGAGTGGGAGAGTCTTGTCATGGGCTTTCAATTTTTTGGCCTTCTTTAAGAGTTTTGGACTTCAAATGGAATGACCTTTTGGACTCCACTTAATTGTAGAAAAATTATCGTAGATGGGTTTTTTCACATACTATATATTTCATAAATGTCTACTATCAATTATTTTTCTATCTGTAACTTTTTATGCATTTTTTAAAACCTTTGTTTACAAAAATACCCTTCCATGAATTTCTCATTATACATTTAATATAAATTTTTATTTAATAATTTATTCATCCACGTTTTTCACAAATGGTAAATATATACCTCATTAATGACATTAATATATTTTGAAATAAATATTGTATTATAATAAGTTATCATTATTACCTAAATATTTGAAATTAATGTATAATACCATTTTCCTTTTTTGTTTAATCTTCTTTTGCATTCTTCTTCATTTAATTCTTCATTTGTTCTTCATTTGCTCGTGCATATCTTAATCTTCTATAGTCCACTTTTCCATTAACTTCTGAAATTGTACTGCCATCGTTTTGTGTAGATGAGTATGTTTTTTTTTTTTTTGCCACCGTTTTCTGGTGTTATTTTTTCGATTCATCCTTTCAATTTGGTAATTTTGTTTTTTTAGTTATTATTTTTTCGCATCATTTTTTTATATTTATGCTCTTGTTAAGCATTTAATTTTTTTTTTCAATTCAACAAGTGGGGGTGAGGGTGATTCGAACCTCTAACATCTTAATTGAGAGCATATGTCCTTTTTTTTTTCTAATAATGGCTACTATATCAATTTTCTCATATATACCGCTTTTTTTAATCATATTGTAACAAGATAATTTAAAAATTTTAGTATTCGACAAATATATACCTCATACGTACTCAATATATTCTTTTTAATTTTCACGATTCATCCATTCACCATTTCATCAATTTGACTTAATATACATATCCATATAGACAATATAAACAGGGTATGAAACTATATTAAAACTATTTATACAAAAATTCTAGAATGTTGTTCCCTAGTTTGATTGATTTAAAGTTTTTCACAACATTTTTTGTTATAGTTTTATTTTGTCCAGTTTTAGATTCATTAATATGATAATTCTAGATGTACACAGTTTATTATTTATGCCCAGTATTTTTTTTTGTCATATCTATTTTCACAAATATTTCATTTATCATGTCATATATACCTGATATATTGTTTTCATACTATATTAATTCAAACATATCCTTTTAGGCAGAAATAATTAATTAAGCGAAAATAATAATTTGTATAATTATGAAAAATATAATATGTTATTAAAAATGAATAATCAAATTGGAAAATATTATTTATTAAAATTAGATCTATAATAAATATCAACATAAATTACCTTAAATAAATTAGGTCTAATGAAAAAAAATCAACACAATAAATATGGAGAGAGCATATTAATGGAGGGATAATTTGGTAAGAAAAATCTCTAAACTTTTTTGAAAAGTCTAAATATGAAAATATTCATAAATAAGGACATTTATGAAATACAAGCTATAAGAAGACTCACTTGTGTTGTTATCCCTTTTAGAAATTTTATTTTAATTAATAGTCACATCTGGTGATTGGTCTTACAACTTACAAATTTTTTAAAAAGAAAAAATCTAATGTTAATTGTTACCCCTAAACTCTATCAATTTTCTCCTTAACTTTTCAATTTCATCAAATTGACCCTAAACTTAGACAATTCTTACAATTTCTTCCATTTGTTCAATTTTCCTAATTCACTCACTAATTTTAATAAAAAGCTTTGTCAAAATCTCCATATACTCACTAGCTTCAATAAATTCAAATTTTGCATAAAATTAAGTGTGATCAGTGCACAAAACAACCATATTGAATAACATTGCCAAAATTCAGAAATTTCATGACTTAAAAAAATCATAAATTTCAACCCAAAAAAAAAAAAACTCTAATACTGTGTGTTTTTTTGAAATCTGATTAAGTTTGTACCATACCTATGTTTTATAATTTATTAAAAGCAACTGAAAACATTTTTTCCAACAATCTTTCAAATAAAAACTTACCAAAAGGTTAAAGTTGCAACACATTTTAAAGTTGAAGGTTAAGGTTGCAACCGTCATCTAAGTTCATAGTGCAATTTGACGAAGAAATTAAAAGTTTATAGTAAAAATTGATACAACTTAGTAAATTTATAGATAAAAATTAATTTCTTTTAAAACACCTTAAAGTTACAAGTTACAAAATACGTTTATAATATATGTTTTTATTTTTTATTGAATTGTGTTCGGTAAAAATTTAAAATATAATGAATAAAATATAAGATTAATTGTCTTGCTTTATTCAATATATAGAAAATTACTAGATCAACATATTTTTATGTTTGGGATTATACAAATAACCAATTAATGTGGTAACCAAAGTGAGCATAACTCAACTAATTAGGACATTATATATATATATATATATATATATATATATATATATATATATATATATATCTTTTTAAGATAGATATTTAAAACTTTCCCTATACATTATTGAAGACGAACAATTCTTACTATAGCATATGTATTACTTTTTTTTTTAGTTAAACAATATGCAGGATGGAAAATTTAAACTTTTGATATTTTGGTCAATAGTATATATTTTGTGCTAGTTGAGTTATGCTCTTGTGAGATAACATTATATACATTATTTATGGTGGAATTAATTGAATGGGTTATCGTAGTAGATAGAACAAGCAAGAAAATCTGTATTTGGATAAGGAATTTGAAAACAGGTTTTTTTTTTTTTTTTTCTTATGAGGTGCGAAGTTGAATTAGTTGTATTGCAAGAGCACACTTCACCCGTTAATTAATACTTTTGCAAGAATTTCTTTTACTTGTCATATAAGTTACATCCGCAAAACCTAATCTCTAAATACAAATTAAGCAAAAACTTCCATTTCGTTTTTCTCTTATTCCGTCCATACAATATTTAACCACAAAAATTGGGGCCTATTTGATAGGAAATCTAAAAATAGAATTTTAAAAACAAAAGATCTAATGAAAATAGAGTTGTATTTCAAATATGGATTTGGTTACAAATTGAAAATTTGAATTTCAATTTAAACAATAGTTCAAAATGTGTTCAATAATATATTTATAGACTACAAAACTAGTTGTAATTGCAAAACTAAATATTAGGTTGAATATAAACCATTATTAATTAATTTATAAACATATTTTTTTTTGTTATAAATTTTATATAATTATTATTTTACAATATCATATAATTTATAATGTATTATATTATACATATTTTAATTTAACAAAAATAAATTGAGTTTATAACATGAAATACTATATTTATTAAAGTTTTTATCTTTTTTTTAATATAATTTTTCATTTTAAAATTTCAAATTCAAAATCTGGATACAATGAAAAAATAAAATTGTTGTTTTCAGAATTTTAACTATTTAGATCACAGAACTCATAAACAATTTTCAAAAACATATCTGCTAAACGCATATTTAATGAACTCAGTGAATCTAAAAACATAAAATAAAATCTAGATTGCCTACCAAACAGACTTAAAACACCACCTATATTATCTAACATATTCCTCCCGTCCGAATAGCGAATATACTATTTTTTTAACAAAAAAGTTAGTTTAATTTTGCATGCATATTGGTATGAAATCAAGCTATTTCCTTGTGTACAACCGAAGGACACCAGACTGTTTATAGTTTATACTATCTATTTTTCTGGAAGCTTTGTTTGGTCATATTATTCATTTTAATTAATTAATCACAGTTGACTCCTGTATTACAAGTAATTAACTACAGAAGTTTTGAGCTCCCTCTCTCTGTGATAACTTTAATTTTGTTTTGGTTTGCGTACAGGAACAAATTATTAGGATTATATTGATCTGGTTTTGCATATGTAAACAATTACTTGGAAGAAATAATGAATCATTTTGTGGGTAACATTAATTACTATATAAATTAATGTGCGGCAAATGTATAGCTATATACTTACATTATATATAATGGAATTAATGGGTGGTCCAATGCCACAGATATATCATAATTAAATATAATTAATCATGGCTTGGGTATAATATTGCCAATTGGTTACATCTTTAATATTTAACAAGCTTATTTAATTTGTCCAAAGCAATAACGCACAAAATTCGACTGCGTGCTTTGACGGCTATGATGCAAAATGGAGACATGTTGTTTGAAGTTGAACAAAAGGGAGAAGGATTATTGGATAAGTCTCTTTCGTTCTTTTCTTTTCAACTTGTTATTTCCTCTCTTTCTTCTATATAATAATTGTTATATTTCTATTTAGCTCTGTCCAATATATATGGGTTAAATTACAAGTTTAGTCTTTAAATTTTTAAATTTGTACCTATTTAGTTCATAAACTTTAAAAGATATCTAATAAGTCTCCAAACTTTCAAATTTTTGTCTATTTGGTCCTTGGACTTTAAAAAATGTCTAACAGGTCTTTAAATTGATTTCAATTTTGTGTTCAATAGGTTCATAAGGACTCGTTTGATAACGTTCATGTTTCCTGTTTCTTGTTTCCATTTCTCATTTTTCAAGAAATAGGCATTTTTGATAAACCATCATATTTCTTGTTTCTAAAATTTTTAGAAACGTTTCTAAAAAAATGGCAGATTTTGAGAAACTTCAAAAAGTAGTTTCTCAAATTCTTTTTTTTCTTTTTTTCTTTATTTATTTCTTTCTGGTTTCATGCATGTATTCTTATTTCTCTTTTTACCCATCTCTCCCCTCTCTCTTATTTTTCTATCTTTCATTCTATTTTTTTTCTTTTAATACTTTTTAATCTTTTTGTTTTTTTCTTCTTTTTTATTTTTATTTTTTGATTTATTTCTTTCTATTCGTTCTCTCTCTTTCATCATAATTTTTTTTTCTTTTAATAGTTCCTTATCTTTTTTTTTTCTTTTTTTTCTTTTTTCTTTTTTTTTTGTTTATGTTTTTCTTTTATCTCTTATTTTCTTATTTTCTTTTACTTTACATTAACGGGCTTATAGTTATTATTTTCTATTTAACTCTCTATTATTTTTCCTTTTGGTACGATTTTATTTTTTTATTAAATAAATAAACTAATAATGTATTTCATGTTTACCATTAAATGTAAAAAAATATATACATTCTCTCTCTTTTTCTGATTTTACTTGCCTGTATTATTGGCTAATATGCATTTTTAAAGAAAAAATAAAAATAAAGTTTATTATTAAATTAAAGAAATGTGGGTATGTTCGATTGTCTGACCTTAGACAATTTACAAATTCGTCTAATTGAATTGACTCTTGTAAGTCAAAATTGTTCAAGGTGAATTGATTGAAGTGAGAAATAATATTGCAAATCAAATTTGAACAACATTTGAAGGATAAAATTTATTATTATTATTATTATTATTATTATTATTATTAATTAGGTGTTGGGCCTTAATAAAATACTATAATCTCTTTATAATTATTTTATATTTATTTTAATGCATGTTATATGTTTTATTATAGTATATGTACTAAATTTTATTTTTACCAAAAAACGAGAAACAAGAAACAAAAATAGTTATCAAACATGTTTATGTTTTTAGTTTTTAAGAAACAGAAACAAGAAATGAGAAACAGAAACAGGAAACAAGAAACGAGAAACGAGAACGTTATCAAATGAGGCCTAAATTTTTAATTTTGTGTCTAATAGATCATTGACTTATCCAATATTTTTTAAAATTTATGAACCTACCATACACAAAATAAAAAATTTAGGGTTCTATTAGACATAAATTTCAATTTTATATCTAATAGATCAATTAATTTTAAAAAATTTCGAATATGCTAAGGATTTACTAGACACAAAGTTAAAAGTTCGGGAACCTATTAGAGATATTTTTAAAGTTCAGAGACTTATTAGACACAAAATTCAAAGTTGATGACCTATTAAATACTTTTTAAAGTTTAGGGATAAAATAAACACAAACCTAAAAGTTCAGAGACGAAACTTGTAATTTAACTGGATATATTTGGATTTGTTGTTTTAATAATATATAATTCTTTCTTCTTATCAATGTTCTGTAAAGTATTTAACAGAAACATAATCCAAAATATATTTTTTAGTTCAATATATAACATGACAGTGGAGATTCGAACATATTTAATGCGTTTAGAAATGTTTTAACAACTCTGAATACATATTATTTGTTTGGTATGTATATGAACGAACATTTTAAGATTTAAAATAAATAACATATTAAAAACTGATACTGAGACATCAACATCATGATGATATTTTAGAAGAATAAAAGTTGGGAAGAAAATTGATGGTGAAGTTTGTCTCAAAACCCATTAGTCGTCCCTTTCACACAAATATGTATATTCATCATGGCATGGATTTGTCATTATTAATGGACAAAAATATGTTAATGAAATATATTTCAGGTCGCTCAAGCAAGAATTGAGTGAAGAAATGAAATATATATTCCTGATCACTGCCTAGCTTTCTGATGTGTACATCAATATACACAACATATATACAAGGAGATGGAGAATGCGAATTAATTAAGAGTGAAAGAGAGATGGTTTAAAATGAATATGACTCAAAAGTTGAATTTGGATGGGAGCCGAAGGAATCATTAATAATAACTATATTATTCCTGACATATATAATTAGCTACAAGTAACCTGTATCCCTGTAAACTGTCCATAAATGAATGAATGAATGAATGAATAATAATAATATATTGCCTGCAGATTGCTTCCTGAAGGCTCATGTGTGTGTTGTCAAACAGAGCATGCAGTTAAAATTAGGAATAGTTGTAGTAAAGGTTGAGTTTTATTTGTATATATATATATATATATAATTGTAGAATAATGGAAGGGTTAAATTAAAATGATTGATGATGGAGAGAAATAGAGGAGATGAGGGAATGGGACATCACAGGTGCTGCAGGAAAGTGAAGGTGAAGAGAGGATTGTGGTGTCCTGAAGAAGACGAGAAGCTGATAAAGTGTATAAGCAACAATATTAATGATGGGGAGGGTAAGGTTTGTTGGAGCCGAGTGCCTAAAATGGCAGGGCTGGAGAGATGTGGGAAGAGCTGCAGGCTGCGGTGGATTAACTACTTGAGACCCGACCTCAAGAGGGGTTGTTTCAGCGCAGAGGAGGAAAGCACCATCATCGACGTCCACCGAATCCTTGGCAACCGATGGGCCCAGATAGCCAAGCATCTCCCCGGAAGAACCGACAACGAGATCAAGAACTTCTGGAATTCCTCCATCAAGAAGAAGCTCCTTGCCCACGGCCTCGATCCCAATACCCACAATCTCCGACCAACTACTAATATCCATTATTCTAACAACACCACCTGGTTGCAGCACCAACAAACTGGGTCTTCTTCTTCTTCTTCCTCTGCACCCATACTACCCATGATGAATTGGGAACTCTTTGACAGTACTACTAATAATTTGGATTCTGATTTGGGTATGATGACTGATAGCGAGCTGCTGTGGAGGAGGATGTGGGAATTAGATGATCAGGGTGCAATAATGCCTCTAACTCTAGAACCTGACGGAAATGTAATGATTATGCAGCCACTGCAACTGCAACATCACACTGATCACACTCACACTCTCACTGCTGCGCCTGAGTTTAAGGATTTGGATTTTTATTTCCAGGAGCCGGCGCCGGCAGTGATACCAAATCCAAATCCAAATCCAAATCCAAATCCCCTCCTGACCAATTTCAACGCCTCCATTCCATTCAATTTCAATTCCAATTTGCATGTATAGGCCGCCCGCTCGCCTTTTAACTGTTTCCCTGTGTTAATTATTTCAGTTTCATCTCTTCTCTTCTGTTACGTCCTATATTCCTACTTCTACGTACCTTGTGATATGTACCACTCATTCCATCCATCATATATACACCAATGCTTTCTTTTTCTTCTTTTGCTTCATTACTCACTCCTCTCATCATTACCCTCCTTCCTTCCTTCCTTCCTTCCTTCTTAATTTTCTATAATTTGCTCACTAAACTTCAATATTAAATGTAATTAATATGTACCTCTTTCTTCCTTTTTAATTAATATGGCATTCCACTCTCCATTTTCTGTCCAATAATATTATATTATATTTTATATACCTCGATCAAACACCGAATTTTCAACACGTTCTAGATGCATGCATTTCAACTATCCAGGGAAAATCGTTGCCTCAGCCACTCCAAGTCTCTCTAGCAAACCTTTCTTACAAGAATATATGTCTCGTCCAGAACCATTCATTTCGAGTTTATTATTACAGATTTTAAAAGGGTCTAGGAGGTCTCTTAAGTGTATTTATTAGAGATTTTAAAAAGGTTTAATATATAGGTCTTTCAAGTTTCAAATTTCTATCTAATTAATAGACCTCCATTTTCAATTGTTTTTCTTATAAATTTTCTAATTTTCAATTTTGCATCTAATAGGTTGTCATTGACATTTTTTTAACTTACAAATCCATTAAATACAAAATTGAAGTTTTGTGATCTTATTTGACCAAAATTCAATATTTTTATCAAATAGATTCGATAGTTTTTTAAAATGTAAAATATGTCATGAACCTATTGTTCGATACACATTTGAAAATTCAAAAGGTATACGAGACAATTTTAAAGTCTAATAATCTATTAAATACAAAATTGATAAAGTTCAATGATCTATTAGTTACAAAATTGATAGTTTTAAAATTTTATTAGATATATACTTTTTAAAATTTAGGGACCTATTAAAAGTTTAGCTATTTTGGTTATAATATTTAAAAATATTTCTAAAAAGTAGTTTAGAAACTTTGAAGTTATTAGTAAACAAGTCTTTTTTAATATAAAAAAAAAGACTTTCAAACAGACTTTGAATAAAATTTTCCTCATTTATAACTTCAAACATATGTTGCAATAATTTTTGCAATGCCACAAGCATACATGTCAAATTTTATAATGATTTTGAGTAATACACACGTTGTCTACAAAATTGACGTTTTTAATTCATTTAATTATTACGAATAGTTTCACTTGATTTTATTTAGAAACCAAAATCAAAGGGAGAGCATGAAAAGCGAAATTAAACAAAGATAGAAATTAAAGTGTTGAATGATAAATTTCGGCCAATCACAAATTGTCACATCATTAATTTAAATTAATGGTAAAATAAATTTGGGGTCAATTACAAATTTACACGTGTCATAAAATTAAATTAAAAGACATGGAAAATTGACAAATCAAGTAATGCCACCTATCCAATATTGATCCATCGAGCGACTTAAGCTAGTCCAATCAAATTACGCCATGTGGCGGTTGAACCCAAAGCTAATTTAACCCGAGATCACTAAAAATGGATTTGGCCAAATTTAAATAATCCAAGTGTATTAAAAAAAGATTGGATTAAGCCCAAATAAGCCCAAGCCCAAAAGTTAAATCCAAATTCAACCAAGCCCAAGCCTATACAAGGTCCATCAAACTCTATAAAGAGAGGAGGTCACCCTTCATTTGAAGGCATTCAGAAGAGTCAGAATCCAGAGCATTCAGCCAGAGAGTTCAGAGTCTCCAAGAGTCAGAATTCAGAAGCTTCAAGTTCAGTCAGAGAATTCAGAAGACCCAAGATTCAGAATTCAGAAAATTCAACGACTGAAAGACTTCAAGAAGATCAACAAGCCTACAGGCCGATTCAGATCAACAAGCCAACATGCTGATCCGAGATCAACAAGCCAACAAGCCGATTCAATATCAACAAGCCAACAGGCCGATTCAATATCAACAAGCCAATAGGCTGATCCAAGATCAACAAGCCTATAGGCAGATCTAAGATCAACAAGCTAACAGGCTGATCCAAGATCAACAAGCCAATAGGCCGATCTAAGATCAACAAGCCAACAAACTGATCCAAGATCAACAAACCGACAAGCCGATCCAAGATCATCAAGCCAACGAGTCGATCCAAGATCATCAAACCGACAGGCCGATCTAAAATCAACAAGACAACAATCCAATCCAAGATCAACAAGCCAACAAGTCAATCCAAGAGGATCAATAAGCCCACAGGCCGATCCAAGAAAATCAACAAGTAAGAGCTCAAATCTTACATATTCGAGAGAAAGAATCAGAGGATAAATATTAGAGATTGTAACACTTCACAAAAATCAATAAAATCAAGTTCATTCCATGACATCAAATTTCTCCAAAAATCTCGTGCGAACATAAAGACTGAGACAAATCAGAGGGGGAACATTCTAGGGAGTTGATTTCACCAATTGGGTCGTTAGCTTAATTAATTAAACACCTAAGAGTGACCACACATTTATTCAGTAAGTCTAGAAGTCTTTTTCCATGAATGACTCTTTCGAGGCCAAACAATTATCATGCAAAATTATAAAACCTACATTCCTAATGATTTTTAATAACAAGCATGACATTAAGAACCCTTCATTAAACAACATCTAATGGAGCTCTAATCATGCCCATGTCAGAACAACCATTAGTCATGCATTTAGAATCTGATCTAAATTATTTTTTTCAAGGGTGAATTTAGACCAACACAACATTTAATCCATGATCAAGAGATTAAAAGAATTAAGAATGAAATGCATGAATAGAATTAATGCTAATCAACTACCAAAGGGCCCAATTAATTAAGTACGTTGGCCCAATGGCTACATCAATCCCTAAAATTGGAAAGTTTAGGCCTCGTTTGATAACCATTAGATTTTTGAAAATTGTGCTTATTTTTTCATAATTTCTCTACAATGGGTTTCATCTTTCTTAAGAAAACATTTGAATTCTTAGCCAAATTCTAAAAACAAAAGCAAGTTTTTGAAAAATACTTTTTTTAGTTTCCAAAACTTGGCTTGGTTTTTTTAAAACATATGCAAAAAATAGATAACAAAACAAAGAAACCCATGGGTGGAAGTAGTATTTATAGGCTTAATTTTCAAAAACCAAAAATCAAATAGTTATCAAACGGGGTGTTAGCTACTCATAATCACTAAAACACAATCTAAGCTTTGAAATGCAACCATAATCTGAAATACAAAAACTGAGAAAAGAAGAGAAAACTTAAGCGACGTGTTGATCCACTGTTCCTGCAACGATCTCCACTAATTTCGAGCTCCAAATCTTCCATTTACTCCCAGAATCCTCTTCAAAACTTCCCAATTTAGTAATGAATGGAATTAGGGTTCAAAACCCCCCCAAATTGGCCTCCTTTTTTCACCAGGAAAAAGATGCTTAAATATGCTGCTTTGAGACACTTCCTTTAAAACGTCGTGTTTAACAAAGTTGGAAGGCCAACGTCGAGATGCTATAAACAATGATAAGCCTTAGTATTAAGGCTTATTTAACTCCCAATTGCTTAAAATATTCTTGTTTTGACTTAAGATCATTTGAAAACAGTGGAAGATTGCTTGAATTTAAGGAAGAAATGAATGTGATGACATTTGGAATAGAATTCTAAGTAAATTGATCTTGTTTGCAGAAATTATGGAAATTGCCAAATCAAATTGCAGAATCTGATTTTGCAATTCTGGGCAGCATGGAATGATAAGGAAATTATGGAAATTGAAAAGCCCACGCAAGCGAAGAAACCCATATATGGAAGAATCAATTTCCACACGAATTGGGGGATTGGAGCGCGATTTTTGGCAAATTTCAACCCTAGGAAGATCTACAAAAGAGGGAGAAAGAAGCTCGAAGATCGAATTGGATTTTTGGGGGCGATTTCAGAAATCAATTTTCGTGGGTTTTTCATTTCTTTGAGGTTGTTTCCTGAAAGTTTTTTGTTATGTTTCTGTTCTGACCAAAGACATGAAGTTCTGATTATTGGTTATCAATTTTCTATTTGTATTATGGAGAATTGTTTCTCCATTTGATTTATTTTTGAAGTAAGCTTAAGTTTTAATCTCATTCTTAGTTGGTGGGTTTATTTTCAAAAAATACTGGTTTGTTTTTCTGCAACTTTTGTTTCTGTTTTTACCGAGGAGTTGCAGCTGCTGTTTTCCAATTTCTTCAAGTTTTTCTTGTAATTCCGGCAGTGTTAGCAGTACCAAGTCGGTGTTGTTTCAATTTCTTCGTTTGTGTTACATTTTTGCTCAATTAAAATTCTATTTTTCATGATAATCAATGGGTTGTTATTATTCTGTCATAATTTGAAAATTTTCTGCATTTTGTTGAGTTGTCCAATCCGATTCAAGTGATTCTTGAATCGTTAAGATCAATCGTTCCTAAAATTGGTGGAGGTTGAATCGATTGGAATGGAAGGAATTGTGTTGAACAATTGTTGAATGAATTAGTTGAATGTATCCTCTGTTTTGTTCAGTCCAGTATGTGGGAATGTTGTTTTTTATTCAAAATAAGTTATGTGGAATTGTTTAATGAAGGCTACTGGAATTCCATTTAGAAGCCCTTGATTCTTTGCTTTAAATCCCATTTAGAATCTTTTCCTTAATTCCTTGGAAATTTGCCAAGAATAGCACTATCATTTATTGTCTTAATTGGTCAAATTTCACAACTTTTAATATGAATTTTTTTTCTCAAAAATTAATTTTAACATTTTTATTTTCAACATGAGCTAAAACTTCTTAGGGGGTTCAAGAATGTGAATTCCCTAAGAAGTAATTGTAGCCTAAATTCCAATGAAAACCAAGCCTACATCTCAATTGTTTGCTTGTGTTGATCAAATTTCCGTTGAGATCCTAGATTGATCAACTAGGGTAGCAACTCAAGCTTAGATCTAATACTGACAGAGTTAGTGATAAGCGGATTTCAAATAAGTGATGGAGAAAAAGAGCTTAGACATAAGTCATTCCTTACCCTAGACATAAGGATTAAGGACTCCAAAACCCATAAAATTGTGAGCCGAATTATCTAAGATAAAGGGAATATAGACATATAGGTCTCTCACTTAGCCTCCTAAAAACCTAAATTCAAGGTGAATAGGAGATGCAATTTTGGTTTACAATTGAGTGTGGAGTAGGTTGGAATTGCAATTTTGGCTTGCAATTACAACTTAGGGCAATGACACTCTTGAGCCCCATTTTTATCCAAGTTTCCTTTGAATTACCATTCACTAAGTCTAACTAATTTGTTCTCAATTATTGCCAATTCTAGATTCTGCAATTCAATTTTGCAATTTTTCTTATTTCGATTTTTGTCATTTTTAAATTCTGCAATTAGATTTTGCAACTTTTCTTTTTACCAACACACCCATCCAACTTTATTTTTGCAATTTTAGTTTTCTAGTTGCAATTTTTCTTACACTTTGCTTTATAATATTTTTGTTACACCGTTCCCTGTGGGATTCGATACTTGGTACTCACATACCATTTTATATTACTTTGATCACGTGCGCTTGCGTGTACACACCGATCAAACAACATCGAGACGCTTTGGACAAAAATCATCCTTGAAGTACGCATGCGTGTTTTTGGTTAATAGAAGCCTAATGTTCATAGCGTCGAGACACCCTAGACAGGATCTCGACATACCCATGCGATTTGTATGGCTTGAAGGCTACAGATATGGGCGTTGAGATGCTCTCATGCTATCTCATCGAGTTTTTTTGCCTTAAACTCATTCTCTTCTTCAATTTGAATCATCAAATTAAGCTCCATTGACTCCAAATTCTTCATAAATCTCCCAAACACTCCAGTTTTACTTCAATTGCTCGAAATCTACAAATTAAACAAAAATAAACATAAAAGCGTATGATTGAACCACAAAACTAGCATAATATAAGGCCTAAAGATATCACAATTTGTGTGCTATTGATAGCATCTAAAATGTGCTATTTTATGGCCTTGTTAATCTATAGGGTTATTTATCCATTTTGTAGGGATCAATTAACTTGGAGTCAATTGGAGTGTTTTGGATAAATCGAGATAAAATAGGAGCTTATTGACTTAATTTGAGCAACTAAGTCATGAAAAATTGAAGTCCAAGCCAAAAAACTCGAAAAGGATGCATCAAAATACTAATTAGGGCGTCAAGATGCTGCTGCGTGGAGCTCAAGCTAGTTTTCCTGCACACACAACATTGAGACGCTGGTTTTCAGCGTCAAAACGCTATGAAAATGCATCAAAGATGCCTTGCTTTGAAGTTGTGGTGAGCCCCACTCAATGCTGCTAGTGCCGAGGCGCTACTTATAGCATCAAGATGCTGGTAACGCGTGCACACAAAGCTTCCGTCCATAGCTTCAAGTCGCTACAAACAACGTCTCAACCCTGCCTTGCCAAATCCGATTCTTTCCTTATTTTCAAGCACCACGTGAAGGGAATAATCGAATTAAACCCACAGCGGAAGCATAGGAATCGTCTTTGATTTATTTAGAATTAAACTAAAATACAAAGGTTAAGCAATAAATACCTTGAAAATAATATTATGGAGAATATTCTGGCGGATCTTTATCTTTTCCACAAAGTCTTCCTGACTATGACTCGAACACAAGACCAAGGCTTGTGGGAGCCTCTTGAAAGAAAATCCCCAAGAGATTGAAGAGGAAGAGGTCTAGAGAGAATTCTCTAATTCTCTCTATTGAGGAGTGTGTTGTGTAGAATGGCTCAACCCAAGGATCCTATTTATAGAGACCAAGGGAAAATCTTTGCTATAATTAAAATATTAAAATATATCTTATATTTATTTGAATCTCATTCAAATCTCCTACGATATTTATTTATTTGAATCTTATTCAAATTCTATAAATATCTTTTATTTAATATATCAAATATATATTAATTATTTTAATATTTAATGTATCAAATACAATAAATATATTTTCCTCTTTTATATTTAATATATCTAATAAATTAAATATTAATTTGAACACTTCAAATTAAATATTAAATTTGAAAATTTCAAATTTTAATATTTAATGTATCAAATACAATAAATATATTTTCCTCTTTTATATTTAATATATCTAATATATTAAATATTAATTTGAACACTACAAATTTTTCTTTCAACTAAATTGATCTTTTTAGTATTTCTATGAGCTAGCAAGGGGACTTTATGGACCTACAGATTATAAGCTCCAATGATACAAAATTAATTAATTAAACTCTTTAATTAATCAATTTTCATTCATTAACTCTAGAGTCACTCTACTATAAACCCAAAGTTGCACTCTTATGCACTGTAGGACAAGTTGTGTCCATTGATATAATCACTACATGCAAGTCGATTATTCACGAGTTGTTCGTAATTACAGCTGGGTCAAAAGTCCGTTTTACCCTTGTAATTACATCTTGCACCTTAAGTACCACTGATCCTCTAATGAACAATCTGTTTATAATCTAATTATAAACTAAGTCCCTCTCGAGCCAGTGAGAGGGTGGGGGCCCCATTGTTCAAGTCCCGAAATCAGCACTTAAGGGAACTACTCATCTACTTACCCTATATGGGAAAGAGTGAATTCCATCTTGTGAGATTATGTTCCCAGCTCCCTATTTGGTCAAGTCCCCAAAATGGTAGGCATATTGAATCGGCTACAAAAGCCACTCTCACCCATGCAAATCAAAGGACAGGCCCTCACAGGCAGGAGTTCATAACTCACTCAAGATTAAGATCGAGTCGCATATGATCATCCTGATGAAATATTAATCTTCTCAATTAACGGATTTATAAAGAGAGATTAAATATTTCGTGGTCCAGTCTTATACAAACTCATTGTATAATATACCCCCACTCACATGTCTCCACATGAATGATTTGAATCAAATCATTTGTAACTATTACAAAGTGGGCCGTATCAATAGTGTTACCAGGATAAGGCACCCAATCTTATCCATATACTATGACCCTTTAGGTTATTTCTTGAACATGATCCTCTCGTATATCAACCACATACTGTTCAAGATTACACTAATAACCTTGGATTTTTCATATAATGGATAATATTATATTGCAAATAAAATAATCAAAATTATTAATTACGAGGCTTTAGGGCATAAATCCCAACACCACGTCTCTACGATAATGAGGGGATCTCGACACCATAGATTCTTCTATAAATACATCTTTTTCTCTAGGAAAAAGGGGGCTTGTGACTTAGTTTTAGGTTTTAGTTTTTAGACACTTTTAGAGCTTTTTGCACTTTACATTTATCTTTTGTAATGATCAAACCATGGCGAATTTTGGCTATATCATCACAATGAGTAGCTAGAGTTCGCGTTTCTGATTCAAGGGTTGGTCAAGTCCAATTGTAAGATTGTGAGACTTCGGGCTTTAGTTCAATTTCTTTATCATTCCAAGTATTTCTTTTATTCTTGCTTTAATTCTTATGAGCTTTCATTGATTGAATTGACACCTCAGTAGTATTGATAGCTAATAGCACTAATTTAGTGTTATATTTATGCCTATTTAATTGCTAGTTTTGCATATAATTGTGAGCTTTTATGTTGATATTTTTCATATTTCAGGAAACCGAGCATTTGAGATCGAAATTGGTAATTTTGGAGCATCGAGTGATTTGTGGAGCATAAAAGGATCCAAAATGGAGCTAAGTATGGAGAAGAGGAGCTTCACAAGCGTTTTTGGCCGAGAGAACGACGTCTTGAGGCTTAAAATAGTGTTGAGACGCTATCCATTATGTTGAAAACTTGAGAGCTAGCGTCGAGACGCTGTCCTATGGCGTCCAATGTTAGTGAGAGGTAGGCGCAAAGAATTCCATTTGGAGCGTCTCGACACTAAAGATACGCACATTAGTTAAACAGTGCGTTCCGCATAGCGTCTTGACGCTGTGTCGAACCTGTTATAAATTCATCGTTTCGAGACTGATTTAAGAGAGACCATTTTAGGGTTTTTGGCCCAAACTTCGATAACTTACCTTCTTGGGATCTATAGAGCACGAGACGGAGTGTTTCAAAGTGGTGTTTGAGGCTCGAGATTGCAGAATTCGAGGCAGGAGTTGAGAATTTGGCGACGACGGTCTTCTCTTCCATTTTCTATCCTGATAACACATATAGGTAAGAAGGCTATCGAAATTTAGAGCTCAACTCAGACAAGGAAGAAGAAGCAGTAACCCCGCTTGTTCGAAAATTGGTAAAGAGGCTATAAGCCATGCCTAAGGTCAATGAAGTAAGTTTAGGTTTACCCAACCCAAGGCCATCCATAATGGTTTATAGGAAGAAGAAGAAGATGATGACGAAGCAGCCCGCGCCAAATAACAAGACATCGTCATCCATTCAACCACATCTGCTGTACATTTGGCCCACAAGACACTGCTAGGCCTATTCATCCAGGACAAGTTGCGCATGCATCTATGGCACATTCAGCCCAGTGACCTGAGTCTTCTCCAAATGCTAGAGGAGAAAATACGTTCGCATCTGCAGTACATATGGCTGAACCAGTGGCGACTATTGTTCAAGCCACTCCAATTAAGTCCACTTCTCAAGCAACATCTCAGGTATCTTCTCACAGCCTTCCCCAAGAAAATGTAGGATAAAAATGCTCTCAACTCACAAAAGGAAAACAAGATGGGCCCTTGCACAACTCATAAAGGAGAGAGAGGAAGCTAACAATGAGCCCCAGCAAATGAGGAATGGTGAACATGTAGCTCAACAAGAGATTCCTACACCTAAGTGGGAATCGATGATTGCAGCTACAAGGGCTAAGGCCACAGAGCTGGCTGCCAAGCTCCAAAGAGAGGCAAAAGAAGCTGAGAAGAGAAAAAATGAAGAAGAATAGGAGCATGCGACCACAAATCAAGAAGAGGAAGAATCTACTAAAGAAGCAATAGAGAAGGAAAATGCGCCCACACCTAGGGCGCTTTCTGACCAAGCCACACCACCACCACTAAAAGCTGACAACAGGCCATTTGAGGCCTTTGTAGGTGATGCGATCGCATTTAGGTCGCATTTTGACGAATAGGTATAGGAAGAAGATAATATCGAGGACTTGTTCAAGTACGAGACTCGGGGCTTCACTCCTGAACAAAGCACCAAGCCTGAAAGAGAAGAAGAAAAAGAAGATGAAGGCTAAGAGCAAGTTGAAGCTCCACTCTCCGAGGACAATTTGCAAGAAATCTCAAAGAGCCAAATGTTAAGTCCCTCAAAGAAGAGGAAGAGAGATGAAATGGATGATAAAAAGAAGAAGAAGAGCATACCACACGCCACTCCACGCCTACGTATGCATTATGCCACAGTAGAGAGCCCTCATGCAGAACGCTCTGTCCTCTTTGTCCTCAACATGCGAAAGAAAATAGTGGATGGGAGCAGTTTTGTGAGGGGCTAAACAAGACTGGCCCCATCCCAAAGCAATTTTTATGTGTGAGAAGTGATTCTCAAACAAGACCGACCCCATCCCATAGTACATCACAGACGTTATTTATAGGTATGGATGGGAGCAGTTTTGTGAGGGGCCAAGGAGAGAAGTCGTGCCGATGGTCAGATAATTTTATGCCTACTTAGGGGATAAAACACAAAAATGAGCTGAATTTTAGAGGGAGGATAGTGTAATACTTTGCACTTGACATAAACAGGTTATACATGTTCTCATCTCTCAAAAACCCTGCAGGCAATGAAGCCATGGAGAATCCGATTGAGGAGCAGCTACAAGAGGCTCTTGAGCTGGTGGCACATGAAGGCATAGAGTGGAGAGTGTCTCAGACAAGAGTCCGGACCCTGGTGCCTACTGACATCAAGATGGAGCTATACGTTTGGCTCCACTTCATCAAGAATCGAATTCTGCTAATGACACATGACTCTACAATCTCACAAAAGATAGTCATGTTGTTGTATGACATCTACAAGGGGCTCAATCTAAATGTGAGGAGAATTTTGAGAGATGAAATCGTGGCTTGTGCAAGAAGGAATGTAGGATGTCTCTTTTTCCCTGCCCTGATTACAAAACTTTGCAAGAGGGTAGGGGTACATCCAAATGAAGGAGAGGAAATAGACAGATGCAAGGCTAGCATGGACCTCATGGCCATAAACAAGCTTGTGGTCGTGCACACATAGAAGGTGACCTCTCCCAAGAAGCAGCCACCCACGCCTACAACTCAAGATACAACCGCATCTCCACTACATTCCACTCTAGAACCCTTCAACCCTTCTTTTGTTGAGATGATGGTTGAATTGAGCAAGATGGAGGAGCAAAACAAGGCCTACTGAGCCTATGTTAGGGAGAGGGATGAAGCCATCCGAAGGGCCCTCTCAAAGTTCACCAAAGAAAAAGCTCCTACATTTCCAGACTTCCTTGTGATTCTTTTAGTGGATGAGCATGAATTAGGAGAGGGCAACTCCTTTGAGACCTAGGTGAGTGTTTTCTTCACTTGTTTTACTTCACCACTTCTTTATTTGCTTTTAGTTGGCTAGAGTTACTTGTTTTCTAGTATAGGTTTACTTGCTTTTGATAGAATAGAGTTAATACCTTCTTAGTTTGTTTGTGTTTGCATTTGTTTGTTTTGCTTTCTTGAGACACTTTTTGTTTTCCTTGGATGTTGAGTTAAAAAGCCCTTGATGATGATACTTAGAGCTCTCTCAACTCTCAAGTGCTTTTACACACAACTTTGAGTCTTCAAAATTATAGAACTTGATCAATTTCTTTTCTCCATAACACATTCAATTCCAAACTCCCCTTGTGTTAAAACCATGTAAGGTACTTAGGAGAGTTTAGCTTTAATGCTTAGCAAGTATAGTGACCCAAATATGTACCACAACCTCTTGTTTTTCTAGTTCTTTGTCAACGGGAGCATTGACAGGTTTAAATTTAGGGGGATGAGTTTTATGTTTTTAATGCTGTATTTTTGTTGTAATATTGTTGTATCATGTACTACATTGCTACTAGGATTCATGAAAAAAAAAACTGAGAGAAAAGTGATAGCACACAAAATGTGCAATTCTTAGGCTTTAGTTATTGCCATAGTATAAAATGTCGGTCGACATGTCGAAATGTCGACCGACATGTCGTCGGGGGGGGGGGGGGGATGTCGTTTCCCCCCCTCTTTCGACGACATGACTTCGATATTTCTTTTTTTTTTCTTTTTTTTTTTTTTTAAATGTAAAATGGTCAAATTTGCATACTGAATTACTTTTTTGTTTTTTATGTATTATTTTTTTTTATAAACAATAGACAATGAAACAAATTAATATTCAAATTTAAAAAGGGAAAAAGTTATCTACATTCTACACTTACACACTCCATCCATCACCTCTCTTTTTTGTTTTTTATGTATTATTTTTTTTATAAACAATAAACAATAAAACAAATTATTATTCAAATTTAAAAAGGGAAAAAGTTATCTACATTCTACACTTACACACTCCATCCATCACCTCTCTTTTTTGTAATTTTTATCATAATTATCAAGATTCTGGATTAGATGCTCCAAGATCATCTTTTTGGTATTAGACATGTACATTTTATATTAAACAATTTACTCTAATTACCAATATTTAATATTATTTTATGTAGTCAATTAGGATTTATGAATGGTTAATTATACTTAGTTTGATTAAATCATCATAATTAAAGTCTCATTGAATATAAATATTACATATAATTTACATATATTATATGATGTTAAAATAAATCAATATGGTATAATTAAGCCATAATTAAAGTTTCATGAAATACTCAAATAATTTTAATCAATATCTATATTTTTTTTCTCAAATTCCTGCTCGCATCGACAATTCAAATATTCAATTGATATTTATATCTAAATATTATCTTTGTTTTTAGATGTAATGCTTAGAAATGGTCAATTATAGTCTAATTAAGCCACAATCAAAGTTTCATTGGCTAATTCAAACAATTTTTATCAATTTCCACGATTTTCGAAAATTCCCCCGAAATTTCCATCGACATTTCCATTTCCATCGACATTTCCATAAAATTTGGACCTCGATATTTCCATCAACATCGACATTTCGAACCTTGGTTATTGCTAGTTTTGTGACTTTATTATATACTTTCACGTTCATATTTGGCTATTTTGTAGATTTCGAGTATGTAGAGAAAAATCGAGCTTTTAGGAGTTTTATGGTGAAAAAGGAATTAATTTGGCAGCAATTGGAGCAATCAAATGAACATAGTATGTGAATTAAGCCAAAAAAATCGAGGGGACAACATCTCAACGCCCTAAGAGTGTCAAGACTCCCAAAATGCAGCCATACAAGCCATTCAACTTGCAAGGATAGCGTCTCGACGCCCCTGAGAGCGTCGAGATGCTACGAATTCAAGTTGGGCAAGCCATTTCGTCAAAGAAAACAAGCGCGCCCCATTTTTCCGTCCATAACGTCTTGACGCTACAATGTTTTCCTTTTTTACGGGCACACATCAAGGCACAGCGTCAAGACGTTGTCCTTAGAGTCTCAACGTTGCCTCAAGTTCTATAAATTCAACATTTCCTACGGATATTATGAGCCAATTTGGAGAAACGCAACCCTAATTTGGAGTCTACATATTTATGAGAGTTAGAGAAAGCTTTTAGAGCATAGAAGAGGAAGTTTCAAGCTCGGGATTGTGGAGATTACAATAGAAACATGGATCGACACATCACACTGGTTTTATCTTTCTTTCCTTTTTACATTGTAGTTTTTGTTATAGTGTTGTGCTAGAGTTTAGATTTTGTAATAGTGAATATGAGTGGCTAGACTCATTTTATCTTAGGGTTTTGATGTAGCATTAGACCTAATATGTTTAATTGAATTCTTTGATTGAATGTTTGTATTTCATTCATGTTTTTATGTGCTTAATGCTTATAATCTATTGATCACGAATTATTTGTTCTATTGTTCTGAACTTGTGGTTGGAAAAGTATGGTTTAGGCTAGAACTTATTTGCATGACTATTTGTAAATTTATGCATGAAAGTGAAGAGTTCTCTTAAAAGTTGTTAAAAGAAGTTGCTAAATACCTTGCATGTTATTAAAATCTTGATAGAAATATTAGGTTTATAACATTACATGCAAATTAATTGGACTTGAAAAAGTCAGTTAGTACCTTTAACTTCTTGGCTTATGGAGTATTTGCATGATTAATCTTGGTTGCTTTGTTTGTGGGTCTAAATGGTGAGATCGATTCCCTAGGATATCTCTCTCCTATCGTGTCAACTTCTATCTTTTATATTTTTGTTTTATTTTGATCTTATCCAACTTTTGATTTCTTTTTCTAAATAAAATTGAGTGATTGTATCTATGGTTCTTGAGTGAACTAGAACCTCAATCCTGAAGACGATACTTGAACACTCTTTCACTATATTAAAACTTGACTCATACACTTGTGGTATTGCATTTTACGCAACAAAAAGAAAAAGAAAAGGAGGGATACTCCTCCTTCCAGAGTGAAATGAGTAACCAAAGGCAGTTATGACACCCATGATGTCCTTTGCATGAAAGGTAGACTTAGGAAATGAAGATGTGAAAACGATCTTAGTAGTGACTTGTGCTCATAGTCAGCTACTTTCACTACAAAGTGTTAGTTAGTTGGAACGAAGGTACAAAGTGACAGCGAGACTCTCTCTAGAAAAAAAAGAAGAAGAAAGAGATGAGGCTTAGCAGTAGTTTTTAATAAGTTTGGGAGGGGGGGGGGAGGAATGAGAATGCTTGTATTGTTAGAAAGTTTAGCTTGCTAAACAATGAAGATCACCCTAGACTTTAGGATGAAGACTTAGGTTGTATAAGCATGATAGGTGGGTTTGCATAAGAATGTTTTGTCTTGAAATGGAAAAGTAAAAGTTTTATGTGAGAAATTTTCAAAGTTGTGTAAAGTACTAATGAATGATGCCTTTGCTGAGAGGCATCATTTTTTCAAAATCGCCTTTGGAAACATTTTGTGACTTGTTTGCTTGTTGTTTTTACTTAAAATTGCTTGAGGACAAGCAATGAGTTAAGTTTGGGAGTGTGATAACGCTCATTTATGAGTGTTATTTAGCCCTAAAAACCAAGCGTATTGTCTAGAAGGCAAGTGTTTATTGTTATATTTCATGATATTTAGAGTTAATTTAAGTAAAAACAAGCTTAGCATGTGTTTGAGACATTGATTTTGTAAAAATAAGTAAATAGGTGTAAAAAGAGTAATTCTTGGTAAGAAAGTGCTAGTTTTGGTGTTTTTGTATAGAGTTGTAAAAAGGACCCCAAATGTGCCATCTATTCGACCACATTTGAAAGAAGGAAGCAAAAATCAACTGAAGGCAACATATGAAATGCGCCCAACTTGTGGCCGTAAATAGACCTAATCTATAGATTCTCCCAGATTAGCGGATTTGATAGATTTTTGCAAAGATTCTCCAACAAATCTCCTTAAATCAAGGGATTTTGGTCGGCTACAATTCTCACACTGTCAATTTTGAGAGAATAAGTCTCTTTTGTATATTTTCAAATATGTGCAATTTAGGTCTTCTTATATATGAGAAAGACCTATTACAAATATGGAAATAAATAAATACAAGAAAGACAAAATATTTTACAATTAATATTTATACACAAACATTCCTAAATAGTAGGAATTCCACACTCCCCCTCAAGCTGGTTTAAATATGTCTTCCATAGCCAGCTTGTCAATTAATCTGTCGAATTGCTTCTTTGGAAGTCCTTTAGTTAGTATATCAGCAATTTGCTCTGATGTAGGAAGATAAGGGATGCATATTGTACCTGCATCAATCTTCTCCTTAATAAAATGCTTATCAATCTCGATATGTTTTGTTCTATCATGTAGAACTGGATTATGAGCTATAGAGATGGCAACTTTATTGTCACAATAAACCCGTATAGGTGTCTTCAGAGGGACTTTCAATTCTTCAAGTATCCTTTTGATCCATATTCCCTCACAAATTCCATGGGCTAAAGCTCTAAACTCTGCTTCAGCACTACTTCTAGCCACCACATTTTGTTTTTTACTCCTCCAAGTAATCAGGTTCCCTCCAACAAAGGAACAATAACCAGAGGTGGATCTTCTATCTGTAGTACTTCCTGCCCAATCTGCATCAGTATAAACTTCTATTTGGAAGTGATTATGCCTTTCGAATAAAATGCCTTTTCCAGGAGTCCCTTTTAGATATCTCAGAATTCTATAGGCCGCTTCAAAATGAGTCGGTCCAGGTGCATGCATAAACTGACTTACCATGCTTACGGCATATGCAATATCAGGACGCGTATGAGATAGATAAATTAATCTTTCAACAAGTCTTTGGTATCGTTCTCTATCCTTTATTTCTTCTGCTTTTGCTACTTGTAACTTTAGATTAGATTCAATAGGAGTTTCTGCAACCTTGCAACCAAGTAATCCGGTTTCTTCAAGTAAGTCGAGGACGTACTTTCTTTGATTAACAAAGATACCCTTCTTTGATCTTGCAAACTCCATCCCCAGAAAAATATTTCAACGATCCCAAGTCCTTGATTTGAAACTCACTTGCAAGATTTTTCTTGAGATTAGCCAGACCAGCTTCATCATCACTTGTGAGAATAATATCATCTACATAAACAATCAAAATTGAGATTTTATTATTCTCAGAGTGTTTATAAAATATAGTATGATCTGCTTGACTCTGAAGAAATCCATAATTAGACACAACTTTTCCAAAACGCTCAAACCAAGCTCTCGGAGACTGTTTAAGACCATAAAGGGATTTCCTTAATTTGCAAATTTTACTACATCCGAGTTCTTTTTCAAAACCTGGTGGTAAGCTCATAAAAACCTCTTCTTCCAAATCGCCATTCAGAAAGGCATTTTTCACGTCCAGTTGGTAAAGTGGCCAATCTGAATTGACTGCAAGTGACAAAAGAACTTTAATAGAGTTAATTTTAGCAACAGGAGCAAACGTTTCCTGATAATCAATTCCATATATTTGAGTGAAACCTTTAGCTACCAATCTGGCCTTATATCTCTCAATACTGCCATTTGCATTGCCTTTTATGGTGAACACCCATTTACAGCCCACTGGTTTCTTATCTTTTGGCAACTCTACTATTTCCCAAGTCCCATTTTGTTTTAGAGCATTCATCTCCTCCATAACTGCTACTTTCCAATTTGGATCTTCTAAGGCCTCATGTATATTCCTTGGAACAAACAAGTCATTTATCCTAGATGTGAAAGCTTTATGACTATTTGACAAATTTTGATATGACATGTAGTTTGCAATAGGATATTTGGTACAACTTCGAGTACCTTTTCTAATGGCTATGGGAACATCAAGATCAGACACAATTGGTAAAGTATTTTGAATAGTTGAAGCAGTAATAGAAGAAGGATTACCAAGATTTTCAATTTCATTCGTCGGAGTCTCAGATTGGCTCTGTGAAGGATCAACCATCTGGTCTTGGTTCCTTTGATTGAATTTTCTTCTAGAATAAAACTGAAACTCAGGAATTTGATCAGTAGGATCATTCTGTAGTATTTCTCCCCCTGATTGAGAAGTTTCTACACTTGGCATCGAAGGACTAGTAATATTTGGACAAACAAGACTTGGAAGAGGAGTATAAATATCCCAAAAGTTATCTTCCAAATTTGGTTTCTCCCCCTGTAGAGAACTGTGGGTAAAGTAGGGTTGTTTTTCGACAAAAGACACATCCATGCTCACAAAAAGTTCTTTTGTCTGAGGATCAAAACACTTATAACCTTTTTGGCTTGAAGAATAACCCACGAAAATACATTTAACAGCTCGATGATCAAGTTTTGACCGAAAGTGGCTAGGTATGTGAACATAAGCAGTACACCCAAAAACTTTGAGTGGTAGGTCAGAATATATGCGAGATGTAGGAAAAACAGTTTTGAAGCAATCAATGGGAGTTTTAAAATTCAAGATCTTACTAGGCATTCTATTTATTAGGTAAGCAGTTGTAAGGATTGCTTCACCCCATAAATATTTTGGAACATGCATGGAAAACATTATAGCACGAGCTACTTCAAGTAAATGCCTATTTTTTCTTTCAGCAATCCCATTCTGTTGAGGAGTATCTCGACAAGTAGACTGATGAACAATGCCTTTATTTTTTAAAAACTCACCAAAGGATTCATTAAAATACTCAGTCCCATTATCAGAGTGTAAAATGCAAATTTTGGTTTGAAATTGGGTTTCAATCATATTGTAAAAATTTTGAAAAATGTCATTCACCTCAGATTTTTTTTCCATTAAATAAACCCAAGATCGAGTATGGTCGTCAATAAAAGTAACAAACCATTTTTTTCCACTATGAGTCCTAATTTTAGAGGCACCCCAAACATCACTATGAATTAAATAAAAATGTTTGGAAGCTTTGTAAGGTTTTGGTAAATATGTGGAACGATGATTTTTTGCTAAAATGCAACTTTCACAATCAAAAGAGGAACAATCAATTCCCTTAAATAAATTTGGAAATAAATGCTTGAGATAAGAAAAACTGGGATGTCCTAGTCTAAGATGCCAAAGCATAATTTGTTCTTTCATAGGAAGAGAACTGATACTACTAAGACCCTGAGTTATTTTATTACTGAAAGAACCTTCATCAACGTAGTAGAGACCATTAAGCATCCTAGCACTCCCAATCATCTTCTCCGATTCCTGATCCTGAAAAATACAATGAGATTCGAAGAATATAACGCGACAATTAGAATCTCTAGAAAGTTTGCTAACAGATAAAAGATTACATGCCAGTTTTGGAACATGGAGGACAGACTGTAGAGAAATATTTTCAGTCAATTTAATGGTTCCCTTTCCTGCAATGGAAGAAAAACTGCCATCGACAATTCGAATTTTTTCATTAGAATAAGAAGGAGAGTATGAGTTAAAAAAATTAGAAGAACTAGTCATATGATTAGAAGCTCCGAAATCAATAATCCACGGAGAAGAAGTACTATAAGAAAAAACTTGAGGACAGTTACCTATTTGTGCCAAGGAAACACAAAGATTACCAGATGATAAATTGGTTTGCAGCCATCTAGAGGGTTGATCAATTCGCTATTTACAAAAGGAACTTGAGTTAATGGTTGTGGTATCGAACAACCGAGTCTCGGTCTTACTCTGTATTTGAGCCATTTCAATGATCAACTTAGACATATCAGCAAAAACAGGTTAATAAGAAACCAGATAATTAGGCCAGAATTTGAAACTAATAAGGCTAGAATTTAATGAACCAAATCAGACCAGATCTGGAAAAAAAATAAACCGAACCAGATCAGACCAAACCTGAACCAAAAATAAACCGAACCGCCCAGACTGGGAATATTTGAACCAACCCAAAAAACTGAACCAAACCTGAAATAATTTGCAACCCACGATTTGAAGAACAAAACCGATCTGCAACCCAAGAGTCGAAGCTGACGATAGGGATGGAATCGGAGATGTTCGCGTCTGGGTGTCGATCGGATTTGGCGGTGTCTGGGTGTCGATCGGAGATGTTCGTGAATTTGGCGGCGTCTGGGTGTCGGTCCGACAGAGACGGAAGGAGACGAAGTGAATAGACGAAGACGAACGGATTTGAAGGTGTTCGCCGGAGATGAAGACAAACGAAGACGAAGCTCTGAAGGTGTTCGCCGGAGACGGACAGAGATCTGGATGGAGATCTGGACAAAGACGGACGGATCGAAGACGAGGAGCACGCGAATGAAGAAGCACACGCTCAAATCGATCTGCGAGAGAATGATGAAAACGTTCGAAGTTGGAGCTGACGGTGCCGGAAGTAGGGTGCGCCGTTTTATATGGCGGCTAGGGTTCCGGCGCAATGGTAGCTAGGGTTTGTTGTTAAGTTTCCCTCTCTGATACCATGTCAATTTTGAGAGAATAAGTCTCTTTTGTATATTTTCAAATATGTGCAATTTAGGTCTTCTTATATATGAGAAAGACCTATTACAAATATGGAAATAAATAAATACAATAAAGACAAAATATTTTACAATTAATATTTATACACAAACATTCCTAAATAGTAGGAATTCCAACACACACTAATCTCAGCAGCAAACCCTAAACCTTGAGGTCTATAAAAGGTAGTTCAAGATTCAATTTCAAGAGAGCTCGAGATCCAAAATTCTTTCAAACACTCTGTCATTTTCTCTTCATCTTTACAGCCGCCACTTCGAGTCTCCCCTAAGTTTTGTTCAAGCTCCATTCGGATACTAACTTTGAAAGAATGAGGTGTTTGTTCTCTTTTAAAAAGGCTGAATAAGTTAGAACGGAGGAACAAACATAGGGCATTGAGTGTTTTCATTTAAGTTTGTAATTTCTATTTTATTTAAGTCTTTATAGTTTCTGTTTTTGTTCTTGTAGTTTCTGTTTAACAATTGAATTCAAGTTTACAAGTTGTATTTTCAGTTTTGTTTTTAATTCAAGTTGTTGTTATTTCAATTCTATACTTCAAAGTTCATCTTTTCAATGAAGTTTAATTCTTGTCTCTTTACGTTTGCATTTTTATTTTCTTTTCCATCACGAGCTAAACTCTTTCAAGGGGATTCAATGAAGTGGATATGCTAAGAAGGAAGAAAGTCTCACCTTGTGCTTAAGCAACTTTGCTCAACACTTAGCACTGTTAGCTTTTATTGAGTTTAAGTTTCATTGTTAGCTTAAACTGATCACTTGAGTTAGTATATTTTGTATGAGATTAAATATTGAAAAGGTTGGATTGAACACGTGTTTTCATAAGAGCAATCTAGGAAAAGAATCTAGAAATAGAACTTTGCTTTTTGTACCTAGACATAGGACAAGAAACTTTAGACTCAATAAAGTTGTGTTATTTATTTATCTAAGTTAAAATTAGTCATAGACATATATGTTTAATTGCTTAGGGTCCTAAAAACACTTAGAAAAGGGTTGAATAGGTGTTGAACTCGATTCGTGGTGTTAAGTGTGGATTAGGGTAGGTTACTAGCGCATTCTGGTCGCATTATGCTCAAATCATACAGAACACGAAAGAGTGAGATGCGGGCGCATATGGGCAGCAATTTCTAGGTGAGCCTTGCCTAGTTGGGAAAAATGCAGGCACATAGTGGGCACATATTCCTTGGTGTCGAACCAGATTTGAATCCCCATTCTCTCATTAGTGTTTTCTCATTTCAATTCCATTTTATTTTATTTTATTTTCTGTTTTAAAACCCACAAAATCTTTAATTATTTTTGCTTACCTCAGTTGCATACTTAGAGGAGATCTTTATTATTTAGTTGAAATTTTTGTTACATTTGTTCCTTTGGGTTCGATACTTGGAGTACTTTCCATATATTACTTGAGAGACAACGTGCACTTGCGCTTTGTTGCGTTAGCAATCCGTCATCGACGATGAGAGAGCGTCACCGTGGGCTCCTCATGAGTCGTTTAGAAGAAGAAAGCAAGAGGAGGGGGTTCTCACGAGAGAAGACAGAGAAAGAGTTTCAGGTCTTTTGTGTTTTTTTTCCTTGTCTTTTCTTTCTTTTCTCTTTCCCTTCTTTCTTCTTTTCTTTTTTTTTTCTACCCTTTTCTCTCTCCATACCACACCTTTCCCCTTTAAAAAAATAATAGTATTTTTTTTCTTTCTTTTGTGTAGTTTCCTTGAAGCCACATCAAATTCTTTTCTTCTTTTTTTTTTTTTGTCCTTTTCAAAATATACAAAAGTCCCATTTTTTTTTTCTTAAAACCAATTTTAATCCAGCACTTCTAATTTTCTTTCATTTATATTTCAATTAAATCTTTCTCCTCCATAAAAATTTCTCACAAAATTAGTCCAAATGTATATCTAAATGATAAAAGACCAAAATGGGTCTTATAAAGAGAGAGTTGGATTGTTAAGAAATTGAGTTGGCAACAAAAGGCGTTTAAGTATTGTTGGCTCAAATTTCAGTGGTGCTTAGTTGAGATAGTGGATAGTAGATGCCCAATAAGAGGACTCGAATTTGGTTTAACACTCAAGTGAGGTAGGCCAAGGAAATTTTACCCTCACTAGTAATTCAGCTTTAATGTACCAAAGAAAATTGTGTGCCAAAGGAATATCCTCTAATGCGAGAGTTGAGGCACACAAAACATATTTTTCAAAAGTTGGTATAGGTGACTAATGAGGCTATCCAAGGGGTTAGGACAAGGATGCAAGTTGTTTAGAGTAGGCAAATAGGTTATGCAAGTGACAGGCTCTAGGAATTAGAGTTCGACGTTGGCAACTTGTGTTTTTTTATGTAGCATTAGTGAAAGGAGTTATGCATGTTGTAAAGAGTTTTAGTTATATTAGACTATTTGAGATCTTGGGCACGTTGGTCTAACTGCCTATAGGTGGGCTTTGCCACCAATGTTGTATACACAACACAACATGTTTCATAAGCCATTGTTTAGAAAGTAAATCAATGACCCTTCTCATGTGTTGATTTTTCCACTGTCATCGCCATTTCCATATGATGTTGTTACCGTCATTGGCGTTTACGTCTGATGTCACTGCTGTCGTCATCGTCTGGTGTCTCCATCGCTTTCTATCTCCCATTCAGTATGTAGCTACCATCTCCATCTTAGCAATATGTAGTGCTAGTTTTGCACGATTTTTACTCTCTTCTATTGGTAATTTCAATCCCCATCTATATCTTTCATCTCTCTTCCAAATAAGTTATGCCAACTGACCTAAAAATTAGAACTCTCTGATGTAACAAAAGAGAAGTTGTTTTGATAGAACAATCTCTTCATATTTATAATTGTAGATTATGGTAGGTCTTGATGAGTTCTGCATATTTATAATTGTAGATTATAGTAGATCTTAATGAGTTCTTGAATTAAGTTATGCAAATGAAGACAATGAGTCATTAAATTATCTTATTAGCAACTATGAATGGTACTTTAAATTTACTTGGTATAAGAATCATCATATTTGTGAAAATTAAAGTTCTTAAAATTCTCTCATTGGCCAACCATCAATGACTTTGAATATACTTGGAATAAGAAAAGTCATATTGTAGGTTCGTTCTCCCTTTGTAGCTCTTTTCTCTTCTCTTTCTAAATCCTTACTATTTAATACAAATTGTCAACATAAACATAGCTCAACTGGCATAAAACATGTATTTTCGACCAACAGGTTAAGGGTTCGAATCTCCCACCCGACATATTGTTGAACTAAAAAACAAAAAAAACTATTTAATACAAATTCTCATATGAATTTAAAGTTTGAGGACAAAATAGGTATATGTTAAGGTGTTGAGGGCAAAATAGAGAGTTAAAGTTTCTCCTCAATAGCAATTTTTATATGTAGTATAGATATAGATGATCTGTAGTTCAACTTTTAAGGTCCTGTTTGATAACTATTTGATTTTTTGTTTTTGAAAACTAAGCCTATAAATACCACTCCCACCCATGGGTTTCCTTCTTTTGTTCTCTACTTTTTCCATATGTTTTCAAAAACCAAGCCAAGTTTTGAAAATTAAAAAAAAAAAAAGTTTTCAAAAACTTATTTTTTGTTTTTTAGAATTTGACTAAGAATTTAAATGTTTTTCTAAGAAAGTTAAATCTATTGTAAAAAAATGATGATAAAACAAACACAATTTTTAAAAACTAAATGGTTATCAAACGGACTATTATTGTAATATGATCGGAGCTACACGCAAATGCACATGATCAAAGTAATAAGAAACTGGAAGTACTCCAGAGTATCGTACCCAAGGGAATGAGTTTTAATAAAGTTTATTAAAAAGGCACAAAGTTGTTGACAATTTGCAACTTAAAGTAACCGTTAGTATAAAAAGGTTTGTGAGATGTTTTGACTCAAAGAAAAATTAATTGAAAAATAATGGAAATGAGGAAGGGATTCAAGATGCTAATGTCCTTTGGAAAGAAATGCAACAAGAAGACAATTGCAATCGTAGCTAACTCAAAAACTAAGTAAACTGAATTCAACTCCTATTCGACCTTCTATGAAGTATCTTTAGGAGGCTAAGTGATTAAACCTATATTTCTATGGCTAATCTAACTTAGATATATCTGCGCACAACTCTAGTGGTTTTGGAGTCTTGCCCTAGTCTAGGGTCGATGTTTCAAAACTTATGTCTAAGCCTTTTCCTCCATTGATTTTGCGATATTCGCTTCCCTTAACCCTTTCGGTATTAAGTTATAGCTTAGCAAGCAACACTAGATGGCCAACTAGGGTTTACCCAACATTGAACTCACCAAAAGCAAACAATAGTTCAAGTGTTAGCTAGATTGTTTTTGCTATTGAGCCTTACATCTTTCCTCTAGGGCATTCACAACTTGAATCCCTAAGGAAATTTAGCTATTCATAATAAAAATAACAAAAAAAAAGTGTGTTAAAACTAAAGATATTCATTAGTATGAAAGAGAGGTGAAGATGAAAAACAATTAGTAATTCAAATTGGATGACAATCCACTTTATCAAAAAGATTAATCTGGATTCCAAAAATCAAAAGAAATTTCAACTTCAATAAAAATATTACAAAAGAAAAGCTAACAGTAACTAAACCTCATAAGTTAAATGACAGAATGAAAATTATAGTATTTGAAGAATTTCGAAAGAACAAACTACACTAAAAACCCATTCCTCTAGGCTCAATCGAACAAGGACTTTGTTCTTAACCACCATCAACTTTTGTTGTGATGGGATTGAAGTAAAGTTTAGGAACTGAGATGTAGAAGAAATTACACAAAATCAGCAATAGAAAAAATGAAAATAAAAACTGCAGACTTCTTCAAAAACCCAAAACAGAGACGAGATTCTCTTTCAAAATCAAGCTCTCTCTCACGGTCTTCTTCTCCAAAATATATAGGGACTTCATGCTAGGGTTTCCCTCTTAGTTGATGGACAATCACAGCTAATTATCCAGCCGAATTCGTGGGTATATTCTCGCTCAAAATCCCTAGATTTGCATTTTTCCTTAATTTTCAGATTTGTCAAAATTGCAATTGCCATGCAATTGCATTGTTGTTGCATTTTGAAAAAAACCTGCATCAAAACATTAAGTGTTAATTTTCTTCTTCTTTTGTTCTCTTTTCTCAACTTACTTAATTTAAAGGTCTTCCAACAATAATGTCATTAAATTCAACTATTTTCCTAATTTTCATCTAATAATATGAATAAAATTCACAAGTAACTAAGTTTAAAGGCCAAATAATCCTCATGAATGAGAATTATCATAATACAAGAAATTTATAACGATTTAACAATACATCGTATAGCCATTTCAGTTGTTTAAAAAAAAACAACAGGTTTTAGGGAGGCCATTGACAGTTGTAATTTAATGGACCTAGGTTTTGAGGGGGATGCTTTTACTTGGACTAATCGAAACCAAAAATGAATGCTCATGTGGGAAAGATTGGATAGATTCCTTACAAATTCTAAAATGATAGATTTCTAGTCTTTGATTAGGGTCAAGAACCTTGGGTTTTATAGATCAGTTCATCGTCCCATCCTGGCCTCCTGGTTAGTTGACATAAACATGGTGCAGAGAAAGGATCAAAAAGGTCGAAGACCTTAAAGGTTTGAGGAGAGGTGGAGTAGTTGAGATGACTGTAAGGGGATTATTGGCAGAGTGTGGCTAAGAAGAAAGGTATAAACAGTAGGGAGTTCCAAGATAAGATTGAGCAATGTCTCCAGAGCTTGAAAACTTGGGATATGGACAGGTTGAACAGATCTCTGAAAGGAGCAATAAAAAAGAAAGAGATTGAAATAAAAAAGATAACAATTAGGAAGCAAGGCAACTGGAGACTTGATCTCATCAAAGTTGAAGAGGAGCTGGAGAGTTTACTTGAGGAAGAGGAGAGGCATTGGAAAATTAGATCCAAGGAGGCGTGGCTTAAGTGGGACGATCTCAATACGAGATGGTTTCATCACAAAGCCTCCCACAGAAGGAAAATCAATACTATTTTGGGCTTATACGATGAAAATGGGGTGTGAAGGGAGGAGGAAAGAGCTATTGATTGGCTAGGCACAAAGTACTTTAAAAAGCTCTTTGCTTCCGTGAATCTAAGCAACGAAGCTATCCAAAAGATCACGAATTGCATTGAGGCAAGAATTTCTACATCTCAAAACCATGACCTATCAAAGGAGTTCTCAAAGGAGAAAGTTGAGCTCGTGTTGAAGGAAATGCATCCTACAAAAGCGTCGGGGCCGGATGGTATACATGCCCTTTTTTATCAAAAGTATTGGGACATTGTGGGCACTGAAACGGTGAAGCTATGCCTTAATGTGCTCAATAGAGAGATGGATCTAGAGGCCCTTAATAAACTTACATATCCCTAATCCCCAAGTGTAAGAAACCAAAATTGATGTCAGAATTCAGACCAACCAGCTTGTGTAATGTGGTGTTCAAGATAATTGCTAAAATGATTGCTAATCGAATGAAGAAGGTGTTGGATGAGGTAATATCCCCTAATCAATCAGCTTTTGTTCCAAGCCGTCATATCACAGATAATGCTCTCATTGACTTTGAGTACTTCCATTCCCTAAAAAACAGAAGAAATGGTTCTTTAGGATGGGTGGCGTTGAAAACTGACATTAGCAAAGCTTACGACTGAGTGGAATGGAATTTTCTTCGTGAAGTCATGAGGAAGCTAGGGTTTGACCAAAAAAGGATTTCTTTGGTCATGAGATGCGTGGAGTCTGTCAACTTTGCTGTCCTCATGAATGGAAGTCCAGGCAAGCTATTCAAACCGACAAAAGGTCTGAGACAAGGCGATCCTCTTTCCCTTTACTTATTCCTCTTATGTGCGAAAGGACTTTTGGCGCGCCTGAACAGGGAAGTTACTCTAAACAGAATATCTAGAATTCAAATTAATAAATACTGTCCTAGTTTAACCCACTTGTTCTTTGTTGATGATAGTATTTTCTTCTTTAATGATTTTGTGCAGAAAAGCCAGGTTATAAGGGAGGTGCTCCATGATTACGAGTAAGCCTCCAGCCAATCCATAAATAGAGATAAATCCATGTTCATGGTTAGCACAAATGTGGACAAGGATAACATTCAAAGACTCCAATCTTGTTTAGAGGTGAAACATGGTGAAGCTTTTGGTTTGTATCTTGGACTCTCGTACCAAAATGCCCGCAGTACAGTGCAAATCTTCCAAGAGGTGGAGAGTAGGGTGTGGAAGGTCATCTAAGGGTGGAAAGAACACTTTTTCTCAGCCGGAGGGAAGAAAGTTCTCATTAAGGATGTGGCTCAGGCAATCCCAAGTTATACTATGAGTTGTTTCCAGCTGCTTGACAAGTATGTAAGGATTTGAGTTCCATGTGTAGAAATTTTTGGTGGGGCTCTTCGAATGCAAAAAAGAAAATTCATTGGATGAGTTGTGATTGGCTGTGTAGTGGAAAAATAGAGGGTGGGCTGGGTTTTAGGGACTTTAAAGTTTTTAACCAAGCCATGCTGGCTAAACATAGTTGGGTTCTCGTAAGAAATCCTAATAGCCTATTGGGGAAGATTTTGAAAGGAAGATATTTTAGAGATGGTAACTTTCTTAATGCTGAGCTCAGTCCGAACCCATCTCTCATATATAGAAGTTTTCTTTGGGGGCGCGATCTTTTTCGAAAAGGATATAAGTGGAAAATTGGTAATGGGCAACATGTCTACATCTCATAGGACCCTTGGATCCCTAATTCGGGCAACTTCAAACCCTGTTGGATCCATGAGTCGTTTAGAGGAAAACGGGTGGCCAACCTGTTATCTCATGAGGGTGGCTGGAATGAAGCACGAGTCAATGAAGCCTTTCTCCCTCACGATGCAGCTAAAATTCTCAATATTCCTGTGGGGGGCGAGAAGGGAGGATGAAATCCTCTGGAACCATGACAAGAAAGGGAAATTTTGGGTAAAAAGTGTTTACTACTTAGGATTTTCTCTTTCTCGATCTTTGTTGGCCTCGCAATCTAATGCGATAGATTTAAATTGTTCATGGAAGGATTTTTGGAAGGTGGATATCATGCCTAATATTAAACTTACATGCTAGCGAATTATAAATGATATCATTCCTTCTGCCTATAACTTACGTAACAAAGGAATTTGTGTTGATGAATAGTGCTCTTTTTACAAGAACTATATTGAATCAACTCCTCACCTGATGTGGGAGTGTAAGTACTCCAAGAGAGTATGGGAACACTTCTTTCCTGCTTATGAGCTCGTCTCTTCTATGGGTAGGGGCAGGTGGAGCACCTGGGGATTATTGGGAGTGCATAAGGAAAAAAGGGCACGAGGTAGAGCTTGGAGGAATGCATTTGGTGCTGTGGAGCTTGTGGATTCAAAGGAACAAAGTCTGATTCAACTCAGAGAAGTTATCTGTTAACGACCTAATTATGCAGGTTGACTCGGCTTTGCACCTTTACCAAAAACGCCTAGGGGATATAAGGCCTCCAGTTTCTCCATCTTCCAAGGGAGGCTAGAAGCCATTGGGATCAGATGCTTGGAAGCTTGATGCCGGTGCAGCCTGGTCTAGTAAGCTGAACTAATGTTGGGTGGGATGGATCATTAGAGATATGATCGGGCAGCCGCTGATTGAAGGGTGCAAATTTATAACTCAGAACTGACCGATCAAAACGCTTGAAGCTTTAGCAATCTTGGAGGGCCTGAAGGAAGTCCTTTCTTGGAGAAAGGAGCAGCTGCCGACTTTGATCGTGGAAACTGATTCAAGGGAGGTTGCCTCTCTTTTAAATGAAGTCCTTTCTTGGATATAGACTTATCTGAAACATCATTTTGTGTGGAGGATATTCTTATGCTTGCTAAGGGTATCCGTTCTATTCTTTTTTATAATATTCCTAGAGAGGAGAACAAGGCTGCCCATGAGCTAGTGGCATTGACATCTTCTTTTGGGTGTTATTTGATATGGAAATATCGTTTTTTAGAGAACATTGGACGAAAAGGGGTTTGTAGTTGGGTGGTTGGTGCTTAATATATCTCCAGTTTCAAAAAAGAAAATAAAACAACACGCCGCGACCCCTCTCTCTCACTGTTCACTCGGCTCCTCCTCCATTTCGCCGCCCCCCCGCCTTCTCCACCGTACAGTCCGCAGTCGCCGTTTCTTTCTGCTGTACCGCAGCCGTCTCTTTCCGCTCTGGCCTTCCCGCCGCTTTCTCTCTCCCGTCCAGTGCCGCCGCCGCCGTCTCTCTTCACTCGGGTGAGGGCTGGCATTGTGTAGAAGTTTGTCTGAGTTGAAGGACTACTGCTATGGCCATCGACTGCCTCATTCTTGGTAATCCACTAGCTTTTCCATATGTATTCTTTCTCTAATTACGTTTTCCAACTTTGTTCTTATTCTTTATCTTCTTTTAGGCGCTGGGCAAGAAGTTGGGAAGAGTTGTGTGGTCGTCACAATCAATGGAAAGCGAATTATGTTTGATTGCGGAATGCACATGGGCTATCTCGACCATCGTCGATATCCCGATTTCTCTCGCATCTCTGCTTCTCGCGATTACAATACTGCTCTCTCTTGTGTTATCATCACACACTTGTACGTAATCTTTTGTTGTTATCAACAAATCTCTGTTACATTACATTACAATGCTGTGTTTTTATTTGTTGTTTCCCTGCTATTTTGCAGTCACTTGGACCATATAGGTGCTCTTCCATACTTCACTGAAGTTTGCGGTTATAATGGACCCATTTACATGACGGTACAATTCATCTAATACCCATGCTTATAAGTGTTGTTTATCTTTTTGGTTTTACCATGGTTCTTGTTAGATTGTTTTTGAAGAGGTAAAGAATTCTGCATTTGTTTTTTGTATGAAGCCGTCCACTAAAGGGAAAAAAAAAGGAATGTTATAAGTACAGACAAAATATCGTTGGAAAAATTTTGAAATCATGCATTGCTTTCTTTTGTAGGTCTAAATTCAAAGATACAAAAAAACTTTGGACTCTTTAGTCCTACAACGAAAGTTTATTGTCAATTCTGTTTTTTACATGTTAATATTGGTACTGAAGCTGTCTCTTTACTTACCTGCGGCTGCAGTATCCAACAATGGCATTGGCTCCTTTAATGTTGGAAGACTACCGAAAAGTGATGGTTGATCGAAGGGGTGAAGCAGAGCAATTTACCAATGATCATATTATGGAGTGCATGAAAAAAGGTAACTGAATTATGTCAAGAACTTCAGTAGTATGCAACTAGTCTCTCTTGGTTGGAAATGCGATTGTTTAGGTGACAAAAGTATAAGCTATCTCTATTTTTTAAAATGGTTGAAACATCAAAGCGCCATGGTCCACCAAGGAGGATATTACATAGGTCCATGTTGATTACCTCACATACAATGTGGGTATTACAACTATGTTGTGATAATTACTTCATTTTGCTTTCTTTACTCATCCAATTTTGCAGGGTTCTAGGTGGGGTTTCCTTTTTTTAACTCCAATGCCTTCACCAATGTAGATACTATGCTCTCACAACTTTTGCTCTCAATGATAATGTCACATACCGTATTAAGTTGTATGGTAACTAAAGTTAGACTTAGCTCTCTCTAGGGGTATGATTTTTGTCCTTGGTTTATTTGGACTTGCTTTGTATCTTTTCTCTGATTCCAAATACTATAGGATTTGGACTTCTTGTGCAACTCTCATTTTTGCATTTATTTCTCTATAAAATGAAACTTGTTCTTTTTTTTTTTTTTTGCTTGTTTTCTTTCTACCTAACTAACATATTGTAGAAAGAGAAAACTTTAACTGAATATGGAAAAATGCTATTTATGAGATCCTCACCCTTCGTGCTCAACCACTTGTTCATCATGTATGTTTGTACCCATTTGCTTCATTTGATGATTGTACTTGCTCAGATTGAGTTTTAGACTGCATTATTGGTAGTTGTGTATGGCTTAACAATTAAGTTTCTGTGGGTACCTTTTTCTTTATGTATTTGACATACATCAATTGTTGTGCCATTATTTTTCTTCTGTATCTTAAGATTTTCCGTCATTGATTTTGATTCACTTGCAGTTGTACCTGTGGATTTGAAGCAGACTATACAGGTTGATGAAGATCTTCAAATTCGTGCTTACTATGCTGGACATGTAAAGCCTGGTTTGATATATTTAGTATTCTTATTTTGCATCTATAGCTTCTTTTAGAGCTGGCTGACAATCTTCCTCATGGGTGGTAGACATGTCCTAGGTGTTTTTGCTAAAATTCATCCTTGTTTCATTACTAAACTCAACTTTCATATTGTTTTTAAGCCTTTCTCTCTCTTTGTTTTTACACGACAATATATACACTAATGTACATGCTATAAGTATAACAGTAACTACAGCAACCTTTTAATTAACGTAGGTTGGAGGGGATTTTTGTAACCTCCTTGGTAGATGACATCCCTTCCCTCCGGCCTTAGCTGTATACACTTTTTGGTTTTAATTAATAGTATTCTCTCTCTTTTTTTTTTTTTGATAGAAATGATAATTGTATAAGAGAAGGCCAATCCAAGGGCCACGAAAAACAACCTAAGGGCTGGGTAGAGAGAACTCCCGCCCAAAAACTAACGAATGAGTGCCTTCCAATCGTTTATAATGAGAAGAAGGCTGTAATTACAAGATATTATAATGACAGAAAGAATTTTCAAATGCATAAGCTTTAAAATTCTCCTGTATTTCAATTTGAAATTGGTCAATTATGATTTTGTTTTTGTTTTTCTCTGCTGGTTTCTTTTTTTGGGTTTTTATTTCTCTTCCATTTTTTTTAAGTTGGCATGCAAATCTGGAGGCTTAATGAACTATTTCAAATCAAACAAAATGCATAATTCTGAAGTCTTTGCATTCTCTTGACTTCTATTTTCTTTTCTAGAATATTTTTGTAGGTGAATGTGAGTTCATATGTTGGACATAGGTTATTTATATAACAAGAAGTTAATAGACGTATATGAGAGGGATTTTTTTTTTATTATTATTTTTTTATTTTTATAAGGACGTAAATGAGAGAAAGAACATTGCTAAGGATGTGGTAGTCTGAGTTTGACATATCAATATACAAAATTCCATCTGATGTGACAATCAGGTGATAGTTTGAATAAGAAATTGTAACTTATGGCTTTTTGGTGCTTTATAAATGGATTTTTTTTTATAGGAAACAAAAACCATTTCATTGATGTATGATATAGAAACAAAAAAGTCCTATCGGGCAATAATTACAAAAAACTCCTCCACTGAGCAATGACAGTTGTCAAACTATAATTACAAAAGGGAGGAAAATTTTTACTCCAAGATATAGCAAGATAGATAGTAGAATCAATAAAGGAACCAATGTTTTGTTGCCTATCTGTGAAGATTCGGACATTTCTTTCCAACCATAAATTCCATAAGAAAACATAGACAATTGTGCCATAGAATCTTCTTCTCCTTCTTGAAAGGGTGGCCAATGATGGTGTAATTGAGTAATGTATAAATATCACCTGAACGAGCAATATACCAGCAAAAAGCTTGTTGTATGTAGTTCCAAAAAGTGTGTGCAAAGGGGCAGTCACTAAAAAGATGAACTTGGGATTCGTTACTCCTTAAACAAAGGTGACAACAACTGGGAGAGATGGTAATCCAAGGGGATTTCCTCTAAAGCTTATCAAAGGTGTTAATACAAGCATAGCTAAGCTCCCAAACAAAGAATTTGACTTTTTTGGGAGAGCAACCTGTCCATAATTGGGAGTAAAAATCATAATTCATCAATTTGCTAGTAGATGCAAGAATTCTAGTTAGTGTGCTTGTGGAAAACAATCCATTCTTTTCTAGAGTCTAAACCCATCTGTCTTCTTGTAGAGTGAAGTTAAAGGATGATAAAAGATTCGATAGTGAAGCCCATTTGTGAATTTCCGAATTAGGATTCCACATATCAACAATGGCAACCTCTTTTCTTTGGGACAAGAGAAAAAGAGATGGATAACTTGTTTGAAAGTTTTGAGGTCCCAACTAAACATCTTTCCAAAAAAGGTCTTGTCACCAAGCCCAACACTTGAACTAATGTTGCTGTAAATCAGCTGCTGTAATTTAACAATGGTTTTCCAAGGACCATTGGATGAATGCAATGAGTAACTCCCCGGTTTTAGCTGCTGTAAACTTTGATGCAACGATTCTTCTCCAAAGGGCATCTTTTTCATGATAAAAAAGCCAAATCCATTTAGCCATAGGGAGATATTTTTCATATGAATATTGAAAATCCCCAAACATCCCTCTTCAATAGGGGCTTGTATAGATGACCAATTGAGAAGGTGTCTGCCCTTCTTTTCAGTACCACCTCGCCAGAGAAAAAGTCTGTATAATTTTTCTATGGATTTTGTAATCTTGCTAGGGGCAAGATATAAGGAGAAGTAGTAAATTGGTAAATTTGCTAGTGTAGCTTGTATGAGAGTAAGTCTTCCTCCCTTGGAAGTATGTGATGCTCCCCAAGAATGCAGACGATTCTCCACTTTTTCAATAATAGGAGTCCAAAATGAAATGTTGCGAGAATGTCCATTAAGGGGTAACCCCAAATAATTGGTTGGCCAACAACCAAGTTTACAACCAAAATGAGAAGCCAGATGACCAGCTTGCTGTAAATCAATTCCAATGCCCAAAAATTTTGTTTTGTTGCAATTTATTTTTAGGCCTGAAGCATCCTCAAACTTGTGAATAATTTTGAAAAGATTAATAAGATGAGATTCCTTTGATGAGGAGAAAAGAATGGTGTCATCCGCAAATTGGAGGTGGGTAATGGAAATTGCTTGTGTGCCCGACCCAACATGGATGCCTTTAATCATTTCAGTCGAAAGGAGCAATCTGCTCATGCAGTCAACAACTAGGATGAAGAGAAATGGTGATAATGGATCTCCTTGACGAAGTCCTCTAGTTGCTTGAATTTTGCCACTAGGTTTGCCGTTAATGATAATGGAGTAGTTTGTCAATGAGATGCAACCCCTAATCCATTTCCTCCAAAATTGACCAAAGCCCTTAGCTCGAAGAATGTCATCAAGGAAGTCCCAATCCACCATATCAAACGACGTCTCTATGTCGAGCTTTATGACAATGCCACTATTTTTTCTTCTAGTCCATTCATCAATGATTTCATTTTAGGCCCTTCTATGGATAAAAGGAGGGGGTTGTCGGCTATAGGCTGTGAATGAATGGGAACTTCAAAAAGATTGGAGATTTTGGGGAATCAATGGGTGTTAATAGTTGTGGTTGAACTATAGATGGTGATCCTTCCATTGATTGCAGACAAGGGGAAGAGCGATTGCCATCGGATTTTGATAGGTGAGACTCGGTGTTTGTGGAAAATTTGGTGCCAGTGAGAAGATGAGTTTTTTTGTTGTTTATAACAATGGGAATTTTGGTATCAAACCGGGGAGAGAGAAATGGTGTAGGGTCAACAATAGGGTGCTATACCACGTGATTTGATGTGGCTTGTTAAGTGGCTTTATCTTGCTGATAATTTGTCTTTTGTGGCTAGACAACAGAGGTAATTAATTCAGTTGATTGATGGATAGAAAGGTGGTGGGACTCGTTTTGAACTTGTTGTAAGACAAAAGGGATGGGCTGAATATTAGTATCAGATGGCAGTGGGGTAGGTTGATTGTGGGTCCCATTTTTATCCTGTTGAGAGTCAAAAGGAGCACATGGTGTTGTGTGGGATGAGGGAATAGGTGGGCCCCTTTTTTTTGTTGATAACTTGGACAATGGATCATTAATGGGTTCGGTCTGAAGCTTTTCAGAAGGTTCAGTGAGGGCTGCTTGATGGTATTGTTCAACAGTATTTTTCGGTGAAACAGGGACCTTCACATGGGTGGCACGTGACTTGCTTTTTCCGGTCGGCAGAGAAGGGATTTTTCCATGAACTCCGGCCATATATCTGATGGAGTAGTCTTCCATAAAGAAAGGGTCAATTTTTACCAAGATTTGTGCTGAAGGGGATGAAGGCAAATGAATTTCTGCGGGTAGAAAACCATGATAGTTCTCTTTCACCTTGATGCAAACTTCCATCAAGTCCATATGAGATAAAGTCTTGTTGGCTGTTTCCAAATACCCACCACATTCATCACCTATCTTTTTGATAGTTTCTATAGACCATTTGTCTAAGGGCAATCCACCATAAGAGAGTACCTTTGGTTCGCCAAGCATATTCTCAGCACTCCATGGATAAAAACGCACATGATATTTACCCACCTTATACCTTCCCTTGATGTTTGTTAAGACTCGCTCTTGTTCATTATCCTCATAAGAGAGCAAAACCTTGTCCGGCTGTAGAGGGCTAACAGAGGAGAAATTTGATAGTTTTTTCTGAAGGGCACGCATGATACTGTGCCCGTTATCTTGAAAATGCACCCTCTGTACAATGCGTGCAAATGAGAGGAATAAAGTCGCAAATTGTGGGGAGGAAATTCCTTTATCAACGATTTTTGATGGCTGATTGGTGTGGTTGGTGGGCTCATCAAGGCTCCTTTCCCATGCATCCTTGTAACTTGATACCTCATTAATAACTATTGGCTTTAAATGGGTGAAGGAGTTAATGATAGATATAAAGCTTCTCTAACCTTTCCTTTCCTCACCTATTGGAAGAATGAGCTTGTTTAGGCCTCCATTTGCTCCGATCTTTGCTATTTCAGCACAATGCCCCTTTTTGTTTGTTATTTTCTCAACCCAAATAGCATTCTCCTCAACCCTCATTTCATTGAAGAACTTCTGAGACAAAGGAAGATCACACAACCTAGTGAAACAAGCAAGGAACCATGACAGGGACTCTTTGGCAAAGGTGAGGGAAAAGCTTCGGTTGTTTGTGGCTTCTGTAATTCGGAAAATGTTGGTTTTCTTGGGCTCATCTTATATGGAAAAAGTCTTTCGCTCAATCTTGAAGGAAAGGTTTGATGTCGGCATCTTTCATAGCAGGGTTGTGCACAAGAAGTCGATTAGAAGGGTATATACTTTTTCATTCATTTGGTTTCCCTCCTTTATCATTGCACTGGAAAATTTTTTACATATTCATTTTTTTTATATCAGATATGGGCATGCATGAATCCAGTTATTAGTTGATTGCTGTGTATATGCATCCATATATCAATCTTCTATTTTGCAAATTGTGGACCCCTATACTGTGTCGTTCCTTTATCCCCAGTTTAAATAGCGCAAGGCATACTCTAAGGCGACAAGTCTCCTGATCGCCTGAAGGCGAGAGGCGACAAAAAAACGTTGTCTGAGTGAAGCAACGTGCACTTAATAAAATACTAAATAAATATTATATATAACTATTTTATAGGTAAAAAATAATAAATAATTAATTCTAAAAACATGAAAATATGAACAAAACTAATTGATATTTGAATAAAATTAGAAAAAAGTAGAGATACTCAATAAAAATAGTTGTGAGTTTTTTTGTAATATGGTAAAAACACGGTTTTACAAGCCTATGACTAAAAATTAAACAAAAGAAGCTTCAAAAAATGCCATCTGTTAGTCATGGAAGAAAATAATGCTAAGAAGTAAATTTATTAGAGGAGAGATTTGCCATCTATCATGATTGCATGCAGCATGCAACATGTAGCTTTAATGCATCTCACTTTTCTTCTTTTTATTCTTCTGTCTCTTCCACTTATTCTTTCTTCAACTCTTCTTCTTCTTCGTATCATTCGTCTTCATTTTTCTCTTCTTTTTATTCTTCTTCTTAAAGCTTCTTCTGGACTTTTCTTATTCTTCATCTTTGTTTTGTCATATTCCTTCTCCCAACTCTTCCATTTCTCATGTTAATAGATTTTTTTTTTAATAAGAGACATAAAAACACTTCATTAAGAAAAGAATCGCCCATGTTAATAGGCGCTCGCTTCACTTTGTGGCGATGGCAAAAAAGGCAAGAAATGGTGCACCAAGGCGAGTGCCAGGCACTCGCCTTGGTTACCTTCAAGGCACTAAGGCCTCACCTCACCTCACCTCGCCTCTTTCCGTAGGCGAGCGCCTGTGATCGCCTCAAAAAACACATAATCCACCAGCATCTGACACATGAATTATAGCCTAGAGTTGTAAACTTAGTTCTTAATGTTGCTGTGTCTTTGGTCTACTGTTGGTGCTTACTTGACTTCTGCTCAAAGCTTTTTCTTATTGCTTTCCATGAGCTTTCTCCATCAACACTTCAACAGTAAATGTGGAATGTGCATATTTATATTTTTATCATGTTTTTAAGGTTTTAGGAGCTGCCATGTTTTATGCTAAAGTTGGAGATGCTGCTATGGTATACACAGGAGACTATAATATGACACCTGATAGACATCTTGGAGCAGCTCAAATCGATCGCATTCAATTAGACCTTCTTATAACAGAGTAAGAAGTACAAGACGATATTTTACATGTTGTAGTGTTGGTTATACACTGTTTAAACTTAAGCTATCCAAAACAATTTATCTTCCGACTCTTGATTTTCCTCTCTCCCAGAGGAAAGCTATATAGTAACATTAAATCCATTATCTAATTTTGGCAAGAAAGTAATGGTTTCAATTTTGATCTTCTAAGCGTAGCTTAACTAGTTTAAGGTATTATATATCTGTCATTCTCAAATATCTCCCACATTGTTGAACTCAAAAAATAGGGGCAGAGGAACCTTTTGTACTTATAGAGAACATGGGTGATGGACATTTTAAATAATCCCCAGGGCACATCAAAATAAAAGAAATTAAATGACCATTAAGGAAAGAAGAATAATTTAATAAAACCATACACCTATGACCAATTCGCATGTTGTACAGAAAAAGAATGATGGTCGTAATGAAGTATGCTACGTCAAATGAGTTGAGACTGTACTTAAAATAAATGGGTTTTAATACTCCCATTAAGTTGGGTTGTCAATGTTGATTAAATTCAACTGGTCCTGATGTAGCCTGTATCTTAAAGGCTTGGAATTTGTTTTACTTTTAGGCTTTTGTTTGTATTTGCCAATTGATGATTTAGTTAGTAGTTAGTTAGGAATTAGTTTGACGGTTTGCAAAGTAGTTTGAAGAACTAGCCGTTGGTTTGGTAGGTTGTTTGTTGGATTTATAGCCATTGGAGGGGGTTGACTTGTAGAACTAGTATAAATACTCTGTTCCTTTTTTCTTAAGAGGCTAAAAAAAGATAAAGGATTTTTCTTCTATTTGGTTTGCACCAAATTGGTATCAGAGCTCCTACATCCTTGGGCTTGATGGCTGGGAAGGGTTTAGTTCATTCCTGTAGGGGGCGAGAAGTGACTCCCCAACCAAATCCACTTGAAGTTCTTATTCCAAAGGCAACAACCTTGTCAGTCTAAGAAGCACGGACATGGACACAGGACATGGATACGACACGACACAACAATATGTCAATTTCTAAAAAACTAAGACACGGCCACGTTGGGGATACGAGTTTATTATTATTATTATTATTTTTTAGGATATATGTGTATTTAAGAAGAAAAAAATTACTTTTAAACCATGAATAAGCCGGCGACAAAGAGGATGTACGATGGTGAACAAGGTTGGCGGTGAGCAGAGCATGTCGATAAGTTGGCGTGTGGGTGGCTTCTTTGTGTTTGACGATTTGAAGGGAGGAGGGAAATGAAGACTTATTAGGCTGTTAGGGTTTGATTTTTACAATTTAGTATTTTATTGTCTTTTTGTGTTTTTGTTTTCTGAATAAAATTTAACTTCTTTGGGCCAGAAAAAGGTCCAGCCTCAAAATAAACATGCTGGAGCTTCTTTTTTGTTTAAAAATTTTTCCTGTGTCCATGGCATGGCCCAAGCGTGTCCGAAAAAAAGACACGTAAATAGCGTGTCGGACATGTGTATGGAGCGTGTCCGGACGTATCCATATTTGACACATGTCTGACACGGACACTCGACCTAAAATTAAGTGTCCGTGCTTCATAGTTGTCAGTTGAAGGCTCCTTAGGGGACTTACGAACAAGTGTCGAAGACATTCAACGAATCTTGGGTACAATGGCGATACAATTAGAACAACCTTCAGTACAACCACCTGTCCAACAATTACAAGAAATCCGTGAAGCAAGATTCAGGGTTAACAATCAAGAAGAGTTCAATAACTGTGCAAGAAACCATCCAAGGCTGCAATCATATTCTCCAGACGAGGCAAGGGCAACAACAAATCCTGTTCAGGCACCATGAATTCAAGAACCTCAAATTGGGACCAAGGTTCTGAATTCTCAAGTGAAGAAGAAGATTTTGTGCAAAGGTTTTTGGGAGAAAGAAGAAAATGAAAGAGGCTTACAAAATCAAGAACAAGGCAATCCAAATATCGACTACACGGTGAAAATTGATCTTCCTACCTTTAGTGGCAAAATCGATTTGGAAGCCTTTCTTGATTGGATCAAGAATGCAGAGATCTTCTTCGACTACATTGACACTCCAGAGGAGAAGGTTAAGTTGGTAGCTTTGAAGTTAAGAGCTGGAGCTTCGGCTTGGCGGGAACAACTCCAAGTGAATTGAAGACAAGCTGGGAAAAGGCCAATCTGTAATTGGCAGAGAATGTTAAGGTTAATGAAAGATTGTTTTCTACCAAGAAATTATGAACAGCTCCTATACCGAAAATACCAAAAATTCCAACAAGGAGATCGTAGTTTGGCTGAGTATACAGAAGAATTTCATCGATGAGAATTACCAAATTGCAAGATTTGTGGATGGGCTATGTGAGGAAATTCAAGGCCAATTGAATCTTCAACTGATTGGTTTTCTTATGGATGCCATAAACATGGCCACTAAGGTAGAGCAAAAGATTGAAAAACAGACCGCAAAAATTGACCTCAAGGTGAACCATGTGAGACAAACAGTCTAATAGCTTCTGCAAGAACACCACTGAGGTTTCACGACCACTTCAAGTGGGAAGCTTGTCCCAACTCAACTGTCCAAAAGGTAAAGAAGATAAACCTTCAAGAAGTTACCAAGCTATGAAGCGTCAAGAGGGAGTAGCCAAGAAGGGCCAAAATCAATGTACAAGACCCACCTTGGGGAAGTTTTGGGTTTTATCTTGGTATAGAAATGTCTCTCCCTCTTGAAACCATGTTAAGCACTCTTATCTTCAAGTGGGAAGTTTTTTGTAACTTCATTGGATGAGATCCTTTTCCCTATTTTTGTATAATTTCATATCATCAATGAAATTGTTTCCTATCAAAAAAAAGGAAAAAAAATGGTCATAGTTTATTAATTGTTTCCACTGTCTTTCTTATTTCTACTAAACCTTGTTTATGGTCTCCTAGTTTAACATAGGAGAGTTTTCTGTTCCTGATGCTTTTTCATATGTACCTCAGCATGTGTGTTCACTGCAAAATATTTCTATTCTTAATCTTCCAATGTTTGTTTTCTGCAGGTCTACATATGCAACAACCATCCGTGATTCTAAATATGGCCGTGAGAGAGAATTTCTTAAAGCTGTATGTATAAATCAAATTGTTAAAATATTAAATCTAGATTGACCTTTTCTGCACCTTCAATATTTTCAATTGTAAATTGGATAAGCTGGTTTTTTATTCGTCATTATGCGTACTGGCATATAAATAATTCAGGAGCCAGGAGGACATAATTAAAGTTTACCGAAGTCGTCATCCTGTCCTAATTCCGACATGGCATATTGTTGATATTAGGGATAGACTTCAGAATGCTACATTTTCTGTCCCTGGTTTGAAGAAAACAAAATCTTCTATTCTTTTGTAGGGTTTATTTTGTGATGGTTCAAGACCGTAGTTTGGTTGACACCTATACTGTTTTGTATAGGGTATTACAATTTTTCATTTGATTATTTGTGTAGGGTATTGCATGTGAGAATTGTAGACTCACTAATCATAGTTAGCCATGAGCCTTGAGCCCAATTGTCCTGATCCGTTCCATGGAGAAGCGAATGGCTTGGAGGAGCCTCAACTAGAGGACCCTTCGACTTATCTTCTTCTGATTTTCCCATGGTTGACGAAACATTGTATGTGTATTATGTCGATGCCCCTGCCAATTACACAAAAGAATTCCACTGCTACGAAGAAGGTGAACAAATGGATTAGAGAGGTGCAAAATTTACATTCATCAATCAACTATGGTAAGGCCTCCAATAGCCGTGGTACCAATGGGTCACCCAACGTCAAATGATTATTATTTCATGGACTGTGGGGGTGGGTTGGTCCTCTTTAGATGCAGAAGGAGCATTGGGTGGTATTATTATAATGTAGAATGATCCATCTTGTAAAATCATGGAGGTGGTTGAAGGTACATACACACTCTCTCTCAATCTCTTATTGGCTGACAGCTTTAGTTTGTCGATTACAGGGGATATATGGACCTAATCAATCAAAGCATTGGCCAACTTACTGGCAAGAGCTCACAGATTTATCTGCTCTTTGTGAACCAAATTGGGTTATGGGGGGTGGTCTTAATATAATCAGATGGGCAAAGGAATAACCCATAAAAGATGTATGAGGCATTTCACCAGATTTATTGACAAACATCTCTTGTCGACACCCCCCTCCAAAATGGTCGTTTCACTTGGTCGAGTAAGCGTGATTCAAGACTCTAACCCTCATAAATAGATTTCTAGTATCTGAAAACTAGATCAACAAGTTTATCAGTGCATCTGCTAGGCAACTTCATAGGATCATATTTGATCACTATCCCATCTCGCTATCTTTGGGTAAGGAAAATTGGGGTCCTACCCCCGTCAAATTCGTAAATTGCTGGCTGTCTCATCACACTTTTGAACCCTTGTTAAAATACTGGTGGGTTAATAATCCTTCTCATGAATGGGCGAGGCATGCATTTATTCAAAAGCTCAAAAGCTTCAAAAAGGTGATTAAAGAGTGGAATGCTACCACCTTCGGCCATATGGCTGATCAAGCATCAAATTGATGAACTAGAAGAAAACGACAACCTTGACTTTATCTCCTTGCAAAGAAGAGTGAATATCAAATTGGATCTCCTTACACTAGCTTCCAAGGAAGAATCTCTTTGGAGACAGTGGTGCAAATCAAAGTGGCTGGTTGAAGGGGATGAAAACTTTGTCTTTTTCCATAGAGTTGTGGCATCTAAAGGAAGGAAGAACACCATTATTGAAATTCTATCCAGAGCAGTCAAGAGCTTCATGGATGACAAGGGGATTTAATTGGAATTTGTTGCCTTCTATCAGAATTTGTTCACATATAGTTGTTTTCAGCCTCTCAGATTGGAGCCCTATTTCAGATGAACAAAAGACTGCACTCAAGATTGGAGATCCCATTTACAGAGGAGGAAATTCTTAGAGCGGTGAATGATTTGGGATCCAACAAATCGCTGGGGCTAGATGCATTCACGGGTGAGTTCTTTAAAAAATCGTGGCACACTCTCAAAGAAGACATAAAAGGTTTGTTCAACGATTTTTTCACGAATGTTATCATCAATGCTAGCCTAAATGAAATGCACATTTGTCTCATTCGAAAGAAGTTGGATGCTATATCAGTGGGAGATTATAAGGCCCATAAGCCTCACTTCATGCCTTTACATGATCATTGCTAGGGTTCTTTTTGAAAGACTGAAGAAAGTATTGCCTTACACCGTTTCTGAATGACAATTGGCATTTGTGTCGGACCTACAAATTCTTGATATTTCTCTAATTGCGAATGAGCTTATTGATGAGTGGAATAAGGGAATTGCCATTAAATTTGGCATTGAAAATGCATAGGATAAAGTTGATTGGGACTTTCTCGATGAAATCCTTCGTGTTATGGGCTTTGGCTATATGTGGTGTAGATGGATCAAAGGTTGCATATCATCCGCTAATTTCTCCATTATCATTAACGAAAAGCCTAGGGGAAAGATTCATGCTTCTAGAGGTCTTCATCAAGGGGACCCATTATCTCCTTTTCTCTTCATCTTGGTGGTTGATTGCCTTAGTTGAATGCTTTCACTTGCTGAAAAATTGAAAATCAACGGTTGATTAGAGGTTTCTCTTTGGGTAAAGCTCCACACACTGTCTCTATAAACCACCTCCAATTTGCAGATGATACAATTCTCTATTGATAACACGAATTGGTTCATCTTGGTAACCTTTTTCACACTATCAAAGCTTTTGAAGATGCATCTGGCCTCAATATCAATGCACACAAATAAGAATTTTTCGGTTTGAATATTGTTTCACAGCTTGCATATGATCTTGCATCAAATTCAGATTGCAAATTGGGGAGTTGGCCGAGCTCATACTTAGGCCTTCCTCTCAATGGAAAGCCAAAATCCACAACCTTTTGGGATCCAATTGTTGAAAAAGTGGAAAAAAGGTTGCAGTCATTGGGTCCGGGCCTTGGGGCAGGCGCGGGTGCTCCCGAGTATAGGGGAGCAAAGCTCTGACTCTCGGTTATCCAAAAAAAAAAATGTTGTAGTCATGGGCTCAAATTGCATATCAAAAGGGGGTAGGCTGACACTCATTCAAGCATCTCTATCAAACCTCTCTGTTAAAATCGAATGAGCCTTCTCCTCTAGGCTATTCCACTCATTGTCATCTACATCCACTTTCTTCGGTTTTCCAGATAGCGGTGCCCATAGCCCCTGCTGCTTTAGCAGGGATCGCATCTTGATCTGCCATAGACCGAAATTGTTTCTCCTGGTGAATTTGTCGATTTTCACGTTCACAACATACATCTTTGTTTGTCAAAAAAAAACCCTAACAACCACGGCTCTGATACCAGTTTGTTAAAACAAAAGCAGATGACAAACAAGAAACGCAGAAAATATAAAGCGACACACAAGTTTACGCGGTTCACTAACAGTGTGTTAGCTACGTCCACGGGCAGAGGGAGAGAGAATTTTTATTATTAGCGAGACCCCATACTTGTTCATTTGGAGCACCGGATAACAGATTCAAGGCATTTCTACACTTTCCATTTACTTTCTATCACTTTTTCTCATTCCAACTAAAATGGCAGAAACTATTGAAAGGCTTTTCAAGAATTTCCTATTGAAGGGAGGGTAATAAAGCTTGTTCAGGCTTTCATCCTTTAAATTGGGCCACGGTTAAAAAGTTGATTGATATCAAAATCAGGAATAGAGCTCTCCCAGCCAAATGGTTTTGGCGCTTTCACAAAGAAAAACAAGCTTTGTGGAGGAAAATTATTGCTACAAAATATGGAGTAGACCACCTTGACCAACAACTGGGTACAAATTATATTGGTGTTTCATAGGGTCCTTGGCGGTTCATTGACAAGCAGGGGGACTTAACCATGAAAACATCACTTCAAAGGTGGGAAAAGAAGATTAGACCTATTTTTGGAAGAAACCTTGGTTGGGAATGAAATCATTCAAAGAAGTTTGTCCAAATCTCTTCTCCCTCCCCCTTGATAAAGACTCTTTGGTTGCAAATTATTGGATCTCTGAAAATAGCTCTTGGAACCTCTCCCTTAGAAGGAATCTTAAGGAGGAAGAAATTGATGAATGGGCTAGACTTTTCTTTGATGCTCTCCCATTTTGTTCCAACTGAGACAGAAGATTATTGGCTATGGAACCTTGAAAAGGATGGTAATTTCTCAGCGAAATCCTTATGGCTGAAGCTGGCGACTACCAACATTGTTGATTATCAAAATACTTACTATCACATTTGGAGAAGATCTCATACAAAGAAGGTGAAATTTTTTATTTGGGAGCTTAGTCACTCGTACATAAATACTCAAGATCGGCTGCAAAGGAGGCTCCCATGACTTTGTATCTCCCTAAATTGCTGGCCTCTATGCTGTAAGAATACTGAATCACAGATCCATATTATCAAGAACTACTCTTTTGCCAATGCCTTATTGGAACATGATGTTTGAAATTTTTGGGTGGTAGTAGCCTTGGTGGAAAAACTCAGCTCGGTTCATCTGGGGAATGATATTGACTGAATCCTTTGGACGGTGGAAGGATTGGGGAAGTATTCTAGCAATTTGGCATTCCAAAAACTCTCAAGTAAACCCACTAAGATCGACATGGCTATGACCAGCTTAATTTGGCGGCGTAAAAGCCCAAAGAAAGTTAAAATATTTCTTTGGTCCTTGGCTTTTCGAAGTCTAAATACCGATGCTAGGTTGCAATGAAAATTAAAAAATGGGTCTCTCTTGCCTTCAAGATGCAAATTATGCTTAAAGGATGGTGAGTCTATTGATCACCTATTTATCCTTTGTGATTTTGCCCATTGGGCGTGGAATTTCTTAGCCGGGCTGTTGGGTATTTCATTGTCTCCCTAAAAAAGTGGATGATTGGATCATGGAAGGATTGAACGCTTGGAATTTGAAAGGTTAAGCTATTGTGGTTGGCAGTTGTGCCTTCAAGGCTCTTTTGTGGCTTTTATGGAAGGAGAGAAATGCGAGAGCGTTCAAAGATAATTCCTTATGCTTCGATTTGTTTTTTTTTGTAATTATGTACAAAATACAGCCTTTTGGTGGATAGCCGTACACAAAAATTTCTTTTATAATTATAGTCTGTTGATGATTATTAATGATCGCAGGCTTTAATAAAGTAGTTGTCAGGAGGGGGTGCTCTCTACCCCCTGCCTTTAGGCTATATTTTCCTTTTTGATTGGAATATATCTCCTTTATATGTTTCTTATCTGGTGGTATACGGCCTTACCAGACGACAACCTCTCTTTTCTCTCTTATATCCTTGTTGGTCATTTATTTAAGAAGGAAAAGAAGATTCTTTGGCAAAACTTCAATAGAGCCTTTCTTTGGAGCATTTGGAATGAATGCAATGCACAGATTTTCACAGATAAGCATTCTGATTTTGACTCGATTATGGAACATTCTACATACTTAGCTCTTTTGTGGTGCAAATCAATTCCCCCCTTTTGTAATTACGACCTATCTTCCCTTATATCTTAGTGGAAGAGCTGATAAAACTTGATTTAATAGGACCTATCTATTCTTTTGTAATCATTTCATACCATCAATGATTTATGTTTCCTATAAAAAAAATAATAAAATCTTAATTTTCACCAATTGAAATGATCTGAAATAAGATATTTTTCCCGGATAATTTGATATAGGTTCATAATTGTGTGGCTAGTGGAGGGAAGGTCCTTATTCCTACTTTTGCACTTGGACGGGCTCAGGTACTTCACTGATTATTGTGTGTGGCTTTTAAATCTTTCACTGCAAGCTGCATCTTTCATGACCAATTTGCTCATTTTATATAATACTAATACAATTTTGTTATAAACTTTTCCATTATGAGCAGGAACTCTGTATCTTGTTGGATGACTATTGGGAGCGCATGAATCTAAAGGTTCCAATATACTTTTCAGCAGGTATTCTTCATCTTTGAATAATAAGTTCTCATTTCATCCTTATACTAGTTGTGTAAAATAAGAGAAATAATTTTTCTGTATGTATTATTAAGAGAAGAAACGTCTGCTTAAATAGAAGAAACACCCATTTACAAATGAAGAAATAATATTCTAGGAATATAATACAATAAATACTAATTAACTACAAAAGGAAATAACCAACACTCCCCCTCAAGCTGGTTTGAAGATATCTTCCATTGCCAGCTTGCTAATCATCTTGTCAAATTGTAACTTTGGGAGCCCTTTTGTTAATACGTCAGCAATTTACCCTGTCGTAGGTAGATATGGAATGCATATTACTCCTGCAGCAATCTTCTCCTTTATGAAATGTTTATCAACCTCGATGTGTTTCGTCCTATCATGAAGGATTGGATTGTGGGCAATGGAAATTGCTGCCTTATTGTCATAATAAATACGCATGGGCGCCTTTTGAGAGAATTTCAATTCTTCCAATAGTTTCTTTATCCATATATCCTCACAAATACCATGGGCTAAGGCCCTAAACTCAGCTTCAGCACTACTTCTGGCCACTTTACTTTGTTTTTTACTTTGCCAGGTAACTAGATTTCCTCCAACAAAGGAGTAATAACCAAAATTAGATCTTTTATCTGTGGTACTAGTTGCCCAATCAGCATCAGTGTAAACTTCAACATGTAGATGGTCATGCTTCTTAGATAGTATACCTTTTCCTGGAGTACCTTTCAAGTATCTTAGGATTCTATAAATGGCTTCAAAGTGAGTAGGTCCTGGAGCATGCATAAACTGACTTACCATACTAACTGTAAAAGCAATGTCAGGGCGTGTGTGAGACAAGTAAATGAGTCTTCCCATAAGTCTCTGATATTTTTCTCTGTCTTTTACCTTTTTTTTTGTTGCAGTTTGCAATTTTAAATTTGGCTCAATGGGAGTTTCTACTGTTCTACAACCAAATAATCCTGTCTCTTCAAGTAAGTCAATGATATACTTCCTTTGATTAACAAGAATACCATCTTTCGACCTAGCAAATTCCATTCTTAGGAAATACTTCAGGATTCTCAGGTCTTTGATTTGGAATTCATTAGCTAGTTTTTCCTTTAGGGTAGTCACTTCTTCCTCATCGTTCCCTATAAGAATAATGTCATCAACATATACTATTAAAACAACAATCTTGTCATTTTCAGTATGTTTATAGAAAATAGTATGATCTGCTTGACTTTGAAGAAATCCATAGCTCGTGACTGCTTTTCCAAAACGTTCAAACCATGCTCTAGGAGACTGTTTAGGCCGTAAAAAGATTTCTTTAACATGCATACTTTGTTAATCCCAAGATCTTCCTCAAAACCAGGTGGTAAGTTCATAAATACCTCTTCTTCAAGCTCCCCATTGAGAAAAGCATTCTTGACATCAAGTTGATAAAGAGGTCAATCTGCATTGACAGTAATAGATAACAGAACTCTAATGGAGTTAATTTTAGCAACTGGGGCAAACATTTCTTGATAATCAATTCCATAGGCTTGAGTGAAGCCTTAAGCACAAGTCTTGCTTTGTATCTTTCAACCAACGCTACCATCGATTTTGCACTTTATAGTAAACACTCATTTGCACCCTACTGTTTTCTTATCCTTTGGTAATTCTACAATGTCCCATGTGCAATTCTGTTTAAGAGCATTCATCTCCTCTATAATTGCTAACTTCCAATTCGAATCATCTAGAGCCTCATGTACATTCCTTGGAAGTTGGAACAAACAGATTGGTTATCTTAGAGTTAAAAGCTCTGACTATCAGATAGTCTATGGTAAGAAAGATAGTTTGCAATAGGATCTTTGGTGCAATTTCGAGTACCTTTCCTATGGGCTATTGGAATATCAAGATTAGGTATGTCAAATAAACGATCATAGATCGATGAAGAAATGGGATTAGAGGGTATGTTACCTGGATCTTCAAAATCATTCATTGAAGTATTAGATTGGTTTTGTGATAAGTCCATTGTCTGGTCCCGATCCTTTTGATTCAATGCCCTTCTAGTATAAACCTGAAGTTCAGGGTTTCGATCAGTTAGATCACTTTGTAGTGTTTCTCCCCCTGAAGAAGAATTTTCCATACTTGGCATTGAGAAACTAGAATTGGTAACATCAGAGCTAATGATGTTAGGAAGAGGAGAAGTATCCCAGAAATCATCTTCTAAGTTAGGTATGATCTACCCCTAAAGAGAATTTTTGTTAAAAAAAGATTGATTTTTCAAAAAAGAAACATCCATACTTTCAAAGTATTTTTTGGTCAAAGGGTCAAAACATTTATAAGCTTTCTTGTAGGAGACATAACCCAAAAAGATGCATTTAACGACTTGAGGATCTAGTTTAGACTGAGAGAAACTAGGAATGTGAACATAAGTAGTACACCCAAAAATTTTGATCGGTAAATCAGAAAACAAGCGGACAGTGAGAAAAAGGGTTTTGAAGTGATCCAGAGGGCTTGTAAAATCCAAAATTTTTGTAGGCATTCGATTTCTAAGATATGCAATCGTGAGTACAACTTCTCCCCACAAATAAGGAGCGTTCATAGAGAATATAAGGGCACACGCGATGTCGAGTAAATGACGATTTTTTTCGTTTAGCAATACCATTTTGTTTGGGAGTATCCCGACATGTAGATTGATGAAAGATTTGTTTAACCTGCAAAAAATCGGTTAAGTGTTCCTTGAAATACTCATAGTGCCATTATTAGAGTGTAGAATGCTAATTTTAGTTTGAAACTGAGTTTCAATCGTCTTGTAAAAACGAATAAAGATATCTTTCACCTTTGATGTTTTTGTTAACAGATAAATCCAAGTTAAACGGGTGTGATCATCAATGAAGATAACAAACCACCGCTTTCCACTATGAGTTAAAACTTTAGAGGGTCCCTAAACATCACTATGAATTAAGTAAAAAGGTGCGGAAGCCTTGTAAGGTTTGGGCAAGTAAGTGGATCGATGATTTTTTTGCAAAGATACAACTTTCGCAATGAGAAACAGAACAATCAATTCCTTTAAACAAATTTGGGAACAAATACTTTAAGTAGAAAAAACTGGGAAGTCTTAGTCTACGATGCAAAAGCATTATAGTTTCTTGAACACTACTCAAGCCCTGAGTTTTTTTATCACTAGTCGGAGATTCATCAAAATAGTAGAGACCATCGAGTATCCTAGCACGCCCAATCATCTCCCTCGAATCCTGATCCTGAAAGGTGCAATGGGAGTCAAAAAAGGTAACAGTGTAACACGACAATTAGCATCCTTAGAGATTTTACTAACAGATAACAAATTACAGGTTAATTTAGGAACATGAAGGACAAAATGTAAAGTAATGTGTGAGGTCAATCTAATAGTTTTTTTTCCTGCAATAGAAGTGAAACTACTATCGACAATTCAAATATTTGCATTACAATACATAGGAGAGTATGATTCAAATAGTTTGGAGGAACTAGTCATATGGTCAGAAGCTCCAGAATCTATAATCCACGGAGATGAGTTGAAACAAGAGAGGGCTTGAGGATAATTACCTGTTTGTGCCAAGGAAACACTAGGACTACCAGATGATGAAGTGGCCTTTCGTAATTTCAGGATTTGATCAACTTGTTTTTTGTTGAATGGGTTGGAGTCAACAACATTAGCTCTGGAAGATTGTCGATTGGTACTCTTCTCACCTTGCCTAGTACTCTTCCAATTTGCAGGTTTTTCGTAAAGTTTCCAACACGTATCACGAGTATGCTGAGGTTTGTTACAGTAGTCACACCAGACACGAGTATGCCTTGTGTGCAGTAGCTTCAACCACCAAAGCAGAACTTTTAACTGAATCAGTGGGTTTCTTCCCAATCATAACATTCTGGCGACTCTTTTCCCTGCGCACTTCAGAAAAGACTTCACTAATAGTTGGGAGGGTAGTTTTACCAAGTATTCTGCCTCTAACCTCATCGAATTCAACATTGAGGCCGACCAGGAATTTATAAATACGACCATCCTCCACTATTTTCCTGTAGTGCTTTTGATCATCTGTAGACTTCCATTCATATGTATCAAAGAGATCAAGGTCTTGCCAAAGGGAGTGAAAATACTGTGTAATTGAGCTACCTCCCTATCGTTTGTCACCCAATTTGAGATTCAACTCAAATAATTGTGATTGGTTGTCCAAATCTGAATATATTTCAGTCACGCTATCCCATAGTTCTTTTGCAGTAGAGTAACAAATATAGTTACAACTGATGTCTTCTACCATGGAATTGACTAGCCAAGTCATAACCATGGACTTTTCAACATCCCACACGGCAAACGAAGGATCATATTTGGCAAGTGCTATTTTATCTCCAGTAAGGTAGCCAATCTTCCCTTGTCCACGAATATACATTCGGACACTTTGGGACCTATGAAGAAAGTTGTCCCCATTAAGTCGAATGGTTGTAAGTTGGACAGTAGGACTGTTGGAATGGATGCGATTATCTGAGACTTTAGCAATTGAAGACTTATTTTATGACATTATTGCTAAAAATCAACAGGCACAAAGTTGGGCAAAAAAAAAAAAAAAAAAGAAACTAAACCCACAAAAAACAGCAGCTGAAAAATTGATAGAGTAAAAAAATGGGGGCAAATCGGCGAGGCATGTTAACTGAGCAACAGCAGTGGCGTGGCTGATCGGTGGTACAGACAACGACGATCGGCAGTCACAAATCGTGGCGGTCGGCGTCGAAGGCAGCAACAATAGTTGAAGTCAGCAACAATGGCGTCACAGATTGCGAACTTGAGGTCTTGCGTGCGTGAGGTAGTGATGCCCAGGGGTAGATAGTTCTGTTTGTAGGTGGCGCTAGGTAAACGGGAGCAGTCGGTGGCAACGTTAGCGGCAACGGCGGCTAGGGTTAGGGTTTCTAAAAAAATTAGGGTTTTTGGCTTTGATACCATGTGCAAAATAAGAGATAATTTTTCGGTATATATTCTTATGAGAAGAAAGGGCTTCTTAAATAGAAGAAACACCCATTTACAAATAAGGAAATAATATTTCAGCAATATAATATAATAAATACAATAAATACTAATTAAATACAAAAAGAAATAACCAACACCAATAGATATGTATTCATACATATTAGTCAACTTTTCAGCTTCCTGTTTCCTTTCATGATTTCCAACTGTCTTGGAAGTCCATGGTCTGCTTCAATAATTTTTGCCCACAATTTGTTGATAGAGTTGAGATGCATGTTAGGCCTTTATCGAGAATGGCAACTGTTGAGTTGCTATGATTGATTAATGAGTGTTTAGCGCGATTATAGCATTTAGTACACCCGGTAATGAGCTCATCCTTCTATTTGTCTCACAATTTTGGCGAGCTTGAGTGCGATGAGTTTATGTAGAAACTAGCCAGATTAGTTGCTTGAGATGCCCTTGCTTGGTGAGTCAAGAGCCCACATTCAGTGAGCAACGTGTTTCAAACCTTTACAAGTTCTGATTAGGTTGTCTGCTTTATTCAAGTTGATGCTTGTTTTCTTCCATAGATCAGGCACGTGGTGAGAGGGAAAGGAAAGGTCATTATCGATGTGATCTTCCTTCTTGACGGTTTCATGAGCGAAAGAGGATGGTGCACCTCCTGCTTGCATTCCACGCCCTACTGTCTAGGACTGATGCTCTTGACGTGTGTCTTGTCTTTGCACTCATGCGTCCTTGCGCATGCTGTCAAGGCTTTGCTGGACTGCGTGCGTGTGTCGCCTCAACATGCACTGGTGTCCTGTTTGAAGGTTGTGCATCAGCCACCTTGCACTAGGATGGCCGCCCGTGTGTGCCCTTGCATCGTGCCGTGCGTTGTTGCCTCCATGCGCACGTCCGTTGGTTGCTCGCCTCCTGTGTGTGCTGGTCTTGCTCCTCACGGCGTTTTGGCGTGTATGGGTGGTGTGCGTGAGTTTGCTGAAATGCCCATGCGCCATCATGCCTCCATGCGCACGTCCGTTGGTCGCTCGCCTTCTGCTTGTGCTAGCCTTGCTCCTCACGGCGTTTCAGCGTGTATGGGTGGTGTGCGTGAGTTTGCTAAAATGCCCATGCCCCATCATGCTTGTGCGCTTTCTCCTATGCTTGGCTCCCTTGGTGGGTGGTCCAACCGCCCATGATCGATGGTGTGTCTGCAAGCTCCAGATTCCCCTATCCTATGAGGATCCCTTGTTCAAGGCCTTAGGCATCATAAGGGATACATGCATCCTATGAGTGCCCAAGGGTTGGTCCCCTAATGACCCCAATATGTGCGCATTGCTCTCTTGGTGCTGCCAACATGCAGTGTTGTTGAAGCGAAAGGCGAGGTGAGGCCTTAGTGCCTTGAAGGTAAGCAAGGCGAGTGCTTTCAATCGGGCGCTCGCCTTAGTGCACCATTTCTCGCCTTTTTCGCCATCACCACAAAGTGAGGTGAGTGCCTACTAACATGGGCGATTCTGTCTCTTATTAAAAAAAAAAAAAAACTATTAACATTAGAAATGGATGATTTGGGAGAAGAAAGATGATAAAACAAAGTTGAAGAATAAGAAATACCAGATGAAGAAGAATAAAAAGACGAGAAAAATGTAGAAAATAATACGAAGAAGAATAAAAAGAAGAGAAAAATGTAGAAGAATAATACGAAGAAGAAGAGTTGAAGAAAAAAGAAGAATACAAGGAAGAGAAAAATGTAGAAGAATAATACGAAGAAGAAGAGTTGAAGAAAGAATAAGAAGAAGAAGAGACAGAAGAATAAGGAGAATAAGAAGAGTCAGATGCATTAAAGCTGCATGTTGCATGGCTGCATGCAATCCTGACAGTTGGCAAATCAAGCTATTTAATTCTCAACATTATTTTCCTCCATAACTAACCGAGGGCATTTTTTGAAGCTTCTTTTGTTTAACTTTTAGTCATAGGTTGTAGAACCATGTTTTTACCATATTACAAAATAACTCTCGACTAATTTTTTTTTTTTTAGTATCTCTACTTTTTTTCAAGTTTATTGAAATACAATTAGTTTGGTTCATATTTTAATGTTTTTAAAATTAAGTATTTATTATTTTTCACCTATAAAATAGTTATATATAATATTTATTTAGTATTTTATTAAGTGCGCTTTGCTTCACTCAAGCAATGCTCTTTTGTCGCCTCTCGCCTTAAGGCGATTAGGAGATTGTCACCTTAGATTGCGCCTTGCACTTTGAAAACACTACCAACATGTGTTGTTGCTTCGGGATCTTCGAGAACTAAGGGTTTGACAGGGTGTGAGGCCTTTAATCTTAGGAGAAGTTATCTAGACCATCTGAACAAATGAGTTTATGGCTTTAGGTTTAATGGCAAGAATTCTTGCAATTGATTGGTTGGCTAAAAAGATTGTTGTGCGAATTGGGAGATTTTGTGATTGGCTGAGTTTGTTGGCCAACTTCGAAGTAGAAACGTATTGTCATGTCTTGGTTGAGGAGGGGCTTAGTTGTGTTTAGGCATGAGCAAGGTCACGGTGAATGTAGAGGTATGCTATGCTATATTGAGTGATAGATTTAGAGTATGTTGACCATATGCATGTTCTGTTTGGCTTGAGCTATGTGGTATTGAGTTGAAAAGTATCACGAGTGAGAAACTGCCTGCCTGAGGGGTCTTCCTAGTTGTAACGTGTCAAACTAAGCAATTAGGTTGGAAATGACCATACGCATGCCAACTTATAATGATTTTATTGTCATTGAACTTTTTTCTTATATCTGTGTGTTTGGATCAACTTGGGCGTATTTTGATTATTCTCACGGGACAAGTGCCTGATCCTACTACATTTGGTTGTCAAGGAAGCTCGTAGGAAGTTAAATCCCAAGTAGGTGACCTCCATAGCTTAAACCCATTCCCTCTAAGCCCTTTATTATTTCTTGGCCCATATTAACCACTAGGTCAACCCACGGTAGTTTGTACCATCATTGAACTTTTCACCAAATGAAACTTTCAAATATTTAGTGTTATTTTTTGAGAAATTATTTTTCTTATTCAAGAAATGACCCAATAATAGGTAAATATAATACAAGATTAATTCTAACTAAGAAAACTAATTATAAAAGGACATGATATTTAAAAATAATTAAAAGATAAATGACTAATATTTTAATCTAAACGCATCTTGATTTGGGCAGTCACGAGCTCTTTGAGGTCCTCCACAAATGAAACAACCCCAACCCTTTGTTAGGTTTACTAGGGAAGAAGCACATCCTGCACCTTCACTTGCGAAGCGCTACGCTTGGACCTTAGGACGGTAGTGAAAGGAACCTTCTAGCTAACCGGGTCAATTCAAACTCACTACATATGAAATAGAATTGAGAAGCTGTAGGAACTAGAATGAACAGTGCTGTAGCAATAAATGCGACAAGATTGAGAATAAACATTGTTTCATTTTTCTTTAATTCGCAATAACTCACACACGCAAGTAGTGGCTCGGCTAGAGGAAGAAGCCGGAGCCTATGCACTACCGAAGAATAGACCTGATAGAATCAATAGATTGCATAAGATATGCCAAAACCACTTACTGGTCTTTCCAAACGGAACAACAAAAAGAAAAAAAAAGAAGTGAAGTAGACTCTGAAAGAAAAGAGATAGTGAAACCCTCTCCCACCTTTTCTATCGAGATGCCAAAGTCACCCTTTACGCGAGGGAATGCCAGATAGATTGACCTCTGCTAATTACGTTTTATATATACTGGAAGCATCAGAGATACTATACTGACGGTATAATGCCGCCACCAGAGAAGGCTGCTTCATGCTAGGCGTCCGGACCTACTATGCCCGAGCCGTCCTCTTTCTTGGGGATCAAACTCTAGGGAACAAGCTTAAACACTGATGCAAGCTGTCAATCATTAGATTGTTCTTTTGGTTTGATAAAGGCCGAAGCCTTTGATAAGCAAGAAGCCAATGTTGTAATTCTTGAGGATGATTCTTTGAAGCAATAATTCCATAAGCAAACATGACACTCTTTGACTTGAAAGCTTCGAAGAAGACTGAAATTGACCCCACTTTCATTGACTAGTAAGTGATAGCTGTCAGGTTCGCAGAATGACCGTGAAACCAACGGAATCCACTCTTGTGACATGATCGAAGTTTGATCCACCACTTTGAGGAAAGAGATGAGACGGTCTACCCGTCTTTACACATACGAGAAATCACTCACGACGGACAAGAGGTGCTAGCTCAGAAGCTATTGCATTGATAGGTGGGGCTTATCGGTACCATAAAGCAGGCAATTTCATCCTTCAAAAATGTTGCTCTAGAACTCTTTTAGCTTGAGCGAGTGCAATTTATATCATACTTGCTCGCGCAAGAAATGGTATATTCCGTTAAGGACAGCCCCTCACGTAAATTGCTTTGAATGGGTAAATCAATCATTTGTCCTTGTGGATCTGACATTAATCCTCTCATACCTCAAAATTGGTGTACTGGAGATACTTCCTCGAGCTAATAGAGGAACTCCCGAACATTGGGTGATCTCAAATGTGTCGATACCGATGGTGACTCATTATTTCGATGAGTCATTTCTTCGGACAGAAGAAGATTATGTAAACACTTACTCGACTATACACAAATCTGCATGTAGCTTGGATGTGGCAAGTCTAAACTTGTTAATGGATAATGGAGATCCAAGATAAAGGCCAAAAGAGTTGAAGAGCTATCCAAGTAGACACGTGTTTGATTTTGAAATTAGATTATGATTTCTCTTTCCAAATCCTAAGTAACATGTATTTTAATTATTGTCTGAATATATTGTTCCGTTTGAACAATTACGTATTTGAACAATTATATATTAACTTTAATTTGTGTCCTTCGAGTTTCCATGTATTGTTCCTTTTGAACAATTATGTATTGGAGTTTTCATGTGTTCTCAACTGTCCAGTATACTTCTTTAAACACTTCACAAAATTTTTTCATTTTCAATACGTGAATTGACTCAGTATACATGTAACAAACATATAAGGAGGATCAGGCTGAATCGGACTCTAGCATCATCCCTTAGACCACCATGAGAAAGAGTTGATAGCTGCTAAATACGTTTCTTTAAAATTGTTAGGAATTTCTTTGTTTCATATATAGTTTTTGTCACTCTGTTCTCTATACTTTAAGTAGTGCTGTTCTCGACTTTTACGTGCTTGTGTTCATATTTATGCTTTCAGGTTTGACTGTTCAAGCCAATATGTACTATAAAATGCTCATTAGTTGGACCAGCCAGAAGGTTAAAGAGACATACTCTACAAGGAATGCATTTGACTTTAAGAATGGTACTGTTTCATTCCCATGTTTCAAGTTTTCAGGATTGGAAACAATTGTGATGTTGAGCTTCCAGTGAGGTGATGTCGGCACCCTTGTTCAAGTGACAGCCTTGGTGGGGACATTTATTGAGTACTGAGGCATCGTACCTGATCAATGGATAAAGGGAGAGGAAATTAAGGACATGTTTGGGAGTGATTTTTGGCCATGTCAAAATCACTTTTGTCTTTCCCCAAATCATTTTCGTTTTAAAATAATGATGTTTGACAATGGTGTAGATGAGATTTTGGAAAAATCCAAACTCACTTTAAAGTGATTCTAGGAGTAGTAGATGGGAGGTGATTTTGGTAGGTGATTGACTAGGAATCACTTAAGAATCAGTTTCTAATGCCTTTAGAAATTTGATGATTCTTAAATCACTTTCGAAATCAACATTAATAGTTCAAAATTTTATTGTATAAAAATTACTTTTAAAAGTGTAGAACCAAACGTTAAAGTGATTTATTATTAAATGCCTTTTCTAAAATCATTTATAATTATATTGTTGCTGAAAACACTTATTATAAAGTCACTTCCAAACATACCTTTATCCCTTTGTACAAGTTCACTCATAATTAAATCACTTTTGCTAAAAGCACTTATTCCAAAATCACTTCAAAACAAGCCAGGAGTAAATTTGAACCTATAACACATTTATCCTAGCTTTCTGAGTGACTCTTGTTGGATTCGAGGTTTGACTGCACATTGCAATTGTCATGTTTTAACCACTGACGAAGTGCTTATTATAAACTTGGGTTACATATTGCAGTTCAAAACTTCGACCGTTCTATGATTGATGCTCCTGGACCTTGTGTTCTCTTTGCTACACCAGGGATGATCAGTGGTGGGTTTTCTCTTGAGGTTTTTAAGCGCTGGGCACCTTCTAAATTGAATCTCATCACATTACCTGGGTATTGACTATGTCTACTCTCTTTTGGCTCACGCCTTATCTTCATTATTCAAGTATAGTTTTGCAGGCTGGTTCTTTGATATAAACCATAAAGTCATCCAACTTCTGTAACTGAGCTTTTGCTTTCACTTTTGCAGCTTTTCTTTTTGTTTTATAATTATCCCAATTTTTGCTTATGTTCTTCATAGTTTGTGTTTGGTCAATGCATATGGCCTATACATCACATAATGTGAATTGAAAATTGCCATCTGAAGCCATATTACTTTATCCCATGTAGGTATTGTGTGGCCGGAACTATTGGACACAAGTTAATGTCAGGCAAACCCACAAAAATTGATTTGGACAAGGACACGCAAATTGATGTGCAATGCCAGGCTAGTATCTATCAGACCTTACATTGTTGTGTTTCCCTTTTTGAATATGATTATTAGCATCATTAATCTTCAGCTTTCCTTAACTAGGCCAAAATTGCATCTCGATCTGGATTTTAATATTTCTCAGAGGTTCACAACTTGGTTGCTTTTGCTGCTATATGAACATTGTGTAGTATAGATTTTTTGGACTATTGTTCACGTAAGGGGCGAATTAGGAAGAAAAAACTAACTTACAATGAATGGTGCCATGGTGCAAACATTCTTGTATTTCATAATGAAGAGGTTTCCAACTGTGACTTCAACTTCTTTGTTATTGGCCAAAGAAAGCTAAAAAAATTATCACAGCTTCTCAAATTTATATGTTTATCTTCCATTTTTTCCCCTCAGAATTGAAGCGTGTCCCACATGGTGGACATGTGAACGAAAGATTTAGATCAATCAGATGATCCCACTTTAGAAGATAATGAAACATTGAGTCCAGAATTGTCAATGAAAATGGGACTAAAACATGTATAAAGGGTCTGGTTTTGGAAACCCCGAAGTACAGAGAATATTTCTGCATTTACACATTATTTTAAGTACCACTGTTACAGTTTTGAAAACTGAAAAAGGTGTGGCTGGACTTTTTTATAGTAATGTAATCATTCTATTAAAATTTCCTGACTATGTATGTAATCATTCTATTAAAATTTCCTGACTATGTATATATATGTTCCATCCCAGATTCACCAACTGTCATTCAGCCCACATACTGATGCCAAAGGGATTATGGATCTTGTGAAGTTCCTTAGTCCCAAGCACGTGATTCTTGTACATGGAGAGAAGCCTAAAATGGCTACTTTAAAGGGGAGGATTCATTCTGAACTGGGAATCCCTTGTCATGATCCTGCGAATAATGAAACCATATCCATTTCTTCAACTCTTTTTGTCAAAGCAGAGGCCTCAAGCATGTTTATTCAGAGTTGTTCAACTCCCAATTTCAAGTTTTTGAAAAGGAACTTGGATGATAAAATTGATCCTAATTTAAAAGATTCAAGTTTGAAAGCAGGAGAAACTTCAAGCATGTTTATACGCAGATGCTCTAATCCCCATTTCAAGCATTTGAATAGAAATTTGGATGACAAGCTCGATTCTAGTTTAAGTTGTAGACCAGAGCTAGAGGTAAGTGATGATAGAGTGAATGAAGGGATCTTGGTGATGGAAAAAGGTATAAAAACAAAGGTGGTACACCAGGATGAACTACTGCTTCTCTTGGGAGAACAAGAGCATGAGGTTAGGTTTGCTAATTGCAGCCCCATATGTTTTGGACGCTTGGATGAGACCCATGTTATGGATTGGCTTTCCCAGCTGTCTTTGAAGCTTTCAAGTGAACTTTCAGATAGGAATGTTCAAAATCTTGGGGAGTATCTTCAAGTTGAATCCTTTACACTGTCCATTTGCTCAAAGGAAAATTGCCCTTACAGAACTAAAAATAGAATTGGAAATGAATCTGCTGTGGTATTCTGTTGCTGTAGTTGGCTAGTTGCAGATGAAATCCTTGCATGGAAAATCATTTCCATCTTGGAGAAACTTGATCTTAGTGCAACATGAAGGGCCTATTATGTATGGTTTCTTTATTTAATATATGGGAGCAGTAATTCCACATGGGAAGATGCATTACGAGGCAAGCTTAATTCATGACTTGTTTGGCAAAGGAAATCATCTACTTCTTATTGCGAGTCCACGGTGTCTGATATCGATTGTTTGACACCAAATCTGGAGGTTTGAATTGTGAGTTGTTGGTTCTGGAAGTTTCGAACATAGGTTGGAACAAGCTATCATGGTAAAATTGCAAGAGCATTTGTGAAGAGTGGTGAGTTTTGATATCGGAGTTCTCTGGTTAATAGGTTTAGTTCAAAGTTCTCTGGTTACTAGGTTTAGTTGTTTTAGTTGCATAATAGTTCTATTATCTATGAAGAGTTTGTTGTACTGTTTGTTGTAAAAACTGGCCAAGTTATTAATGTTATATTGTTATTATTCTTTAATAATAGTTCTCCGATTTGTTTCATTTCACTGTATCTGTGGCGTCTGTTTTATACACGTTATGCTTGTACTAATTTTCATGGAATAGACGCACTTCATTTTATTGTCATATCATTAAATTACATTGTTTTCACATTCACAAATGGTAGATCATCTTTAAACAAAATTTTATATGATTTTTTTTATTGGTTACGTTACAAGTATGCTCTTAAAAGTTTAAGGTTGTGTCTAATAAGTTACTAAATTTTAAAAATTGTCTAATATGTTTAACAAGTCCATAAACTTTAAAAATTGTTTAATAAGTTTCTAGACTTTTAATATTATATCTAATATGCCTTTTGATCTTTAAAAAAAGTTTAATATAGATTTTTGAACTTTTTAGGACCTAAGAAACATATTAGACATTTTTCAAAGTTCAAGTATCCATTAAATACAATTTTGAGATTTTAGAGATTTATTGAACACTTTTAAAGCTCAAGAATCTATTAGACACTATGAAAGTTTAGGCACCAAATTTGTAATTCAATAACTTTTATTCTATAGTATATATTGTAAATTTCTAGTTGTTAAATTCGTTTTACATGCTAACTTGACGTTTAAGATGTGTACCCTCGACCAAGATGTTAGAATTTCAAATCTCTCCACCCTCATATGTTATTTTACATGATTTTTTTATAAGTTTATTGGAAGAAAATGTTGTCCGTTGATATAAGGATGAATATCACAGTTTGAATCTTAAAGAATTGACACAGAAATCTTGCAATCTTGAATTATAGATTTATGTTTATTTGGTCTCTAAATTTTGAATTTAGGTAGCAATGTGAATTAATTCCTTAAATTTTAAAGTTCTTTAATTATATTCATAAATTTTGAATTATGATTTTATATAATCTCTATTATTAATACTAGCTGCATTCTTGGCCGTGTTTAAAGAAAAAAAAAGGTTTATTCTAAGTTCAAAGTGAGCATGAAGAAGCAACACTGTATAGGTGTCCTAAGCACATAGATTAGGTGATGTTTGGGGATGGTGTTGGCTTCGGTAGCCAACCCCATGTGGCCATGTTTGAGGGAGGAATGGTGTTTGGAAGCCTGAGTTTAATATAATGAACTCAAGCTTGAATAGTGATTTCACTATTCCATTCCTTCCAAACACTATTTAACCTCTTTAAATTTCCCTCTCTTTCTCTATATGTGTGGGATCCACAATCTCTATCTTATCTTCCATTTTTTCTCTTTTTCATTCTTCTTTGGAAAAATTCAATTTTAACCTAAATTTGTCAAGTTGTATTTTTTCACTTTAAACTTTTAATTTCATCAAATTGGACTCTAAACTTAAACAATTGTTTTAATTTCTACCCTCTATATAATTTTCACTAATTCACTCAATCATGTTAACAAAAAAAACAATGTGAAAATCTCCATAAACTTACTAATTTCAATAAAATCAAGTTTTGCAAGAAATTAAGTTTGATCAATACACAAATTAACCATTTACTAACGTTGTGAAAATTCACAAATTTCAGCAAAAAATTAGCTATAATGTTATTTTTCTTTGAAATCTTATCAATTTTATACCATACATAAGTTCTAAAATTCATTGAATGCATATGAGAATAGTTTTTTCAACGATTTTTCAAAATGAAACTTATTAAAGGGCTAAAATTGCAACAATTTTTAAAGTTTAGGGTTGGGATTGCAATGTTTATCTAAGTTTGGGGTGCCATTCGATGAAATTAAAATTTAGGGTCAAAATTGATACATGGCAAGTTTAGAGGTAAAATTGATTTTTTTCCTTTCTTCTTTCTACAAATATTTCTTAAAAACTAGCACTTTTATTTAAAATTTATATTTTTAAAATATAAATTTTATAGAAATATTTTAGATACGATATTTGTATTCAAGTTAAAATGATAATATAAAGTATACTACTACGAAATAGTTTTTTCGAATTGAAAGAATATCTTATATTTCTATAGATTAATAATATTTTAAGTTTAGATTTTTTTTTTGAATTTCTAATGTATTTTATTTTTAATATAATCAAATTAATATTAAAAAACTATACAAATTTTGCTCTCTATGTAATTATATGTTCTAATTTAAATTGCAAATCTTGAATATAATGAATGTTGTGATTATTGAATATTTTAACTTTTTTTCTTAAATTTTACGTGGCCATAAATGGAGAAAAATGAAATAAATTTGGGTTATAGGGGAGCTCTTACCCTTTTCATTTGGAAATCTGAATCTTACTCCTTTTATCTACTTTTTTTTTTAATTATTTTTAATCTCTTTTGTTTGTACCACTTGTACAGTGGTGCTATGTTGTCCTCCATTGTATTTGTTTGCAATCTTCGTTTAAGACTATGCATCTTATGTTAATATTGTTTACAATCATCAAAATCATGCTTAGAATATGATTTTTATTTAACAATATGCTTCTTATTTTGGAGTTATTCATTATATACTTGAGCTATTGTTTTTAAAATTCAAGTCGCTATGAATGGAATGAAGGAAATAAATTAGAGTTACAAAGAATATGCACATAGTATAATGCCAATTTCAATATGGATGGAGCAATTGTCTCACACAAAATGAGACAAAATATTAATATACAGGCCAAAAACAATTAACCACTTCACAAAAAAAAAAAATGGAGATTAAAAAAATAGCTGAAAAAAAAAAAAACAAGTTATCCAAACCCAGTCAAACCCAAGTCTGCAATCCAAACATAGGCTCTTGAAACCTAGGTTACCCAAATCCATCAAATCTACTCCATAGGCTTCAGAACTCTGGGCTTTTTGATTCCAAACTCGCCCCAGACGCCCCCTTAAAGCTTTGGACCATTTGTAATGAACTCATGGCCACCTTTGTCTTCAATTATTTTTCGAGCCTTTTGCAACTTGAGGATGTAGGCGTAGATTTTTTTTATCCATATTCAATGGTGCAAAATTGTCGGCCACATTATAACAACCTTGTAACGACCCTAAAAAACTGAACACACTAATGTAGAAGCACAACTAAGTTACCCTGCTCATACTTGAAAGTTCAGCAGCATGACGACGTAACATGAGAAAACCAAAACTTATAAAGACCTGATAGGAATAAAAACACTCCTATATCTCAAAGAAAACACTCAGCATCCGCCAGACTATGATAAAAATATGCTGAGCTTCACCAACATACATGAGAATCTAAGAAATTCTAACCAAACACACGGACACAAAAGAAACTTAAGATTTACAGACCAACATATGACAAGAACTAAGATACAAATTTAAACACTAGACATAGGAAAAGAACTCCAGTGGTGTCTCTATAGCCTCGTCAAGTCATCGCCTCCATCACCCGCCTCGTGGTCATGCACCATATGCAAAGGCAAACAAAGTAGCAAGGGTGAGTATAAACATACTCAGTAAGCAGCCCGCTTAAGGATCCACAATTCACAATCAAAGCACAAGAGTTGTCTTGCCACACACGACTCCTACTTAACCTCAACTCACCGTCCAACTAGCTAAAGCTCGCACACCTTACCCCAAGTCCACCCCTGTATGGTATTGTCTCGAGCACTACCTGCAAGTCATGTAACTTTGGTTGACTAAGGCAATGAAAGAAAGCAACTCTCACGCCTACACTCTTGGGGGAATCGCCCCCTCTAGCTAGCACAGAGCAATGAAAGAAAGCAACCCTCATGCTCGAATGGTGGAGAATCGCCCCTAAGCTAGCACACCGGATGAAGAAAAACAACCTTTATCCTACACAGTGGGGAAATCGCTCCCTAAGCTAGTACGCCAAAAAAGGAAAGCAACACTCAATTTGGACGCGGTGGGGGAATTGCCCCCTAAACTAGCATAAGCAAAAAGGGAAAGCAACCCTCATGCCCACTCACATCACATCAACCTAGAGTTGTAGACTCGCCTAGAGGAGACACAAGGGCAGGTGGCACTGGTCTAAAAGGCTTTTGTACCTTCGCAAAGCTTTTGGAACCTCCAGGGTAATCCATCATACCAAATTCATCCGTCATGTCAGATCCACAGCCACAACCTGGCCTGAAGTTCACTAGCACATACAGTGGGGGAATCACCCCCTAATCTAGCACAAGCAAAGAGGGAAAGCAACCCTCATGCCCTTCCATACATTCACAACACCTACACCTCATACATATCTAAGCGAAACACAAATCCTAACGGCTACTTACTTTTTAGGCCAGCACCAAGGCAACCCACTTCTCTTTCTTTTAAGAAGTTATTAACGGCATAACCTCAGGGGCCACACTAACCAAACATCTCAGCCAGTCCAACCATTTAATTTCAATTTTGAATCCTTTAACAAGAATAGCTACACGTTTAGGCAACCTTAAGCTCATCACAGGCCATTTTCAGCTCAAACAACCTCCACATCGATCCACTAAACATTCCATGCTTCATAAACACAATTTTCAAGCATGCTTTCACAATTCACAAATTTTTCAACATATATCAAATTCAAATAGGAACTTAAAGGGCTTAATTCCAAATGACTACTTACACAAATTACTCCAAGATTCAAGGCACCCTAGAACTCAAATGCTTGATCCTGAATTGCCAAACGAAGTCCCAAAACAACATCTTCACTTGCTGAATTTGATGTCGAATAAGTCCAGACTCGACAACCCGGCCTCTAAACGCAATGGGTAACCTTGAACAAAGTCCAACGTGTTATGGGTAAATTTTAAAACACCAAAACAACCCCCAAACGCAATAAAAATCCTAATACATGTGCCAATTAACTCCAATCTCAAACATAGCTTCAAATAAGGTGAAAACTATAGCACCCAAAAAGAAATCTCCCTAAAACTGACATCAACACTCGTTGGACAGTAGCTTAAAGGATCCAATTTCGCTCAAAACGACCCTTAATTGCAATGGGTAACCTGTAATCGAGTCCGACAATCATGATATCGATGTTTGAATTCGCTTTACTATACGTGAAACAAATATCTCGTTCTCTTTTGTTAAAAATTATATCATATTTTCCATCAAAGTTCTATTGCTTGAATTGAAAAGAATAGATTGGTCATCTTTTTTTTTTTTTTTTTTTTTTTTCTTCTTCTTATTGTTTGAATTAAAAAATAGATTACTTCTTGCTCCAAAATCTCTTTTATTTTTTCCAATTCATTACCAAAAAATAACAGTATTGTATTTTTTATTATATATTATTCTTTTTTTTTAAAACATTTTCCATGAAGTTTAAAAAACAGTTTCCATTTGTCTTTTTTTTTTTTTAAAACAAGTGTAGTGGACCATGTATGTATATTATTGGCATTGAATGAAACTAATCATAAACATAAAACGGAACAAATGCATTAAAAATCAGTCCAAGCATTCAATGAACAAATAAGTCTTCAAGTCCTTGTTAAAAAAATAAATAAAATAAAAAATAAAAGTGTCCAACATGTACATGTACAAAAAAAATAAAAGAAGTATCAATGATACAGAATAAATTTACAAACAAATGCATCTTTAAATCGACGAACCTCAAAACCAAGGTCCAATTTGGTTGTATGTCCGAACCTATGAAGAATATACAAAAAAAAAAAAATCATTAGGTATTAAAGTAAGAAGAAAGTAACATAGGGAAAAAAAAGAGGAAAAGAAGAAATCACCCACCTTGGAAAGAGGAATGACCGAGAGGGAGGGGGAGAAGTGATGTCTTTCCAGTGAAGGTTACAACCAGTTGGAATAGAAAGAAATAAACCATTAGTAAAGAAATAAGAAAATGAAATAGAAAGTAGATATGTATAAATGAAAGGAAAGAAATAGAGAAGAGATGGAGGATTACCAAGTTGCTGATAGAGAGAAAAGAGTGGAGTGGGTAGGTTTTCCTCAGAATGAAATCAACATATGTGCCCAATATATAAAGAATGGAGTGGTAGTTGGCATTTAAATGGTGCACCAACCATATTAAATTGAAAGGCCCCAAATTTATATTAAATGAACAGTACCGACATGTGGGATTAGACATGCCCATTTATTTCAAACAATCTAATATTAAAAAAAAAAATTAGTTAATGCAGTCTAACCAACTTCATTCAAGGACAAAACCACCCCTAAGCATAAATCAGAGAACAAAACAACATACAATGAATGGAAATGATTGAAATTTCGGCCTCAAGGAATGAAATTCATTCATGGTAATGAAATTTTAGATAATCCTTTGTCCCACAATTAAGGATGAACATGAAATAAATAAAGTTACCCTAAAATAGAGAGCATAACACAAGGCACACAACCACCCTTAAGCATAAATCAGAGAAGAAAACAACGTACAAATTAGAGAAGAAACCAAATTAGGTAGTTGAAAATATCAATTAGAAACTATTAGAAAAGAGACCAATTAGAATCAACATCAAAACAGAGACCATTAGAAAAAAACTAGAATAAGTATGACAATATGTAGGAAAAAGAAATCAGAAAAATTAAATCAAGTAGTCGAACATATCAACCTCAAAACAAAGACTAATTAGAAAAAATTATGAACTATGACAATATGTAAGAAAAAGAAATCAGGAAAACTTATTAAAAAAAAACATGGTATGAAATAGTTTATAAAGAACGGACGAAGAACATGTATGCCAGTATGTAAAAAAAAAAAAGGCAACTCATCATCGCTGGGTTAAAGAAAGAAAACTTACCCTAGCTTGGTATCCCCACCAAGATTCGTTTGCAAGATCCCCTACCAAGAAAACCATGCTTGATTCCAACGCAAGGAGTATGCAACCTCACCACTGAAAAAAAAAAAAACAGAGAGGAAGCAACAGAAGACAAGGGAATAGCATGGAAAGTGGCAAGGGACTCCAATCGGAGAGGGATTTGAAGTGGCGAGGCGAGTGATGGTCAGAGTTTCAGATCTTGAAAAAACACAAACGTGAATTATGGTGTTTGGGTTTGTTGTGCAAAAACTCACCACGCAAGCATACGCAATTGTAGGTAGTAAACGATACACAAGGTCGATCCCACAAGGACTAATGTAAGCGAATTTGTTGAAATAAAGCACAAACTTACTAATGAAAAACTAAGTTAAAGAACGCAACTGAACCTGCAAATTGACTGAAAACAAGCACAAAAACGGCTACTAAACTAAGGGAGACTTAAAAAGGCAAAATATAACTTTAAACAAAGATTAGAGAAGCTAAACACGTACTAAAATGATGAAAACAGAGGGCTGAAATTTAAGAAGGCAGCAGTAGTTTTTTTGCCCAATTGAGGTCATCAATGCTATAGCATTAGACACCACAATGTTATACAGAGCAGAAAAAAACAGCAGGAAATTTTGAACTGAAATCAACCCAAAAACTTCTCGAACTCGGTTTTATTGCCTTTAACACTGAGTAAAACATATGTCTATGAAAACCCAATGCTAATAAACACTAATAATACCCAAATTTCCCAAAATCACAAGTTTAGAATGCATGTCTACACCCTACAATTTCTACCCCTTAAGGAAAAATCACTTGCTCCATTTGTGTCAATCCACCCATTCCTAACCTTTTAAGTATTAAGAACTAGTTTGTGCCTTACCCAAGGTGATCAAACTCAAATAAGAACTTGCAATAAACACCACAAATGGAAGTAAAATTTCATAGAAGATGCATTGAGTCAATAGGGTTCAAACAACCACATAAATCCTTAAATTCCAGCCCTAAAACACTTAGCCCATAACTTTAAAATTGAAAATAAATCTTAATAATTCAAAAATTAACAACATAATGGGTTTAATCTAAGAGTTATACCCAAAATGGATAAAAAAATATGCTAACCTAGCTAAAAGATGAAGAAAAACTTAGAGCAATACAAGAATCAACAACAAGAAGATAAAACTAGAAAGAGAATGAGGAAGAAAGACTAGAAGATGGTGAAACTTCTTCTTCTTCTGGAAAATCAACCCAAAATCGCAGCTCTCCCCATTCTTCTTCTGTTTTTTTGGGTATTTCTTCTTCTTTTCGGCCTACCCCTCTCTTTCACGATGGTTTCTATTTTCTTTTCTCTAAAAGGGCTGACTTGGATCTCCCCTTCCACGTGGCAGCAAGCTATTGGTCTATTTTTAATGAATGATGACTCCTATGGTGATGTAAGTGGTAAAATTTTCGTAAAAAATATGCGTCCCGATGTGGCTTACGATGCTGTAGCATTGGCGCCCACATTATAAATGTGATCTGCAATGCTGTAGCATTGGCAACCACATTTCAGCTTCCAGCCCACAAAACTAGTTCACCAACTTGGGAAAACCTGTCCAAAATAGAAAAATTCAACCAAAGAAGGGAAGAAAAGAAGATTTTTCAAAATTCATGCTTGCTTAATTCAGTACCCAAATAAGCGCCACAAAAATGACAATGGACTTCAAATAACTCGAGTTTTAGTGAGGTCTAAGACTGAAATTTGTGATAATTTACTCCCATTTCATGGGATTATTAGGGTTCAAATCATGGATTGGTTGGTTCAGGGTTTTGAATCTGTTAAGAAAAAAAAAGAAAGGGCGTTATGGGTTAAAGGGTTTCAACACAGATCGAAACTTGGTAAGTCGAGGATGTGAAGTCAAAGATAGTAAAGAAAAAAATAAACAGGGCGTTATGGGAGAGAAAACGAACCTGGTAAATCGAAGATGCCAAAGGAAAACGAACCATGCAGATTGAAACCCTAAAACCCATACGGAGAAGAAGATGGAAACTCTAACCACCATACGGAGAAGCTCATCGAAACCTTAACCATCATGTGAAGAATAAGACAAAGGAAAGAAAGGAAAGGAAGACAAAGAAACGAAGAGGAAAAAGAGAGAGCCTTCGGGTAGAGTGAAAAAAAAGAGAGAGGAGGGATTATTGTGACACAAAGCGGAAATTGAGGGTTACCCACAGTATTTACTGTAGCAAAATGGGGGTAAAAATAAACCCTACCCCCCGTTATAATTATACACGCCCCAAACATGGAGTGAGCTATTTTAGCCCATTCCACCCCAATCAAATTGGGGGCCCAAACGACCCCTTAGGGTTTTAGACCCTTTTTATGAAAACAGACGAAATTGGGATAGCTAGGGAGCTTTTGGAGGCAGTTCGTTAAAGGATTGAGGCTCGAGATCATGAAGATTGAGGCAAAAGTCGCAGATCGACATAGTTTTAACTTTCTTCTCTTCTTTTTCCATTTTAGTTGTTGTAATTGGGTTGTAATGGCTGCTATTGGGACTGTTTTGATTATGTATAGTGGTTAATTACATTAGTTTGGAGAATTAATGTAGCTAATGGATATTTGTAGTTAATTAATTGACGTTTATTGATATTGTATCTCTTCTTAATATCTTTGTGCATTGGGTCCTTAATGCCTTTAACAAGCAAGGAATAAAGTTAATTGATCGTTAGTTTAATTGAGCTCGACAGAGTAGATTAAACTTAGAAAAGCAATGCATGACAATTAAATTCTGCTTAAGTGATATAGGAACAAAGAAAATTAATTGAGGTTTAAAATGAAGGTTCGTTAATGCAGGGTGAGAATTAATGAATGAGACGGACACAAGATTTAATCAATTGCACACGAGAATAGGAGGAGTTCGACAAAGGATTCCTTGAAATTAGACTTCTAGGCCTAGTAATTAAATGAGATAACAGTATTAATAGCCCAATTAATTAATTGCAAGATCCAATTAGTGAAATTAATTTCCTAAACGTCTTTAACCCCGATACTCTCAATCGTTAGCTTACTTTGCATGTTTTTATTTGTTTTAATCACATGCTTCTCGATTTATTTCTCTAAACATAATTAATTGTAAGTATTTTCGGTACTCAACCAACCATAACAATTCTCAGTGGATACGATATCTGGTATACTCATACCACGTTATTACTTGGGCACGTGCACTTGCAGTAACGCATAGCTGTGCTAGCAGATAGATTATCCAAAAATGACTTTAAAGTGATTAACCGAAAATCTTCAAAATACGTAGTAAGAAAAAAAACATATTTGTAATTAATAGAATCACTATAGAATATAGGGAAATAAAAAAATTTGTTATTTAAAATACTTTAAAAAAAATGTAAGATATAAAAACATTTTTAATTGAAAATATTTTTTTTTACAAAAGTACTTAAACTAGAAGATATTTCAAACCGACCCTAAACTCCAAAATTGCTTGTCAAACATATTTATATTTCATCCATCTAGAAGTAGAAACAGAGGAATGGTATTTGTATAGTGAAAAACCAAAATGAGTCATAAGATAAGAGACTGATGGCAGACAGCAACAAGGAACATAAAAAATGAAGAATCAATCCTTTAGATCCACAGGGAAAACACATGTTCTAAGAATTCTTTTTTCTTGTCTTAAGTACCAACATCTTGAAATGGGAAAAAGTCAAGGAAAGGGAGTGGTTTGGTGAGACTTGTTTCTTATTTTCAATTTTAATTAAATAAATATGTATGTTGAACCATTGTTTTCAATTTTGAAAAATGTTCCTACAAAATAATTTTTTTTCTAGTTTTTTAAAATATAAATAAAAGGATTATTTTATCATTTTTACTTGTAACATACAAAGTAAATATTTAAAAAGAAGATGTAACATATTAATTTTGAAAGGCTTTAATATTTTAAAAAATATATATTTTTTCTAGTTAATTTGTATGTAAAAATTAGAATGGAGGGATCTATAGATGTATGGATACTACATTAGAATTTTGAGATTTTAATATTAAAGTACTAAATAATATAGTTAAGACAAGCTTAGAATTGATAATCAGTAAAACCAATAAAGTGCATATTTTTTAGTGGCTCATTAGCTAGGATTAGGATGGGAACCTTGTAGTCAATTATGCTTAGTTTGGAGTAATTCTAATTTGGTGACATTCTCTACAAATTTTTTCTATTTTTTTTCCCAAATAGTTTGTAGAAATGGTCTTTAATATAAAAAACAATTGAAAACATTTTCAACGTCTACTTCCAAGTCACAAAGGATGCAGGACAATGTCAAAGTCTTCCAAATTTAGATTTCAAATTTTATGATATTACTTTTAAAAAAAATTAAATTTGAGAGAACAACAAATAACAAATAATTACTAAATGCACTTCTAACTTTTTTTTTCAATTAAAAAAAGAAAATGGAAAGAATAATAAGAAAACAAAAGACGTGTGATTTTTATAAAAGAAAAAAAAAAACAATAAGCCAAAAATAGAAGGTTAAATAAAAAGTTTGATCCTTTAGATGTCCATTCAGTTACTTTACTTTAAAAAGTTTTAAAAAAACTTTGAAATTTCAATTTTGGGTTTTTAATCATTTGAAATTGATCTGGCACAATATAATTGTGTGTATTATTTAAAGTTTGTGGACTAATTTTGAGCGCAATCATTAAATTAAATAATGCAATTTGTGTACTACATAGTGCATAAACGTTTAACTAAAAAAAAGTTAATAATATTAGACACAAAATTAAAAGTTCGATTTATTAAAAGCTCTTCATAGTGCACTGATCAAATAGACACAATTATAAAAGTTTAAGACATACGAGAAACATTTTAAAATACAAAAACTGAATTTGACACAACCCAAAAAGTTTAAAACTTATTTAGAATTTTTTTAAAGTATAAAAGAAATAAACACGATGTTAAAAGTTTATCAACCAAGGTTTAAAATGTCAATGTTGACGAGTTAGAGTCTCAATTTTATGAAAATGTCGATGAAAATATCAATAAAATGTCAATGTCGATGAATATTTTTAGAAAAAATAAAAAAGATATATAAATTAATAAGTAAATATTTTACACTTTTTAAATGAGTTAAAATACTTTTTATAATATTATATTCACTTGTTGCTATTTTTTTAATACTTCATTATAATGGAAATATCAATTTACTTCTTATGTCGATGTCAAATCCATAGACATAGAAATATCGGCAGAAATTTAATACCATCAAATTTATAATTTAATTAAAATATAAAAAAAAACTGAAAAAGAAAAATGAAAACTAGATCAAAGAATATTATTTATATAATTTATCTTGGAAAGTTCTGCCGTGAACTACGTACTTACCTCACATGTCAAGTTGCGTCAATAATTTAAGGTTATGTCCAACTTAGCTTGTACGTCGTCTCCAACCTATTGGATTAATAAGACAATTTGAAGAATAAAAAACAAAAAAAAAATGAGAATCGATGTCTCAAATGAAAAAAGTATCCTACCTCTTTCATCCTTATCTAAAATCTCAAATTAAATGAACGTGTTTTCCATTTTAAGTGAAATAGTTATGTCTAATGGCTCAACTCAAGGTCTTATTTATAGAGATTAAGGATAAATCTTTGTTAGAATTAAAATATTATATTTTAATATCTAATATATTAAAATATATCTTATACTTGTTTGATCTCATTCAAATATCATACGATATTTATTTATTTGAATCTTATTCAAATTTTATAAATATCTTTTATTTAATGTATCAAATATACATTAATTATTTTAATATTTAATGTATTAAATACAATAAATATATTTTCCCCTTTTATATTTAATATATCTAATACATTAAATATATTAAAATAAATGTTGTAACATTTTAATATTTAATAGTTTTTTAAATATGAGTTTCTTTTGAGTTAATAGCTATTTGAGTATTTATTCTTTTAAATAGAAAAAACGTATTTGTGAGATGTTAAAAGTTTAACAAATTTAATTATGTATTTATTTTCTAGATCTAAAAAATACTATAAATACCACTCTCACAAACACTTTCAACACACAACATTTTCAATCTTCACTTCTCTCTAAATTCTCATATTTCTCTACTTTGCTCTTTTAAGAGCAATTGACCAAAAGAAGGGTGTTCTTTGTTGTGGAGCTTTGAGCTCAACCTCATAGTGCAGAGTGGTTTGAGCTACACAACGTTTCAGTGAGGTTGTTGTATCTTGGAGGGGACAGGCCAGAGAAGAACTGTTGCACCGGTGGTTGATAAATAAATAAATATACGCCGCAGAGGGCTTGAATCTCCTTAAAGAGAGCGAGATACCCGCGCCTCAACCTAATTGTTTACGTGTTTGTTTCTCAATATCTATCTCAATATTTACTCCATTTTCCTCTGTTATTTGTAATTCCCCCAACAATATTTAATATATCTAATATATTAAATATTAATTTGAACACTTCATATTAAATATTAAATTTGAACATTTCAAATTTTAATATTTAATGTATCAAATACAATAAATATATTTTCTTCTTTTATATTTAATATATCTAATATATTAAATACTAATTTCAACACTTCAAATTAATATTAATTAAAGAGTTTCATTAATTAATTTTTATTCATTAACTATAGGTCACTCCACTATAGACCTAGAGTTGCACTTTTATGCACTGTAGGACAAGTTGTGTCCATAGATATAATCATTACATACAAGTCGATCTTTCACGAGTTGTTCGTAATTACAAATGGGTCAAAAGTCCGTTTTACCCTTATAATTACAACTTGCACCTTAAGTACCACTGATCATCTAATGAACAATATGTTTATAATCTAATTATAAACTAAGTCCTTCTCGGGCCAGTGAGAGGGTGGGACCCCATTGTTCAAGTCCCGAAATCAACACTTAAGGAAACTACTCATCTATTACCCTATATGGGAAAAAGTGAATTTCATCTTGTGAGATTATGTTCCCAACTCCCTATTTGGTTAAATCCCTAAAATGGTAGGCATATTGAATCGGCTACAAAAGCCACTCTCACCCATGCAAATCAAAGGACAAGCCCTCACAGGCAGAAGTTCATAACTCACTCAAGATTAAGATCGAGTCGTATATGATCATCCTGATGAAATATTAATCTTCTAAATTAACGGATTTATAAAGAGAGATTAAATATTTCGTGGTCCAGTCTTATACAAACTCATTGTATAAGATACCCCCACTCATATGTCTCCACATGAATGATTTGAATCAAATCATTTGTAACTATTACAAAGTGGGCCATATCAATAGTGTTACTAGGATAAGACACCCAACCTTATCCATATACTATGACCCTTTAGGTTATTTCTTGAACATGATCTTCTCGTATGTCAATCACATACTGTTCAAGATTACACTAATAACCTTGGATTTTTCATATAATGAATAATATTATATTGCAAATAAAATAATCAAAATAATTATTAATTATTAAATAAATAATTAGTTACGAGACTTTAGGGCATAAATCCCAACAGTTCTCAAATGTGGATTTGTTTTGAGGGCTTTGTAGCTTGTTCTCGAATGTGAATTTGTCTCGAGGGCTTTTGCAGCTTGTTCTCGAATGTGGATTTAGTTCGAGGGCTTTGCAGCTTGTTCTCGATCTTCAAAGTCTTCTAGTCTTCAAGACTCTGGTTCAGAGAGTGTTTGATCTTCAAGAGTTTAGGGAGTCTTCTGGTCTTTGTTTCTGAATTTTCTCTAAGTTCTCTAGGGAGTTTCAACTTCTCAACCTTGAAATGGAGGAGGAAGCTCTATATTTATAGAGTTCCTGAAAGCCTCCAGGTGGGCTTGGGCTTGTCAGTCGGACTGGGCCTGGTTGACTTTGGGCTTAACCTCTGGACTAAGTTTAGTTGACTTTAGGCCTAGCCCTCTGGACTTTCGTCTAAAATTAACTCAAATTTCACATAACCCAATTGTATATTGGGATTTTCCATAATTTAATTTAGGTATCCTTGCCAATTTAATTAATCCCTAATTAAATATAATTCGGTCATCAATGTTGGGTAATGACGTGGCAATTTTTGATTCGCCGAAATTTCTATTCCAACACTATTGATATAACTAAAATAAAGTATATCAATAGTATATTAGTGATATACTTTATTTTAGGTATATATGATATATTGAATATGAAGTACTGATATAATGTTGATATACTTCATATAAGATATATCAGTGAAATGATATACCTAAAGTGAACTATATTAGTACTATATCATTAATTTACTGTTGATATAATACTAAATACGTGTATTGACTAATTAAGTGTATCAATTAAAAACCAGTGTATCAATAAATGACAAAAAACTATTGATAAAATCAAGAACTAAAAATGTTTCACAACTTGATCCCATCACAATTTAAAATACATAAAGATAAAGAAGAAACGAAGCCAAAGAGACAGTGAAAGTGATATTTGTTTATCGTATGTCTATCAGTGGTTTAAGTTCTAAATATCCTTTTTTTTAAGTGTAATGAGGCGAAACAAATAGAAATGAAGGAGATTGAATTGGAAAAAACATAAACGCTTGACAAAAATAAAGTATATCAGTAGTATATCAGTGATATAGTTCATTTTAGGTATATCTAATATACTGCATATGAAATACTGATATATTGTTGATATACTTCATATTACCAATATCATTCCACTGATATACTAGAGTAAAGTATATCAATAGCATATCAGTGATATACTTCATTTTTTGGTATATCAACAATGTATCACCAATATATTTGATATACCACTGATATACTTAATAATTTGGACTTTTGAACTTTTTCGATTTAGCTTTTGGGCTGGACAGAATTTTTTTGCTAGATTTGCAAACTGAAAAAAAGTGAAATCACGCTTGCAATAAGTCCATAAAATTTTACCATCCTCGCAACCAGCCCAAAAAAAAAAAAGTTAACTTAAATAGAGGCAACTGGTATGATTTTATTTTAGAGAAATTTTTACTAAATAACATAATTTAATGTGTATTTTAAAAAATGTCCAAAAAATTTCAAATATAGCATATGGTTACTTTTTTGTTGCTTTTATATGATTTGGATTATGTTATTTATTTTATGACATATGTTGTGGGTAAAATTATCGATAAATCCAAAACTCAATAGAGGTTTAAGGCCCAAAGATGAGATCTAAGTTAATTTCGCCAAACTAAGGTCAAGTTTAGGCTAGATTTAGACTGACTAGACAAAATCAATCTCGCCAATTCAAACTTAGGCTAGACCGACTAGGCCAAATCAGTCTCGCCAAACTAAGGCTTAAACTAGACTGACTAGGCAAAATCAATCTCACCAAGTTAAGGCCAAACTTAAGCTAGACTAACTAAGCAAAATCAATCTCCCCAAGCTTAAGCCCAATTGATTAGGTCAAATCAGTCACGCCAAACTAAGATCAAGCTTAGGCTAGATTGACTATGCAAAATCAGTCTCGTCAAGCCAAGGCCAAGATTAGGCTAGACTAATTGGGTAAAATCAGCTCATCAAGCTTAGGATAGACTGACTAGGAAAAATCAATCTCGCCAAACTAAGGCCAAGCTTAGGCTAGACTGACTAGGCCAAGCTAATTAGGTCGAGTTGCCTAAGCCAAGGCCAAGCTGGTCTCATCTCATATTGATCAGGATGACCCCTAAGCACATGAGGACAGCTCCCGACTCCCACAGGGGTCGACCAATACCCTTTGAGGTCTGTTTCCTTTGATTGAAACATCTCATAAATTTCGACAGGATTTTCGGCCCAATTGAATAACGATTTCCGTTACAATTAACCTCCTTATAAATAGAGAGATACAGTGAGATAAAGAGGTACGCAAAAAACAATTATTATACTATTAACTGTTTAAGTCTTCTTGCAAACTCGATTACTAACTTATGTAAGTGGCTTGTTTAACACTACATCGATGTTCTTTTCTCTCATTTTGCATGCACATTACAGTTCCTAGTAATACAAATTCACCGTTGATCCGACGATCTAAACTTCGGTATCAACAACATATATGTTAATGCATATTTATTTTGAGACAATACACTTTTGGTCCTTGAAGTTTCAAAAGATACTTTTTAGTCTATGGGGTTTGACAAATGATTCTAAATGATCCCTGAATTAATTTGACTGTTAGTTGACTAACGGAAAAATGACGCGACAAATTTTAAAATGAGATGGAGAATTTCACTAATTTAATATTATTTTTTTAATTACATGGGTTTTTTTCTTTCTTTCTTTTTCACTCTCTCTTCCCTTCCCCTTTTTCTCTCTCCCCTCCCTTCTTTTTCTTTCTCGTTCCTCTTTTTCTTCATCTTTTTGATAGGGTCTGTAACTTTATGCATCTGGGAGTTTTTTTTTTCTTTATTTTTCTTCTTGTCTTTGGATGGCTTGCTAAGTTAGACCTATTTTAATCTCAAATCAGCACAATCCTAATTTTCTCCTTCTAGAGAGAGAGCCTATTCCAGAGACAAGAAACAGAAGAGACTTTTAGAGAGAGAAAGTTTAGGGGCTCAAGGAAATGGGCTTTATTTCTTCTGTTTTGTTGCTTTTTCCAATTCATGATGGTTTGCTGGAATCTACAAGAACAATGAGATTTTCCTTGTTTTTTTCTTCTGTTTTTTTGCTTTTTTTTTTTTTTTTTTCACTTTGTTTCTAGGTTTTGAAAATCGTTAATGGGGTTTCTAAGTTGTGATTTTTTGCAAACCCAAAAAGGGTCTTCGATGCATTGATTGTATATAGTTGGGTTGCTTGGATTTTTGTTTATCTGAACATTCGTGGGATAATTTTGAGTCTGGGTTTGCCAGCCATGGAGGTTTGGTTGGAATCCTTCGGCTGATGTGAAATCAAAATGCAAATAATACGAAAGATGCATAAAGTTACAAAAGCATGGAGGGCTGGGTTTAAAGTTACAAATCCAGATGCATAAAAAAAATCTACGTTACAAACCACCATCGGAGAAGATGAAGAGAAAGAAAAAGAAGGAAAAAAAAGAAAGGAAGGAAGAGAGAAGGTGAAGGGAAAAAGCCACCTAACCTAAAAAAAAAAAGGAAAAATACATTTTTGGTCCTAGGTGCGTTTGGTCGAAATAGACCTTTTTAGTCCTTGAGTTTAGGAAAAAATACCTTTTTGGTCATTGAGTTTTTGAAATAGACCTTTTTAATCCTGAGTTTTGAGAAATAGGTTTAAAAGATCCATCGTATTATTTTTTTAATTTTTTTTTTATATAAAATCAATATTCTTTATTAATTTTTAATATTAAATCTCTCTTTCCCTCTCTACCCCATTCTCTCTCTCTCATCTCTACCACATTCTCTCTCCTTTCTCCTCCTTCCACCCTTCCTACCCTCTTCTTCATCTCTTCCCCTTCTCTCAACCATCTCCTTCTTCCTCTCCCCTCCTCCTCTCAATACGTTGCAGCGATAGTAGCAGTGACTTTGATTTTGGAGTAGCTATCGGCCATTTTTTTGGTCTTTTGAGTTTGGGGATTGAGGAAAGATTATGGTAGAAAATGATAAGAAATCTTGGAGATTTATGAACATTTATGGTGAAAAAAATCATTTATCTTTTTTTATGAAGATTGATTGATGTATTGAAAGAGAGGGGAGAGGAAGAAAAAGATGGTGGGGAGAAGGGGAAAGGATAAAGAAAACGGGAGGAAGGTGGAAGGAGGAGAGAGGAGAGAGAATGGGGTAGAGATGAAGGAGAGATAAGAGAGAGAATGGGGTAGAGAGGGAGGAGAGATTTTTTTTAAAAAAAATTAAAAAATTGTTAATATTAAAAATTAATAAAGAAAATTTTTTTATATACAAAAAATTTAAAAAAAAATACGAGGGATATTTTAAACATATTTCTCAAAACTCAGGGACTAAAAATGTCTATTTCCAAAACTCAGGAACCAAAAAGGTATTTTTTTTCCCTAAACTCAAGGACTAAAAAGGTCCATTTTGAAAATTCATGGACTAAATGCACCTATTGTTGAAGACTCAGGGACTAAAAAGGTATTTTTCTGAAAAAAAAAATCTAGAATTAGTAAAAATGTCCACCTCATTTAAAATTTGCCACATCAATACCACGTCATTTTTCAGTTAGTCAACTAACAAATAAATTAACTTAGGGATCATTTAGAACGATTTTTCAAACCTCATAAATTAAAATGTATCTTTTGAAACTTCAAGGACCAAATAAACACCAACTCCAAACTCTAGGGACTAAACGTGTATTTTTCCCTTTATTTTATGTGATATTTGATTAAAGGTTAAATTACAAATTTGGTCTCCATGGTTTGGAGAAAATTAGAATTTAATCCTTATGGTTTTAAAAGTTAGAATTTAGTCCCTATGTATAGATAAAACCTAATAAATAGTCTCTCTGTTGTTAGTAATCACTGACGAATTAAGTACGTGGCAATTAGCTAATCCATGTGTAAATGAGGTGGTCTTTTGTATTTTGCTGACAGTGTGCATTAAATAGTTGATTGGATAAAAATTGAGTTGCCAATTTCCAAAGAAACTGCATTAAATTTTCAATTTTCAACCTATTTTTTATCCAATAAGCTACTTAACCCACACCATCTACAAAATATAAAATACCACCTTATTGACACATGTATAGCTAACTGTCATGTACTTAATTCGCCAGCGATTACGAACGACAAAGACTATTTATGAGGTTTTATCCAACCATAGGAACTAAATTCTAACTTTCTCCAAACCATAATGACCAAATTTGTAATTTAATTTTGATTAAATTGTAATCATAAAAATCACTAAGTTAAATATTGATTAATTATAATTGTTGGATTACATATGTTGATTTTTAATGTATTTTCAATTACTTTTTTTTAGTTCTTATTTTTATAATTATTTTTTCAAAATTAATTATGCTAAACTTGTGGCCATCTTTAGTTTATATCAGAAAATATTATCATTAGACTAAATGTACTATCTTAACTAAGTTGGCATAGTCACACATGAGTATAGCTAAGAAATAATTGACATGTATTCCTTCCCTTAAGGTTAGAAGTTCAAAAATTCCATACTTTGCATTTGTTGTACTAAAAGAATAGTTGTCAATATGAACATAACTTAGCGGTAATCGACATCTACTCATTCCCTTGATGTTGGAGGTTCAAATCTACCTATTTCATATTTGTTGTACTAAAAAAATAGTTACTATGTTTTTAGTTCATCATAATTCATAATTTTTAATAAACAAATACCATATTTACTATTTTTTAATAAAATTCTATTTTTATAAATTTTTAGATTATAGGCAATAAGGAAATATTTTAGAACATGAAACTACTTATTCAAAATTTTCTAAATAAAAAATCATAACTTTTAATATATATAATTATTAAAGGACTGTAAAGTCAAAACACGAGTAGAGAATTATTCATCAATAAATTGAAGGATAAAGTTGTATTTTTATAATTAAAAAATTGACTATTTTTACGTGTCTTGTTGGTTAAAAGGACTCGATCATAATTAGGGTGTTCACAGTTTTTGTTGACATATTGACCTTTTTATATATCTATGAATTCGATTTCGAAATAAAAGGTGAATCAATTTTTTTTTATCATATTATTAAAAAAATTGACAATATTACTAATCTAGATATGATATTTATAATAAGAAATTTTAACTTATTGTTGAACTAAAAAAAAATTAACTCATTTTTAAAAAGTAAAATACTTATTTATTAATTTAAATATTTTTACGATTTCTTTTATTATTTTTCTATAAATATTCATCATACCATAAATATTATATTCTATCGATATTTTCATCGACATTTCTATAAAATTGAGAGGACAACATTTTTTTGTCTGCATCAACATTTGATGCTTTAGTTGTTTTCTTTTTATACAACATTGAATACTATTGAATATAGAAGAAGTCTTGTTTTAGTGGCAATTAATCAGTAGTAGTTGAAGCTTTGTTAAAGTGTTTGTTAATTTCAGTTGCCATCTGTTACACATGTGGCTATTTATATAGCTTGCAACTCATTGAATAAAATACGCAAGTTTATTTACTCTCTTTCATGTAATGTGGTATCGATGCAGAGTGAAAATTAAGAGAGTTTTTTTTTTCTCTACTCCAATGGCAGAGAATGTCAGTACCATTGATCATATGTCTTCTTCCTCTACAAATCAACCTACCAATCCGTCCACCATCGATCAGTATATCAATCCGTATTATCTCCATCACTTCGATGGAACGAATCTTGTACTTGTATCCGATTTACTCACTGAATCGAACTAATCTTCCTGGAATCAAGCAATGCTCCTTAGTCTCACTGTGAAGAACAAGATTGGATTTGTCGATGACACAATTGTTCATACTACCAGCGATCTCCTTCATTCGTGGACTATTTGCAACAGTGTTGTAATTTCAGCCAGCATAAATTACTCTGACTCCGCTAGGGAAATCTTGCTTGATCTCCAACATTGATACCAACGCAAGAACTGACCACGGATCTTTCAATTACGGTGAGAGATTTCAAATCTCACACAAGATCAACAGTATGTTACGACTTATTATGCGAAATTGAAGACACTTTGGAATGAATTAGTCTCTTATCTACCTAAATGCACATGTGGTCACTTTTCTTGCAGAGGTGTCAAAGAGCTCATTGATTATTTTCAGACGGAATATGTCATGGCTTTCCTCATGGGACTAAATGAATCCTTTAGTCAAATTCGCACTCAATTACTCCTCATGGAGCCAGAGCCGTCGATCACTCGTACATTTTCTTTACTGGCACAAGAAGTTGAGCAACGGGCCTCTATGCCCATTCCCAACTTTACACCCTTAAACGCGACTGCTCTTCTTGCCAAGAGCTCTTAGTCCACATTAAGTACCACTGCTTCCCGAAATCAATCGATGAGGAAGAAGGAACGTCCTATTTGTACTCATTGTGGTGTACAAGGGCACGTTGTCGACCGCTGCTATAAAATTCATGGATATCCTCTAGGTATCGTAATCAAAAGAATACCCCTAAGCCTAACCAAACATCTATAGTTAAATCAGAATCAGTTGGCCTACCAAGTCTGACTCCTGAATAATGCCAAGGACTCCTATCAATACTGCAATCTCACTTAGCCAATGCGAAAGCTGACCTTGAATCTCCCATATCTTCAAGGACTTCTCATGTTGCAGGTACTTGTTCTATCTTAGTTTCTAATGCCAATGAATGGATTCTTGATTTTGGAGACTCCACGCACATATGTTTCTTTAGAGATATGTTTTCATCTCTCATTCCGACATCTGGAGTCAGTGTCACACTCCCTAATCAGAGTCGAATATGTTGATTATGTTGGGGATGTTCGAATTTCCTCTTACCTCATTCTACAGAATGTGTTGTTTGTGCCTTCCTTTCGCTTTAATCTCATTTCAATCAGTGAATTAGCATCAAAACTACTGATTATGATCTTGTTTGATGGTGATTACTATGTGCTTCAGGGAAAGTCCTCTTTGAAGATGATTGGCACGGTTAGCCTTTGGCAAGGATTATATTTGCTCCATGCTGACTCTGCATTGTCTAAATGTAATCTTGTTTATGCTGTTTTTTTCTTAATCTGTTAAACATTCCTCATTGTCTGTGTGGCATGACGGTCTTGGTCACCCTTTGAATAAACATTTAACTGCTTTACAAAAGATGTTTCCAAATAGTGCTCTTGATCGAGTGAACTTTGGGTGAAGAAAAGTAAATAAATACGTTCAACTCCATTGTAAGTGCACACTGTCGATGTAAGTAATAAAGCAGGAGTATTTTTGAGTATCGATTTCACAGGGAACAATGTAACAAAAATATTATAAAAACAACAACGTAAGTAGAATTGCAACTTGGAAACTAAAAAGTGCAAAAATAGATTTTGGGTTGGTGTGAAATAATAATGGAAATAAAAGTCAAAATGCAAAAATGGATTGCAGAATCATAATTGCAAGAACAGATTGCAGAAACAGATTGCATAATCGAAATGGCAAAGGAATAAATTGCAAAATCAAAATTGCAAAGACATATTGCATAAACGAATTTGCAAAATCAAAATTGCAAGAAACGTAAAATAGAAATAAAGATGGAAGGAAAATTACTCAATGAGGGAAGATGAGACTCAAGTATGTTATTGCTCGAAGTTGTAAATTGCAAATCCAACCTACTCTACACACAATTGTAAACCAAAATTGCTACTCCTATTCACCTTGAAATTAGGTTTTAGGAGACTATGTGAGTGACTTATATGTCTATAGTCCCTCTATCTTAGATCATTTGGCTCAACAATTTTATGAGTTTTGGAGTCTTTAATCCCTATGTCTAGGGTAAAAAATTGACTTATGTCTAAGCTCTTGTCTCCATCACTTGTGCGAAATCTGTTTATCACTAACCCCGTTGGTATTAGATCTAAGCTCAAGTTGCTACCCTAGTTGATCAATCTAGGATCTCAGCAAGTAATCGGATTTAGATTGTTTCATCAATTTCAACTCAATTTCAATGCTTAATACAGTAGGTAAGGAACAAAAAACATGAAAAATTACAACCCAAAGAACTACAAAACAGAAATTAAATTCAAACTACACTAAGAACGAGCTAGAAGAAACTTGAACAAAACCCATTGTTTTCCTTGGATTTCAATCGATTTAATCTCAACTATTTCTAGGAAAGAATGAATCATTTCCAACTAAGTTTTCATTTGGATTAGATTGGAAAACCTAAGGAAAAACAGAACCAAAAAAATGCAGCAACTATTGGCAAAAAAACAAAGGAAAATAGAGGAAAAATGGGAAGAAAACTCACGAAAATAACTCCAAAAAATGCCCTAAAAACCACACCGTTCTCCACTCCTCTTCTCTCCTTTTGTAGGCATTCATTAGGGTTGAATAATGCCCAAAATTTGTGCTCAAAATCCCTCAAATCGTGCAGCAAATGGAGATTTCCGTATATGGGTCGATTGTCGATTTTTTTCCTTTTTTGAATTTTTTTTCTTTTGCTCCAAAATTGCAACTTCATCTTGCAATTTTGGTTCTGCAATTTCCATAATTCAGAATTTTTTTTATGCTATTCCAGAATTGCAACTTCAACTTGCATTTTCGGTTCTACAATTTATACACACAAGTTTAATTTTTAAGATTCTCACTCTAATTGTCTTCATTCTTCTTTCTTCCTTATTTTTAAGAATCTTTAAGCTATTTTCCAATGATTTTAAGACAAAACAAAAATATTTTAAGTAATTGGGAGTTAAATAAGCCTTAATCCTAAGGCTTATCAGCTCTTAATCACTGCCCTGCTCCATGTCTCATATGTCCCTTGGCTAAACAATGCAGGCTATCTTTTGATCCTAAAACTCACATTGCTGCAAAATTGATTGATATAGTCCATTGTGACACCTGGGGACCCTATCAATTGCCAACATATGCTGGTTATAAATATTTTCTAACACTTGTAGATGATTTCTCCAGATATACATGGATTTTTTTTTATGAAGAATAAATCAGATGCCCTTATTATTGTTCCTCAGTTATTTGCCTATGTCAATACACAGTTTGGTGCTTCTATCATAGTCTTTCGATTAGACAATGCCCCTGAGTTATCTTTCAATCAGTTTTTTTTCTGTCAAAAGGAGTGATCCATCAATATTCTTGTGTTGAGCGGCCTAAATAGAACTCCATTGTTAAAAGAAAACACCAATACCTGCTTAATGTTGCTCGAGCACTCTTGTTTCAGTATAGACTACCTATACAGTTATGGGGAGAATGTGTTCTAACAGCATCCTATTTAATCAACCGAACCCTGTCTTGTGCTCTAAATTGGCAGACTCCCTATTATCGCCTAAATGGAAAATATGCTGATTATACTCACCTCTGAATATTCGGTTGCCTATGTTTCGCATCCTCACTAACAACAAACAAGACCAAGTTCCAACCTCGCGCAATACCTTTTGTATTCATTGGCTATCCTCAAGGAATGAAGGGATACAAGCTTTATGACATCTAGAAGAAACGTTGTTTTGTTTCTCGAGATATTGTTTTCCATGAAGGAAGTTTTCCCTTTCATCAAACCACACTTCAGAAGAACATTCCTGATCCTTTTCCAGACCTTGTACTACCAAAGTCTTTCAATTACAGTGGGATTCCACCTTCCACACATGTTGCGTATACCATTGATAATGCTACATGTTCTCAAAGTTCTCAAGCTATGTCTTTTGATCGAGTGACTAATGCACAACCCCCTGCAGTCACTGATGACATTATTCCTCAACAATTGCCAAGGAGTTTGTCTAGACAAACCAAACAACCATCATACCTAAGAGATTTCCACTGCAGTCTTCTACAATCAACGCCTTTGGTTAATCTAAAAACCAAGTATTCTTTGCACAAGTACTTGAATTATGACAAATTATTGTCTAGCTTCAGGACATTTGCCTTAAACATATCTTCCACTCATGAGCCTCAATTTTATCATCAAGTAGTCCCTTATGCATAATGGCATGAAGCTATGAAAACTGAATTAAAGGCTATAGAGGTCAATAATACTTGGTCAGTTGTTCCTCTACCTAAAGGACAACATACAATTGGCTGCAAATGGATCTACAAGATCAAGCACAAAGCTGATGGTTCGATAAAGCGCTATAAGGCTCGACTAGTAGCCAAGGGATATATCCAACAAGAAGGATTGGACTACATTGAAACCTTCTCACCTGTGGAAAAACTTGTTACCATTAGGGTTTTGCTAACCATGGTTGTCTCATTCAATTGACCATTAATCCAATTAGATGTCAATAAGACCTTCTTGCACGGAGATCTCTTTGAAGAAGTATATATGGATCTTCCTTTAGGATATAAACATGATGTTTGTTCTCAGGAGGAGTGCTTGGTTTGTAAGCTGCACAAGTCCATTTATGGCTTAAAGCAGGCTTCCAGACAATGGTTCGACAAGTTTTCTTGTGCTTTGTTGACCCTTGGCTTCAAGCAATCTAAATCTGATTACTCATTGTTTACATGTGGTTATGGAAAGTCTTTCATTGCTCTACTAGTTTATGTAGACGACATCATTATCATGGGAGCATCTTCTGATGAAATTGACACTCTAAAGACTCATCTTAATGATGTATTCAAGGTTAAAGACCTTGGCCCACTACGGTATTTGTTAGGATTGGAGCTGGCACGATATGCTAAAGGAATTCTTTTGTCTCAAAGAAACTACACCCTCCAGCTACTTGAAGACACTGTCTTCTTAGCCTCCAAGCCTTTGTCTCTTCCATTAGATCCAAATATCAAAATCACAGCTACTTAAGGTGATTTGTTGACTGATCCAATAGAATATTGAAAGCTTATTGGCCACTTATTGTACCTTACGATATCTAGGCCTGACACCTTTGCAGTCCACAAATTGAGCCAATATATGGCTATACGAAGGAAGTCCCATTTATAAGTCGTACATCAGTTACTTAGATATTTAAAAGGGTGTTCTAGACAGGGAATTCTTCTGCCAACATCTCTTTCTTTTCAAATTCAAGGGTTCTCTAATGCTGATTGGGGCTCGTGCCTAGATTCACATAAGTAAACCACTGGTTTTTGCATATTCCTCAGTGATGCACTTGTGTCTTGGAAAGCAAAGAAGCAAACCACTGTCTCACGATCATCTGCTGAACTAGAATACTGTGCCCTTGCTGGCACAACAAGTGAAATAATATGGCTCAAACAACTCTTACGTGAATTGCAAGTTGAGTCTCTTTCTCCGTCTGTGATTTTATGTGATAATGATGTTGTAATCCACATAGCTTCCAATCCGATGTTCCATGAAAGGACGAAACACATTCAATTGGACTATCATTTTGTCCGAGAAAAGATAGTAGCAGGAGACATCAAACTATTGTCGATACGTTCACACCTACAGTTAGCAGACATTTTCACAAAGTCACTGCCTACTTCTTCTTTTTCATTGTTGTTATTCAAGATGGGAATTGTCAATATTTTGAATCCATCTTGAGGGGAGTATTAAATATAGAAGAAGTCTTGTATTAGTGGCAGTTAATCAGTAGTTGAAGCTTTGTTAAATTGTTTGTTATTTTCAATTGCCATTTGTTACACATGTGGTTATTTATATAGCTTACAACTCATTGAATAAAATATGCAAGTTTATTTACTCTCTTTCGTGTAATAAATACTTTAGTCAAAACACAAATGCAGAAGGAAAAGTAAAACCCTTCCAATTCCTTGCATTTTTTTGTACGGTGGTGACAGACAAAAAATTCATCCTACTTTATTTATTTATAATAAATGTATTATTTAATTAAAATGCCGATTATCATCTCTCTGAATTTCAAAGATGATTTCATTTTGGGTTATAAACTTTTAAAAGGGCTATTTGAGTACTTGAACATTAAAAATAATCAATTTGATTCTTTGAATTTTATCCCTGAATTTTGAAAAAGTATCTATTCTGGTCTGAACTATTATTTTGTTGCTAGTTGTTTAATAAATTAATGATTTCATTTTGAACATATATATTAACATGCGAATATGAGCATGTATTAAAATTATGTTGAGGTGGTATTATGTGAATTGATATTTTAGGTGATGGAATAATAACAATAACCAAAATGGTTACTTTTTAAGACTTCGTTTGATAATTATTTGATTTTTGGTGTTTGGTTTTTGAACATTAAGTCTATAAATACTACTTTCACCTTCTTTGTTTTGTTATCTACTTTTTATGTATGTTTTCAAAAATCAAGCCAGTATTGAAAACTAAAAAAAAGTTGTTTTGGTTTTTGGAATTTGCCTAAGAATTTTAATATATTCTTAAGAAAGATGAAACTCATTGTAGAGAAATCATGATGAGAAAATAAGCACAATTTTCAAAACCAAAAATAAAAAATCAAATAGTTATTAAAATGGGGCCTAAGGTGTAAGGGCTAAAATAGATATTTTGAAAGTTCAAGAACTAACATGGTTAATTTTTAAAATTTTATATACTACCATAAACATTTTGAAAGATTAAAAAGTAAAATGAAATAAACTTGAAAATTTAAGAACCAACAATTTTGTGGGGATATATTTCTTGACAAAGAAAAAAAAAAAGAGAAAACCTATGGACATAGTTTCATAGAAATATTGGTAAAATATGAATATCAATGGACAATCTTACAAAAGTCACGAAGATTAAGCAATTTATAAACAAAGAAAATAGGCTTAAATTCTATTTTGATACTCATACTTTTTATATTTTTGTTTATTTTATTATTGTACTCTCAAAATATCTATTTTGGTCACTAGATTTCATTTTATTTAATCTATTTTGGTTCCTATACTTTTTTTAAAAAAATGACAATTTAGTCTCTGATTACAAAATCTTAACACAAATTCTATATCTAACAAAAATCTTGCAATATAAAACTATAAAAATATTTCAAAAAATGTATTGAGTATATATAGTGTTGTGTTAAAATTATGATAAAAAAAAGTAAAATAGAAAAAGAAATTTGAGGGACAAAACTAATTACTTTATAAAATTATAACGACTAAAATAGACTTTTGAATGTACAAGAAACAACATGAACTAAAGTTGAGGGTGTCCATATCTAAATAAATGTTTGAAATTACAGGCATGAAAATAGACAAAAATTGAAAGTACAAAAATTAAAATATAATTTAAAAAAATTAAAATAAGAAAGAAGTATTTTACCCTCCTTAAATAAGTTATAAATCTTATTAATACTACTCATTCTAAATGGTGATATTAAATATATAGAGTAGAGTAAATACAAACTTAGAAACATTTATAAAGGAAAATACAAAACTAACCATTAAAAAGATAATTACGACACTGACAAAAATTAAAATGCGATAAATCAAATATAGCCATTAATGTAATCAATAATTTTAATAGTTGTACTTCATCAATATCTAAGTTAGTGATCATCAATTTATATCAACTAACATGATTAAATGCTATTATAGAGGTGAGAGGATGTAAACCTCTTACGTTTTGGTTGAAATTATAATTTCTTAACTAAAATATATTCAAGTTGGAAAAAGAAATGAGTAGTTGCTGATTTAGTCATAATAAAAAGGTAAAGTTTTTCCATATATACTCTGCAAAAGAATGTAAAAGTCAATAACTTGTCGTGCAAAACACCCATACGAATAAAAAAAAGTTAATGAAAAAGTCAAAAGATTAGGAACCTTTCATCCTCACAAACAGAAAAAGAAAGAAAAAGAAAAGATTAGGTACCATTACAAAAAAAAAATGAAAATTTAACTTTTTTTGACGTGGAGTCAGGAGGATTCGGTCAAAACTGGATAAGGGAATTTGTGTTTTTGTGTGTGTATATATTATTATTTTTTTTTTTTGAAGAAGGTGTATGTATATCATGATATTAAATTTTATTGACATTTCCATCGACATTTTACACATATCTATGAGTTCAACATCGATATAGGGAGTAAGTATAATCGACATTTCTATTATATCGTAAAAAAAATAATAAAATATAAAAAAATAGTAACAAAATATCACTAATGTGAATATAATATAAATAATAAACATTTTAACTAATTTAAAAGTGTGAAATGTTTATTTATTAATTTAAATATTTTTTTTGAAATTTTCTATTTTTATAATTTTTTTAGGAATATCCATCGACATTGATATTTTATCAATATTTCCATTGACATTTTTATAAATGACATCACCATTTTAAACCTTGATGTATATATATTTTAACAAGCTGGTGGACGGAAAACAAATACAGACTCTATTTACTTATAGTAATTATTTTAAGAATATAAAATAAAAAGATAGTTTTTTAAATTTAGGTATATTTCAATAGTTTAAATCTCATCCAAATTTATTCTATGTTGGTCTTAGAACTTTTAAAAAGTTTTATTCTAGTTCTTCATGCTGCTATTTTGTCGTAGCTTAGTGTGAACATGTGCATAGAATTTCAATTTTACTTTTAACAAGTTATTGTTTTTAAATGTTGATATGACATACAATAACTAAATTAATGGATGATGATTTAACCTGATCTGACAATAAGTGACATAGAATATTAGGTCACTTAAATAAATAATGCTTGCGAGCTTGCCTTATATATAATGTCATGAAAATTTTGATTGTGCTGCATCTACATTCAATAAAGGTGTTAAAAAAATATTAGAATTAAGATGAAAAGTTTATAGATACAATTGAAACTCTTTAAAGTTTAAAAATCAAATAGATACAACTATCTATTTTAAAAAACACACACACTAATAAAAATTTAAGGGCTAAAATTGTAAATTAAAAAAATATCAACAATTTTCATTGATATTCATAAAGTTTTAAAATCTTAATTTAGTTTATGAACTTTCAAATTATTATATTTTGGTCTCTAAGATTTTAAAATCTCTATTTTAACTCTTAAACTTTTTAAAAATAATCATTTTGGCCCATTAACATTCAAAAGGTTTATTTTAATCATTGAACTTTTAAAAATTAACCATTTGAGTCTTTAATACTATTTTTCTACTTAATTATTACATTATCCCGTCCAATACCCACTTCACCCAATCAATATGGCCCAACACATACCTGATAAGGACAACGGGCCTCCACATATCTCCACAATGGTATGATATTGTCCACTTTGGGCATAAACCCTCATGGCTTTGCTTTTGGTTCCCCAAAAGGCCTCATACCAATGGAGATAATTGTCCTCACATATATACCCATGATCACTCCATTCCCTAGCCAATGTGGGACATTTGTTTGCACTCCTAACAATCATCCCCTCGAACAAAGTACCACAATTGAGCCTCCCCTCGAACAAATCCGTCTACTCCGCAACGGATCACGCACATTGTGGGACATATTTCTTTGGCGTCGATCACCTATCGCACCATCCACTTCCTCCCCCTCGAACAAAGAACTACTCCTCTACCATGGCAGCTTGATAGAGTTACTACTTGCTTGCCGCTCCAAGCACTTTTTGTTCGACTATGGGATTCATCCACAATGTCAACATGAGGCTTCGTTACTCTGTTCCACTTTTGAGGATTCCTCCGGCACACAGCTAGGTTTAGACCATGGCTCTGATACCAATTGATAAGGACAACGGGCCTCCACATATCTCCACAATGGTATGATATTGTCCACTTTGGGCATAAACCCTCATGGCTTTGCTTTTGGTTCCCCAAAAGGCCTTATACCAATGGAGATAATTGTCCTCACATATATACCCATGATCACTCCATTCCCTAGCCAATGTGGGACATTTGTTTGCACTCCTAACAATAACCACACCAATAATTTTTCCATACTAACTAGACTCAACTGGTTTGTTATTTTTTTAGTTCAACAACATGTGAAGTGAGAGATCCGAACATGTGACCTCTTGGTCAAGGGTATTGCTTGGTTTGTTAGTGGGGTGTGCTCAAAAAGTCAATAATAATTGAATAGAATATGTCTATTTCTCATAATGTTTAAGGTTACAAGAGACCTATCTTAAATAGGAGAAGACTCTAAAATATATAAGGAAAGAATTTAACACATAATTATAATTTAGTTACAACATATAAATTCAAATAAGGAAAGAATCAATCTCATAAACCAACACTCCCCCTCAAGCTGGTTTGAAGATATCTTCCATTGTTAGCTTGTCAATTAGTTTGTCAAATCGTAACTTTGGAAGTCCCTTAGTTAACACATCAGCAATTTGCTCTGTTGTAGGGAGATAGAGAATATATATAACTCTAGTGTCAATCTTCTCCTTTATGAAATGTTTATCAACTTCAATATGTTTTGTCTTATCATAGAGAACATGACTGTGGGCTATGGAGATAGTTTTCTTATTGTCACAATAAACACGCATAGGCGTCATCTAGATGAATTTTAATTGTTCAAGTAGTCGTTTTATCTAAATACCTTCACAAATGCCATGAGCTATAGCCATAAATTCTGCTTCAGCACTACTTCTAGCTACAATTCTTTGTTTTTTACTTTGCCAGATAACCAGATTCTCTCTAACAAAGGAGCAATGACCAGAAGTAGATCTTCTATTTGTGGAACTACTTGCCCAGCCAACATCAGTGTAAATTTCAACACGTAATTGGCCATGTTTCTTAAAAAGTATGTCCTTTCCAAGAGTTCCTTTCAAATATCTCAAAATCCTATAAACTGCCTCAAAGTGAGTTGGACATGGGGCATGCATGAATTGGCTTACAATACTAACTGCAAAAGCAATATCTGGATGAGTGTGAGATAAGTAGATAAGTCTTCCAACAAGTCTTTGGTATCTTTCCTTATCTTTTATCTCTTTCTCTATTGTAGCTTGCAGTTTTAAGTTTGGTTCAATAGGAGTTTATTATATCCTAAAACCTAGTAAGTCTGTCTCTTCAAGTAAATAAATGATATATTTCCTTTGATTGACAAGAATACCCTTTTTTGACATGGCAAATTTCATCCCTAGGAAATACTTCAAGATTCTCAATGAATTCATTTGCAAGTTTTTCTTCAAATTGTTCAATTCAGCCTTATCATTAACTGTAAGAATGATATCGTCAACATACACTATTAAAACAATCATCTTGTCGTTTTCAGTATGTTTATAAAAAATGGTATGATTTGCTTGACTTTGAAGAAAACCATAGCTTGTAACTGCCTTTCCAAAACGTTCAAACCACACTCTAGGAGACTGTGGCCATATAGAGATTTCTTTAACTTGCATACTTTGTTAACTCCAATATCCACTTCAAAGCTTGGTGGTAAGTCCATTAATACTTCCTCTTCAAGATCACCATTGAGGAATGCATTTTTGACATCTAGTTGATAAAGAGGTCAGTCTGAATTAACAACAATAGATAAGAGCACTCTAAGGGAGTGTTTGGCCCACTGACTTGAGTTGAGTTGAGTTGGGTTTAAAACCCAACTTCCCCGTTTGGTCCATCAACAATCAACTCTCCACAAAACAATTCAACCCCACCGTTTTGAGTAATTAACTCTCCACTATTTTGAGTAATTTCACGTAGTTTCTATTTTACAAAATGTTGCTCGTTAACTCTCCCCAACTCAACTCAACTCAACTCAACTCTGCCAAACTCAACTCAACTTTGCACGCCAAACGCCCCCTAATAGAGTTAATCTTAGCCATAGGGGCAAATGTTTCTTGATAGTCAATTCTATAGGTCTGTGTAAAGCCTTTAGCAACTAATCTAGCTTTGTATCGTTCAATGTTACCGTCAGCTCTACACTTTATAGTGAACACCCATTTGCACCCTATTGTTTTCTTATCTTTTGGTAACTCTACTATCTCCCAAGTGCAATTCTATTTGAGAGCATTCATCTCTTCCATAACTGCTAAATTTCACTTTGGATCATTTTGGGTCTCCTGTATATTCCTTGAAATAAATAGGTTTGTTATCCTAGAGGTGAAGGCTTTATGGTTACCAAACAATCTATGATAAGAAAGATAGTTTGCAATAAGGTATTTGGTACAATTACGGACACCTTTCCTATGGGCTATAGGAATATCAAGGCCAAACACATAAGATGAAGAGGGATTACCTGAACCTTTAGTATCATTTGTTGAGGCATTAGATTGGTTTTGTGACAAGTCCACTATTTGATCTCTGTTCTTTTGATTTGGTGCCCTTCTAGTATAAACTAAAGCTCGGGATTTTGATAAGTAAGACCATTTTGTAGTATTTCTCCCCCTGAAATAGAATTTCCCATGTTTGGCATATAAGGACAAGGAATTTCAGGATAGATAATATTTGAGAGAGGAGAAGTGTCCTAAAAATTTTCTTCCAAGGTAGAGATCTCCTCATGAAGAGAAATTTGGCTAAAAAAAGTTTGATTTTCCACAAATAAAACATCAATACTTTCAAAGTATTTTTTAGTTAGAGGGTCAAAACACCGATAACCCTTTTTGTTTGATGCATGTCCTAGAAAAATGCATTTAACCGCCCAAGGATCAAGTTTAAACCGAGAAAAATTAAGAAGATGAACATAAGCAATACACCCAAAGACTTTTAACGGTAAATCTAAATACAAGCGAATAGTGGGAAAGAAAATTTTAAATTGATCAAGAGGTGTTTGAAAGAACAAGATCTTAGAAGGCATACGATTTATGAGATATGTAGCTATAAGGACTGCGTCTCCTCACAAAAAATCAGGAACATGTATAGAAAACATAATAGCTCGAGCAACGTCAAGTAAATGTCTATTTTTTTTTAGCAATTCTATTTTGTTGGGGGTATCCCAACAAGTAGACTGATGAGAAATTCCTTTATCCTTCAAAAAAGTATCCAAATATTCATTAAAATATCCAGTCCCATTATCAGAATGTAAGATACTGATTTTTGTTTGAAATTGATTCTCAATCACATTTTAAAAGCGAATGAAAACATTTTTAACCTCTGATTTTTTTTGTTAGCAAATAAACCCAAGTTAAACGAGTATGATCATCAATAAAGGTAACAAACCAATGTTTTTCACTATAAGTCAAAACTTTAGACGGACCTCAAACATCAGTATGAATTAAGTAAAAAGGTTTGGAAATCTTGTAAGGTTTTGGTAGATATGTGGTATGATGATTCTTGGCAAAGATGCAATTTTCACAATGAAAAACTGAGCAATCAATTCCTTTAAATAAGTATGGGAAAAAATACTTTAAATAGAAAAAATCGGGATGTCGTAGCCTACGATGCCAAAGCATGATTATTTCTTTAACAGATAAAGAACTAACATATCAAAATAGTAGAGACCATCAAGCATCCTAGCACCTCCAATAATCTCCCTCGAGTTCTGATCTTGAAAGACTCAATGAGTATCAAAAAAGATAATACGACAGTTAGCGTCCTTAGAAATTCTATTGATAGATAATAAATTATAGGCTAATTTGGGGACATGAAAGACTGATTGTAAGGTAATGTTTCTAGTTAAATGAATAGTTCCCTTTCTTGCAATAGAAGTGAAACTACCATTGACAATTCAAATTTTTTTTCATTGCAATACACAAGACAATATGAGGAAAAAATAGGAGGAATTGGTCACATGGTCAGACGCTCCGAAATCTATAACCCACAAAGAGGAATAAGACAAGATAGAGCGAAAAGATAATTACCTATTTGTGCCAAGGAAACACTAGGATTATTGGATGACGAAGTGACCTTTAGTAGTTTTAGGAGTTGATCAATTTTCTCTTGAGTGAGTTGATTGGAGTCAACAACATTGGCAGTGGATTGAGTGTTACTCTTCTCACTTTGCTTGGTACTCTTCCAATTTGCAGACTTCCCATGAAGTTTCCAACAGGTCTCACGAGTGTGTCGAGGTTTATTATAGTAATCACACCATACTCGAGGCTTGGTTGGATGAGTAGAAGCCTTATTTGCAGTTGCCTCAACCACCATATCAGAGGTTTCAACAGTGCTGACAAATTTCTTGTCAAGCATAACATTGTGACGACTTTATTCCCTGTGAACTTCAGAGAAAAATTCGTTAATAGATGGGAGAGGATTCTTGTCAAGTATTCTACTTCTAACCTCATCAAACTCATCATTGAGGCAAGCAAGAAATTCGTAAATACGACCATCCTCCACAACTTTCTTGTGGTGATTTTGATCTTTAGTTGACTCCCATTCGTAAGTGTCAAAGAGAACTAGGTCTTGCTAGATTGTTTTCAGTGAGTGAATGTATTTTGTAACATCATTGGCTAATTTTCTCAGTTTGAGTTTCAACTTAAACGTTTGTGATTGATTGTCCAAGTTAGAATATATCTCATTTACACTATCCCATAATTCCTTTGCAGTTTAGTAACACAAATAGTTGCGGCTTATCCTCTCATCCATAGAATTGACCAACCAAGTCATAACCATGAAATTCTCAGCATCCCAAGTAGCAAACAACATATCATCTTTGTTAGGTACTTTTTTCTCTCTAGTAATATAGCCAATTTTTCTTGTCCACGAAAATACATCTGAATACTTTAGGACCAAAGAAGAAAATTATTCCCATTAAGTCGGATGGTGGTAATTTGGGCATTGGGATGATTACGTGTGTCAGAGACCTTAGCTATCAATGGCTTGTCTTCAAACATATTGCTAATTCAAAGAGAGATAAACCCTATCAAACAATACCCAATGAAACCCAAATACAATACCCAAACCAAGCCTTAAAAAATAGACTAAAAGAACATAAGAAACCCTAAAAAATAAAGTAGATTTGTTGAATAGAAGCCGATGGGTGGAGACGTTGAATGACGAGGATGAAGAACGCTGGATGGAGAGACAGAAACAATTGGAGATGTCGGACAATGGACAGAGGCGGGTCTCAGTTGCAGATTGCGTCAGATTGCATGGGTTGCAACATGCGTCTATTAGCGAGTCGTGGATTGCACTCGTGCAGAGCTGCAAATGAGCGGCGACGACAACTAGGGATGAAGTAGCGGTGGATCTGCAGTGGAGTCTGAGTTGAACGGTGGCGGCGGCTAGGGCTGAAGCAGTGACGCGGTATAGGCGACTAGGGCTAGGGTTAAGGTTAGAAAAAATTAGGGAAATGTGTGGAAAATGTGCAATTGTGTGAGCATGAGTCGACAGTAAGAATAAGAAATGTTGGTTTTATCATGCATATACAAACGCAACTAGGTCTACCCTGTGCTAGGCATAAGTGCACACTCAACATAAGCAAGTAATACTTGGAAGTATCCTAAAGTCGAATCCACAGAGACTTGATGTTAAACATTTTCGTCTACAGACTTGTAAGAATAGAGGCTGTAATACAATATATATATGGGTATATGACATAATAAATAACTAACGCAAAGGGAGAATTGCTAAATATACTAATGCATGAAAGTAGGTAAACAAATTAGTTGCGATGAACAGTAACTGTGAAGGAAGGGACTAAAACAATGATGGAGAAACATGATTTGGCTTAGGATTCCTCTACTATACACTGCTTTTAGCTTTGGATGGCATATATGTCTTCATTCTCAACTAAGCATGGGTTCCTACTTATCCTAACTCTCTCGAGAAGGATGACACACTATACCCTCATATGTCTATGCTTGATATACTGATCTCTCACCCAACCCATTTAAGTCTGCAAGTGGTTGTTTTATTTTTAAAACCCTCCAGTGAAAGGTACACTCTTGCTCATCTTGGACCTTCCACACATTCTAGCCCTCTCGATGTTCAAACGTGCTAATACCTCACTTCGGTTGGCCAAACGAAAAAAGGTAATGGAAGAATGATAATAGCCAAGAAGAAGTTGAGATTCAAACATGCATTGCATAGAAAAATGGAAAGGTTACATACTAGATTCCTCTTCAAGCCAACCCTTAAAGATTTAGCTATTGATGAATGTAAATTACAGTAGAAACATAGAGGAACAAATAAAATCACTGGTAAAGAGATGAAGAAATACAATAATCAATTTGCTACAAATAAAAAAAGGACAAAAGAAAAGTAACAAGAACACCGTGGCATCGACGGACAAGGGAAGGAGGCGCATGACAACAACTTTTCTTTTCTCAAATGAACAATAATGCTTGAAGCAGGGCAGAAAAATAAACTTAAAACTACTCTCTAAGCTACACTAAATTCTCTCTAAAATTATCTAAGCTCTCTCGCGTGCTAAAAATGAACTCTCTTCCTCCCCCAAAAATCTCTCTAAAAATGAAGTGCTCCCTCCTATTTATACAAGAATTGTGCCACTGAAAAGTTGCCACAAAATTGCTACTATTTGGATGCCATTTTGCTTGCAGGGTAGGTTTGTATGCACCGCACAGTCAGCTGACAAACAACTTAACCACTCCATGCGTGTGACATCTTTGCACTGGGATCTTGTTTTCGTGCTCTGTGCTGATTATGGTGGATGCATACTTAACTTTGTTGCTTCAAGGGTCTTCCTTAAAAGCCTATGCTGGCTTCTTTGATATTCTTCTTTCCTTTTCTTCCAACGTAATCCATTCCTACAGAATTCAAGGTTAGTGGTCGGATTGAAACGTGGGGCTTAAAGAAAAGATTTTTGATTCAAAACAAAGCTCCAATCTAGTGCAAGTGCACATTGTCGATTGCAAATAATAAATTTGGGGTATTCCAGAGTATAGTACACAAGGGAACAAATTTTAACAAAATCTATGAAGATGACGCAAATTTATTTATAAAATGCAATTGTGGTAACCAAGGGTGTAAAAATGTTGAGAGGTTGTTTTTTCTAAAGGAAATAAGTGATAAAATCAATGAATAAGAAAAAGGGAATTCAAGTTGCTTATGCCCATTTGGAAAGAAATGCCACCTAAAAATGCAATTGCAATCGTAGTACCACAAGAAAACTAAGTAAACCGAATTCGACTCCTATTCAAATTTGCTTCAAAATCTTTAGGAGGCTAAGTGATTAAACCTATATTTCTATGGCTAATCTATCTTAGATAATTTTGTGCACAATTCTAGTGGTTTTGGAGTCTCGCCCTATGTCTAGGGTCGATGTTTAGGACTTATTTCTAAGTTTTTTTCTCCATTGCTTTTGTGACATCAGCTTTCTCTTAATTCTTTCGATATTAAGTTCAAGCTTGACAAATAATCACTAGTTGGCCAACTAAGTTTGCCTAACGTTAATTCAACAAAAACAAACAAAGTTTCAAGTGTTAACTAGATTGATTATGCTTTTAAGCTTTACATCTTTCTTCTAGGGCATTCACTAACTTGAATCCCTAAGGAAAAATTAACTCATTATGGAAGAAATGAAAAACAACAATTTAATTGCTATAAAACTCATACTTAATAGCCAAAATAAGGGGATTAAATTCTATAACAAGAAGGAAAACCAATATGAAAATTTATTAAGAAAACTTGATTTAAAACCAATCCAGTAAATTAAAAATACTCACAAAAAAGGTTCAAGAACAGTAGCAATACTTCATAGATAATTCAACATCTTGTGGAGATGCAATCCCCACGAACTGATTGTTTTTTTTATTAAAGAGAAGAACGAAAATCAAAGGTCTCAACGCCTAACTAAAATTCAATGAACTTACAAGATTGAAGTTGAAAGCAGCAACTAGCTAAAGAAATAAAATAAAACAAACAGAAGAACACGATGAACTTAGTGTATTTCTCGCTTTAATCGAACCGAGGGTACCTTCACAGATGTTTAGCTCTTCACCTACTCTAACTTTCGTTGAGGAGGGATCAATCTTGAAAATTTCAGAGAAAAATACAAGAACAAGACGTTAGAAAATGATAGAAAATGATAAACTAAAGACTGCTATCAGAGAAGAAAAACCCATTCCATTTTTTGCTTTGTACTTTCCGTTTTTATAGGAATCAAGGGCTAGGGCTTCCATCTTTTATCTTCTACAACCTTGGGTCAACTTGTAGGCATGAAATTGGGCTGAAGAATCTCCCAAATCACACAGAAATCTCCATAAATCTCATAATTTTCATGATTCTCGCGTTTTCTAGATTTTCCAGAAAATGCAATTGCATTTCAAAAGTGGAATGCAATCGCATTTTTCCCTTTATTCACCATCTTGTTTTCCCATAGAAATACAATTGCATTTCAAAGGTGGAATGCAATTGCACTTTCGTACTTGGTCCAAATCTACACAAAAACAACAAAGTAGCTTAATTTCTATTCTCTTTTCAACTTCTTTCCTCTTTTTCGATACTCCGACAAACTTTCATGAATTTATCTCATAAACACTATTTTTAGCTTGCTCGTTATTCAACAAAACACACAAAAATGACAAGAACAACCTAGTTTAGGTTCAAATAATCCTCATAAATGAGAATTATCAGTTAGATCTCAACGTATATGAATGGACTTAGGCTTAAAATTTGCTTCTTAGGCGCATTTATGCTATCCATAAAAACTTGGTAAAAATGACGTAGAAATGTTATTCAAACGCATGCTTTTAGTTCTCTCAAAGCAATTATGATGATTCTATAAGTTATTAAGCATATACCAGTTGAGCGATGCATAGGTTGGCATTGAACTCAACTGATTAAGACATATATTTGTCCTAAAAGTCAAAATTCAAATTACTTTTGTACATAAGTTGAACTTAAAAAAAAAACGTAATTTGTCCTTCAACTTAAAATAACGGCAAAAACCAAAACGATTATTTTCTTAAAATTGATATTTTGAAAGTTAACTACAATAGAAGGCTAAATGATACAAAATACCCATGAACTTTGGGTTGGTTTCAATTATGCCATAGGCTTTGAAATTTTTTTATTTTAATCCTTAAAATTTGAAATTATAAAAAAAATGGAAATATTTTTTTTATTGAAATGACAAATGAAAATTGACATGACAATTAATGTACAAAGATTGGAAGGCATATGTGAAATCATATACTTCTCAATTTCACATCAATTTATGCACGATGTTGTAAATAATTCCAATTTTCACACATCAATTGTTGTATCAATTCCCATAATCACTGTTACGAAAAAAAATGGTTAAAATATTATTTTTATCCCTGTACTTTAAGACTTATTCTATTTTAGTTTATGTACTTTCAAATGTCAAAATTTAGTGTATGTACTTTCAACAAATTTTAAAGGTTAAATTATACAAAATATTCAAGAATTTTGGAGTAAGTTTCAATTATACTCCTAGACTTGAAAATTTTCATTCTAACTTTGAAACTTTGAAATTGTTCCAAAAACATGCCCTTGAAGAGTTTTTCATTAAAATAAAAGACAAAAATTGACGCGGTGGCTAGTTGTAAAAATTAGAAAACATATATAATATTATATCATTTACGACTCAATTTCAACTATACAGATGATTAAAATTGTTGTTACCATTCATTTTAATTAGAAAAATATCATTGACATCATTTACTACATCATTCACAAAATCAATTTTTATACCTCATCTGCAAACATCAATTTACTTGGATAATAACGTTGTAAATGATGTCATGTATGTCTTCCAATTTTTACACATAAGCTATTGTGCCAATTTTCATTCACCATTTTAATAAAAAAAAATTCTAGTGTATTTTTTTGGAAAAAATTCAAAGTTCTAGGGTTAAAATGAAACTTTTTCGAGACATAATTAAAACTTATCTCAAAGTTCATAGGTCTTTTGTGTTATTTAACCAATCTTAAAAAATAAATTGTTTCTTTCTTCTCTCTATAAATTTTGTAAGCATATTCACATTGTGTTTTTTCTTGAATAAAATTATTATTTTATCAAGTTCAATCAAAATTAATTTGAAACTAATAATGACTAATTTTAAAATTTATTCAAAATACGTAGACTAAATTTAAATATTTGAAAATAGAGAAATTAAAATGAAGTAAGTTTGAATATTTGAAACCATAGAAACTAAAATGAAATAAATTGAAGTAAATAGTCTCACGCGAAATAAGTCTACAGTGCTCGGACTAAAATGATCTCAATTAAAAAAAAAAAAATCCTTCCAAGAATTCTTTTGAAACCTATTAGAGTTAATGGAGTTGGTTTATTCAGTTATTATTAGTTATTATTATTAGTTAGTTTGTTTTACTAACTTTTCCCTGTAAACTGTACTTGTATATATATTTGGTGGAATATGAATAAAAGAGTGTGAGCCATATTTCTACTTTTCCCACGTGTAATATGGTATCAGAGCAAAATTCTCGATCTTCCGCGTAGTTTTTTTTTTTTTTTTTTTTCTTTCGAAGATCTTCGAGCTTCGTCAATGGCGTCTTCTTCGAATGGTTTTTCATCTGTTCATGCCTCTTCTGCAGATACTTCTTCCAACCCCTATTTTTTGCATCACAATGATACTTCCAACCTCGTGCTTGTCTCAGATCTTCTTACTGATGACAATTACGTAACCTGGAGCCGTTCGATGCTTCTTGCCCAATCAATTCGAAATAAACTTGGCTTTATCGATGGCACTCTGCCTCGTCCAACTGGTGATTTGCTCCCTGTTTGGATTCGTAACAACAATGTTGTTATTGCATGGATCTTGAATTCGGTATCCAAGGACATCTCCTCCAGTATTCTGTTCACTGATTCTGCCCGAGCGATTTGGTTGGACCTCAAGGATCGTTTTCAACGAAAGAATGGACCTCGAATTTTTGAACTTAAACGAGGTATGGCTACACTTCTCCAGGAACAACAGTCTGTTAGCACTTATTTCTTGGGTTTGAAGACTCTCTGGGATGACTACGCGACTTATCGACCTGGTTGTACGTGCGGAGGTTGTTCTTGTGAAGGTGTACGAAAGATTAAGGAATTTGTTCAATATGAGTATCTTCTCAGTTTTCTTATGGGATTGAACGAAACTTTTAGCACTGCTCGATCTCAAATCTTGCTGATGGACCCGACTCCGTCGATTAGTAAAGCCTTTTCACTTGTGGCTCAAGAGGAACATCAAAGGTCCTTACCTATTCTGCCTTTTCCATCTACGATGGGACTTGCTGTGGGTCCATCTACTATGAAATCCTCAATCAATTCCCCTGTTGTGCAATCAAATTCTTTCTCTCGACAATGCAAGGATAGGCCAATTTGTACACATTGTAATATACAGGGCCATACTGTAGACCGTTGCTATAAAATTCATGGATATCCACCTGGATATCGCCAATGAGGAGGACAACGATCCAGCCACATACTTCACAGAGTGCTCAGTCTTCTACTGTTTCTCCTGTGAATTCTGCTCAGATTTTGGATCCGTCTTTGGATTCCACTCTCAGTGCTGATACTTTGGCCCAATGTCATAGCATTCTTACTATGCTTCAATCGAAACTTGCAGCTGTGAAGTCTAATTCAGAGACCACGGCTCATCTTGCAGGTACTTGCCCTGATGTTCCTGTTTCCTTATCAAATTCTTGTTGGATTCTTGACTCTGGGGCTTCAGCACATATATGCTTTCATAAAGATTTATTTAGCAATCTGTTTCGCATTCAAACCTTTGTGATTTTACCCGATAACACACGTATTCCTGTGCATTTTGCTGGCACTATTACTCTGTTTGGTTCTCTGCATCTTCAAAGGGTATTGTTTGTACCTCAATTTCAGTACAACCTGATTTCCATCAGTGCGCTCACCTCTGACACTTCTATTTTAGTGCAATTTTTTACTGACTATTGCACCATTCAGGAAAGATCCACTTTGAGGATGATTGGCAGGGGTAATTTGCAAGGTGGTCTTTATGTTCTTCGGGGTCCAACGACTGCAGTTGTATCTGCTTGTTCCACTTCAATTCCAAAAGCATCTACTGCCTTATGGCATACCAGGCTTGGCCACCTATCCTTTTCTCATCTGAATGCTTTGAAAGATCTGTTGTGTTTTGATAATTCTAAGGCTGCTTGTGATCGTTTTTGTGATATTTGTCCACTTGCTAAACAACGACGATTGCCTTTTATTTCTCACAATCATTTGTCTGCTTCACCTTTTGATTTGGTCCATGCTGATATCTGGGGACCTTTTGCCACACCTTCGCATTCTGGATATAGATATTTTCTCACTTTAGTTGATGATTGTACTCGGTTTACCTGTATATACATGTTACGTGCAAAGTCTGATGTTTTGGTCATTGTACCTCAATTTTTCCAGCTTGTATTGACTCAATATGGAAAGGATATTAAAATGTTTCGTTCTGACAATGCCCCTGAGTTAAGATTTGAACAGTTCTTTCTTGAGAAAGGTGTTATACATCAATTTTCGTGTGTGGCTAGGCCTGAACAAAATTCAGTGGTTGAAAGAAAGCATCAACATATTTTGAATGTTGCTCGTGCTTTGTTTTTCCAAGCTAAAGTACCTATCAGTTTTTGGAGTGAATGCATTCTGTCAGCAATATATTTGATAAATAGGACTCCTTCACGGCTTTTAAATTGGCAAACCCCTTATACCTTGCTCCATGGTTCTTCTCCTGATTATTCTTTAATAAGGGTGTTTGGATGTCTTTGTTTTGCCTCATCCTTATCAACTCACAGATCAAAATTCGCACCTCGTGCTATACCCGCTGTTTTTATTGGATATCCCCCTGGTATGAAGGCTTACAAGCTGTTTGACATTGAGAAATCTTGTTTCTTTATTTCTAGGGATGTGGTGTTTCATGAGCATATTTTTCCTTTCCATACTGTGCCTCCTTCTGATCATATATGTTCAGATTTTTTTCCTGATATTGTTCTCCCTAAATCAGTATGTCTCGATACTGACCTTGTCTCTCCCATTGTTGACACAATTAATCAGCAAATCAGCCCCTCTGATCCACCTAATAACAGTTCTGTTCCGTCAATAAGCCCTTCAGCGGCTCCACCTCTTGATCCACCTACTGATATGCCTTTAATTCCTAGACGTTCTTGTCGTCAAATTAAGCCGCCCACATATCTCCATGATTATCATTGTAGTCTGTTACATGATAACTCATTCACCGTTAATCCATCTACCAAATACCCTATACAACACCATTTGTCCTACTCTAAGTTGTCTCCATCCCACAGAACCTTCTCCCTTGTTTTGTCTTCTAACTATGAACCCCAGTTTTATCACCAAGCCATTCCCTATGAACATTGGAGAAATGCGATGGCAGTGGAATTGGAGGCTATGGAGAGAAATAGCACCTGGAGTGTTGTCTCTTTACCCATTACTAAACATACTATTGGATGCAAATGGGTCTACAAGGTGAAACATAGAGCTGATGGGTCTATCGAACGATATAAAGCCCGTTTGGTTGCAAAAGGCTATACGCAACAAGAGGGTTTAGATTTTCTTGAAACCTTTTCACCCGTTGCCAAACTTGTGACAGTAAGGGTACTTCTCACTATAGCAGAATCTTTTGGTTGGGCTTTGAAGTAGCTTGATGTTAATAACGCATTCCTCCATGGTGACTTACTTGAGGAAGTCTATATGGATTTGCCTCTAGGCTATACTCCAAAGGGGTGTGTTTTTCGTAAGGGGGAGCGACTTGTGTGCCGCTTACATAAGTCCCTATATGGTTTAAAACAGGCTTCTAGACAGTGGTTTGCAAAATTTTCGGCTGCATTGCTGTCTCTTGGTTTCCATCAGTCTAAGGCTGATTATTCCCTTTTTGTGCGTGGTTCTGGAGCAGATTTTATAGCCCTCCTTGTGTATGTTGATGATATTATCATCACCGGACCTAATGACACTCTTATTGCTCGATTAACATCCTTGCTCAATGATCGTTTCAAACTTAAGGATTTGGGGGACCTTAAGTACTTTCTTGGTCTTGAATTGGCTCGTTCATCCACTGGAATTTACATTTCTCAGAGACATTACACTTTACAGTTGCTTGAAGATGCTGGTCTTCTTGGTGCTAAGCCTGAGAGCATTCCTATGGATCCTCATGTTCGGTTACAGCAGGATGATGGTGATGTTTTAGCTGATCCCTCTGTTTATAGACGTCTTATTGGGCTATTATTATATCTCACCATTTCTCGACCGGACATTGTTTTCTCAGTTCACAAACTTAGCCAATTTGTTTCCAGACCTTGCAAGTCACATTTGGCAGCAGCACATTTCTTACTACGGTATCTTAAAGCATCTCCTGGACAAGGATTGCTCTTGAAGGCTTCACCTTCTTTTCAGCTCAAAGCATTTGCTGACTCAGATTGGGCGTCTTGTATGGATACCCGCCGATCCACTACTGGTTATTGTGTTTTCTTGGGCGAGTCTTTGGTTTCATGGAAGTCTAAAAAGCAGTCTATTGTCTCACGTTCATCTGCCGAGGCTGAATATCGGGCTTTGGCTCTGGCCTGTTGTGAACTTTTATGGCTCTCTTACTTGTTAAAGGATTTACAGATTCCTTCTCCATCGCCAGCTTTACTCTTCTGTGATAATGAGGTTGCTGTTCATATTGCCTCTAATCCTATTTTTCATGAACGAACGAAGCACATCGAGCTTGATTGTCACCTTGTCCGTGATCAGTTAGTTGCTGGTTTTTTAAAGTTGCTTTCTGTTCGTTCCAGGTTTCAGCTAGCTGATGTGTTTACTAAACCTCTCTTTTCTACTGTTTTGTTTCCCTTAATTTCCAAGATGGGTGTTATGGATATCCATACTCCATCTTGAGGGGGAGTATTAGAGTTAATGGAGTTGGTTTATTCAGTTATTATTAGTTATTATTATTAGTTAGTTTGTTTTACTAACTTTTCCCTGTAAACTGTACTTGTATATATATTTGGTGGAATATGAATAAAAGAGTGTGAGCCATATTTCTACTTTTCCCACGTGTAATAAAACCATCTCAAAGTCCAACGTTTAAAATGAAAACCAAAAACATAGATTAGAAATTGATATTTTCTTCGATGGTGACTGGTGTACGTTGAACACTAAATATTCACAGTTTTGAAAAATTCAAACTCGCAGCGCGTGGGTTCCTTCATAAAATGTACGTTTGGTGGCAGTGCCAGAAAAGCAGGTTTGTCAATATTGAATGCAATCATCGTTCTTCATAAACCCATCACTCAACTTCAACTTTCCCTTCACAATTCTCCATTTTCTTTCAAAATTCTTCTCTCATTTTCTTTCCCGGGAAACAAACACCATGTCTTCCTTGATTATTCCCCCTGTTCTTACTTCTCCTCGGGATGACGCTGTCTTACTTTACCGCGCCTTTAAAGGTCAGTCTTCTACTTCAATTTGTTTGTAAATTTCGTATATCGCTCTTTTTGTTTTGGTTCAGAAATGGATTTGGAAATTGGTAATGTATTTGTGCTTTTTGGGGTTTTGATTGATAATTTGAGATCGGATTCTACTTTTTATTGGAGTGGAGAAAATCGAGTTGGCAAAGTGTGATAGTGAAAGAAAAAAGTGAGGGAAAAAAGGGGAGAATCTAGATGGCGAGTAATTTCTGCTTGAATTCAATTCAATTGATTTTTAAGATTGAAATTCACTCAACTCAACTGCCCTGTTTTGGTGGTTCAAAACGTGCCTATTTTAGTCTTTGAACTTACAAATGATAACCATTTAGGTCCTTTTTAGTTCAATAACATTTAGGGGCGGTGGGTTTGAAGCTCTACCTCTTGGTCGAGGTACATGCTAATTATCTCTAAACTATACTCACTTTGGCCATAACCATTTAGGTCTTTGCTATGTTATTTTTTAATCCAAAATTAACTTACCCAATACTTAGTTTTAACCTATGTGATTTGTATACATGATCATGTTAACATATTAGTACATAATTACATATATTTGAAGCTATATTATTAATTTGTTATTATCAAAATAAAGGTAACGCCCAAAATGGATACTTTTTTAAGGTTTAGAGACTAAAATAGACATTTTGAAAGTTTTGGGATGGCCAAAATAGAACAAATCTAAAAGTTAGGGACCAAAATGGAATGATCTTGAATGTTTGGGGACCAACCTAAAATCTTATGAGATTAAATGGACTCTGGGGACTGATTATTATGGTGTATTAACTTTGTTTTGCAGGTTTTGGCTGTGATACTGCTGCAGTTATCAAAGTTCTTGGGCACAGAGATGCAGCACAGCGTGCTCTGATTCAGCAGGAATACAGAGCCATGTACTCTGAGGACCTCACCAAACGCTTGAAATCTGAGCTCAGTGGCAAACTTGAGGTGTGTATTACAAGACATGCTTGGTTTACATTCAAGATTTTCATCCCATTTCTATTTCTTATTTCTTATTCTCTCTCTTTCTCTCTCACACACAAATTTTTGTATGGGTTTAGTTTATCAATAACTTGTTGAATGCTTTAATCAAAAGCATGAACGAGAACGATCTAATAATCTGGATCCATGAAATGATGTTACTCTCTAGTGGAATGGACAATGACTTGTATGCGAGAAAAATCTTGCTTGACTAAACACACCACTCTGTCAGATGGAAAACAGGAGAACTGAAACATGCCCTTTTTTCTTTTAAAAAAAATATGTCACTTTCCGGTCTCCAAATAATCATTTTTCTTTACAGCCCATTTCATAGCATGTCGGACACCATAACTCTTGCATCCTATTTACAGGCTCTTTTTGAGCCACATTATTATGCCCAATAAGAAGAAAAGGCCATGGGCCTGCTTAATTTCAGATCACTTTATAAAATAGTTCATTAAATAGTCCAATAATCTAATTATATCCCTACATGGCCCACCTTTTAGTATTAGAATTAAAAGTTTTAACATAACTGAGGTATACTAACTATGCAATGTAAAACCATGCATTAATAGAGCTTTCTTTCTTTCTTGTCACTTGTATTTCTGATCTTATCCTAATGAGATCATGGAATTCTCATTTGTGTTTACGTTTGCAGGATGCAATTTTACTATGGTTGTATGATCCAGCAACTCGAGATGCTATCATTGTGAGGAATGCCATATATGGAGGAAGTTCTCTTAGAGCTGCCACTGAAGTAATATGTTCTCGTACACCATCACAGATTCAGCATTTTAAACAAGTTTACTTGACCATGTTTCGTTCTCCCCTTGAACGTGATATTGAAAATAGTGCTTCTGGTGATCATCAAAAGGTCCTACTCTCTCTTTCTCGTTTCTCCTACCTTATTACTCCCATAATTTCTCTCTTTCTTTTCTACCAGTTTGTGATGATGTTGTTCTGTTACTAATGAGATGCATGTATGTGAAAATGAGTACTTCTTGTAGTGGGATGGGATGGTGAGATTTTAGATGCTAAGCAAACAGTTCAAGCTTAACAGGTTGTGTTTTAGATTTCGTTTACAAAAAATGCACTCTATTGTGCTTGCTTGCTTAGATTATATGAAAAAAGTAGCTAACCATCATGGGTTGCCCTAGTGACATTGGGTACGTGAAAAAAGTAGGACTTTAGGATAATGAGTTCAAACCCCATGTACCACCTACCTAGGATGTTAAAATCTTCCAAGCTTCTTGACAATCGAATATTGTAAGATCAAACAATTGTTTTGTGAGATTAGTTGAGGTGTGTATTAATTTTCCCGACACTCCTGAATTTTTTAAAATCATTCATAGCTCTTCCTATACTTGGAAAAGGATAGATAAAAGAGATGATAGCTGGAGCTTAATCTTCACGCATGCATTAAGTTCTATCTTAAAGTTGAAGCTGAGATCCATATTATACTTTTCTTTTATCAGTTACACTGTGATTCCTTCTAACAGCCTTCTTCCCTTCTGCATAGGTTAACCAATCTGCTCATTTTGTCCTTTTCTATTGGTTTTTTCATATAAATGTTTGGAAGATGATTTTTTTTTTGTTTTCGTTAATGATCTGGAAAAGAGTTTTATTTATTTGCAGCTGCTATTGGTTTACGTTAGTAAACCGCGCTATGAAGGCCCAGAAGTTGACAGAGCTTTGGTAGAGAAAGATGCCAAATCTCTCTATAAAGCTGGAGAGAAGAGATTGGGAACTGATGAAGACAAATTTATAAAGATTTTCAGTGAAAGAAGCAGGGCACATCTCTCTGCTGTTAGTCATGCTTATAAACATTCATATGGACACTCTTTGAAAGAGGTGCATTGTTATATTAAGTGTTGGGGCTTTATTTTTCTTTTAGAATATAAAGATTCAAGGTTAACACAAGACCAAATTAATTTTGCAGGCTATAAAGAAAGAAACATCTGGAAATTTTGAGCATGGCCTTCTAACAATTTTGCTGTGTGCTGAGAATCCTGGGTTTTACTTTGCAAAGGTATTGTCCCAAACCTTTTTCTTTTAACATTCTTAAGCTACGTTTCAGTTATTTTGCCATTTCCAAAATCACTTTTTTCATAACTAAAAAGCACTTTTACTTAAAATCTTCAAGTTTGAAAGTGATATAGAGTATTTTGGAACAAATTCATAGGTATTTGTAGATTGTTTTTTGTCCAATGATTTGACTAGGAAGCACTTAAAGAGTACTTTTAAGAACGTAGAACTAGAACCAAACATCAAAATGAAGAACTTTTTACTAAAGGGCTTAGAGTTAACTTCTGTTAAATGTACTTATTCTAAAAGTATCCCCAAATACAACTTTAATTTCTTCTACACATCTGAATTTTAAATCAATCTTTTTACCTGATGAACGAACGATATTGGCCATGTTTCTCTTCACTTTCTTTCTCATCGTATCAGAGATTAAGATAGATCGACACTTCATCGAAGATTGCTAACTGATTATTTTTTTCCTGATGAGTAGTATCAATCATGTTTCTCCTCACTTTCTTTCTCATCGTACTAGAGATTAAAATAGATGGATACATTCATCAACACTTAATTGAATATGTTAAAAAAATTTAATTCCAGGTTTTGCGGAAGGCCATGAAGGGCGTGGGAACAGATGACTCCACCCTGATAAGGATAATTGTGTCAAGAGCTGAGATAGATATGCAGTATATAAAGGCAGAATACCACAAGAAGTACAAGAAAACACTTAACAAAGCAGTACATTCTGAGACATCAGGCAGCTACAGGGACTTTCTTCTCGCTCTGTTGGGTACGGATCATTAGAGTAGAACTACATCGTAGATCACGTGGATGTAGGATTGTGAAAATTTTAAATTTTCTTCATGTTTGAATTCATAAAAGTTTCTGAAGTTTTCTTCTAATAAATGTATTTGCTTTGTGTAAGTTTATGCTATATGAACATCCACTGTATCGAGTTGAAGTTTGTATAGTTGTTCATTGTATGTTCTCGTTTGTTGTTTCTAAGTTTTTTTAGAAATAAATGTATTTGGTGATGGTTGTTCTATTTCTCGCTTCTTAATTTTAAGAAATGTTTATGAAATTGTATGCAAATTTTGTAACGGACCATTTTGATATAAGAGCAGCATTGGTACCACATCAAATGATACGACTAACACTAGTGAATTAGTGTGAGAGGTTATATGGACTTCTTAAACACACACTAATACTAATTTGAATAAACTTAAGGAGAGTTAGAAGTGAGATTACCTTACATGGTTATATGGTCAATTATCATATTAAGGGATAAGAGAACTTCTTACCCAGTACAAGTTCTAAAGTGCGGTCTGGCACTTGCCAGTTGGAAATCCCATATTTACCAATCTCTTAAAAGGACTTGAAGGGCATTTGACGAGCGAAACTCAAATTCCTGAGCATCATCCCACCATCGGAAGACGAACCAAAGGGTCTACTTTTACCCAATCCTGAACATGACATATGGTCGACGGCTGATCAACTATGATGTGAACCAAGGAACATCTATTGTCATGCCTGAAGGTCCAATTACAAGGTCAAGAGCCAAAAAAACTACAACAAGCTTTAATCACTTATATTCAAGCTATGGTGAGCTCAACAAAGGAGGTTCTAGATGATGTTGGAGTCTTTCCCACATGTTGTGCAAAGTTGAACTTCAAGATGGAGACACATTAAATGCATTCTAACTTGCATTTAAGGAACTCATAGTTGAATTCATGGAACTTAAGTTCAAGTCCAAACATGTAATTTTAACCCTTGTATTAATGAGATGGTTGAGAAGCTCATTAATGAGGTAGTTGGGAGGTTCATTTAATGAGGTAGTTGGGAAACTCATTAAATGAGGTAGTTGGGGAAGTTTTAATGTACATTACTTGCCTATAAAAAAGGATTTGTATTGCTTGTAAAAAAACAACTTGGATAATAGAATTGAAGTTTCTTTTAGCTTTGTTGAGAGCTAAGTTTTCATATTGCAATTTCTTGTGTTTAGAACTTGCATGCTAGAGTCATTCAAGTGGTATTGATCATACTTCTTGTGGAGTGATTCGAATCACGAGTTTAGAAACGAGTTTTCTTTACTCTTGATCTTGTTCATCAAGGTAATCCGTTCATAAACTTTCCCTTGGGTTGATTCCATATCATTTTGGGGTTTTTTGGGTTTTAGTTCTAAAGGTCTTGTTCTTCAACAAGGTTGTTAGATCTAATTCTCCCGGAATTACTTAACAAACTACTTGTAGGATGGCTATACAACCCAATGACACCAAAAATTGCAACTTAGGTAATGGGACATAACGAAGCCAAACTCCTATGGGATTCTATACAAGAGTATTATGGAGTATAATTGAGGTCTCAAGAGGGTTATAACTGACAAATGCTTCAACAAACAAGGAAAGACATCATGAAAATGAGTGAGTACTTAACTACCATGAAGAAATATTATGATAGTCTTTATCTAGCTAGTTATCCTATGGATATGAGGAGTTTTATCTACTATGTCCATTGATGGACTTGATGAAGAATACACACCTATTGTATGTGCAATTCAAAACCAAACCATGTCTTGAAGTGGAATCCAATTTGAACTACTCTCCTTTGAGCAAAGCAGGATAGACTTCAAGCCCTTAAAGGAACAGTCGGTTAGGAACAACGGCCCTCCACATGTCTCCACATTGGCATGACATTATCCACTTTGGGCATAAGCCCACATGGCTTTGTTTTTGGTTTCACCTAAAAGATCTTATACCAATAAAGACATTGCCTCTCACTTATAAACTCATGATCTTTCCCTTATTTAGCCAATGTGAGACTTTGGTCACACTCCCAACATAGGCTCCATAAACCAAGCTTCCATAAATTTTGCTAACCTTGAAAAAACCAAGACCAACTACCAGTCTAACAACACAAATCAAAACAATCGAGGAAACTATTCTTCTTTTTACATAGGTGGAAGATTTAGAGGAAAAGGAAGGTTCTCACCCTATCCACCAAACTCCAGACCTATATGCCAACTGTGTGGCAAAATGGGGCACACGACAGTAATCTGCCATCACCAATATGACAATGCTGACATTGCTGCCACAAACCAATCCTCCAACACATCTGGATTTGCTCAACAAAACCAAGAGGCCACCGCTCCTACTGCTTTAATGGCTTATCCTGAAACTTTGCAAGATCCTTCCTAGTATTTGGACAATGGTGGTAGCAACCATGTGACCACTGATTTGGGAAAACAGACCCTTAAAAGGGAGTCTTTAGGTATGAGGAAAATTATGGTAGGCGATGGAATAAAATTACCTGTTGTTAGCATAGGTACTACACATTTGAATACTAAGAATGGTACAATTATTAAAAGGTTTCAAGAGGAAGTGATACTAAAATAAAATTTCAAGAGCTCAATGACAAAAGAGAGTTTCTTTATGCTGTATTTTCTTGCATCTCATTTGTTTGCAAAACTGAATTTTAAATAGAGTGTGAACTTGACTTGAGAGGAAAAGTAAATTATACACGCGAAAATTCATCAATATCTGGTAACAAATAAGGTACTGAAATTAAAGCCAAAGAATCAATCTTGTCCAACGTTAGGGAGAAGATTGTGGATCTGAATGCATTTACCGATTGGGTGCAAATTGCTATCTGATAGCACTAATTTAGTGCTATATTTATGCCCATTTATTAGCTAGTTTTGTGTTGAATTAGTGAATTTTGATGTGTATTTCCCATGCATTTCAAGAAACTGAGCACTTGTGAATAGATTTGATGGATTTGAAGCTTTGAATGGCATATGGAGCTCATATGGATAAATTTTGAAGACTAAGTATGGAGAATAAGGCTGCATTAGTTGTTGGAGCCGTGAGGATGGCGTCAAGACGCTTGAAATGGCGTCAAAATGCCATTCTTTATTATGCAAACCCGAGAGCTAGTTTTGCAACGCTGCCCTATGGCGTTGCGACACTAGAAAGGCGCACACTGAAGTCATTCCATTCGAAGCGTTGCAACGTTACCCCCTGAGCACAATTGCAAAACGGCAGCATTTTAGGCAGCGTTGCAACGCTACGTCGATTTACAAACTTACATTGAGTCGTTTGCATAACAGAAAGGGGGAGCCAATCGGGGGTTTTACACCCTAATCCACAAAATTAGAGAGAATTAGGAAGATCAAGGATGAAGTAGAGCAGGTTGATTGAAGATCCATGCTCGAAATTCGCGGAGATTGTAGCGGTCGGGAGCGAATGATCGACGCACAACGGGTTCTTCCTCTATTTTCCCTTGAATTCTCTGCTGTTTCTATTTAGTTTAGGATGGATTATGGCTGTATTGGACTGAATTATGAATTACATTGATTAGATTGAGGAGTTTGGGGCTTAATCAAGCCATTGGATCATGTAATTGAGGTTAATTGGATGATTGTAATTGATTTTGCACATTTACTTTATGCAATGTGATTAAAGCTTTGAATACCTTGATCAAAGATTGAATGATATGCTGATTTGTGTTATTTCTTGACAAAGAATGCATGAGTTTGAACTTAGATTACATAATAGTTGGTGTTTGGACATGAAAGTGATAAGAACATCAATTAGGGTCATTGATAAGAATCATTAATGCCGAGTATAATTAATTAATAAGATGGACACGTGATTTAATTAATTATACTCGAGAATTAGATGAGCTCGATAGAGAATTCCATGATAAGTATACTTTTAGACTCAAGTAATTTGCCTAATTAATTGCAAGAATCCGTTAATTTCAATGCTCGGTCCAATTGGTGAGATTAATATTCTAAACTCGGCCTCGTTTTAATTGTGCTCCCATTCGTTACATTCTTTTATTGTTTTAATTTCGTTATTTTGTTGCATGATTTTTCTAGCATTTATTTTTCCTAAATAAAATTAGATGCAAGTAAGTATAGTAATTAATTGAATAAACTTACCCAATTCCTTGATGATTCGATAGTCGGTAATATTTACCGTTTTATTATTACTTCGATCACATGCGCTTGCGTACTAGTGTGAACACTATCCTTCCAACCTGTTCTAAATTAATAAAAATCATCAAGATTTTCCTTGAATTACGGGTGAAAGAGGGCTGAAACAATTCACGGCAACTGTGCAGATCGGAAGGTGCTAATTGAATTTGCTTGCTAAGATGGATTTTGATGCTGTGGTGGATTTAGGTGTTGAGTTGGATGCACTTGGTTGGTTGGGTTGCTATTTTCTTCGATTGTTATTTCATCTTTCCTCAAATTGGAGTGGGTGACAACATGAACTCCAAGTTTGTCCCCAAGTGCTTTGAATGAAGTTTTAGCAATTGGTTTGGTGAGAATATCAACAATTTGTTGAGATGAAGGAATCTATCTCGTGATCAGTGACCCTAAGGAGACATTTTTTCGAACAAAATGGTATTCCATCTCGATGTGCTTGGTGCGAGCATGAAATACTTGGTTGACAGACATATAGAGAGCACTTAGGTTGTCACAAAATAATCGAGCAAGATGTTGAAGTTTGATCTGAATCCTACCATGCTATTCAAGATTAAAGAAAAGCTTCAAAATGGAGTTGAATTAAATATAGTCAAGCTTCATTTATGACAAACTCAAGATCACATTAAATGAAGTCAAGTTTCATTAAAGTCGAACTCAAGTTGCATTTAATGAACTCAAGTACAACTCATGCTTCATTAAAGACAAGTCAAGCTTCATTTATGCAAATGGAGCTTCAAGCTATGCAAATGGAGCTTCAAGCTACTTCAAGTGGGACTTCATTTATGCATGAGAGGTTGCAAACTTTAAGTGGGCTAATTGGAAGATAAATTCTCAGATTTATGGAGGTTTGATGTAATTTTTCAGTTTTAAAATTTCGTTTTCAATGTTTTAAGTTACAATATAGTTAGTGGACATTAAGTTATTGATGGGTATGAGAGTTACAATCATTCAATTGACCATAGGTTACTCTAGGATTGATTTTGAGGCTATATAAAGCCATCTAAGTTGTATTTACAAAACATATTTAGAGTTGTAATCAAAAGGAGCATTTGAGGTTTATATTAGCCTAGAGCTGAAGTTTCTTTGCAATTCTATGTAGTTTAGGTTGCATGCTTAGAATAATTCAAGCTTGACTTGATCAATCTTATTTGTGGAGTAAGAAAATCTCAAACAAGTTTTCTTGCATTGAGATATTTGATTGACAAGGTAATCCAGTTTTTACTTCCCTTGAGTTGGTTTTCAAATTCGTTTTGGGGTTTTTGAGATTGAGTTCTAAAGATCTTGTTTGTTAGCAAAGTTGTTAGAACCAATCATCAATAGTTTCATAACATTTGGTACCAGAACTTTAGGCTCAAGATTGGATATATGTTTCTTTTGTGTTTTTCTTGATTTTTTTTATTATCTTGTTTTTTTTTTTTTTTCAATCTATTCATTTTTGTAATCTGTCGAAAAGCACCAAAAACTCATATTTTTGTATGTCTTTTCGTCTTGATGTCTTCTCCAATATTGTAGATTAGGATCTAAGCTACAACTTTGTCTTCTTTGAGATTTTCTAATTCAGCATTCTTAAGGGTGAAAATTATGCATTTTTACAACTTGTTCTGGAACTACTATACCCGAGAACATGTGTTCTTGTTTTGTCCTTGTTATTTTTCCCTAAAAAGAATGCTAGATCCGAATTGTACTACTGTAATCTCTTTAAGTGTGTTGTAATCAAGCTGTTGATTTGCTCATCATTGAGTTATACATTGATTTTCTTGTTAGAACTAGCTGTTATTCATTAATGTTTTGGCAGTTACAATTTTAGCGAATTCAATTTCTAGCAGTTGGAAGTTTAATGCTTTCGATGTTTTATTTTTTGTAACTCATATATGTTATAAAGGCTGATTTTAACTCCATAACATAGTACTCAAAAAAAAAAAAACACTCCATAACATCTCAAATAGTCGTTGGACTTCATTGTTTTAAGAGTGATAAATGTAATTTACGATGCATTTTAATTAGGGATGTTTTACTGCACTTGTTAAAGACATTCTCGAATACTTTCATGCAATTAAGTGTTTATTTTGCAAGAATCAAGAAATCAAGGGTAAAATTGTCTAAGAAGAAAAAAAGAGGGCAAAATAGTCAATTGTAGGCTTAATTTGGCATTTGGGCGAAGAAAGGATTGAAGAACAAACTGGCAAACTCATGAGGGTAGCGTTGCAACGCTACCACAATTTTGTAAATAAGGAAAAGGGACAGCATTGTAATGTTGCCCCTGGCGTTGCAACGCCGTCCCCTGTGTATAAATAGGAAGTTGTACATACGAGCAAAGAAAGCCGTTTTGGAGAGACCAAAACCATAATTTCGATAGAAGCTTTGTTTGGAGGTCTAAAAAGCATATTGGAGAGTTAAGGAGGAGACTCAAGGCTCGGGATCGTGGGACATCACGTCGGGAATAAGTGTTGGCACACGTCGTCCAGTTTTTCTCTATTCTCTTTACTTTGTGTCTTTAATTTTAGGATTTAGTAGAATGTATTTGAATGTATTAGAGTATTATAGACTCTTAGTGTTGTTATAAAACTATGTTTGACCTATTGAATGTGTTTGTAACGTCTTTTATGCATATTGAATTAATCTTCTAAGCTCCCGACCATAGCTTTGTATATTAAGTTAAATTTAGCTTGAGAAAGTAAATTTAACTAAGAACTTAGATGCATAACTAGGATTAATCGATTGTATGAGAATGAATAGATTAATACTAGAAGTTATTAAGAGAATTTCATAATGCCATGTCTAGTTGTAGAATTAGACCGAGAGGTTGATTTACTTCTTGCATGAGTTCAATTGGGCTCGAGAGAGTCAATTGGATATTTTAGTAATTCTTGACTTAGGATTGTTGCATGTTTCATAATTCTTTAGTCAATTTCATAGTTGAGCTTCATGAATTGCAATTAACGAATGTCTCTCTAAAATTGGGCTCCAACTTTGTACATAATAGATTAAGTTTTATGTTTTTGTCAAAAGAATCAAATCAAAGTTAGTTTTCTCTAAATAAAATTAGGCATAATTAACTGTGGTATTTAATTAAATCTAAGAACTTCAATCCCTGTGGATGACCCTAGCCACTATTATTGCAAAATATTTAGAGGTCCAGTTTTTTTATAAATTTAATCTTGATAGGACATTCGACAAGTCATCTATCAAAGAGTTACATTTCTTTTGTTTTAAACTCTAATTATCAATACAAAATCACTTTGTTTTTCTTTGTTTCTATCTTGCTTAATCATTTTTTCATTCATTTCTCAATATGTTCATCCTATCTTTATTGTTAATTGTTTGATTTATGAATATTTCTATAAGTCAACTTGTACGTTCAAAGTGTGCTACTACTCATTGGATTGCAAATTATCTTGGCTTCTCCATTTCTAATTTTGAGAGGTGAGATTGAGAGTTTTATTGAGTGATTTGTGAAATAGAATGCCTCTTTGAGTGTAAACATGTAAGGGAGTGTGGAAAGGTTCTTTTTCTTGTCACTTTACATTGTTTTGTAGATTGTTCCACAAACAGATTTCATCTATCCATTGGTGGCCAAAAGATACAAGTAAAGGAGAAATTGAGGAGAGAAAGACTAAGGGATACTCATGATCAAATTTACATTACAAGAGGCATCCTTTAGATTCGAGGACGAATCCTCTTGAATAAGGGGAGAATGATATGAATCCAACCATGCTATTCAAGAATAAGGAAGGTTCAAAATGGAGTAGAGCTTCATTTATGATGAACTCAAGATCACATTAAATAAAGTCAAGTTTCATTAAAGTTGAACTAAGTTGCATTTAATGAACTTAAGTGCAACTCATGCTTCATTAAAGACAAGTCAAGCTTCATTTATGGAACAAGGGCTTCAAGCTAATTCAAGAGGGCTTCATTTATGCATGGGAGGTTACAAAATTTAAGTGGGTTGATTGAAAGATCAATTATCGGATTTAGGGAGGTTTCAATGTAATTTTCAGTTTTAAAGTTTTGTTTTTAATGTTTAAGTTACAATATACCTAGTGGACGTTATGGTATTGATGGACATAAAAGTTAAACCCTTCAATTGACCATAGGTTATACTAGGGTTGATTTTGAGGCTATATAAAGCCATGTAAGTTGTATAGACAATGGAGACTTAGAAAATGTAGTAAAAAGAGCATTTGTGCTTTCTTTTAGCCTAGAGATAAGTTTCTTTGCAATTCTATGTAGTTTAGGTTGCATGCTTAGAATCATTCAAGCTTGACTTGATTAATCTTGCTTGTGGAGTGATTTGAATCTCAAACAAGTTTTCTTGCCTTGAGATGTTTGATCAACAAGGTAATCTGATTTTACTTTCCTTGAGTTGATTTTGAAAGTAGTTTTAAAGTTTTTGGGTTTTAGATCTAAAGGTCTTGTTTCTTAGCAAGGTTGTTAGATCCAACTCTCAAGAGTTTCATAACAAAGTTGTATACACAGGTATTGTAGAAGAATGGAGATCCATGTGATTTCCATCATGTCCCTGGCCATTGCTCAGTATTCAGCTTTTGAACTTGATCTTGCTATAGTTGGTTACTTATTAGAGGTCCTTGAGATAAAATTTGGTCTAAGGTAGATGTAGAATGTGGTAGTGCTTCTTCTAGTGTCTTGACAACCTCCCCAGTTTGCATCACGAAACCCATAAAGATTAAGTGAGCTACCTTTATAGAAGTATATGCCATAGTTAGTGGTTCAACGAAGGATGCGCTTCATAGTTCTCATATGTTGTAGTGTGGGATTTTGGAGCTCTTGGCACACTTTATTGACTGCTTGGGTGATGTCTGGTCTGGTCAACGTGAGGTATTGTAACAAACCAACAATTCTCTTGTAAGTGGTGACATCGACGGATACATTGTCATTGGAAAATTGAGATGAGCTGATGGCCATAGGAGTGTTAAAGTGGGAGACACTAGACATGTTATACTTTATGAGAAGGTCCTTGGCATATTTGCTTTGGGATAAGTAGAGGCCCATGGATGTGTAGTGCACTTCTAAGCCTGAAAAGTAAGTGAAAGCGCCAAGGTCCTTGATGGCAAATTCTATACCTAGATTGAGAATGAGATTGTTAAGAGAGTTAGTGTCATTTCCAGTGAGAATAATGTCATCAACACAGGTAAGCATAATAATGAGAGTAGAGAGCTGTTTGTAAATGAAGAGATAAGGATTTGCTCGTGAGCAGGTGAACCCAATATGAAGGAGGTATTGTGAGAGCCATTCAAACCAGGCTCTTGGAGCTTGTTTTAAGCCGTAGAGGGACTGTTGAGTTTGCAAACATGGTCTAGTAGATGTGGGTCATGGAAGCTTGATGGTTGAGCCATGTAGACTGTTTTCTTGAGGATTCCATGGAGAAAAGCATTCTTTACATCTAGTTGCCTAAAGGACCAGTTGAATATTACAGCCACAACAAGTATGAGTCTGATAGTGGCAGGTTTGACAATAGGGCTAAAGGCTTCTTCATAATCTAGTCCTTCTACTTGTGTATATCTTTGAGCCACTAGGCGTGCTTTGTATATTTCAACAGTGCCATCTTCCTTTAATTTTGTCTTAAAGATCCATTTGGATTCTACGACATTGGCAGTCTCAGGTTAGGGAACAAGAGCCTAAGTTGTTTTGGTATAGGGCGTTCATTTCTTCCTCCATAGTGCTTTTCTAATGTGGGACTTGTAGTACCTTTTTGTATCATTTGGGTTTTGAAGTTGAATTTTGAGCTAGATAGGTTGTTTTCTGATGAGTTGTTTTTGTCTTTTGAACCTCCTGGTGGAGCTTAGGATCAAAGGATGGATCCTTGTGGAGCTTTTTCAGTGTAATCATTGGATGAGTTGGTTGGATTTCACTGCTGATTGTTAGGGCATGCTTATCGTCTTGATCACCTGCAGGAGACAAATTTAACTCAATGAATAAGTTTGAACTAATATTAGGTGATGATTGTTGGTGAGTGGCTGCTATACGCCAAAAGCAAGTGCAAGTACACGCTAATGGAAGTATTCCAAGTATCAAACCCAAGGGAACAGTTAACAAAGATCTTTTCAGTTAACAACACAAGTACTTTCAAGTTGCAACCGAAGGTAACCAATTAAATAAGATATTTTTGGGGGTTTTATGCAATGAAAATAAAGGAAACTAAAGAAAAGATAGGAAAATAGTAATGAGAAGCAGGATGTTCAAATCTGTTTCAACCCTAAGGAAATGCGCCCACCATGGGCCCACAAACTTGCTTAACTAGGTCCGGCTATTTCAGAGATTCTGCCTCTTGTGCCCGCATACTGCCTCTTTTGAGTTCTATGCAATTCAGACAAAATGCTACTGAAATGCGCTCGCAACCTTCCCTAACCGACACTTAACACCATGAATCGAGTTCAACACCTATTCAGCCCTTTTCTACGTGATTTTAAGAGACTAAGCAATTAAACACATATTTCTATGGCTATTTTAACTTAGATAAATAAGGAACACAACTCAATGATTCTAAAGGTTTTTATCCTATATCTAGGTACAAAAAGCGAAGTTCTATGTCTAGACTATTCTCCTAGATTTCTTTTATGAAAACGCGTGCTCGATCCAACCCTTTCAGTATTGAATCTCACACAAACTAAGCTAACTCAAGTGATCAGTTTAAGCTAACAATGAAACTTAAACTCAATAAAAGCAAATGATGCTAAATGTTAAGCAAAATTGCTAGAATCACATGGTGGGGCTTATCTTCTTTCTAGGGTATCCACTTCATTGAATCCCCTCCAAGGAGTTTAGCTACTCATTGAAAAGAAAACTAAAGTGCAGAAAATAAAAAGAAAACTTGATTGAGAAAAGATAAACTTCATTGAAATAAAAGTGCAGAATTGAATAATAATAACTTGAAACAAAACTTGAACTACAACTTAAAGAATTGAAATTTAATAGATAAAATAGAAACTTACAACTTGATGGACGAATAAGATGGCAACAAAACTTTAAAGAAAAACAGAACGTACAAAACTTAAATGAAAGCAATAAAGAACCAAAAGTTTGTTCCTTTTTTCTAACTTTGTTCAACCTCTTTCGAGGAGAACAAGTGCTTACACTCTCTTCTTTCAAAGTTTGTGTCCTAATGAAGTATGAACAGAACTTGGGAAAGACTCGGTATGGTGGCTGAAAAGAAAAGAAAACTGCAAAATTTGGAGAAGAAGATAGAAATCTGAGCTCCCTTGAAATGAAGTTCGAGTCACCTTTTATAGACCTCAAGGCCTACGGTTTTCTGCCGAGATCAGTGTAGAGAGGCTTGACCGATCATATCCCTTGATCCTCGGAGATTTGGTTGAGAATATTTGATTTTATTTGATTTTATCTTCAAATCTCGCGAATTTGGAAGAATCTGCCGAAAAGGTCCAGATGCGTCCGCATAGTTGAGCGCAATTGTGCTGTTGTCGAAATGGCCTAAATGCGGCCTCATAGTTGGGCGCATTTTAAGTTCTTCCTGCAACATTTGGAATTTGTATTCTACTCTCAATTGTTGGTGCATCCTGGTCGCATATTTCTTGAATCATCTTTCTTTTGCCTAAGTTGCGGCCAAAATGTGGGCGCATTTGGGTCTTTTTTAGCCTCTACACAAAACCAATAAAAATTAACACTTTCTTAACAAAAATGACTCTAAATACACCTAAAAACTTATTTTTACCAAATGAAGACTTCAGACACATGCAAAACTTATTTTTATTTAAATTTGCCTTAAATGACATGAATTATAACATTAAATGCTCGCTTTCTAAGAAAATAGCTTAGTTTTTAGAGCCAAATAACACTCATAAATGAGCGTTATCAACCGCTAACACAAAAGTGCAAGTGCACGTTGTCTCTCAAGTAATATATTGAGAGTACTCCAAGTATCGAATCTCAAGGGAATAGATGTAACAAAATTTCAACTAAGCAACAAAAACCTCCTCTACGAATGCAACCAATGTAACTAGAAAATAAATGAGATTTTTGGGAGTTTTGCAAAGTGAAAAGTAAAAGTAAGCTAAAATGGAAAATAATAAGGAAAACACTAATAAAAGAAGGAGGATTCAAATTTTGTTCAACTCCAAGAAATATGCACCTACCATGCGCCCGCAATTTGTCCAACTAGGCGAGTGATAGGACCAAAATAGTCCTAGTTTATTATGCATAAATCATGTTAGTTTGTTAGAATTTATGTGTTTAATTGATCATTTTGTAGGTATTTGAGCAAGAGAAGTATTTTGGAGCAATTGCATCCAATCGAGGTTAAAATGAGCTAAATCAAAGGTCATTTGAGCAACCGAGTGAAGAATACAAGCAAAATGACCATTTTTCCCTTGAGGAGTATTGAAACACCAGATGGAGGCCTTGCTCGACTCTACAAGGCAGCATCCTTGGATGCAGGACAACGTCTATATGCTACCCAACAGCGTCGAGATGCTATCGCAAGTCCAGAACACGCGGATGCAGGGTAGCATCTCGACACTTGAATAGTGAGCGCAGGTTGACGCTGCGGTGAGTCCCCCTCGACGTTGGTCCAATTAAGGGTAGCGTTGAGACGCAACCGTGATTTTTATAAAAGGAAATTTTCTCCCTCTAGGTCAGCAAGCCTCGTTTTGTACAGTCGCCATGGGCTTCTCTCCTTACATTCTTTACTGTTTTTTTTAGTTTTAGGATAGATTAGTTCAGGAGGTCAATCCTTGGTGTTTGGAAGTCTTGGTTCGATGTCCGGCTAAGCATTCGACGTTGATTTGGGTTGTAAACTATGGTATAATGTAATCTTTATGAGGTTATGCTTAATTTCTTTATGCTTTTCAGTAGCTTCTTGTTTCTCTTCATCCTTGTTTATTATTGTGCATGCTCGTAGTTAGATTGACACTCTATATGCATTGAGTATGTGCTTTAGGCTAGTTTAAAGTAACAAGTAGCTTGAATATCATTTGTTTATTATCTCTTGATTCTTGCTTTAACGACTATAGTATGAGCATGTTCGTAGATAGCTTGACAACCTATTTGGGTCGAATGTGCTTGTAATCGCTAGTTTGAGGTAGCAATAAGACCGAATCGTGTTTGCATCGTAGAGGCTAGTCTTTCGTGTAGTTTGCACACCAGAACTTAAGAATCAAGAGAGCGATTTAGTTAAATTAGGAATGCATGCCTAGTTTAATTAGCTTGTCTTAATCAATCTATAGAGCTTAAGGCGATTGGCTACATTAGTATGGAACGCTATCGTGCCCAGCTAATTAGTGCTAATTAGGCTAATTAACTTGATGCTAGGTTGGGTTAATTGGGATTTAGGGGATTGTCCGGCTGTTCTGGCAAGTCGATTAGGTGATAAACTGTTGACTAGATATCTTGTTGGTTGTCAATGATCGAAAATTGCATTGTTACCTAGCTTAATCCCAAATCGGTGTAGGAGATGAGACCGTTAGCATTTATCTTACTGCTTTCATTCCTTCTGTCTCTTTCATGTTTAAACTCTCCCTAGTCTGTGTCAATAAGAAAACCAATTATTAGAAACTCAATTTTAGTTCTATTCCTTGTAGTTCGACCCGGTCCACTATTAATTACTACAAGTAGTTAATTTTAGATCAGTAATTATAAATTGTATTTGATAGAGCCTTCGACAAGCTCTTCGATCAGCAAGGCTCACCTAGTGATTGTTGCCCATTTGCGTTGCATCTCACTCTTTCGAGTTCTGTACAGTTCGAGCAAAATGCGACTGGAATGCACCCATAACCTACTCTAATCAACACTTAACACCATGAGTCGAGTTCAACACCTATTCAACCATTTTAAGTGCTTTTAGGAGCCTACGCAATTAAACACATATGTCTATGGCTAATTTGAATTTAAGTAAATAAAGAACACAACTCTAATGACTCTAAAGATTCTTGTCCTATATCTAGGTTCAAAAAGCAAAGTTCTATTTCTAAACTCTTCTTCTAGATTGCATTTATGAAAACACGTGTTCAATCCAACCTTTTTAGTATTGAATATTACACAAATTATGCTAACTTAAGTGGCTAGTTTAAGCTAACAATAAAACTTAAACTCAATAAAAGCAAACGGTGCTAAATGTGAAAAAAGGTTGCTTATGCACAAGGTGAGACTTTCTTCCTTCTTAGGGTATATGCTTCATTGAATCCCCAAGAATAAATTTAGCTCATGATAGAAAAGAAAATATAAATGTAAAAAAAAAATAAAGAACTTGAATGAAAAGAAATAAATTTCATTGAAAAGATAAACTTTGAATACAACTTGAAGTTTGGAATTGAAATAACAACTTGAATTAAGAATAAATCAAAACTACAACTTAGAAACTTGAATTCAAATGTAAAACAGAAACGACAACTTGAACTTAAATAAAAACATCAAATAAAATTTGAATGAAAATAGAAACAAAACTAGAAAGAAATACAAGGAATCAAAAAACCTAGCCTTGCTCCTCTATTCTAACTTGTTCAACCTTTTTCAAGGTGAAGCAAGTCTTTACACCTTCTTCTTTTGAATATGGTGTCTGAACAAAGCTTGAGAAGAACTAGGGGAGACTCGGTGTGACAGCTGTAAAAGATGAAGAGAAATGACAGAGTGTTGGAAAGAATCTAGGAATTTGAGCTCCCTTGAAAATGAAGCTTGAGTCTCCTTTTATAGACTTCAAATCTAGGGTTTGCTATTGAGGTCAGTGTGAGAAAGTATAGCCAACCATAATCCTTTAATTTGAGAAGATTTGATGGAGAATCTTGCGAAAATTTGTCCAATTCGTGATGCTAGGGAAAATATGTCGATTAGGTCTAGATGCAGCCACATCTTGGGTGAATTTTTAGAGCTTCATTCACTTGGTTACTTTGCGGCCGCATCTTGGATGCAATTTCATAGTTTCAGTCCTCTAGTTACTTTGATGTCGCTATCAGATAGCATTTTCACAGCTTCAGTCATTTGGTTACTTTGTGACAACAATCAGGTAGCATTTTCATAGCTTTCTACACAAAGGCTTGACTCTGTCTTTTGGCTCAAATACGGTTGCGTCCTGAGCGTATCTAGTCCTTTTTACAGTTTCTACACAAATACAACAAAACTTAAAAATTCTTACAAAAATGACTCTTTTTACACTTATTTACTCATTTTTACAAAATCACGGTCTCAAACACATGTTAAGCTTGTTTGTACTTAAATTCACTCTAAATAGCATGACATGTGGCAATAAATACTTACTTTCCAAATCATAATCTTAGTTTTAGGGCTAAATAACATTCATAAATGAGCGTTATCATCAGGTAATGCATTGGAGTGAGAAAGTTTAGTAGTGGGGTTTTCCAATGGTTGAGAGATTTCCTAAGGTGCACTATTGTTTTTGTTGTGACTCTGTGTTGCTGTGGATTTTCTTGATTATGTAGTGTTTTATCTATATGAAGAGATTTTCCTATCAGTCTTTTCCATTGTGTTGCAGGTGGAGTAACCAAATCAGGTGTTAGGTGTTGAAAAGGCGTCTTGCTTTGTGTTGTGGTTGGTGTTGCCGAATCTAAGGTGGTAGAGGCTACTGCATTAGTGTGAGTTGGTGCTATGATGTATAGTGTGTCCTCATGAATTGGTTGCTGCATGAGGTCTTTAAGTCATTGTATGGAGCTGATGTCTTGCACCTTTTCAAATGCTATTTCTTCACCAGTTGGATGTTGTGTTAGAGCTTTTGGTCGTGATATTAAGGTGCTATATAATTTTTCTATTTTGGTGTTTGAGTTCTTTTCTCAATTTGAGATTTGTTTGGGCTATTCTGCTCAGTGTTTGCCACTTTGGTGCTGTCTTATTGTTACTCCTCTAGGTCGTACGCAGGATGTTAAATGTGCCTTGCATCAGTACTCATATCAGTAGTTCATGGTCTGTTTTCATCCTTATGTTATGTTGTTTTTGATGCATTTGTCCAAGCTTTTAGTCCTGCAAAATCAGTAACTTCCAAAGTGTTGTTGTGTTGTGTGTGTTGTGTTATTGACAAATGGAAAACAACTTTCATCAAATATAACATATCTTGAGATGTAAACTCGGTTATTGCTAGTATTTAGACATCTATACCCTTTATGCAAACTACTATATCCTATGAACACACAAGGATACGTTCTTTTTGAAAACTTATGTTTAGCATCGTTTCTTAGGTAAGGAAGACATCTATACCAAAGTACTTTAATGCCATCATACTTAGGTTCCCTTTGATAAAGTCTTTGAAAAGGAGTTTCATTGTTGAGATTTTTTACAGACATTCTATTTATAAGAAAGGTTGCTGTTAGAAACTATCAACCCAATATTTTAAGCGAACATTAGACTGGAATAAGAGAGCCAAACCTGTTTCCACTAAGTGATGGTGTTTTCTCTCTACTACTCCATTTTGTTTTGGAGTGTGCGGACATGAGAATTGATGTACAATCCCACTTTACTCCAATACATCTTTGAGTTCAAGAGAGGTGAATTCCCCGCCACCATCGCTTTGCAAGATTTTGATCTTCCTATCAACTTGGTTTTCAATCATTAGCTTGAACTTTTTGAAATAGGAAATAAATTCTTATTTTATTTTTAAAGGATATATCCAAATGAATCTAGAGAAGTTGTCAACAAAACTTGCAATATATTTGTAGTTTTGCAAAGAGACTATAGGGGTTGAACCCCATAGATCAGAATGAATCTTTTCTAAAGGAAACCTACATCGACTTAGGTTTCATTGAAAACTCAACTCACAACTCTAACTCAATTGACATGAAACACAAATATTTTCTACTTTAGTCCAACTAGGAACATCAATAAGTTGTTGCGTATACAAGCATTTAAGAGATTTTTCATTTAGATGCCCCATCCTCATATGCCAATGCATATAAGCCAGCTGTTCGAGTTCGTTTAGCAAGGACTTTCCCTGTCGGTTCTTTACAAGAAAATTGTTAGCAAAGAGGGTTATGGAGAAATCTGAAAGGAATAATCGAATTAAACCCACAACGGAAGCATTAGAATCGACTTCCATTTTATTTAGAATTAAACAATAAAAATTAAATTTAAGCAAAACATACCTTGAAAATAATATGGAGATATTTTCTGGAGGTTCTTTACTTCTCGTGTTCCAAGACTTCCACAAAAGTCTTCCTTGCTATGACTCGAACACAAGACCAAGGCTTGTGGGAGCCTCTTGAAACAAAATCCATAAAGGATTGGAGAGGAAGAGGTCTAGAGAGAATTCTCTAATTCTCTATTGAGGATATGTGTGTTGTATTTAATGGCTCAACCCAAGTGTCCTATTTATAGAGACCAAGAGCAAATCTTTGCCATAATTAAAATATTATATTTTAATATCTAATATATTAAAATATATCTTATACTTATTTGAATCTCATTCAAATCTCCTACGATATTTATTTATTTGAATCTTATTCAAATTTTATAAATATCTTTTCTTTAATGTATATAATATACATTAATTGTTTTAATATTTAATGTATCAAACACAATAAATATATTTTCCTCTTTTATATTTAATATATCTAATATATTAAATATTAATTTGAACACTTCAAATTAAATATTAAATTTGAACATTTCAAATTTTTCTTTCAACTAAATTGATCTTTTAGTGTTACTATGAGCTAGCAAGAGGACCTTATGGACCTATAGATTACAAGTTCCAATGATACAAAATCAATTAATTAAACTCTTTAATTAATTTATTTTCATTCATTAACTATAGATCACTCCACTATAGACTTAGAGTTGAACTCTTATGCACTGTAGGACAAGTTGTGTCCATAGATATAATCATTTCATGCAAGTCGATCCTTCACGAGTTGTTCGTAATTACAGTTGGGTCAAAAGTCTGTTTTACCCCTATAATTACATCTTGCACCTTAAGTACTTGATCCTCTAATGAATAATTTGTTTATGATCCAACCATAAACTAAGTCCCTCTTGGGCCAGTGAGAGGGTGGGAATGAGTGAATTCCATCTTGTGAGATTATGTTTCCAGCTCCCTATTTGGTCAAGTCCCCAAAATGGTAGGCATATGGAATCAGCTACAAAAGTCACTTCTACCCATGCAAATCAAAGGATAAACCCTCACAGGCAGGAGTTCATAAGTCACTCAGGATTAAGATCAAGTCGTATATGATCATCCTGATGAAATGTTAATCTTCTCAATTAACGAATTTATAAAGAGATATTAAATATTTTGTGGTCCAGTCTTATACAAACTCATTGTATAAGATACCCCTACTCACTTGTCTCCACATAAACGATTCGGATCAAATCATGTGTAACTATTATAAAGTGGGTCATATCAATAGTGTTACCAGGATAAGACACCCAACCTTACCCATATACTATGACCCTTTAAGTTATTTCTTGAACACAATCATCCCGTATGTTAACCACATATTATTCAAGATTACACTAATAACCTTGGATTTTTCATATAATGGATAATATTATATTGCAAACAAAATAATCAAAAATATTATTAATTATTAAATAAATCCTTAATTACGAAGCTTTAGGGCATAAATCATAACACAATCATTATCTTAGGTGAGTTTACTTATTGAGAGGAGATTCTTTTTAATTTCAGGGACAACAAGTACATTTCTAAGAGTTAATTCATTGTCATCAGTGATTATCTTTCCTTGACCAATATAAGATATTTCAAGTTGATTTCCATTTCCTACAAAAATTTTGTCTAGTCCTCTATATGGTTGTAAGGAAGAGAATTTACCAGGGTCATTAACCATGTGGGAGGTAGCTTCAGAGTCCGCATACATCAGTGGATCGACTCCTTCGTTCAAGTTCAATCCAACAAGTGCTTTAGAAATCTCCTCAGACAACGAATGATCGAAGCAAATCCAACACTCCAATGCGGTTACCTTTCCCACATATTTGGCATATAATCTTGTTAGTTTTGTATAGATTAGAGTTGATTATACCTACTTCTTGGTTGGGTTTTGTGTTCTGTTGTGTTCGGTCCATGAGTGCAATAGGTGGTGGGATGGAATTTTGGCCCACTGTTATTCTGCCTTACTTGCATTTGACTGGCTGGATTGGTGATATAACTAGTCTTCCTTGTTGAAAACCTTTACCAAGTGGAAAAATACCGATTTTCATCTCATATGCTTAAGTGCTAACACAAACTCATTGAATGTAGAATATGGAGCCTTGAAGAGCATGGAGGTTTTGAATCCTTGATAGGTAGTACCAAGACATCTTGCTACATGGATGACCTTTGTCAAGTCGTCCACCGGTTTCTTTATAGCTGCAAGTTGATCACAAATGGCTTTAATTTTCTTGAGATATTCATCTATAGCAAATTTACCTTTCTTTAGTGTGAGCAGCATTTTAGTCAAATGGATCTCAATTTCTTTGCTCATAGTCAGTAGTTGTTCTTCTAGAGATGCCCATATGTGTTGTGCTATATCCATGCTTTTGATTGATAGGACAAGAAAAGTCCTATTTTATCTTGCCTATTTCATGCTAGTTTGATATATTTTATGTGCTTTATTGTTGATTTTGTAGGAATTCTAGCATAAGGTGTATTTTGGAGTGTTTGCACCAATATGAGGTTAATTAGGTTCAATTTGGAAATCATTTGAGCAATCGAGCATGAAGAAGAAGTGAAATGACCAAAATACTCCTGACGAGAGTGTCTCAATCCTATTGAGAGCGTCAAGACGCTTGAAAGGTAGAATGCTGGAGAACAGGACAACATCGAGACCCTATCGTGAGGACGCGCGCACAAGTCTCCCTCGACGTTGCGGTGAGCCTCACCTCAACACTGGTAGCGTCTCGACGCTACTTCAATTTTTATAAATAAAAATCTTTTTCCTTTAGGTCATTTGTCTCGTGATTTTTCATCCCTTTGAGACCTTTTTAGTCATTTCTCTTTGTTTTCAATAGTTTTAGGATAGTTTAGGTATTTTTGATTGAGCCTCGGTGTTGGGCTTCGCCGTTTCGATGGCCGATTTGACTTTTGACGCCAATTTGGGTGCATAGACGGTAACTTTGTAAATTTGTGAGATTTAAATTTATATTTCCATATCAATTTTAGCATGTTTGTTACCTCTTAATTATCGCTTAAATGTATGAGCATGATTGTAAAATAAACTGACACTTTATTCGCGTTGATCGTGTTCATGTATACTAATCTTATTAGCGACTAGGCCGATTCATGTTTGTGTAATTAGAGGCTTTACCTCATTTTCGTAGTTTGCATGATAGGCTTAGAAATAAGGAGAGCGGGTTAATTAAATTAGATCGACCAATCTAGTTTAGTGTATTCATCCTAATCAATCCCCAGAGTGTAATATGATTATCCTCGTTAGTATGGAACGCTATCATGCCCAGCTATAACGGGTTTGTTTAGAAGTTAATTCGATGCTAGGTTTGATTAGCTTAATTAGGAGACCTAAGGTAGCTTAGGGGCTTCTCCTGCTTTTTCAGTTGAGTCGATTGTGTAATAAACTCTGAAATTGAATCTCATGTTGGTTACCTATGATCGAATTTCATTGTAGCCTGATGTACCCTGAATTGGTACCCGTGGTAAGATCGCCCTCTCTTTCCTTGCTTTATTTTCAGTCTTTTATCGCTTCATGTCTAAACTCCCCAGTTGTCCGTGTCAATAAGAAATCTAATTTAGAGAAATCGATAATTGGTTCCATGTGGTTTGAATGTGTCCACTATTAAATACTATAAATATTTAATTATGATCGATAATTATAAATGTTATTTTAACGAGCCCTCGACAAGCTTGCATCAAAATTGGCGTAATTGCCATGAATTGCTTTTGCTTCCTCAAGACAGCGTGCATCAAATTTGGTGGCCTCAACATTGACACCATTGCCGGAGAACCATTCAATTGATTTCTTCTATATTGGGTTTCTTATTTTAAAAAGTAAAAAAAAAAAAAAAAGGTCAGTAAATACCTCGTTCTTTAATGACAGAGAATTTTTAGTCATTTAGAGGAGCTACTCAACACGTTGATGAGGTTAGTGATCTAAGATCTCAAATTTCACAATTAACCTCTCTAGTTTCTCAATTGTGTGTTGAGCGAGGGCGATCATTGGAGGTGCAGCGAGATTACATGCCACATGCCTACACCATTGGAGGAGTTTCTGGCGATCACTACATGTATCACGATCCGTACAGTCTTGAGTGGGATCAATCCTACGGATACTAGGAGAAGCAGCAGAGCCCATGCCTTAAAACGTCGAACTTAGGTATGTCTTTAAAAGCTTTAGTTTATGAGTTTACTAATAATTCTCTTCACTTTCAGGAGAAAACTTGAGCTAGAATGTGAAGCTTGGTTGACCAAGTCATCCACTTGGCTGACCTAGTAGCAAACGGGAAAGTGTTCAAGAGCATCTGCCTATCGATACCCCCTGAGGTACGAATTTATTATGATGAGGCTAATTTAGATACTGATATAAGGTTTATCTTCCATGTAAGGAACAGGTATGTGAGGATAAGAAATAAGTTAAGCTTCAGTTCGAGGAGGCCCATGTGATGAAGTTGGAGTTGAAAGGCCTGCATTTATTCTATCTTTTGAGTATTCCTTATTTTGTGAATGTTCTTCCTCTTGTTCTCACGAGTTCGTTTTAGAGCTGTTTATTTTGATTTTTCTGTTTTTATGCTTTTAGAGTCCAAAAAGACCTATTTTTCTAGAGCCCATCAAATGTTAGTGAGCTTGCTTTGTGTAGTGGACTTTGTAGATTCAAGGAAGACAAGACCGAAGAAACACAAGAATTTTTGTGTGCCCTGATGCCTGCCAGACGGCGAGTCAAGCATTCGATTATAAAAAACTGTTATTCCTGGAGGCAGGCAAGCATTTAAATTTAATTGCTTTCCTTTATTGCTTTCAATTTTTGCTTTATTGTAGCTTAGTTTGTTTTTGCTTTCGTAGGTAATAAGTTGACCTTTGAGGAAAAGTTTATCATTCTTGGAGGCCAGAGATGCACCAACACTACCTGTGCACGAAAATTTCAAGAGAGTTTTTATGTTCCCTTATATATTTATCCTTGTGCTTTTTATTTAGATATACATCGGGGACAATTTATGTTTTAGGTTGGGGTGGAGTTTATTGTTATTGAGCTTAATGTTGAGTCTTGAGCATCTACGCGTCGGACTATATATTTTTGTTGAAAATTTTGAAAATTTTGAGCTTGATTTGTCTGATAAGTTGGATGTATGCTTCTTGATTAGGACGATCTATGAAATGTTTTCTATAGATTGTTGTTTGAAAATTTGTTGAAGTTGAGTATGTTGTCCTAATTTGAGCATATTTAAAAACTTTTCTTTGATTTTCTTGCATGTTATGAGCACATTAGTTTACCTTTTGTTGTCTTGAAGGCCTAAGGTAGCTTTATGGGTCTAAATGTTTGTTGTCACCCAAATAGGTTTAAGGGCTAGGTTGATGGTCATTTTTCACATGAAAGTTTGTAATGTTTTGCTTAGGAAAAAAGCATGTGTAGTTGCTTGCAAGAAAGAGAAGAAAAGAAAGAAAAGAAGAAAAATTAAGCTTAGCAAGAAAATTTTTATTTTGAGAGAAAAAAAAAAGAAATAAGAAAAACAAAAGAAAATAAATGTATATAGTGATCAAGGGTAAAAAGAGTTGCCTCTGTTGTGATCAATTATGCCACCCATTAAAAGAATGCTCTGGGTAAGTGTCCCTACAGCAGTTGCATGAAAGCTAGTGCCCTTGAGTCAAAATGATGTAAGTTTAGGGCCCGTATTAGTTGTTTTTCAAGCACCTAGTAAAGCATTGCACTCTTGATTATTTTATGGCTTGATAGCTAGGTTTTAGAGCTAGTGTAGGGGGGAAGATAGATTGAGGATCCTATAAACCTACCATGTACTTGTAAAGATTACATTAGGGAGGCTAAGCACACACACGCAAGAAATGATAAGAAAAGTTTTTAAATTGTTCGTGGATGGATTGTGCATGAGCTTTGCTTCTTCTTTTGTAAATGATTTGTTATTTTAAGCATAAAGGTTAGAGTCATGAGCTTACATCCAACGAGTCTTATCTTTATTGTTTTATTTGTGCCTTGCTCGAGGACTAGCAAGATTTAGATTGGGGTAATTTGATAGGACCAGGAGTTCCTATTTTATCTTGCCTATTTCTTGCTAGTTTGATATATTTTATGTGTTTTATTGTTGATTTTGTAGGAATTCGAGCATAAGGTATATTTTGGAGCGTTTGTACCAAAATGGGGTTAATTCAGTTGAATTTGGAGGTCATTTGAGCAACTAAACATGAAGAATAAGTGAAATGACCAAAATGCCCCTGATGGAAGTGTCTCAACCCTACTGAGAGCGTCAAGACGCTTGGAAGGCAGAATGCTGGAGAACAGGACAACGTCTAGATGCTTTCGGAAGCACGCACGCACAAGCCTCGCTCAACGTTGTGACAAACCTCACCTCAAGTTGGTAGCATCTCGACACTACTTGGATTCGTATAAATAGAAATCTTTTCCCTCTAGGTCATTTTTCTCATGATTTTCCACCCTTATGAGACCATTTTAGTCTATTTCTCTTTGTTTTTAGTAGTTGTAGGATAGCTTAGGTATTTTTGATTGAGCCTCAGTGTCGGACTTTGCCATTTCAATGGCCGGCTAGACTTTCGATGTCGATTTGGGTGTATAAACCTTAACTTTGTAAATTTATGAGATTTGAATTTATATTTCCATATCGATTTCAGCATGCTTGTTATCTCTTAATTCTCACTTAAATGTATGAGCATGTTTGTAGAATAAACTGACAAATTATTCTCGTTGATCGTGTTCATGTATAGCTAATCTTAGTAGCGACTAGGCCAGCTCATGTTTGAGTAATTAAAGGCTTTACCTTGGTTTCGTAGTTTGCATATAGGCTTAGGAATTGGGAGAGCGGGTTAATTAAATTAGATTAGCCAATCTAGTTTAGTTTATTGTCTTAATCAATCCCTAGAGCATAATGTGATTAGCCCCATTATTATGTAACGCTATCGTGCCCAACTATAACGTGTTAGTTTAAAAGTTAATTCGATGCTAGATTGGATGAGCTTAATTAGGGGACCTAAGGTAGCTTAAGAGCTTCTTTGGATTTTTCGCTTGAGTCGATTAGGTAATAAATTCTGAAATTGAATCTCACGTTGGCTATTGTGATCGAATTTATATTGTAGCCTAACATACTCCAAATCAGTGCCCGTGGTAAGATTGCTTTATCTTTTCCTTGCTTTATTTTTAGCTTTTTCCCGCTTTATGTCTAATTCCCCCCAGTCCGTGTCAATAAGAAATCCAATTAAGAGAAATTGATAATAGATTCCCAGTGGTTCGACCTGATCCACTATTAAATACTACAAATATTTAATTAGGATCGGTAATTATAAATGTTATTTTGACGAGCCCTTTATAGGCTCGCATCATTGATCATTGCAAGAACAACTTCTGAAATGGTTCTAAGAAGCCATGATGTCAACAACTTGTCGTTGTTGATCCATTGACTATATTGTGGGTTGGCAGCCGATTTTTCTTCCTTATCAGTGATTGATAGCATTGTAAAAGTGCTATTTTTTCTTGTTAATTTTATTCTAGTTCTAAGGAATTTGAGCAAATAGAGTATTTCGGAACGTTTTGGGCAAACCATGATCGAAATGGAGCTAATTGAGTGTTAATGGGACAACCTAGGCATGGAGGAAGTCCAAGGAAGTCAAAATCAAGCTACTTTGTCCTAGGGTGCAGCGTCTCAACGCCAGAAGCAACGTCAAGATGCTGCTGCAAAGACATAATGCGCTACAACAGGGTAGCGTCGAGACACTACTCATAGCATCTCGACGCTGTTGGGGACAAGCGTTGAGCAGACTTCGCTCGACATTGCACACAGCTTATCGACGCTACCACAAGAACTATAAAAAGATTGTTTTTTGTTTTTAGATCAATCTTTCTCGAATTCAGCAGCCACTTTTAGACAATCTCTTCCCCTATTTACTATTTTATAGTTTTTTAGGCCTTAATTTAGTAGTTTTAAGTAGAGCTATGGAGATTTACTACGTTAATTCGATGTCCGGCTAAGCTTTTGAGCCGATTCGAAGGTTTGTCAGGTTTTTTGTTTTGTAATGATTGTGAGAATCTGAGCTTAATGCATTCAACTTCAGTAGTTATTCATCTTTTAATACTTGTTTGATTATGGGCATCCTTGTAGATCAAATTGATGCCTTAATCGTAGCTCGTATGTTCATTTTCGCTATGCATGTTCTTCATGATTCGTAATCGTCACTGAATTCATACTTAATTTTAGTAGCAAATGGGCTAGTTCATGTGTGTGAATTAGAGGTTGTTCATCAATTTCATAGCATGCATGATAGGCTTTAAGGTTAAAAGAATATAGTAATTGAATTTGGCTACCTGGTTTAATTAGAACATCTCGACCAATCCCTAGAGCTTAATGCGATTAATCCATTAGTATAGAATGTTATCATGCCCGGCTAATTGGTTAATTTAGAATTAATTTGATGCTAGGTTAGATTAATTTAATTAGAGGACCTTAGGGGGCTTTTTCGACTTTTCCAGTCAAGTTGATTGAGTGTTTAATTACGAAATTAAATTTGACTTGAGTTTTCAGTAATAAATATTACAAAAGTAAACCTGACATACTCCGAATCGGTGCGTGGTAAGATTTGTTTTCATTTCCTTGAATTTATTTCCTTTTATGCATTTTATTCCACGCATTTTTTTCAGAACCCCCTGTTACGGTTCTTTAATCCATTCAGCGAGAAAGAGTAATTAAGTTTGATTCCCTGTGTTCGATTCGGTCCACTAGATCTACAAATTTAGCTAGGATCGGTTATATTAATTTGACAGGTCTCGACAACCCGCATCAGTGACGAGTCATTCAAACTCATTTTTTGATTTTAGGTGGCCTTCAATCTCCAAACTTCTAACTGGTGGTAGGATTTGAGACTTCCAAATTCAGCGAGAAAGAGTAATTAAGTTTGATTCCCTATGTTTGATCTGGTCTACTAGATCTACAAGTTTAGCAAGGATCGGTTATATTAATTTTGACAGGTCTCGATAGCCCACGTCAGTGATGAGTCCTTCAAACTCATTTTTTTTTATTTTAGGTGGTCTTCAATCCCCAAACTTCGTGGTAGGATTTGAGACTTCCAAAGTAGGTAGTTGGAGGAGGTAAGTTTGATTGACTAGAGCACTGTGGAATGATTGTTTTGTCAAGGTGGGCTCTATCTTTGCTATTTCAAATGAGAATGAATTTTCAGTGAAAGATGATTGATTTTTCCCTTTCTCAAGTAATTGCTTTGATACCATGAAAAGGTACCATGAAAAGGTTTCAAGAGGAAGTGATACTGAAATAAATTCTCAAGAGCTCAGTGATAGAAGAGTAAGTTTATGTATGCTGTATTTTCCTGTATCTCCTTTGTTTACAAAACTGAATTTTAAATACTGAGTGTGAACTTGACTTGAGAGGGACAGTAAATTATACACATGGAAATTCATCAATACTTGGTAATAAATAAAGTAGTAAAATTAAAGTCAAATACGCAATCTTCTCCAATGTTAGGGAGAAGATTTGGGATCTGAATGCATTGACCGATTGGGTGCAAATTGCTATCCTTCCAGCCTCTTCTGAATTGAGAAAAATCATCAAGATTTTCCTTGAATTATGGGTGATAAAGGGCTGAAACAATTCACGACAACTGTGCAGATCGAAAGGTGCCGATCGAATTTGCTTACTGAGATGGTGCTGAGTTGGGTGCACTTGGTTCGTAGAGCTGCTATTTTCTTCAATTGTTCTTTCAAGTTATTCTCAAGGATATCTTATTTGTGCCTCTTATGAAAAAAAAAACATTATTAGCATTTCGAAACTGACTAGGGATAACTCAGTGACTGTTGAATTTAATGATGTGTTTTGTTTTGTAAAGGAAAAGAGGTCCAAAGAGGTATGGTTAGTAGGCAGCCTTGAAAATGGGTTGTACAAGCTTCAAGATGTGGATAGAGCCTCAATGGGAAAGCATATAAATAAAGAAGCTATTGGAAAAGTCTACATGGTAGCAACAACTACTGTGTAGACCAATAACTTGAATGTTAAAGAGAATTTGATAAATCATGTTAGTTATGCACTTTTGTCTTGTACGGTGGATGTATGACATCAAAGACTAGGCCACCCATCACCTAGAGTTTTTAAACAAATCCTAGAAAAATGTAAAGCTTCTATTAAAGGCAATGACAAAATCTTTTTTGCGAGGAATGTAAATTTGAAAAATCCCACAACCTTTCACCCTATCTGAGTTCCATGCTGTCCAACTGTTAGATTTAGTACATATGGACTTATGGGAGCTAGCCCCAATTCAATCCACTCATGGCTATAGCTACTACATTGCTTTTATAGATAAGTTCAGTTGTTACACATGGATTTATCCTTTAAAGGCTAAAGTGATGCATTTGGTGTGTTCAGACAGTTCAAACAAGAAGTTAAAATTAAGTTTGAAGCACATATCAAAACTGTAAGGTATGATGGAGGATGATAGTTTAAACCTTTCATTCAATTTAGCAAGGAGCAAGGATTTGAAATTCAGTTTTCATGCCCTTACACATCAACACAAAATGGTAGAAACGAAACATCGACATGTGGTTGAGATGGGCCTAGCATTACTTGCACTAGCTCAAATTCCCTTACATTATTGGGGGTTGCTTTTCACACCCCAGTCTACCTTATTAACAGAATTCCATCATCAACTATTGAAGGAAACTCTCCATATTATCTTTTGAAAAATCAGAATCCGAATTACAACTTATCAAGAGCTTTTAGTTCAACCTATTATTCGCGTCCTCAGCCCTACCAAGAACACAAGTTTGATTTCCACGCTGAGAACTGTATTTTCATTGGCTATAACGATCAATACAAAGCCTATCGGTGACTCAGTCGTTCAAGTTTATCTCCCGACATGTCTGTTTTAATAAAACTGAATTCCCTTATCAGTCCCTCTTTATTGATCACTGTAGCCAAAGTACTCTTAATGAGACCACAGTCCTATATCTTGGCTTCCGCTGGTTCAACATTTGACATCTCCACCTGAGGCATTAAATCCTTCCCTTCCCACCAATGGTAGCCATCAAGACACAACAATTAATGATCAATCCTTTAATTCACTGCCACTATGGCTTCAAACAAGTCCCATGGGCTTGGTATGATGAGTTGCATTCTTACCTTGTTACTTGAAATTTCACCCAAACCAAGGCTGATACCTTGCTTTTTATGTACCATTCACCTCATGGCACCATGCTAATGCTCATCCACATTGATGATCTCATACTCACTGGCTCCGACACTTTGCTCATTAATGATCTCATATCCAAATTGTAGTTCGTCTTTGCTCTAAAAGATCTTGGCCCACTACATTATTTTCTTCGTATCCAAGTTCATCACACCCATATTGGATTGGTCCTCTTGCAGGAAAAATATGTGCAAGACTTAATTACTCTAGAGACTTCGTCTTCAACACCTTAAACCAACAACTTCACCTATGGTTTATGGCAAATAACTTTATCTTTATGACGGGGAGTTACTCACTGATCCTCAGATTTCTCAAAGCACTCTCGGATCCCTGCAGTATCTACTTCATACTCGTCCTGACATTGCGTTTGCTGTTAATAAACTCAACCAATTTAATCAAGCTCCCACTTTGTGTCATTGGCAAGCCTTAAAACACGTGCTTAATTATCTTTAGAGCAATCTCCAACTTGGTTTGTTTATCCCACCTGCCTTGCATTTTTCTCTTATACGTTTCTCAGATGTCGATTGGGTTGCGTTTCCTGACGATTGCAAGTTCATTGAGGGATTATTGTGTGTTTTTTGGATCCTCCCTTGTGTCCTGGTCCTCAAAGAAACAAGCTGTTGTTGCCTACTCCAATATGGAGTCTGAGTATCGTGCCCCCTCCCATGTTGCATGTGAAATCATGTGGCTGCGCTTTCTTCTTTAGGAGCTCTAGATTTCTCTTCTATCTACTCCAATTACATGGTGTGATAACATAAGTAGTGTTGTTGCTCTTTCCTACAACCCTATTTTCATGCTCGCACAAAGCATATAGAGTTAAGAAATCCACTGCATTCGAGATCAAGTGCTAGTAAAGATTGCCTCACCAAACTGTTAGCTCAACGTCAATTTCACCTCCTACGTGACAAACTCGGCATCTAGTTTTCACCTATGTCTCATTTGCATGGGGCTGTTAAGACATGATGTCTGTACAGTTAAATGCTCCTTATTGTTTCAAGTCACTGTGTTGCTTACTGTCTTTTACATTTATTAGAGTAGGTGATTACTCACCTAGCTTCCTGTAAATCACTCTTTGTATACGCTTATCAATCGTTTTCTCCATTAATGCTCTTGCCTTGTTTCCACCTATTTAAGGGTGAAGATACTCTTCTGGAAATACAATTTAGGATTACATCTTTCATCATCTCTTCTTTCTTCCGTTTTTGTTCTTTGCTTAAAATCAATTCGTATCGGTTGTAAGACTCATATTTTTTAATGTTCTTGAGAGAGTGGGAACTCTCAAATTTCCATTGGCTTTAGCCAAAACTGTTCATACATCAATTGAGATTTATCACAATATTTGAATGTTTTTAAACATGCATGACCTATAAGATAAGACTTGCAAAACGAGATAAAATATAGGAAAAATACTCAAATTCATATTCATGTAGAAATTGACTAATAGAAAAAACCACTTGAATTTATATATTTCAATAAAATTAATCCCTGAAGCAAGGGATTAAAATATTTCCTAACTAATAAAACAAATAAAATATACTAATGAAATTTGATTAAAAAAATTTAACAAATTATCATAAGGATCAAAATCATGCCTGAAATACTGAAAAAAAAAAAAAAAACAAGTGGGGGAAGCAAATAGGGCAAGCAGTAAGCGCACATAGGGGCTAGTGCAGGAATATAAGCATAGGGTAACAGGCCGTGCTTGGGTAGTAGGCTCAGGCGTAGGTCGTTAGCTGGTTTTAAATTTTCATCGACATGTCGACATTTTGATCAATATATCCATATGCTCATGGGTTCAACAATGACATAGAGATGAATCGACTTTTCCATTATATCATAAAAAAATAAATGAAATGAAACAAAAATATTAACAAAATATTACAATGTGAACTTAATATTAATAATAATAATCTTAAACTTTTTTAAAAGGATAAAATATTTATTTTGTAATTTAATATTTTTTTGTATTTATAATTTTTCTAAAAATATCTATCAACATCGACATTTCATCGATATTTCCATCAATGACATTTTCATAAAATTGAGACCTTAACATTTTTGTCGGCATCGACATTTGAAACCTTGGTTGTTAGTAACAACAACATTAAGTGCATGCCTGCATGATAACACTAATTTAGTGCTATATTTATGCTTATTATTTAGCTAATTTTGGTACGAATTGGTAATGTTTGATGCCTTTTTCTCTTGTGTGCTAGGAAACCAAGCAATTGGAGAAGATTTGTGAAGTTGGAGTGAATTATATCTAATATTGGAGCTTAAAAGGATGCTAATTGAAGTCAAGGATGGAATGAAGAAAAAAAGAGAGGATTTGGACCAGGAGCAGGATGTCGAGATGCCCATAGAACTTAAAAAAGAAGAGAGATAGGAGTTATTTACATAGAGAGATGAGAGTTAAAAGAGATACGAGAAAATTATGCCCAACTATAGAAAGAATTGCCGATAAATAAGGAGAAAGATGTTAGATCTTTGAACTATGTTTAGATTGACACACATGGGAGAACATTCTAATACATGAAATTCAATCCACTCATTTGCAAAATCCAACTTATCCATCACCCGTCTTCGAAGATTTTAAAACATCAAGAAAAAACTGAGATTTTTAAAGTACTAAAAACCGAAATAAAAGTTAACTGAACTCTATTTAGGATCATTGAGTAAATTTAGCCTCGAACAACTCCAATTCAACTTTTCCCTTCACATTTCCCCTTTGATTTGAAATTTTCTCTCATTTTCTTTGCCGGGAAACAAGCATTCATTCATACAAGGCCATTGTTCAACAAAAAGAAAAAAAAAAAAAAAAACAGAGAAGAATAAAAAAATGTCATCCTTGATTATACCACCTGTGCTAACTTCTCCGCAGGACGATGCTGCCCAACTTCATCGTGCCTTCAAAGGTCAGATTTTTTTTTTCCCTACGCAATTTAATTTCTGTACAAGTAATTAATTCCATGCTTTTGTTTAATCCTATGATCTTTGAATCAAGATGATGAGAATTAGAAATTTTCGTTGGTAGTAACGATTTTAATCTGCAAATACAAATGAAACTCTGATTTATTCTTTCAAATGTTGTTTTTTTCTCTACCGGTGAAACGTATGAGAAAATTGATAATACGTATTATGGGTTTTTTTGGTTCTAATTTGAGATCAGATTCAACTTTTTTTTTTTTTTGATCGGATCAAATTATGTTAGAAAAGTCAAAAGAGCATGTATAGCATTAAATTGACGAAGAAAAGAGCACCATAGAGGGAGAATATATAGCATCTTTTGGTTCGTTATTTGTTTGTTTAATTATTTTTTTTAGTTGTTTCTTGTTTTTTGTTTCTAACTTTGGAGAAAAATAATAATTTTTTTTATAACTGTTCTGTTTCTCAAATAAACAAAAACTAGTTTTATTTTTAATTTATATATTTTTTAAAATAAAAGCATTATTAAACTAGTTTTTCTTGTTTCTTGTTTTGTTTCTAGTTGTTTATGGTTGTTTCATAAACATAAATAAAAGTATAATTTTATCAATTTTGGATTATAATATGCATAATAAATATTAAAAAAAAAATAAATATACCAAAACGATTTTGAATACTTTATTTTGAAAAAACTTTATTTTTTTTAATTTAAAATTTAAGGAAATGAGAAACCAGAAACAATTAATTATCGAAGATATTTTTGTTTCTTATTTTCAATAAAAGAGAAAAAAACAAAACAAGAGATAGATACTATACCAAAAAAATTTTCCTTAAACAAAGGAAACTAGAAACTAGAATTTAAAAAACAAGGAAATAAAATAAGAACGGAAAATGTTACCAACAAAATCATTAAGTTTATGTTATAAGTCGAGAAGGATAAATAATGTTTTTATTTATGTTCTGTAAAAAATCTGAAAACAGAAACAGAGAAATTTGGTTTTGTTGTTTTTAAAACTTCTACCCAGCACTTCCTGTTTTTCAAACGCTTATGTCTTTAGAAAAACTAAAAACAAGAAAAAGGAAACAATCGAGGAACAAAAAGGTTATCAAAAGAACTCCTAATACTATATGACTAATAATTTCATCTATGACTTAGGTAAGTTTTTTAAATTGAAATCAGCTGTGGTAACTGTATTATGGTACTAGTTTTTGTTACAAACAATAAACAAAAAATATTTTTATGACCATTTATTGTTTCTTGATTAATGACTCTGCTAATAGTCTCATCCATTACAGGTTTTGGTTGTGATACTGCTGCAGTTATCAATATTCTAGCACATAGAGATGCATCACAACGTGCTCTCATTCAACATGAATACAAAGTCATGTACTCTAAGGAGCTCACCAAACACTTGAAATCTGAGCTTAGTGGCAACCTCGAGGTGTGTAATGTTCGAATTAGGGTTGATGAGACTCAATAATATTCATTCTAAATGGTACAATATGAACATAAGAAACTTGTTCTCTTACAAAACTTAAGAACACACAGGAGATAAGACAATTATGGTCACTTAAATAACTCTCTTAGATTTTCATCACTTATGTAACGACCCGACAACTTAAGACTCTTTAAACACGGAAGCACGACTTAGTTACCTCGTTCATGCCTGAAATTTCGGCAGCATGACGGCGTAACTACAAGAAACCAAAATTTTACAACGACCTGGAAAGAGACAAAAACACTTCTAAGGTTCAGATCACAGACTCAGCATCTACCAAACTACGATAAATGATGCTGAGCTCAAACAACAGACAACCAAAACTAAAAGCTTCTAACCAACACACGAAGCTAAAGAATATTTAAGGTTTACAAATCAACTGACAACAAGGAACAAGGAAAAACTAAAAACTAAAACAGGGACAAAGGGATGGGTTGGAGTCTCCATAGCCTCGTCAAGTCATCACCTGCGTCGTCCACCCCATGAATGCTCACAAATCTGCAAAATAAACAAGTAGCAAGAATAAGTATAAACATACTTAGTAAGTAGCACATTTAAGGGTCCAAGCTTAACGAATAACTACCACGAAGGCAAACTTGCTCTACTCACACTCGTGCTTAATTTTTCTAAAACTTCCTTCAGTGATTCCAAAAGTCCAATTCATCATTCCACAACCTTCACCACTTTCCGACCCTATCTTCGAGCCATAACTGCGAGTACTGTAACCTAGAACCCAAACTCGTGAAGGTCTTTAACCCCCATACTCATTTCAATAGCCACACAGGCAACCAGGGAACTCATCCCCTAAGCTAGCACGCGGCAATAGAGAACGCATCCCTATGCTCATCACAATGGGGAATCACCCCCTAAGCTAGCACACGGCAATAGAGAACGCATCTCTATGCTCATCACATCTCAATAGCCACACAGGCAACCAGGGAACTCATCCCCTAAGCTAGCACGCGGCAATAGAGAACGCATCCCTATGCTCATCACATCACAGGCGTTCTAGGCTTACAAACTCGCACGAAACAACAGAATTAGGGTTGGAGCATCAATCTAACGGGTTTTCGTACTTTCACAACACGTTAGGAACCTTTTGGGTCAATCCACCTCATTACATTCACCTTCATGCCCAAATCACAGTCACAAGTTGGCCCAGAGGTTTCAAACACTCTTAAGGGGAACATCCCCTAATTCACATTAACAGGGAGGACAACAACCCCCCCCCCCCCCCCCCCCCCAGCCTTTTCAACAACTAAAATGTCTTACGCCTCATACACATTTACAGGCGAAACGAAAATCCTAACGGACCAATCCGAAAGGCTACCCTCTTCTTAGGCCAACCCTAGAACGACCCACTTCTCAATCTTTTAGGAAGTTATTTGTAGCATATGATCCAGGCCCATCTTTCATAAATAACCACAATCGCAACGTTGTGAACTTTCACTATAGATCATAACCACAAACCTCACGTGAGAACTTATACCTTAGTTCAATGGTACTCTCAAATAAGAACTACACGTAGCCATAGGCCGTACCTATGCTAGTGGCATATAACTCTTCAATTAATTAACCCAGAATACAGTCCTCTAAACACACTAGGACTTAAGACAACCAATGGTTAATCACAAAACACCATAAATACGTTCAAACTCAATCAATCACAACCTTGGGCAATTCTTAGATTAATTCACATACTAACTAGAATGAATTTGGAACTTTAAATCCTCTATTCCCTTTATATCCCCATCTTAGGCAATTCTAGCTCAAGCAACTTCCAAATACAACCACCATTCATTAAATACCTCACGAACGTCACTTTCAAACATGCTTTCACAAGTCACAATTTATCAAACATAAATCTAAATCCTCTTGCTTATTCAAGCAAACATGTTACTAAGGCATTCAGATAGTGATGCCCCAATCACACTTGGGCCAAAGCCTTACGGTTAGGTCCATCTACCAACAAGAATTCTCAATTGCCCCTCAACTAGTAACCAAAATCACTAATCGTGACTTTTCCTCCTAACTAACCTTCGTGCATCTCGAACAAAGACTCGTGTATAAGCTTATCAACCATCTTAAACAAGACCTCCACTTATCCATAGCTTCTACGCACACTAGTGACATATTTTCCTAAGCCACTCCTTTCAAATCTAACCCACAAGTTATGCTAGGAGCATGGATAATTACTCGAAACATGGTATACTTTTAGACGTTTCTAACTTGCTAACCAATCAACTCAGACAATCCAACACGTATGATCATTCAGTTTAAAACAATCATCCATACATTTATGCTTACAAGGAAAGCTATAATCAAATTCATTCATTTGCTTATATTCTTGATAACTTAAACGAGAATAGCAACAATTCTAGGTAATCATAAGCCCATCGCGACAATCCTCATAATAAATTAGCCCACCACACCATATCTCTCATACACATATTTAAGCACAAATGTTTAATCACAAATCTTCACAAACCAAAAACCAAACTTGCCCAATCACATCCTTAGGCGATACCTTAAGGGCCACACAAGCCAACCACATTTAACTCGAACTTAAGCCCTTATTTTCGTACTAACCACATTCTAAGGTCACTTTTAGCTCAAACATCTCCCGAGCAGATTCACTAACCACCACATGCTTCATAAACACAATTATTGAGCAAACTTTCACAATTCATAAATTTTCAAATAATAAACACATTCAAATAACAACTTAAAGGGCTTAAATCCAAATGACTACTTACTTCGAAAGAATAATTAATATTATTCTAGCAATAAGAATCTCTTCCAAACTCTGATCTCCTCCAATTCGATAGTTTGATCCTCCAATCGTTATCCCAAATCGGAACACGATCGCAACCGGGACTGTTCAGGCTCGAAAATTGGAATTGGAGACGGCAGCGCGTGCGACTCCCGATCGGCGCGTGAGAGTGCGTGCTGGGCAGAATCGCCCTTAGTGAGTCGGTTCCGAGCGAAAACCGGCGAGTTCTTCAAACTTGCGGCGTGAGGGTGAGCTTCGACGGATCTGGGTTTCGAAGTTACAGAAACTGGCAAACGGGATGAGCCTCCGGCGAGCTGCTCGCGGCTGCTGCTCGACGAAGACGAAGAAGAAGGAGGAGAAGGGACGGCGGCGAGGATCGACTCAGGCAAGGCTAACGCGGACGACGTCGACCGGCGTTCGCGCAGCTGATCGGAGGAAAACGCAGCTGGAGCTCTCGGACGACGGCGATCGGGTTTGCGCGAAGAAGGAACCGTTCGGCGGAGAAGCTCACGGCGAGGAAGAAAAAGAAGAAGGAGGCCGGCGATGGGGATGGGTGATCGGCGGGGAAGAAGAAGAAGGCTACGGATGGGTGTTCGGCCGAGGGAGAGAGAGAGAGCTGCGTGAGAGAGAGGAAGAAGAAAGTGGAGGGATAAGGATGGTAATTCTTTTTCTTTTAAAAAAAACAAAATTCCCATATTGCCCCTTGACCAACAATAATTTCCAAAATTTCCCTTAACAACTTATTAAATTCCAAATATGCCCTTTTTCTCTTTCTAAAATTCAAATTAACCTTCAAATTTAACTTTCCAAATGAAAATCATTCCACTTAATTCCAAAATTCAAAATTTAAACTCCTAAATAAGCCGGGCATTACAACTTAATTTAGAGTGTGTTTGACATACCTTTTAGTTTAAGCATTTATTTTTAAAAAAATTTATTAAATTGTTTTTTGTCTTACCGTTTTTTAAAAGTGCTTTAAATTATAAACTTATTAACTGATTCTATTAGTTACAAATATGTTTGTTTTCTTACAAAAGCTTTTGGTAAATTACTTTAAAGTCAACTTTTAGATAATCATCTCTCAAATTTTTATTCAAAAATAGTTTTTAAATGAATCCATTTTTTTTAAAACACACATTTTTAATCATTTAAAATCGCTCAGGCTTCATTTGATAACCATTTGATTTTTGAAAATTGTGTTTTTTTTATCACAATTTCTTTATAATAGTTTTCATTTTTCTTAAAAAGACATTTGAATTCAAGTGTCAAAATTTCAAAAACAAAAAATGATTTTAAAAATCTACTTTTTTTTTTTTTTTAACTTAGCTTGAATTTTAAACACATTTGTAGGAGGTAGATAACATAACAAAGAAACCTAGTGGAAGAAGTGTTTATAAACTTAATTTTCAAAAACCAAAAATAAAAAATTAAGACTCCGTTTGACAACCATTTGGGTTTATTAAAATTATACTTGTTTTTTCACAATTTCTTTACCTTGATTTTCACATTTCATAAGGAAACATTTGAATTCTTAGCCAAATTCTAAAAACAAAAAAAGTTTTTTAAAACTATTTTTTTTAGTTTTCAAAACTTAGCTTAATTTTGAAAACGTTTGTCAAAATTAGATAATAAAACAAAGAAACCTATAGATAGAAATAATGTTTATAAGCTAATTTTTTTTTTAAAAAAAAAAAAAAAAAACCAAATGGTTATCAAACGTGGCCCAAATGATTATCAAACTGAGCCTTGATTTTTTAAAGTTAAGCTTATAAACACTACTTTCTACCTATGAGTATCTTTTTTTGATTATCAATAACTCTCTAGGATTGCACCATGTAATCAACTAAAGGAATATCTCTAACTCAATTTGTCTCTTGATTTGTCACTTGTATCTCTGATCTCATCTTTTTCATTTTTTGGTATTGTTAGTGGGCATCATTGGATTAAGCTTTATTCTTATGATTTTGCAGAAAGCAATTTTACTATGGATGTATGATCCAGCAAGCAGAGATGCTGTTATAGTAAAGGAGGCTTTATGTGGAGAAACTGTTCATCTTAGACGTGCGACTGAAGTAATGTGTTCTCGTACATCAACTCAAATTCAGCATTTTAGACAAGTTTACTTGTCCATGTTTCAATCCTACATTGAACATGATATTGAACACACTGCTTCTGGTGACCACAAAAAGGTTATATACACTCTCTCCTTAATCTTGTTGCCTTTATCACTCACATGAACATGGATGTTCTTTCTTTTAAAGCACTCCTTAATTAATTTAGCGTCCGTTTGATGATGTTTCTGTTTCTTTGTTTCATCTTTTTTAATAAAGAAAAATGGAACTATATTTGGTAACTGTTTATTGTTTCTGGTTAGTTATTCTTTATTGAAGAAAAAACATGTTTGATGACCGTTTCTCATTTCTTGTTCTTTGAAATTTTAAATTAAAAATGTAAAAATTTTATATGAAAATAAGTTTTTAAAATTAAATATTGAAATTTTTTTTATGTTATATTACTTTTTAGATATTTATTATGCATTTTAGAAGTAAAAAATGATAAAATAATACTTTTATTTATGTTATGGAAACAATTGGAAACAAAAGCAAAAAATAAGGCCCCGTTTGATAACCATTTGATTTTTGGCTTTTGGTTTTTAAAAATTAAGCTTATAAATGCTACTCCCACCTATGGATTTACTTATTTTGTTATCTCATTTTTACCTATGTTTTCAAAAACCAAGCCATGTTTTGAAAACTAAAAAAAGTAGTTTCCAAAAACTTGTTTTTGTTTTTAGAATTTGGCTAAGAATTCAAATGATTTCTTAAGAGAGATGAAAACCATTGTAGAGAATTTGAGAGAAAACAAGCTTAATTTTCAAAAACTAAAAACAAAAAATCAAATGGTTATCAAATGGGGCCTAAGAAACTTGATTATGCTATTTTCAAAATTTCTACACAATTTTGGAAACGTACGTTTCTAAAAAATGATAAACAAGAAATATGAACAGTTACCAAACGCTTCTGTTTCTCAAAAATTAGAAACAAGAAACTAGAAATAAAAATGTTATCAAACGAGCCCTTAGTTACTAAGTCTACATGTTTGTTCCAAAAATTTGCCAAGTTGTTCTTTCTTTTCTACAATCGATCACTTTTTTTTTTCTTTCATTTAGTTAAATTCCAAGTTTGGTTTTTAAACTTTTGTAATTATGTCCATTTAGTCAATGTATTTTGAAATTTTTTTAAATAGATCTTTAAACTTTAAGAATGCTATATATTTAGTTCATAATACTTTAAAAAGCTTCTAATAGGTTCCTACCATTAATTCATTTAACACTTTTACTTGTCATGCTAATTAGGTATTATTTAAGGATCATGAAATAATATTAGTTAGTGCGATACGTTAGCACTAAACTAACAAAATTAATGACAAGAACTTATGAGTCATGAAATTAAAAGTTCAGGAACTAATTAAAAACCTATTAAAGTAAGTATTAAAAACTAATCAAATTACATGAACTAAATAGATATAAACTATGAAATTTTAGGGATTTCAATTTATTAGAAATTTTTAAGCTGAAATGAGATGTATATCTATGTAAAATTATTACTTTATAGTAGTGGGATGGCATATATGTTTTAAGATGTTAATTAGGGAACTCATGTAATTGAGGTGTAATAGGATGCTTCTGCTTGGTGAGGACTAGCTAACCAGCATTACTGAGATATCCATTCAAAGCTCTTCATATACTTGAAAAGGTTAGTTAAAAGGAACGATAGTTGGATCCATCATAATCTTCACACCTGCACTAAACCTTAGGCTCCATTATAATAATCATTTGGGCCCCGTTTGATAACCATTTTTGGTTTTTGCTTTTTGAAAATTAAGCTTGTTTTCTCCCAATTTTTCTACAATGGTTTTTATCAGCCAAATTCTAAAAACAAAAACAAGCTTTTGAAAACTACTTTTTTTAGTTTTCAAAACATGACTTGGTTTTTGAAAACATAGGCAAAAAGTATATGACAAAACAAGTAAAATCATAGGTGGGAGTAGTATTTATAGGTTTAATTTTTAAAAACCAAATGGTTATCAAATGGGGCATTGGTTTTTAGTTTTTGAAAATTAAGCTTGTTTTCTTATAATTTCTCTACAATAATTTTCATCTTTCTTAAGTAAATATTTAAATTCTTAGTCATATTCCAAAAACAAAAAAATAAAATTTTAAGGTCCCGTTTGATAATCATTTGATTTTTGAAAATTATATTTGTTTTCTCATCATTTCTCTATAATAGACTTCACATTTCTTAAGAAACCATTAGTATTCTTAGCCAAAATTTCAAAAACAAAAATATGTTTTTGAAAACTACGGCTCCATTTGATAACCATTTGGTTTTTGAAATTATGCTTGTTTTTTTTCACAATTTCTCTACAATGGTATTCATCTTTCTTAGAGAAACATTTGAGTTTTTAGCCAAGTTCCAAAAACAAAAACAAGTTTTTGAAAACTATTTTTTTTTTAGTTTTTGAAAACATATGTAAAAAGTAGAGAATAAAACAAGGAAACCCATAGATGGAAGTAGTATTTATCGACTTAATTTTTAAAAACCAAAAATAAAAAATCCAATGGTTATCAAATGGAGCCGTCTTTTTTTAGCTTTCAAAACTAGACTTAGTTTTTGAAAACATATGTAAAAATAGATAATAAAACAAGAAAACTCATAGGTAGAAGTAGAATTTATAGGCTTAATTTTCAAAAACCAAAAAGAAAAAACTAAATAGTTATCAAACCTTACCTAAAAACTACTTTTTTTAGTTTTCAAAACTTGACTTGATTTTTTTATAACATTGGTAGAAAGTATATAACAAAACAAAGAAATTTATAGAGTAAGAGTGTTTATAAACTTAATTTTCAAAAGCTAAAAACAAAAACATCAAATGATTATCAAACGAGTGTTAAAGTTGAAATCAATCGTTAGAACTTTTATTGTCTTAAACCATATTAGACTTTCTATGTATGCTTTTATTATGGGTTGTCAGCAAAGAAGCATGGACCCTGACATAATGACACTTTTATTTTCTAAAAATCTAAGATACAGTCACACCTAGAAAAATCTAACACTTTACTTTAGGTTAAATTATAGGTTTAGTTACTGAATTTTTAGGTTTGTGTCAATAAGTCTCTAAACTTTAAAAAGTGCTAATAAGTATATCTAAACTTTTAATTTTGTGTCTAATTCGTCTATGAACTTTAAAAAATGTCTAATAAGTCTCTAAACTTTTGATTTAGTGTCTAGTAAGTCTTGAGCTTTCACTTTTGTGTCTAATAAGTCATTGACCTATTTGATATATTTTTTTTAAAAATTCAAAACCTATTGGACACAAATTGAAAGATTAATATCCTATTAGATACAAAACTCAATTTAACGTCTAATAGATTCGTTAATTTTGAAAAATGTTGAATATGTCAATGACCTATAAGACACAAAATTGAAAGTTTCAAAGGTCTATTTGACATTTTTAAAGTTTAGGGACCTATTAGACACAAAATTGAAAGTTCAAGGAATGTACGTATTAGATACTTTTTAAAGTTTAGAGACCTATTAGACACAAAACATAAAAGTTCAAAGAGTAAATGTGCAATTTAACCTAGAGTTTATAATTTTTTACCATAAGAAAATTTATAGTCAATACGTCTATGCATTTATATACTTGAGAAAACAAGTTTGATATATTTGGATCTCAAAATTATTATTATTTATGTTCATAACAAGGGTCACACTCTGACTCATTAAAATGTTTAGAAGATGGGTTTTACTTATGGATTGATTTGCAGCTACTATTGGCTTACGTTAGTAAACCACGGTATGAAGGTCCAGAAATTGACAGCGAATTGGTAGATAAAGATGCCAAAGCTCTGTATAAAGCTGGAGAGAAGAGATGGGGAACTGATGAGGAAAAATTTATACAGATTTTTAGTGAAAGAAGTAGGGCTCATCTTGCTGCTGTTAGCTCTGCTTATAAAAACTTATATGGAAACTCTTTGAAAAAGGTGCCTTATTCATTATTCTATTGCTGTTTTAAACTATCTTTGGCTTTTAGAATATAAGGATTTTAGTTTAAGACAAAGACCAAGACATTTTTGCAGGCAATAAAGAGTGAAACTTCTGGGAATTTTGAATATGGCCTTCTAACAATTGTGCAGTGTGCTGAGAATCCTGGGTTGTATTTTGCAAAGGTATTATTGATTGTTCTATTGTCCAATACTTGTTTTTTTCTTTGAAGGTTTTTAATTCCTTTTGCACATTCGAATTTCGAAACGATCATTTTACCCGAGGAACGGTATCAACTATATGTTTCTTGTCACATTCTTTCAATTGTTCTAGAGGTTAAAGGCATGCTTGGGAGTGACAAATTTGACATTAATATGATGTTTGACAATGATATAGCTAGAGAATATCACTTTAGTGATTTTCGGACAATCACTTTGAAAGGTGGTTTTTGGTCTAGTTGAGAAAATCATCATTCTTTGGGAGGTGATTTTAAGCAATTTGAGATGATTCTAAAGTCACATTTTAAATCAAACATTAATAATTCAAAATCTTTTTTAATTACATGGAAATTACTTTTAAAAGGGTGAAACAAATATTAAAATAATTTATTATGAAATACATTTTACTAAAGTATTTGACCTGCCTTTGGAGAAAGTGTTTTTAAGTGACACTAATAATATGAGCATTTTTTAGAAAAAAGATTAGTTACATGTTTCATCTAGAAGTAGTTAAAAAATTTTCATTTATCTATTTTTAGAAATTTTCAAACCACTTTTGATTATTGAAAAATTATACAATTGTGCTTTAATCGGTAAAATCACCTCTGAAATTTGAACTAAATACTATCTAAAACGACATTTTAGTCATCTATAAACACACACTTAATCACTTATAAATAAATCATTTTTGCTAAAACCACTCCTTCCAAAATCACTCCCAAACATAATAGGAAACATAATAGTTAATATTAAGTTGAAGTTTTCTTTTTTAGTTAAGAGTTGAAAACATTGAATATTGTTGAAATTGTTTCATTCTAGGTTTTGTACAAGGCTATGAAGGGCTTGGGAACAGATGACTCTGCACTGATAAGGATAATTGTGTCAAGAGCTGAGATAGATATGCAGTATATAAAGGCAGAATACCATAGGAAGTATAAGAAAACACTTCATGATGCTGTTCATTCTGAGACATCAGGCAGTTACAGGCAATTTCTTCTTTCCTTGTTGGGCTAGGATATCATTACACTAGAATTTTCCCATAGATCAAATGCATGTAGGATTGCAACTTGGTCATCCACATATCCTTATATTAAGTTACCATTAATTATTGTTTAAACTGATAATGGTTTGTAATATATCTTCTTGTAATAAATGTATTCGTTTTCTGTAATTTTTTCGTAATGAATATCGACTATATCAAGTTGAAGTTTGTATAGTTGCTTGACATATTTTCTTGGATATTTAGGGATATTTGGTTTGGTGGCGGGTGGAGCTAATTAATTAATTAGTTGCAACTTAAGTAAATTAAATTACTCTAAGTGCTGACATGAACATAGTTCAACGCATCTATCAAGACATTTCTTACCTTCTTATAGATGGAGGTTCAAATCCTCCAACTTTGTTGAAATAAAGAAAAAAGAACAGTCTAGATTGAAAGATAAGCAACTAAAGAAAATAAAATTAATGATGATTACAATTAATACCTCTCAACATTCTTTCACCAAGGGAGAAAAAGATCAATCCTCGAGCTTAGAATAATTGCTCTGATTGACCACATTTTTCTGCTTTACGAGCGTGCAAAAGGTCTTTTGGATAGCTCTTTTAAAGAATTCCAGACTGTGGAAGATTTGTCCAAGGAAGTTTTGGCCTTTTCTTCTAACAGTGCAAGGAACGTTCTCTGGCTAAACATTTTTGTAGCGATATTTTGGAGCACATAGTTAGAAAGAAATGAAAAGAATTTTCAATAGCAAGGAAAGACAGTAGCTAAATTGTGAGAGTACTAATAGGGGTATTGTAACGGCCGGTATGTTTGGGAGGTTTTAATCCTTATTGTTGGACTATCTAAATTAATTTTGGGTTAAATTGAGGTTTAGAGAAGAGAAGAAGGGCAAAATTGGAAGAAGAAAGTTGGTCAAAGGGCATTTTTGTAATTTTTTTTCTTTAAAATAAAAATTTCCTTATTCCTATCTTCTCCATCTCCTTCCTCTTTTTCCTATCTTCTCCCTCCCTCTCCCGATAACTCTCTCTCACTCTCGAAATCTTTCTCCCTCACCGGCAGCAACTTCTTCTTCCTCTTCTTCCTCGTGCAGCTTTGCCACCGGTCGGATTCCCTCGCCTGAACGCCTTCAGCCTCACTGTCGCACGCCCAGCCAGCCCACCGCACGCCTGTTCTCAATCGCCGGTGAAGCCACGCTGCAAGTCGCTTGCCGCCGCTCGTTTGTACGCCGCCGCACGCCAGCTCGTTGTGGGTTGATTGCTCCTTCTCTCTCTCTCGGTTTGTCAGACAGCAAGGGTATTGTTGATTGGAGGTCGAATTTCTGACCAGCCCGACGTTATACAGCCTTGAACAAGTTCGATTCGAAGTGGGTAAACGTTTTGATGTTGATTTGAGACGTTTTTTTGGTTCATAAATGTGATTTTGTTACTGTTTTTGGCTTTGGAGATTAACCCATAGTATTTTGGATTTATTATAGATTGTGCAATTCGATTGAAGGCCGATTAGGACAAAATTGAATCCTTCGTACTGCTGTCCAACACTGTTTTGAGGTAATTTTTATGTGGGTATCGAATTTTCCAACTCAACTAAGGTTAAGCATGAGTTGGGTTCTAGTTGGCCATATTTTAGGACCTTTTCTTGGAGTTTAGGGGCTGTTGTGGTATTTTAAAATTTAACCATAATGTGTAGGACTTTGTTGGCGATTCAAGATTGAGCATTCGAGTTTAGGCTACTTTGAATCTTGAAGTTATTTAGGTAAGTAGTTATTTGGACTTTAAGCCCCTTTAAATTCCTAAATGTTGTGGATTTATGTTTGATAATGTGTGAATTGTGAAAATATGCTTGGAAACCGTATTTAGGAAGCATGTAATGATTAATGGATACGTTCGAAGGTAGTATTGAGCTAAACGGCATAAATTGTGGTTATAGTTGAAAATAGGGGTTCAACGTATCGAGATATTTAGTTAGCACGTGTCGAGCCTTAAGAGTTTGCCAAGGTTGGAATTGAATGAGTTTGGCTCATGTTTGTGGTGAGATGAGAATAAACGTGCGCGCCAAATGTGAATACGTGGATCATGGTGTGAATGGTTGAACTATCCTGAGTTGTCCTTGAATTTAAGTTGCTTAAGTACGTATGAAATGATATCAGGGGCTTAATTTATCTTGAAATGCTTAGAACTAATGAATTCTAGTATGATTTACAAGGGGTCCGGGCCGTGCCTTATGATTTATGTATGTGATTTACCTAAGTTTGGATATAGGCCTTGGAATACTTGAATGCCTAAGATAGTGTTTTAAATAAAAGGGTGGAAGTAGTGGAGAATGGATTAAACTGAATGATCATACGTGTTGGATTGTCTGAGCTGATTGGTTAGCAAGTTAGAAACGTCTAAAAGTATACCATGTTTCGAGTAATTATCCATGCTCCTAGCATAACTTGTGGGTTAGATTTGAAATGAGTGGCTTAGGAAAATATGTCAATAGCGTGCGTAGAAGCTATGGATAAGTGGAGGTCTTGTTTAAGATGGTTGATAATCTTATACACGAGTCTTTGTTCGAGATGCACGAAGGTTGGTTAGGGGAAAAGTCACGATTAGTGATTTTGGTTACTAGCTGAGGGGCAATTGAGAATTCTTGTTGGTAGATAGACCTAACCGTAAGGCTTTGGCTCAAGTGTGATTGGGGCATGACTATCTGAATATTTTAGTAACATGTTTGCTTGAATAAGCAAGAGGTTTAGTCGGTGAATGGTTGTTTCAAGTTGTACCTGAACCATGTCTACCTTCGTGTGTTTATTGTTGTGCTCATGGTTCGGTTATACTTGAGAGTTATAAGTTGGACTTGTGGGAAAGGTTGGTGACTTGTTGAATGGCTTGGCGCTCTTGGCGTTCCAAGTGTGTTGTGACTGAGGGAGAGATAGTTGCTTGACATCACTAACTCTTTTCCCATATGAGGAATAGATGTAGTGAGATAAGATGGGCACGAGGGTTATTTTTCTTCTTTGCTTGTGCGAATTAGGAGGTGATTTTCCTTTGTATGTGCTTGCGAACCTCGGGCCAATTTGTGGTTATGATTATGGCTTGATGAATGATTTTGGTATGGTGGATGACCCGAGAGGTCTTGAAAGCGTTGGGAAAGTGCAAAGGCCCGTTAGATTTGTGTTACCTGCCCTATTTCTGTCGTTTCGTGCGAGCTTGTAAGCCTAGAACTTTACGTGATGAGCATAAGGGATGCGTTCCTTATTGCCGTGTGTGCTAGCATAGGGGGGAGGACCCTAGAGATTTGTGACGAGCATAAGGGTTGCGATCCTTATTGCCGTGTGTGCTAGCATAGGGGCGAGGACCCCAGAGATTTATGTTGAGCATAGGGATGCGTTTCCTATTGCCGTGTGCTAGCTGAGAGATGATTCCCCAATATGTTGAGCGTAGGGAATGCGTTTTCTAGCGCCTGTGTGCTAGCTTAGGGGTGATTCCCCATTATGTTGAGCGTAGGGAATGCGTTCCCTAGCGCCTGTGTGCTAGCCTAGGGGTGATTTATCTTTTGAGATTGGTGTGAGGGTTATAGACCTTCACAGGTTTGGATTCTAGGCTACAGGACTCGCAAGTATGACACGAAGTTAGGTTAGGGTAGTAGTGAATGTTGTGGAAGGTTAAATGGACATTTAGAATAACAGAAGAAAGTATTTGAAATCTAAGCACGAGTGTGAGTAAGAACAGTTTTCTTCTTGGTATGGTTTCTTTAAACATTGGACCCTTAAGTGGGCTACTTACTGAGTATATTTTGTACTCATGCTTGCTACTTCGTTTGTTTTTGCAGATTGTGCATATTCTCGGGGTGGATGATGCAGGCGACGACTTGACGAGACTATGAAGACTCCACCAGATTCCTTGTCCCTGTTTTAGCTTTTAATTTTATTCTTTGTTCCCTGTTGTTTGTTGGTCTGTAAAGTTTAAATTTCTTTCGCTTCCGTGTATTTAGTTAGAAGTTCTTAGGTTCTTTTGTCTGTTGATTGAGCTCAGCATCATTTATCGTAGTTTGGTGGATGTTGAGTCCGTTATCTGAAGCATAGAAGTGTTTTTCATTCTTATCAGGCTGTTGTAAATTTTTGGGTTTCTTACAGTTACGCCGTCATGCTGCCTAAATTTCGGTCATGAGCGGGGTAACTAAGTCGTGCTTTCGCTTTAGAGAGTCATAGGAATTCGGGTCGTTACAAGTATCTTGGGGATAGTAGTAAAGGTAGGGGTATCTTGGAGATAGTAGTAAGGGTATTAAGGATATTTAGCTAGAGAATCTTGGTTATAAATAGGAGTAGGGTTTGAGGAGGAGGTCATTTTTTGGTTAGAAAGTCCTTAGAGGATTGGTTGTGGGAGAGACATAGCCCTCTCGAAAGGCTATTGATATTGTAATTTTCTTCGTTGATATTGCAATACATTAGTTTCTTTGTTTTCTTCATATTTTCTGTGTTTGGATACCTAACAAATTGGTATTAGAGCACGTTCATTTTGAAAAATGGCGCAAAAACAACCAGAAGAGAGAATAGAGATAATAGAAAAAGATGTGGTTGAGATAATAGAAGCTTTACAGAGGATAACCAAGAGCGTTGATCGATTGACTGCAGAAATAGAGAATCAAAGAGCCATGATGTTTGAAATCTCCAATGGCAAGGTTCGATTAACTTCTGCAATTGTTGTAAGCTCTTCTCATAAACAAATGATGGCAGAAAAGAAGGAAGAATTGTTAGAACCCATGGTTGTGGATGAAAATGAATCGTCTCAGTGCAAGAGAGATGGAGAAAAAGAGAAGTCGGTGAAAAAAAATTAAGAATTCGAAAAGAGAGGCTGTTTGGAAGACGAAGATCATGCGATCGAAAAAGAAGGTTGGAGGAAAACGATTAAGGGAAAACCAACACTACTACAAATATGGTCTTTATTGACACGTGACTTAATAGAATTGTTGGTGGTTGGGGCAAAAAATCATCAATAAATGGTTAATTTTCATTTTAAAATAAATTATTAATTAAGAAATAAATATATTGACGGCTATTGAATGTCAAAATAGTTCTATATTTAAGTTGACACAATAAATCGTCACATTGATAGCTTCTTTCTGAAAAATCCCATCAAAATTAGGTGAGTTTCGTGTTTTATATTCGTTGTTGGCCAATACATGTCAACTAATGTCGGTTTTGTTGACGAGCAGAAGGAGGTCTTTATTGACAGGTGCTAACCGTCAATATACAAGGTCGTTATTGACGGGTAATGACCGTCAACATATAGGCTTTTTTTTTTGTTAAAACAAGAAATTTAGGCAGACGACGTCATTTGGTTGATCTATTATTAAAAAAATAGCTAAAAACAAACCCTATCGAGGTTCTACCCTCTTTTCTTCCTTCTCCCCCAAAATTAGATTAGCCAACCATCGACACTAACCCTCTTTTCTTCCTTTTCGCCTTCGTCGTCAGTCCTCTCAGTTGCGCCGTCTTCGTCGCCGTTAGCCCTCTCAACCATCATCGTTGAGCCATTGCCGCAGTACAAACCATTCTGCAATCGTAGTCCTTGTCGCAATCGTGTTTATTGCCACTGTGGAGCCCATCGTCCCAATCGAGCCTATCACCGCTGTTGTCTCCAAAGCTTTCAGGTTTTTCATTTGTGGTCTTTTTTTTTTTTAATTTTATCTCTTTTCTTATAAAGTTGAAAGATTGTGAAAAAAAAAATTAAGAGGGGTTTTCGTATTTGAAGGAGTTTGTTCAATTCCACCTTGTTTTCAACGAGCTCTGGTTGATTCTGCAAGCTAGCATGAAGTTTTTCTATAATCGTCGTTGAATTTTGGGATTTTTCTTAAAGGTAACCCGAATTGAATGCCAAGGTTTTTGGTTATTTTTTCTTTTTTTTTTTTGTTTGGTGGCTGGTTTTGTGGATTTTTCTTTCCCTTTTTTTCTTTTTTGGTGGTTTAAATCACTTTCGATCTCTGTTTTTTTTAACTTTTACATTCGTCAAACTATGTCTTACTCCTAGTTTCAAAAGTACTTGTTAATGTTTGGTAGTTTACATCACTTTCATATATGTTTTTTTAACTTTTACATTAGTCGAAACTATGCCTAGATCCTAGTTTCAAAAGTACTTTTTAATGTTCTAATATAATATCACTTTCAAGTACCTCTAAATAATTTCAAATATTATACTTTTTAGTAGTAACGGCTGAACCTCTGTAAGTGATCTGTTTGTGGTTGTGTTGTTCAGTATAATTATTTTACTATCTTTTTTGTTACTATTTGATTGATTTCGAATAATTAGAATGCTCTCGTTAACAAAGCCAAAGACTAGAAATTTAAAATAAAAAAAAAAAAAAAAAAAAAAAAAAAAAAACTGCAACTCTTAAGAAAACAAATATAAGCTCCAATGAATATATTAACTTTAAAGGCTTTAAAGCATAATAAAGAAGTTCAAAATATCAAATACTTACAAAGACTTAGGGAAACACAAATGAAACAAACTATATGCATAAAGAAGAGAAGAAAGTAAGTAATTGATTATTAATTAATTACAAATTAACAATATAAAGAAATTTCTCAAGCCTTGAAATAGAACAAATAAATAGAAATCCTACTAGTAGGAGCATAGCTATAGGGGTAGCCAAAGGCAACATTATCAAGTATGTATCTTCAAATTATAAAACCAAGTGATACAATGCATTCAACTAAAATTGAAGCAATTGAAATTGAAAACTATGTGTTCAAACTATCAACAATTTTGTTAGAATTTTGCTTAATTAGATTGATTGTTCTGTTTGTGAATGCTACATTTTGTAATCGAATCGTAGACCATTAATAATTTGTCTTGTTTGAGAAGCATAAAGAACTCCATTAACACAGTTACGACTGATTCTATGTTAGGTTTTTGTTTAATTATTGATAAATTAATATGTTTTAATTTGAATTGAAATTGGTTGTTTGTTGAAGCAATTGAAATTGAAGAGTATTGAAACTATATCTTGTTTTTATGGAACTTTGATTAATTGATTTATTGTGTGATATTAATGTTGTTGATGCATCAAAGCTAATATGTTGAGAGTGGGGCTAGTATATGAATGCCGAGTAATTAAATGTTTGTTCGATTTGAAGGATGATTGTTGTGGTTGACATAGGCATAGGACACCCTAATGATTGTTGAGTTAAATTCTCGATGGTGGATGACTTGTAAAATATATGTGTTAGGTGATCATTTCTCATAAGTAAATGTGTTTTGTGATTTGTCTTATAATTTCAATGTGTTTTGTATTTTTAGGCTAGTTTATTTACATTAATTGAAACTTATCTATTGACTTCATTTGATTAGGTTATAATATAATGGATAAATTATGGATGCCGAACGATAGATTATCTAAAGAGTATGAAGAATGATGTGTCACGATTGTAAATGCTAGTCACAGTTAAATTCATGCTTAGATTTTTAGAGGACTGAAATATGAGTATTTAGACATCCCAATACCTAAGCACATGTTTGGTTACGATTTCAACTTTCACTTGATGAAAGATAGCATGAAGCAGTTCTGCATGATGGAGGAACTAGCAAGCTCAGTTATATCGGCTTATATCGCGTTAGTAGTATTTAATTTTGTCAAATATCATTAATTTCCTTCTATCTTTTTAACTTTAATATGTTTTTCTTTAATCTTAGATACTTGTGGGAATCTGAACCAATCATTCTAGAACAATATGCATTCCTTTAGCCATCATTAATTTTGCATGGCTCAGGACCTAAAGAGCAATGCTCTCGATTCCTATGTAATAGGCTAAGAGAGATTAAGAACAAATTGTTGATATATCCTTGTAATCCAGGGTAAGTATGCAAAAACATATCATTATTAATTTCCTTGTATCTTTTTGTTTATATTCTAACTTTATTGGCTGATTATTGTGCATTTAGAAACCATTGGATGTTGGTGGTTATATCATTGAAGAGTTCTACAGTTTGGTCGATCGACTCCATCGGACATGGCATTCGCGACTATGCGAAAACTATAGTTAATATGTAAGTATATTATTATTTTAGCATATGTATGTTTCTGATTAAAATAATTATTCTTCTTTTTATTCATCTTTGTACATAGGGCTATAATGATGTTTTATGCTCAAACAAATATTAGAAGTCCACTTTTTAATTGGGTAGCTGTTCAAGTAATCATTTCAATTTTTTTTTTTACTATCAATATGTATACAAGTATACTTATCACACGTTTTAAACTATTTATATAGTGTGCTAAGCAATTGGGTAATACGGAGTGTGGGTATTACACTATGAAGTTCATACGAGGTATAATAACCCATAGAAGCAGAGTGGTTACAGATGTGGTACAAATTTGATCTTATTTTTATTTTTATTTTTTTATTTTTTAATTTGTTAAATTTTTTTAATGTATTATGTACACTTATTTGTTTGCAGTTGACGAGAGAAGGTAAATTTAGCCAATCAGAGTTCGACGAGATTAAAGTTGAGTTATGTGATTTTGTATCCCAATACATGTGATGAATCTTTGGTAACATACTTGTCTCAGATGTTAGCATTTTTGAACAACTTGCTTGGAATGATGCATTTAGCTTATTAGTTAGTTAATGGAAATTTATTGGTTCATTTATGATTCTAATTTTGGATGAAATCTGTAGCTAGCTGTGTAATTGTTGAGTTGCAATTAAATTGTTACCTAGTTTTGAGTGAAATGCAAGTTGATAATTGCTAGCTAGTTGTGAAAATGCGAATTTGATAGATGTCTACATATAAATGCAGATTCTGGAGGAGGGGTGAAAAATATCCAGATTTTTTTTCAAATACGTATAGTTGACGGTTAAAAAATGACATTAAAACGATTAACATTGACGGATTATAGCCATCAACAAATATGTCATATTTGATAGCACGTTATGTCAACAATAGTTATCGATGACGGCTAAAACACATCAAACCCGACTTCTATTAACGACCAACACGTATCAATAAAAGGAGTATTATTGACGTTTTGTATGAATGTTGACGGTGCACAAATGTCAACTATACCCTACATTGACGGCTTAGAAACGTCAATAAAGTTGTTATTGTTGACGGTTGTAGGTTATAGTTGACGGCTAATGCATGTCAATGATATCCTATGTTGACGGCTTAGAAACGTCAATAACTATGTTATTGTTGATGGTTGTAGGTTATAGTTGATGGCTACTACATGTCAACATTATGATTGTTGATGGTCAAAACACGTCAATAAAATCAGAATAGTTGACGTGTATTAGCTGTTAACAAAAATAGCTATGTTGACGTTTTATATATGTTACCGCCATTATTGATAGCCAAAAAACGTCAACATAAGTGATAGTTGACATTTTAGCTGTCAATAAAAGTCAAATTTGTAGTAGTGCAACTTGTCTTTTGTCGGAGTTCGAAGACCACACACTAATGGGTTGGAAAATTCGACATGTCAAGGGCTGGAGTTTGAGGGTGGGATCATCGACCATTATATGGGAGGGAAGGCTTCGGTAGTGGCAAGGTTCGAAAAAAAAGAAGAGGGAAAATACCGATAAAGGTCGTTTGCGACGATGTTGGCATGTGTGGCCGAAGACAAAACCTCAAGGAAGGCACCGACACAAGGATTGTGAAGTTTCAGTAGAGGGATCGGAAGGAGAAGATCATGAAAAAATCACTGATGGAAGCCATTACCGGCGGCAAGGGCGTTTGTGGCTGGAGATGAACTCATGGGGATGACGTCATTGCAAATTTCGTGCGTGGATGGGTTCCAGGTTGGTTGATCACGTAAAAGAAGAAGATGATGTATGGGTGATAAACCCTAATCCTAATCATGTGGGATTGGTGGATTCTAGAAGGGGAGGGGACCTTGGGCTTCTTGGACTGGGGCTTTACAGGGCGATTTTTAATGGGCTGGTTGTAAATATATTGAATGAGGCCATTCTTTTTCAATGGCAGAAAGTTAGATGGGTTTACCCGATGGGTTTTAGGTTGGGTTATCCTTTGTTTTAAACCTAAAACCTGACTCAAAATGGCAACACACTACCTATTTGAAGAAAATAACCTTAGCCACAATTGTGCTCTGCTTTACACCCACGACGCCGACCATCTCTATTGATCAATCACCACTAGAAGATGTAGAAGCGGTCACCGGTGGATGGACGAAGAAGAAGAGTTGGGGAAGGTGTTGCAATTTTCGTGAAGAGGTGGAAAACCAAATTCCTAACCATGTGAAGTATCAAGAGGTGGGGCCAAGAGTTGGAAAAAGTTGCAGTATGAACTTTGATTTGGTTTATAGGCTGGATTGGCATGATAAGGCCCATTTCTTTTTGAAAGGGAATAATGAGACAGTAAGTATGCAGATGGCTTATGGGAATTTAGGGTTGAGTTATGTTTTTTATAATTTGGGGTCGCTATTTTTTGTTGGATCTTTAGTTTGACTTTTGTAATGGTTGACCCATACCTTGAGGACAATATGTGTTTTAAACGGCCTGGTATTGTGAGAGTACTAATAGAAGTATCTTAGGGATAGTAGTAAGGGTAGGGGTATCTTGGGGATAGTAGTAAGGGTATTAAAGGTAATTAGCTAGAGAGTCTTGGTTATAAATAGGAGGAGTAGGTTTGAGGAGAAGGAGGTCATTTTTTGGTTAGTAAGTCCTTAGAGGATTGGTTGTGAGAGAGACATAGCCCTCTCGAAAGGCTATTGATATTATAATTTTCTTCGTTGATATTGTAATATATTAGTATCTTTGTGTTCTTCATATTTTTTGTGTTTGGATACCTAACAAATAAATCGAAGGAATATGATACTCTTGTTTGTTCTAGCCTCCTCTTTGGACCACAAAATCAAAGTTCTTTTCAAATTATGATACTTTTTGTTTTACTCCAACTTGGCAAGCCTATGTAGGACTCTTTTTGTGCCACACATATCATGGTCATCAAGTAAATGGTAAGTAGCAATGCCAGAAATGTTAAGCATTGTAGAGATGCTAAATTCATCTTTAATAATCACATGTGCAACAAGCATAAAATTAAAATCATTAAGCTACCAAAATGGAAACAAGCACAACACAAAAAGGGAATAAACAATGTAAAAAAAAGAAAATTCACTTGCTACAGAGCTTGAAGACCCAAAGGAAGAGAGTCGTTAAGACAAAGAAACAATGCTAAAAGATTTCGTAACGTTGAGACGTTGCATGTAGACCTCAAACCAAAACGATGCGTGCTACATCCTTTGACGTTGATTTGCATAGTGTCACAATGTTGCTGCTTCCTCCTATAAAATCCCCATGTTTTCGAGAGTTTTTTTGTGTGTGACTTGAATGTGAATTTCTTTATGTGAGTGGAGAACTTAAAAGTGTGGGTTTGAAGGGTTTATCTTTTGTATATCAATGTAATTATTGTTGTGGTTTCTTGAAGGCGATTATTAGTATGAGTGTGAGGGCCATTTGTAATCTCTATCCTAGTAGAACCTACAGTTGCAGAAAATTAGACATAATCTCGAGTTTGGGGGGAATCATGATATTACGATGTTATGTTCTTTTCCCCTATTCTCTTTAAGTTTTGTTATTTACTTAACTTGACTTGCTTCACATGTGGAAGGGGAAATAGACCATTTATGTCCCGTTTTATTGCTCTCAGTTATAGAGGTCTTAGTATTCTTTCTCCCAACAAGTGGTATTAGAGCTTTGGTTTGGAATCATGGAATTTTTGGAGCCGTCAAGTTTTGAGGGAATCACAAAGTTTGATGGAAAAAACTTCGGGTATTGGAAGGTACAGGTTCAAGATTCTTCTACATTTGATTTCAATCTTGTATTTTATGGAGTTATGTTCTGTACTCAATTTCCTTCTTCTATTTTCTTTTTGTATCTCACCACCATGAGTGGTTAGATCTTATGGTTTGACTTTAGTGAACTCTATATTGTAACTCCGATGAATTAAGCAATAAATGATGGATAATTTCTCTTTTTTTTCTTGATCTCTTTAATTCTTTCATCGATTCTTTTTGTTTGACCAACCGAAGTGAAGTAATAGCATGTTTTAATATTGAAACAGTTAAAATATGTGGAAATTTCAAAAGAAACATGAGTATTAATTGCTAGAGTAGTGTAGGCATAAAGTATCCACTCATAAAATGAAAAAGATTAGTTTTAGTGTACTGATTCTGCTATAGAAATATAGGGCTTCTTTGTTCTTAACACCCTTTTTGAAAGACTTAGGGTAAGTAGGTATCTAGTTCTAATTATGAAAGAATCCATGATTTTATTGCTAATCTAGAAGGAAGAACGGTATAGAGAAATTTGATACCAAGTTCATTTAATTCTTTTGTTTTAAAGCGTTGATTAATTTTGTGTTTGTAACTTCACATCCTTTTAATTTCGTTCTAAAATCTCCTACGTTTAAACCAAATTAATCTGGTGAGAATTTCATTTTCATGTGGATCAATCTCTAAAATACGTCCAATGTATTACTTGTTTGTTATCAGTGTATACTTGCCCTGATAATTGGAGTGCATAATAGCTATTTGCATGCATTTAAAAGAATTTAGCGTAAATTCAATTCATTTAGTTCAACACATAGCATTGATATTTTTTATCATCAAAACACCACAACACCGATCTTGTAGCAAAACATACCACTGGAATAAAATTAATGGAAGCATTAACAAACATGTATGAAAAACCTCTGCAAATAATAAGGTCTATCTATTTAGGAAATTTTTCAATATGCAAATAGTTGAGAACTCTTCTATTAATTCTAACATTAATGAGGTCACAACTCTAATCAATCAACTAGTCTTGGTTAAGATTGAGTTTACTGATGAAGTGAATGCTATTCAATTATTAACATCTTTACCTAGAAGTTGGAAAACGATGAAGACATAAGTGTCTAATTCATTAGGAGATAGAACTTTGAAGCTTTTAGGGATATGTGATGCAACTATTGTTGAAGAGATTATAGGAAGGGTAGTGTTAGGGAGCATATTGTGATGTTAGTTTTAGTTGTCAATAAGAGTAAAGATAAGGTTAAATCTGATGATAATAAATCGAGTAGAAACAAGAGGAAAAGGAATAAGGAGATAAAATGTTATTACTTTCATAAGAAATGTCACTGTAGAGGTCAGTGTAGAAAGATGAGAAAGGATTAGGAAGCCAAAAAGCTAATTTAGTGCATGATGTCTTAGTTTGTGTTGAGAGTGACACAAAGTGTGACAACCACTCATCTGATTAGGTTATAGACAATGCAACTGAAGGGAATAATCGAATTAAACCCACAGCGGAAGCATATGAATTGTCTTTGATTTATTTAGAATTAAACTAAAATACAAGGGTTAAGCAATAAATACCTTGAAAATATGGAGATTCTTCTGGCGGGTCTTTATCTCGTCCACAAAGTCTTCCTTGCTATGACTCTAACAAAAGATCAAGGCTTGTGGGAGCCTCTTGAAAGAAAATCCTCAAGGGATTAAAGAGGAAGAGGTTTAGAGAGAATTCTATAATTCTCTCTTTGAGGAGATGTGTGTTGTTCAGAATGCTTCAACCCAAGGGTTCTATTTATAGAGACCAAGGGAAGATCTTTGTCATTATTAAAATATTATATTTTAATATCTAATATATTAAAATATATCTTTTATTTATTTGAATCTCATTCAAATCTCCTACGATATTTATTTATTTGAATCTTATTCAAATTCTATAAATATCTTTTATTTAATATATCAAATATATATTAATTATTTTAATATTTAATGTATCAAATACAATAAATATATTTTCCTCTTTTATATTTAATATATCTAATATATTAAATATTAATTTGAACACTTCAAATTAAATATTAAATTTGAACATTTCAAATTTTAATATTTAATGTATCAAATACAATAAATATATTTTCCTCTTTTATATTTAATATATCTAATATATTAAATATTAATTTGAACACTTCAAATTATATATTAATTTGAACATTTCAAATTTTTCTTTCAACTAAATTGATCTTTTAGTGTTACTATGAGCTAGCAAGGGGACCTTATGGACCTACAGATTATAAGCTCCAATGATACAAAATTAATTAATTAAACTCTTTAATTAATTTTCATTCATTAACTATAGGTCACTCCACTATAGACCTAGAGTTGCACTCTTATGCACTGTAGGACAAGTTGTGTCCATAAATATAATCATTACATGCAAGTCGATCCTTCACGAGTTGTTCGTAATTACAGCTGGGTCAAAAGTCCGTTTTACCCCTATAATTACATCTTGCACCTTAAGTACCACTGATTCTCTAATGAACAATATGTTTATAATCTAATTATAAACTAAGTCCCTCTCGGGCCAATGAGAGGGTGGGGCCCCATTGTTCAAGTCCCGAAATCAGCATTTAAGGGAACTACTCATCTACTTACCCTATATGGTCAAGTCCCCAAAATGATAGGCATATTGAATCGGCTACAAAAGCCACTCTCACCCATGCAAATCAAAGGACAAGCCCTCACAGGCAGGAGTTCATAACTCACTCAGGATTAAGATCGAGTCGCATATGATCATCCTGATGAAATATTAATCTTCTCAATTAACGTATTTATAAAGAGAGATTAAATATTTCGTGGTCCAGTCTTATACAAACTCATTGTATAAGATACCCCCACTCACATGTCTCCACATGAATGATTTGGATCAAATCATTTGTAACTATTACAAAGTGGGCCGTATCAATAGTGTTACCAGGATAAGGCACCCAACCTTATCCATATACTATGACCCTTTAGGTTATTTCTTGAACATGATCTTCTCGTATGTCAACCACATACTGTTCAAGATTACACTAATAACCTTGGATTTTTCATATAATGGATAATATTATATTGAAAATAAAATAATCAAAATAATTATTAATTATTAAATAAATTATTAATTACGAGGCTTTAGGGCATAAATCCCAACAGCAACATCTATAAATGTAGGTTTAGATAGAAATTTGTTCACATCCTTCACTGCAGGCTGCACGGGCTAGTAAGGATGAGGAATGGTTGATAATTCTCATTTGTGAGGATTATTTGACCCTTATACTTAAGTTATGCTTGTTATTCTGTGTATTTTATTATTTCAAGAGCAAGAAAATGGTGGTTTTATTAGAAATATTTATGAAAGCTTGTTGAAATAATGAAGAAGAGAAAAAAAAGTTGAAAAAAGATAGAAAAGTGTGATTTGGTGATTTTTGTGTAGGATTTTAGACAAGGCAAAACTGCAATTGCATTCCAGAATGGAAAATGCAATTGCATTTCTAGACAATGCAGGAATGGGAGACACTGAAAAATGTAATTGCAATCCAAATTGAAAATGCAATTGCATTTCTGGGCAGATGTAGAAAAAATGGAAATTTAGGATTTTTAGCGATTTTGAAGATATTCTAAAGATATTCTCTATGATTCTCAGCATTAATGGCATGAGTCTTTCCATATACTAAAGTTGACAAAAACTCTAGCTTATGGAGGACTATAAAAGGGACAAAGAAGCCGAATCAGTATGGATTTTCTCATGCAAAAAGGTCTTCGTGCTACTGTTTTTTCTTCTATTTTGCTGCTATTTTTTCTTCTGCCATCCCTTTCAACTTTAAAACTCAATCCTTTCTCAACAAAATTTGAAGGAAGTGAAAGCTCAATTCCCTTTGAAAAAGTGAAAAAGGGGCGGTGTTCTTCATTTTTTAAAAAATTTATTTTATGCTTTATTTAAGTTATTTGCTTATGTTTAGGAACTTAGTTGCTGCTGTATTTTCATTCATTCAGTTGTATTTCGAGATTCAAGTTAGTTGATTAAGCTTCATTGTATTTTCGACATTGAGTTCTTAGTTCTTAATAAAATTTCTAGCTTGTTCGAATAAATTTTCTTCTTAGTAAAGTTTTATTCTAGTTTATGTTCTTTAAGTTTTGGTTAAGTTATTTTCATTACTACATTATGGAATTTTATCTATTCTTTCTCTCATTCTCAGTTATGCATTTTTATTCCTTAAAAATCTTGTTTTCAAAATTAAAGCAATTTAATTTACCAAGCTTAAGGGGCTAACTTAAATTCTAATTTTTTAAATTAGAACTTTAACAAATGACTCTAATTAATTACCCTATCATATTTTTATAACGTGGGGTGTTACACTTTAGAGACAATTAATAATTGTAGACATATGTAACCTAATTTAGACATTTATTCTATATGTTATACTATTAAAATTATATGTATATGTAAAATATTAAAGTTCAGGGACTAAATTGTTACAAAATTGAAAGTATATGGACTAAATCATTACAAATTAAAGTTCAAGGACTAAATTGTTTCTTCCATGAAAATTTAGGGGACCAAAATTATTTTTTAACCTATTTAAAATCCTAAGTATACACTACAAAAATGTGACCTTTTACCGATGCGGAAAAACATCGGTAAAAGAGAAAATCGCGTCGGTAAAGCCTCTGCCGACGCTCTTTTTGGCATCTGCAACGACGTCGGGAAATCTACCGACGTCGATAAGTATCCACGTCGGCATAAAACGGGATCTGCCGAAGCACTAATGTTGGCATCGGCAGATCCATCATGCCGACTTTCTGCCGACGCGCCATTATACACGTCAGCATAAGAGGTCTATGCCGACGCGTAATTTACGGGAGTCGGCATAGTCTTGGGAATTGGTTCTGCCCACGCCAGCTAAAACGGCGTCGACTAAATAGGTTTCTGCCGACGCCGTTTTAGCTGGCGTCGGCACAACCATTACAGATATATATATATTGTTTTTTTCCATTGAATCCTGTTTTTTTAATCCTGTTGTACAATATACATATATACAAAATAAAGCATATTCTAAATTACATTCGAAATATCATTTAAATTAAACAAATCAAAATATATTACTACAAATGTTTACATATAAAATGATACTAAGTATTTTGTCATTCAAAGTTTGAGATAAAAAAACAAAACTACATAAAACATTTAAGAAAAAAAAAAGCACTTGTAGATCCAGCTTGAAATTCCACCTGCAAAACTCTTGCTAGACCCCAAAATACCTAAAAAGCAAACATAAACTTATTAAAACTTTAATAACATACTCTAACTTTAGCCAAATATATTAAACCATTTGAAACTTCAAAATGTTATCAAATGAGCACTCAGTGACCAAAAATCCTAACAAAATCTAAAACAGAACATTACAAATTCAAAATGATCCCTAAATTATATTCCATAAACAAGTGATCAGAACATCAAATTAAAAATGGTCCCTAAATGCCAACTCTCACCAAACATGTAAATATTAAATACAAAATGCACACAAGAACTAAACCAAGCAACTAATTAAACATATGAACTTAAACTCAATCTATGCTAACAAATATATACCAAGAAATAAATATCAAACCAAACCCCCTCCCTACACAAAGCACATCAACTTTACCAAAAACTTAAGACTACAACCTATACACGTTTAACAAGTATATCTCAAACTACACCTATGCTTAACAAGTATATCTCAACAAATTAAACAAACATCAAACCAAATACCCCTTACACAAGGCACATCAACTCTACCAAAAATTTAAGGCCACAACCTATATGCTTAACTTAACAGGTATATCTCAAACTCAACTAAAATTAACTAACCCAAAATGAACTAAAATTACAAACTCTCACACAATCAACTAATTAAACATATGAAAAAAAAAAGCATATCAAACCAAATCAAACACCCCCTCCCCTCACATTGCAGGATAGCAAACAAGGCACACGAACTCCACCAACAACTAAACACCACAACGTATGCTTAAATATGTATATCTCAAGCATGTTGCTACCATCACTGCATGGTAGCAAACAAGGCACAAAATTTTAACTAAAATGAATTAGCCCAACCAAGTGCACAAGAACTAAAACATACTCCCACGAAGCAACCAATTAAACATATCAATAAACAAAATAAACAAACATATAAAAACTAATCTAAACTCCACCCCTAATCACTGCAAGATAGCAAACAAAGTGCACAAACTCCATCAAAAACTAAACACCACAACTTTAGTACCACCAATGTAGAATAGCAAACAAAACACACAAACTCCACCAAGAATTAAACTTATTACAAGAGAATAGAGTTCATACCTATTTTGATGGTCCTCCTTGTGATTCCATGAACTTTTTAAACATTTCCTGCATTTCTGCTTGATGTTGTTCTAGTTGAGTATTGAGAATTGTCGTCATCTCTGCTCTTGTTTCTTCCCTTGTCGCCTCAATTCTTTCATCGATATTTTCTTCAACCTTTGCCAACTTGTCATTTGCTTCTGGTAGTTATCTCTATTACTGTTTCAACTTCTCGTTGTGAGGAGGACGAACTTGATGAAGAGCTACATGATCTCATACTTGACCTAGGCGGCTTTGGTCCCCAACCAAGGCCTTTAATGTGGCCTGGTCGTCTGCCTAGCACCGTCTCGCATATTTCTGCTTCTGGGAGTTGTTCGGACACAACTAGTTGAGTGGAGGCCTCTTGCAACTGTGCATTTCTGTATGTAATTATAATTAAAATAAGTAAATGTGGCCCTTAAATCGAGAAATGGAAATCACTTTTAGGGGAAAAAAACTTACATGTGCATCCTCGGCAGCCTGATTGACCCATTTTCCATGTTTTGCGTGCGTTAGCTCAAATAGGTCAACGGGTCCTATATCCCGACCTTTTTTCTCCTTCTGTAACTCATGTCACAAGAAAATGGTTTACTAATAAGATTTATAAACATATGAAAGAATAAATATTTTTTGTATTTTACCCTACCGTATCGTGTTGTACGGAGATGAACGTCTTCGAACCACAACTATGGTTGAACGCTAGAGCCGACCGACTCTTTTAACTGCTCTTCGATTTTTCCTAATGAAATAAAATGATTAGTTAAAAACTGAAAGTAGCATAAAATGATATTGTTGAGAAACTGATAAGTAACATACCTGCCAACCAAGGTCCTCAAACCTACTGCATAGGTGATGCCAGTCTTCGATTGCATTCTTCAACCGACTAGGTGGGTTTGCACGTGCCCTTTCATGAGTGCCTTGTTTCTTGTAATGCCTATGCAACTCTGCCCTATACTCTTTGAATGTTGTTTGCATTTGTCGTTCGATAAATTTAATAACCTCTGGCTTGGACAAGTCGAACGAGAAATGATTCTACATATAAATAAAATTATATTATAACTTATATTTTATATGTAATAATCACAATGAACGAAAATATCAACTTACCAACAATGTTGCTTTAGCCAGGTCTATAACTGCTTTTGGTACGGCCTCAAATGTTGCACAACGAACTGGAAAAGATTCCCTCACTGTGGTCCCTATAGCCAAGCTAAACTTTGTAGCAATTGGCCCGACCGACTTCACTAACTCGGGTTGATCTCTATTGAAATTCTTCCATGTGCGGTAACGTACCGATCCAACTCAATCTTATGCGAGTATCCACGTATGTTCCTGCTAGTAGAACTATCATCTAGAAAAAAAAAAAGAATAATGGCATTAAGGTTGTACAAAAGATAATATAAAGCAGTGATGCATAGTTTATAAGATAACCTGAGGTCTCTCCCGTGGATGATCCTGCACCTTGAGGGTCGGTATAGAAGAATTCATCATCGGCCTCGTTCAACTGTTGTTCGGGAGTGGCCATCGTTTATCTACAAGCACAAAAGAGATATATAAAAAGATTGATACATAGTTATAAGATAAGAAATAAAATGTACAATTACATCGTTATTCGCTATCATCAGGATGTTCATCTAGACTCCAGCTAACGTCAGTAGATAATTGTACATCCTCTTCTTTATCATTGATGAAACCATCGTCATCGTTTTGATTAATTTGTTGATCTACTATCGTGGGATCAACGTCATTTCTACATAGTTGGCTATCCTCAATGGATTCGTCAACTCTAATTCCACCCACATCTATTAACTCAAGTTGGTCATTCTGAGCTTCTTCTGCTTCTGGCACGTCCCATACGCGTTTATTTTGGACTACTTGAACCACCTTCCAAATATTACCATATTTCGGGTCGTTGATGTAAAAAACTTGTTGTGCTTGATTAGCAAAAATGAAAGGCTCATCAACATACCAATATCGAGATGTATTAATCGATATGTATCCTAAATCCATATGTGATCTATTCTTTTTAGGCCCTGTGTCAAACCACGTACATTTAAACATAATAACACGTCTTCTATGGGCATATTGAAAGTCCAAAACTTCGTCTAAAACACCATAAAAGTTATTCTCATCACCTCCACCACCTTCACTTTCTCCAGACACCATGATTCCACTATTTTGTGTAGCCCGACGATTATCACGCTGTGTACTTTGAAAGCATACCCCATTAACAATGCACCCACTGTAGGAACGCACTCCGGAAGCCGGTCCCATCGCAAGTGAATACATATCATCAGACATATTTCCTTGCTCACGCAATGAGAGAACCTGTGAGTTCATTATAAGTTATGAATGAAAATAATGTCACCCATGAAAAAAAAAAGTTTGTGTCAATTTTAAAACAAACTCTTACATGAGCTTTGAACCAATCGGGAAAGGCTTGTTGATGTCTTTTATATAAGTCTTTGGAGCTCTATGCTTGAGGGCGAATTAGTCTCAAATGTTGCCTATTGACCACAATAAGTAAGGGTTGTATCTCATATTTTGATTTGAAATGTTGCACCTTGAAATTGAGCAATATAATGTTGAAAACATACCTGCGATAAGATTATATCTCAGCACAATTGTTCAACATATACCAATGTGCAATTCACTTCTCATCTGGTGATAGGGTCCTCAAGGTTGAGCCCCTTAATGGTCGTGCACTCTGTCTAAACAGTTCAAATTCACCGCATATCTCATTCTTGAAAATTCTATCATCATTTTCTTCATCTCTATTGAACCTTGTTTCAACTCCAGTTAGGTATAATGAACAGACTCATTCATTATAAATGCCTCGGCTATAGAACCCTCGAGACGTGCTTTGTTTCGCACGTATTGTTTCAAAGTTCGCAAACTTCTCTCAATAGGGTACATCCAACTATAACTAACGGGGCCCACCACTTTCGTTTCGTATGGTAAATGAACTGCAAGGTGTACCATTACATCAAAAAATGCCGGGGGGAATATTTTTTCCAACTTGCAAAGAATGATTATAATATCTGCTTGTAGTCGATCCAAATCACTTACACGTATCGTTTTTGCACATATATCACGGAAGAATGTACATAGCTCAACAATAGCAGTGGATACGTCTTTTCGTAAATATGCTCGAATACCAATAGGAAGAAGTCTTTGAAGCAGAACATGAGAGTCGTGGGTTTTCAACCCCCATATTTTTCCATCCTTCTCGCTCACACATCGTGATATATTCGACACAAACCCATCTGGAAATTTCACTGATTTTAAGAACTTATAGAAATCTATCCTTTCACTGGTAGTCAATGTGTATGTAGCATGTGGCTTCATAACTCTGGTCCACACCTCTTGCAAGTGTAAGTTTTTTCGTATCTTCAAATCTTTTAGATCCAACCGAGCGTTTATCGTGTCCTTTGATTTTCCTTCAATATTTAACAATGTCCCAATCAAGTTGTCACAAATGTTTTTTTCAATATGCATTACATCGAGTTTGTGCCTTAGCAAAAGTTTTGACCAGTAGGGAAGTTGAAAAAAAAAATGCTCTTTTTTGTCCAATTTGAACTTCGTTTCCTTTACTTATTTTTTTTTGAATGATGCTTACTAAGCGCAGGAAAGTTTAACATAGTTAATTTTTGTAAGATCTCTTCTCCATCCATTGTAACTGGAGGAGGTCTATGTTCCACCTTTCCGTCATGCTGCTTACTCCTCCACCAACTATGATTCTCCAGAAGATAATGTCGATGTCCCATATAAGAAAATTTTCCTCTTATCCTAAACGATGATGTATCTTCTTTACAAATGGGACATGCTTGGTAACCCTTCGTACTCCATCCAGATAAGTCTCCGTATGCAGGAAAATCATTAATAGTCCACAACAAACTTGCGTGTAGTTGAAAGTACTCCCCACTTATACAGTCATAAGTGTGCACACCATTATTCCATAACTCTTTTAGCTCTTCTATCAATGGTTGCAAGTAAACATCAATTTCTTTTCCAAGAGATTTTGGTCCGGGCATAAGTAAAGACATGAAGAAGTTTGTCTCTTTCATGCATTTCCAAGGTGGCAGATTGTAAGGAACTAGTACCACAGGCCACATACTGTACGAAGTACTCATATTCCCAAATAGATTAAACCCATCTGAAGCTAACCCCAAACAAACATTTTGTGGGTCTGAAGCAAAGTGAGGACACTCGCTATCAAAATGCTTTCATCCTCCAGCATCAATGGGATGTCGTAACACATCTTCTGTTTCAACACGCTTCTCTTTATGCCAACGCATTTCAGGAGCAACATGTTTCGATGCAAACAACCGCTTCAACCTCGGTATCTGTGGAAAATGGTGCAAAACTTTATGTGGAATCTTCTTACCCTTTCCATCGTTAACTTTATATCGAGTCTCACCACATATTGGACACTGTTGGCAATCAGCAAATTCTTTTCAATATAATATGCAATCATACTTGCAAGCATGGATGGAGTCATAACCTAACCCTAAGTCACGCAACTTTCTCTTAGCATGGTTGGAAATGCTTCTTTTAACAATTCTAGTAACATATCAAACGAATTGTTACTCCAACCGTTAAGAACCTTAATATGCATCAACCTAACCAAAAATTTTAATGAAGAAAAATGTGTACAACCAGGGTACAATTCATTACGTGCTTTAACCATTAAATCCTCAAATATGTTTGAAGTATCCCTCTCATGGCCATTAGTGGGCATTTTATTCTCAAGGTCTTCTTCATCTACATCCACCTCATCTATATCCACATTAGCAATAGGGACTTATAGATCATATAAAAGATTCAACATCTCATTTTCTTCATTCACCACAATACACTCTGTAGTACTTGATTGACTTGTGTGGCCCTCAAATCCTCTAGATAAGTCGACTGGTTCTCCATGATATACCCAACAACTATAGGAGGGAGACATTCCATTTATGAATAAATGTCGTTCCACCCCATCTAATGACTGCCACATCGCATTCATACACTTCTGTGGACATCTTGTTTTTCCCGAACCATTAACATGACACTTTGCCATTTCTAAGAATTGGGCCACTCCTTCCTTGTACTCAGTTGAAAACTTATCTCTAAGTTTAACCCACTCTTTATTCATTCTTAATTGTATACCAATCAAACCAAATCCTGATTTGTGAAAAGCTAAAACCTGTATAAGTCCACAATAATTGAAGACCTTAGTGCATGCACCATAGTTTTGTTGGTCAAATCCCAACAAAGGTTTAATTTGGATGCCAAAATTACAAGTTTAGTTCTTAAACTTTCAAGGTTATGTTCAATAGGGCTTTAATTTTCAACTTTGTGTTTAATAACTATTAATTAAGTTTAATTTGGATATAGCTAGTTTTCATTTAGCCAAAATTACAAGTTTCGTTCTTAAACTTTCAAGGTTATGTTTAATAGGGCCTTAATTTTCAACATTGTGTCTAATACCTATTAATTAAGTTTAATTTGGATATAACTAGTTTTCACTTCCCAAAATTACAAGTTTAGTTCTTAAACTTCCAAGGTTATGTTTAATAGGGCCTTAATTTTTAACATTGTGTCTAATACCTATTAATTAAGTTTAATTTTGATATAACTAGTTTTCACTTCCCAAAATTACAAGTTTAGTTCTTAAACTTTCAAGGTTATGTTTAATAGGTCTTTAACTTTCAACTTTGTATTTAATTAACTATTAAATAAGTTTGATTTGGATAGTTTTCACTTGTACAAAATTACAAGTTTCGTTCTTAAACTTTGAAGGTTATGTTTAATAGGTCATTAACTTTCAATAACCTCAAAACCAAGCTCCAAGTAAATCTCAATTTAAAGTTAACATCTTCGTGTTAAGAAAGATATTAAAATTTTCCACTCTTCTAAAAACTCATAGAAATAAAAAAATCTACTTTACATTTTGTTGACAAATTCCAAAATGCCAAAGTAGTAAACATGCTTTCAAGAAAAGAGAAACAACTTTATCAATACCCCTTAAATTCCAAGTTTAGTTCTAAAATAAAACTAGTTACAAGGTTATGTTTAATAGTTTTAACTTTGTGTCTAATAACTATTATCTAAGTTTTTGGAATTTAAGAGTTTTAAGAGTTTCTAATAGGCCTTCCTTAAAAGAAATTAAATGGTAAAATGAAAGAAATGATCCTATGGGCCTTCAAAAAAGAAAGTGGTTAGAGGAAGCCTAATTTTAATTATAAGTTTAAACTAACCTCTCAAGCATCCCATGAAGGTTAAGTTTAATAAACTAATTCAAATAGTGAATGTTTTTGTTACAAAAATTTTATAGCTCTTGACTTGAATTAGGAAAATCACTATATTGAATCTCTCTCACATCTTTATGCATACTAATTTTGTACCAAACAATTCTTTATTTTGCACAACTTTATTTTATACAAACAAAGCAACAAAGTTTAAGCCTACTAAAGCAGCAACAATAACTTCATTTTGCACAAAATTATTCACTAAATCACAAAATTATTCCCTAAAATCAACAACTTAATTTTGCACAAAATTATTCCCTACAAACAACAACAACTTAACTTAATTTTGCATAAAATTATTCCCCACAAACAACGACCTAAAATAATTTTGCACAAAATTATTCCTACAAACAACAACTTGATCCACAAAGAAATTCAAAAAATCAATCAAACCACAAACTCTTATTTCATAGTAACCATGCATTTATAATTATCTAGAAGGAAAAAAACATAAACTTAGTTCAAATTGAAAATGAGATCCTTACCGGCAGTGGTGACGACAATAGGTAGCGGTGACGACAGTACCGGACGGTGAAGATCCTGTGGCGACGACGAGGACTGGTATTGAAGGCGACACGACTGGTGGAGGAGAAATGGCTAACGGAGAAAAATTGCTACGGCGAACTGAAGGCCCATGACGGACAGGCGAGGCCCACGATGGCGGCTACGCATGGACAGGCGAGGCCCACAGCAGCTGCTTGGCAGGTGGCGACGGCGGTAGGATCCTCGTCGGAACTGGAGATTGTGCGATCTACTCACAGGCTGCGCGGCGGCGACCACTCGAGGGAAGAAGAAAATGGAAAAAGAAGAGCAAGGGTTTCTGTTTTCGCGAATCTGGGGAGATTTTAATCTGACTTTTCCCGACGCGCACAAATACAGTGTCGGGAAAAGCTACTTTTGCCTATGCGCTAAACTTGCTCGTCGGCAAAAGTAGCTTATCCCGACGTGCAAGTAAAGCGCGTCGGGAGAAGTAACTTTGCCCGACGAGCAAGTAGGATATCTCCCCCTCTCTCCCAACGCGGTGTGCTTCGACGTCGGGAGAGGGGGTATATACCAACGCGCTACAATCCGTGCGTCAGGATACATTTTGTATACAGGATCGCCCGACGCCGTGTCGATGACGTCAGGAGAAGCCACATTTGCCTACGCGTTTAGGTGCATCGGGATTGTTTGCATCGGAAAAATAGAATTTTCTTGTAATGATATTTCATATCTACAAAACTCTATATTAGATATATTGAAAAGTCGTGTTCTTTTCCTACCATCCACCATCTATTTCATAGAAAAGTAAGTGCTCTTCTGATAGTACACAATATGTGCTATCTTTAGGCTTTATTTTATTCTAGTTTAGTTTAAATATGTGCTTTTATGTCTATATTTGTTTATTTTATAAAATTTAACATTTTTAGCAAAACAAAGATTTTAAGAAGAAATAAGGTAAAAAAATAAGCTAATTGGATAGTAAATTAAGCAACCAATTTTAGGGATGATTTTTGAAGAAAAAATATTGCTAATTTCATTACGGACTCCTAATTTGATTAGATTTTGGATTCTTTGTTTGATCAGATTTTGAATTCCTAATTTTATTAAATCATAGATTCTTAATAGGAGAAATTTGTATCCCTAGATTTATTTGGACTCCTAATTTAATTAGATTTTGGACTCCCAATTAAATTATGATATGAATATCACCATGACAGAGCTTGTCAAGCTCGTCAAAATTAAAAATTATAGACCTCAGTTATTTGTAGTAACAGCGGACCAAGTCGAACACATGGAATCAAATCTAAGTACTTTTTCTCGTTCATTGGCCTATTGAAAAGTAAGAGGAGTGTTTTGCGTAAATGCAATTGGCACAAATTTAAATGGTATAAATGAAATAAGTGCAAGAGAAAGGAAATCAGATCTCACCAGGCATCAATGCGGAGTGGGTTGGGTTCACTTTTGTAATGTTGATCATTGAATAATCATTTTAAACTCAAATTCACAGTTAAGCACTCAACCGACTTAACCAGAAAAGCTGAAAAAGCCCTTAAAGGTCCCCTAATTAAATTAGTTCAATCTAGCATCAAATTAATTATAAATTAACCCAACTAGCTGGGCACGATAGCGTTCCATACTAATAGATTAATTGCATTGAGCTTTAGGGATTGGTCGAGACGTCCTAATTAAACCGGTTAAATTCATTAAAATGTTCCTTTAATCCTAAGGTCTATCATGCAAACTATGAGATTGAAGAACAACCCCTATAACATAAGCACGATTCAGCCCACTTGCTACTAAATTAAGCATGCATGCGGGACAATTACGAATCAGAAACAACATACATAGTAGATATGAACATATGAGCTGTGATTAAGGCATCAATTTAATCTACAAGCATGCTCGTGATCAAGTAAGGATTAAAAGATGCAAAACTACTGAAATTCAATACATTAAGCTCAAAATCTCACAACATTATGAAATACAATCCGAACAAACCTCTAAATTTGCGACAAAAGCTTAGCTGGATATTGATTTAACAAGATCCGACCCCATGGATCGATCTGGAAGTTACTAAAATAAGCCAAAAGTGATAAAATAGTAAAGAGGGATAGAGAATTGCTGAAAAACAACTGCCCAAAAGAGAGATTGTTTGCCCTAAAAGAAAATTACATTATATAGATCCCATGGTAGCGTTGAGATGTTGTGACAACGTCTTCATGCTACCAGCATTAAGAGGAGCTAATCCACAGTGTCCAGCAAGGTCTGCTCGATGCTTGTCCTAGCAACGTCAAAATGATACAAATAGCATATCGATCATGCCCAACATCCGAACATTCTGTCTTTCCAGTAGCATTTGGATGCTACTTCTGGCATTGAGAGTTGCTCCCTAGGACCAAATAGCCTCGGCTTCAATTCTTTGACTTCCTCTAAGCCTCAGTTATTCGATTAACGCTTGAATAGCTCCATTTTGATTCCAGTTTTCACAAATTGCACCAAAACACTCACATTGGTATCCAAGCACCCAAATATCTAACACATCAATTCCTTCCACTTAGAATAGGGCAAGTAGACCTTAACTTGCATACATACTTTGCTTTTAATATAAACTCAAACCTTTTTACCTAGGCATCCTCATATCTCCAATACACCTAAAAAAATTATGGATCCATAACCTTTGTATTTAGGTACCCAAAATCCTTTTTCATCACATTTCTCCAAATTTCTAAGAAGTTAGTATGTTTATTTTTTTTAACTATTTTTTTTCTCTTAGGAGGCCTAATTCCTCATCCAAAATTCTAAGAAGTTGGTAAAAAATTTTACTTTTTTTTCTTCCCTAGAAGTTGCCTAATTCTTCATTCAAAATTTTGCTAGCTCAGGAAGTATCATACTATGTAAGAATATCATCAATCATCCTAACATTCACTAACTAGATGAGTAAAATTGAAACATGTTTAAACTTAAGAAACTAAATTAAAACTTTTAAAATATGGATTACATTCAAAAAACAACCAAACATTAAGGATTATATTATATTTAGTCTAAAAACTATATGCTGCAATTGAAATGGCTTTTAGCGCAGGTTAAAATATCAGAAGGAATTAGTCAATGTGATTTGGATAAGTCATCTCTATTAGTGTCATTGAAAGTTTTAATACTTCAAGATAGTTTGACAATCATAATTAATCAAATATCTCGTTCTTTTTATTGTACATTTTTATATAAACACTAGTTAAAAGTATTCATAAATTTCATGCCCTTCTATTGAACTAACGTTTAAGGTTAGTTTTCTTTAAAGGAATGGAAATAAGAACCGTTGTTATTCATTCCAATTCTCCTTAATTGTTTATTATTTCAAAACTAGAGAATGATGAACATTATCAATAGGGGCTGATTTAGTTAAGGTCGAGCGCCCCCCCCCCCCCCCCCCCCTCAAATTTTTGACTTTATATAATATGTATAACCAAAACCGAATAAAACTTAAAAAAGCCAAATGCTTGGTGGTCTGGGCATCCCTAGTCCCCCATCGTCTTGAGTTTGACTCCTAGCTTATGCATTTGGTCCTCTTGTTTTTTCTTTTAAACGTGTGTTTCGTATAAAACTTACATGTGCATCTGAATTTTAAAAAAAAAAACTGTGGCCCTTATTTTCCTATTTAATTGAAAACATTTAGTTTCCTTTTTTAGTGTGGCTTATTCTTCATTTTAAATTTTCTAAATTTCTTTATATATAATATGTTCAAATGTTCTTTTTTCCTTTTAGATTGGAATAATATCTCTTTTGTAAAATATTCAAGTTTTAGTTTTATAAAATTACTGTATATAAATATCTCAATTAGGAAAAAAAGGAAAAAAGAGAAAAAAAATATATTGATGGGATATTCAAACCATAATTCTTTGAACTTAATATTATTTTTCACCACTTCAAATGGTGTAGCCACCACCTATAATGTTTTAAACCTAAAAAAATCTTTTTCAATAATACACATGTATAGTTGTAATCTCTCAAATCTAATTGTTGCTGGCAATTTCAAGAAGTCAAGAATTTGGAGAATAATTTTCTAAGGTACACTTAGTTTTCTTGTTTCAATTACTTGTATACATTTAGTTTTCATATTTCAATTACTTTTTTATAAATTATACATTTAATTTTTATCTTTCTTATTTTATGTTTTAGTTTCTTTATTTTTTATATTTTTATTAATGTATTGTAGATTTAATTTGACATCCAAATGGAGAGGTATTACAAAAGAAAATTGATGGAGTAGCTATCTTCATTGAAGAAAAGTAATAGTAGTTCTGATAGATATTTCACAAAAGTTAATTTAGAAGATTTACTAGCAGATCTCAGACTAAGAACTAGAATTCTTGATTACAACTGTAATATTCGGTACCAAGTTCGTAGAGCATATTTACAGAAAGGACCTTGCAAACCTCGAAATCTTTTTTTTTTTTTTAAGAAATTTGGGTTACAGTTAAGACGGTTTAATCCAACCTTGTTTGCTGAATATCCTAATTGGTTGGAATATAGTATTTTCAAAAGATGATGCATTTTGTTTATGTTATTATTTATTCAAACTAGAAGTTGGAGAATAATCTAGAGATGACCATTTTGTTGGTGAAGGATTTTTAAATTGGAAGAAAAAAGATAAATTACAAACTCATGTTGGAGGACCAAATAGTGCACATAACCAAGTTTGGGGTAAATGTGAAACTCTTTTGAAACAATACAACAAATTGAAACATTTTTTAGTAAGATGTCTGACCATGCAAGAATTGAATATTGAACTCAATTAGGTGCAACCATTGATTGTGCTCGATTTTTGTTATGATGACAAGGTCTTCCATTTAGTGGACACGATGAAACTGAAGATTCAAAGAACCAAGGTAATTTTTTGGGCTCCTACAATGGTTATGCAACCATAATAAGGATATTGAAGCTGTTTCTTTGAGAAATTCTCCTAAAAATTTGAAACTAATTGCACTAGATATCCAAAAAAAATGCTGTGAATTGTATTGCAATAAAAATTGTTGATGGAATCATAAGAGATATTGGTGATAAGTTATTTTCAATTTTGATTGATGAATCGAAGGATATATCTTCAAAGGAGCAAATGGCAATTGTGTTGAGATATATGGACAAAGGACATGTGATTGAATGATTTGTAGGTATTGTACATGTTACTAACACAAGTTTCTATCACTCAAGGAAGTTATGTTAGCTTGCGAGGACAAGGATATGATGGAGCAAGCAATATGTAGGGAGAATTCAATAGATTGAAAGCATTAATTTTGAGAGAAAATGAATGTGCATTTTACATTCATTGATTTTCTCATCAACTTCAATTAGCTTTATTATCTATTGCAAAAAAAATCATGTAGAAATCACTGGTCTTTTTTTTTAGTTGCAAATGTGGTCAATGTTATTGGAGCATCAGCAAAACGTCAGATATTTTAAGAGAAAATATAGGGCTATAACTTTTGAAGCTTTGAATAATGGTAAATTTTCAAGTGGTTAAGGATTAAATGAGCAAACAATGATTAAACGTCCAGGAGATACACAATAGGGGTCACATTATAATACTCTACTGAGTTTTATTTCAATGTTCTCATCAATTTTTGGTGTACTTGAGACAATTGTGGATGATGGGTCAAATTCAGGACAAAAATATGAAGCAAAACTTTTAATAAATTCAATTTAGTTGTTTGACTTTGTTTTTCATATGCATCTTATGAAAACTATCTTAAAAATATTGTGAATGCAATAAAAATTTGGTTAAGATTTGTAAAGAAAGATTACAATCAATGAGAGAATCACGTTGGGATTCATTGCTAGATGAAGTTTCAAATTTTTGTGATAAGCATGATATTCTAATACTTAAGATGGATGATGTGTTTTTTATTCGAGGGAGGCAAAGGCAAAAATCTCAAGAAATTAAAATTATGAACCATTACCGTGTTGAGGTTTATTTATATGGTTATTGATATGAAACTTCAGAAATTGAATAATCATTTTACTAAAACAAGTACTGAACTATTTTTTTGTGGCATGCCTAAATTCGAGAAATTTATTTGCTGCTTTTAATAGATAAAAACCTATCTTTCTTGCCCAATTTTACCCTAGAGGTTTTTCAACTATTGAACTTGTTGTTCTTGAGGACATAGCTTCAAAATTACATCATTGATGTGCATTCAGATAATATGTTTGTGCACTTAAAATGGTGATGACAGCTAAAGATAAAGTCTACCCATTAGTTTATCGGTTGCTCACCTTAGCATTGATTTACAAGTTGCAACGACTACTGTAGAGAGGACTCAGCTGCATAATTAGATGGGAGACCAGTGGATGAATAATAGTCATATAGCATATTGATCGAGCGTGTACACACAACAACACGTGATCGAAGTAATAATAAAATGGTATTCCTATCGAGGATCATATCCTCTGAGATTTATTTTTAATTCAATTAAGTACCGTGAATAATCTCACTTTACTTTATTTAGAGAACAGAAAGCAAGAGTCGATAGATGAATAAACTATAATCCTAGAAAGCAAGATAAATGGGAGACACAATCGATAGCTAATTCTATTGGTGTTGATTGCATTCTTGGACCTTAATTTACAGCTAGAAATTTTAGCACAATTAAGTGTTCGATTCATAAGTCTAGATGCCTAAGGTCATAGAATCTTCTATCGGTCTCCTCCAAATCTCGGGGGCAATTAATTAAATCACGTGTCCGTCTCATTAATTAATTCTTACCTGGCATTAATGAACCTTCATCACTAACCTCTATATATTAATTATTACTCCTGTTGTCACTCAGGTAATTAATCTGCAATCATGCATCCTGTTGTAGTCTAATCTTATCTCTGTCGAGCCTCCACATAGTAACTAATCAATTAGAAGGTGCTCAATTAATTAATCTTCAGTACTAACTACAATTAATTAACCAGTTATCCCGCTGTCACTCGAGTAGCTAACTAATTGTGCATCAAGCTAACTAGGAATCTCCTGTCAGTCTCCTCCTAGTCCTACCTCAATTAAAGAATTAACACAATCTAAGGGCATTAAGCCTAAAATGCACAAATGAACATAAAACACTAATTAAACCACCATCACAAACTAAATTATGTAAAATTAAGTGCAATGGTCCAAGAATTACAACAACCCATAGAAATTAGGAATTAACTAAATGTATTCATCAATTACAACTCAGAAATCTCTAATTACAGCCACTAAAGTAACTACAATTGAAAAGAAAAGGGAAAGAAAATGCCAACGAAGGACAATCTCATGTTTTTGAGGTGATCAATCTTGAACTCGAGCTCCAAGATCTTCAAATCCTCTCCAAAATGCTTACAAATGCTCCCAATACCCTCAATTATGGTCTAGAATCGAAATTAGGGCTTTAACCCTCGAAATGGCCTTCATTTGGACGAAGAAGAAACGATGAATATATACTGCTCATCATGATAGCATTGCAAGACTATCCAAAAACATTGTTGTTTTTCCTTGTGCACAGTAGTAGCATTGCAACGCTATCAGCAACGTTGCAACGCTACAAACAGAGAGATTCTTCCTAGCGTATTTCTAGCGTTGTTATACCACAAGGCATCATTGCAAAGTCTTCACGATCCCAATTGCTAGTGCATCATAACTTCTTTTTCTGGCTCTTCAAAATGGCCCGAAATAGCTTTAAAATGACCAAAATACCCGAACACTCTGAGTTTTATTCTTTAGCTCGATTTCTGCAAAATATACACAAATATGCATAAAAGCACACAAAATCATAACAAAACTAGCTAAAATAATAGAAAATAAGATAGCATAAGTGCATGCTATCAAATACCCACACATTTAAACCTTTGCTAGTCCCGAGCAAAGAAAAATAAAACTCCCTCTAGAATGATAAATGTTTAAGAAAATTGCATGCGAATGTAATTCAATTCTCAATGTACTCAATAATGGAATTAGAAAACAAGAACAATGGAATGAGAACATGCTTAAATCACGAGAAATTTAAAAGGAACTCTGAACTCTTTGCGTGTGTGTGTGGAAAGCCTAAATATTGACTCGTTTACTAACTCATAGTATTATTATGCTCACCTCCATCATCTTCCCCCTATATTGTCCCTAAGATTCAATCATCCATCTAACTTACACAAATCGAAGATAAAACTAAACTAGGATGCCTGAATTTACCGATCGACCTTTACACTAATAAATTTTTTCGTTTTACTCACCCAAAGGTACTAGCTTTCGCATATCTATTGCATGGACGCTTATCCAAAGCACTCGCTCAATGAGTGCCCTAACTAATCATAGTAGAGAGCTCTTTTTACACTTGAGGACATTAAGCACAGTAGTACTACCCTTTTTTCTTTCTTTTCATACTTTTCTTTATAAATAATTTTTCATGTTTTCCACAACAAGCAAATAAACGTGATACTCCTAAGTATAGCGTTACCAGCAACCATGCAAGGTCACCTTCTAATTAAACCTTAAGCCTATTGGGGTGACAACAAACATATGGAAAACATAATAATCCTCTAAATATTCAACTAATCAACACTAGACTACGTGCTCAACATTTGCAAAGAATCCAAAGCCAAAATTTTAAAATTACTAAGATTTCAGCATGCTCAAACTCTACAATACATATGCACAAACAATCCACTAAAGATCACGAATCATGGAAGGAAATGATTTAAAGAGTTTGACAATGCCAAACAACACTAATTATTTTCTTTTGCTTTTGCGTTTTGTTTAGGTTTGACAAAGGACTACTTTAGTAGGAGTTGATAGTCCTTGTTCTTGGATTCCATAGCCAATGTAAGTAGCCGTATTGGATTAACTCCTTTAAGTCTTGGATATGGAGCATGTATGATTTGAAATGCATGTATGACTATGATTATGATTTCCCTTAAGTGGGAATGTTTGGGCAGTGATTTAAAATTGAATAAGCATGACTGATTGATTTACTGAGTACAGTACCAAGAATGTTGGATTAGTCGATATTGTGCAAGATGTTTAAGTTGATTGACTAACTAGTTGGTGGTTTAGAATACTTTTAAAGTATAGCATGTTCAAATTCATGTATGGCTTACTCAGAACGGCACCAAATAGCTTTTGAATGTTTAGCATGTTTTAGAGGGGACCGATTAAGGAATGGATCGATAATGACTGTTATGACCTCTAGCATGTCGTGAGGGCCTCAGTGACATGCATGTTGAATCTTTAGTTTATGATAATGATGTTTAGTGACCATTACCTTCCCTTCGTATCATGTATGTCTCATGTTTTCAGCTTGGGGGTCATTCCCTCATATCATGTATGTTCCATGTTTTTAGCTTGGGGGTCATTCCCTCATGTTTACAGCTTGGGGATGTCTACAGTTACGAGGTCATTCTCTCATGTTTTCAACTTGGGGATAGGTTAATTGTTCACTTAGTCATAAAGTTTTCATTTGTTCAATTAAGGCCTTATGTATTAGGACACTTTGTAGTGTAAACTAGCTTGACAAAATGTCATGTTTTAAGTTATGGCCTTTAAAGTAGTAGAACATGAATGTATACTTTATTCAGGACCCTACATGTTTCAAGTATCGTGAATGTTTCAAATAATTGCTGCTTTGGCCCTCAAGTAGGGCTACTTACTGAGTATTTTTATACTCACCCATCTACCTTTCTTTTCTTTTCAGATGGTACATGACTTACGAGGCGTGTGGCGAGGGCGTTCAGCTTGGCAAGCCTATGGAGACAGTGTTAGACCAAAGCTTCCTAGGATCACATAAATTCCTAGTTTTTGTTTTATGTTCCTTTCTTTAAACTCTTTGATTTTATAATTATCCAAATATTCTTCATTCATGAAGTTTTGTAAATAAATATTACGGGGTTCCCAAATTTAAAGTATTCTGAATTTAAATAAGTTTTTTGTTTAATGAAATGTTATCCTTTGATTCGCTTAAGCTTCCACTTTGTTTTCAAAAGTACTTGTTTTTGCATGCATCTAGGAGCAACCATCTGAAATCCAGTTTAAGAAGTCGGGTCGTTACAAAAAACCTCTAAATTAAAGCAAGCAGTTTTTCCACAATATTAATCGAATTAAGAGACACCAATCCCCGACAACGACGCCAAAAACTTGATCAAGTGTGCACATGCAAGCGCACGTGATTGAAGTAATAATAAAACGATATTCCTACCAATATCGTATCTACTGGGATTAGTTTTTAATTCAATTAAGTACCGCTTTAATTCTAGAAAGCAAAATAAATGGGAGACACAAATCGATAGGTAATTCTATGGGTGTTGATTGCATTCTTGGACCTTAATTTACTTAATTAAGCTAGCAATTTAGGCACAATCAAATGTTTGATTCATAAGTCTAGAAGCCTAAGGTCATAGAATCTCCTGCCAGTCTCCTCCAAATCTCGGGTATAATTAATTAAATCACGTGTCCGTCTCATTATTTAATTCTCACCTAACATTAACGAACCATCATCACTGACCTCTATAAATTAACTATTACTCTTGTTGTCACTCAGGTAATTAATCTACAGTCATGCATCCGATCCGAGTCTATGCTTATCTCTGTCGAGCCTCCACTTAGTAACTAATCAATTAGACGGTGCTCAATTAATTAATCTTCAACACTAACTACAATTAATTAGCCAGTTATCCCGCTGTCACTAGGGTAGCTAACTAATTATGCATTAAGATAACTATGAATCTTCTGTCGATCTCCTCCTAGTGCTACCTCAATTAATTAACGAACACAATCTAAGAGCTTTAAGCCTAAAATGCATAAATGAACATAAATACTAATTAAACCACAATCACAAACTAAACATATTTATCAATTACAACTCAGAAATCTCTAATTACAGCCACTAAAGTAACTACAATTGAAAAGAAAAGGGAAAGAAAATGCAAAGGAAGGACGATCTCGTGTTTTCGAGGTGATCAATCTCAAAATCGAGCTCCAAGGTCTTCAAATCCGCTCCAAAATGCTCAGAAATGCTCCCCATTGCTCCATTTGGATGAAGAAGAAACAATGAATATATACTACCCATCGTGACAGCGTTGCAATGTTGTCCAAAAACTAAAGGAATGAACGTTTCACTCCGCAGCGGAAGCATTTGATCGTCTTTGATTTTATTTACAATTAAACTAAAAATTAAGATTACGCAAACTTACTTCAAGTAAATATGGAGATATTTTTGGCGGATTTTTATCCCTTCCATAAAATCTTCCTGACTATGACTCGAACACAGGATCAAGGATTGTGGGAGCCTATTGAAAGAAAATCTACAAGGGATTGGAGAGGAAGAGGTCTAGAGAGAATTATCTAGTTCTCTATTAAGGAGATATGTGTTATATCTAATGGCTCAACCCAAGGGTCCGATTTATAGAGACTAAGAGAAAATCTTTGCCATAATAAAAATATTATATTTTAATATCTAATATATTAAAATATATCTTATATTTATTTGAATCTCATTCAAATCTCCTAAGATATTTATTTATTTAAATCTTATTCAAATTCTATAAATATCTTTTATTTAATGTATCTAATATACATTAATTATTTTAATATTTAATATATCAAATACAATAAATATATTTTTCTCTTATATATTTAATATATCTAATATATTAAATATTAATTTGAACATTCAATTTTTTCTTTCAACTAAATTAATCTTTTAGTGTTACTATGAGCTAGCAAGGGGACCTTATGGACCTACAGATTATAAGCTTCAATGATACAAAATCAATTAATTAAACTCTTTAATTAATTAATTTTCATTCATTAACTATAGGTCACGCCATTATAGACCTAGAATTGCACTCTTATGCACTGTAGGACAAGTTGTGTCCATAGATATAATCACTACATGCAAGTCGATCCTTCACGAGTTGTTCGTAATTACAGTTGGGTCAAAAGTCTATTTTACCCCTATAATTACATTTTGCACCTTAAGTACCACCGATCCTCTAATGAATAATCTGTTTATAATCTAATTATAAACTAAGTCCCTCTCGAGCCAGTGAGAGGGTGGGGCCCCATTGTTCAAGTCCCGAAATCAGCACTTAAGGGAGCTACTCATCTACTTACCCTAAATGGGAAGGAGCGAATTCCATCTTGTGAGATTATGTTCCCAGCTCCCTATTTGGTCAAGTACCCAAAATCATAGGCATATTGAATTGGCTACAAAAGTCACTCTCACCCATGCAAATCAAAGGACAAACCCTCACCGACAGGAGTTCCTAACTCACTCAAGATTAAGATTGAGTCGCATATGATCATCCTAATGAAATATTAATCTTCTCAATTAACAAATTTATAAAGAGAGATTAAAATTTCGTGGTCCAGTCTTATACAAACTCATTGTATAAGATACCCACACTCACATGTCTCCACATGAATGATTTGGATCAAATCATTTATAACTATTACAAAGTGGGACGTATCAATAGTGTTACCAGGATAAGGCACCCAACCTTATTCATATACTATGACCCTTTAGGTTATTTCTTGAACATGATCCTCTCGTATGTCAACTACATACGGTTCAAGATTACACTAATAACCTTGGATTTTTCATATAAAATATAATATTATATTACAAATAAAATAATCAAAATTATTATTAATTATTAAATAAATCATTAATTATGAGGCTTTAGGGCATAAATCCCAACAAAAAAGCTGTCATTTTTCCTTGTGCGAAGGGGTAGCATTTCAACGCTATAAGCAGCATTGCAATGGTATGGATGGAGAGCTTCTTCCCAGCGTGTTTGTAGGGTTGCAACGCCACAGGGCAGCATTGCTAATTGGTGCTACACGCAAGTGCACGTGATCGAAGTAATATGAAACTAGAAGTATTCTAGAGTATCGTACCCAAGGGAATGGATTTTAATAAAGTTTATTAAAATGGCACAAAATTGTTGACAAATTGCAACTTAAAGTAATTGTGGGTATAAAAAGGTTTGTGAGGTGTTTTGGCTAAAAGAAAAATTGTTTGAAAAACAATAGAAATGTGGAAGGGATTCAAGATGTTAATGTCCCATTGGAAAGAAAATGCAACAAGAAGGCAATTACAATCGTAACTAACTCAAGAACTAAGTAAACCGATTCTATGAAAAATCTTTAGGAGACTAAGTGATTAAACCTATATTTCTATGGCTAATTTAACTTAGATATATATGTGCACAATTCTAGTGGTTTTGGAGTCTCGCCCTAAGTCTAGGATCGATGTTTCAGGACTTATGTCTAAGCCTTTTCCTCCATTTCTTTTGCGACATCCGCTTCCCTTAACTCTTTCGGTATTAAGTTTAGCTTGGCAAGCAACACTAGATGGCCAACTAGGGTTTACCCAACATTGAACTCACCAAAAGCAAGCAATAGTTCAAGTGTTAGCTAGATTGTTTTTGCTATCGAGCTTTACATCTTTCCTCTAGGGCAGTCACAAGCTTGAATCCTTAAGGAAATTTAGCTCATCATAATAAAATTAACCAAAATAGTAAGCTTGAATTGATAAAAAATTCATTGATATAAAAAAGAATTGAAAATAACTCAAGAACACTTACAATCAAAATGGTATGAAAACTTTATTTGGCCAAAAGGATGCACTGGATTCAAAATTAGAAGAAATTCATACATCAACCACTCTCCAATAAGAAATTACAAGGGAAGAAAAATAATACAGTAGCTAAGATTCAAAATTTAAATCACAGAATGGAAAGTACAACACTTTGAAGAAATTGAAAAGAATAAAACTACACTAAAAAGAAAACATTCCTCTCGGCTCAATTGAACAAAAGATCATTCTTGACCACCTTCAACTCACGTTGAGATGGGTTTGAGGAAGAGTCTAGGTTCTGAGATGTAGAAGAAATTATAACAAAACAGCAACTAAAAAATGAAAACAAAAAAACTACAATCAGCAATGAAACCCAAAAACAGAAACAAAATTCTCTTCCAAAATCGAGCTCTCCCTTACGGCCTTCTTCTCCAAAATATATAGAGACTTCATGCTAGGGTTTCTGATAAGGATCACTGTTCAACCTCCATTTAATGTGCTAAAAACTATTTTGAGGGACAAAGACCATTTGGAGCTTTGAAGGTCAAGTGTGCATATTAAAGTTGACCATGGTGTTGCCAAGTTCACTTAAGTGGGGCAACCTATTTGAGTAATTCATTTGTTATTTTCATAAACTCTTGAATTTTAATTTTAAGTTTCAAAGTTTTAGACACTAATTAGTTGGGGAATTTAATGAGGTAGTTGGGAAGCTCATTAATTAGGTGGTTGGGAAGTTCAATTAATGAGGGTAGTTAGGAAGTTCATTAATTAGGTGGTTGGGAAGTTCAATTAATGAGGGTAGTTGGGAAGACCATTTAATGAGGTAATTGGGTTGTTAATGTACAAGAATTCCGTGCCTATAAAAGGCATTTGTATTGCTAGTGAAAACAAGAACTTTGATGATGTTTCAATGAAATGGAGTCTTTTGAGCCTAAAGGCCATGAGCAACTTTCTTTGCATATCTTGTGTTTAAATTTGCATGCAAGGATCATTCAAGTAGCGTTGATCAAACTACTTGTGGAGTGATTCGAATCTTGAGTTTAGAAACAAGTTTTCTCTACTCTTGATATTGATCATCAAGGTAAATCCGTTTCTATCTCCTTCCTTGGGATGAAATCATCTTGATTTGGGGTTTTTGGGTCTTAGATCTAAAGGTGTTGTTCCTCAACAAGGTTGTTAGATCTAATTTTCTGGGAGTTCGTATCATTTGGTATCAGAGCTTTAGGCTCTAGATCGGATATATGTTTCCATTGTTTCTGTTCTTATCTTAGTTTTCATTCTTGAATTTTGTTATTTTTGTTCATCTTGTCACATTCTGTCCAAAAATTTAAATACAAAAAAAGTGTCATTTTTATTCTTTGTTTGGTGTTGACATCTTCTACGAATTTTTAGATCCGTGTCTGTTCTTCAACTTTGTCTTTTATGAGATCATGAAATTCGGTCGGTTTCTTAGTGAAAAATCTGCCTTTTGAAAGTATGTTCTGGAAAATCGAGAAAATAGAGATTGTGTATCACAGAAGAACCTGAGGAAACTTTCTTGTCACTTGCATTTTTTTTTTCAAGCATGTATCACAAAAGAAGTTCAACTAAATCCATGTTTCATCAAGCACAAAGATATTGTGAGAACCACATCAATGGTGATCCATTTTGGAAGAATTTTCGAAATAATATGGTTGCTCATAGCCAATCCATAAATTATATGGCTGAATTATGTCAAGAGTTGAATTTGCGGGATCGAGAAATGGAGAGACAAGTTACACAACCCAATCAAAAAGAGAAAGATTGTCTCATGCCCCAAGATGATGCTGCAAATGATGGTGGTGTTATTGATGGCATGGCGACCAACAAAGAAAGTGGTAAAATGGAAAATAAAATGCTTTGTAATTTAGTGCTAACACATGCCAATGATTTCTTGTTTAGTAGGCAATTAGACTGCAAAGACTTGTTTGTTTGTAACCCTTCTACTATTGTAAAACCTACTCTTGATGAAGTACATGTTGATGTGTGTGAGTTAAGGCAAAAGGAAAAAAAGGTCGAGACAAAAGCATATGAATTGTTTGAAAAGGAATCTTGTGAGAAAATGAGGGAGAGAAAAAAACATGAGATTAGTCTATGGCCTATAGAGAAAAAAGAGAGAAAAGCAAATAATGTGAGCTTGTGTAAAAGAGCTTGTGAGGTTAAAACTATTTTGTTTTCAAAGCAAAATATTTTTTATCTTTTATACAAAGGCACTTGTTTTCTAACGGGTGAGCTCAAACCATTCTTCTATAGTGTTTCTTTTGAGTTCTTACAGGAGGCCAAAACAGTCATTGTGAAGCATGATTCAAAAGTTAATGCCGAAGCATTTATTGGGAGGCAACACTTCAAAATTGCTTCCAAGTTCATCCATGGCAGCAAGCATAAGATGTTCAAACTAGGTGATTCGGTTTGGAGACACTTTTAGAAGGATCGTTGTTCATTTTACAAGAAACCTAAGTGGAATTCAAGAGGCAATTTACCTATTACGTCCCATGACTACAAGATTGCTCTACAAGGCGAGGGTGATGACAATTACATTTTCAATGGCGCGCTAATTTTCGTCCATTTGATGTAGGAGATCCTTTAGATTCGAGGACGAATCTTCTCGAAGAAGGGGAGAATGATATGGATCACGGTTCAACCTCAATTTCATGTGTTACAACCTAATTCAAGTGAGGATGGACCATTTGGAGCTTTGGTGGTCAATGTGTGCAAGATTGAAGTTTACCATGGATGATGTGACCAAGGAACATCTATTGTTATGCCTCAAAGTCCAATTACAAGATAGCACATTCTTTTTATTTTGATGTTTTAATTGTAATTTTAGTTTTCTTTGTTTGTCATTTAATGAGGTAGTTGGGAAGTTCATTAATGAGGTAGTTGGGAAGTTCATTAATGAGGTAGTTGGGAAGATCATTAATGAGGTAGTTGGGAAATTCATTAAATGGGGTAGTTGGAGAAGAACTTTGATGATGTTTCAATGAAATTGAGTCTTTTGAGCCTAAAGGCCATGAGCAACTTTCTTTGCATATCTTGTGTTTAGATTTGCATACAAGGATCATTCAAGTAGCTGTAACAACCGACATTTTCAAGTATTAATTAAAGTTTTAAATTTGAGATTTGAATTAATTGTAAGTCTAATTTCATGTTTAAAGTTGTGTTGAAAGTTAATTTTAGAAATTTGCATAATTGAAATTTGAGAAATTGGAGGGTGAATAGGGAAGAAAGAAGGGAAAAAAGGAGTTAATTGGTTTGGGGCAACTTTTGTTAATTAGGTGACTTTGAGCCAAGCCCAAGCCCAAGGAGAAGTCAAGCCCAAATATCCCTCTCTATTATTTTTATAGAGCACGCAGCCCTAGGTCAAGCCAAGCCGTCATCTTCTTCAACCTTCTCCTCTTCCTCCATGAAAAATAACCTCCACCATCAATCCCTCTCTCTCTCTCCCTTTCACTACCAAGAGACTCATCCATTCGAAAGTTTTTTTTTTCCTTCTTCAACAAACATCCATCGCGCGGTACTGTTCACGGCGCAGTTACTATTCATCACGGTACTGTTCACGGCACGTACTGTTGACGACGCGACTGTTCACGCGCGGGGGGGGGGGGGTACTGTTCATAATGCGAATACTGGTCATACCGCGGGTACTGTTCATACCGCGGGGGGTACTGTTCACAACGCCGGACTCCACGAATCGCCTCCCGATCTGCTGCAGTTTAATTTTTGGGCCATTTTCGATACTGTACAGCCTCGTTTCAGCTTTGTTTTCGCGTGGAATACCCATTGTACGTAGAGGTCGGCTCGGCGAAATCAAATCAAATCGTCATCTATTCGGCAAGATTCGGTTCTATTTTGGGGTCGGAATTGAGGTAAAATTCTCATTCTAAAATCAAGCAAATCCTTGGAGTTTTTGGATTTTTAGGGTACGATTAAATCATGGACCTTGTAATTTGAATTTATTTTTAACCACCAATTGGGAATAAGTTAAATGCTAAGGAATTATTTCTAATTTTGGAATTTAGTTGGTGGAAGGAACTTTGGAATGAATTATGAATTTTAGGAATTTTTTTCCAACCTTAGGATGGTTTGAATTAGGCTCCAAATTGCTTGGCTGAGGTTCAAGGCGAAGGAATTTTTGCTGAGCATTTGGGTGAATTGGATTCTTGAGCTTAGTCAAGGTAAGAGACTTTATGTCGTTATGCTTAAATGCAAGTTAGGAACTGAATTGGAAAAAAAAAATTTAATTATTTCAAATGAAAAGTTTTATAAATGTTTTTAGTTGTGATTTCTGATGAATTTTAAAATACTTTATTTTATATGAAAATGGAGTTGTACGTGTATGATTGCCATATATTCTTATGAATGTGATGCATGTTATATGATTTATGATATGAGGAATGACATGAGAACTTTGTTTTATGTTGCATCATGAAATGAAAAATTTAAAATGCTTTGGGACCTCATACATACATTATGTTTTCATGATAAAAATGATTTCGAAGGCTGTGGCAATTACCCCCTAAAATTATTGATGTACATCTATATGAAAAGGAACCTTACGAGGCTATATGAAAAGGAACCTGAAAAGGTTAGATGAAAAGGAACCTGAAGAGGTTAAATGAAAAGGAAAGGTTAGGTTGGGTTAATTGTCCACATTAAGCCAAAGAAAAAAGTTGAAAAAGAAACGTTTCCGCTATGAAAGGAGTTTAGGTCCCACCAAAGGAAAGAAAGAAAATGTTTTCGAAAACTCATTATGTATGTGTATGCATATCCTGACCCGCTAGTGAGGTCACTTACTGAGTATTTTAAATACTCATCATTTTTCAAAATATGTTTCTTTTCAGGTAAAGGCAAGAACATATTTTAGGCGAGTGGCAAGGTGGTTTGCTGCAAGGGTCATGGGTGTCATGAGGAGTATAGCTTCCGCATCTAGTTTATGTTTTAACTCAAATTATTTTGTTAAGTAAACTTAATTGAAGTGAACTATTTCATTTGATTTAACGTTTTGATTCACATTATGTTTTGCAATGGTTTTTAAAGGGATCCCGAACAAAAAGATTTTGATTGTTAATTTAAAAAAGTTTAATTTTTTTTGTCTTTTACCAAAGATTTCTAAATTCTACTAGCATGCATGTAGTAACGTCCCTAGAAAGTCTAACAGGAAAAGTCGGGTCGTTACAGTAGCGTTGATCAAACTACTTGTGGAGTGATTCGAATCTTAAGTTTAGAAATAAGTTTTCTCTACTCTTGATATTGATCATCAAGGTAAATTTGTTTCTATCTTCTTCCTTGGGATGAAATCATCTTGATTTGGGGTTTTTGGGTCTTAGATCTAAAGGTGTTGTTCCTCAACAAGGTTGTTAGATCTAATTTCCTGGGAGTTCATATCATTTGGTATCAGAGCATAACCTGGCTGTCATCAAATGATAACAAAACTAGCTAAAATAATAGGAAATAAGATAGCATAATTGCATGCTATCACATATGTTGAGAAAGATTTATTTGATAAGATAGATAATGAAGTTATTATGCAACGATTTCATAATATGAAATCTCGTAGGGACAATTGTGATGTACGAAATTAATAGTGAAATTCATTTACGAATTCTTATGAATTTTTGGAATTATTTACTTATAAATTAGTTTTATTGAATTTTATATTAAGTCTCCCTAGATAAAAATTATGGATCCACCACAGGTTATCGATAGAGATTTTTCAAATTTCAATCTAAAATAACTTTTGTAATTTTATTCCCAAACTATAATTTAGATTTACATTATTCTAGATACTTTACGGTTACTCTCCAAGGCATAATTATTTAGAAGATGCAGAAACAGACTTTATGCATACAAGCATTTATTTAACCGTATACAGTCGGTACATAGCATAGTAACAGTCAATAGTCCATAGTTCGTACGATCATCCACTTTTGAGAGTGGGAGAATCTTGTGCTCATGCTTTCTTAATTGGCTTTCATAAGATGGGCATCAATGTCCTTGGAAATCCCAACACAAAAATCGAGCAAGGAATGTGAATCTGGAATGTTTTCATGAAGTTTCTCATATTCCATTGTCCAATGAACCACACTTCCCTTACCTTTACGAATAGCTTGGATAGTATATTTGAAGTTTTTGTAATCCTTTAGAATGTCTCCATCTATCACTTTGAAAGTGATCGAATTGTTTTTCTCATCTACAGCTTCAATGACATCCTTTCCCACTTTCGCCTTTCCATCTACAATTAACACTGCATAAATTAAGATGCATATGCTATGGTTTAAACCAAAACAAAAACAAAAGAATGTCATGAAAACAAACCATGAAAGTAGTTCCAATAGACGATAGAACCAACTTCGCCCCAATCACCTTCATGTAACTCACAACTTTGTACTTTGTCTCCAGAAGCTTTGGAAATATGATGTGGTCTCTTGCAGAGCATTTCATGAAAATTTGAAGCTGGAGCCTTGATTTCTACATTAGCTTCCAATTTTCTCTCAAGAGAGGACATTATCTTTGTTCGGAATACAACTTGTTGTACTTGAAGTTTAAAAGATAATGTTTTATTGAACATACAAAGCTTTGATACTTATTTATAGAGAGGGTTTACTCTCAAACGATTCAATGTACATCTTAAGAGATTTCGTGGGGTCATCCCATACATTGTGACTTAATATTTGTGTCCATAGTCATAATTATAAAATATTTCAAGCATAAATTAGTTAATAAGATACCATGAGCACGTAAGGCTTTGATTTTATTTTAATTTTTATCTTTTTTTAGTTCAACAATTATAGAGTGATTGAATAATCAACTTTTAAGATAATAATTGGTATCTTATCCACTAAGCTAAATTTGGATGGACTCAAATAAGACTTTTATTAATTATAGAATATGAAAATAATAATTTCTTATTCCTATTAGGATTATTGGGAACATATAAAAAATCCTATTAAATAAGCATACAGAGTTAAAGCGTGAAAGGACACTAATTAATGTTTTTATCGCATCTTAACAAACAGAACTCCACTAATTTATCTTTTTATCGCATCGTAACAAACAGTGCTTCCTTTCTCTCTTACAGAGTTAAAGTGTGAAAGGACACTAAGGACATGTTTGGGAGTGATTTTGGAATGCCCAAAATCATTTTTGATATGCCCAAAATCAATTTTCCTTCAAAATTGTGATGTTTGGCAATCACAAGAAAGTGATTTTGGAAACATCCAAAATCACTTTAAATGATTCCCGGTCAATCACTTGGGAGGTGATTCTCAAGTGATTTTGTCTTCAAATTGACTATAATTTCATATTTTTTAAAAATCCTACTTTTTTTGACGGGTAAAAACCGTCATCTTTTATAAAAATTCATTAATTTCCATCAAAAAGCATGTATTTTCAAAACCATCACCATTGAAGTCATCCATCATTATTTAAAAAATGTCAATTTTTCTCTCTCTAAAGATTTTCTAATGTCTATGTCTTACTTTATTCTCTTTTTAACATTTTTATTCATTTTCTCACTTTTTTTTTCTCGAATGGTTTTAACTCTCTCTAAATAAATTTTTTTATCTCTAAATTTTTTCGTTCATCTCTCTATAATTTTTGTATCTCTATAACTTTTTTTATTTCTAATCTGCTCTTGAGATTTTTTGTCCCTGATTTTGAACTTTTTTTTTCTCATTAAAGTTTTTCTCTCTAAAATTTTTATCATTCTCTTCAAATTCTTTTCTATATCTCTCTAAATTTATTTCTCTATCTTTCAATTTTTTCGCTCTTTATTAAAATTTTCTCTCTCTAATTTTTTTGTCCATCTCTCTAAAATTTATATCCCTCCATGTCTTTAACATTTTTTTTTCTTTGAAACTTTAATTTGCTCTAGCTTTATTTTTTTTCTCTTAATTTTTTAGTTCTCTCGGTATAACTTTTGTCTACCACCTTCTTTTTTTTTTTTTATTTCAAATGTAATACTCTTTTTAGTAATTTGATGATTCTAAAATCACCTTTGAAAATAAACATTAATTGTTTAAAAACAATACTTTTAATTAAATTTAAATCACTTTTACAAGAGTGGAACCAAATATTAAAATGATTTATAACTAAAACTTTTACAAAATGAATTATAATTAAATCAGTTAGCTTAAAACACTTATTTTAAAGTCCTCTAAAAAATACCCATAATTATTGAAAGTCACTTTTAATTGTATGAAAATCACTATTAAAAGTGTAGAACCAAACATTAAAATGATTATATAAAAATCACTTTTCATAAATCAATTATAAACAAATCAATTGTACTAAAATCACTATTTCTAAAATCATTCCCAAACATGCCCTAAGCTCAATCCTGGTTTGAAGAAAGGGTTTAGGAAGTTTTGGCTTCCTAACCCAATCCTATGGAGTAGAACAATATTTTACTATTTAGTCTCATGGACTTTTTTAATTTAAATTTTAATTAAAATAATAATATTTTTTTAAACTACGCTTTTTATCACTTCTCTTTTATTCCTTCTAGTTTTTTTTTAAATTATTATTATTAGTAGTTTTATCTTTCTAAACCCTTCTTTTCTCTTTTTTTCTTCGTCCTCCTTTCTCCTTCAACGGTCTTTTATCTACCTTAATGTGTTGCCTACAACTCCAGTGAGGTCTATATGACAATAATATTTTTGGTTAATTTAATATAACATTCTTTCCAATTTTTTTTGTTAAGTCAATTTAACTTGAAAACTTTTTAAAATCATTTTAAGCTTAAAGGACTAAAAAATGTTGTTTTTGAAAACTCAAACGCAAAATAAAAATTAAACTCTCACTTTAGGAATTAAAAGTGTATTTTGACAAAAAAAAAATATAATTTTTAATAACTAATTTCAAGAAAAAACTATTGATTATTTTGAACGTACTAATATTAAAATTTAAAAAATAGTATTTAATTTTAAGTTAGCATATTAAAGTAAAAAAAATCCCTTTCAAATTAATTAAAGTAATAAAAATATATGATATTTTATTTTAAAACTTAGTAAACTAAAAAAAAAAAAACTAACTATCCATATTAAAAAATATCTATTTTCTTATTTTTCTACTTGTTGTAAATAATAATAAAATTAACCGTCTTCTTTTTTTTTGTTCATTTGGTGAGTCAAACTATGTGATATAAATAAACAAACACGATTTACATTAGGATAAAACCTCTAAATCAATGTCTTTATTTCAACTTAGATATCTAAAATTAAAATCAAATTAGATAGTTCACTTGTTTGTTTAGTCAGTAAAATTAAAATCTCAAATTACGAAAAAAAGATATTATAATTTTAATCAAATCTTAATTTCAAAATTGATGAAAACAAAAGTTCATTAGAAAAATTCGGAAAAGTAATTAAAATTGAGTTGAATTTGAATTACAAACTTAATAAAATAAAATTAGTAAAACAAATCATATTTAGTTTTAAATTAACCATGTTAAAAAGTATGTAATTTACGAATTAGTCATATGCAAGGTAAAAAAATGTTTGATATTCAATTTAAACCTAGTCATATAAATATATTATTTATATTTTATTTTTGACTCAATCAATTTTTTAAAAAAACTTATCTAATGTATGTTATTTTTAAGTCAGTCATTTTTTTACATATTTAAATTAGTCAATTTAAAATAACCAAAATATAGACAATTTTAATTTTGAATTTAGTTATATTTGAAAAATACAAAAAAAATAACTTATTTTTGTCTTAACTATATTAAAAAAATAAATAATTAAAATGAAAAATTTTAACTAATGTAAAATCTAACAATAGATTAAATAAAATTAAATATTTCACAAATCAAGATCTCGAAATCTGCATTCCAATCTCATGCTTCTTATGCCTGCGCTCCAAAGTCCAAACATAAGTTTTCTTCTAAATCTGCACTCCAAACACAAATTTCTCAAACTCAGACTACCTAAACCCTCCAGTTTAATTCTAGGTTTAACATTCTCGAGTTTAAGACTCCAAACCTGCGCACCAAATGCCTCCTAGAGTTTAGTTGAGGAGGTTGAAAGCCATATAGCTTTTCTTATTTGTTGTCATTTATGGTTGTCCATTAAGACTAACTAAAACTACATTATAATTTTGAATTTGGTGTTAACAAGTTATTATTGCTGGAAGAATTCCTGAAGATTAGGTAAAAATAATTCATAATAATTTTATATTTAACTTATGTTGTGACTTATTGATGAATCATATAATCCAACCTCCAAACAGTTTAGACCTAATAGTTATTTTCTTTTAAATACACATGATGTGGGAAGTCCATTAGTGTTAACAAAGTGTCCCAGTAAAATTTGGAGCCCAAAAATGAGAGAGGGATTGAAAAAAATAACTTCTAAGTTACATTTGAGAGTGTTTAAACAATAAAATAGTGCTTTCAAATGGGCAAAACAACAAATTTTATCTTAAATATTTGTTTGGCTATAATTTAAAATCTTCAAAGAAACTAAAAATATTTATAATAATTTTGTTAAAGAAGAAATTGGTAAGCGTTTTAGGCAAACTACGACATTTTTTTTATAGTATACATTGTCGACTATTTTTATGCGGATAATAACATAAATATCGTTAGTTTTTGTGTTGTCCATACTGGAATCTTACACATTATTGACTATTTTGCAAGAATAATGCATTAGAGGGAGACCGAAAAATTTAAGAGGTATTTTAAGAAAAATTAGAATCTAGGTAAGTATCAATTCTATTATGAAGTTGCACAATTTTTCTTTTCTATGGAATTTGACTTTACTGATTATTTCAGGTAGTAATTTAGTATACGCCAACTTGACTAGGAGAGGTCATTTAGTTGTTCCTTTTCGTTATTGGGATAGTTCTAAGTAGCCTCTAAACGTTTTGGTTTTGGACAAGAGGTCTCTTTTGAAAAACAATATATTTTTGGACCTGTTGTTGCCAAATTTTGGACAGGAGAAATCTCACATGACCTCCACGTGACAACGACGGTGATTTTGTATTATTGGGGGAAGAACGCGGCCTGCAAGACAAGAAAAACATAGACACCGGTGTGGTGTAGGCCACACAGGCTCCGATGCTTAAGTCAGTGAGGGTTTTGAGAGACTTTAGGAGTTCTAGGAGTGTGTTGTAAGCTAAAATGAACTTACCTTGCTCTCCCCTCAAGGGAGAGCTTAAATAGCTTCCTTCCTAGGATTTTTCGTGGGTTTCCGTCTTCGAATGGGGAAAGAAAAGATTGAATTAGGCTGGACCGAGGGTACACGAGCCATGAGGGACCGAGGCAAGGCCCAAAATTGGACCTGCCAAACTGGTCGGTCTCTACCGGTCTGGATGGCCTCAGCAGGGCCGACCACGGGCTTGGGCCGAAGCCCAAGCCCGCTTCGTCTCCCTCTCGTTCTGGGCCAGTCCTCTGTTGATTTCGGTCCGTTTTGACTTCGTATTGGGCTTCTTTCCTTGTTTGGCCATTCGTTGCAGCCCTTTAGCCAGCCCATTCTTGTTGGTCCAATTTCACACATAACATTAGCCCCCACTCTCTAGTTAGGATTGGAGATTAGGAGCATGTGAAGTAATTGCATGGAACCTGACTTGGGAGTAACCTATTAAGTTTTAGAGTCATTGTTGACATTTCAAGGTTTGCCTCAAATTATCTCTAGTTATTGTTGTCCATCCTTGTGAGGATATTCAGTCTCCTATAGTGTCGGTTTCTCCATTTTCCAGTAGGAATTTTAGAGTTCCATGACGCTTATCTTGCGTCTTGGTTTCTCTGTTTCCTATAGGAATTTTAGGATTTTGTGACGCTTATTTTGCGTCCTAGTTCATCTCTAGGATTGCCGTCTAACCCTGTAGGTCGGTATCTTCCTGGTGGGTAAGATTCTCCTCTGGATGTGTGTTCGTCCACATCCTGGAGAAAATTTAGGGCTCCAAGGTTCTCCTTGGATCTCTCCAAGATTGCCGTCCAACTTCGCAGGGAACATTTCGATCTTTCTTGGGGGGCTAAGACTCTCCTCTGGATTCGTGATTTGTGCCGTTTTCCTAGAGAGAATATATAAATTCGAGGGCGTCCTCAAATTTAAGTGGGATTTCCATCAAATCCCGTAGGGACTATTCTAGACTTCCCGACCTCCCGTAGGAGGGAATTTTGGCTATCTTGTAGCCGTGTAGCTTCATAACGTCCTAGTCGAGGGAATTCTCTATTCTGTAGCTTCGTAGCTTATCGCTTTTCGTAAGCATTTTTTGAACAACTATAGCTTCATTTCAGGTGGATACCGAGAGAGAAGAGGATGAAATTAGCCGCGAAGTGGAGATTGGGGGAGCAAAAAGGCATCCGGACACGTTTAGGACGTTTTCGGTTCGGCCGAACCGGCCTGGTCGGCCTCGGCCTGCAAAGCCTGGCGAGTGCCATGCGCAGACCTACAGCCTCTGGCGCGTGCAGGTGGGCCTGCCATGCGCAGGCCCTCCTCGGCCTCGACACCTTTTTTTTTAATTTGAATTCGAATTTTGAATTTCAAATTCAAATATTCCCTCCAATTTCTACTCCTCCTCCTATAAATATGAGCTCATTTCTTCACATCTTCACACCATTCCCATCTTCTCTTTCTCTCTTTTAAGGTAGCTTGTTGTTCTACTACTCTTCTATTTTTTCCTTTTTTTTGCTTGTTGAGATGGCTTGTTAATGCTCTGCTACTTCTCCTGAGGTTGAGGGGTTTTCCTTTGGTGATGAGTCTCTTAGTACCAGTTATTATGAGGCTCAATCATCTTCTGACTATCTTTTCAGCGAGCATCCTGTATATTATGAGGCTATATCATCCTTGGTGACTGAGCCTCATCTTGAGCAACTGCGATACAAGTATGATATTCCTTTTGATGTACAATTGAGGGTTCCTAAACCTAATGATCGTATTGAGGATCATCCTCTTGGAGAAATTTCTTTTTATTCTGCTATGTTTAAATTCGGAGTTCGTCTTCCCTGCCTTTATTTTTACAAAGCTTTTTGATGTTGGTTGGGTTGGCTCCGGCTCAGCTTGTCCCAAACAGCTAGAGTTATCTCATAGGCTGTTATATACTATGGACAACATATGGCGATGGTAGTCCACTCACACCACATGTTTTTATGTCTCTCTACATTTTAAGCCATAACCCTTCTTTTGATCGCTTCTTTTATTATCTGAGTTCTTCTTGTGGTAAACTGATTAATGGACCAAGTTTGGTTCATGGATGGAAAAATAAATGGTTCTTTGTATGTGGAAATTGGTTAGCTCGTGGGCCCCAAAATTCCACCTACGCAGTTTCCATGAAGTTTGGGGATTATGGTGAGTTACTATCTTTATTCTCCCTTTCTTCTTGGAAACTGCTTATATAAACCTTTATTAACCATACTATACCTTTTCTTTTTCAGTCCCCTTCGAGTTCCGTCGTTCCAGTGCTGCTCGAGCATTTGTGAGAGTTGTGAGGAGTTTGGAAGCTCCAGCTCGTCTCGATCTTTCTCTTGTGAGGCAAGAAAATATAGTCGGAATCGAATTTGCTCCTCCCCCTCTTCCTGAAGGCAAGATTTGGACTCAGACTCTTCTTATAGAAAGCATTTGGTCTTGACAAAAGTGGTTGCCTCGACCAGGGTAGTCGGCCTCGGCCTCCCTGGTCAGACCTCAGTTCCTTTGCTTTAGCTTATGTTTCATGTGTTTTCATTAACTCATGATTTCGTTGCTTCTGTTTTTCAGATATGCTTCCACGATCTACTTCTTTGTTTGAAGCTCAAAGGCAAAATAAGAAGAATAAAGCCACGAGTGGAGTTGGGCCCTCGAGGACCGATGGCTCTAGCTCAGACGTGGGAGGTGTTTCTACCTTTGAGGCTTCAATCCTTCCTCATCAACCTTCTGGTGTCAGTACTCGCCGTACTAGAAGGGGCGTTCCTTCCTTTCCTGAGGAGGATATTCCTTCTGATCTTCCCACTTTCTCCCTTCCTGAAGATTTCTCTCTAGTAAGTGATGAGATTGACATTCTGGGATGAAGTTTTGAGCTTTGGAGGGGTGTTGGACATGACCATCCTCCAAGTTATAAAATGGAAGATCCTAGGGAGGCTTTCGTTGAAGGAGTTTGTGAGTTACGCCATGTAAGTCTTTCAGTAGTTATTTGTCTTCTTTTATCTTGCATTTGCTTCTTTATAACTGACTCCTTCATTGTTTTGTCCTTAGGCTTTTGGTCGGCTTACTATGTCTGCCATGACCATGGCTGAGAAGATCTCCTCTCTCCAACAGACCAGTGTTCCTAGGGCAGAGCTGGTTCAGGCTCAAGCTAGCTTGACTCAAGCCAATCGTCTCTTGGCTGAGGTTAGATTAAACTTGATTTTACAACGGTTGAGCTCCAATCAGTTCATACCGAATTGGATGAAGCCAAAGCCATCTGTCCAATGCAGAATATCTAGCTGAAGAGTTCAAGAAGACAGAGGAATATGTTGTGATGCAGGATGAAATCTTTGACTGCGGATTTAACTGGGCCGTCAAGTGCTTTTCCAAGCATCACAAGGACTTAAATTGTGAGATCATTCGAGAAGACTATGCTTCTTTCAAGAAAGATCCCTTTGCCTTCCCTGATTTAGTGACTCTAATGGTAGTGGAGGAGCATACATGAATGAGGGCTAAATCTTCTGTGTTTTCCCTTTATTTTCTTTTTATCTTATTGTAAGACTTTTATCAATGAGAATGTCTTTTTTGTCCATCATCCTTGTTTCTCTTTAATGAATTTTGACTTTAAAGAGGTAAACTCTGTTGAACAAAATTATATAAGTCTTACTAAACAAGATATATTGATAAAAGGGGTCCTCATACATGCATCCAAACCACAAACCATATAAAATCACTTACTTGAACATGTTGGGCCTTGGCCTTGGAGGTCGGCCTCGGCCTCGATTTTTCTTCAATTGTTGACTTTTCTACCTCATTTGGTGTAGCTTCTGCCTTTTGTTCAATTACAGAGGCATATCTCTTTAGTAGCTTTTGTCTTTTGTTTATCAGAGAGACATATCTCCTACGTAGCTTCTTTGCTTTTTGTTTCATAAAGAAGCACATCCCCTTAGTAGCCCCCTACTCAAGTAGGAGTTTCTTGGTTGAAAGTCATGCTTGAGTGACAAAATGTGTAGCTTGAAAATAGAATTTTATTGCTAATAAAATTTGAATCTTACATGAATTTGCTGAAATTAACAAAAGCAATCCTAACTAGAGAAGAAGTAAACAGAAAAAAAGCCCCCTAGTAGTCCATAGGGGTGTGGTTGGCCTCAACTTCCTTCTTGGCCTCGTCCTTGGGCTTGTCGAGGTATGCTTCTTGCTCGTTTCTTGATCTTTTGACCTCTTTGAGTGCTGTGAAGTAACACTCCCTTGAAGTTTTCTACTCCCCTTTTACTATTTCCACTCCATTCAAAGTAGGAAATTTTAGTAACTGATGATAGGTGGATGCTACTGCCTTTAGTTGATGGAGTGTTGGTCTTCCTAATATGACATTTTAAGCTGACGTGCACTCTACTACCAAGAAGTTAACAATCTTAGTAGTTGTATTTAGTCCATCCCCAAAGGTGACTGGAAGTTCGATGCTCCCTTCAGGAGTAACTCTTTCTCCCCCAAATCCAACCAAGGGAGTCAGATTCTCCTTTAGTAGCCCTCTCTCTAACCTCATTTCTTTAAAGCCAGTCAGAGAGAGAACATCAGCTGAACTTCCTCCATCTATGAGGATTCTGTGAACCTTCACATTGGCTATAGTCAGGGTAACCACCAGAGCGTCATTATGGGACTGATGGATGACCCTAGCTTCAGCCCTGTGAATTCTAAGGCTTGGTTCACGGTTTCAGAATGGGCTGAATACATACCTCGATAATCTGGGTCGTGTTTAGCCTCGCGAGTAATTGCCTTTCTTTTCTGCTGTATTCACCTCCTACATGTCCCCCAAGTATGGTTCTGATCTCACGTGGTGGTTCTTCGTTGGGTCGGCCTCGGCCATCCTCTAGTCGGCCTCGACCATCTCTGAAGTATTCTTTCAGATACTCTTCTCTGATTAGGGTTTCGATTTTGTCATGTAGCTAATAACAATCGTGAGTTGCATGACCATGATCTCGGTGAAAGAAACAATATTTGTCTTTGTCTCTTTTTTCAGCTGGAGTTCGCATCTTGTTTGAAAATTTCACCAAATTCAAGTGGCGAATTTCCATCAAGATCTTCTCAGGAGGGAGAGTTGTGAAAGTATACATTTCGAACCGTTGACCGGGGACGACCTTAGGATCTGGTTGGACTAGGCCTCTTTCCTCGACCCTCATCCTCTTCGAACTGAAAAAATTATTGTCCCGAGCTCTATCTTGCTTTGCGTGTCTGTTGCTTCTTTCACGATGAAATGTAGCTTCTTTCGATCGTATCAGCTCCTCCGCACTCATATACTTTTGAGCCCTTGTTATGAACTCAACATAGGATGTCGATTCTTTCTTGCCAATCGATCTAAGCAAGCCTTTATCTTGTAAGCCTGCAACAATGGCAATTAGGGCAGTCGTGTCTGTGAATCCTTCAACTTGCAATGCTTCCTTGTTGAAGCGAGAGACATAATCACATAAGGTCTCTTTTGGCCATTGCTTTATGGTGAGCAAGTGCATCTGAGGCTTAAGTTGATCTCGGCCTCCCAAGAACTGCGTCACAAACGCTATTGCTAGCTCTCTGAAGGAACCAATGGACTTCCTCTTTATCTTCCTATACCATGCTCTAGTTGGTCCTGTGAGGGTCGAAGAGAATGCCCTGCATTTGATTGCCTCTGAAACTCTATGAAGTTCCATCTACGATTGGTACGTGTCCAGGTCTTCAATAGGATCAGTATTGTCATCGTATGGGGTGATGGTTGGCACTTTGAACTTCTTAGGAACCTTTTGTCTCATGATCACATCAGTGAAAGGGGGATCGACTTGCTCGATGAGAGCTTCGAAATCTCACCTCTCGATTTCATGAGTTTTGAGAACGTTCCCTTAAAGGTCTCCAAACTCCTTTTAGATTTTCAAAATGTCTTCTTTCCATGGAGGATTTTGGTTTCGTGCATCATACCTCAATGTCACCTCATCGGCCTCGGCTTGTGTCTGGTCGGCCTTGGCCTCGGATTACAGCTTCTGCTTCAATTCGATCAGACTTCGCAGATCTGATGTCGCTTCAGTATATCTCGAGATCACCGCTTCAACCTTACCTGGTTGGCCTTGGCCATCTTCCTGGGAGACGACATGCACAAACAATTTTAACTTATCTACCTTGCTCGGCTGGCTTTTGACCGAGTGTTGACGTGGCTTGTTGTTTCCTCCAAGGATCAGCTTCTCGGTTGATTTTTGGGTATGAGATTTTCACTCTCCGATCCCTTCAACCACCTTCGCTTTTCCTTTTCTTGGGTCTCGTACAAGAGGTGGTTTCTCCTCGTGTTTTTCTTTCTTATGATGATATTGTTTTTCCAGTTTTTCCAGATTTTCAAAAGGTATTTATCCCAATTGTCGACCTTTTTTTTCTGCTCGGCAATCTCCTCTTCTGACCAGCCCGTGTCAGTACGAGGCTGAGGAGGAGAAACTGCTCTCGTGAGTCTCGGGTGACGATCCTTATCGGAATCGTCTCCATCTTCATTCCAGTTCTAGTTTCCCGACATTCCACTCATCTTTCTAGAGGATTGAACTCAAGCAAAGTTTTCCAAGCAAGCGTTGTTGTTCCCCACAGACGGCGCCAACTATTGTTGCCAAATTTTAGACAGTAGAAATCTCACCTGACCTCCACGCGACAACGATGATGAATTTGTATTCTTGGGGGAAGAATGCGGCCTAAAAGACAAGAAAAACCTTGACACCGGTGTGGTGTAGGCCACACAGGCTCTGATGCTTAAGTCAGTGAGGGTTTTGAGAGAATTTAGGAGTTCTAGGAGAGTGTTGTAGGTTGGAATGAACTTACCTTGCTCTCCCCTCGATGGAGAGATTAAATAGCTTACTTCCTAAGGTTTGTCGTGGGTTTCCGTATTCGAATGGGGAAAGGAAAGATCAAATTGGGCTAGATCGAGGCCACACGGGCCATGAGGGACCTAGGCAAGGCCCAAAATTCGGCCTTGCCAAACTGGTCTGCCTCGGCCGGGCCGACCACAGGCTTAGGCCAAAGCCCATGCCCGTTTCTTCTCCCTCTTGTTCTGGGCCAGTCCTCTGTTTGTTTCGGTCCGTTTTGACTTCGTATTGGGCTTCTTTCCTTGTTTGGCCCTTCGCTGCAACCCTTTAGCCAGCCCATTCTTGTTGGTCTAATTTCACCCATAACAGGACTCTTTGACTATTACATGCAGGGGCGAATCCACGTTGGTGCCAGGAGGGGCACGTGTCCCCCTGACATGATGAGTTTTATATATATTTATAGTATGTTTCACTTGATAAAACAATATGATCCCTTGGTTCGTTCGCTGATAGGGAGCATGTTGAACAACTTTTCCTTGAGGGTCTTGGGATCAAATCTCGTGCACCATGCCTTCTTCTGATTTTTAACTTTATTTTTTGATTTTGCAATACATACACCAAAAAAAACGCCACTCTCTTCATTTTTTTAATTATATATATATATATATATATATATATATATATATATATATATATATATATATATATATATATAGATATAGATATAGATATATATATATAGAATTTGCAATATATATCTATAATATTATTTTAATTTGGTTAGAATTAATTTTTTTTTTAATTTTACACATATATATACAAAAAGAAATTAATCTTTAGTAAACATTTTAGAAAAATTAAATGCATAAAAAAACTTAATTCTATTTTAAAAAATTTTATATATTTCAAATTTCATATATGTTTGGGTAGATAATTCTATAATAGTTTATTATATTTTTGCAATTAATATTACATATTAGTACATTTAAAATTATATTTATATGAAAGTTAAATTACACGTTTAGTCTCTGAATTTTAAAATTTGTATCTAATATATCTTAAACTTTTTAATTTTGTGTCTAATAAGTCATTGAACTTTAAAAATATCTAATAGATTCATAAAATTTCAATTTTGTTTCTAATAGGTTTTAGATTTCAAAATTTTTTATAATTAATTGATCTATTAGACATTAAATTTAATTTTGTATCTAATTGAATCTTAAACTTTCAATTTTGTGAGGAATAAATATATTTAAAAGACTTATTGGATACAAAATTGAAACTTTAGAGATCTATAGACACAAAATTGAAAATTCAAGAACCTGTTAGATATTTTTTTTAAGTTCATGGATCATTTATTCACAAATTTAAAAGTTCAATGATTGAACTTGTAAAACCTAATATGAACTTGTGCCCTCTATGGCATAAATGATTACATAGGATGGGAAAATACGATTTTACCCTTTATTGTTCAAAATTTTATCCCCTTCCCTCTAAATCCTATCATACTCTTTCGGTCTAAAATTCAAAATCTTAGGTGCAAAAAACTGTCAACAAAGTTTTGACCTAAGATTATGGCGTCGTATTTTTAAAAAATTTGTTTAAAATTTTTAGTTGTGAATGAGTTGGAAAATTTTTGGCGTAGAATTGAAGATTTAAAATTAGAAGGAAAAAAAAAAAGCTTGAATCCCGACTGAAATGGCAAAACTTTTGACCAATTCTGACAAAAATTAAGGCCCCGTTTGATAACCATTTGAGTTTTTGTTTTTAGTTTTTGAAAATTAAGCTTGTTTTCTCTCAATTTCTCTACAATGGTTTTCATCTCCCTTAAGGAAGCATTTGAATTCTTAGCCAAATTCTAAAAACAAAAATAAGTTTTTGGAAACTACTTTTTTTTAGTTTTCAAAACATGGCTTGGTTTTTGAAAACATAGGCAAAAAGGAGATAACAAAACAAGTAAATCCATAGATGAGAGTAGCATTTACAAGCTTAATTTTCAAAAACCAAAAATCAAAAACCAAATGGTTATCCAACGGGGCCTAAGTAATTTCGTTCGAAATTGTTCGTGCTTCATTGTTTTTTTTTTTCTTTAATTTTTTTTATTTTGTACAAATTATTATTATTTTCTTAAGTTTTAGTAGGTTTTTTTTAGAGATTTATTAGTTTTCCTTCATTCATAAAGAAAAAAATATATATTACTTATAAGATTTATATAACAAATCTCATAAAAAAATTTAAATCTATTTGAATGAGGGGATGGTATGTTTTCTTTATAAATTAGTTGTAAGATTTATTAGTTGTTTTAATGTATAAAGCAAACATACATTATTTTAAAGATTTTTTTTAACAAATCTTATTTATGATGACTTAGTTAAGATCAAGTGAAAATTAAGGCCCCGTTTGGTTTGTGATCTGAAAATATTTTTCGAAAACAAAGAATTCAGTTGAAAACAAAAACGAATGTCTTATTTTCATTATATCTGAAAACACGTTTGGTTTCAATTTAAAAACTTTAAATTTGAATTCAAAATTTGAAAACTGTGTTTGGTTGAAATTTGAAAATGTAGGAAAAGATTAATATGTATTTCATAGAATCAATTCTTTAAGAAAAAACTAATATAATTATTTTTTACTATAGCGAACTTGAACTTATTGTTGCCGAAAAGGAAAAGGAAGTTTGTGGAGATAGCAAAGATAGCAGAAGGAGAGATGGTTCAAAAGATTTTTGGTTTCTTGAAATACAAGCGGTAAAATTTATAAAATGAATAAAACTTTTCCAACCAGAAAAAAGGAAAATAAATTCTTTCTAGTAAGAAAGAGAAAAAAAACCATTTATCGAAAATGATTAATGTTTATACAACGTCGTGCTAGTTAAATCAATAGTATAATCATCTATAAATATTTTCAATAACTTTGGTATGTTGATCTTTATTTTTTGCGGTTTTTGTAATAAAAAATTATTCATAAAAATTTAATGATAGATCCACTTTGTAGATAGAGGTACGCTTATGAGTTTTGAAGAAAAAAGATAAATTGTAATATTCAATTTTGTTGTTTTGATGAAAACCGTGTTTTTTGAGGAGTGTATCCGTTGTTTTCATAATTTTAAAAAACAAAGAAAACAACAATTTGTCATTTCCGAAAATAGGCAATTTTCATAGTTGCTTTTGAAAACCGTTTTTGAAAATAATTGTATCAAACGTATTTTCATCGTTTTTCTTGTATTTTTTGTTTTCGAAAACATGAAAATGAAAGCGGATCACGAACCAAACGGCTCTGATTACTGACCAAGCTGATATACGAGCCGATTTAGAGCGTGCAGAGATAGCGGTGTTAGTGGGAAAAGCTACAGCACAGTTAGCCCAGTTGACAGTTCAGCCAACCCTGAGGCAATGCATTATAGATTCTCAACGGGGGGATCCCAGTCTAGTGGGCATGTTTCGTCAAGTGGAAACACACCAGGCGAGTGAGTTTTCTCTATCTTCTGATGGTGGCCTCTTGTGTCGGGGACGTTTGTGTGTGCCAGAGATTGATGAACTTAAGAATGAGATTTTGACTGAGGCGCACTGTTCTCCATTTTCGATGCATCCAAGTAGTATAAAGATGTATCAAGATCCGAAACAGTTTTACTGGTGGCGTGGAATGAAGAGGGACGTGGCAGACTATGTTAACAGGTGTTTAGTTTGTCAGCAAGTGAAGGCACCAAGACAGAAGCCAGCAGGCTTGTTACAACCGTTAAGTGTGCCACAGTGGAAGTGGGATGAAATCTCTATGGACTTCGTGGCAGGGCTACCCAGGACAGTTAAAGGCTACACGGTGATTTGGGTTATTGTGGATAGACTTACTAAGTCAGCGCACTTTCTTCCAGGAAAACCTACTTACTCCGCAGAGAAGTGGGCACAATTGTACATGGAGAAGGTAGGCAAATTGCACGGGGTTCCTGCGAGGATTGTTTCGGACAGGGATTCCCGTTTTACATCTAACTTCTAGAGGAGTTTGCAGAAGGCCTTGGGTACTCAGTTGGATTTCAGCACGTCTTTTCATCCCCAGACAGATGGTCAGACAGAATGGTTAAACCAGATATTAGAGGAAATGCTACGGGCCTATGCGTTGGACTTTGCAGGTAGCTGGGATACCCACTTGCATTTGATGGAGTTCGCCTACAATTATAGTTACCAAGCAACCATCGGCATGGCACCATTTGAAGCGTTGTACGGTAAAAGATGCCGGTCTCCTATTTACTAGGACGAAGTTGGTGAACGTCAGTTGTTGGGACCCGAGTTGGTCCAAGCTACAAACGATGCAATTAAAAAGATCAGAGCAAGGATGCAAACTGCACAGAGTAGACAGAAAAAGCTATGCTGACTCGAGGCGAAGGGATTTACAGTTTGAAGTGGGTGACCATGTGTTCTTGAAGGTGGCTCCTATGAAGGGAGTTCTGAGGTTCGGTCGGAAAGGAAAGTTAAGTCCGCATTTTATAGGGCCGTTTGAAATTCTGGAGCGGATTGGCCTTGTAGCTTATAGGTTGGCTTTGCAGCCATCACTTTCTGCAGTACACAGTGTGTTTCATGTGTCCACGTTGAGGAAATACATGTCGGACCCATCACATGTGATTGACTTTGAGCCCTTGCAGTTGAACGAGAACTTGAGCTATGAAGAAAGGCCTGTGCAAATTCTTGCGAGAGATTAGAAGACTCTTCGTAATCGGGAGATCAATCTTGCTAAGGTGCTATGCCAAAACCACCAGTCTGAGGAGGCTACTTGAGAGTGAGAGGATGAGATGTGGGCTAGATACCCTGAGGTTTTTCAAGGCTAGAAACTTTCGAGGACGAAAGTTTTTAAGGAGGGCAGATTGTAACGACCGACACCTTCAGGTATTAATTAAAATTTTAATTTTGGGATTTAACGTAATTGTGGGACCAATTTCATGTTTGTATGGTGTATTGAAGTTAAATTTAGAGGGTTGCATAATTGTGAAATTAGAGAATTTGAAGGAGAAAGAAATTAATTGGTTTGGGGGCTTTGTTAATTAGGTGACTTTGACCCAAGCCCAAGCCCAATTATCCCTCTCTATTATTTTATACTGCACACAGCCCTAGGTTCAAGCCAAGCCTTCAAGCCAACTCCCAAGCCAAGTCGTCATCTTCTCCAACTTCTTCTTCTTCCTCCCTTGCGTTCGACAGCTCCTTTGGAGCAAAATTTTTTTTTTCTTTAGATATGCACTGTTGAACGAGATCCGCCGCCGCCGTGACCTCAGATCGGACCTCCTCACCAACCGCTGTGCAAATCGGGCCAAGTTTCTGCAGATCCGCGAACCACAAGCACCCGACCGACCCTCGGATCCGCAAACCATAGCCGATCTGCTGCAGACCCCGACCGCTGCTCGAATCCGCGAACCACTTGGGAGCCGCCCCACCTCGCCGACCACCGCCCAGACCTCCGAACGCCGCCGCGACTCAATCCCGAGTGTCGCCACTACTGTAGCGGGATTGCTCTATTTTTGGACTAATTTTCTGGCGATTTTCGACACTGTACAGCCCCGATTCGGCTCCGTTTTCACGTGGGTAAGCTTATTCTCGTTGTATTCTTATGGTTTTCGAATGGTAGATTTAGTTTTGGGTACTGTTTTAGTAATTTGGAGGTTGACCCATTGATTTGGGCTCTATTTTGGAATAGCAATTGTAGGTGGAGGTTGGTTTGACAAAATCGAATCAAACCATCATTTAATCGGCAAAGCTCGGTTCTGTTTTGGAGAAGAATAGAGGTAAAATTCCCATTCTAAATCAAGCAAATCCTTGAGTATATGCTAGGCTTCAATTCTAAGATTTGGGTTGTTCGGCTTTTTTCTAAGTGTCATAGGGAGTTTTAGGTGAATTAAATATAGTTTGGTGGGAGAAACTTTGGATTTAATTGTGGATTTTAGGAATTTTTTCTAACCTTAAGGATGTTTTGAATTAGGCTCCAAATCGTTTGACTGAGGTTCAAGGCGGTGGAATTTTGGTGAGCATTTGGGTGATTTGGACTCTTGAGCTTAGCAAAGGTAAGAGACTTTATGCCGGTATGCTTAAATGCAAGTTAGGAATTGAATTGAAAAAAAAAAAAATTTGAAATGAAAAGCTTTTATAAATATTTTATTATGGATTTTTGATGAATTTTAAAATGCTTGTTATATATAAAAATGGATTTTCACTTGTTGATTGCCAAATATTCTTGTGTATATCATGCATGAGTTATGGTTTATGATTGATGAGAATGTTGCTTTGCGTTGCACCATGGGATGAAAATTTAAAATGCTTTGGGACCTCATGCATACATGTGAATTTTCATGATAAAATGATTTCGAAGGCTGTGGCAATTACCCCCTAAATTAAAGATGTATATCTAAATGAAAAGGAACCTGAAAATGTTAAATGGAAAGGAACCTGAAAAGGTTAAATTGAAAAGGAACCTGAAAAGGTTAAATGGAAAGGAAATGTTAGGTTGGGCTAATTGTCCACATTAAGCCGAAGAGAAAAGTTAAAAGAGAAACGTTTCCACTATGAAATGTTTTAGATCCCACTAGAGGAAAAAGTTTTAAAAATCACTTTGTATATGTTTGCATATCCCGACCCCGGTAGTAAGGTCACTTATTGAGTATTTTTAATACTCACCCTTTTCAAAAATGTTTTTCTTTTCAGGTAAAGGCAAGGGCATCCTAGGCGAATGATAAGATAGTTGCTGCAAGAGGCCATGGGTGACCTATAGAAGTTTTCCTTCCGCAATTCCTTCATTTTTAGCATTTTTAGAATATCTTTTTAGTAGACGTGTTATGAAAATTAACTCAATTGTTAAATGTTTTTAATCTATGCTTATGCTTTGAATCAAATTTAAATGGATCCCGAGGCAAAAGTTTTTGATTGTTTAACAATAGTTTATTCCTTCTTGAATGGTTATCCAAGTTTTCTTTTACTTCATTAGCATGCATGTAGTAACGTCCCTAGGAAGCCTATAGGAAAAGTTGGGTCGTTACAACATCTCAATGCTATTAGGAAACAACCTATACAAAATTTTAAATATAACAATTATATTCAAAAATTAGTTAAGATGCATGATTATGCTTAACCTATGGTGGGATTTTAATCTAAATGACATGCTTTATGCAATAATTAATTTAAAACATACATCACAAGAATAATCAAATTAAATCAAAACAAAATTGACCGGCATATTTGGCATATCCTAAGAAATTGAAAACCATTTAAATAACAATAATTTAAATCCAAAACATATCTTGGTCTTCAAAATCTCTTTCCTTTGTTGGACCATCCAAATTTAGAGTTTAGAAACCCAAAATTTATCTTCTAAACTCTAGCCACCAAATTGAAAACTGCTGTCCGAAGTGAAGGAATGACCGCAGGGTTCAATTCTCTCTCCATCTGCTTCTTCGTCCACATCTTTGTTTTGTTAACATAAAATTACAACAAAATCTAACCCTTATGGGTTTTACACTTGATCTAATCAAAGAAAAAAAAATCTAATACCAAAAAGCCTAAACAGTCAATTTGCAAACCACATATCACATACATGAACAAAGTTCAAATACCCACCATACAAACTTTTAATTCTAAATAAAAAATCAAAGTAGGCTCGGATACCAATTGAAGATAATAATCGAATTAAACCTACAGCGGAAGCGTTGGAATCGACTTTGATTTTATTTTAGAATTAAACAATAAATAATTTTAGGCTAAGCAAGACATACCTTTGAGATAATATGGAGATATTTTTGTCGGGTCTTTATCTTATCAACTAATTCTTCCTGGCTATGACTCGAACACAGGACTAAGGCTTGTGGGAGTCTCTTGAAAGATAATCCACAAGAGATTGGAGATGAAGAGGTTTAGAGAGAGTTCTCTAATTTTTTATTGAGAAGATGTGTCTCTCATGGCTCAACCCAAGCGTCCTATTTATAGAGACCTATGGAAAATTTTTGTTATAAGTAAAATATTATATTTTAATAACTAATATATTAAAATATATATTATACTTATTTTTTGTTATAAGTAAAATATTATATTTTAATAACTAATGAGATTCAAATAATTAAAATATATACTTATTTGAATCTCATTTAAATCTCCTATAATATATATTTAACTTATTTGAATCTCATTCAAATCTTAAATATATATATATATATATATATATATATATATATATATATATATATATATATATATATATATATGTATGTATGTATCTAATATACATTAATCATTTTAATATTTAATGTATCAAATACATGTATTTTCCTCTTTTATATTTAATATGTCTAATATATTAAATATTAATTTGAACATCTCAAATTTTCATTCAACTAAACTGATCATTTAGTGTTACTATGAGCTAGCAAGGGAACCTTATGGACCTACAGATTATAAGCTCCAATGATACAAAATTAATTAATTAAAATCTTTAATTAATCAATTTTCATTCATGATCTCTAGGGTCACTCCACTATAGATCTAAAGTTGCACTCTTATGCACTGTAGGACAAGTTGTGTCCATAGATATAATCACTACATGCAAGTCAATCCTTCATGAGTTTTTCATAATTACAGCTGGATCAAAAGTCTGTTTTATCTCTGTAATTACATCTTGCATTTTAAGTACCACTAATCCTCTAATGAACAATTTGTTTATGATACAACCATAAACTAAATCCCTCTCGGGATAGTGAGAGGGTGGGGCCCCATTGTTCAAGTCCCAAAATCAGCACTTAAGGGAACTACTCATCTACTTACCCTATATAGAAAGGAGTGAATTCCATCTTGTGAGATTATGTTCCCAGCTCCCTATTTGGTCAAGTCTCCAAAATGGTAGACTTATTGAATCGGCTACAAAAGCCACTCTCACCCATGCAAATCAAAGAACAAGCCCTCACAGGCAGAAGTTCATAACTCACACAGGATTAAGATCGAGTCACATATGATCAACCTGATGAAATATTAATCTTCTCAATTAATGGATTTATAAAGAGAGATTAAATATTTCATGGTCCAGTCTTATACAAACTGATTGTATAAGATACTCCCACTCACATGTCTCCACGTGAACGATTTGAATCAAATCATTTGTAACTATTACAAAGTGGGTCGTATCAATAGTGTTACCAGGATAAGGCACCCAACCTTATTCATATACTATGACCCTTTAGGTTATTTATTGAACATGATCATCATGTATGTCAACCACATGCTATTCAAGATTACACTAATAACCTTGAATTTTTCATATAATGGATAATATTATATTATAAATAAAATAATCAAAATTATTATTAATTATTAAATAAATCATTAATTACGAGGCTTTAGGGCATAAATCCCAACATACTCACTGGTTGATTTAGCCTCCATGCTATCAAAAATCCAATTAGCATCACTAAATCCTCCAGTACATGTGGATCCCTCGTATAATGCAATCTATAGTCAATAGTGTACTTCAAGTACCTTAGAACTCTGACTAAACCATTCCAATGATCATGCCAAGGATTGCTGGTGTATCTTGCTAACCATCTTACTTAATAAGCAATATCAAGTCTTATACAGTTCTTTATGTACATTAAGCTACCAACAACTCTAGAGTATTTTAGAGAAGACACACATTCATCATTGTTCTTCTTTAACTTACAATTTGGATCAATCGAGTAACAACTGGTTTCAAATTGATCAAATTTTCTCAACACTTTCTCTAGAGAAAGTACGTATCCACTTGAATTTCTTGTTCTATGGATTCCAAGTATAACATCAACAAGACCAAGGTCTTTCATATCAAAGTTGGATTTCAACATCTTTTTAGTTGAATCAATGACATTTCTATTTGTGCCCATTGTCAACATATCATCCACATACAAGCAAATAATGACACAATCTTGATCTATGGTTTTAACATAGACACATTTATCATACTCATTTATCTTGAATCCATTTGATAGCATAGTGTGATCAAACTTTTCATGCCATTGTTTGGGTGCTTGTTTCAGATTATGTTCCCAGCTTCCTATTTGGTCAAGTCCCAAAAATGGTAAGCTTATTGAATCAGCTACAAAAACCACTCACACCCATGCAAATCAAAGGACAAGCCCTCACGATTAAGATCAAGTCGCATATGGTCATCCCGATGAAATATTAATCTTCTCAATTAACGGATTTATAAAGAGAGATTAAATATTTCGTGTGTTGGGATTTATGCCCTAAAGCCTCGTAATTAATAATTTATAATAATTTTGATTATTTTATTTGCAATACAATATTATCCATTATATGAAAAAACTAAAGTTATTAGTGTAATCTTGAACAGTATGTGGTTGACATACGGGAGGATCATGTTCAAGAAATTACCTAAAGGGTTATAGTATATAGATAAGGTTGAGTGTCTTATCCTGGTAACACTATTGATACGGCCCACTTTGTAATAGTTACAAATGATTTGATTCAAATCGTTCATGTGGAGACATGTAAGTGGGGGTATCCTATATAATGAGTTTGTATAAGACTGGACCACGAAATATTTAATATCTCTTTATAAATCCGTTAATTGAGAAGATTAATATTTCATCAGGATGATCATATGTGACTCGATCTTAATCCTGAGTGAGTTATGAACTCATGCTTGCGAGGACTTGTCCTTTGATTTGCATGGGTGAGAGTGGCTTTTGTTGCTGATTCAATAAACCTACCATTTTGGGGACTTGACCAAATAGGGAGCTGGGAACATAATCTAACAAGATGGAATTCATTCATTCCCTTATAGGGTAAGTAGATGAGTAGTTCCTTTAGGTGCTGATTTCGAGACTTGAACAATGGGGCCCCACCCTCTCACTGGCTTGTGAGGGACTTAGTTTATGGTTGGATCATAAACAAATTGTTCATTAGAGGATCAGTGGTACGTTAGGTGCAAGATGTAATTACAGGGGTAAAACGAACTTTTGACCTAGCTGTAATTACGAAGACCTCGTGAATGATCGACTTGAATGTAGTGATTATATCATTGGACACAACTTGTCCTACAGTGCATAAGAGTGCAACTTTAGGTCTATAGTGGAGTAACCCTAGAATTAATGAATAAAAATTGATTAATTAAAGAGTTTAATTAAATAATTTTTTATCTATGGAGCTTATAATCTGTAGGTCCATAAGGTCCCCATGCTAGCTCATAGTAACACTAAAAGATCACGTTAGTTGAAAGAAAATTTTGAAATGTTCAAAATAATATTTAATTTGAAGTGTTCAAATTAATATTTAATATATTAGATATATTAAATATAAAAGAGAAAAATATATTTATTGTATTTGATACATTAAATATTAAAATAATTAATGTATATTAGATACATTAAAGAAAATATATTTATTAAATTTGAATTGGATTTAAATTAGGAAATAGATGTCGTCGGAGAATTTTAAAAGATTTGAATAAGATTCAAATTGGTAAGATAAATATATCTTAATATATTAGATATTAAAATATATTATTTAATTATCGTCCTTAGACCACTATAAATAGGACCCTAGGGGTGAGTCATTGGGCATTCTTCATAGAATACACATCCCCTCAATATAGAATTAGAGAATTCTCTCTAGACTTTTTCCTCTCCAATCCCGTGAGGATTTTCTTTCAAGAGGCTCCCACAAGCCATGATCTTGTGTTAGAGTCATAGCTAGGAAGACTTTGTGGAGGAGATAAAGACCTGCCAGAATATTCTCCATATTTATCCAAGTATGTTTGCTTAACCTTAATTTTTAGTTTAATTTTAAATAAAATCAAAGACGATCCAATGCTTCCGCTATAGAGTGAAACGTTCATTCCTTCAATTGGTATAAGAGTCTTCTTTGATTTTTATTTAGAATTAAAGTTTTGTGATGGTGGGTATTTTACTTTTTCATATATGTGATATATGTGATTTGCAAATTGACTGTTTAGGTGTATTTGGTTGCATTAAATTTATTGCTTTCATTAGATCAATTGTGAAACCCATAAGGGTTAGAGTTTTTGTAATTTATTTATTTTCTCTTCAATTATATTGTTGAGAGTGTCTTCAATTTTTGTCAATGTTGATGAAAGAAATTCCATTAGATGAAAATTCGAAGTAAGAGACCCGAGTAGTAGACCCATATCCATTTGATACATGCGTCAATTGTTGTCTTCATATGGAATGATGTATAATGAATTTCAATTGAAACTTGTTGAAACGTGGGTTTGGGTTAAAGAGAATATTATAATATATATATACATACATGAAGCTACGCCTGGAACACACGAAAAATACATTGATTAAGTAATTTTCAAATGAAAACACATGACCTGGTGGATTATTCAATCGACGGTCAGATATATCTGTCAGCGACTAACTCAACGAATGGAGAGATTTACGCCACCGGTTGGTTTAGCGTTCACGGTGAATTTAATTTTATTTAGTGGCAAGAACTTATTCAACTTCAATTTATTCTTTCAACTGAAGCTCCATGGTTCAACGTTCTCCGGCGGGCTATGAATTTGATTCATCGGCAGTTGATTTTTCTTTTTTTCTTTTTTTTTTAGTTTACATGCGGCAGCTAGTCAGTTAACAGTAGGGTTTTTGTAACCCTAATTTTTAAGACCAAGTTATGTCTTAGATTTAAATATTTGTAATGTAAATTATTTTTAATTTCTTAAGATATGCCAAATATACCGGTCAATTTTGCTAGTTTTAATTTAATCATGCATGAGATGTATGCTTTAAATTGTTTAATTGTTGCATAAAGCATGCCATTTAGATTAAAATCCCACCATAGGTTAAGCATGATCATGCATCTTAATTATTTTTTAAATATAATTCTTATATTTAGAAAATTTAGAAAATTTGATTATGATGTTTTCTAATAGAATTGAGATGTTTTTCCTAATAAGTTTATATTTTCCATATCTTTGAAGATAATTATTATATTTGGAAAATTAAATTAGGATATTTCCTTTAATTAAAGATATTCTTGATTCTTGTTTTAAATAGTTTAAATTTTGAATTTAATCTATCTTTATAGGTTTCTAATGGGATTAGAAATTAGGATAATCTTTTATTTTAAAAGGGTTTAAAATGGTAGAATTTCAAGATTATCCACAAAGTGAATTAATTTTTAATAGGAATAAAAAAAATTGCTTAAATTCACTTAGGTTCATTAATCTAGTAATTAATAGTTAATTAAAGATTAATGAATTTTGAAATAAAAATTGACTATGAGGGAACTCTGTATATGGAAGGTTCTATCTAGACTGGGGTATTTAAGCTGACCGAAAGGGAACACCTCTAACTGGGAACTGACTTGGGAGTTGAATTAGTCAAATTTTATTTCATTAACATAATGTAATTAGTTTTTAAATAGTTTAACAACTTAGTAATTCACATTAAAATCAATCTAACAACATAAGGCTTATAAAAGGTAAATTGAGGAACTTAGATAAATGAGATTAGCCTAATTTGTCTAAGTAAGAGAAACCCTATTTCAAAATACTAAGTGGGAGAAGGAAATGTGTCAACATATCCTACGGTCTCCATCATTGGTTCACATCGTGAGATTCATGCGGGGCCTCGTGGCAGCTTTTGGACCGTCCCCCTACGGAAGGTGTTTGCATGGGTCAATATCAGAGTGAACTCCTGAAAAGGATATGATTGTAGTTTTGTTTCCAATACTTGACCTACTCTACGACGGCATTTGTTGGGATAAACTTACGGGATCTAAAATGATGGGTCACACTTACAAAGGGCTTATTAAGGTTGTTAATGATGTCCTTGACCAAACTAATGGTAACTAAATATTATAGGAATAAGAGTTATTCTGGTATAATACTTGGTTGAGATTGTATCAGTTTAGTGAAAGAATACTTGACCTACCCTACGATGGCACTTGTTCTAACTCACTAAAGTACCATAGCATTAGAAATGATTTATAGGGTTCATTTTTCAAATTCTTTGATTTCTATGCTAATATTGAATGGATAATTGTTTGCATTATATATTATATATTTCAATATTATGTCAGTTTCTCTCATAATTTTTAATTTTATTACTGATAAGTCAAAATTGAGAAAATTTTATTACTTGGAAAAGTAACTTAACACTATAATGGTAGTGTAAAATTTTGAATTTTTCTTTATTGAGAAATGTTTTCGAAACCTGTTGCCAATGCTAATTGAATTGTTCGAAAAGCACATGATTAATAAATCAAAAGTAAACGAGATAGCTTGTACGTATCTCCTAGTTTACATGTTAGATGTCAAGCTTAGAAGATTAAAAAAATGACAACAACATATGAGATGTTGAAGTCAATAAAAGCTAAATTTAGATAATTGTCTAAATGATCTCAAATTTAACTATTACAAAAATCCAAGAAAAGAAACCAAATGACTGAAGCTATATATAAGAAAATAGTTCCTAAATTAGTTAGGACAGTCATAATGAGAGGAAATTTTGAAATACCTCTATGGAAAGAAAAATATAAATGAAAGTAAATTTGATTTACTAAATTTTTTGGTGGAATATAAATAACGCCACCTAAATAGTCGATATAAGATCTACTATCAAAATTTATTCTTCATTACATTTAATATGTAATTCTTGGAAAATACTTAACATGTAGAATAGTTTCTACAGGTTGGCACCAGGAAGCACATCTTAGTTAGTGTAGTGGAAGACATTAAGATGTCATTAAGTAAAGATTGTTACTTAATGCTGAATATGGTGTTTTTAGTAACCATAAGAGAAATTAAAAATCTCGAACTTTATTACAAAAATGTTCATATAGTATGAATTACTTTGAAGTATGAAAGTTTATATTTTCAAAATTGTTTGAAAATACATACAGTTAAAAATAAGAACAATTTGTATATGTTAAAATGTTGACATATACTATACTACAAAATAATGAGATATTCAGGATAATAGAATCCAGAATAGAAAGACATTGTTTTCTCCTAAAAGATGATACTTGAATTTGGCATTGAAGATTAATTAACATCAACTTGAATAGGTCTAGTAAGAGGTAATTCTCTAAAAGTTAGTCAATTATTTTACCTGTCTATAGATCTTGTCTTTCATGCAAAATAATCATTGGGTCTTTATTAGATAAGGCTTAGGCCAAAGAATACTTTAGGCTTACACATTCTGACCCAAGTGGTCTAGTGAATGTAAAAGCCAAATAACATCATGAATATTTCATCACTCTAGTTGATGATCATTCAAGGTACAAGTATCTTTACTTAATACAACATAAGTCTAAATTTTTGAAAAGTTCAAGAAAATTAAGGCTAAAGTTGAAAATCGATTAGGTAAGTCTATCGAGACATTATGATCAGATCATAGTGGAAAGTACAAGAACCTTACGTACTAAGATTAGTTGATAGAAAGTGGGATTGTATCCTAACTCTTAATACCAAGTACAATTGTGTGAAATTATGCTGCAAGAGGAGAAACAAGACCTTGTTAGACATGGTCACATCAATAATGAGTTACACACCATTATCAAATTCTTGTTAGGACAAGCAATAGAGATTGCATAGTGAACATTATTCTCTCCAAAAGTGTCTACGAGACAATTTTGGAATTATAGAAGAGCAGTAAATTTAGTTTACAACACTTCACTATTTAGGATTATTAAGCATATGTGCTGAAACAAATCCAAAGAGGCTGTAGATGTTCAAAGATAAGCCTAAGTGTAAGCGACCCCTAAGGAGTACAAAATGGTCTTTTATCTAATCCTAAAACGAATAAAGTATTTGTATGACAAATATCATTTTTATAAGGAATGCCAAATAAAAGACTACAAACCTTTAATAAGGTGAGATAGTGTTAATACATTGGTTCCAAGTGAACCACTAAATAGTTAACAACAGTTGTTAACAATTTAATTACATTTGAAAGTCAAATGGATCCTAGTCATGAATTGGATATGTCTCATCGTAGTGGGGGAGTTATATGATGACTCAACCTTTACAAGGACTTAATTGAAGCCCAAATTGTCATGTTAGATGACAAAGTTGAAAGTTTATTGCCCGCAATGTGAGACTAATGGCAAAGGGTCAAACTTAATAGGAGAAAGTAGACTGCGAGTTAATTTTCTCACTTGTTGCCATACTGAAGTCTGTAGGCATTATTTAATTCATTGTTGCATATGTGATATAAAAAATGAATGTTTAAAATTCTATTATGAAAAGAAATCATAGATAATGCATCTACACAAATCAATCAGAAATATTTATTTTCAAAGATCAAAAGCAAAAGGTTTGCGAAATAGTAAATGTTCATTTATGAAATGAAATTTACCATTAGATCTGTGAATATAAGGTTTGATAAAAGTATCAAAACCTATGACTTTGGATAAATATCAATGAAGGTTGTATAGACAATAAAATCATTAATTGCCTAGTGGATTTTTCTCATGTTTTATGTTGATGATATTTTACTCATTATGAATGATGTAAGATGTCTATCTAACATAAAAATTTGACTAAGTAATCAATTCCAAATGAGTGAATTGGAATGACTCGGTATATTTTACATGTCCAAAATGGAGATTTTAAGGAAAAAATGTTAACTTTGTCTCAAACATCTTATATTGAAAAAAAAAATTGTCAAATATTTGATATTTATGTCTAAGGAAGTTTATCCTACGACACCTCAAATGTTGAGAGTATATGATATGCATAAATGAGACTGAACATTTAATATACAATTGGTTAGCATATATCAGTTAAACGAATGGTATGACCATTAGTAAAAAATTAAAAACTTTCTCAAATTATCTATGGATGATGATAAATTTTTGTGTATGGAGTTAAAGATTTGATCTTTACAAGATACACTGGTTCTTACAAAAATTTAGGAAATCTATGTAAAGATAAATTTTACCCTAGGTGGTGGAGTATGGTATACAAGTTAAATTGTTTTGCTTGTGAAGCAACAAAAGGGCTTGTATGACTCAAATAGTTCTTTGAAGATCTGAAAGGTGTTTCATATATAATTTAGTCTATCCTCTTTATTATGATAATAGTAGTGAAAAGACTAATATTAAGAAAATTAAAAAACATCAATGTATAGGGAATCATATCGAGAGAGAGAAAGCATCATGGTAATGACCAAGATGACTTTTAATGAGAGTCCTTTGGATCTATATAAAGAGACTCTCATGGCTAAAGTGTTTGAGGGTTACCTATAATGTCTAGGATTGCGAGACATGTCTCATCTTTGCTAGGGCAAGTGGGAGAACATGTTGGGTATAGAGTATGCCCTAGGATACATGTCTTGCCAGCTTTAGTGCAAATGGGAGATTTTGGGATTTATGCCCTAAAGGCTCGTAATTAATAATTTATAATTATTTTAATTATTTTATTTGCAATACAATATTATACATTATATGAAAAATCCAAGGTTATTAGTGTAATCTTGAACAGTATATGGTTGACATACGGGAGGATCATGTTCAAGAAATAACCTAAAAGGTCATAGTATATGGATAAGGTTGGGTGCCTTATCCTAGTAACACTATTGATACGACGCACTTTGTAATAGTTACAAATGATTTGATCCAAATCATTCATGTGGAGACATGTGAGTGGGGGTATCTTATACAATGAGTTTGTATAAGAATGGGCCACGAAATATTCAATATCGCTTTATAAATTTGTTAATTGAGAAGATTAATATTTCATCAGGATGATCATATGTGACTCTATTTTCATCCTGAGTGAGTTATGAACTCCTGCCTGTGAGAGCTTGTCATTTGATTTGCATGGGTGAGAGTGGCTTTTGTTGCCGATTCAATAAGCCTACCATTTTGGGGACTTAACCAAATAGGGAGCTGGGAACATAATCTCACAAGATGGAATTCATTCATTCCCTTATAGGGTAAGTAGATGAGTAGTTCCCTTAAATGCTGACTTCGGGACTTGAACAATGGGGCCCCACCCTCTCACTGGCCTGAGAGGGACTTAGTTTATGGTTGGATCATAAACAAATTGTTCATTAGAGGATCAGTGGTACTTAAGGTGCAAGATGTAATTACATGGGTAAAACAAACTTTTGACCCAGCTTTAATTACGAACAACTCGTGAAGGATCAACTTGCATGTAATGATTATATCAATGGACACAACTTGTCCTACAGTGCATAAAAGTGCAACTTTAGGTCTATAGTGGAGTGAACCAAGAGTTAATGAATGAAAATTGATTAATTAAAGAGTTTAATTAATTAATTTTGTATCATTGGAGCTTATAATCTGTAAGTCCATAAGGTCCCCTTGCTAGCTCATAGTAACACTAAAAGATCAATTTAGTTGAAAGAAAAATTTGAAATGTTCAAATTAATATTTAATTTGAAATGTTCAAATTAATATTTAATTTGTAGTGTTCAAATTAATATTTAATATATTAGATATATTAAATATAAAAGAGGAAAATATATTTATTGTATTTGATACATTAAATATTAAAATAATTAATGTATATTAGATACATTAAAGAAAAGATATTTATTAAATTTGAATTAGATTCAAATTAGGAAATAGATGTTGTAGGAGAATTTTTAAAGGTTTGAATAAGATTCAAATTGGTAAGATAAATATAGTTTAATATATTTGATATTAAAATATATTATTTAATTATCTTCCCTAGACACTATAAATAAGACCCTAGGGGTGAGTCATTGGGCATTCTTCATAGAACACACATCTCTTCAATAGAGAATTAGAAAATTCTCTCTAGACTTTTTCCTCTCCAATCCCTTGAGGATTTTCTTTCAAGAGGCTCCCACAAGCCTTAATCTTGTGTTAGAGTCATAGCTAGAAAGACTTTGTGAAGGAGATAAAGACCCGCCAAAATATTCTCCATATTTATCCAAGTAAGTTTGCTTAACCTTAATTTTTAGTTTAATTTGAAATAAAATCAAGGACGAGATAATGCTTTCGTTGTGGAGTGAAACGTTCATTCCTTCACGCTCTACCCCATTCGACCTCAAAAAACGAAAAATCGTCATGGAAGATAGAGCACTTATGTGCGAGAAGGGCTTCACAAACAAAACAGACCCCATCCTAGAGTTCATTATAGATATTATTTGCAGGTTGGGATGGGAGAGGTTTTGTGAATAGCCCATAAAGTCGCTGCACAACTAGTTCGAGAGTTTTATGCCCACCTGGGGGATGAAACTAGGAACGAACTCGAACTTAGAGGGAAGGCAGTTCGATTCTCCGCACTAGACATCAACAGGGTATACATGCTCCTTTCTTTAAGGAATCCTGCATGTAACAAAGCAATGGACAATCTGACTGAGGAGCAGCTACAAGAGGCCCTAGAGTTCGTTGCACACAAGGGAAAATAATGGAGAGTCTCGCCACAAGGAGTAAGGACCTTGGTGCCTACCAACATCAAGATGGAGTCGTATGTTTTGCTCCACTTCCTGAATAACAGGATTCTGCCCACAACACATGACACCACTATCTCTTAGAAGAGGGTCATGCTGTTGTATAGCATTTACAAGGGCCTAGACATCAATCTAGGTAGAATCCTAAGAGAGGAGGTTGTGGCTTGCGCTCGAAGGAACGTGGGATGCCTTTTCTTTATCGCCCCAATTACAAAACTTTGCAGGAGAGTGGGACTGTACCCAAAAAGCTGAGAAGAGATCGACAGGTGCAAGGAAACCTTGGATCTAATGGCTATCAACAAATTGAAGGCCTTGCACGCACAGAAGCTTACTTCTTCAAAGAAGTAGCCCACCACTCCTTTTACTCCATACTTTGTGGCCGCATCTCCATCACATCAAGCACACCATGATCATATGAGCCACCACAAGACGACATCCAAGCTCAGATGCAAAGACTTTAGGAGCAGAGCAGGGCCTATTTGGCTTATGCAAGAGAAAGGGACGAGGTCATTCGAAAGGCCCTCACAAAGCTGACCAAGGGCAAGGCCCCGTCACTACCTGACTTCCCTGCTATTCTCCTGGAGTTTGTGGACCCACAGAGAGATGATTCATCCTCTACCTCTTAGGGGAGTATTATTTCTCTCCTTTATCTTTATTGCTTTCATACTTAGTTTACTTGATTTTCTTCTAGGATAGTTTACTTGCTTTCATAGGATAGATTTGATGCTTTCTAGTATAGGTTGAATTGTTTTTTTTTATTTGCTTTTGTCAAAAACACTTCATGCTTAAATGATTTTCCTTACATCTTGCACATGCATGAATAAAATCAAATTTCAAAAACAAGTTTTCAATTTTCTTTCTCTGGTTGTGGAGTTAAAAAGCCCTTTATGATGATACCTAGAGCTCTCTCAACTGCCACCTACTTCATGCAAATTTAGGTTTAAGTTTCATGTACCTTATCAATCACTTTTCTTCATAAACCATTCAAATCTAGATTCTCCTTGTGTTTAGACTACTTAGTATTCTTAGGAGAGTTTAGTTCAATGCTTAGCAAGTATAGTCACAAAAACATTTGTACCCCAACCCCTCTTATGCCTTATGTTTTTAGTCAACGGGGACATCGACCCATTTAAGTTTGGGGGGTAAGTTGTATTGTAGTTGTGAGTTGTAATGCCAAAATATTGATGTATCATGTACTACACTACTACTAAGGACTCGAAAAAAAAGAGAGAAACATAAAAAGAAGAGATACTCCTCCTTTTAGAGTTAACCAAGTAACCAGCGGTGGTCATGACACTCATGATTTTCTTTGCATGAAAGGTTGACTTAGGAAGTGAGTATGTGGAAACAGTCTTAGCAGTGACTCGTGCTCGTAGTCAGCTACTTTCATCACAAAGTGTTAAAGTTGGAACGAAGGTACAGTGTGACAGAAAGACTCTCCTTACAAAGAAAAGAATAAAAAAGAAAAGAAAGAAAAAGAGCCTAGCAGTAGCATTGAATAAGTTTGGGGAAATTTATCGTCTTTTATACTTAGAAGAGTTTAGACTTAGCTTGTTAGACAGAGAAATTATGCTAGACCTTATGACTGAGCTTTAGGTAGAATAAACAAAGTAGGTGGATTTGCATGCAAATGGTTTGTCTTGAAAAGTGGAAGATAAAGTCTCATGGGCTGAGACTCCAAGTTTGTGTAAGTACTAAAAGTTGAAATCTCTCATGAAAGGCATTATTTTTCAAAACTTCCTTAGAATGCATATTGTTACTTGTTTGCTTGCTTGTTGTTTTTGCTTAAAATTGCTTGAAGACAAGCAATAAGCTAAGTTTGGGGGTGTGATAATGCTCATTTATAAGTGTTATTTGGCTCTAAAAACTCAGCTATTTGCTTAGAAAGCGAGTGTTTAATGTTATAATTCATGTCATTTAGGGCAAATTTAAGTAAAAACAAGTTTTGCGTGTGTCTGAAGTCTTGATTTGGTACAAATAAGTTTTTAGGTGTATTTAGAGTCATTTTCGTTAAAAAAGTGTTAATTTTTGTTGTTTTGTGTAGAGGCTGAAAAAGGACCCCAATGCGCCTAAATTCTGGCCGCAATTGAGGCAAAAGAAAGATGATTCAAGAGATATATGACCAGGATGCGCCAACAATTGAGAGTAGAAGCCAAATTCCAACTATTGTAGGAAAAACTCAAAATGCGCCCAACTATGCGGTCGCATTTAGGTCATTTCAACAACATCACAATTGCGCTCACTATGCGGCCGTATCTAGACCTTTTTGGTAGATTCTCCCATATTCGCACGATTTGCAGATAAAATCAAGTATTCTTAATCAAATCTCTGAGGATCAAGGGATATGATCGGTCAAGCCTCTCCACACTGATCTCGACAGCAAACCCTAGGCCTTGAGGTCCATAAAAGGAGACTCAAGCTTCAGTTTCAAAGAGAGCTCGAATTTCTATCTTCTTCTCCAAATTTTGCAATTTTCTTTTCTTTTCAACCTCCATACCTTGTCTCCCCCAAGTTCTGTTCATACTTCATTTGGACACGAGCTTCGAAAGAATGGTGTGTAAGTACTTATTCTCCTTGAAAGAGGTTGAAGAAAGTCAGAAAGAAGGAACAAACTTCGGGTTCTTTATCGTTCTCATATAAGTTTTGTACGTTATGTTTTTCTTTAATGTTGTGTTGTTGTTTTATTCTTCCATCAAGTTGTAAGTTTATGTTTTATCTATTAAATTTCAATTCTTTAAGTTGTAATTCAAGTTTTGTTTCTATTGTTTCAATTCTGCACTTTTATTTCAATGAAGTTTATCTTTTCTCAATCAAGTTTTCTCTTTATTTTCTGCACTTTAGTTTTCTTTTCAATGAGTAGCTAAAATCTTTGGAGGAGATTCAATGAAGTGAATACCCTAAAAAGGAGATAAGCCCCACCATGTGATTCGAGTAACTTTGCTTAACATTTAGCATCGTTTGCTTTTATTGAGTTTAAGTTTCATTGTTAGCTTAAACTGATCACTTGAGTTAGCATAGTTTGTGTGAGATTCAATACTGAAAGGGTTGGATAGAGCACGCGTTTTCATAAAAGCAATCTAGGAGAAGAGTCTAGATATAGAACTTCGGTTTTGTACCTAGAAATAGGACAAAAACCTTTAGAATCATTAAGTTGCGTTCTTTATTTATCTAAGTTAAAATTAGCCATAGACATATGTGTTTAATTACTTAGTCTCCTAAAAGCACTTAGAAAAGGGCTGAATAGGTGTTGAACTCGATTCATGGTGTTAAGTATCGGTTAGGGTATGTTGCAGGTGCATTTCAATAGCATTTTGTCTCAATCGCACAGAACTCGAAAGAGGCAGTATGCGGGCGCAAGAGGCAGAATTTCTAAAATAGCTAAACCTAGTTAAGCAAATTTGCGGGCGCATGGTGGGAACATTTCCTCAGGGTTGAAATAGATTTGAACTTCCTGCTTCTCATTACTGTTTTCTTGGCCTTTATTTAGTTTTCTTTATTTTCATTGCACAAAACCCCCCAAAAACATCTTATTTAATTGGTTACCTTCGGTTGCAACTTGAAAGTATTTGTGTTGTTCACTGAAAAGCTCTTTGTTAACCATTCCCTTGGGTTCGATACTTGGAATACTTCCATATATTACTTGTTGGACAGCATGCACTTGCGCTTTCTTTTGGCGTATAGCAGACGCCCCGTCATCTACTAAGACTATTTTGGATACCTCTTCAGGCAACAATTTCATGGCTAAGACGATTGATCAGGCACGAGCTTTATTGGAAGATATAACTAGAATAAGCTATCAGTGGCCCTTAGACAGATCCACTCCTAAATCAGCTACAAGAATTTATGAGATTGATGAGGTAAGTGCTTTAAAAGCGTAAATGGCTTCTATGACTAATGCTTGGAATAAAATTTCTACTATAGGAGCCACTCAATCGATTTCCTCTTTAGCAGTTGTTAATGCTAAGAGTATGGAAGATCCCACGATCGAGCAAGTGCAGTATGTGTAGAACAGAGGATTTGGATACCAGGCGAACCAGAATCTACCCAACTATTACCACAGAGATTTGAGAAACAATGAAAATTTTTCTTATGCTAACACCAAGAATGTTGCAGCCACCCGCAGGGTTTGCATCATCATCATAGAATGAGAAGAAACCGAACCTGGAGGCGATGTTGGGAACTTTCATACAAGAGAATAGAGGAGTGAATTCACAGTTGCAGACATCCATCACCACTTTGGCTACTACTGTTAGTGGCCATGACACAACGTTGAAGAATATGGAGGTTCAAATAGGACAGATAGCCAGTGTTGTGAATACCTTGCAGAAAGGAAAATTTCCAAGCGACACTGAGGTAAATGCGAGAGAGCAAGGTAAGACGATTACACTGAGAATCGGGACCCAGTTGAATGGGCCCATGAAGAAAGTGGTGATTTGATAGAGGACTTGTCGAAGGTTCTGTCAAGATTAAATTTATAAAAATCGGACTTCTAAGTATTTTGCAATAATAGTGACTAGGGTCATCCACAGGGATTGGAGTTCTTAGATTTAATTAAGTACCACAGTTAATTATGCCTAATTTTATTTAGAGAAACAAACTTTGAGTTGATAAAAAAGACAAATAAAAACTAAACTACTATTTACAAGGTTGGAGTCTAATTTTTGAGAAACATAATGGTTGATTATAAGCACAACTTTGTAGATAAAGAATTGATTTCATGCAATTAATCTTAAGCTAAGAATTACTAAGTGATCAATATCTCTCGAGCTCAATTGAACTCATGCCTAGCAATAAATCAACCTCTCGGTCTATTTCTATTACTAAACATGGCATTAGGCGATTCTCTTAAGGCTTCTAGAATTAATTTACTCACTCTAGTGCAATAAACTAAATCTAGTCATGCATCTATTGTTCTATGAATAAATTTACTCTCTCGAGCTAAATCTAGCTTAACATGCAAAACCATGGCCAAAGGTTTAAGTAATAAAAATCGAGATGCATAAAAGAGATAATTACAATCATTCAAATACAAAATCAACAAAAGTCTAAAACATACAACCATGCAGAAATATGGGCCAAAAGAAAAGTAAAGGGAAAATCGAATACACTAAGGTCGCGTGCCAACACTCGTTTCCAACGTGAAGTCCACGATCTCGAGCCTTGAGTTTCCTCCTTATCTCTCCAAAGGTCTCCTCTAAGCCCTTAGACAATGTTGAATCGATTTAGGATTTTGGTCTCTCAAAAATGGCTCACTTTGAACGAATGAATGAGTTCCTTTTATAGACATCAAGACAGCGTTGCAACGCTGTCCCTTCGAATTTTATAAAGAAGGAAAATATTTGTTTGAGTGGCGTTGCAATGCTATGCTTGCAGTTTTTCAAGGTTGAAAGGCTCTTCAAACGGCGTTGCAACGCTATAAGGGGCATTGAACCGCTATGCCCTCGAGTCCAAATGCCTTGTTCTTCTTCTTCAACACTTGAATTTTCAAATATAGCCTTAAGTTGCTCAAATTTGTCTGATTATCTCACAATTCTCCGATTTTGCTCAAAATGCTCGATTTCTTAGAAATAAACATAAAATTACATGAAAGCACACAAAATCATAGCGAAACTAGCATAAAAATAAGCCTAAAAATAGTACATTTATGCATGCTATCATGATCGGAAAGGAGAAGACTAAGAGTAAAGGGGTTGTGGCAGAAAAAACCACATCAATGAATCCTTCTAACTTTTCTTCTTCTTTTATTCCTACTAATATTCCTTACCCCCAGAAGTTTAAAAAGAAAAAGTTGGATGAACATTTTAAGAAATTTTTAGAGATGTTTAAGAAACTTCACATCAATATCTCTTTTGCAAAGGCATTGGAGAGCATGCCAAGTTATGTGAAGTTCATGAAGGAAATTTTGGTGAAGAATAAGAAATTCAGAGACTACGAGCAAGTCTTCATTACTAGTAATACGAGTTTTTTAATTCAGGAGAAATTGCCTATTAAAATGAAGGACCCATGTAGTTTCAAAATTTCTTGTATCGTTGGTGAGATCCATATTGAGAATTCCCTATCTGATTTAGGGTCAAGGGTGAATTTAATGGCCTACTATGTCTACAGGAAACTGGGTCTCAAGGAAGTGCAACTATCTACTATTTCTCTACAGTTGGGTAATGGTTCTACAACATATCCTAGAGGTATAATAGAAAATATTTTGGTTAAGGTTGACAAATTTATCTTCCCTACAAATTTTGTAGTATTGGACGAGGAGGAGGATGATTTGAAGATTCCAATGATCCTTGGACGACCCTTTTTAGCCACAGGTAAAGTTGAATTTAGTGTGCACACATGTAAGCTCACTTTTCAGATTGATGATGATAAGGTTATGTTTTAGTTATTTCGTCCAATGAATGTGCGTGGAATTGAAAAATGCTTTAGGATTGAGATTGAGAATACTGAAATTATTGATAATAGAGATTTGTTTGTGAATACTGAAATTGGTTTTCTTTAGATTAATTAAATACCGTAGTTAATTATGCCCAATTTTATTTAGAGAAACAAAACCTTGAAAAAAGAGAAAATAAAACTAAACTAAATATATACAAGGTTGGAGTCCGATTTTCAGAGAAAAATTTAGGCATTAATTTTCAACAAAAGACCAATCTTGATTGCATTTAGAAATAAAATACATTAAACCATTATAAACCTAGGAACAACTAAAGTAATTAATGGACTCTCTCAAGCTCAATTAAAACTCATGCATGACTTTTCAGTCTCATTAACCAATCAAACATGACATTAAGCAATTCCTTCTAACGGCTTCTACTAATAGAATATCCATTCTCATGCAATGTTCTACCTGTTGGGATTTATGCCCTAAAGCCTCGTAATTAATGATTTATTTAATAATTAATAATAACTTTGATTGGTTTATTTACAATATAATATTATCCATTATATGAAAAATCTAAGGTTATTAGTGTAATCTTAAACAGTATGTGGTTGACATACGAGAGGATCGTATTCAAGAAACAACACAAAGGGTTATAGTATATGGATAAGGTTGGGTGCCTTATCCTGGTAACACTATTGATACAACCCACTTTGTAATAATTACAAATGATTTGATTCAAATCGTTCATGTGGAGATATGTGAGTGAGGGTATCTTATACAGTGAGTTTGTATAAGATTGAATCACGAAATATTTAATCTCTCTTTGTAAATCACTAAATTACAAAGATTAATATTTCATCACGATGATCATATGCTACTCGATCTTAATCCTGAGTGAGTTATGAACTTCTGCCTGTAAGGGATTATCCTTTGATTTGCATGGGTGAGAGTGACTTTTGTAGCCGATTCAATAAGCCTACCATTTTGAGGACTTGACCAAATAGGGAGCTGGGAACATAATCTCATAAGATGGAATTCACTCCTTCCCATACAGGGTAAGTAGATGAGTAGTTCCCTTAAGTGCTAATTTCGGAACTTGAACAATGGGGCCCCACCCTCTCACTAGCCCGAGAGGGACTTAGTTTATAGTTGGATTATAAACAAATTGTTCATTAGAGGATGGATGGTACTTAAGGTGCAAGATGTAATTACATGGGGTAAAACAGACTTTTGACCTAGTTGTAATTACGAAAAACTCATGAAAGATCGACTTGTTATATCCATGGACACAACTTGTCCTACAGCGCATAAGAGTGCAACTCTAAGTCTATAATGAAGTGACCTAAAGTTAATGAATGAAAATTGATTAACTAAAGAGTTTAATTAATTATTTTTGTATCATTGGAGCTTATAATCTATAGGTCCATAAGGTTGCCTTGCTAGCTCATAGTAACACTAAACGATCAATGTCATTGAAAGAAAAGTTTGAAATGTTCAAATTAATATTTAATTTGAAGTGTTCATATTAATATTTAATATATTATATATATTAAATATAAAATAGGAAAATATATTTATTGTATTTGATACATTAAATACTAAAATAGTTAATGTATATTAGATACATTAAAGAAAAACTATTTATAAAATTTGAATAAGATTCAAATAAAGAAATAAATATCATAGGAGAATTTAAAAGATTTGAATAAGATTCAAAGAGATTAAATATATGTATTTTAATATATTAAATATTAAAATATATATTATTTAATAATTGCAAAGATTTGCCCCAAGTCTCTATAAATAGAACTTTTGGGTTTAGCCATTATAACACACATCTCCTCAATAGAGAATTAGAGAATTCTCTCTAGACCTCTTCATCTCTAATTTTTTGTGGATTTTCTTTCAGGAGGCTCCCACAAGCCTTGGTCCTAGGCTCGAGTCATAGCAAGTAGGCTTTATGGAATTGGAGTTTCAACCTTGTTGGAGTTGGAGCAAGAAGATTAAAGACTCGACATAAATATCTCCATAATATACAAAGGTATTTATTGCTTAATGTTCGTGGTACACGCAAGCGCATGCAATCAAGAAATATAAAACGGTAAGTAAATACTGAGTAACGAATCCTCAGGGAAAGGCAATGAAAGCTTTTTTTTTATTTAATTCATTATTAGAAATACTGGTAATTGGAATTATTTAGGGCACGAACTAAAGAAAGCGATGCTTGGAAAATACATCAAAACTAAGAAAGAAATTAAAGGGTTGGAGGTACCAAATAAGGGGTAGTTTAGGGGACCGAGCACAAATTAGAGTATAATTAGGGTAATTAGACCCGACATTTAATTAATCCCATTAATTACATAAACCTAGAGCTAAAACGGTTGAAATCTCCTTTCAATCTCATTCGAACATGCTAATTAATCGCTTGCCTAAGTGTCCTTAGCGCTAATTGATTAATTATTTGGGATTAAGTCCGCTCACAATTAGTCTCACCCGTCAATTGTTAATCCTATGTCACCTAGGCAATTTTAGGAGGTTAATTGAATTAGTTCTATCATAAATTCTCTCTGTCGAGCTCAATTTAGGACTGCGATAAGTTAATTAATGGCCAATTAATTAGAAGCAGTAAGTACAATTCAATTAAATGCAATATAACAAGTAAATGTCTAAAACTACAATTAAACCATAATCCTACTCCTAATTGTGCTCTTAGCCCCAAAACAACTAAATTCAGCCCATAATATTCAGTTCACAGCATAAAGAACTCATCTTTAAAGCCCTAGAATACTTAAAACAGAGGAAGAAATAAAATAAAAAAACCGCTGTCACCAAATCTCTGCTCCCGCTTCTAATTTCGCAACCCTGAGCCTCGATTTCCGCTCCCAAACACTCTGAATTATGCTCCACAAGTCTCAAGAGGGTGAGAAGTCGCAAAAATGGTTTAAAACCCTAAAATGCTCTCCCCTTTTTTGAATAGGAAACAATGATTTTATACTGTCTATTGATGTAGCGTTGAGACGCTAGAGACAGTGTTGAGACACTGTCCAAACGACATTGTTCCCATCTGTGTGTGCGCTTCCAGCGTCTCAACGCTGAAGGCAGCATCTCAACGCTACAGACAGAATGTCTCTTCTCTGCGTGTTTTGAGCGTTGAGACACTACAGGGTAGCATCTCAACGCTAGCCCTTGGGTTAAGGTGATAAAATACAACGTCTCAACGCTATTTTAGGCGTTAAGTCACCATCCTCTGGGCCAGTTGCTATTGTGAAGCCCCTCTTCTCCATACTTAGATCCATTTTGAGTATTTTTAGGCTCTACAACATACTCGATGCTCCAAATTTTCTATCTTTAGCTTGAATTGTCCGGTTACCTGAAATATAGAAAAAATATATATAAAAGCTCACAATTACTGTAACGACCCTATAGGCTCAACACGCTACCTAAGAGTCATTACTAAGTCACGTCGCTATATTACCAATAATTTCGGCAGCATAACGACGTAACTACGCGAAAACCAAAAATCTGACCCTTACCTAATAAGACATAAAAAACACACTTCTAAGATTTTCAAACAACCTCCTAGCATCCAACAAACTTCTCAATATGATGCTAGGGTTCAAACAGCAGAAACCAAATACACGTGCACGATTTACAAAGAAAGGTTTAAAAGATTTTGAAACATTCTCCTAAACATTTAAAAACTTAACATGAGTTCTATATACATCTAGAAACATAAAAGAAGCGGAATAGCGATCGGTCGGCTCCCATGACTCGAGTAGATGATCTCCGGTCACGCGCTAGGGCCGATCTTAGCCTTACCTGAAAACATTTTAAAAAGGAAAAGGGTGAGTATTAACGAATAATACTCAGTAAGTCCATCATAGTTTCAAAATAAGAGTTTCAATCACATGCAACATGTCATTTTAAATCATAAAACCATCGTAAACCATCGCTTTAGTAGGGGACCTAAAATTCCTTTTTATAAACCATGTACTTTTCCTCGCGGCTCTTGTGAACGATTAAATTCTCCCGAGGGCCTCTGAATAGTCCGAAGACATAGTTTTTCCATCGAATAGAGTCCTCCCTACCTCTGAGAGTTAAGCTCGAAAGCTAACATACATCATGGAGTCCGAAGACTCAGCCCGAAGGCTACCATCGTGGAGTCCGAAGACTCAAGCCCGTCGGCTACCATCGTGGGGGCACTCTCGAACCCCGGGAGCATATAGAGTCCGAAGACTCGGGTTCCCTCAAAACCCACATAAAACTTTTGGGAGAATTATCGTCACGGCCTACATAAATCTTTTCATGAGCACACAACACATGCATGAGGTCCCATTCGTTTTAGATCATACTCATGAATGCATAAGTCAAAGCAATCGCATTTCAAAGACATACATATAATACAATTTCTTTCTTAAATACTTAACATGAAAAACATAAACTTTCAAAGTAAACATAGAGCTAGCTCAAGGTTTTGAAAACTTCTTTCGTTGTGAGATCCCTTACCTTATGTCTTTACTTACTAAAATACTCTTTCTTCACTAGAAATGAGCTTCTCGAGTTCCCACTCCAAGTACGAACCAAGGTCCTCGACAATTCACCTAAAAAGTGTCCTAAACGTGTCTTAAACCATCCGATTTACGCTATAACACATTCTAACATTAATAACTCGACGAAACGGACCTAATGGCAATTTTTACCCAACTCCGGCGAGCGGCGGCGCGTGACCAGAGCACGGCGGCGCGTGCAGCGGCGGACGGCGGCGCGTGGCCGGCGCGTGAGGCTTCCAAACGGCGCGTGGAGGTTCGCTTCTGGTGTGTTGCAGCCCGATCTACAATAATCCGAGGTTATTTTGCTGAAAATCGATCAAACTCGAGCTCAAAATGCCAAACTTCTCACGGAACGAAAACCCACCTTGAAATCGCGGCGGAAATGGTGTTTTCCGGCGATGTTCAGTGCTGTGGCGGCTTCGAACACTCCACGGCAGCGAGTTGCTCTGTTCGGCGAGGCTAGGCGTGCAGGTCGACGGCTTCAGGCGAGACGTAGCTCGCGAATTCCGGCGAGATGACACCTGCGAATCCGACACCGGCGGGGCTGACGCAGACCGGCGTTCGTGAGCTCCGGCGAGGCTGAAGAAGAAAAAGAAAACGACTATGGATGGGTGTTCGGCGGCTGCTGCTCGGTGAGAACGAAGAAGAAGGAGGAGGGGCCGGCGGCGTGCGGCGGAGACGGGAGCTTCGGCGAGAGAGAGAGAGAGCTGCGCGAGGGAGAGAGAAGAAAATTTTCTTCTTTTTTTTTTTTTTTTTTTTTAAATAATAATAATAATAATAATAATAATAATAATAATAATAATAATAAAATCAAAATATCTTCTCTAAAAGACCAAAATGCCCTTTCTTTTTCCAAAAATCACCAAATTACCCTCAAAATAATTAAATTCATAATAAAACTTTACCAAAACAACATTTTAAACTTACCCAAAGAATCTCGGGTGTTACATTCTTCCCCCCTTAAGAACTTTCGTCCCCGAAAGTTCCTAGTCTTGGAATAGTTCAGGATACTTGGCTCGCATTTCATCTTCACGTTCCCAAGTAGCCTCTTCCATCCGATGGTTCTGCCAGAGCACTTTAACCAAATTAATCTCTCGGTTACGAAGGGTCTTACGATCTCTTGCTAGAATTCGAGTCGGCCGTTCTTCATAACTCATATTTTCATTCAACTGTAATGGCTCGTAGTCAATCACATGCGAAGGGTCCGGCACGTACTTTCTTAACATCGAGACATGGAATACATCATGGACCGCAGAGAGAGATGGCGGTAATGCCAATCTATAAGCCACAGGGCCTATTCGCTCAAGAATCTCGAACGGCCCTATAAACCGCGGACTTAACTTTCCTTTCCGGCCGAACCTCAACACTCCTTTCATCGGAGCCACTTTAAGAAACACATGGTCGCCTACTTCGAATTCTAGATCCCTTCGTCTTGTGTCAGCATAGCTCTTCTGTCTACTCTGTGCAGTCTGCATTCTTACCCTGATTTTCTGAATAGCATTGTTCGTGACTTGAACTAACTCTGGCCCCAAAAGCTGTCGTTCACCGACCTCATCCCAATATATTGGAGTCCTACATCTTTTACCATACAAAGCTTCAAACGGTGCCATTCCTATAGTAGCCTGATAACTATTGTTATAGGCAAACTCCATCAGGTGCAAGTAAGTATCCCAACTACCTGGGAAATCCAACGCACATGCACGTAACATATCCTCCAAAACTTGATTCAATCGCTCGGTCTGTCCGTCCGTTTGGGGATGAAAAGAAGTGCTAAAATCCAGCTGAGTACCCAGAGCTTTCTGTAAGCCTCTCCAAAAGTTAGAAGTAAAACGGGCATCCCTGTCCGAGACAATTCTAGCAGGAACTCCGTGTAATCGCACTATCTCCTGCATATAGATTTGTGCCCATTTCTCTGTAGAATATGTAGACTTACCCGAAAGAAAATGCGCCGATTTGGTAAGCCTATCCACGATGACCCAAATCACTGTGTAACCTCTCATCGTCCTGGGTAACCCAACAATAAAATCCATAGAGATTTCATCCCATTTCCACAAAGGCACATTCAATGGTTGCAACAATCCTGCCGGTCTCTGTCTCGGCGCTTTAACCTGTTGACATACTAAGCACTTACTGACAAACTCCGCTACATCCTTTCTCATACTGTGCCACCAGAAAATCTGTTTTAGGTCTTGATACATCTTGGTACTACCAGGATGCATCGAAAATGGCGAACTATGCGCTTCGGTCATAATCTCATTCTTCAATTCATCAATATTAGGTACACATAATCGCCCTTGATATAGAAGTCCACCATCTGACGACACCGAAAACTCTTGAGCTTGCTCAGTGCCGATTTGTCGTAGCTTTTCCATTAAACTAAGATCCAATCGCTGAGAGACTATAATACGTTGCCTCAAAGTTGGTTGCACAGTCAACTGAGCTAAGCGTGTAGTCGCTTCACCTATCAAAACTGCAATTTCAGCATTCTCCATCTCTACCTGTAGCTCATCCTGACTAGTGATCTGAGCTGAAGTATGTACAGTCTTTCTACTGAGAGCATCTGCGACAACATTTGCCTTACCGGGATGATAAAGAATTTCTAGTTCGTAGTCTTTTACCAGCTCTAACCATCTACGTTGCCGCATGTTTAACTCTTTTTGTGTAAACAAGTACTTCAAACTCTTATGGTCCGTGAAGATCTGAATCTTCTCACCATACAAATAATGCCTCCAGATCTTCAAGGCGAAGACAACTGCGGCCAACTCCAAATCATGGGTTGGATAGTTTTGCTCGTGACTTTTCAACTGGCGAGACGCATAGGCTATAACCTTTCCACATTGCATCAACACTGCTCCTAGCCCTTTCCTCGATGCATCAGTGAAAACTACAAATCCACCTGTTCCCTCAGGCACAGAAAGAACAGGGGCTAATACCAATCTCTGTTTAAGTGTCTGGAAACTCGCTTCACACTCGTCAGTCCAGACAAATGACTTGCTTTTGCGAGTTAGTTGAGTCAAAGGCGTAGCTATCTTAGAGAAATCCTGGATGAACCGTCTATAGTAACCTGCTAGACCTAGGAAACTCCGTACTTCAGTAACTGTAGTCGGACGAGGCCATAGCGTTACAGCCTCTACTTTCGCTGGATCTACGGAAATCCCTGCCTTTGACACTACGTGTCCTAAGAAAGACACCTTTGTAAGCCAAAACTCGCACTTGGAGAATTTCGCGTACAACTGGTTCTCCTTCAAAGTCGTCAACACTCTTCTCAAATGCTCTTCATGTTCTTTCTCAGTTTTAGAGTATACAAGGACGTCATCAATGAATACAATTACGAAAGCATCTAGGAACTCCTTGAATACTCTATTCATCAAGTCCATAAAAACTGCAGGGACGTTAGTCAAACCAAAAGACATCACCGTGAATTCAAAATGTCCATATCGTGATCTAAATGCCGTCTTAGGGATGTCTCTTTCTCTGACCCTCAACTGATGGTACCCTGACCTCAGATCAATCTTTGAAAACACCGACGCTCCCTGTAACTGATCAAAGAGGTCGTCTATACGAGGAAGAGGGTACTTATTCTTAATCGTAACTTTGTTCAATTCCCTGTAATCGATGCACAGTCGCATGGTTCCATCTTTCTTCTTTACAAACAAGACCGGTGCTCCCCAAGGAGACACGCTAGGTCGAATAAAACCTTTATCCAATAGGTCCTGCAGTTGCAACTTCAGCTCTTTCAATTCCGCTGGTGCCATTCTATAAGGAGCTTTAGAGATAGGAGCGGTTCCTGGTTCAAGCTCTATGGTGAAGTCTATTTCTCTCACGGGAGGCAACCCTGAAAGATCTTCAGGAAACACATCTAGAAATTCATTCACCACAGGCACAGACGATGCGTGAACCTCGGTGTGTCTCACTCCCACAACGCTAGCTAAGATACCCCATGATCCCTTAAAAACTAGCTTTCTCGCTTTAAGAGCAGATATCACTCTTGGATTAACTCCAGTTCTAGTCCCCTTAAACTTATAACTGGCCTGTTTTGGTGGCGTAAACACCACTTCTTTACGGAAACAATCAATATTAGCATGGTTTAAAGCCAGCCAATCCATGCCTAGAATAACATCGAACCCTTCCATCTCGAGGACTATCAAATTCACATCCAGCTCGTGGTCGGAAACTATCATCTTACCATTCTTAATCCCCTCAGTAGCTAATAGACTCAACCCCATCGGAGTAGCAACAGACAAAGCAGAGGGTAATGGCTCAAGTTCTAACTCAGCTTGTCTCCCGAAAGACGCAGAAATAAAGGAATGTGTAGAACCTGAATCAAATAATACAAATGCAAGGTATCCCAAAACGGGAAGCGTACCTGTAACTGCAGCATCTGAGTTACCAGCCTCCCTGCCGGTACTAGCAAAAACTCTCCCTTGCTGAAGTGTGGGCCTATTAAGTCCTACTCCACCTGAACCCGAAGGCTGGCCTCTCCTGTCTGGGAGGGTAGGACAATTTTCAGCTCTGTGTCCCTCCTTCTTACATCGAAAACACAACCCAGACCGCATCAGGCACTGACCCCAATGAAACTTTCCACATTCATTACAACGAGGTTTCTCCCCAGTGTTATGTCCCGGCCTATTCACTTGCTGCCTCTGGCTAGAAGCGGCCTGTGACCTCATGGACGACTGTGAAGACTGTTGAGAACGCTGGAGATTCAAGTTCGCCTGACTCCATCTCCTCTTGTGACCAGAGGATGACTGACTCGGGTTTTGGACCATAGGAATCTCACTCTGTTGGCCTGCAACAATAAACTCTGCTGTCCTTACCGCAGCAGCATAGTCGTGAAGTGCTACAGCCTGCACCACGCCTTTAACCTGAGGATCCAAACCCATTACAAAACGCTCCGTTTTCTTGGCCTCAGTATCTACCAGCTCGGGAGCAAAATGAGATAACCTTGTGAATTCCCTCTCGTAGACGTCTACTGGACGTCGATTCTGTTTAAGTTGTAGAAATTCTTCTTGTTTCTTGTATCGTGCAGTCGCAGGATAATATTTATTCCAGAAAGCCTCTCTGAATATTGGCCACGTCATTACTCCTCCTCCTGTACCTATGGTCCTCTGAGCAGATTCCCACCATAGGTAAGCATCATCCCTCAGCATAAATGTGGCGCAAGAAACTTTATATTCATCCGGGCAACTCATCAACTGAAAAATGTTCTCCATAGAGAACAACCATAACTCCGCCACTGTAGGATCCCCAGAGGATCCGTCAAACGCCCTTGGATCATACTTTCTAAAGTCTTTCAAGTGACGGGCTTGTAATGAAGCTGGCGTAGAAGCTTGACCCATCTGCGCTAACTGGGTCGTCACGGTCGCTTGTACTAAGTTCTGCATCGCCTCTAACATCAATGACGCAACCGTAGGATTTGCAGGCTCCATAACTGGATCAGGTTGATCCTGAGCAACAGGGGAATTTGCCCTAGAATTCACCTCCTGTTCCACTGGCATCTCAGGAGGTAAGTCATGTGTTCTACCAGCACCACGTCCTCTACCCCGTCCTCTACCTCTCCTTCTAGGCGGCATACTTAACAAACAAACACAATCAAGTTTAACCTTCACATCAAAAGGGATCACACTTTTCAACTTTTCTTAAACTTTCCTTTACTTAAAAATACATTTCACATATGAATCATTTCATAAAAATAACATGCTTTTCAACAAACGAATTAAAAGTTTACTTCAGAGGCGTACCTGCGCGATGACTGGAAATCACTACTTAGTCATGGGATACCTGATGCTTACGAAGTAAGCTAGTCTACAGAACCTATAACCTAGTGCTCTGATACCAACTGTAACGACCCTATAGGCTCAACACGCTACCTAAGAGTCATTACTAAGTCACGTCGCTATATTACCAATAATTTCGGCAGCATAACGACGTAACTACGCGAAAACCAAAAATCTGACCCTTACCTAATAAGACATAAAAAACACACTTCTAAGATTTTCAAACAACCTCCTAGCATCCAACAAACTTCTCAATATGATGCTAGGGTTCAAACAGCAGAAACCAAATACACGTGCACGATTTACAAAGAAAGGTTTAAAAGATTTTGAAACATTCTCCTAAACATTTAAAAACTTAACATGAGTTCTATATACATCTAGAAACATAAAAGAAGCGGAATAGCGATCGGTCGGCTCCCATGACTCGAGTAGATGATCTCCGATCACGCGCTAGGGCCGATCTTAGCCTTACCTGAAAACATTTTAAAAAGGAAAAGGGTGAGTATTAACGAATAATACTCAGTAAGTCCATCATAGTTTCAAAATAAGAGTTTCAATCACATGCAACATGTCATTTTAAATCATAAAACCATCGTAAACCATCGCTTTAGTAAGGGACCTAAAATTCCTTTTTATAAACCATGTACTTTTCCTCGCGGCTCTTGTGAACGATTAAATTCTCCCGAGGGCCTCTGAATAGTCCGAAGACATAGTTTTTCCATCGAATAGAGTCCTCCCTACCTCTGAGAGTTAAGCTCGAAAGCTAACATACATCATGGAGTCCGAAGACTCAGCCCGAAGGCTACCATCGTGGAGTCCGAAGACTCAAGCCCGTCGGCTACCATCGTGGGGGCACTCTCGAACCCCGGGAGCATATAGAGTCCGAAGACTCGGGTTCCCTCAAAACCCACATAAAACTTTTGGGAGAATTATCGTCACGGCCTACATAAATCTTTTCATGAGCACACAACACATGCATGAGGTCCCATTCGTTTTAGATCATACTCATGAATGCATAAGTCAAAGCAATCGCATTTCAAAGACATACATATAATACAATTTCTTTCTTAAATACTTAACATGAAAAACATAAACTTTCAAAGTAAACATAGAGCTAGCTCAAGGTTTTGAAAACTTCTTTCGTTGTGAGATCCCTTACCTTATGTCTTTACTTACTAAAATACTCTTTCTTCACTAGAAATGAGCTTCTCGAGTTCCCACTCCAAGTACGAACCAAGGTCCTCGACAATTCACCTAAAAAGTGTCCTAAACGTGTCTTAAACCATCCGATTTACGCTAGAACACATTCTAACATTAATAACTCGACGAAACGGACCTAATGGCAATTTTTACCCAACTCCGGCGAGCGGCGGCGCGTGACCAGAGCACGGCGGCGCGTGCAGCGGCGGACGGCGGCGCGTGGCCGGCGCGTGAGGCTTCCAAACGGCGCGTGGAGGTTCGCTTCTGGTGTGTTGCAGCCCGATCTACAATAATCCGAGGTTATTTTGCTGAAAATCGATCAAACTCGAGCTCAAAATGCCAAACTTCTCACGGAACGAAAACCCACCTTGAAATCGCGGCGGAAATGGTGTTTTCCGGCGATGTTCAGTGCTGTGGCGGCTTCGAACACTCCACGGCAGCGAGTTGCTCTGTTCGGCGAGGCTAGGCGTGCAGGTCGACGGCTTCAGGCGAGACGTAGCTCGCGAATTCCGGCGAGATGACACCTGCGAATCCGACACCGGCGGGGCTGACGCAGACCGGCGTTCGTGAGCTCCGGCGAGGCTGAAGAAGAAAAAGAAAACGACTATGGATGGGTGTTCGGCGGCTGCTGCTCGGTGAGAACGAAGAAGAAGGAGGAGGGGCCGGCGGCGTGCGGCGGAGACGGGAGCTTCGGCGAGAGAGAGAGAGAGCTGCGCGAGGGAGAGAGAAGAAAATTTTCTTCTTTTTTTTTTTTTTTTTTTTTTAAATAATAATAATAATAATAATAATAATAATAATAATAATAATAAAATCAAAATATCTTCTCTAAAAGACCAAAATGCCCTTTCTTTTTCCAAAAATCACCAAATTACCCTCAAAATAATTAAATTCATAATAAAACTTTACCAAAACAACATTTTAAACTTACCCAAAGAATCTCGGATGTTACAATTACATCCAAAACTAGCAATTAAATAGGCATAAATAGAGCACCAAATTAGTGCTATCACTTAAACTTTAGTTTTTGTTTAATTCTAAGTAAAATCAAAGACGATCCAATGCTTCCGCTACGGGATGAAGTGTTCATTCCTATCAATTGGTATAAGAGCTTACTTTGATTTTTATTTATAATTAAAATTGTGTATGGTGAGTATTTTATTTTATCATACATGTGATATATGTGGTTTTGCTAATTGACTGTTTAGGCATATTTGACATTAGATTATTACTTTGATTAGATCATTTGTAAAACCCTTTATGGGTTTAGGGTTGATTGTAATTTTTTCTTCGAATTTATTATACACATACTCGACCGAGAGAACGCCAATCGGTAGAGATCAAGCTTGAGAAATCAATGGAATAGTAGAGCATTAGCCTAACATTAAATATCCAGTAGCTTGGAGTCTCAATTGTGGCTGGTCAGTTGGGGATGAGAGCAAATTCCACTATGCAGAAATATGGGCCAAGGGTTGGCGGAGGCTGATGCATAAAAAATGAGGTAGATTTACTGTTTCTATACTCTAAATTTTGATGGCCCAAGAAAGAAAAAGATTTTGAAGACCAAGATATGTCTTGGACGATTTAAATTATTATAATTTAAATTATTTTTAATTTCATAGAATATGCAAAATATGTCGGTCAATTTTTCTTTGTTTAAATTTAATTATGCATGTGATGTATGTTTTCAATTGTTTGATTGATGCATAAATTATGCCATTTAGATTAAAATCCCACCATAGGTTAAGCATGATCATGCATCTTAATTATTTTTTGAATATAATTGTTATATTTGAAAATTTGATTAGGTTGTTTCCTAATAGAATTGAGATGCTTTCCTAATAAATTTATATTTTTCATATCTTTGAATATAATTATTATATTTAGAAAAATTGATTAGGTTATTTCCTAATAGAATTAAGATGTTTTCCTATTTAGTTTATATTTTCCATATTTTTTAATATAATTGTTATATTTGGAAATTGATTGGAAAATTGAATTAGGATATTTATTTTCTTAATTGGAATGCATCTTTTCTTAATAGGATTAATATCTTTCCTAATGGGATTAGGGTTTTCTTAAAATAAAGATATTTTTTAATTCATGCTTTAAATAGTTTAAAATTTAGATTTAATTTATCTTTATTTGTTTTCTAATAAGATTAGATTCTTTCGAAATAAGATTAGATTTTTTAATTTCAAAATAAGATTAGATCTTTTAATTTCCTAATAAGATTAAGTCTTCCATAAATAAAGATAATTTAATTCAAAGATAAAATAGTTTAAGTTTTGAATTTAATTTAACTTTTATCTTTTCTAATAGGATTAGAATAAAATATCCAGGATAATCTTTTAATTTGTTTTAAAGGGATTAATGATAAATTTTAAGATTATCGAATAAGTGAATTAGTTTTTTAATAGTTTAAGATTATCCAATATTTGTTTTAGGAAAATACAATATTTAGATTAAGTAATATTAATTAAAGAATATAATAAACCATGATAGAATTATCCACCTAAATATATAAGCAAAAAATGAAACTTGAAATATTTAAAACTTTTTAAAATAAAATTAAGTTTTTTTATGCATTTTTTTTAGTTCAACAACAATTGAAGGTGGGAGAATTCGAAACTCTGACCTCTTGATCAAGGGTATATGTCAATTACCGCTGACCTATGTTCAAGCTTTTATGCATTTAATTTTTTTGATATATATAAATCAAAAGAGTTATGCTAAATCTTTTATGCATTTAATTAAATTAATTTTCTAAAATATTTACTAAAGATTAATTTATATTTGTATGTATATGTGTGTAAAATTAAAAAAAAAAAAAATCAATTGTATCCAACATACTAAAAATTTTAAAAATATATAGATATATATATATATATGAAAAAATTTAAATTATATATATATAATAAAAAAAGTGAAGTTAAACTAAAAGAGCAGCCTTTTTTTGGTGTATATATATACAAAAAAAAATGAAGTTACAAAAATCAAGTAGCATCTCGCCTCATTGGATTTGATCCCATGACCTCCCAGACAAAAAAGTGCACTGTGCTCCCCTTAACCAACAGATGAAGGGATCACTTGGTGATTTTAATTGAAACAACCATTACATATATGTATATAACGCAAAATGTCAGGGGGGCATGTGCCCCTTCTGGCCCCAATGTGGATCCACCCTTTTGATACGACTAAAACATAATTTTACTAAAGCATAATTTTAGTCATTGTTTTCTCATTTACTACTCGATACATATTTGAAATACAGTTTACTGAGACAAGATTACATAAAATAAGCACAAAGAGAACACATGCCAAACAAGCCTTTATTTAAGCATATAATTGGTACATAGCATATAGTAAGATTTAATCCTTCCCATGCCATACAAGCCTTTATTTAAACATATAATTGTAGATAGCATATAGTAAGATTTAATACTTCATATAATAAGGAAGACCCTCCTAGTGAGTGGGAGAAATCTTGGTCTTATGGTTCCTAATTGCCTTCCATGAGATGGGCATCAATGTCTTTGGACATGCCGACAACAAACTCTAGCATACTATATGAATCTGGAATATTTTCGTGAAGTTTCTCATATTCCAAGATCCAATGAACCACGCTTCCCGTACCCTTTGGAATAGCTTGGATTGTAAACTTAAATGCTTTATGCTCCTCCAAAAGGTCTCCTTCCATCATTCTAAAAACAATCAAATTCTTCTCCTCATCTGCAGCTTCAACTACTTGCTTCGCTACTTTAGCCTTTCCATCTATAGTTTAGCACTACAATAAATTAATATACATGCTATGATTTATTGATGTAAAAAAAAACAAAAACAAAAAGGGAAAAAGTGGATGGAAACAAACCATGAAAATAGTTCCAGCAAATGATAGAACCAACTTTGCCCCATTCACCCTTATGTAGATTACAACCTTGTATTTTGTCCCTGGAAGCATTGGTGACATGATATGGTCTCTTATAGAACATTTCATGAAATTTTGAAGGGGGAGCCTTGATCTCAATATTGGCTTGCAACTTTCCACAGCGAGACATATTTGAAATATAAGTTGTTGTACTTCAAGTTGAAAGAATGATAATATTTTGTCAAGTATACAAACGTTGACACTTATTTATAGACAGGATTTACTCTCAAATAAGTCAATATATGTCATATCTTAGCCAGAGAGCCCATATATATGTCATATCTTATTTATGCGTGCAATTAGGATTATTAAATATGCTAGTCACATAAATTAGTTGATATATAACAAACGCATAGGGCTTTTATTGAGTGTTGAGTATCATAATGCATACTAATTTTTGTTTTACTAGAATTATTTAGTATAGAAAAATATTATTAAGGCTATAGAGTCGAAATGTCAATATTTTAAATATTAGTTAAATTTTCTATTATAACAAAGAGAATTCTCTGTCTCTTAGTGTCAAGTTGGGGAAGATTGAAGTGGTAGGTTTTGTTCTTTGTTGCCCTTTATGTTTCTTCATTGGGAATGTAACTAAAATTTCATGATAATTTTGAATTTGGTCTCAACCAAGTTATTATCACTTGGAAAAAAGTCTGGAGATTAGGTATAAATAATTCATAATTGTTTTTATACCTGTGATTAATTGATGAATAATCTAACCTCCACTGCAATAATATTAATTTTTAAAAGACAATTTAGACTATTTTTGTAAATTTTATATTAAATGAACCTCCCAACTGTTCCATAATTTGAGTGAGAAGTTCATCATTGTTGACAGAATGACCTAAATTTGGCTCCCACATCTTGAATTGTACCTGAAGGAAATAAAAAATAAATAAATAAATAAAAGAGAGAGAGATTCAATGAAAAAAGATTTAAGTTACATTTTGGTTTAAATTATTAAATAAGTGCTTTCAAAAATGGAAAGAGACTTATTTTATTACATTCAAGGTTAATTTTGCTACTATTTAACCTTCAGAGAAAAAGTCAATTTATACACCTAAATGATAACTCTTCAATAGAAGAGTTATTCCTATTTAAAAATTCATGGTTAAGCTTGCTTGTCTGAGTATTTTTGGTGACTTTTGGTTGCTAAAGTCCCGAGTTCTGTATGTGTTTGCTGTTAAGAGTAAAATTCTTTTAAGATGTAAAAATAGTCTGCTTTTGGCTAAGACATTGGCTTATTTATTGCATTTTGCTTCAGGTGAAGAGCTTTGAAAACAATTATGGGAGATGAATTTTGAGAGATAAGTAAAAACCCTTACTGAAGCATCTCTTTATTAAAAGAACCACATGATTCACATGTGCAAGAAAATTCATTAATTTAGCTGTCCAAAAGTAGAGCCAACTGAACTTAAATGGACCAATAGGAGGTTGCCTATGCATAAGAAGTGTCTAATCAGCCCTAAATTCAAGGATTCAGATGAGGTATTAGAGGAGAGATTTTGGATGGAGAAATGAGGCTGAAAAAGGGAGGAAGCTACAGAAAGGGAGAAAGAAGAGCTGAGCAAGGCTATCTACATTGGGAAAGGGAGCTGAAGAAAAAGGAGGGAGACCTTGGGAAGGTTCCTAGGCTAAAAAATCCTCCTCCTCTTACTGTTCTTCTTATTCTTCTTTGCGAATTTATAGTTGAATTGCTTGTAATGGATTTCTCAATAGTTTTTAGTTGTTTAAATTATGTAGTTATGAGCTAAATAGATTAAGGCAAGTATTAGGGACTCTTACATTGTAGAGAGGCTCAAGTTGAGTTGCATTGATGTTGTTTAATACCGACTTAGAGTGTTTTTAATGTTTATGATGAATTATGTTTGGCCAATCTCTTTCATCTATCATTTTCTTGCATTTTGGAAAAAATAATAGGCAATCGATTGCTTCAAATCTTATTAAGACTAATTACAAGTGAGCTTGCAGTGAAATGGGTAGGTTAGGGACAATTACCCACTTAATGCACACAAGTAATGAGCCTAATTTCAGTAGTTTAAATGGGAGTTTAGCTACTAGTTAAGAAAGTCTGGAAAAATTCCGTGTTGGAATGTTGTGTGGTGTGAAGTTGCATAAATTATGCACCAGCATTGAGGTCTCAAAATAGTATAAGAAACCCCCTAATCAAATCCTGCTTTTATCTTTAAATAAATTTTGATTGTGAGTGATTTACTGTGGGTTTATGTCTTGCTTACCTTGAGTTTTGTTGCATGTTGTTTAGTTTTAAAGTTACTCTTGACATCCATCAGTTGTTATTTTCTTTTCGTTACCCTTTTTGTTCATTAAAAGTTAAGCTTAAACTTAGTAAATCTCTTGAACTAATCCTTGAGGAGACAATTAATTTACTTATCACTTACTGCATGAGTTTTGTATACTTGCACATTTAGGAGTGATCAACCACTTAATTCTTTCACTCTAGCTAGAGCAACACTAATCTAACATGTTTAATCAATTCAAACATCAAACTAATAATTTTATCAATTAAAATCTTGAAGATCGTAGATTGAATCAATTAAAACTCTAAATTAATAATTATCAATTAAAACTCTAAATTTATATCAATTTATACCCTTCGTTAGATTATATTTAAAGACTATTAGTTAAATTGGGAGTACACATGTAATGGCTGGTATTTTATATTTTATATTACAAAAGAAGGGGAAAAAATGGCTAAATGCATGTTGCTTCTTGTTTATCTCTTTAAATTAATATACAAAATTGTCAGGAAAATACTCACAAAAGCATCGAAACAATTTGGGAAATAGAACATTGTAAGTGAAAAAAAAAACATGTCGAATGTAACTCAACGAATTGAGCCATACAAAGCCCCACATGCAAGAACAATATTATTGCTGCCACCGAAATCCTTCCACTAGAAAAAATAGGAATAAAATATCATAGTGATATCATACATTGTGATCTAGGACCTATTTTGTGCTAGTTTGTGGCTCAATCGATTACTTTCATACACATATTTGTTTATTTTATAGAAATCGAGCATTTGGAGCAAACCAAAGCTATTAGAGGATTTATGGTGCAAAAGGAGCTAATTGCACATAAATTGAATCAACCAAGTGAAGAGAAGAAGGAAATCAAACCAAAAATTCTTAGGGGATAGCATCAAGACGTATCAGAGCGTCTGTTAGGCATGACTACGTGTATCCATAAGCGCACGGGCCTAAGTAATAAAGTGGTATTGGTATACAAAATTATTGTCTCCATGGGGATTTAATTAACTTCCATTTGATTACCGGAATTAATTATGGTAGATTTTATTTAGAAGCATGCTTCGAAAAATCGATTACATAAACAACAAAATAAAACTGAAGCAGTTAAAATAATGATGAGACAATGGTGAATTGGATCTAGGAAATTTAACTTCGTTAATTGGACTTTCAATCTTCATTAATTAGCATCCTAAAATTATCTAACACATTACCTGTAAGTTTAGAAGTTTTAATTTTATGGAATCTCATGTTGGTCTCAACCAATTCTATTGCACTAATTAATTAACCTACGTGTCGGTAGCCCTAATTATGTACTGCAATTTTAGTTCTTGTACTTTCAATAAAGCTTAAAATTGGTCCCTACTATTAGTTTATGGTTAATTTTTCTTTAAAAAAATTAGTCCCTATTAGCTTTTCCTCTATAAATTTTGGAAGTATGTTCACATTGTGTATTTTCTTGTATTAAAATTATTAACCAATTTTGATAAAAATTAACTTCAAACTTGTCATAGGGACCAATTTTAAGCTTTATTGAAAGTACATGGACTAAAATTACATGGACTAAAATTGGACATTTAAAAGTATAGAGACCAAAATGGAACAAAGCCCAAAGTACAGGGACCAAAATGGTATTTTAACCTATATTTTAATATATTAGATATTAAAATATAATATTTTAATTATAGCAAAGATTTTCCCTTGGTCTCTATAAATAGGACCCTTGGGTTGAGCCATTAGACACAACACACATCTCCTCAATAGAGAATTAAAGAATTCTCTCTAGACCTCTTCCTCTTCAATCCCTTGTGGATTTTCTTTCAAGAGCCTCCCACAAGCCTTGTGCTCGAGTCATAGCAAGTAGGCTTTATGAAATTGGAGTTTCAACATCGTTGGAGTTAGTGCAAGAAGATTAAAGACCCGACAGAAATATCTCCGTAATATACAAAGGTATTTATTGCTTAATGTTCGTGGTACACGCAAGAGCATGCGATTCAGTAATATAAAACGGTAAGTAAATACCGAGTATCGAATCCACAAGGAAAGGCAATGGAAGCTTTTTCTTTATTTAATTAATTATTAGAAATACTCGTAATTGGAATTATTTAGGGTACGAACTAAAGAAAGTGATGCTTGAAAAATAAATCGAAACTAAGAAAGCAATTAAAGGGTTAGAGATACAAAATAAGAGGTAGTTTAGGAGACCAAGCACAACTTAGGGTATAATTTGGGTAATTTGACCCAACATTTAATTAATCTCGTTAATCACATAATCCTAGAGCTAAATCGGTTGAAATCTTCTTTCAGTCTCATTCGAAACATGCTAATTAATTGCTTGCCTAAGTGTCCTTAGCGCTAACTGATTAATTATTTGGGATTAAGTCCACTCATAATTAGTCTCACCCGTCAATTATTAATCTTATGTCACCTAGGCAATTTTAGGGCATTAATTGAATTAGTTCTATCATAAATTCTCTCTGTCGAGCTGAATTTAGGACTGCGATAAGTTAATTAATGGCCAATTAATTAGAAGTAGTACATACAATTCAATTAAATGCAATATAATTGTAAGTAAATGTCTAAAACCACAATTAAACCATAATCCTACTTCTAATTATGCTCTTAGCTCTTAAAAAACTAAATTCATTCCATAATATTCAGTTCACGGCACAAAGAACTCATCTCTAAAGCCCTAGAATACATAAAACAGAGGAAGAAAAGCGAATGAAAAGACCGATTCTATTTTGCAGATTTTGCAGGTTAGAGTTGGTGCATGCGCAAAGGGCCTTGCCCTTGTGATTTTGATCCTGAGATAGAGCGAACTTTTCGCCAGCGCCGTAAGGAGCATGGGAGGAAAAGACAAGATCTACAAGAGTTGAGCGCATAGGAGAATCCAGAAAGACTTGTTTTGCAGGAACTTTCGATGGATCCACTTGGAGTCGATCCTCTTGGTGAGAAATATAGAAGAGCACGATGTGCCACCACAACAACAACAACAACAGCGAGCGGATCAACAAAATCCCATTTTTATTGCAGATGAACGAGATAGAGCTATAAGGGATTATGCGGCCGCAACTTTCCATAATCTTAATGCAGGAATCATGGAACCAAACATTGAGGCAGCTCATTTTGAGTTAAAGCGAATAATGTTTCAGATGCTCCAGACTATAGGGCAATTTGCAGGATTACCAAATGAGGATCCTCACAAATACATGAAGCAATTCTTGAGGATATGCAACTCGTTCAAACTGAATGGAGTATCAAGCGAGACATTGAGGTTGAAACTTTTTCCTTTTTCCTTGCAGGGTAATGCAAAAGCATAGCTAGATTCTTTCCCATCGGACTCGATCACTTCTTGGGATGACTTGTCGGAAAAGTTTCTTTTGAAATATTTCCCTCCAACCAAGAATGCTCAGATTCGATGGAAAATTATCACTTTTAAACAAGGTCCAAATGAAGACGTGGATACAACATGGGAATGATTTAAGAAGTTAGTCAGGAGATGTCCACATCATGGCTTACCAGCCTGCCTTCTGATTGAGCATTCTTACAACGGATTGACTCAGGCCTCTAAGACCTTGGTTAATGCGTCAGCAAATGGATCCCTGTTAAGAAAGACAGTCAATGAAGCTAATGAGATTCTATATGCAATCGTCTCCAACAACAGTCAGTGGGGAGATGAAGACACACACTCTACTAAAAATATTGAAGGTGTATACGAGGTGGATGCAATAGCAGCACTAAGCGCGTAGATCTCAGTAATGAACAACACTGAAGAATTTCACTATGGGGAACCAGGCCCCCGTTGCTACTTTGAATCAAATCTCAACACCTACTTGTGTTTATTACAGTTAAGGCCATCTATATGATAATTGTCCTTATAACCCTACCTCTGCGTGTTTTATAGGGCAGAACAGGTCAAATCCTTACTCGAATACGTACAACCTTGGTTGGAGACAACATTCTAACTTCTCTTGGGGAGGACAGAATGCGAGCACATCAAATCAGTACGCGAAGCAGAGATTTTCACCAAGTTTTAATAATCAAGCACAACAACCATACACACAGAAGAATTTTATAAGTTATAAAATTAATTAATATATTAACATATTATAACATATTATAACATATCTATCAACCTGTGCTATAAATTGGTTCAAATAGTACCTACCTGTTTTGGCTATAAATTAGGGGTTAACAAAGAGTGTGGAGTACAAAAGGAGAGTAGAGGTCATAAAGAGTGTGGAGTACAAAAAGAGAGTGAAGGTCATAAAGAGTGTGGAGTATAAAAGGAGAGTGGAGGTCATAAAGAGTGTGGTGTACAAAAGGTGAGTAGATGTCATAAAGAGTGTGGTGTCCTGAGTGTATAAAGTGGAGGTCTTAAGGTGGGGTGTATTTTAAGGAGGTGTGATAATCGGGTAGATGTACAAATACAAATTCAGAATCGGGAATATATGTATGAGTACTTTATATGCCACCTCACAATAGGTTTCAATAATCAAGCACAACAACCATACACACAGAAGAATGCTACACAAATGCCACCGCAATCATCATCTCAGAACTCTTCATTAGAAACCCTGATAAAGGAGTTCATGGCTAAGAATGATGTCATCATTCAAAGTCAAGCTACATCATTGCGAAATCTTGAATTGCATGTTGGACAATTAGCAAGTGAGATGAAGAATAGGCCTCAAGGAGCATTACCAAGCAATACGGAGAATCCGCATAGAGAAGGAAAGGAGCATTGCAAAGCGATCACTCTTAGGAGTGGACTCAAGTATGCTGAGCCCGAGATGCCAGTGGAGTGCAAATCTCCACAAGTTTCTTTTGATTTCTCTTTACATAAAAATTTGCAGGAAAGTGTTGTTGACAATAAAGTGAAGGACTTAAACGAAGAAAGTGCAGGTGATGCTACCACTCTTGTGAACGCAAAGCAGCCTAAAGGATGAAAGGACATTCCTATAAATGAAAATTTTGCAGGAAATGCGGCCAAGGATGTGGCAGCAAAGCACCAAGAAACTGAGCTTGAGAAGAAGGCGACACCAATGAAGAAACATGAAAATTTATATCAAGGTGTCAGACCTCCACCACCATTCCCACAGAGATTCCAAAAGAAGAACCAGAACGAGTAGTTTAATAAGTTCTTGGACATACTAAAGCAGTTGCACATCAACATTTCGTTGGTGGAAGCTCTTGAGCATATGCCTAACTATGTCAAGTTCTTAAAGGACATATAGATTACAAAGAGAAGGCTGTGAGAATATGAGACTGTAATTCTCACTGAGAACTGCAGTGCCCTCATAAAAAGCAAAGTGCCACCTAAATTGCAAGATCCAGGCAGCTTTACTATCCCATGCATGATAGGAGGGTAGGACGTTGGACGAGCATTATGTGACTTAGGAGCCAACATCAACTTGATGCCTCTATCGATTTTCAAGCAACTAGGAATTGGAGAAGCTAGACCCACGACAGTAACTTTGCAGTTGGCGGACACGTCAATAGCTTGGCCCATCGGAAAGATTGAAGATATCCTCGTTAAAACGGACAAAATTGTTTTTCTGACATATTTCATATTCCTAGATTACGAAGCAATCAGGGAACTGCCTATCATCTTGGGAAGACCTTTTCTAGCCACAGGAAGAACGATCATAGATGTCCAAAAAAGGGAGCTGACTATGCGAGTAAATGACCAATACATCACATTCAATGTGATGAAGGCGATGCGCTACCCAGGGGAATCGGAGGAATGCTCAAGTTTAGAACTTTGTGATCCATTTGAATTTTATGATTTGCAGGAAAACAGCTTTACAGGAGAAAGTTTTGTCACAAACAAGTTTGAAGAAGCGTCGAAGCAGCAGATTGCGGCCGCATATGCGCCCGTATTTAAAGTATCAAATGCTTTGAGACCAGCAGATGATAAAACAGTGCCATTAAAACCTTCAGTGATTGAACCACCAGTGCTGGAGCTCAAGCCACTTCCATCTCACATGAAATACAGATTTTAGGGAAAGGATGAAACTCTCCCATTTATCATCACCGCAAACCTCACTGATGAGGATGAATTTTCTTTATTGCAGGTAGTCTCCAAGCATAAGAAGGCGCTAGGATGGACACTAGCAGACATATGAGGAATTAGCCCTTCTTTTTGCATGCACAAGATCAATTTGGAGGAGGGAGCCAAGAAGTCGATAGAGAACCAGAAGAGATTGAATCCAGTGATGAAGGAGGTGGTTCACAAAATAATTTTAAAGTGGATTGATGCATAAGTAATCTATCCCATAGCAGATAGCAGTTGGGTTAGCCCAGTTCAGTGCGTGCCAAAGAAAGGAGGGATGATCGTTGTAACAAATGAGAATAATGAGCTTATTCCAACCAGGACTATTACAGGGTGGAGAGTGTGTATGGACTACCGTCGCCTCAACAAGGCCACAAAGAATGTCCACTTTCCATTTTCTTTTATCGATCAAATGTTGGATCGTCTTGTAGGGAAAAAGTATTACAGCTTTCTGGATGGATATTCAAGTTACAACCAGGTCACAATAGCTCTAGAAGATCAGGAGAAGATGACATTCACATGTCCCTATGGAACTTTTGCTTTCAAAAGGATGCCATTTGGACTATGCAATGCCTCAGCAACCTTCCAAAGATGCATGATGGCCATTTTCTAAAAAATGGTGGAGAGAACCATGGAAATTTTCATGGATGATTTCTCTGTCTTTGGGGAATCATTCAATCATTATCTTATGAATTTTGAACAGGTTTTGCAGCGCTGTGAAGACACCAACCTAGTGCTCAACTGGGAGAAATTCCACTTTATGATGCAGGAAGGCATTGTCCTAGGGCACAAGATCTCACGGAAAGGAATCGAGGTGGACAAGGAAAAAGTGGAACTAATTGCAAACTTACCTCCACATATATCAGTAAAGGAGATCATGAGCTTTTTAAGTCATGCAGGGTTCTACAAACGATTCATTAAAGATTTCTCCCACATTTCTAAACCTTTATGGAGGTTGCTAGAGAATGACAGACCATTTGTGTTCGCCTGGGATTTTTTAATTGCCTTTAACAGATTGAAGGATGCATTAAGCTCGGCGCCCATAATGATTGAACTTGACTGGAGTAAGTCGTTCGAGCTTATGTGCGATGCAAGTGATTTTGTTGTAGGTGCAGTGCTGGCACAGAGAAGGAACAAGATAATACATCCCATTTACTATGCTAGCAAGACCATGAATGACGCACAGGTCAACTACACCACAACGGAGAAGGAGTTGCTTGCAGTCGTATTCACATTCGACAAATTTAGATCATATCTGGTCGGGACAAAAGTGATTGTCCACACAGACCACTCGACGCTCAACTATCTTCTAATATAGAAAGATGCTAAGCCCCGACTCATCAGATGAATTTTTCTTTTGTAGGAATTCGATCTGGAAATCTTAGACAGGAAAGGAACATAAAATCAAGTTGCAGACCACTTGTCAAGATTAGGGTTGGAGGCTCAGAAGGACGATTCAAAGGAGATACATGATACTTTTGCAGACGAGCAGCTGTTAGCAATCAAAGAAATTTAGTTACCATGGTATGCTGATATAGCTAACTATTTAGTTAGTGGGCTTACTCCCCCAGGTGCAACATCGCAGCAATTGAAGAAATTCTATCATGACAGTAAGTACTACTATTGGGACGAACCTTACCTTTATAGGATGGGACCAGATCAGGTACTCAGAAGATGTGTTGCGGAGGAGGATATCCCGAAGATATTAGAAGCTTGTCACACAGCCCCATATGGAGGTCATTTTGCAGGTACAAAGACAGTAGCTAAAGTACTCCAATGTGGATACTTTTGGCCAACTTTTTTCAGGGATGCACATTTGTTTGCTAAAGGATGTGATCAACGCCAAAGAACGGAGAACTTAACAGTGAGACATGAAATGCCAATGCACTACATGTTAGAGGTGGAAATCTTTGACGTGTGGGGCATAGATTTCATGGGACGTTTCCCGCCATCCTTTGGGAATGTGTATATCTTACTTGCAGTAGACTATGTGTCTAAGTGGATCGAGGCTGTGGCAACACCTGCCAATGATGCCAAGACAATGAAGAAATTTCTTCATAGGAACATCTTTGCTCGTTTTGGTACACCAAGGGTGTTGATTAGCGACGAGGGAACTCATTTTCTGAACAGGGTCTAGGAAATTTGCTTGCAAGGTAAAACATAAGGAAAAGAATTGCGACTGCATATCATCCACATACGAATGGACAGGCAGAATTATCGAACAGAGAGATCAAGACAATCCTAGAAAAGACAGTTGATCCACACGAAGGGATTGGTCTCTCAGGCTCGACGATGCACTATGGGCACATAGGACAACTTTTAAGGCTCCATTGGGAATGTCTCCATACAGAATTGTCTTTGGGAAAGCTTGTCACTTACCCTTAGAATTGGAGCACAAAGCCTATTGGGCTTTGAAAATGCTGAATTTTAATTTGAATGATGCAGGTGCATTAAGGAAGATGCAGTTGAACGAGCTTGAAGAACTAAGGCACTTCTCCTATGAAAATGCTAAACTTTATAAGGAGAAGGTAAAGAAATGGCATGACAATAAGATATTTGACAAACGATTGCATGAAGGACAACAGGTGTTGTTGTTCAATTCGAGATTGAAACTTTTTCCAGGGAAGCTGAGATCTAGATGATCCGGACCATTCATGATTGCTAGGGTATATCCATACGGAGCAATTGATTTGTAGGATAGTAAGGGAACCATTTTTAAAGTAAACGAACAGAGAGTAAAACCATACTGGGGAGAAGGCCTAAGCAGGAACAAGGCCTCAGTCTCCCTAGTGGAGCTAGATTAAGAACATCAGGTGATGTGTTGTAAATATGTAAATATTGCTTTTGTTTTTGTTTTTGTTTTTGTTTTCTTTATAAAAAAAAAATAAAATTATTTGGTGCAAGTGGTGCACAGGTGACTTAATGCATTAGAACTAAAAGTTTTTGATTAAGAGGGAACTCTGTCTTAGGAGGTCTATCTAGGCTGAGGTACTTAAGTTGACCGTAAGGGAACACCTCTACTTGGGGACCTACATGGGAGTTGAATTAATCAAACTTTTAAGTCTAAGTCATTTTCACCTTGTATCTAATTCGATTCTTCTTTTATGTTTAATGTGTAAACTTTCTGATACCTTGAGTTAGTATGCAGGGAACATTGAAGGATTTGTAAAATTTTCAGAGGTTAAGGAGAAAATGTGAAATGAAGATCTAAATGTAACCGCATTCCAAATGCATAATGTTTATTGCAGATTTTCAGCTCAGAGAAATGCGTTAGAATTGTGGTTGCATAATTGAGGATGCACACAGGGCAAATGCGGCTTGATTGCGGGCACATTTGGCCCTAAATCTTTGTTTTGCAAGAACCCCGCGCCGAAGGAGAATTGCGGCCATATTTGCGGTCGAATATGGACCTCAAGTCAGATAGGACAGTAGATGACGTTAATTAAATTCGAAAAAGGAAAGAGGGGATCGTTTTTGGAAGGCTCAAAATGTATAAAAGAGTCTGTTAGTTGACCTAACATGTTTCAAACTTTCAAACTCCCACTCCTTCTTGTCGTTTTCATATAGCCCAAGCTCCACCTCCGGTGAGATTCCGATCACCGTCTCCGACAAAATCCATTGATAAAAATACTTCCTTTCTCCACAGAAAGGACCGAACAACCTTACTCTTTCTTTTGTAGGTAATTTCGAATACAATGGAGCACGAAAAAGTTACTTACAAGAGACAAAGGCTCGCGAAGAACCAGTCTTCTCCGCCGGCAAGGTCTGTAATGTCGTCCACTCGCACTAGCCCTAGACGAACAGCGTTGAGCAAGGAAGCAGAAGGCTAAGCGAGTACACAAAATCTCCCCACTGGTTCGCCACTGCCAAAACGATCGAGGGTGTGAGAAGAAGACATGAGGGAGATACCTCGGTTGAGCAAGGAAGCCATCGAGAGTTTGAGGATGCACTCAGAGGATGAAGAAGAGGAGTTAACCCCTCTTTTGCATATAATAAGGAAATGACTCGAGGGCATGCCGAAGGCTGGTGAAATCGGCGTTGAAGAAGGAGGGTCACGTCGTTGCATGGTCGTATATGTGAAGAAGAGGAAATTAGAAAAGAAGTTTGCGACAAGGAAAAGGCGAAAGGCCTAAATGTGCTCGCATCTGCGGCGCATTTGGCACAACAAACAGAAAAGCCTCCAGTTGCTGAAAGAGGAATTGTGTCCGCATCTGCGGTGCATTTGGAGGTGCCCAGGCAAACTCACGCCACTCCAACCATGTCAATCATATCTGCCACTACTCAGGTATCTACCTCAAGCCCTTCACCTCGAAAACACAAGGTCAAGATGCTCTCCACACACAAAAGGAAATCAAGGTGGGACATCTCACCAACTGAAGAATGAGAGGAGGCTGTAGAGAAAAGACCACCATAAACTGACAAACAGGTGGCTTAAAAGGACATCCGCACACCTGAATGGGCAGCCATGGTCACTGTTAAAAAGGCCAAGGCTGTGGAGCTTGCTGAGAAGCTCCGTGAACAGATTGAAAGATGACAGAAAAAATAAGAAAAAGAAAATGCAGCCAGGATTGTGGGCACAAATAAAAAATTTATGCAGGAAATAGATGTGGCCGCATCCAGACTACATTTAGACCAGACACCACCTCCACCACCAAAGGACCAGCAAAAGCCAGTTGAGGCCAATGCTGCAGATGCGACTGCATCCAAGGAGCATCTTGACGAACAGGGGCAGAGAGAAGCTGAATTTGACGACCTGTTCGAGTATGAGACAATGAGGCTCACTCTTGATCAGAGCCCCAGAAGAAATAAAGAAGAAAAAGACTGGGAGAAAACTGAAGCTCCTTTCTCTGAGGATGATTTGCAGGAAATCATAGAGAGCGAGATGCCTAAATCCTCTAAGAGGAGGACTGAGAAGAAGAAGAGGAGTAGGCCTCAAACTACTCCTAGGCCCAGGACTCGACACGCCACTGTAGAGAGTCCTGTGGCTGAACGCTCTGTTGGGATTTATGCCCTAAAGCCTCGCAATTAATAATTTATAATAATTTTGATTATTTTATTTGGAATACAATATTATCCATTATATGAAAAATCCAAGGTTATTAGTGTAATCTTGAACAGTATGTGGTTGACATACATAAGGATCATGTTCAAGAAATAACCTAAAGGGTCATAGTATATGGATAAGGTTGGGTGTCTTATCTTGGTAACACTATTGATATGACCCACTTTGTAATAGTTACAAATGATTTGATTCAAATCATTCATGTGGAGATATGTGAGTGGAGGTATCTTATACAAAGAGTTTGTGTAAGATAGGATCACGAAATATTTAATATCTCTTTATAAATCCGTTAATTGAAAAGATTAATATTTCATTAGGATGATCATATGTGACTCGATCTTAATCCTAAGTGAGTTATGAACTCCTGCCTGTGAGGGCTTGTCCTTTGATTTGCATGGGTGAGAGTGGCTTTTGTTGCTGATTCAATAAGCCTACCATTTTGGGGACTTGACCAAATAGGGAGCTGGAAACATAATCTCACAAGATAGAATTCATTCATTCCCATATAGGATAAGTAGATGAGTAGTTCCCTTAAGTGCTGATTTCGGGACTTAAACAATGGGGCCCCACCCTCTCACTGACTCGAGAAGGACTTAGTTTATGGTTGGATCATAAACAAATTGTTCATTAGAGGATCAGTGGTACTTCATTTGCAATATATAATTACAGGGGTAAAACAGACTTTTGACCCAGCTGTAATTACGAACAACTCGTGAAGGATCAACTTGCATGTAGTGATTATATCAATAGACACAACTTGTCCTACAGTGCATAAGAGTGCAACTTTAGGTCTATAGTGTAGTGACCCTAGAGTTAATGAATGAAAATTAATTAATTAAAGAGTTTAATTAATTAATTTTGTATCATTGGAGCTTATAATCTGTAGGTCCATAAGGTCCCATTGCTAGCTCATAGTAACACTAAAAGATCAATTTAGTTGAAAGAAAATTTTGAAATGTTCAAATTAATATTTAATATATTAAATATAAAAGAGAAAAATATATTTATTGTATTTGATACATTAAATATTAAAATAATTAATGTATATTAGTTACATTAAAGAAAAGATATGTATTAAATTTAAATTGAATTCAAATTAGGAAATAGATGTCGTAGGAGAATTTTAAAATGTTTGAATAAGATTCAAATTGGTAAGATAAATATATTTTAATATAATTTTAATAGATATTAAAATATATTATTTAATTATCTTCCCTATACCACTATAAATAGGACCCTAGGGCTGAACCATTGGGCATTCTTCATAGAACACACATCTCCTCAGTAGAGAATTAGAGAATTCTCTCTAGACTTTTTCCTCTCCAATCCCTTGAGGATTTTCTTTCAAGAGGCTCCCACAAGCCTTGATCTTGTGTTAGAGTCATAGTTAGGAAGACTTTATGGAGGAGATAAATACCCGCCAGAATATTCTCCATATTTATCCAAGTAAGTTTGCTTAACCTTAATTTTTAGTTTAATTTTAAATAAATCAAAGCAATCCAATGCTTCCGCTGCGGAGTGAAACATTCATTCCTTCAATTGGTATCAGAGACTTCTTTGATTTTTATTTAGAATTAAAGTTTTGTGATGGTGGGTATTTTACTTTTTCATATATGTGATATATGTGATTTGCAAATTGACTGTTTAGGTGTATTTGGTTGCATTAAATTTATTGCTTTCATCACTAAAGCTAGTGGGACTTACAATATACCCAACATTTTCTCCCACTTGCCCTATAGAAGGTGAAACATATCTCGTAGACCTAGACTCTCTAGATGACCCTCAAACACTTTAGCCTGAAGAGCCTTCGTAAACGGATCAGCACAATTGTCTGTAGAAGCTATCTTCGTGAGAATCACATCTCCTCTTTGCACAATCTCTCTAATAAGATGATATTTTCTCTCTATATGCTTCTCTCTTTTGTGGCTTCTGGGTTCTTTGGAATTTGCCATAGCACCACTATTATCACAATAAAGTGTGATGGGTTTATCCATGCTCGGAACTACTTCCAAATCAGTTAAGAACTTTCTTAGCCATACACCTTCTTTTGGTGCTTCACAAGCAGCTACGTACTCAGCTTCCATGGTGGAGTCTGCAACACATCCTTGTTTGATGCTTCTCTATACTATTGCTCCTCCACATAAGGTGAACACTGATCCTGATGTGGATTTCCTCGAATCCTTATAAGTTTGGAAATTAGAATCAGTGTATCCTGTAAGGATCAAATCCTTAGCTCCATACACAAGCATATAATTCCTCGTTCTTCGTAGATACTTGAGGATTTTTTTTACTGCAATCCAGTGATCATGTCTTGGATTTGACTGATATCTACTGAAAATCCCTACTGCATAACATATATCATGTCTTGTACACAACATGGCATACATCAGACTACCTACAGCTGAGGCATAGGGAATCCGTCTCATATTATCAACTTCTTGAGGTGTCTTAGGACACTGTTCCTTAGACAATGTAATTCCATGCCTGAAAGGCAAAGTGCCTTTCTTGAAATTTTGCATCGAATACTTGACAATAATTTTGTCAATATAAAATGCCTGAGACAAAGCTAGCATTTTGTTCTTGCGATCCCTTATAATTTTGATTCCTAGAACAAACTATGCTTCTCCCAAATCTTTCATTTGGAATTGGTTAGCTAACCAACTTTTAATGTCAGTAAGAAAGCCTACATCATTCCCAATAAATAGGATATCATCCACATAAAGGACGAGAAAAGCTACTATTTTCTTGATGATTATCTTGTATACACAAGGTTCATTAACATTTTTCTCAAAGCCTAGGGCACAAATCCTAACACTCCATATGGGGTTGTGTGACAAGCTTCTAATTTCTTTGGGACATCCTCCTCCGCAACACATCTTCTAAGTACCTAGTCTGGTCCCATCTTATAAAGATAAGGTTCATCCCAACAGTAGTACTTACTGTCATGATAGAACTTCTTCAATTGCTGCGATGTTGCACCTGGTGGAGTAAGCCCACTAACTAAGTAGTTAGCTATATCAGCATACCATGGTAACTCAATTGCTTTGACTGCCAATAGCTGCTCGTCTGCAAAAGTATCTTGTATCTCCTTTGAATCATCCTTCTGAGCCTCCAACCCTAATCTTGACAAGTGGTTTGCAACTTGGTTTTCTGTTCCTTTCCTGTCTAAGATTTCCATATCAAATTCCTGCAGAAGCAAAATCCATCTGATGAGTTGAGGGTAACATCTTTCTTTGTCGGAAGATACTTGAGCGCCGAGTGGTCTGTGTGGACAATCACTTTTGTTCCGACCAGATATGATCTAAATTTGTCGAATGCGAATACAACTGCAAGCAATTCCTTCTCCGTTGTGGTGTAGTTAACCTGTGCGTCATTCATGGTTCTGCTGGCGTAGTAAATGGGATGTATTATCTTGTTTCTTCTTTGTGCCAGCACTGCACCTACAGCAAAATCACTTGCGTCGCACATAAGCTCGAACGGCTAACTCCAGTCAGGTTCAATCATTATGGGGGCCGAGCTTAATACATCCTTCAACTTGTTAAAAGAAATTAAACAATCCTGGTGGAACACAAATGGTCTGGTCATTCTCTAACAATTTGCATAAATGTTTAGAAATGTGGGAGAAATTTTTGATGAATCGTCTGTAAAATCCTGCATGACCTAAAAAGCTCTTGATCTCCTTTACTGATGTAGGTAGAGGTAATTTTGCAATTAATTCCACTTTTTCCCTGTCCACATCGATTCCTTTTCTTGAGATCTTGTGCCCTAGGACAATGTCTTTCAGCACCATAAAGTGGCATTTCTCCCAGTTGAGCACTAGGTTGGTGTCTTCACAGCGCTGCAAAACCTATTCAAGATTCATAAGACAATGATTGAATGATTCTCCAAAGATAAAGAAGTCATCCATGAAATTTTCCACGGTTCTTTCCACCATTTCTGAGAAAATGGTCATCATGCATCTTTGGAAGGTTGCTAGGGCATTGCACAGTCTAAATAGCATCCTTCTGAAAGCAAAGGTTCCATAGGGACATGTGAATGTCGTCTTCTTCTGATCTTCTAGATCTATTGTGATCTGGTTGTAACCTGAATATCCATCCAAAAAGCAGTAATACTCCTTCCCTACAAGACGGTCCAACATTTGATTGATAAAAGGCAATGGAAAGTGGTCCTTCTTTGTGGCCTTGTTGAGGCAGCGGTAGTCCATACACACTCTCCACCCTATAATAGTCCTGGTTGGAATAAGCTCATTATTCTCGTTTGTTACAACGGTCATCCCCCCTTTCTTTGGCACGCACTGAACTGGGCTAACCCAGCTACTATCTGCTATGGGGTAGATTACTCCTCCATCAATCCACTTTAAAAGTTCCTTGCGAACCACCTCCTTCATCACCGGATTCAATCTCCTCTGGTTCTCTATTGACTTCTTGGCTCCCTCTTCCAAATTGATCTTGTGCATGCAAAAAGAAGGGCTAATGCCTCGTATATCTGCTATTGTCCATCCTAGTGCCTTCTTGTGCTTGGAGAGTACCTGCAATAAAGAAAATTCATCCTCATCAGTGAGGTTTGCAGATATGATAACTGGTAGAGTCTCATCATTTCCCAGAAATCTATATTTCAGGTGAGACGGAAGTGGCTTAAGCTTCAGCACTGGCGGTTCAATTACTGAAGGTCTAATTGACACTGTTTTATCATTGACTGGTCTCAAGGCACTTGGTTCTTCAAATGCGGGCGCATATGCGGCCTCAATCTGCAGCTCCCACGCTTCTACAAACTTGTTTAATAAAAAACTTTCTCCTGTGAAACTATCTTCCTGTAACTCATAACATTCAAACGGATCATAGAGTTCTAAACTTGAGCATTCCTCCGATTCCCCTGGGAAGCGCATAGCCTTCATCACATTGAATGTGATGTGTTGGTCATTTACTTGCATAGTCAGCTCCCCTTTTTGGACATCTATGATTGTTCTTCCTGTGGCTAGAAAAAGTCTTCCCAAGATGATAGGCACTTCCCTATCCGCCTCGCAATCTAGGATCATGAAATCTGCAGGAAAAATAAATTTGTCCACCTTAACGAGGACATCTTCAATCTTCCCAATGGGCCTAGCTATTGACCTGTTCGCCAACTGCAAAGTCACCGTCGTGGGTCTAGCTTCTCCAATTCCTAACTGCTTGAACACTGACAGAGGCATCAAGTTGATGCTGGCTCCTAAATCACATAATGCTCGTCCAACGTTCTGCCCTCCTATCATGCATGGGATTGTAAAGCTGCTTGGATCCTGTAATTTGAGTGGCACTTTGCTTTTTATAAGAGCACTGCAGTTCTCAGTGAGAGCTACAGTTTCATATTCTCCTAGCCTTCTCTTTTTAGTCAATATGTCCTTTAAGAACTTGACATAGTTGGGCATCTGCTCAAGAACTTCCACCAACGGAATGTTGATGTGCAACTGCTTGAGTATGCCCAAGAACTTATTAAACTGCTCGTACTGGTTCTTTTTCTGGAATCTCTGTGGGATGGTGGTGGAGGCCTGACACCTTGATATAAATTTTCATGTTTCTTCATTGGTGTCTCCTTCTCAAGTTCATCTTCCTGGTGCTTTGCTGCCGCATCCTTCGCCGCATTTTCTGCAAAATTTTCATTCCTAGGAATGTCCTTTCGCTCATCAGGCTACTTTACGGTCGCAAGAGTGGTAGCATCACCTGCAATTTCTTCGTTTAAGTCCTTCTTCACTTTATTGTCAACAGCACTTTCCTGCAAATTTTCCTGCAAATAGAAGTTAAATGAAACTCGTGGAGGTTTGCATTCCACTGGCATCTCAGGCTCGGCATACTTGAGTCCAGTCCTAAGAGTGATCGCTTTGCAATGCTCTTTTCCTTCTCTATGCGAATTCTCCTTATTGCTTGGTAATTGATAATTCTCATTTATAAGGATTATTTAACCCTAAAACTAAGTTGTGCTTGCCATTTTTGCACATTTTATCGAATAACGAGCAAGCTAAAAATAGCATTTATAAGATATATTCATGCAAGTTTGTCAGAGTATGGAAAAAGAAAAATTAAGTTGAAAAGATACAGAAAAGTTGGCTAAAATTGTTGTTTTTGTGCAGATTTGAAGAAATGAAGAAAATGCAAATGAAATGCAATTGCATTTCCTTGAGAAAGAAAAGTGGTGAACAAGAGGGAAAATGCAATTGCATTTTCTGGACTTATCAATCTATTGCGAAAATCACGAAAATGCTCCAAAACCCACGGGATTTGCTTGATTTTTGGATAATTTTTAGCCTAATATCATGTCCAAACATTGACCCATGATTGAAGGAGTACAAAGATGGAAACCCTAGCCCTCAATGCCTATGAAAATGGGAAAAATGAAGGAAAACGTGGCATGGGTTTTTCTGCTCGCCCACAGTTCGAAGTTCTTCATTTTCTGTCAAATTCCAGCATCTTGTTCTTGTATTTTACTCTGAAATTTCCGAGATTGATCCCTCCTCAACGAAAGTTAGAGGAGGTAAAGAGCTAATCGCCTTTGAAGGTGTATTTGGTTCGATCAAAGCAATGAAAGCATTGGCTTATCGTTGTTTTTCTGTTTCTGTGCATTCTTATTTTCTAGCTAGTCATTGTTTTAATCTTCAATCTTGTAAGTTCGTTGAATTTTAGTTAGGTGTTGCGTCCTTTGATTTTCTTTCTTATCTTTAATAAAAAGACAATTAGTTCATGGGATTGCATCTCCATAAGATTCAGAATTTTCTATTAAGTATTTCCACTGTCCTTGAACCTTTTTTTAAGCATTTTGAGTTTGTTGGATAAATTTCCAGATTGTTGGTTAAATTCTGAATTTTACATCAAGCTTTCTTAATAAATTTCCATATTAGTTTTCCTTATTGTTTTGGAAATTTCTTTCCTTTATTTTGGCTATTTAATTATGAGTTATTTTGGCTATTTAATTATGAGCTTTGTATCCATTCAATTGTTGATCTTCTTTTCTTTAATTATGAGCTAAGTCTTTCTTTGGGATTCAACTATGTGAATGCCTAGAGAAAGGAATAAAGGCCTAATATGTAAAAGCAACTTTGCTTAATCTTATAGCATTGTTTGCTTTTATTGATTGAAATTTTCATTACTAGTTTAGATTGATCACCTAGATTGGTATACAACAATTTGAGTCTAATTCTGAAAACGTTAGATAAAAATTGGGCTTTCATAAAAGCAATAAAGGAAAATAGCCTAGACATAGGAATTTGTTTTTGACCCTAGACATAGGGAAAAACCTTTAAAACCAAAAGAATTGTGTTTCAAAATTAACTAAGTTCGTATTAGCCATAGAAATATTGGTTTAATCGCTTAGCCTCCTAAAGATACTTCATAGAAGGTCGAATAGGTGTTGAATTCGGTTTACAAAGCTTAAGTGTTGAGTCAAAGGATTGTAATTGCAATTAGGCCGCAATTTCTTTCAATAGAGCAAAAGCATATTTGAATCCCTCTTTTATCATTTTCTTCTCAAAAACAAAAATTATCCCAACTATTGTTTTACACCAGTTACCCACAATTGCAATTTGAAAACATCTTTGCTTATTCTCTTGAATTTTGTTGTATCCGTTCCCTGTGGGATCGATACTCTGGAATACTTCCAGTTTTATATTACTTGCATCGACAGTGTGCACTTGCACTGAACTGAAGCTTTATTTTAATTTACAAATATTTTCTTTAAGCCCCACGTTTTAGTTCGATCAGTAATGCTCCTTGAGGCCTGTTCTTCATTTCGCTTGCTAATTGTCCAACCTGCAATTCAAGATTTCGCAATGATGCAGCTTGACTTTGAATGATGACATCATTCTTAGCCATGAACTCCTTCATCAGGGTTTCTAATGATGAGTTCTGAGCTAATGATTGCGGTGGCATTTGTGTAGCATTCTTCTGTGTGTATGGCTGTTGTGCTTGATTATTGAAACCTGTTGCAAATCCCTGCTTCACGTACTGATTTGATGTGCTCGCATTCTATCCTCCTCAAGAGAAGTTAGGATGTTGTCTCCAACCTGGGTTGTACGTATTTGAGTAAGGATTTGACCTGTTCTGCCCTATAAAACACACAGAGGTAGGGTTGTAAGGACAATTATCATATACATGGCCTTCACTGTAATATACACAAGTAGGTGTTGAGATTTGATTCAAAGTAGCAACAGGGGCTTGGTTCCCCATAGTAAAATTCTTCAGAGTGTTGTTCACTGCGGCGATCTGCGCGCTCAGTTCTGCTATTGCATCCACCTCGTATACACATGCAATATTTTTAGTAGAATGTGTGTCTTCATCTCCCCACTAACTGTTATTTGAGACGATTGCATGTAGAATCTCATTGGCTTCATTAACTGTCTTTCTTAACAAGGATCCATTTGCTGACGCATTAACGAAGGTCTTAGAGGCCTGGGTCCATCCGTTGTAAAAATGCTTGATCAAAAGTCAGGCTGGTAAGTCATGATGTGGACATCTCCTGACTAACTTCTTAAATCGTTCCCATGTTGTATCCACGTCTTCATTTGGTCCTTGTTTAAAAGTGATAATTTTCCCTCGAATCTGAGCATTCTTGGTTGGAGGGAAATATTTCAGAAGAAACTTTTTCGACAAGTCATCCCAAGAAGTGATCGAGTCCGGTGGGAAAGAATCTAGCCATGCTTCTGCATTACCCTGCAAAGAAAAAGGAAAAAGTTTCAACCTCAATGTCTCACTTGATACTCCATTTAGCTTGAACGAGTTGCATATCCTCAAGAATTGCTTCATGTGTTTGTGAGGATCCTCGTTTAGTAATCCTGCAAATTGCCCTATAGTCTGGAGCATCTGAAACATTATTGGTTTCAACTCAAAATAAGCTGCCTCAATGTTTGGTTCCATGATTCCTGCATTAAGATTATGGAAAGTTGCGGCCGCATAATCCCTTATATCTCTATCTTGTTCATCTATAATAAAAATGGGATTTTGCTGCTCCGTTCGCTGTTGCTGTTGTTGTTGTGGTGGCACATTATTAGGTTGTGCTCTTCTTTGTTGCTCACCAAGAGGATCGACTCTAAGTGGATCCATCGAAAGTTCCTGCAAAACAGATTCCTGCAAAACAAGTTCTTCTGGATTCTCCTGTGTGCTCAACTCTTGTAGATCTTTTCTTTTCCTCCTATGCTCCTTACGGAGTTGGCGAAAAGTTCGCTCTATCTCAGGATCAAAATAACAAAGGCAAGGCCCTTTGCGCATGCACCAACTCTAACCTGCAAAATAGAATCGGATCCCTGAGACAAAGTCTAAATGCAATTGCAAATCGATCGCAATTCTGCTACAAAACTGAAAAGATGTTTGTTAAAAAGTCATTCCGCGGCAACAGCGCCAAGAACTTGGTGGGTGCTAAAGTGCAAGTGCACACTGTCCAACAAGTAATATATGGAAGTATTCCAAGTATCGAACCCAAGGGAACGGTTAACAAAAGGGCTTTTCAATTAACAACACAAGCGCTTTCAAGTTGCAACCGAAAGTAACTAATTAAATAAAATATTTTGGGGTTTTCGTGCAATAAAAATAAAGAAAACTAAATAAGAGATAAGAAAACAATAATGAGAAGCATGGAATTCAAATCTGTTTCAACCCTAAGGAAATGCGCCCACCATGCGCCCGCAAACTTGCTTAACTAGGTTCAGTTATTTTAGAGATTCTGCATCTTGCTCCCGCATACTGCTTCTTTTGAGTTATGTGCGATTCAGACAAAATGCTACTGAAATGCGCCCGCAACCTACCCTAACCGACACTTAACACCATGAATCGAGTTCAACACCTATTCAGCCCTTTTCTAAGTGCTTTTAGGAGACTAAGCAATTAAACACATATGTCTATGACTAATTTTAACTTAGATAAATAGGGAACACAACTCAATGATTCTAAAGGTTTTTGTCCTATGTCTAGGTACAAAAAGCGAAGTTCTATGTCTAGACACTTCTCCTAGATTGCTTTTATGAAAATGTGTGCTCGATCCAACGCTTTCGGTATTGAATCTCACACAAACTATGTTAACTCAAGTGATCAGTTTAAGCTAACAATGAAACTTAAACTCAATGAAAGCAAACGATGCTAAATGTTAAGCAAAGTTACTCGAATCACATGGCGGAGCTTATCTCCTTTTTAGGGTATCCACTTCATTGAATCCCTTCCAAAGATTTAGCTACTCATTGATAGCATGTATTTATGCTAGTTTTGTGATTATTTTATGAGCTTTTATGCCTATTTCTCTTAATTTTGTAGAAACTGAGCTTGAGGAGCAAAACCAAGTATTTGACAATATTTTGGAGGATATTGGAGCATTTTGAAGCTTAATTGAAAATTCAAGAAGATTAAAGATGTTATTTGAGCATAAGGCACGTTCCGGGAGATTCTACATTGAATCACGGTTCCAACGCATCGAACCGGAGGTCATTCGGACACCCGAGCGAAGAGATATAGCAAAAATGGCCAGTACTGTCTGCAGGGTAGCGTTGAGACGCTGTACATAGCGTCTCGACGCTACGAAAATGAAAAAAACGCTAATTTTCTTACATAAACGCGCGGAAACAATTTTTCTTACAGCGTTCGAAATTTTCTATAAAAACAACATTTTTTGCGCCGTTTTGGGAGGCCAATCCGAGAGTGGGAGCCCTAATCTCGATTCCAAGCTAAAATTGAAGGTTTAGGGAGCAATTGGGAGCGTTTGTGGAGCATTTTTGAAGATCCAAAGCTTGAGGGACGTGGAGATCACGACGGGAACGTGGGATCGACCATTGTTTGCTAATTTCTTCCTTTTCCTTTAGTTTTAGTTTATGTTTTGTGGCTGTAAATTAGGAACTTAAAGGTTTAATTGTATGAATATTATTAGTATCTTTGTTCCTAATACTTGGAGTTTTGATGTTGTCATTAGACTTGAGTTTTTTAATTGATTAAATACCTTGATTGAATGCTTTTTGTTTCATTCATGCTTTTATGTATTTAATGCTTATAATTTCCTGATCAAAGATTATTTGCTTTATTGGTCTGAATTTGTGCTTGAAAAAGTATGGTTTAGGCTAGAACTTAATTGCATGACTATTTGTAAATTCTTGCATGAAAGTGGAGAATTCTCTTAGAAGCCCTTAAAAGAAGTTGCTTAAAGCCTTGCATGTTATTAAAATCTAGATAGAGATGTTAGGTTTATAACATTGCATGAGAGTTAATTGTGCTTGAAAGAGTTAGTTAACACCCTCACTTCTTGGCTTATGGAATATTTGCATGAAAAATCTTGGTAGTTTTCGCTATAAGTCTAATTGGTGAAATCGATTCCCTAGGATATCTCTCTCCTATTGTGTCTCCATTTATCTTTTTCTTTTTAGGTTAGCTCTTTAGTTTAGCTTGTTTGCATTTGATTTCTTTCTCTAAATAAAGTTAAGTGAGAGTAATTACGGTACTTAAATGAACTAAGAAATCCAATCCCTGTGATCGATCCTGGCCACTATTATTACAAATTTTAGAGGTTTAGGTTTATAAATATATTTTATAGAGCCTTCGACAAGCTCTTTATCACTCATTGAAAAGAAAACTAAAGTGCAAAAAATAAAAAGAAAACTTGAATAAGAAAAGATAAATTTCATTGAATTAATCATGCAGAATTGAAACAAAGCTTGAATTACAACTTGAAGAATTAAAATTTAAATAAGAACAGAAACTTACAACTTGAATGAAAGAATAAAAATAGTAGCTAAACTTTTAAAGAAAAATAAAAAGTACAAAAACTTCAATGAAAGCGATAAAGAACCCGAAGTTTGTTCCTTCTTTCTGACTTTGTTCAACCTCTTTTGAGGAGAACAAGTACTTACACTCCCTTCTTTCAAAGTTCGTGTCCGAATGAAATATGAACAGAACTTGGGGGAGACTCGATATAGGGGATGAAAAGAAAATTGCAGAATTTGGAGTAGAAGGTAGAAATTCGAGCTCTCTTGAAATTGAAGTTTGAGTCACTTTTTATAGACCTCAAGGTCTAGGGTTTGTTGCTGAGATCAGTGTGGAGAGGCTTGGCCAATCATATCCCTTGATCCTCTGAAATTTGATTGAGAATATTTGATTTTATCAATGGTTTGCATAAGACCGGACTGCGAAATAGTCACTTAGACTTTTTAACTCCGTTTACTGTCATAACTGACTATTTCATATGATGACCTAGGTAACTCGATCTTAATCCTGAGCACGCTATGAACTCCTGTTTATTTGGGATTATCCTTTGATTTGCATGGGTGAGAATGGCCCTAGTTTTCCGACTCAATAAGCCTCCCATTTTGGGGATAAGACCGAGTAGATAGTTGGGGACATAGTCTTGCGAGAAGGAATTCACTCTTATCCGCTTTAGGGTTTAGTAGAGAGGTTGTTCCCTTAAGTGCTGACTCTGGGTCTTGAACAAGGGGCCCCACCCTCTCATTGGCCCGAGAGGGATTCGGTTTGCTGGTTGGACCACAAACTAATTGTTAATTAGAGGATTAGTGGGACTTGAGGAACAATAAGTAATTACAGGGGTAAAACGGTTTATTAGACCCAGCTGTAATTACGAACAACCTATGAAGGGTCGACTTACTAATCATGGTTATATCGAGTGGACAGAAATATATCTACAGTGAGGAGAGTGCAACTGCTGGGCTATAGTGGAGTGTCCCGGTAGTTAACGAATGTTTGTTAGCTAGGTTAAAGAGTTTAGCCGGTTGATCTCGAATCGTTGGAGCTCATGATCTGTATGTCCATTAGGTCCCCCTACTAGCTCATATCGGACTAAACCTCAGAACAGTGTGATAAGAGAATTTGAATTGTTCAAATTCGATTAAGGGAGTAAGAGTTAATTATATACGATATAATTGACCAATTATACATATAGCTTAATTGTGAATTAAACTATATTATAGAGAGAGTTGGAAAATATTTAAATATGATTTAAATATGCCTAATATGTATATGATACATATTTTGGTTCAAACATTTGAGAAAGATTGGGATTTATTTTTAATTTAATTTGATATGAGATATCAAATTAAATAAATAAATTTCATTTGAGTGGATTATTTCATATCAAAAAATGAGATTCATTTTTGGTGGTGTTTCTCATGATTAATCCATCCCACCTTCTCTTGTCTTTGAGAATCCCACCTTCTCTTGTCTTTGAGCATCCCACCTTCTCTTGTCTTTGAGCTTCAAAGCTTGTTTGTATGTTTTTAAAGAGAAGAGAAGATAGATGTGAAGAGGATTGTGGAAAATTTTGCTAGAAGAGATTGCTAGCTTTCTCTCTTTTTTCCCTTCTTTTTTCTATCACTATTGGTTCCCACAAACCGTTCTAAGGCCGGAGAATAGCAAGGAAGACACTAGAGGTGGCCCACGAAGTGTTCGTGTTTAGAAACTTGTAAAATCTTTGAAGAATTTGAGCTTCAAAGGTAATGTTTTCTTATACTCTGTTTTTCTGTTTTTCGGCTTATGAGCCTGTTGTTTGTTTGATCAAATTGATGTATTTAGAGTGCTTAAGATCCAAAATAGCTTCCGCTTTTGTGATATTAACTCCTTCAATGACACTGTCGAGGGCATCGATTAGCAACAAGTTTTCTATTAAGTTTAACCCCTTGTTCGATCTTGATTCTGACGTAGTGTCCGTCATGACAACTAAAGCAAGCACTGTGGAGGAAAGAATGGCAGAGATGCAGGAGCAAATCAACACCTTGATGACGACGATCGAAGAAAGGAATTCTCAAATCGCATACTTAAAGAGCCAGATTGAGAACCCAAATTTCACTGAGTCAAGTTAAACTCCTGCTGTCAAAGATCGCAATAAAGATAGGGTCGTTGTGCAAGAAGATCAACCACAACACTCCACTTCGATCGCTACACTATCTATCCAGCAACTTCAGGACATGATAATGAACTCCATTAGAGCTCAATATGGTGGGGCTTCTCAAAGTTCTCTCTTGTATTCTAAACCATATACTAAGAGAATCTATAATTTTAGAATGCCAACTGGATATCAACCACCAAAATTCCAGCAATTTGATGGAAAAGACAACCCTAAGCAACACGTTGCTCATTTCATCGGGACATGCAAAAATGCTGGTACACGAGGAGATCTACTGGTTAAACAGTTCATACGAACGCTGAAAGGGAACGCATTCGACTGGTACACTGATCTAGAGCCTGAGTCGATAGATAGTTGGGAACATTTCGAAAAGGAATTTCTCAACTGTTTCTACAGCACAAGACGAACCGTCGGCATGTTCGAGCTCACCAACACTAGACAACGAAAAGGTGAACCCGTTGTCAACTACATAAATCGTTGGAGAGCCATGAGTCTCGATTGCAAAGATCTCCTCATTGAACTGTCAGCTGTGGAGATGTGCATTCAAGGCATGCACTAGGAACTTCTTTACATCCTTCAAGGTATAAAGCCTCGTACCTTTGAAGAACTAGCAACTCGTGCCCACGACATGGAGCTAAGTATCGTTAGTTGAGGAGATAAAGACCTTCCAGTTCCTAACATAAGGAAAGATGGAAATAACATCGAGGAAACTTTAGAAGAATCTATGGTTGTCAATACAACTCCTCTCAAGTTGTTTTCAACAGACAGGAAGATTGAAAAGCAACAAGAAAATGAAAGGCGTCGCTTAATATTGAAGGAAAGACAGGAAAAAGTCTATCCTTTTCCAGATTCTAACATTCCTGATATGTTGGAACAACTACTGGAAACACGACTAATCGAACTTCCAGAATGTAAACGACCGGAAGAGATGGAAAAAATCGATGATCCCAAGTATTGCAATTATCATCGAGTTATCAGTCATCCAGTGGAGAAGTGCTTCATCTTAAAAGAGCTAATTCTAAGATTAGCTAAAGAAGAAAAATTTGAGCTGGACCCCGATGAAATAGCTCAATCAAATCATGTTGTGGTTGCAACAGACACATGCAGTCAAATACACTCTAGTCCGCTTCATGATCAAGGAGTGCGCCTTGTCCAATTTGGAACCTGGAGCCTGTATCTATTTGATTTCAACCTGAGGTACCAAGAAACAAATTTCAAGACGTGGTCAAGCCTATCAAAGATTAAGATAAAGGTTGGACTGTTATGTCTCCTCAGAAGAAACTAGGACAACATGTTGTTCAAAAGGAACATCGCCCCTTCAGAATAAAGGACATATGTCAAAGGAAGAAGAGTCCAAGAAAATCTAAACCTGCAAGGAAAGGAAATAAGAAGTGTTCCCAGCCTGGCCAATTGGTGACCTTAAAGGAATTCTTCTCGAGAGATTTCCTTCCAGTGGAAAAAGAAGAAGATTTGGCAAGTTCATATTGCACCAACGTGGAAGAAGTTGATGATTCAAAAGAAGTTAAGCAAAGGACTTCTATCTTCGATCGCATCAAGCCTTCAACTATTCGACCTTCAGTTTTTCAAAGGATGAGTATGACCGCGAAAAAAAGAAGAAAACCAATTTCTAACTTCCACCTCCACTCGACCTTCAGTCTTCCAAAGGCTAAGCGTCTCCATATCGAGGAGAAATCAACCTTCAACATCTGTCCTTGATCGTCTCAAAGCGATAGACGATCAACACGAAGGAAAGTTGAACACCATGGAGACGAAATTGTTCAATAAAGTGAACAATGACAAAAAGATTCACAGTCTTGTTCCTTCTCGTATGAAAAGGAAGTTCTCCGTTCTCACAAACACGAAGGGTTCCTTGAAGGTGAAGAAAAATGCCATCATCTTAACAAATCCTACAAATGAAGGATCTGATCAAGACCATGATGAAGACAAGAACATCTAAGATGAAAAGAAAGCTCTTTGTCGCAAGAGCCTAAACTGCATGATGCTCTTGGCCCGCATGAGCTTAAAAGGTGAACGACCCAAAAAAAATCCATTGAATTACGTTATGACTTGATCCTTTTCCTTAAGGGTAAGTAGGCAGCTTAAAAAACTTTTAAGTTCAATCTCTTAAAAAAAAAACATCTCCACCCCGAGCTTAAAATAAGACCACCCTCAACTCCACATGAGTTAGGGTTTGGTCACTTCCAAGGGTAGAACAATGTGAAAGGTTTCATCCTTAATTCTGCATGAATTAGGAGTTGGTCGCCTTCAAAGTTGAAGAAGACATCGAAGTTGCCGAAGGTAAAACAAGACCGCCTTCAACTCCACATGAGTTAGGGTTTGGTCACTTCCAAGGGTAAAACAAAGTGAAATGTGTCATCTTTAATTCCGCCTAAATCAGGGGTTGGTCACCTTCAAAGTTGAAGAAGACGTCGAATGTGCCATCCTTAATTCCCCCTGAATCAGGGGTTGGTCACCTTCAAAGTTAAAGAAGACGTTGAAGGTGCCACCTTAATTCTTCCTGAATCAAGGGTTGGTCACCTTCAAAGTTGAAGAAGACGTCGAATGTGTCATCCTTAATTTCACCTGAATCAGGGGTTGGTCACCTTAAAGTTGAAGAAGAAGTCAAAGCGGCTGAAGGTGTCATCCTTAATTCCACCTGAATCAGGGGTTGGCCACATTCAAAGTTGAAGAAGACGTCGAAGCGGCCAAAGGTGCCATCCTTAATTCGCCTGAATCAGGGGTTGATCACCTTCAAAGTTGAAGAAGACGTCGAACCTGCCGAAGGTTCCATCCTTAATTCCGCCTGAATCAGGAGTTGGCCACCTTCAAAGTTGAAGAAGACATCGAAGCTGTTGAAGGTGCCATCCTTAATTCTGCCTGAATTAGGGGTTGGTCACCTTCAAAGTTGAAGAAGACGTCGAAGGTGTCATCCTTAATTTCGCCTGAATCAGGGGTTGGTCACCTTCAAAGTTGAAGAAGACGTCGAAGCTGCTAAAGGTGCCATCCTTAATTCCGCATGAATCAGGGGTTGGTCACCTTCAAAGTTGAAGAAGACATCTCAAAGTTGAAGAAGACATCTTAGCTGTAAGCAAGAATAAAAAACAAAGGGGCATGTATTATATTACATTAAAAAAATTACCTACCTGTTTACCTTTTTGTGGATTACGACATTCTCTTCTATAGTAAAAGTATTTGTAAGTCTTGCAAATGTAAAAAAAAATTATAAAAAAATTAAAACTTAAAAAAACTTGAAAAAAATTAAAAAAAATGTGAAAAAAAGGAAAAAATAAAAATATATATATAAAGAAAAAAAATTTGGGACTTGTCTATTCCTCATTCCTCAGTGTGAAGCTCTACTCACTCTTTGTTGATGTGAATTGATGGAAGACTCATCTCCTCTATTTATAGTGGAGGAAAAGATAAAATCACATCTAATTTGAATTCAAAGATAATGCCAAGAAGATCAAATCAAAACCAATTTGAATCCAAAGATCATACATGATTCAAACTTTGGGATATTAAAGTTTGAATTTTGGGATGAGTTGACTACAAACTCGAATTCAAGTTCTATTCCAAAATCCAAACCGAAATTGGACAGTATTTCGTCTCAAATTAAATTTTGACATATTTTATCTCAAATTAAAAATTGACTGCAAGCCAAATTAAAATTCTATTCCAATCTAAAGTTGAAATTTGGTAGAATTTTATCTCAAAATGAAAAGTTTGGGCATAATCCAAACTTTATCCCAAATCAAAATTAGATCAAATTAATTCTATCGAAGTCAAAATCATGGTAGAATTTCAATTTTATCTCAAAAGGCAAAGTTTGGGCATAATCCAAATTTTATCCCAAATCAAAATTAGATAAAATTAATTCTATCGAAGTCAAAATCATGGTAGAATTTCAATTTTATCTCAAAAAAGCAAAATTTGGGCATAATCCAAATTTTATCTAAAATCAAAGATTAGATAAAATTAATTTTATTGAAGTCAAAATTATGGTAGAATTTTAATTTTATCTCTCAAATCAAAATTTGGGCATAATCCAAATTTCCTCAAATCGAGATTTGGTTAAGATCCAACTTCAAATTTTACTCCAAATTCAAAGCAAGTAAAATTTGAATGCTATTCAAAGCCAAAATTTGGGCATAATTCAAATTTTATCCCAAATAAAAATTGGAGTAAATTTCAAATTTTATTCTAAGTTCAAACAAAAAAAGTTGGATAGAACTCCAAATCCTATTCCAATTTCAAGTAAAAAAATTTGGTAGAATTTTAACCTTGCCCCAAATTCATATTTTGACGAATTGACACATTAAATGGAGTCAAATTTAGGAGCACATACCTTAAATTTTGATTCCAAATTTTCTTTTTCGAGATTTACTCACACATACTAGTGCATAAATCTCGAAAAAGGGGCATTTGTTGGAATAGAAATTTTGGCCAATCAGAAATTGCCATGTCATTAATTAAAATTAGTGACAAAATTATTTATTTAATTAGGGATTATTTAAATTTGCAAGTATCCCTAAATTAAATTAAGGCAAATCCAAATATGCAATTGGGTTATATGAAATTTAGACCGATTTTAGACAAAGCCCACATGGGAGGCCCTAATCTAGCAAAGTCTAGGCCCAAGGTCAATAAGGCTCAATCTAGAGAAGTTTTGACCCAAAGTCCACTAGGCCCAGTCTAACAGTCAAGTCCAAGCCCATATGGGAGCCCTGGGGAACTCTATAAATAGAGAGCCCCCTCCTCCATTTTGGAGGTTCAGAAGTTGAAATTCTCCAAAGAACTTAGAGAGAATTCAGAAACGAAGATCAGAAGACTCCTTAAACTCTTGAAGATCAAACACTCTCTGAACTAGTCTTGAAGACTTCGAAAATCGAGAACAAGCTGCAAAGCCCTCGAAACAAATTCACATTTGAGAACAAGCTGCAAAGCCCTCGAAACAAATCAACATTCGAGAACAAGCTGCAAAGCCCTTGAGACACATGTCTCATTTCTCTTTAAATTTCTTTGTCGAAATCTCGTGTAAACAATAATGACATTTAAATAGTTGGAATATAAAAAGTTCTCTTTTATTTACTTAGTCACTAACTTTAATTATATTTAATTTAATTTTTTATGATAATTATATTTAATTTAATTAAATAATAATAATTTAATTTAATTATATTTAATTTTCTCTTTCTTACTCATCTCTAGGTCTCTCTCAATTTTACTTTCCTCTCTCCTATTCTTCCATCCATCCAAATACTCTCCAACGTAAATTGTAACAAGTGCAATTTCTCTAAATATTTAAATACTTTTCAAAACAATTAATAACTTAATAAATGTAGTGGAGCTTTAATTTTCTAAAAAAAATGTAGTGGATCTTCATATAAAAATAAATTTTAAGCAATGGAAAAACGTAAATTAAATGAAATTTTGAACATAATTTATTATCGATTATATTTAATGAAATTTTATATAAACGTGATATTTAAAATAAATTAAAAATAAAAATAATTTTTTTAAAAAAATAAATTATATATAATCAAACTTTTAAAACAAAATCTAATATTTTGATGCATAATTAACATTTAAATTAAGAAAATAATTTTTCAAATGAAAGTATAAAAATATAGAAAAGTTAGAATATGAAATGTTAGAATATAAAAGGTTTTATTGATTTAATTTATGTAAATTAATTCTATAGTTAATGACTTTTTACATTTAATTATATTAATTTAAGGTTAAAATACCATTTTGGTCCCTGTACTTTGGGTTTTGTTCTATTTTGGTCTATGTACTTTCAAATGTCCAATCTTAGTCCCTGTACTTTCAATAAAACTTAAAATTTCCTATGACAAGTTTGAAGTTAATTTTTATTAAAATTGGTTAAATAATAATAATAATTTTAATACAAAAAAAGACACCATGTGAACATACTTCCAGAATTTATAGAGGAAAAGCTAATAAATACTAACTTTTTTTAAGAAAAATTAACCATAAACTAATAGTAGGGACCAATTTTAAGCTTTATTGGCAGTACATGGACTAAAATTGGACATTTGAAAGTATATGGACCAAAATGGAACAAAGCTCAAAGTACATGAACCAAAATGGTATTTTAACCTTAATTTAATTTAATAATGGAATTTCAAGAGTTTTAAAATCTTCCACAACTCCTAGCTACAACCAATGTTCGAAATGTCAATGTCGATGGAAATATCGAGGTCCAGATTTTACGGAAATGTCGATGGAAATAGAAATGTTGATGGAAATTTCGAAAATTTTTTTATGGAAATCGTAGAAATTGATGGAAATTGTTTGAATTAGTCAATGAAACTTTAATTGTGACTCAATTAGACTATAATTGACAATTTTTAATCATCATATCTAAAAATTAAGACAATATGTAGATATAAATGTCGATAAAAAATCGATGTACACAAGAATTTGGGAAAAAAATATGAAAATTGATTAAAATTGTTTGAATTATTTCATGAAACTTTAATTGTGATTTAATTATACTATAATCAATTTTCAAAATGATGATGTCGATAGAAATTTTGGGAAAAATTATAGAAATCATGAAAATTGATGGAAATTAGTTTAATTAGTAAATAAAATTTTAACTATGGAATTAGGCTATAATTGACCTTTATGATCATCATATATCTAAAAATACAAATAATATTTATATGAGGAATGCCGATTAGGGGTGTACAAATGAACCGATAACCCGACCAACCCGGCTTACCCAACCCGAATTAGAAGGGTTGGGTTGGGTTAGATTTTTTTTTTGGGTTGGGTTGGGTTAAAATTTGGGAGAACCGAAATTTCGGTTCGGTTCTCGGGTTGGATGAATTTTGGTTCGGTTCAACCCGAACCGAACCGGAAATAAGGTTTTTTTTTTTTAATATATATATATATAAAAGTAAAAATGAAAATTGAAAACCCTAGCTTTTCATTCCCGAATCTTCGATTCACGCAGCATTCACGCTCTGCCGTCAGCCCCTTTCTTCGGAGTTCGCACTTTGCAGTTTCGTCCTCTCCTCATCCCCTCTCTTCGCAGTTCGACTTCACCTTCTGCGCTCTCTTTGCAGTTCGTCCTCTTCCCCTCTCTTCGCAGTTCGACTTCACCCTCTGCCCTCTCTTTGCAGTTCGCCCTCTGCCCCTCTCTTCGCAGTTCGCACAGTCGCTCACCTCACACACGCAATCACAACACTCCGGTCGTCACTCCTCTCCCTCTCTGGCCGTCGCTCCTCTCTTTCTCCCCGTTGTCGGCATCTAAGCTTCCGGTGAGTCGGTGACTGAGTATTCTTCTTCAGTTTTTTTTTTTAAACTTATCCCTCCCCTCGCTGTCCCTATCGTCTGCATATGAGAAATATCAAAATTTCTTCTTCAGTTATTTTTTTTGAAACATAGTCTAGTCTTCTTCTCTTCCGCGGTGAGTATTCTTCTTCAGTTTTTTTTGTTGTCTATTTTTTTTTTAATTTTAAATTTTGTGGGATGGGAGAGGAAAGTTTCTACTATTGCTATTCTTATACTGAGTGTTTTTGTTTCGTTGGAATCTGTCTGTTTCCATCCTGATTCGCACTTAAATAAACACTTCTGTAAAGATTAGATAAGTCTAACCTTAATCATCAGGAGATAAACATTAGGAAAGAATTGCTGAGATGTTTATTATCAGTAAGCCTTGTTCTTATCTCTCTTGAGAAGATCTTTCACAGCTTTCTCAAATTTCATTTCCTTCTGTTGAATTTATGTTGAATTGGTTGAAGTTTGTTAAGAGTAACTTTTATGCATAAGTACTTGTATGGACAGTTTGTGTCTTTTTTGTTAGATCGATTAGCTATTAGTATTGGTTCAAGGGAAAATTAAAACTGATGTTTAAACGAACCTTTAGGTAACCTGCTTGATCCCTTGGCTAAAACTAATTGAATTAACTGATGTTTATTGGTTAAACGGGTCGAATCAACTTCATTTGCTTGCCGCCGTTGGTCGTTCACAATGAGTATAATGTGTGATAGATTAAAACTACAGGGAATGGGATTAGAAGGATTGGTTGGACAAACTTTATGAAATGTGAATTCTTATCATGTTCCCTATCCCCACTTTTAATAATATTCCTCTTCAGTCATTGTTTGTTTGTCCTCTTTTTATCCTCTTTATAGCCGAAAATCTAAGGGCTAGAGAATCTCTTCCTAATCATTTTTTTTTAAACAAATAGCATAGCACCTTCTAGTTTTTTTATTTTGTTGTTGTTGTTTGAGAATATGAGAATTAAGATACGTGTTTATAAAATTATATATATATTTTTTTTATATTATTTGTATTTTGTATAAAAAAAACTGTATGTGGCAGGTTGGAATTCTCTCTCCTAAGTGGAAATAATCATATGTATTAACTTAAATAATGTAGTTTTAATTTGATCAGCTTTTGGAAGGCTTAAAATTGTTTGGGTTTAAGAGGGGAGGTTACTAATTAGCAGTCTCAACTTGTGTGTGTGTGTGTGTTTAAGATTCATTATTATTTGATTTGATTTCCAACTACCACCTTTTCTCAATGGGAAAGGACCCCTGACCATTTTATTCTTTTTTTTATACAAAAAAAAAAAAAAAAAAAAAGAAAAAGAAAAAGAAAAATCTGTAAGGTCCATTACAGAGAATTATTTGAGCTCATTATGAGTCCATTTTTCATATAACAATCTTATTCATCAAGTTTATTTCTGCTCGTGTATGTTTTACATAGAACGGTGAAATTAATCAGTATTTGTTCCATCTGTAGCCGGCACTTGAAATCGTCATGAACGTAGTCTATGAAAATTTTAGAAGATCAAGAGAAGTTGGTTCTCTTTTTCTTAATAATATTGAACTAAAGAAACATTCGTCAATTCATAGGCCATTTGGTTGGATATATATATATATATATATATATATATATATATATATATATAAAGGGTTTGAAAAGTACCTGGTGTTGTTTGCAAGGGGTTCAAAATGTTGTTACAATCTTAAGAGTATTTGGCTCTTTCTTTGCATAGATGGTTGCATTTTTTCAACTTTTTTTTTAATTCAACAAATGTGGAGGTGGAGGTGGGGATCGATCAATCATCATTTGAGATGATAATTGATATCTTTATTCACTAAGCTATGCTCGGATTGACGGATTTTTTCAACTCTATGGGCCTAAGTATGGTTAAGAAAAAAGGGTAAAAATCAATTTATACCTCTAAAGTTTGGGAGTTGTAGCACTTAAAATCTCAAACTAATAATTGTAACAATTAAAACTCTTCATAAGTGAATCAATTTGAAACCAGTCATGCTTAATTTTCACATGTGTATAATATTAGAGAGAAATGTTGAAATAGATTGGATGGTAGTAGATTTTCATTAATATGATTGATTTTTCATCTTCTCGTCTTCTTTTATTTTTCTCGACTTATTTAAGAAGAATTATGTGATAATTTTTCTGGCTACTTTGGTAGAATTTTGGAAGATTTATTATTATTTTTTATTTAAGTGATTTTAAGTTGATTTTAAATGAAATCAAGTGAAAATAGTTATAAATCACTAATTAAAGTTTAGAGTTTAAACTAATACAATTATTAGTTTGGGGTTTTAAATTTGATATAATTGGTTGGATGAAACTTGGTGTGTGAGATTTTATATGGTATTGTGAGAATAAATGGAAGTTTGTTGTATGCAGGGAAATGAGAGAGGAATATAAGATGCCAAAGTAAGCATAGCTCAGTAGTAATTGACATGTACTCTCAACCATGAGGTCAGAGGTTCGAATCCCCACAAACCCAAATGTTGTTGAACTAAAAAAAAGGAGGGGAATATAAGATTAAAATGAAAGAAACACACAAATTGGTCACTGAGAGCGTTAGCACGAGTACAAATTATGCTCCAGCAAATAGTACAAGGAATGGATATTCCGAGACTGATCCACAGGAAAATTATGCTTTTATCAATATTACAAAGAACACAGAATGCACTATAGTAAGGTGACCGTTTAACAATGATTTATGGTGTGGTTTTTCCAGTAAAGATATGCAAATGATGCAATGCATGGTTTGGAGCAAGACTTGATTCATTGTTAAGACCCGTGAATCTAAGCAAGGGTACTATGCTCTCACTAACTCTCCCAAACAATGCTTTCGAGCAATGGAAAAACCTTGTCCGTCTACATAGGATTCCCCATATGCAATGATTTATGGTGTGGTTGTTTTATGTCTAAAGCAACTTAGTGTATAGACTCTCTCGCTCAATTTGAGTATTTCTATACACCTCAACCTTCTTGGTACTAAAACATGATTTTAATTCACATCGACTAGGCAAATGGAAAAAAACATTAAAAAAAAAAGTAAACACTCCCAAAAAAAAAAAAAAATTCAGAAATTGTCAAATCACTAAGAAAATGTCAAAGCATAGGTTAAGTTATAATATAGGGGCAATCAGAGCAGAACTGAGTCTTTAATGGAAAGTTAGCTACATATTACCAAATACTGTAAATAGTGTCTAAAAAAAACCCATAGCATAACCAAAACAGAAAAAGGTGAGAAGAAAATACAGAAAATTAAAACTGCTATGCGAAAATGGAAAATAACAATCTACTACTTCGGGCATGTTTGGAAATGATTTTAGAAATAGTGATTCTAGTACAATTGATTTGTTTATAATTGATTTATGAAAAGTGATTTTTATATAATCATTTTAATGTTTGTTTCTACACTTTTAATAGTGATTTTCATACAATTAAAAGTGACTTTCAATGATTATGGGCATTTTTTAGAGTTACTTTAAAATAAGTGTTTTAGGCTAAGTGATTTAATTATAATTAATTTTATAAAAGTTTTAGTTATAAATCATTTTAATATTTGGTTCCACTCTTGTAAAAGTTATTTAAATTTAATTAAAAGTATTTTTTTAAACGATTAATGTTTATTTTCAAAGGTGATTTTAGAATCATCAAATTACTAAAAAGAGTATTACATTTAAAATAAAATAAAAATAGAAGGTGGTAGACAAAAGTTATACCGAGAGAACTAAAAAATTAAGAGAAAAAAATAAAGTTAGAGAAAATTAAAGTTTTAAAGAAAAAAAAAATGTTAAAGACATGGAGGGATAGAAATTTTACAGAGATGGACAAAAAATTTAGAGAGAGAAAAATTTAATAAAGAGCAAAAAAATCGAAAGATAGAAAAATAAATTTAGAGAGATATACAAAAGAATTTGAAGAGAATGATAAAAATTTAAGAAAGAAAAATTTTAATGAGAAAAAAAAAGTTGAAAGTCAAGGACAAAAAATCTCAAGAGCAAAAAGTTATAACAAGAGGTAAAAGATTAGAAATAAAAAAAGTTATAGAAATACAAAAATTATAGAGAGATGAATGAAACAATTTAGAGATAAAAAAAAGTTATTTGGAGAGAGTTAAAACCATTGGAGAGAAAAAAAGTAAGAAAACAAATTAATGAATTTTTATAAAAGATGACGGTTTTTACCCGTCACAAAAAGTAGGATTTTTTAAAAGAATGTAAAATTATAGTCATTTTGAAGATAAAATCACTTAGGAATCGCCTCCCAAGTGATTGACCGAGAATCACTTAAAGTGATTTTGAATGTTTCCAAAATCACTTTCTTATGATTGCAAAACATCACAATTTTGAAGGAGAATTGATTTTGGACATGTCAAAAGTGATTTTGGACAATCTAAAATCACTCCCAAACATGCCCTTCCTCGAGGCATAAAAGCTCTACATCCAAGAAGATGAAAGAAAATGGTAAAGAGAATGTTCCTCTAAAAAATTCATTGGTTGCAAAATTAAATTAATACAAGCACATTTTACACAGCAAAAATTCCAGCAGCAATGTCGTAAAAACTGAATAATTAAGAAACTTAGGCCCCGTTTGATAACTATTTGATTTGTAAAAATTAAGCATATAAATACCACTCCCATCCATGGATTTACTTGTTTTGTTATCTACCTTTTACCTCTGTTTTCAAAAACCAAGTCATGTTTTGAAAACTAAAAAACCTAATTTTCAAAAACTTGTTTTTGTTTTTAGAATTTAGCTAAGAATTTAAATGTTTTCTTAAGAGAGATGAAAACCATTGTAGACAAATTGAGAGAAAATAAAGCTTAATTTTCAAAAACCAAAAACAAAAAATCAAATGGTTATCAAACAGGGCCTTAATTTTTGATGCTGCAACAATTAATATATAGCCATCTCTTCTTGGAATCAATTAAAAACCAGGCTTTCCTTGATCTTGAGGCTACTGATTAGTTGAATTCAGATGTCAAATAACTTGTTATTTCTTATTTCTTGACAAGACGAACAAAAAGGTCAATGTTTTAAATATGGAATTTGCAGTAAGAAAGACGAAGGCAAGAAGCAAAGAGAAGTTGGTAAGAATCAAACCTTAGCTCCAAGCAAGATCATCAAGAAGTCCCTATAGTACCCAGATGTGTTGCCAAAAACATCGTCATCGAGGTTGGTTTTGAACATGTTGGAATATTCCTCTCTAATTTTCATGGTATCTACCTCAGCTCGACTTACAATTACTCTAGTTAGAGAATCTTTATCTATTTCATGTCCAACAATGGCCTTGTTGATTACCTGGAGAAAAATTTCACAAGGGAAGCATCAATTTCTATTTCCATGTAAGATGATAGTAATATTGTACCCCAAAAAAAAAAATCTTCTTTGAATTTCAACCATAGATTATTTTCGTGAATGTTCTTTGAGTAATTCTCCACGTTAGCAAGATCTAGAGATGTTTTGGTAATATTATTGACTCTTGATATAGGTGGTGTATTCGGTGTTATATCTGCTTTTTCATTTTTTAAAAAGATTCTTAAATTTGTATATAAAATTTAGAAGCAAAATGTTTGATTTCTTAGATCCTGTTTAATAACCATTTCGCTTTTTTCATTTTCAAATTTTCAAAACATTAATGAAATTTCTATACATTTCTTTTTTTGAAATTTAAACAAAAGAGGGGGACAGGAGGTACGAGGTAACAGGTGACCAAAATAGAGTGGCATTAATGAAATGGTGGAAGTAAAGAGAGAAATATTCAAAGTTGGTGAAACAAATTAATGGGTTTATCCTACGCAGTATTTCAATCTCATGAATAAAGAAGAGGCAAAGTACCAGAAACAGATATTTAATTCTCTTCCTTTCATCTTTTCTTATTCTCTTTTTCCATGAAAATAATTTTTTACAAATACAAAACGAGTGTGAAAAACAAGCAAACAAACTAGAAGGAAAGAACATCTCACATATGCAAAGTGCTTTTCAGGAGCGTCAATGCAATCGATCACAACTTTGAAGAGAGATTCAAAATCACCAGTTCCACATTTCACAATGTCCTGTAAACGCAATACATAACTGAACTTCCAAGAGGGTAAATGAAAAGACAAAAAGACGAAAAAAGAATTTACAAACCACTTGATATTAAAGGTTGAACCTTATCAATAGGATTTCCATACTTCTGCTTATAGCATGCAAAAGTTGCTCTAAGCTGAAAGATATTATGTGCGCTGAGGAAGAAAATGACGTCGTCGTCGTCTAATTGCTTCGCTTTGATAGCATTATGTAATAAATCTGCAAATGACTCGGCCTCCATATTTTCCACATTTTTACCTATCCTGTAGGCTTCCATCATAGCATTTAGAAGCTGCACAATATCCAAAAGAAAGGTTGCAATTAATTTTTAGAATTGTATATGAGAATCATAACCTCAACAATAATGCATACTACAAGAAGAGAAATGAGTACTCTATTTATTTTTTAGTTTTTTGCTTTTAAAAACTAAGTTTGTTCTCTTTTACCTTTTAAAAGGGTCTATAAATACCTAAATTTCAGAAACAAAAACAGACCTTTGAAATATCTACAGCTTTTAATATTTGGTTAGGATTGTACAACATTCCTAGAAAGAAAATAATCAAACCAAAAAGATTTTGAGGAAACAAGGATATTTTTCAAAAAATTATAGAATATGAAAAAAAAAAACAAACGGTTATCAAACGACCTCCAAATTACTCTAAATTATGTGACTAGCTAGCGCGACAAGGCAAGCCCGACTACATCAACCTTTTTGGCATTTTACCATTTTAAGGGGCATGGAGACAGTGGAGGAAATGTGTTCATCGAGCGAGTGCTTAAAGAGAGAATGATAGGCTTCCTTTAATGCCAAAAGATGGAAACGAGATGAGGTACATGCTATCTCAACTAAGACTTGCAGCTCATGAATGCCTTTCCTGTCGGACCTCAAAACTTCATTTGCCAATCTTGCATCCCTCTTTTCAGGATCATGTGCCCACAAAATTGCCGCTTTCTATTCATAAAAAGCTTAAATTAGAGATGGATAAGGAGAGGAAAAAAAACGTGTAGATATGATACTAGTCACTCAATTTCAGCAAGTTTTATTTTATTTTTTGAAAAATTAAACCAAACACAAATCATTTAGACTATAGATTTGGAACTGACGATCCATTATGAAACAACAACCATCAAAACAATGGAAGAAATTTGTTTCTTCTAATTGGCAATGAAACTTTAGACAAGAAATCTATATAAGAACAAACAGAAGTATGATTAGTGATGAATGCGAAGTGTGATTGAGATTTCTTGTGTAATAAGGAGAAATGACTTCATACTCTAAAATCACCAGAGTTGAGAGTCGATGCGATCAATGAGCGACTCGTTGTATAGCTGGAGATAAGTGTCTCTGATTGTCTTCCTTTGGCTTGCATTTCTTTGTCCTAATATCCCTATCAATGCCTTCTCATCCGCTCCGCATCCTAACTCATTATTGAGGAACAATGTTACTAAGAAAGAAGCATGAAAAACCGACTCTTTGATGTCGGTGATCAACCAATTACTTGGCAAAAAGTACATGAGAATCTCAGACAGCAAATCAAGTGTTGAAGAAAAACTAAATATCATTAAAGCCCCATTCGAGGCAGAATAAGAATATGGCAAAAAATGTGGTATCGAAAGAGGAAGTAAAAATAGAAAAACAAAAACAAGTATCCTGAGAAAAGGATCCAATCCATACGGATGCAGTGGAGAGAAAAAGAAAAGGAGAGAAAACAAGAAGTCGAGAGACCACGGAGCCAGCTCAAAGTATCAGAAAAATAAAGACGACTTCAAATCAAACAAAATGAACACATTACATTGAATTTTCAGCCGAAAAATCATATGGAGAAACAAAAGCATCCAAAATCCACAGATAAATTAATGAAATATGGACAATTAGTTTACAATCAATTAATTCCAACAGAAAAATTCAAAGCGATGAATCAAAATGTTAAGAGGATCAGAGAGAAAAAACCATCGAAAGCTTTCTTGAGCGAATCACAGTCCTCGGCGGGAGAAGGAACAGTCTCCGGAACTCTAACAGTTCCCATATTCGGCGTCCGAGACCTATCCTTCGCCGCGCGAACATAAACTCCTACCTCTTCAGTTTCCAAGGAGTGAAATACCCTATCACAACTTACGGTATTGCAGAAGGGTAGAACAATTGTATTTATATATAAAATAAACAACCCTAGCAAAATACACCATAAATTACAAGTTTAGCCTGTAAACTTTCAGCTTTGTTAATCTCTAAAATTTAAAAAAGTGTCTAATAAGTCTTTGAACTTTTAAATTTGTGTCTATTTGGTCTCTAAACTTTAAAAAGTGTTTAATAGGTTATTTTGTGTCCAATAGGTCACTAATTTTGAATTTTGTGTCTAATAGGTCTTTGATCTATCCAATATTTTTTAAAATTCACGAACACAAAATCGAAAGTTTAGGGTTCTATTAGACATAAATTTTAATTTTATATCTAATAGATCAATTAATTTTAAAAAAAAAATTGTATATCCCAGAGACTTATTAGATACAAAGTTAAAAGTACAAAGACCTAGACATTTTTAAAGTTCAAAGACCTATTAAACACAAAATTGAAAATTCAAGGATTTATTAGATCATTTTTAAACTTCAGGAACCAAATAGACACAAACTTAAAAGTTCATGGACTAAAATTATAATTTAACCTAAGATACATATTGATTATAGGGAGGTTAAAAAAAATATTGATTAGGGAGGGACACCTAGGCCCACTAATATATATTTAGGAAATTGGACCCTACAACCCAAATAGGAAACCCCATTTTAAAACATAGCCTAAAGAAAAAAATCACTAAGGGATTGTTTTGCGCTCTGGTTTGGAATCAGGAACTTTGGGAATCCTTGGCTGGAATCAGAAACCCTGGGGTTCCTGATTACCGTATTTGTGGTGCAGAGTTGGGTTGGGCTGAATTTGTTTAAACTGTTTTTTTTAACAATTTTTTTAGGCTGTTTTATTTTTCAGATCTATTTTTTTTACTTGATAATTGTTTGTTGAATTGCATATTAATATTTAAAACAATTATGTGGGTCAATTATTTCAAGCATAGTTAAATATGAATGTGTAGTTTGTACAAGTATATTGATATCTCATTCACTCCATTCATTATGATATAAAATTAAATAACATTAGTAAGGACATATATTTTAAATAATTATTATGTGGGAAAGAAGAATGATGTTACTGGAGTAAAGGAAATTCATAATGCAAATGAAGGTCCGAAGTTCATAATATCATAATACATAAGTTGAAAGGAATGAAGAAAAGAAATAGCAATAGTTGTCCAAAACACAAACTGAATTAAAACTAAGTAGTAGCTGAAAGTGATGAATGCATCGAGTTGTCGTCCATGGGGGGTCGGGTTCTAGATGCTCTCCCTTACACTTCCACACAGTAATCATACTTCCAATTTAGGGAGAATGCAAAGAACAAATGGGTATGAATCTTAGGACAAGTAAAAAAGTATGATATGCTCCATTTCCTAATGTAGATAGTCTTGCTCAGCTCTTATTTCTCCCTTTCCGTAGCTTCCTTCCTTTTCCAGCCTCCTTTCTCCATCCAAAGTGTCTCCTCTAAATACCACATTCGAAGCCTTGAATTCAGGATTGATTGGACAATTCTAATGCATAGGCAGCCTCCCATTGGTCCACTTAAGTACAGCTGGTTCCATTTTTGGACAGCTCAATTAATGAATTTTCTTGCACGTGTGAATCAGGTAGTTCTTTTAATAAAGAGATGCTTCAACAAGGATTTTTGCTTATCTCTCCAAATTCGTCTCCTAACATTGCTCTTCACCTAAAGCAAAATTCAATAAATTAAGCCCATGTCTTAGCCAAAAGCAGACCATTTTCACATCTTAAAAGAATTCACTCTTAACAGTAAGCACATACAGAAAACTTGGGGCTTTAACAACCAAAAATCACCAAAAGCACTCAAACAAGAAAGTTTAATAAGAGATTTTTAAACAGGAATAACTCTTCTATTGAAGAGTTATCAAACTCTATTTCAGAAATTAAAAAAAAATTGGAAGTCTATTTAAGAAATTAGAGAATTTAAAACTCTATTTCACAAAGTATTCAGAAAACTATTTTAGGAACTCTATTTTAGAAATTAAAAAATTGGAAGTCTATCTAAGAAATTAGGCAATTTAAAACTCTATTTTACAAAGTATTCATAAACCTATTTTTGAAACTCTATTTTAAAAATTAAAATATTGGAGGTCTATTTAAGAAATTATGGAATTTAAACAAAATTTCTATTTTGAAATCTATTTCAAGGATAAATGAGTTATAAAATTCGAATTCTAGTTTAGAAATGAAAATATTAGAAACTCTATTTTGCACAGTATTTTGAAACCAATTTCAAGTATAATGGGTTAAAAAATTTGTTTAGTAGCCATTTTTAGTTTTATTTTAACCTTTTAAAAAATTAACTAGGCGGGTTGGGTCACTGGGGTGATCATTGGAGTGGTCGTTGAGGTGGTCGAGTTGATGAGGGTGGTTGGGTTGCCGAGGTGGTCGCCGGTGGTAGTTGCACAGTGGTAAGGTCGCTGGAGTGGTCGTTGGGTGATTTTTGGCAGTAGTTGTAGGGTGGTCGGGTCGCTGGAGTGATCATCAGGGTACTCAGGTCGTCGGAGTGATCACTGGGTGGTTGTGGCAGTGATTGTCTGGTGGTCGGATCACTAGAGTCTTTGCCGGAGTGGTCATTAGGATGGTTGGGTTGCTGGTGTTGGGATTTATGCCCTAAAGCCTCGTAATTAATTAATTATTTAATAATTAATAATAATTTTGATTGTTTTATTTGCAATATAATATTATCCATTATATGAAAAATTCAAGGTTATTAGTGTAATTTTGAACAATATGCGGTTGACATATGAGAGGATCATGTTCAAGAAATAACCTAAAAGGTCATAGTATATGGATAAGGTTGGGTGCTTTATCCTGGTAACGCTATTGATACGACCCATTTTGTAATAGTTACAAATGATTTGATCAAAATTATTCATGTGGAGACATGTGAGTGTGAGTATCTTATACAATGAGTTTGTATAAGACTGGACCACGAAATATTTAATCCCTCTTTATAAATCCGTTAATTGAGAAGATTAATATTTCATCAGGATGATCATATGCGACTCGATCTTAATCTTGAGTGAATTATGAACTCCTGCCTATGAGAGCTTGTCCTTTGATTTGCATGGGTGAGAGTGGCTTTTGTAGCCAATTCAATATGCTTACCAAGGAACTTGACCAAATAGGGAACTGGGAACATAATCTCAGAAGATGGAATTCATTCCTTCCCATATAGGGTAAGTAGATGAGTAGTTCCCTTAAATGTTGATTTTGGGATTTGAACAATGGGGCCCCACCCTCTCACTGGCTTGAGAGGGACTTAATGTAGGATCAGTATGGCAACCCTAGAGGGGGGTGAATAAGGTTTATCTAAACTTTATAAAACTTTTTACAAATGTGGGCCCAATTAAACAAATTTACACACTTTTTACAATAATTAATTTAAAAAAGGAATCATGCGAATAAATTCACCTCAAATTAAACAATAAATTTAACACTAACAATTTCAAACACCCTATTTAATTCTAAAAACAAGATTGGTAAAGAATATGTAAAAGTAAAATTATACCAACCAAGATAGACAAACAAGAACACTTAAATTTATGCAATATAATATAACAACAAAATAATTGCAAAAATGAAATAAGATAGGGATAGAGAAATTGACACCGTAAATTTATAGTGGTTCGACACAACCCGGCCTACTCCACTCCCCAAGCTCTTCTTGGGTATTTCACTAGAACAATGAACGAACGACCCTTTCCACGGCTCAGAGTCTAACCGTTATAACGTTCCTTTTTCGGGCGTAAGAACAAACCCGATCCTTTCCACGGTTCAGGATCAAACCGTTACAACCTCTCTTTTTCGGGATCAAGAGAAACCCTTACAATGGATTGAAAGTTGAAGAGCAATATGGAAAAACTCTCTCAAAGAGTAGATACACAAATCAAAGCTCACAACTATGTAAGAGGAAAAAATTTCTTACAAGTAAAAACCCTCAAGTGGCTATGAAAATTAAAGAAATTGAACCTCAAAAATTGCTCAAAAATGTTGGAAATGTTCTCTAAGAGAATTAGAAATTTTCAGAATTTTTTTCACATTTTTTCCAAATTTTTTCGAGCTTTAAATAGAGGGAGGAAGGGGAAAATAGTCGTTGGCTGCCATGTGTCAGCTTCTGATTGGCTGAAATAAAATAATTCAAAATTAATAATATTATAAAAATTAAATAATATTATATTAATAAAATAATAATATAATATTATAAATATATTAATAATAATAATATTTTGAAAATTTGACCGTTGAGTTTTTTTTAATATTAAATTCTTTTTTTTTTTTTTTAAACTCAAATATGCCACGTATCGTATTTCTATTGGTCCACGTGTTGCCACATCATCGTCCACGTCATCTGCCACGTCAGCAATTATGACCGTTTGAAGTGACACGTCATCGGCCACGTCGGTGCCATGTCATCAATGTTGACCGTTGACCATCCACGTCATCTGCCACGTCATCCATATATGCCATGCGTCACGCCATGTAAGATTTTTCCTTCAATTTTGTTTTTCCCTTAACTTCTTCGTTTGAGCTCCGATTCGAACGATTCAAGATGCGTTGGAATCGTTATTCTGAGCTCTACACAATGGATGCTTCAAAATACTAAAATTATTAATAAACAAAATCACGTTTGTTATCATCAAAATATTAATTAATTAATTAATTAAAATTAATTAATTTGAGATGAATGGCCAAAAAGCCAACAATCTCCCCCTTTTTGATGATGACAAACAACTACAGAAAAATAAAATCTAAAGTGGTGTGTGATGTTAGATATTAGCTTGATGTACAATCAACACACATGCATAATAACAATATGCTTTCATTTTTCTTATTACCTCTTCCCCTTTTGGAATCAATCAAAAAGGAATAATAAGAAAAATAAATAGAACCACAATTTTGTCACTTTCGAATAACTTTTTCATTTTTATGCAAACTTCTCAAACTTCTCCCCCTTTTGAAATCAATTTAACACTCCTCCTTTATAAGGGACAAAAAGACATTTAATTATAAATCAACTGGAGGGAATAAATATCAATGAAAATTTTCCAAAAAAAAAACATTTATTCTAATAAAGCAAACGAGCGCAAAATATATAAGCGATTCAGAAATAATTTTACTTCAAAAAACAATGACTCTCCCTAAAAAGATAAACAATATGCATAAGAGAGGGGTGCATATCAATAAAGCAATATAGAGAACCAATATCATTAAACTCACATATAAATGGCATAACTCCCCCTACAAATAAGCATTCTCCAAAAAAATAAATCAATACCAAGGAGATAAAATTATTCAAGTAAAAATCATTCAACAATAATAATTTGCACAAGATAGCAAATTAAATAAAATCAAGGTAGCTCAATCTATCTCAAAAAAATTGTCAAAACTTTCAAAAAATATTCACTCAAGAAGATATGACATAAAATAAATAAATTTCAAGACAGCAATTTAATACTCATAAATATGTACTAAAATTTCCATATCTATAAAAGATACATTATGCAAATTAATCTCAAGGCTATCAACTTATCAAATTCAAGTAAAATTCAACACATGAGATACCAAAATATCAAATGTTATAAAATAAACACCAATTGATGAAAAACAAATATTGATACCGAATATTAGCAAAATGATATAATGACCAAATATAAGCATGATAGCAACACAAACAAGATTTATACTAAATTCGAGCAAAATAAAATCAATATATTAGATAACACATAAGGATAACATTATCAAACAAATATAATTAAGCATGGTAGCATCTCAAATATGAATTATACCAATTTTGAGCAAAAAGCTAAAGGGAATTCAAAAATATAAATTATTTCTATAAATATACTTCCCCTATGAAAAAGAATTCAACAAATCTTCTCAAGCATTAATTAAGCACATTATTTTCAAGATAGGACAAACAATATGCTCAAAATAATAACAAATCAACAATATACTTCATATAAAGAACAAATATATTAAAGAGAAACAAATAGCCAACCAAATATTGAATATTTTTCTTCAAGACATCAAAATTTTAAAGAGAGCAAATATATCATCAAAACATAAACTTTATCTTCAAGAAGGATACATAACTCATGCCAAAAAGCATATAATAAAATTCTAATATATTTCATCCAAAAGAGTAAACAATTCAAGTATTGGGCATTTAGGATAAATCTCAAAATCATAATCCCAATAACTCAAAAATCAAACATTCAAAATATCAAGAAATCATGAGTAAATTAAATTCCAATAATGAGTAATATTGATAAATGCCAAAATATAGATATTCAAGCTTTTCTCATGGCATGTATAATTCAAATAATGAGCAATAGGGATTATGGATAAATTTCAAAAGTAATTTACCACAAGATTTGAGAGCATATAATCCAATAATCCAAGATTTGAGAGCATATAATCATAGATATAAATGCCAAAAGACATATCCTCAATTTACTCAATGACATTTAATCTAATAATCAATAAAATTTGAGAAATCAAATTCAAACAAACATTTAAACTATTCAATAGATACAATTTTAATAATAAATGTCAATAGGATATTTATCTCAATAATTCAAAAATATATAGAATATAGAAAATGTGCTCCCTAAAATGAGCAAACATGTTCCCTAAAATACAACACACACATATATATGCATTAACATTCAAATTCAAACATTTAAGCCAACAAGGGATACAATTTCTATAAGACATACAAAAATACTTATCTCAATCATTCAAAAAATATAAAGTTACCAAATATACAATTTTCCTTTGTTGGATTCAATCAAGCCATAATAGTTGCTTCATTTGAATTAATTTACCAATTGAGGCCCAAGCAACCAATTGCTTCTTGAAATAACACCTACAAGGAAAGCTCAATCAAAAGATTTTGGTACCCATTTCTTGGGTCCTTCATTGTTAGGAAACATAAATTTTGGAACCCATTTCAAATTAGTTCCAACATTATTAGCATTCATTCTTGGCAAATAACAAGTGTTGAATTTATGACCAATTTTGCCACATGAATAACAAGTAATATTAGGCAAGAATTTCTTTTTAACAAATTGATTTTTCACAATATTTTTCTCAAATAAATTCTTTCTTGGAGTATTTTTCAATTTGAAACAATTTGGTCTAATATGACCTTTAACTCCACAATAATGACATATAGACACAAATCTTGATTTAATATGCATATTTCTAGTCTTTCCATTATTAGGCACAAATTTGGCACTATGCATACATTTAGATGAAGCATGATCATGTTTATGCACAAATTTTGATTTTTCATGCAAATTCTAGCTTTTTCATGTTTATGCTCAAATTTCACATTATGACCACATTTTGATCTAGCATGAAATTGTATCGGCACAAAATTTGAATTTCCATGGATATTTCTAGATTTTTCATGATTTGACACAAATTTAGAATTAACAAGGTTAGGCACATTAGGTAAAGCATCTTTAGGCATGCTAGGGATAGCTTTAACAAAAATAGTCTTAGAACTAGATGAAGAATTTTCATCCACATAGCCTAATCCCCTTTTGTCATTAAAAGGCTTACCCATATCAATAATCTTATCTAATTTTTGTGCACCTATAGTTAATTTCTTTATAGACTCTTTTGCAATTTCAAGCTCTTTATTAGCAAACAATTCTTTTTCTTTAAGCACATGCAAAAGATCATTTTTCTCTTGACTATCATGCTCAAGAAATTTAATTTTATCAACAAAAGAACATTTCTCTTTTTCTAAAAATGTATTGCTATTTTCCAACACAAGAATTTTATCTTTCAAGCTAGCAATTTCATCTTTTAATTTCAAAGAATAAGATTCAATTTCCTCATTTGTATTTCTCAAATCACTCAATTCAATTTTTAATTCACGTGATAAAGATTTGAGCTCATCATTCTCTTTTTCAAGTAAAGTAATTTTATCATTTAATGTATTTTTCTTATCACAACAATCATCAATTTCATTATACAATAATACATTATTAGCTCCACTTTTCAAATATGTATTTTTATCTATCAAAGATTTATTCTCAATACATAAGGTCTTATACATCTTTGATAGTTTTACATATTTAGAACAAAGCTTTTCTAAATCACATTGCATGCTTTCAAATGCATCAAATAATTCATTATAAGAAGGGGATTGATTATTTACCTCATCTTCATCACTTTCATCAATGGATTTGTTATCCAAATGACCAATCAAGCATAGGGAGGCTCCATCACATTTTTCCTTTCTCACTTCATGAAATTTTTCTTGATTTTGAGAATTACAATTCTCCTTCACATCAAATAAATCATTAATAGTACAAAGAGAAATTTCTGGATTATACACATTATCAAGAAAATTCAAAATATCATATGCATAAGTAAAATGTAAAATCTTATCACATATTTTTCTATCTAATGCACAATATATGATATTTATGGCTTGGGCATTAAAAGAGAGCAATTTATCATCAAATTTCAATTTTGATAAATCATGCTCACAAACATACATAATATTAAAATCAATAGCAAGCAAAAAGTTTTCATTCTCTTTCTCCAAACATCATAATTTATACCATTAAAGAAAGGAGGTTTATCAATACAATGACCTTTAAGAAAATCTAAAGTTGCCATAGCTCTTAGCAATTAAGCTTTTAAAATAATTTTTCAAAATATTAATAAGATACTTTAAGAATCAAAATTATATTTGAAAAAATAATTTTATCAAAAGAGCAACCACTCTAATACCAATTGTTGAGTGAAAACTCAAACAATGGATATCAGATGGAATAACTTTTGTTTTAAAAAATATTCGATTAAAAACAAGAGCAACCTTACTCTGATACCAATTGTAGGATCATTATGGCAACCCTAGAGGGGGGTGAATAGGGTTTTTCTAAACTTTATAAAACTTTTTACAAATGTGGGCCCAATTAAACAAATTTACACACTTTTTGCAATAATTAATTTAAACAAGAAACCATGCAAATAAATTCACCTCAAATTAAACAATAAATTTAACACTAACAATTTCAAACACCCTATTTAATTCTAAAAACAAGATTGGTAAATAATATGTAAAAGTAAAATTATACCAACCAAGATAGACATACAAGAACACTTAATTTTATGCAATATAATATAACAACAAATTAATTGCAAAAATGAAATAAGATAGGGATAGAGAAATTGACACCGTAAATTTATAGTGGTTCGGCACAACCCGGCCTACTCCACTCCCCAAGCTCTTCTTGGGTATTTCACTAGAACAATGAACGAACGACCATTTCCACGGCTCAGAGTCTAACCGTTACAACGTTCCTTTTCCGGGTGCAAGAACAAACCCGATCCTTTCCACGGTTCAGGATCAAACCGTTACAACCTCTCTTTTTCGGGATCAAGAGAAACCCTTACAATGGATTGAAAGTTGAAGAACAATATGGAAAAACTCTCTCAAAGAGTAGATACACAAATCAAAGCTCACAAATATGTAAGAAGAAAGGATTTCTTACAAGTAAAAGCCATCAAGTGGCTATGAAAATTAAAGAAATTGAACCTCAAAAATTGCTCAAAAATGTTGGAAATGTTCTCTAAGAGAATTAGAAATTTTCAGAAATTTTTTCACATTTTTTCCAAAATTTTTCAAGCTTTAAATAGAGGGAGGAAGGGGGGAAAATAGCCGTTGGCTGCCATGTGTCAGCTTCTGATTGGCTGAAATAAAATAATTCAAAATTAATAATATTATAAATATAATAATAATAATAATATAATATTAAAATAATAATATTTTGAAAATTTGACCGTTGAGTTTTTTTTTAATATTAAATTATTTTTCTTTTTCTTTTTTTTAAACTCAAATATGCCACGTGTCGTATTTCTATGGGTCCACGTGTTGACACATCATCGTCCACGTCATTTGCCACGTTAGCAATTATGACCGTTTGAAGTGCCACATCATCGGCCACGTCGGTGCCACGTCATCAATGTTGACCGTTGACCATCCACGTCATCCATATATGTCATGTGTCACGCAATGTAGGATTTTTCCTTCAATTTTGTTTTTCCCATAACTTCTTCGTTTGAGCTCCGATTCGAACGATTCAAGATGTGTTGGAATCTTTATTCCGAGCTCTACGCAATGGACACTTCAAAAATACTAAAATTGTTAATAAAAAAAAATCAGGTTTGTTATCATCAAAACATTAATTAATTAATTAATTAAAATTAATTAATTTGAGATGAATGACCAAAAAGCCAACATTTAGTTTATAATTAGATTATAAACAAATTGTTCATTAGAGGATCAGTAGTACTTAAGGTGCAAGATGTAATTACAAGGGTAAAACGGACTTTTGACCCAACTATAATTACGAACAACTCGTGAACGATCGCTTGCATGTAGTGATTATATTTATGGACACAACTTGTCTGACAGTGCATAAGAGTGCAACTTTAGGTCTATAGTAGAGTGACCTATAGTTAATGAATGAAAATTAATTAATTAAAGAGTTTAATTAATTGATTTTGTATCATTGAAACTTATAATCTGTAGGTCCATAAGGTCCCTTTGCTAGCTCGTAGTAACACTAAAAAATCAATTTAGTTGAAAGAAAAATTTGAAATGTTCAAATTAATATTTAATATATTAAATATATTAAATATAAAAGAGGAAAATATATTTATTGTATTTGATACATTAAATATTAAAATAATTAATGTATATTAGATAAATTAAATAAAAGATATTTATAGAATTTAAATAAGATTCAAATACATAAATAGCGTAGGAGATTTGAATGAGATTCAAATAAATATAAGATATATTTTAATATATTAGATCTTAAAATATAATATTTTAATTATGACAAAAATTTTCCCTTGGTCTCCATAAATAGGATCCTTGGGTTGAGCCATTAGACATAACACACATCTTCTCAATAGAGAGAATTAGAGAATTCTCTCTAGACCTCTTCCTCTCCAATCCCTTGTGGATTTTCTTTCAAGAGGCTCCCACAAGCCTTGGTCTTGTGTTCAAGTCATAGCCATGAAGACTTTGTGGAGGAGATAAAGACCCTCCATATTTACTCAAAGTAAGTTTGTTATTTGTTTAGTTTAATTTTAAATAAAATCAAAGACGATCCAATGCTTTCGCTACGGAGTGAAACGTTCATTCCTATAGCTGGATGGTCGGGTCGCCAGAGTCGTCACCAAGTGGTCGTCAACGGTGGTTTTGGGTGGTTAGGTTGTCAGGTCGTCGGGGTAATCGCCGAAGTAGTCATCCGGGTGGTCGGGTTACTGGGGTGGTTGAGTCATCGGAGTGGTCATTAGGTGGTTGTCAGCGGTGGTCAGGTTTTTGGGGTGGTCGTCAACTATGGTTGCCGATTCGTTGGAGTGGTTGTCAGATGGTCGTTGTTGGTGGTTCGAGCAAGTCGGGTCACCGAAGTGGTTGGGTCATCAAGGTGTCGAGTTGTTGGGGTGGTCGAGTCGCAGGGATGGTCGTCAGACTGGTCTCTAGAGTTCTCATCGCAATGGTCGTCGGAGGTTATTGTTAGCGATGGTCGGGTCGCTAGTGTGGTCGTCCGAGTTGTCGTCGTCGGGTGGTCGCCGGAGTTGTTATCGGAGTTGTTGTCGAAGTGGTCGCCGAAAATGAAAAACAGCAAATGGAAGAGGAAAATATAGCACAACCCCCATGGGGTTGCACTGTTGTAACCCATGGGGTTGTGTTTCAAAACCAAGGGTTTTGAACACCTTGTGCCAAAGATGGTTTTGGGTTTGGAACCCAAAACCATGGGCCCAACGCCCCCTAAAAAATGGTCGTGAGATCCGCATGGCACACCATTCCAATATCTTTCCAACTTTGTCCCTATATATTGATTCACACTCCCTCAATACGGATAGTGTATCTAAATACTCAATCCCTTTAAATTCAAATATCTTCCTATTTCAAATTCAAATCCAAATCTTAGAGTTTGTTATCGTATTTTAAATCTAAATCTAAATCTAAAATCTCAATTTTCCTATATAGAATAAAAAATTGATAGCAGATTGTGGACTCTCCAGTTCAATGCCGCCGAGCAATAGCTTAAAGCCGCAGATTCTGGACCTATCATGGAACTTATTAAGTGGAGAAATTTCGTCTTCCATCGGTGACTTGTCGTACATCTTCTACTTGGGATTTGTCTAGCAACTCATTATCTAACTCAATTCCTTGCAGCTTCACCCAATTTCATAGTCTCGTCAACCTCAACAACTCATTAAAAGGGGAAACATTTGAGGGTTTCTCGTTTTTCAACAGAAAGAGCCAATACGTAGGACGACAATACAAGCAACTTTTAGGGTTTCTGCCATTAGTGGACCTCAGTTACAACAATTGAGCGAAATCATTTGGTCGGAGTTTAGGAACCTGAAAGATCTAGGTGTATTACACCTAAGCAACAATAAATTATTAGGAAAAATTTCAAGTACTCCATCGAAATTGACGAATTTGGAAAGCTTAGATCAATCTTACAACAATCTAACAAGAACGATTCCACCTTCATTGGCGAATCTCAACTTCCTTTCATTGTTCAATGTGGCTCACAATCATTTGTCAGTTAAATCTCAGCTTGGATGTATACGAGTTTTTTTTATCATATATAGAATTTCATATTGATCGTAGCTACGGCTTACCAGTTACATCTTTGCAAGCAAGTGGCCATGTTTCATCGATTCCATGTGAAGCATCTTCCAAAATCTTCCTTTCACATTCCTTCTAAAATGCAACTTTAAACCTTATTCTGATGATGTTTAGTTGTTTTTTAGTACATGGTATTTGTACAGCTTAGCTAATGAAGATTATAACTATTTTTAATACAAGGTATTTGCATTGCTCAGTTTGACCAAGAGTTTAGATTTTTAGTACAAGGTATATGACACACCCTACCCCAGATTACCCTAACAAACCTAGGACGTGGTATGTCGACAATAGATCCCAACTAAGCTATGGAATCTATTGTCAAAATTATGAAAACTAAAAACAGTGAAATATGTAAAAGTGACTCTTGAAAATATAAGCATAAGTAGGGATGGCAAAAAAACCTGCGGGGACCTGATCCGATCGGGTCAGGGAGTCTCGGGTTTGACTGGGGATAGTGGTCAATCGGGGACAACAATCGGGTCCCCGGACCCCATCCTCGACTCCGCTCCGTTTAATTTTCTACTAATTTTTAAAAATAATATTTAATAATATAGTGTTATTATTTATTAATGTATAAATAATATACTTATAAAATTTTCTATATATGAAAAGCCCATTCCATCCCATCTTACCATTTAGCTCAATTGGCCAAGCCCAATACATAGTTTTTTGGTTAAAATACCATTTTGGTGTTTGTACTTTGAGCTTTATTCCATTTTGGTCCCTATACCTTCAAATGTCTAATTTTAGCCCCTGTACTTTCAATAAAGCTTAAAATTGGTCAATACTATTAGTTTATTGTTAATTTTTCTTTAAAAAAATAGTATCTATTAGCTTTTCCTCTATAAATTTTGGAAGTATGTTCACATTGTGTCTTTTCTTGTATTAAAATTATTATGATTATTTAACCAATTTTGATAAAAATCAACTTCAAACTTATCATAGGGACTAATTTTAAGCTTCATTGAAAGTATATGGACGAAAATTGGACATTTGAAAATACATGGACCAAAATGGAACAAAACTCAAAGTACAGGGACCAAAATGGTATTTTAACCTAGTTTTTTTAATAATAAAATCAATAAAATCAATTATGACAAACCCTAGATCTTGTCTTCTTCTTAAACTCTCATCCCAGGCACACACTCTCCTAACTCATAGCCTAGAAACACTCTCATCAGTCATCACACTCTCTCCCTACTCCAGAAACACTCTCCCAGCCCATTGTCGCTACAGACCACCGCGACGCTACCTCCAGACCATCGAGCCGCTTCTCTTTCTCCCTTTAATTTTCTCTCTCAATTACTTCTCCAGTCTCAAATTCTCTGATAACCACAGAGTTATCTCCTTTCAATAGGATGCGTTTGACCTTACCCATGTTCTAAATTTTTTTTATTTTTTCTTTTATTTTGATTGTTTATGGCTGTTTTCATATTTTTTGATCTTTTGGGTTTTTGATTTTTGATTTTCCTTATGTTGAAGCAGGTTTTTAGCTTTCTTTTCCCCAAGATTGGCTCAATTATAGTTCTGTTGTGTATTTTTGTATGAGAAGTCAAATTTTTAGTTCTGTTTGATTGGCTTAATAAACAATTTTTTTAAATATAAAAATAGGATTTGAAGTCAAATTTTTAAGGCCAAAATCTAATTGGTTATTAAAAAAATAAAATAGTTAAAAAAAATTAAAGATGAAATAATAGTTACAAATTGAATAATAAAAATAAATTAATTCATAAATAAGATTATGCTCTCAAATGAAATGATAACATGTATAATTTTTTTTCTTTGAATTTTTCATACTTCATTTGGTACTCAAACTTTTAAATATTATTTGAATATAAAATTGTGATTAACTAATATGTATTTGATTATGCAACTTGATACAAAACAATGTCTTCATCACCATCTACAAATAGAAATGGGAACCAATTGGGTACACCAAGTCCAAATCTAACTCTAGGTTTAACTCCAACTTGTTCAGGTACTCTTAGTTCTAGTCCTAGTCCTAGGAATGAAGATATACCAAACTCTTCGAATGATGATAATTTGAATGTTGATGACTGTGTTATTCTTGGCGAGGAGGGAAACTTTAACGAGGAGGTTGACATTTGTTGTTTGGAATCATTTTAAGAAGCAAAAAGTTGATGGTGTAGATAAGGTAGTGTGTAACTACTGTAAATGAAAATTAGGAGGTGAAAGTAAAAATGAGACAAAATATTTGCATGACCACATCGAGATATGTCCTTATAAAGGACGAAGGGACATAAGACAATTTTTATTGAATCCTAACAGAGAGAATAAAAACACAATAGAGTTATATAATTTTGATCTGATTGTTGCAAGAAGGGCATTAGCTAGGATGTTTATCAGACATGAATTGTAACGACCGGCTTATTTAGGAGTTTAATTTCAAATTTATGGAATTAAGTGGAATGATTTTCATTTGGAAAGTAAATATGAAGGTTAATTTGAATTTTAGAAAGAGAAAAAGGGCATATTTGGAAATTGGAAAGTTGTTTAAAAAAAAAAAAAAAGAAAAATAAAATAAAACCCATCCTTATCCATATATATATTTTTATTTTATTTTTATTATTTTGTTTTATTTTATTTTATTTTTATTTTTATTTTTTTCTTCTCTCTTCTTCTTCCTCACGAGGCCCCTCCCGAAATTACTCTCTCTCTCTCACTCTCCCGCCGCAAGCAACAGACGGAGCCGCCGACCGGCCTTTCGTCGTCATCGGATCCGCCGCACGCCAGACGCTCGTCACCGGGTCCACGCGAACGCAGCTTCGCGCAGCTCGTCGCCCAGCCGGAATCCGCGAGTAACGCTACGCCAGAAGCTCCGATCCGTTCGCAGCCCAGTCCCACCGCCGGCCTCCCTTCCGTCGCACCGTCCTCGCCGAAAATACCCACTTTCTGCCGGTTTCCTTCTCCTTCTTCTTCGTCTTCACCGAACGACTACCCAGATCGCGCCGGATCTGTTCGCAAATACCCTCATCGGAGTTCACCGGATTTTCGAGCGCACCGGTTCTGCAAGCTGTCGCTCACCGTACGAAGCCCAGTTCGAACAGCGAGTCTTCGCCGGAACCAAATCTGCTCAAAACGAGCCCTCACGCGCTCTCACGCGCCGATCGGAAGCCCCACGCGCCGCCGTCCGCCGCTGCACGCGCCGCCGTGCTCCGGTCACGCGCCGCCGTTCGCCGGAGTTGGGTAAAATTTGCCATTTGGTCCGTTTCGTCGAGTTATTAATGTTAGAATGTGTTTTAGCGTAATTCGGATGGTTTAAGACACGTTTAGGAAACTTTTTAGGTGAATTGTCGAGGACATTGGATCGTACTTGGAGTGGGAACTCAAGAAGCTCATTACTAGTGAAGAAAGGGTATTTTAGTAAGTAAAGATTTAAGGTAAGGGATCTCACAACGAAAGAAGTTTTCAAAACCATGAGCTAGCTCTATATTTACTTTGAAGTTTATGTTTTCATGTTAAGTATTTAAGAAAGAAAGTGTATTATATGTATGTCTTTGAAATGCGATTGCCTTGACTTATGCATTCATAACTATGTTCTAAAACGAATGGGACCTCATGCATGTGTTGTGTGCTCATGAAAAGATTTATGTAAGGCCGTGACGATAATTCTCCCAAAAGTTTTATGTGGGTTATGAGGGAACCCGAGTCTTCGGACTCTCTATGCTCCCGGGGTTCGAGAGTGCCCCCACGATGGTAGCCGACGGGCTTGAGTCTTCGGACTCCACGATGGTAGCCTACGGGCTTGAGTCTTCGGACTCCACGATGGTAGCCTACGGGCTTGAGTCTTCGGACTCCACGATGGTAGCCTTCGGGCTGAGTCTTCGGACTCCACGATGTATGTTAGCTTTCGAGCTAAACTCTCAGAGTTAGGAAGGACTCTATTCGATGGAAAAAACTGTCTTCGGACTGTTCACGAGGCCCTCGGGAGAATTTAATCGTTCACGAGAGCCGCGAGGAAAAGTACATGGTTTATAAAATGAATTTTAGGTCCCCTACTAAAGCGATGGTTTACGATGGTTTTATGATTTAAAATGACATGTTGCATGTGATTGAAACTCTTATTTTGAAACTATGATTGACTTACTGAGTATTATTCGTTAATACTCACCCTTTTCCTTTTAAAAATGTTTTCAGGTAAGGCTAAGATCGGCCCTAGCGCGTGACCGGAGATCAGTTACTTGAGTCATGGGAGCCGACCGATCGCTATTCCGCTTCTTTTATGTTTCTGGATGTACATAGAACTCATGTCGAGTTTTTAAATGTTTAGGAGGATGTTTCAAAGTCTTTTAACCTTTCTTTGTAAATCGTGCACATGTATTTGGTTTCTGCTGTTTGAACCCTAGCATCATATTGAGAAATTTGTTGGATGCTAGGAGGTTGTTTGAAAATCTTAGAAGTGTGTTTTTCTATGTCTTATCAGGTAAGGGTCAAATTTTTGGTTTTCGCGTAGTTACGTCGTTATGCTGCCGAAATTATTGGTAATATAGCGACGTGACTTAGTAATGACTCTTAGGTAGCGTGTTGAGCCTATAGGGTCGTTACATGAATATCCTCTCTCAATAGTTGAACATGAAGGTTTTAGGGATTTTTGTAACATCATTCGGCCTTGATTTAAGATGGTGTCCAGAAACACAATAAAAAAAGAAATTTTAAACATTTATGAGACTGAGAAGGCTAAAACCATGAAGTTATTGGAAGAGATTAATGGTAGAATTGCACTTACAACACACATGTGGACTTCAAACCACCAAGCGAAAGGATATATGGGAGTCACCGCACATTTTATCAACGATAGTTGGATTTTGCACAACAAAATAATCAGGTAACTCATTTTAACTTTTTTAAATGTTTTAATATTAGAATTACTTGTACATATATTTATTTGAGTTTTTCACTTATGTGTTAGGTTTATATATGTCCCTACTCCACACAATTCTGAAACCATTTGCGAAGAATTTATGGAATGTTTGTTAGATTGGAATATTGATCGAAAATTATCTGCTATGACCATAGATAATTGTAGTACAAATGACTCCATGGTTCATATGGTTTTAGATATGCTTTCTAGGAATTTGATGTTGGATGGGAGTTTATTTCATATGAGATGTTGTGCTCATATTTTGAATTTGATTGTGAAAGATGGATAATAGCATGCATAAATGTGCTATTTTTAAGCTTAGTTTTTGGCTAGTTTTGCTATAATTTTGTATGCTTTCATGTATTTCCATGTTTATTTCTCAGAAATCGAGCAATTTGGGCAAAACTGGAGAATCATGAGATAATTGAACAAATTTGGGCAATTTAAGGCCATAATTGAAGATTCAAGCATGAAAGAAGAGGTACAAGGCTAATGGACCCGAGAGCATAGTGTTGCAACGCTCATTAGAGCGTTGTAACGCCAAAGAAGAAGCATTTTTACCTTGAGGATTGGAGGGCACAACGTTGCAACGCTGGTTATAGCGTTGCAACGTTGGCCGAAGAAGATTTTTCCCTTTTTTTAAAAAATGCTATGGACAGCGTTGCAACGCTGTCCTGATTCTATAAAAGAGAAAGTTATGTTTCGAGAAAAGTGAGTCGTTTTGAGAGACCAAAAATCCTAAACTCGATTTAAGCACTGTCTAAGGACCAGAGGAGACCTTTAGAGAGCCGAGGAGGAGACTCAAAGCTCGAGATCGTGGACATCATGTCGGAGACGAGTGTTGGCACTCGACCTAAGTTTCTTCTCTACTTTTTTTCTTTTTCTCTTGAATTTAGGAGTTTTTGTGGGCTGTGCTTATGTTGTAAATCTGTGTTTTAACCCTTGCTTGGTTGTAGTTGTTGAACATTTGGTTGATTTTTAGTTTAATTTATATATTGACGTCTTTTATGCATATTTCTATATTGTCTTAACCTTTGGCCATTGTTTTGTATGTTTAACTAAATTTAGCTTGAGAGAGTAAGTTTAGTTATAGAACATTAGATGCATGACTAGATTTAATTTATTGCACGAGAGTGAGTAGATTAATTCTAGAAGAGCCTTAAGAGGATAACTTAATGCCATGTTTAGTAATGAAAATAGATCGAGAGGTTGATTTGTTGCTAGGCATGAGTTCAATTGAGCTCAAGAGAGGATATTGATTATTTAGAAATTCTTGGCTTAAGATTGTTAATATAAAATCAAGTCATTAATCAATTCAAGTTGGGCTTAAGGTAATCAACCTTGCATGTGTTCTAAAAAATTGGACTCCAAAGCATGTACATATTAGTTTAGGTTTCATTTTCCCTCAATCTAAAGTTTTATTTCTCTAAATAAAATTGGGCATAATTAACTGTGGTACTTAATTACTCTAAGAACTCCAATCCCTGTGGATGTCCCTGACCACTATTATTCCAAAATATTTAGAGGTCCGATTTTTATAAATTTAATCTTGATAGGGCCTTCGAAAAGCCTTTTATCAATGGATTAGCAGTGATAGGAGATGGTATTGAAAGAGTTCGTAATAGTGTTTCTTTTTGGACAAATTCACCAAAAAAAAGTAGAAAATTTTGAGGAAACTGCTCGTCAGTTGAATGTTGATTTTGGAAGGAAGTTAGAGTACTTGATTGTCCTACTAGATGGAATTCTACGTATTTCATGTTAGCCACTGCTTTGGAATATAAGATTATTTTTCCTCGATTAAAACAACGAGAGCCAAAATACAAATGTTTGCCTTTGGATAAAGATTGGGTATTGGCAAAAGAGATATGTAAAAAGTTGAAATTATTTTATCATGTGACTGAAACATTTTCTGGAACCAAATGTCCTACTGCAAATCTCTTTTTTCCAAAAATTTGTCAATCGAAATTGGTTATCTCTGAATGGACAAAATCTAACTTTGAGGAGATAAGAGTTATGGCTTCAAATATGATTACAAAATTTGATAAGTATTGGAACACAATTCATGGGGTAATGGCCATAGTTGCAGTATTAGATCCACGTTACAAGATGAAATTGATTGAGTTTTACTTCCCTCGAATTTATGGAGATAGTTATTTCCTTGAGGTGGAGAAGATAAAGAAAATTTGTACAGATCTGGAGAAGGAATATCACATGAAGCATATGGTTAGGGGTGATACTTCTCATAATCTTGATCATTTCAAGCAAGGTAAAGCATCAAACATTGAAGACTTTGGAGATGATTTCAATGATTATGACTTGTTTGTATCAAGATCTAATTCAATGAATCAGAAGCTGCAATTTTATGCATATTTAGAGGAACCTATTTTACCCCGATCATCTGATTTTGACATTCTAAGTTGGTGGAAATTGAATGGAGTCAAATATTCAGTTTTACAAGCAATTGCTAGAGTATATTGGTCATCCCATTATCTACTGGTGCATCAGAGTCCGCATTCAGTACATATGATAGAATTATGAACCCACATCGTAATAGACTTCATCTGAAAAAATTAGAGGCTTTGGTGTGCGGTCAAAATTGGGTTATAATTGAAGTTTTGTCAGGTATATATTTTTGTTATTTACTATATCTTTGTTATTTAATATATTAATCAATATTCTCTTATGTGTTAAATGTGTGAAAAATGAAGGTTCTATCACTAGAAAAGAAATGGTCAAACGTTTGGCTACTATTTTAGAAGATGCTGATAAAGAGGTATGCATTTTATGTATATTTATAAAGATGAAAATGATATTTAGTTTTTATTTTGTGATATATATATGATAATTCTCATTCATGAGGATTATTTGGCCTTTAAACTTAGTTATACTTGTGAATTTTATTCATATTATTAGATAAAAATTAGGAAAATGGTTGAATTTAATGACATTATTGTTGGAAGACCTTTAAATTAAGTTAAGAAAAGAAAACAAAAGAAGAAAAAAATTCACACTTACTTAATGTTTTGATGCAGGATTTTTTTCAAAATGTAACAACAATGCAATTGCATGACAATTGCAATTTCGACAAAACTGGAGATTAATGAAAAGAACGCAAATTAAGGGATTTTGGTACGAAAAATGCCCACAATTTCAGCTAGATTCTGAGCTGTAATTGTCCATCAACCAAGAGGGAAACCCTAGCATGAAGTCCCTATATATTTTGGAGAAGAATGTTGTGGGAGGGAGCTCGACTTTGGAAGAAGAATTTCGTTTCTGTTTTTTGGGTTTTATTACCGTCTGCAGTTTTTATTTTTAGTTGTTGTTTTGTTGTATCTTCTTCTATATTCCAGTCCTAAAATTCTCCCTCAATCCCATCACAACGAAAGTTGGAGGTGGTTAAGAACGATTTCGTGTTCAATTAAGTCGAGAGCAATAGGTTTTAGTGTAGTTTGTTCTTCCAATTTCTTCAAGTTGCTGTAATTCTCTTCCCTCAAGTTTAATTCTAAAATTTTAGCCACTATTTTGTTCTTTCTTCTCCTTGAAAATTCTTCTTAAAGTTGTTTAATTATTTAAATTTATTTTGGGTATTAATTCCAGATTAATCCTTTTAGTAATTTGGGTATTGAAACCAAGCTTGAATTTCTAGTGTTTTACACCTTCATTCTTTTGTATCAATGAGTTTTAGCAATTTTAACTTACTGTTTGTTTGTTAATTTCAGTATGAAGAGCTAAATTTCCTTAGGGATTCAAGTTTGTGAATGCCCTGGAGGAAAGATGTAAGGCTCGATAGCAAAAACAATCTAGCTAACACTTGAACTATTGTTTTCTTTTGGTGAGTTCAATGTTGGGTAAACCCTAGTTGGCCATCTAGTGTTGCTTGCCAAGCTATAACTTAATACCGAAAGGGTTAAGGAAAGGGGATGTCGCAAAAGTAATGGAGGAAAAGGCTTAGACATAAGTCCTAAAACATTGATCCTAGATATAGGGCGAGACTCCAAAACCACTAGAGTTGTGCGCGGATATATCTAAGTTAGATTAGCCATAGAAATATAGGTTTAATCACTTAGCCTCCTAAAGATACTTCATAGAAGGTCGAATAGGAGTTGAATTCGGTTTACTTAGTTTCTTGAGTTAGCTACGATTGCAATTGCCTTCTTGTTGCATTTTCTTTCCAAAGGGCCATTAGCATTCTTGAATCCCTTTTTTCATTTTCATTGGTTTTTCAAACAATTTTTCTTTTAGCCAAAACATCTCACAAACCTTTTTAAACCAACGGTTACTTTAAGTTGCAAATTTTCAATAATTTTGTGCCATTTTAATACATTTTATTAAAACCCGTTGATAAGGAGCTTGCCGAAGGCTCTATCAAATATATTTATAAACCTAAACCTCTAAAATTTGTAATAATAGTGGCCATGGTCGATCAAAGGGACTGGTTTTCTTAATTTAATTAAGTATTACAATTACTAATGTTCAATTTTATCTAGAGACCAAAATTTGTGATAAAGTCAAATTAAAACCTAAAATACTATTTACGAAATTGGAGACAATTTTGGAGAAAATATGCAAGCAATTTTCAGCCATGACGCCCAACTTGGTGTGATTATGATAAATAACATACACAACAATTATTAGCCAAGAGAATCACTAGATTAGTTATTTGGCTCTTCCAAGCCCATATAAGTTCATGCCAAAATGAATTCTTAACCTTCCAGCTAAATCTTCAATTAAGCATGCTAATAAAATAAATCTCTTACAACCTCTAATAATAAATTATTCATTCCCATGCGATAACAAACTATTAGTCACACATCCACACTCAAACTCAAGTTCTACTTTCCCAAGCTAAAACTCAAATTAGAGAAGATAACTAAACTTTGGCCACAAGCTCAGACATAAAAACGTAGATGTATGAATAATGTTGTGATATACTATAAATCGAAAGTTTATCCAAGTCTCAACCATTACAAGCTACAAGAGTCTAGCTACTCAAAGTCTACTATAATAAAATTTAAACTCTAGAAATAGTCCAAAAACAGCAACAAAGTAGAATGGAAAGAGAGAGAAACTCTTAGACGCGTGCCAATCCTCGTTCCCGTCGGATGTCCCACAATCTCGAGCTTAGAATCCCTTCCTTGCTCTCAAAAGTACTCTCTAGGTCCCAAAAACTGGTTGTGAATCAAGACTAGGGTGTATTTTCTCCAAAACGCATCCCTTAATTCGTAGCCAAAAAAATCTTTATATAATAATCGGGCTAGCGTCAAGACGCTAGGGACAACATCTTGATGCTATACCCTAATTCGCACAGTAAAGAAGAAAAATCGGGGTAGCGTTGAGACGCTACACGCAGCGTCTCAACGCTACGGATGGAAAAAGCCTGTCGCGCGTGTTTTCAGTGTCTCAACGCTATAAAGTAGCGTCTCGACACTATGCGTGTGGAAAGTCTAACTTGTGAGGCTGCACATATGGCGTCTCGACGCTCTAGCCTCGGGTTCTCTACTTCAATTCTCTTCTTTCTTCACTTGATAGCTCCAATTGAAGTCAAATTACTTCCTTTTTCATCCTTATACTTGCCTTTTGCTCGGTTTTTCTTTGTTAGCTTAAAATCTACAAAATACACACAAAAAGCATCAATATCATATTTTAAAACCATAAACTAGTATTAATCTAAATCCAAGTAATAGTGCACTTTCGTGCACTATCAAATACCCCCAAACTTAAACTTTTGCTAGTCCCGAGCAAAATACAATCATTAGAAAATTCAAAAACATGCAAGTGGGTGACTCTAGCCTCAATAATTCCAAATGCTAACAAAACTCACACTGAAAGAATGTATTTAACCAATGACTTTCATTGAGCAAATTAAACTTAAACTTATCATCCCTCATGTGTGTGTGTGCTAGTCTAACCTATTTTAGTCTTTATAAGCCCGGAAAAGGTTTATACAACTTATAACTATTTATCACCCTACTCTATCCCCAGTTCTAATCATCATGTCTTCCTCAGTTTAGGAAAATAATAAGCCAATAAGGTGCTTAAAGAAATTAGAATTCTCTCGAACTTTTTTTAAGGAGGTCTTTGTCGTCACTTTTGCCTTCGTTCTAGCTTACTAACACTTTGTGGTGAAAGTATCTAGCTACGAGCAAAGATCACTTACTCAGACTTGTACTCATATCCTAACCTTTTATGCAATGGAAAACATGGGTGTCATGAACGCCCCTGATTACTCAGCTAATTGGGAAAGAGTAGTATCTCTATTTCCTAAGTGTACCCTTACTTCTTACTCATTTGGTCAACCATCTAATCAGTTCCTAAGATTTTTCAGGATCAAAACAAGTCTAAGCATATAAATCAATTCTAAGCCTTCAAAGCCCTAAATAGGAAGACTATGTGCTCTAGATGCAAGGGAATCCAGATAAAAATTTAAAGTTTACTCAAATTCAGAGAATGTTAAATAATTTCAAACAATGTGAAACAGAAAAATTCAGAGTACATCATCAGCAAATCATAGTCACCCCTTTCATATTAAAGAATTATCTATATCCTGCATAATTTTTTTTTAAAATTTATTTTAAATCAGGACTTGTCAAGTGCAGTCCACCCCCAAACTTAAAACTAACATTGTCCTCAATGTAATAAAACTAAAGCATGCAGGAAACAATAGAGAAAAGAGTGAGTGAACAATACTGCCCTAATAATTGGGAGGAATGGAGGTCAATAGATGGGACAAAGAGAGTGCTTTGCGATTGTGGTCCTGTACAATTTTAAGATTATAGAAGAGTAGTAAAGCTGGTTTACAACACTTCACCATTTGAGAATGTTAAGCTCACATGCTGAAACAAGCCTAAAAAGCTTGTATATGTTCAAAGATAAGCCCAAGTGTAGGCCACCCCTAAGGAGTACAAAATGGTCTTTTATCTAGTCCTAAAATGAATAAGGTATTTGTATGACAAATATCATTTTTATAAGGAATGTCAAATAAAAGACTACAAACCTTTAATAAGGTGAGATATTGTTAATAAATTGGTTCCAAGTGAAGCCACTAAATAGTTAACAAAAGTTGTTAACAATTTAATTACATTTGAAAGTCAAATGGATCCTAGTCATGAATTGGATAAGCCTCATCGTAGTGGGAAAGTTATGAGATGACCCAACCTTTACAAGGACTTAATTGAAGCCCAAATTGTCATGTTAGATGACAAAGTTGAAGGCTTATTGCCCTCAAAGTGAGACTAATGGCAAAGGGTTAAACATTGTAGGAAAAAGTAGACTGTGAGTAAACTTTCTCACTTGTTGCCATACTGAAGTCTGTAAGCATTATTTAATTCATTGTTGCATATGGGATATGAAAAATGAATGTTTAGAGTTCTTTAATGAAAAGAAATCTTAGATAATGCATCTACACAAATCAATTAGAGAGGTTTATTTTCAAAGATCAAAAGAATAAAAGTTTGCAAAATAATAAAGGTTCACTTATGAAATGAGTTTTACCATTAGATCTTTGAATATAAGGTTTGATAAAAGTATAAAAACTATGACTTTGGATAAGAAGCTTGTATAGACAAAAAAAATCATTAATTGCTTGGTGGATGTTTCTCATGTTTTATTTTACTCATTATGAATGATGTAAAATGTCTATCTAAAATAAAAGTTGACTAAGTAACCAATTCTAAATGAGTGATTTGAAATGACTCGTATATTTTATATGTCCAAAATGGAGATTTTAAGGACAAAATGTTAACTTTGTCTCAAACATCTTATATTGACAAAATTATTGTCAAATATTGGATATTTATGTCTAAGGAATAGTATCCTAAGACACCTCAAATGTTGAGAGTATATGATATGCATAAATGAGACTGAACATTTAATATACAATTGGTTAGCATATATCAGTTAAACAAATGGTATGACCATTAAGTAGAAAATTAAAAACTTTCTCAAATTATCTATGGATAATGAGAAATTTTTGTGTATGGAGTTAAAGATTTGATCTTTACAAGATACATTGGTTCTTACAAAGATTTAGGAAATCTATGTAAAGATAAATTTTACCCTAGGTGGTAGAGTATGATATATAAGTTAAATTGTTTTGCTTGTGAAGCAACAAAAAGATTTGTATGATTCAAATAGCCCCTTGAAGATCTAAAAGGTGTTTCAGATATGATTTAATCTACCCTATGTATTATGATAATAGTGGTGGAAAGACTAATATTAAGGAAATTAGAAAACACCAATGTATAGGGAATCATATTGAGAGAGAGAAAGCATCATGGTAGTGACTAAGATAGCTTTTAACGACAGTTCTTTGGATCTATATAAAGAGACTCTCCAGGCTAAAGTGTTTGAGGGTCACCTAGAATGTCTAGGATTACAAGGCATGTCTCATCTTTGCTAGGGCAAGTGGGAGAACATGTTGGGTATAGAGTATGCTCTAGGATACATGTCTCGCCGGCATTAGTGCAAGTGGGAGATTGTTGGGATTTATGTCCTAAAGTCTCGTAATTAATGATTTATTTAATAATTAATAATAATTTTAATTATTTTATTTGCAATATAATATTATCAATTGTATGAGAAATCTAAAGTTATTAGTGTAATATGAAGGAATGAACGTTTCACTCCGCAACGGAAGCATTGGATTTTATCCTTTGATTTGCATGGGTGAGAGTGGATTTTCTAAATCTTTGTAAGAATCAATGTATCTTGTAAAGATCAAATCTTTAACTCCATACACAAAAATTTCTCATCATCCATAGATAATTTGAGAAAGTTTTTAATTTTTTACTCAATGGTCATACCATTCGTTTAACTGATATATGCTAACCAATTGTATATTAAATGTTCAGTCTCATTTATGCATATCATATACTCTCAACATTTGAGGTGTCTTAGTATGCACTTCCTTAGACATAAATATCAAATATTTTGTCCTAAAAATCTCAATTTTGGACATATAAAATATACCTAGTCATTCCAAATCACTCATTTAGAATTGGTTACTTAGTCAACTTTTTATGTTAGATAGACATCTTACATCATTCATAATGAGTAAAATATCATCAACGTAAAACATGAAAAAAATCCACTCGGCAATTAATGATTTTCTTGTCTATACAAGCTTCATTAATATTTATCCAAAGTCATAAGTTTTGATACTTTTATCAAACCTTATATTCACAGATCTAATGGTAAAATTCATTTCATAAATGAACCTTTACTATTTCACAAACCTTTTGCTTTTGATCTTTGAAAATAAACATCTCTGATTGATTTGTGTAGATGCATTATCTAAGATTTCTTTTCATAAAAGAATTCTAAACATTCATTTTTATATCACATATGCAACAATGAATTAAATAATGCTGACAGACTTTAGTATGACAACAAGTGAGAAATTTTACTCACAGTCTACTTTCTACTACTAGGTTTAACCATTTGCTATTAGTCTCACTTTGCAGGTGATAAAGGACTTGTCGAAGGTCCTATCAAGATTAAATTTATAAAAATCGGACTTCTAAATATTTTGCAATAATAGTGGCTAGGTCATCCACAGACATTGGAGTTCTTAGATTTAATTAAGTACCATAGTTAATTATGCCCAATTTTATTTAGAGAAATATAACTTTGGTTTGATTCTTTTAACAAAAACATAAAACCTAAACTATTATGTATAAAGTTGGAGTCCAATTTTAGAGAGACATTCATTAATTGCAATTCATGAAGCACAACTATGAAATTGACTAAAGAATTATGAAACATGCAACAGTCCTAAATCAAGAATTACTAAAATATTCAATTGACTCTCTCAAGCCCAATTGAACTCATGCAAGAAGCAAATCAACCTTCGGTCTCTTTCTACAACTAGACATGGCATTATGAAATTCTCTTAATGACTTCTATCATTAACCTATTCATTCTCATGCAATAGATTAATCATAGTTACGCATGAAGTCCTTAGTTAAATATACTTTCTCAAGCTAAACTTAACTTGACATACAAAGTTAGGTCTGGGAGCTTAGAAGATTAATTCAAGATGCGTGAAAGATGTTGCAAACACATTCAATAAATCAAACATAGTCTTATAACAATAATGCAATCAACTATGAGTCTATAATACTTGAATACATTCAAATACAGTCCGCTAAATCGTAAAATTAAAGACACAAAATAAAGGGAATAGAAAAAAACTGGACGACACGTGCCAACACTCGTTCCTGACGTGATGTCCCACGATCTCGACCCTTGAGTCTCCTCCTTAGCTCTCTAATATGCTCTCTAGACCTCCAAATAGTGTGTCTATCAAAAATAGCGTTTAGGTCTCTCCAAAACGGCTCTATTTGATCGAATGAATAAGTTTCCCTTTTATAGAGTCGAGACAACGTTGCAACGTTGTCCCTTCGAATTTTGTAAAAAAGGAAAAAATCTGTTTGAGTAGCGTTGCAACATTATAAGTAGCGTTGCAACGCCATGTCTGCTGGTTTCCAAGGTTGAAAGGTTGCTGATGTAGCGTTGCAACGTTATATATATGGCGTTGCAACGCTATGCTCTCGGGCTCAAATGCTTTGTTCTTCCTCTTCATCACTTTGATCCTCAATTATAGCTCCAATTAGCTTCAAATTCATCCGAATGCTTCACAACTCTCCGATTTTACTCCTATTGATCGGTTTCTGAGAAATATACATAAAAACACTTGAAAGCATACACAATCATAACAAAACTAGCATAAAACAAAGCCTAAAAATAGCACACTTTTGTCCATTATCAGCGGGCAATAAGCCTTCAAATTTGTCATCTAACATGACAATTTGGGCTTAAATTAATTCCTTGTAAAGGTTGAGTTATCTGGTAACTCTCCCACTACGATGAGGCTTATTTAATTCATGAGTAGGATCCATTTGACTTTCAAATGTAATTAAATAGTTAACAACTTTTGTTAACTATTTAGTGGCTTCACTTGGAACCAATTTATTAACACTATATCATTTTATTAAAGGTTTGTAGTCTTTTATTTGAGATTTCTTATAAAAATGATATTTGTCTTACAAATACCTTAAAGTTTTAGGACTAAATAAAAGACCATTTTGTACTCCTTAGGGGTGGCCTACACTTAGCCTTATCTTTGAATATATACAAGCTTTTTAAACTTGTTTCAGCATGTGAGCTTAACATTCCCAAATGGTGAAGTGATGTAAACCAGCTTTACTACTCTTCTATAATCTTCAAATTGTATCGTAGACACTTTTAGAGGGATCATGTACACCATGCAATCTCTATTGCATTTTCTAACTAGAGTTTGGTAATGGTGTGTAACTCATTACTGATGTGACCATGTCTAACAAGGTCCTGTTTCTCCTCTTGCAGTAGAATTTCACAAAATTGTACTTGGTATTAAGATAATTGGGATAAAAATTCATTTTCTATCAATTAGTTTTAGTACGTAAGGTTCCTGTACTTCCTATTATGATCTGATCATAATGTATTGATAGATTTAATTACCTAATTGATTTTTAACTTTAGTCTTAATTTTCTTGAACTCTTAAAAAATTTAGACTTATGTTGTATTAGGTAAAGATACTTGTACCTTGAATGATCATCAACTAGAGTGACGAAATATTCATGACTTTATTTGGCCTTTCCAGACCACTTGGGTCATAATGTGTACGCCCAAAGTATTCTTTAGCGTTCTAGCCCTATCTAATAAATACCCAATGACTATCTTGCATGAAAGGCAAGATCTACAGACAGGTAAAATAATTAACTAACTTTCTAGAGAATTACCCCTTACTAGTCTTTTCATTCTATTCAAGTTGATGTTAAGCAACCTTAACAGCCAAAGTCAAGTATCATCTTTTAGGAGAAAATAATGTCTTTCTATTATGGATTCTATAATCTTGAATATCTCAGTATTTTGTAGTATAGTATATGTCAACATTTTTAACATATACAAATTGTTCGTATTTTCAGCTGAATGTATTTTCAAACAAATTTGAAAATATAAACTTTCATACTTTGATAAGCCGTGAAATTAAGGCTTATTTAAATCCTAAATTGCTCGAAAGAACGCTTGTTTGTCCTAATATTAATGGAAAAATGGTGAAAAATTGTTGAAAGAAGGAAATAATGAAATATGGTAGCAATTGGAAAAGATTTCTAAAAATTGTGATTATTTTGCAGGAATTGCCAAACTAATTGCCAATTCGCCGGTTTAGCAATCTGATTGGCAATCTGTTTTCTGGGCAGAAATGTTAATGGAATTGCCAAACCAATTGTCAATTCGCCGGTTTAGCAATCTGACTGGCAATCTGTTTTCTGGGCAGAAATGTTAAGCGCGAACGAAGCAAAGATTTTGCACGAATCAAGGGAATTGAAGCACGATTTTTGGGCAATCTTCAACCCTAATGAATGCCTACAAATAAGGAAGAAGAAGAGGAGCCATTAATTGGATTTTGAGGGCGATTTGAAGGACCAATTTTCGTGGGTTTTTGAGTTTTAAAAAAGGAAAGAATTTTGCATTAAACCCATTTTGAGATTCTTCAATTAAAGCCCGATTTGGAGGAAATTAAGCACGATTTTTGGGCACTCTTCAACCCTAATGAAGTCCTATAAATAGGGAAGAAGAGGAGGAGCAAAAGAAGAAAATTTGGGAGGCGTTTTGGGAGTTTTGCTCGTGGGTTTTTGTCACAGTTTGGCCTCTGTTTTCTGCATTTTTCTGCTATTTTTTTTACCAAAATTCTGATGCAATGTAGCTCCAATTGTCCTTCAATCCTTCTAGTCCAATTCAAGTGAAAAAGAGTAAATTTGGAGGCGAATTGGAGGACGTTTTGGAGCCCGTTTTTGTTCTGTTTTCTGCACTTTTAAGCACTTTTTCGTTTCTGTTTTTGTGTTGTTATTGCTGCAATGTAGTTGTGTTTTCCTTCAATTTATCCCATCCAATTCAAGTGAAGAAGTTAAAGTTTTAATTCAGTTTTTTTTTGGCATTTTCTTGAATTAATTTCATGGTTTTTTTTTATATAGTTTCCTTCCTCTGTTTTTCTTTTTTCTGTTTTTTTTTTTTCTTCTTCATTTTTAGCTACTGTAAGCATGTTTTATTTTAAGTTGGTAGAAAGTCAAGGCAAAAAGGGAGAAGACAAAACAAAAATACTTAAATACCCTTGCCACTTTGATTTAATTTCAATTATGCACTTGTGTTTGAATTTCTAGGAAAATCCAAGTTACATTTCATAAGTTAGTATTTTATTCAATTTCATTATGAAATCTTTCTTTAAAATTAGTTTTATGTTTTTCATTAAAAATATGAGCTAAACCTTCTTAGGGGGTTCAATGATGTGAATTCCCTAAGAAGTAATTGTAGCCAAAATTTCAACAAAAACCAAGCCTACATCTCAATTGTTTGCTTGTGTTGATTTAATTTCCGTTGAGATCCTAAATTGATCAACTAGGGTTTCAACTCAAGCTTAGATCTAATACCGACAGGGTTAGTGATACGCGGATTTCACACAAGTAATGGAGTAAAAGAGCTTAGACATAAGCCATTCCTTACCCTAGACATAGGGATTAAGGACTCCAAGACCCATAAAATTGTGAGCCAAAAATCATCTATGATGGAGGGACTATAGACATATAGAGCCCCCACTTAGCCTCCTAAAAAACCCAATTTTGAGGTAATAGGAGATGCAATTTTGGTTTACAATTGAGTGTGGAGTAGGTTGGAATTGCAATTTTGGTTTGCAATTACGACTTAGGGCAATGACATTCTTGAGCCCCATCTTTTATCTTTTCATTCGTAAGTTTATTTATATTGCCATTTCATATTGCCAATTTAGATTAGCAATTTAATTCTGCAATTTTAGTCTTTTCGCACATTGCCATTCTGGATTAGCAATTGGAGTAGCAATTGGAGTAGCAATTTCTGTTATTTCCAACATTGCCATTCTGGATTGGCAATTGGATTAGCAATTTCGATTTTCCACCAACAACTTGATTTTTGCATTTTTACTTTTCAAACTTGCAATTTTCCTTACACTTTTGCAAAACAAAATCTTTGTTACTCCGTTCCCTGTGGGATTCGATACTTGGTACTCAGATACCATTTTATATTACTTCGATCGCGTGCGCTTGCGTGAACACCGATCAAGTTTTTGGCGCCGTTGCCGGGGAATGGCAATTTAACAAAAATTTTGTTTTAGCAAAAATTGTAAGAAAATATTGCAACAATTTCTCCTATCTGCAGGAGGAGCTCGATTTCATTTATTGAGGGAGAGAAATTGCAAGAGCAGAAAGCCACAACGTAGGGTTGATTGCTTGAGAGAATCCACAAGATGGAAGGAGACATCATTGCAGCATTAAGCGCACAAGCTTCATCTTTAAGCTACATGATGGAAACATTGATGATGAGAAATCCTATAGCTTCTTTTAACCCTATCTCTTCTATTTCTTGTGTTTATTGCAAAGGAAGTCATTCATTTGATAATTGTCCTTACAATCCTGATTCTTTGTGTTATGGATTTCTACCCAGGTTTACAAATCAACATCAGTACCAATGCTTCCAGCAAGGGAAGATGATTCCAAAAGAGCCAAGCATCGAAGAACTCGCGAGGGAATATAGAGCAAAGAACGATGTTGTAATGCAAAGTCAAGCTACATCTCTACGAAGTTTGGAAATCCATGAGGAACAAATTGCAGATGAATTGCAGAACAGGTTTGAAGGAAACATGCTCAAGGATATAGAGTCTTCAAAACAAGAAGAAAAAGAAGAATGCGAGGTGGTGTCACTTAGAACAGAAGTGGAACATAAAGACCTTGAACTCCCAATAGAAGCAAGAAGCGCTCCAACAATTGACGACATTAAGGAACCAAAAGGGAGAGAAGAGATCAAAGAAAAACCACCTCAAGAAGAAAAGGAAGAACAAAAGGAAGTTGTAGTGAGCGATACAGTTGCAATTCCACTGCAATTGACATCCAAAGTGCTCCCGATACTAGAGTGCCCTATTTTCGCTTATTATAGGTTGCAGGAAATGCAAAATCAAGAAGAATGCAGAAATGAGAGCATAAAGGATGGCAATATGCAGTCTCTGACACAAATTGCAACTGCAATCTCTACCTTCAGAAATATATGTAAATCTCTTGAGTCATCAAGGCCTGTTGTGATCAAAGCACCACAATTACGACTGAAATCGCGTCCAACATCGAGACCTAGGTGCAAAATGAAAGAACACAATTGCGGTCTCCCTGCTGGAATTGGATAAGTCACCTTGTCTTTCTTTTACCTTAAAATTAAAAAAAAAAAAAAAAAAAAAAAAAAAAAGAAAAAGGAAAAAAGAAAAAAAAAAGAAAAGAGAAACTTTCAACTTTTGAAATTCCAATATGAATAAAGAAGTTAATTCAGAAAAGCTCTGTCTAAGGAAAATCCTGTCTAGGCTGAGGTACTTAAGTTGACCGCTAAGGGAACACCTCTACCTGGGGATTTACCTGGGAGTTTGATGAATCAACTTTGAGTTCAAAAATTGGAATTTCCAAAAGGTAAATTTGCATTGAGATAAACTGTGTGAACTTTTTGATGCTCTACTTTTGAGTTGTAGGAAAATATAAGAAGAAAGAGCGGGAGGAAGAAATTGTAGTCGCAATTGTAAAAGCAAAATTGCAATTGCCATTTCAGGAGAATTCTTTGCAAGATTTCCAACAACCCCGAGGACAGTAATTGCAACAACACACATTTTTCTCTGCATAGGGGAGTCTCTCTTTAACCTATCTTTCCAGCTTTGTTAATTGTTATGTTTTTAGTTTGAGGTTTAGTTAAGATCTTTTATGCTTATTTAGTTTATTTGCTTCATGAATTCTGAAAAAAAAAAAAAAGAAAAAAAAAAATTTGCTCCTCACACAAACATGCCATAAAAATCATGTTTCAAATCAAATTTACAAATTGTTTTCTTTGGTGTTTTGTTAAAAAGCTCTTAATGATGTTACATAGAGTTTTCTCAACTTTCAAGTGCTTTCACACACAACTTCAAGTTTTCAAAATCATAAAACTTGATAAATTCTTTTTCTCTATAAAACATTCGAACCCAAACTTCCCTTGTGTTTATCCCATCTAATGGACTTAGGAGAGTTTAGTTTCGATGTGTAGCATGTTAAGTGGCCCAACTATGTACCCCAACCCCTGTTCTTCTAGTTCTTAGTCAATGAGGACATTGACCCATTTAAGTTTGGGGGGGTGAGTTTTGTAATACTATTGTTGTAATATTATATTGTTGTAACAGTATGTCGTTGTAATAGTATGTCGTTGTAACAGTATGTTGTTATAATATTATGTTGTCGTTGTAACAGCTGCTAGGACTAAAAAAAAAAAAAAAAAACCTTTGATACTCCTCCTTCTAGAGTTAATTGAGTAACCAGAGGCAGTCATGACACCCATGATTTCCTTTGCATGAAAGGTTAACTCAGGAAGTGAGTATGTGAAAACGGTCTTAGCAGTGATTTGTGCTCGTAGTCAACTACTTTCACCACAAAGTGTTAGTAAGTTGGAACGAAGGTACAAGTGACAGTAAGACTCAAAAAAAAAAAGTTCAAAAAAAAAAAAAAAAAAAAAAAAAAAAAAGGAAAGAAAATGAAGCCTAGCAGCAACTTTACATAAGTTTGGGGGAGAAAGAAAAATGTTTGTAATGTGAGTGAGCTTAGCATGTTGAACAAAGAATATCACCCTAGACTCTATGACTATGACTTAGGTAGGATAAGCATAATAGGTGAGTTTGCATAAGAATGTTTTATCTTGAAAAAGAAAAGTAAAACTTTTATGTGAGAAAATCTTGGAATTGTGTAAAGTGTTAAAAGTTTGAGACCTCTCATGAACAATATTTTCCTTTTCACAAACACCATTTGAAATCATTTTGTGAAGTGTTTGCTTGTGTTTGTTGCTATTTGTTTCTAATTGCTTGAGGACAAGCAATATCTTAAGTTTGGGGGTGTGATAAGCCGTGAAATTAAGGCTTATTTAAATCCTAAATTGCTCGAAAGAACGCTTGTTTGTCCTAATATTAATGGAAAAATGGTGAAAAATTGTTGAAAGAAGGAAATAATGAAATATGGTAGCAATTGGAAAAGATTTCTAAAAATTGTGATTATTTTGCAGGAATTGCCAAACTAATTGCCAATTCGCCGGTTTAGCAATCTGATTGGCAATCTGTTTTCTGGGCAGAAATGTTAATGGAATTGCCAAACCAATTGTCAATTCGCCGGTTTAGCAATCTGACTGGCAATCTGTTTTCTGGGCAGAAATGTTAAGCGCGAACGAAGCAAAGATTTTGCACGAATCAAGGGAATTGAAGCACGATTTTTGGGCAATCTTCAACCCTAATGAATGCCTACAAATAAGGAAGAAGAAGAGGAGCCATTAATTGGATTTTGAGGGCGATTTGAAGGACCAATTTTCGTGGGTTTTTGAGTTTTAAAAAAGGAAAGAATTTTGCATTAAACCCATTTTGAGATTCTTCAATTAAAGCCCGATTTGGAGGAAATTAAGCACGATTTTTGGGCACTCTTCAACCCTAATGAAGTCCTATAAATAGGGAAGAAGAGGAGGAGCAAAAGAAGAAAATTTGGGAGGCGTTTTGGGAGTTTTGCTCGTGGGTTTTTGTCACAGTTTGGCCTCTGTTTTCTGCATTTTTCTGCTATTTTTTTTACCAAAATTCTGATGCAATGTAGCTCCAATTGTCCTTCAATCCTTCTAGTCCAATTCAAGTGAAAAAGAGTAAATTTGGAGGCGAATTGGAGGACGTTTTGGAGCCCGTTTTTGTTCTGTTTTCTGCACTTTTAAGCACTTTTTCGTTTCTGTTTTTGTGTTGTTATTGCTGCAATGTAGTTGTGTTTTCCTTCAATTTATCCCATCCAATTCAAGTGAAGAAGTTAAAGTTTTAATTCAGTTTTTTTTTGGCATTTTCTTGAATTAATTTCATGGTTTTTTTTTATATAGTTTCCTTCCTCTGTTTTTCTTTTTTCTGTTTTTTTTTTTTCTTCTTCATTTTTAGCTACTGTAAGCATGTTTTATTTTAAGTTGGTAGAAAGTCAAGGCAAAAAGGGAGAAGACAAAACAAAAATACTTAAATACCCTTGCCACTTTGATTTAATTTCAATTATGCACTTGTGTTTGAATTTCTAGGAAAATCCAAGTTACATTTCATAAGTTAGTATTTTATTCAATTTCATTATGAAATCTTTCTTTAAAATTAGTTTTATGTTTTTCATTAAAAATATGAGCTAAACCTTCTTAGGGGGTTCAATGATGTGAATTCCCTAAGAAGTAATTGTAGCCAAAATTTCAACAAAAACCAAGCCTACATCTCAATTGTTTGCTTGTGTTGATTTAATTTCCGTTGAGATCCTAAATTGATCAACTAGGGTTTCAACTCAAGCTTAGATCTAATACCGACAGGGTTAGTGATACGCGGATTTCACACAAGTAATGGAGTAAAAGAGCTTAGACATAAGCCATTCCTTACCCTAGACATAGGGATTAAGGACTCCAAGACCCATAAAATTGTGAGCCAAAAATCATCTATGATGGAGGGACTATAGACATATAGAGCCCCCACTTAGCCTCCTAAAAAACCCAATTTTGAGGTAATAGGAGATGCAATTTTGGTTTACAATTGAGTGTGGAGTAGGTTGGAATTGCAATTTTGGTTTGCAATTACGACTTAGGGCAATGACATTCTTGAGCCCCATCTTTTATCTTTTCATTCGTAAGTTTATTTATATTGCCATTTCATATTGCCAATTTAGATTAGCAATTTAATTCTGCAATTTTAGTCTTTTCGCACATTGCCATTCTGGATTAGCAATTGGAGTAGCAATTGGAGTAGCAATTTCTGTTATTTCCAACATTGCCATTCTGGATTGGCAATTGGATTAGCAATTTCGATTTTCCACCAACAACTTGATTTTTGCATTTTTACTTTTCAAACTTGCAATTTTCCTTACACTTTTGCAAAACAAAATCTTTGTTACTCCGTTCCCTGTGGGATTCGATACTTGGTACTCAGATACCATTTTATATTACTTCGATCGCGTGCGCTTGCGTGAACACCGATCATACTTCAAAATAATTCATACTATATGAACATTTTAGTAAAAAGTTCGAGGAATTGAATTTCTCTTATGATTACTAAAAACATCATATTCAACATTAAGTAACAATTTTTACTTAATGACATCTTAATGTCTCCCACTACACTAACTGAGATGGGCTTCCTGGTGCCAACATGTAGAAACTATTCTACATGTTAAGTATTTTTCAAGATTTACATATTAAATGTAATAAAAAAATAAATCTTGATAGTGGATATTGTATCAACTATCCAGGTGTCGTTATTTATTCTCCACCAAAAATCTAGTAAATCAAATTTACTTTCATTTATATTTTTCTTCCCATAGAGTCATTTAAAAAATTCCTCGCATTATGACCGTCCTTGCTAATTTAGGAACTATTTCCTTATATATAGCTTCAGTTATTTAGTTTCTTTTCTTGGATTTTTGTAATGCTTAATTTTGAGATCATTTAGACAATTATCTAAATTTAGTTTCTATTGACTTCAACATCTCATATGTTGTTGTCATTTTCTTTATCTTCTAAGCTTGACATGTAACATGTTAACTAGGAGATACATACAAGCTATCTCGTTTACTTTTGATTCATTAATCATGTGGTTCTTGAACAATTCGATTAGCATTGGCAATAGGTTTTGAGAACATTTTTCAATAAATACAAATTCAAAATTTTACACTACCAGTATAGTGTTAACGTTTGCAAGTAATAAAATTTTCTCAACTTGACAAATGATCAGTATTCAAAATTAAAATTATGAGAGAAATTGACATAATATTGAAATATATAAAATATATTATTTAACATCATGCAAACAATTATCCATTCAATTTTAGCATAGAAATCAAACAATTTAAAAAATGAACCCTATAAATAATTTCTAATGCTATGGTACTTTAGTGAGTTAGAACAAGTGCCGCTGTAGGGTAGGTCAAGTGTTCCTTCACTAAACTGAGACAATCTCAACCAAGTATTATACCATAATAACTCTTATTCCTATAATATTTAGTTACCATTAGTTTGGTCAAAAACATTTTTAACAACCTTAATAAGCCATTTGTAAATGTGATCCATAATTTTAGATCTTGTAGTTTTATCCCAACAAGCGCCGCTGTAGGGTAGGTCAAGCATTGGAAACAAAACTACAATCCTATCCTTCTCAGGAGTTCACCCTGATATTGATCCATGCGAACACCTTTCGTAGGGGAATGGTCCAAAAGCTGCCGCGAGGCCCCACATGGATCTCACGTTGTGAACTAATGATGGAGACCGTAGGATATGTTGAAAGAGTTCTATTGAACAAACTGAAAATTCTCCTGAATAAAGAATGCTTACACGCATGAAATGAGAGTGTTAACACACGATAATTTTGCTTGGCTAAAAGAACTTGACCTTGAAAAGGATTGGACTCAATTTATGCTTAGGTTTCACCCTTAATCCGTAATTACTCTCACGCATTTGAAACTTTCATGAGTGGGGCTATTTAAATGCATGCAAGACACAAATGATGTGAAAAATGAAAAATGCAAAACACCAATCCACCAATCCACCATGCTGGGAGAATTTAAAATCAAAATAGCTCGACCACCATATCAAGACAAAAATACTTCATGTGGTTTTGCCCCATTTCATAAAATTTCTTTGTTCTGAGGGACTTTAACCTGATTTGTCACCAAAATGACGATAATGACATCATCCTAGTTTAAAAAAAAAAACTTCCTTTGTAGCGAGGATAGCTTTATCCTGATTTGCCACCAAATTGACAATAATGGTTTTGCCCCAGTTTAAAACTCCCTTTGTAACAAGAATAGTTTTATCCTAATTCACCACCAAGCTGACAATAATCGTTTTGCCCCAGTTTCTCTTATAGGGTCCTCTTCGCTTTTTTAACAATTCTCTTGTTTGGACGAAACATATATAATTGGTGTCTTTCGCCACGATTTTCTAGCTTGATTTGAATTCTATGGAATAGACGTCATTGCTTTTAAAAGTCTCAGGCATGCCCATTTTCATTCGTAATTGTAATAATAATTAAGGCAACTATAACATTAAAAAAAAAAGACTAATGAGGAAAGAAAAGATTTATTAAGTAGGAAGATTTTCTACAAATGGAAAAATTTCCAGCCCGAGGTTCAAAGAGAAAAACTTCTCAAACAAAATACTGAAATTGACGTGTAACTTTCCTAAACACTTGTCGAATTTCCTGCAACTTTGTTTAGCCTTCAAAGAAAATGATATGAGGGTCTATGCATAATACTTACGAACATAATCTGAATTGACTGGGCTTGATATTTCATGACCATCCATATTGGTCAAGATTAGAGCTCCTCCCGAGAAAGTCTTTTTCACCACAAACGGTCCCTCATAATTTGAAGTCCATTTGCCTCGATGATCCTTTTGGAAAGGAAGAATCCTTTTTAGCACCAGGTTCCCTTCTCTGAACACTCTTGGGCGTACTTTCTTATCGTAGGCTTTCATCATCCTTCTTTGGTAGAGTTTACCTCTACTCAATGCTGTCAATCTCTTTTCCTCAACAAAATTGAGTTGTTCATAACGATTCTGGACCCATTCGACCTCTTCTAACTTAGCTTCCATAAGGACCCTCAACGAAGGAATTTCTACTTCAATTGGAAGGACTTCCTCCATATCGTAAACTAGAGAGAAGGACGTTTCCCCAGTTGAGGTACGCGTCGAAGTACGATAGCCATGTAGAGCAAAAGGAAGAATTTCATGCCAGTCTCTATATGTTACCGTCATCTTTTCAACAATTCTCTTTATATTTTTGTTGGCTGCCTCAACTGCACCATTCACTTTCGGTTTGTATGTGGTTGAATTGAGATGTTTAACTTGAACAACTCACACAACTCACTCATCATCTTGTTATTTAGGTTTCTGGCATTGTCAGAGATTATGGTTTTGAGGAGGCCATAGCGGCAAATGATCTTCTTCTTAATGAATTTGATCACAACTCCCTTTGTCACATCACGATAAGAAACTGGCTCTACCCATTTGGTAAAGTAATCTATGGCTACCAAAATAAAGCGATGTCCGTTTGAAGCCTTAGGATCAATAGGACCAATAACGTCCATTCCCCACATGGAGAAAGGTCAATGAGCTGTTAAGACATGTAGTTCAGACATGGGAGCATGAACCTTGTCTAATAAATCTGACACTTATGACATTCTCTTGCATACTTGATGCAATCCGTTTCCATAGTCAACCAATAATATCCAGCCCTCGAGACTTGTCTAGCCATCATATGTCCATTGGCATGAGCCCTGCAAATTCCGTCATGAATATCTTTCATAATCTGGTTAGCCTCTGCTGCATTCACACATCTAAGTAGTACCATGTCATGGTTTCTTTTGTAAAGTATTTCTCCGTTCAAGAAAAATTTCATTGCCAACCTTCTAAGAGTTCGTTTGTCATTTTCTGCCGCTCTAGGGGGATATTCTCCCCATTTTAGATACTGCTTGATGTCTTGAAACCACAGCTTGCCATCTGGCTCTCTCTTAATATTCATATAAGAGGTTGAAGCATCTCGCTTCTCAACTTTGATTGGTTGGACTTCTTCATCAAAATCTACATTGAACATAACTGCTAGTGTAGCTAATGCATATGCTATTCGATTGTTTTCTCTTGGTGAGTAATCAAAAGAAATTTGGTCAAATTCCTGAGAAAACTTTGATATAAGTTGCTTGTACTGTAGTAAATTAGCATCTCTAGTCTCCCATTCTCCCCTTAACTGATGGATTACCAACAACGAATCCCCTAAGACTTGAAGTTTCTTAATTTTCATGTCTAGAGCTGCCTGTATGCCCATTGAACATGCTTCATATTCAGCCATGTTGTGTGTACAGTCAAAACATAGCTTGGTAGTGAGAGGGAACAATTCTCCATTGGGTGATATTAATATTGCCCCTATTCCATGGTGATAGGACCAACATAGTCCTATTTTTTTATGCCTAAATCATGTTAGTTTAGAGGTTTTAATATAATTAATTGATCATTTTGTAGGGATTTGAGTATAAGGCATGTTCTGAGAGATTCTACGTCGAATCACGATTCCAACACATCAAACCGGAGAAAGTTAGAGCAAAAATAACCAGTGCTGTGCACTGGGTAGCGTCTAGACGCTATCGTCAGTTCCTTGAAGCCTCCCTCGATGCTGCAGCGAGCCCCTGTGACGCTGGGAGCATCTAGAGGCTCCGTCAATTCCTATAAATAGATTTTTTTCGTCCTCTAGGTCATTTATCTCCATTTTTGGCCACCATGAGACCATGTAAAGGTTATTTTCTCTCTGTTTTTCATTAGAATAAGTTAGATTAGGAGTTTTTGATCTAAATTCGGTATTTGGAAGGCTTGGTTCAATGTCTAACTAAGCATCCGTCGTCGTTTCGAGGTTGGTTTGGGATTTTTATGTAATTTTGTGAGATTCCAGCACTTTGAATATAAATTTCCAGCATCTTTATGGCTTTTAATATTTGTGCTTATACTTAGTAGCATGATTGTATGGTTGATCTGGCAAATTAACTGTGCAAAAGTGTTCATAGCTATGCTAGAAGTACTCGCAGTTGTCCTCGGTCTCTAGCTTAATTTGAGTAGTAAATAGGCCAGCACGTCGGTTAATTAGGTAGAATTGTTTAATTACATGTACATGGTAGGCTTTAGGATTAAAATGCACGTGTCAATTAATTTTGATTGGCCAGTCTTAATTAATTAGCATGTTCTGACCTATCCCAAGAGCTTAATGTTTCTAATTAGATAGCCTGCTAGATAATTAGTTGAATAACCGATTAGACGTTGGGATTTCGCTTCCCTAGGGGAGGCTCCTACGGGGTCCAGAGGAGTTCGATTAGTCTTAAATATCTGGAAATTGCCTGATTGGTTGAATATCTATGATCAAAGTTGCATTTAATCCCTAATTGCCTCGAATCGGTGTGTGGTTAGATCATTAGCGTTTATTTTTACAGCTTTCTGTTTAGTCCTTCTATCTCTATTTTATGCTTAACTCCCCCAGTCCATGTCATTCTGTGTCATTAAGAAAACTAATTAATTGAAATCAATTTATTCGGTTCCTTTTGGTTCGACCCGGTCCACTATTAATTACTACAAGTAGTTAATTTTAGATTGGTATTATAAATTGTATTTGATTGAGCCTTCGACAAGCTCCTTCACATGGCCCAACTCGTTTGAAGCTCCATTGAAGAACATGGTCCACATCTCTGAATTTGATCTTTCTTCTTCCGTTGTTATAGTGAAAACATACTCATCGAGGAAGTCAAACTTCATTGGCTCATAGTCTTTTATAGGCTGTTGTGCCAAGTAATCAGCAAGGGCACTTCCTTTTATTGATTTTTGAGTCATGTAGGTGATGTCATATTGAGATAGAAGAACTTGCCACCTAGCAATTCGTCGTGATAAAGATGGCTTCTCGAAGATATATTTCACAGGATCCATTTTTGAGACGAGTCATGTTGTGTGATACAACATATATTGTCTTAAACGACGTGCAGCCCAAGCTAAAGCACAACATATTTTTTCCATGGAGGAATACCTTGTTTCACAACTAGTGAACTTCTAGCTTAAATAATATATAGCTTGCTCTTTCCTACTAGAGCATCGTGCTGCTCAAGTACACAACCCATTGCATTTTCTGTTACTGTGAGATATAAGATGAGAGGACGTCCTAAAACTAGAGGTACAAGAACTGGCAGGTTCTGTAAATACTGCTTAATTTTATCAAATGCAGTTTGACAATCTTCATTCCAAATTCCATCATTGTTTTTGCGAAGTAGCTTGAAGATAGGTTCACATGTTGTGGTTAATTGTGCTATGAATCTTGCAATGTAATTTATTCGACCTAGAAATCCTCTCACTTCCTTTTGGGTTTGCGGGGGTGGCAATTCTATAATTGCTTTGACTTTGTCGGGATCTACCTTAATGCCTTCCTGACTAACCACGAATCCTAGCAATTTTCGTGAGGTTGTCCCAAATATACATTTGTTTGGATTGAGTTTAAGTTTGAACTTTCTGAATCGAGAGAATAACTTGCAATAACCTTTGTATGCTCTCATTCTTTCTTCGACTTAGCAATCATATCACCCACATAAACCTCAATTTCTTTGTGCATCAAATCGTGGAAAAATGTAACCATGGCTCGTTGGTAAGTTTCTCCAGCATTTTTAAGTCCAAATGGCATAACTTTATGGCAGAACGTTCCCCACAATGTGACAAAAGTGGTCTTTTCCTGATCCTCAGATGCCATTTTGATTTGGTTGTAGCATGAAAACCCATCCATAAAGGAGAAGGTAGAGAAACCAGAAGTATTATCCACCAACACATCAATATGAGGGAGCGGGAAGTTGTCTTTAGGACTTGCTCGATTCAAATCCCTATAGTCGACACACATACTAATTTGTCCATTCTTCTTTGGCACAAGAATAATGTTTGCCACCCACTCAGGGTAATTGGCAACAGTCAAGAATCCAACGTCAATTTGTTTACTGACTTCATCTTTTATCTTTACTAACAGGTCTGGCTTCATTTTTCGTAACTTTTGTCTTACAGGTTTGCACTCGGATTTGAGTGGCAAATGGTGCATTACAATACTTGCCTCTAATCCGGGCATGTCTTGATAGGACCAGGCAAACACATCAGCATATTCCATCAGTAAATCAACCAATTTTTGATGAGTTTCTATTGAAATGTTGGTGCAAATTTGAACCTCTTTGATCTTTGTTCGTGATCCCAGGTTAATTGTCTATGTTAGCTTTTCATGGGGGGCTAACATTCTTTCTTCTTGTTCCATCATTTCCAATATCTCGGGGGTAGGTTCGAAGTGTCTTTCTTCCTCATCTATCTTCTCATCAAACTCAACATTGTATATGGGAGTATCAAATTCGTATTGAGGATCATTTGTACATTCAAACTCAGTATTACTGTTTAAGACGTCGTTTATTTGGCAAAGGAACAAAAAAGAAGAAAAGAAGAAAAAGATAATAAATGTCTTGTCTTCAAGAAAATAATACACAAAGCAAAGAAAAATAGACAGAATCATGATCTTTATTAAATAACAAAATACAACTGAACAAAGAGTAAGTGGACTGGAAATTGAAATAAACAGAATAAAATGATGGGACTAACTTGGACTCGAAAGAAAACCTAAATTATCAAAACAATTTAAAAACGAAGATGGACAATTACTTTGACATTTTAACAGCAAATGACGGCAATTCGATAACACTCCAATTGTCAAGCTTAAAATTCTCTAGGCATGGGTAGATCCATGGGCCCATTTCTTCTTCTTCAATCACGGCTACAATTGCATAATCTCCACAGCCCCCTGGATGAATTACACTAGCACTTAAAAGAATGGTAGAGAGGCAGAATCCTTTTTTCCTGATGTTTTGGTTCACGGTTCTCCCATCTGGCTAATCATTTTTCTTTTTCCTGCTTTTGTACTCTGATCATGTCTGTTTTAATGGGTTTATACCCCAACCCAAATCTTTTCATATTTTTTGTTAGGCTCAAGATATCATCTAAATAGCAATCACTTTTGCAAGAGATACTTGGAAGCCGGAACTTAGGTTTCTTAGATTCTCCATGTAAGGTCGTGGCACTCGCAACCTCAAAGGTCTGAAATGATGATTCAAAAGCTTCTTACACCGCTTCGACATAAGGCATTGAAGCTGGTCTCGAAACCCAAATATCATTTTGGCCCAAGACAATTACTAGACTTTTTCCAACTAAAAATTTGAGCTTCTGGTGGAGCGTTGATGGGACTGCTCCAGCTGAGTGTATCCAAGGTCACCCTAGTAAAAAGCTGTATGCGACGGGGATGTCCATAACTTGAAAGGTTATGTCAAACGTGCAAGGGCCTATTTGTATTGGGGTCTCGATATCTCCAACCACTTGATTGCATGCTCCATCAAAGACCCTTACTATCACTATGTAGGACTCATGTGAGACATGTCAATAGGCAACTTTTCTAATGTTGATTTTGGCATTATGTTTAGTGAAGATCCATTGTCAACTAGGACCTTTGCAATCAGGAAGTCCTTGCACTTGACGGAAATGTGAAGTGCCTTTGTGTGTTCTGTACCTTCAGGGGGTATCTCATCATCAGTAAAGGTTATGGAGTTGCACGTAGTTATATTCCCAACAATATTGTCCAGACTGTCTGATGTGATGTCCTTAGGAACATAGGCTTGATTCAATGCTTCTAGTATCATATTTCGGTGTGCCTCGAGGATAACAACAAAGAAAATATATAAATTTTTGCAGGTGTCCGGGCAATTGATCAACCACTTTGTACTCACTTTGCTTAACCAATCTCAGAAACTCTTGGGCATCCTCTGTAGATACAGACGATAGTCTTTGAGTCGTCATTGTTTTCTTGAGCTCGTCATCATTGCCTGTACTAGTTTTAGCACCTAACTTTTGCTATTTTCCTCTATTTCCAGATTGCTTCACTAACTGATCAGGAGTGTAACATCTTCCACTTCGTGTCAGACCCCATACTCTAGTGATATTGTCAATAGAAAGCAATGGTGTTTATGAGTTGATGGTCACCTTGTACTTATAGCTCCAAGGTACTGCTTTCGAACTTTTGTACTCAAAAGGAGCTGGTACCTGGATGGTGATTGGTTTCAGATCAGTAGTGGGTAGAGTGGGCTTTTCACGATAAAAGATTGTGAGAGGTTTAAAAGGCACATTCAAACCGACCTTTTTAAAGGAAAGTCCCTCCACAATGCCTACTTCGTTATCCGGATAAGAGTAATGAGCTTGTGCAACAATAAGAACCTTCGAGTTCATCAACTCTTGGACCTTCTTACAAAAGTGGTGACACTGATCCAAAGAATGACCTTTTGCCCCAGCGTGAAACGAACAAGTCAGGTTATCTTTGTATCATTCCTGAGTAAAATCCAGACATAAGGATTAGATAGACATGTAACCATTAGCAAGGATAATCTTCAAAAGTTTTTTCATGTTGGTCACAATTTTTGAAACATGTGCTTTTGCTTCAATACTCTGATATTCTATTGCATTTACTTGGTGATTTGGAAAGGGATTCTTATTGACGTTGGGCCCTTCTTCTTTTTTGAAATTCAACCACCCTGCATTGATGAGCTCTTGCACCTTATACTTCAGAGCAGTACAATTTTATGTTGTATGCCCGGCGGCTCTTGCATGATAGTCACAATGAGCGTTCGGATCATACCATCTTGGGTAGGGGGTTGCATCGGTCGTAAAGGCTTAGGTGCCAACTGAAGATTCTGGAACAACATAGGTAAAAGCTAAGTATATGTCATTGGAATTGGATCGAACTAAGGCTTCTGTGCTACCTTGTTATTCTGTTATTCTGTGGTGGCCGTCTGCTGCTGCCTGTGAGGATGGAAGCTTTGATTTATTGGGGGTCTTGAACCTTGGCTTGAGTAAGGAAAATATTAAGTAGATGCACTATTTACCTGATACGGATAGTATCCGTACGGGGGTGGATAATAACCTGAGGAGTATTGCGGTATCTAATGATGGGATGGTTGAGTAAAATCTTCCACCTTCCCTATCATCTGTACCTTTTTTTTTTCAAAAGAGATCCCTTTTTGGCCGTTAATGATTATGCAGTTTGACTGATCCTACCATGCTTGATTCCATACTCAATTCTTTCTTCAATCGTCATGATGTCAGAGAAGTTTGTTGAAGCACTTCCTATCATATGGTCGTAAAATGGGGACTTAAGGGTATTGATAAACATGGCTGATAATTCTTTGTCAGTCAATGGCAGTTGAACTTGAGCTGCTGTGTCTCTCCATCTCTGAGCATACTCTTTGAAATTCTCATAACTCTTTTTTTTTTCATTCTTTGCAGATCCAAACGATCAGGAGCCAAGTCTATATTGTGTTTATACTGTTTGAGGAAAGAGTCGGCCAAATTTTTCCATGTGCCAACATGAGCACTGTCAAGCCGCATGTACCATTGAGTAGCTGGACCTGTCAAGCTATCTTGAAAACAATGAATGAGTAACTTGTCATTATGAACATGCGCTGCCATCTTCTTGCAATACATGACAATATGGCTTTTGGGACACGATGTTCCGTTAATTTTTTATAACTCAGGGACCTTGAACTTCGGTGGAGGAATTACATCTGGTACTAGACACAGTCGAGCAACATCTATACTTCGGTGCCCTCTACTGCTCTTAGTCTTTCTTCCAGAACTTCTAGCTTTCCACTAGAAGAAGCTTTCATTTCCCTTGTTAGTCCCTTCATGACTTCAGGGTCGTCAAGGTTGGGGATTATAACAGTTGCTTTTGGTGGCTCATCCTTTGGGAGAGAACACCCAACCTGACTGTTTATAGGTATATGCTCATTCTTATTACTAAAGAAAGGAAAAGGATGTTGCTCTATTGGAACATTATGTAGAGGATGGTATGGAGTAAAGTTGTCTGTTGGTCGTTGAATCGGAGGATTGACTCCCAGGTAATCATTAGTCATCATGCTAGACTGAGCCATATCAGCCACTGTTTTCCCTTTCTCTAATAAAGTGAGAATAGCATCTAGTTTTCCTCGCAATTCTTTAATATCTTTTCTCGTCTTCTCCATTTCTGTGTTTTGCTCCTCCATGACTCTTCTTATGTATCTGGTTACGTGGGTGCGACGAATTTTAGGTGATCGAGCTATTTTGTTGTTCTCCACTATTGATGAAACAAGAGCGGAAGACTCAGAGTGATGATAAAGAGAGAAAAACAACACATGATGCATTAATGAATTAACTTTATTTCTTTGAAGAAAAAGTAAAAATTAACCAAATAAGAAGAAGAATAAGAAAAAAACGAGGAGAAAAAAAATTATAAATAAAATATGAAATGGGGAGAAAGGGAACATCTAATGAAAGTGACCAAAGTATCCAAGGTCTCTACTAATCATCCCTAGAAACTCATATAGCTCATCCGCATTTGATGCCATCAGTGAAGTGCTCATTCGCAGATCGCTTGCCCATTCTGCAAATCCTCGAGCTCTTCTAGCCATTATTCCGATAGTATGCATTTTTTGGTTCATCTTTTCGAGGATCATTTGTAGGCCACTTCTCAAGACATCATAATTTTCTTTCATTGCATGGCGCTGTTGTTCTAGTTGCTCCCTTTTAATTGATAACTGCTCGTTTTCCCTTTGACACGCTTTTACTTGGTGGTCCAATGAGCTTGCATAATTCCTCATAATTCCTCATAATTCCATACTCTTCTGATTGATCCTTCATTCTCATATGTAAATCATATGTTCCATACTCTTCTGATGGAATGAAGGATCAATCAGAAGAGTATGATGGAATGAAGGATAAATCATATGTTCCATACTCTTCTGATTGATCCTTCATTCTCATATGTAAATTGCATAATTGAATTGTAGAATCTAGAAATGACAATAATCGAAATAACAAACTAGATAAGCTTAGTAAATAGAAATTCAAAAGGGAATTTAGATAAAGATAGGGCTGAAGAATGTCATTGTCGTAAGTTGTAATTGCAAGCCAAAATTGCAATTCCAACCTACTCCACACTCAATTGTAAACCAAAATTGCTTCTCCTATTTACGTTGAATTACCAGGTCAAATACGATATCTACAAATGACATATGTTATGCAATAATCAAATAATTTAAAACATACATTACGTGCATAATTAAATTAAAACTAGCAAAATTGATCGACATATTTGGCATATCCTAAGAAATTGAAAACAATTTAAATTACAATAATTGAAACCCAAGACACACTACAACAAATATCACATACGATAGTATTTAAAAAATACGATCGTAAGCTTTCGATAGCGTTTTTCGAAACGTTGTGATAGCCGATGTTATTAAAAGTCTTTGACTTTGCATAGCGGTTTTTCAACGCTATAAAAAACGCTATAAAAAGTTCATTTTCGATTGCGTAATCTTAATACTATGGAAACTTTTCATGGCGTTAGCAAAAACGCTATGATATGTCTTTCATAGCGGTTTTTATAACAGTAAAGAAAGACATATCATAACGTTTTTGACACGCTGTCGTAGCCAATGTTATTGAAAGTTTCCGACTTTTCATAGCATTTTTTTAACGCTATAAAAAGTTTATTTTCGATTGCGTAATTTTAATGTTATGAAAACTTTCATAGCATTAGCAAAAACGTTATGATTGATCTTTAATAGCAGTTTTTATAGCAGCGAAAAAATGCTATAAAAAACTTATCATAGCAATTTTAGTCTCGTTGTCGTAGCTGATGTAATGGATAGTAGGTGACTTTTAATAGCATTTTTTTAATATTTTATTTTTTTTGTTTACATTTGTACCATTTTCAAGTAGTATGTAACAATTTAAGATTGTTAAATAGCTGTCAAACCATATCAAATAACATTTAATAGCAATTAAACCATATCAAATAAGATTGTTAAAATCACTTTAACTTTTATACTAATTTAATTACATACATAGCAGAATTGAAAACTTGGAATTTAGACAATTAAATATGTATAGGAAATAATGAACATTAATTGTTAAAGAGTTTGGACACATTAATGTGATTCTTATCACTACAACACTTCATAGACATAAATAACCACTATTTTTTATGTGAGATAAACCAATTGCATTATAATTAACGTGGGAAAAAAACCTCTAGTTTCTTTAGGTTACATCCTTAGTCTCCACATTCAACTCTCTATATGACTAGTCTTTTATCCTTGACTGCTGCAAAAGGAACATAAATTTACCGTCAAATTCACCTCAAACTAATTAATCAAATATATGTTTGCACAAAAAAAGAAAATAAAGTCTAAAGTAAATTTACTATCCAAAAATTCCATGAATAATTTTTTTTCTCATTGTTGTTAAGCTTTGTACAATGTGTTTTCATATAAAAGTTATGGGTTAGGGCCACACAAGAAAGTAAAGAATTAGCTAAATAATAATCACATCACCTCAAAATCATAACAATTGTACATGTACTTTAAATCAAATCACCTGACATCCGCACACAAGAACATAAATGAAAAGGTCGATATTGTAGATTTAGCATAAAGTGCTTACTTGTTTAAACTTCTTGTTTGTCGCTTTGGCTAAATTAAACTTCATAAGAACTTGATAGGTAAATCTAGCAATAAAAAGTAGAAAGTTGAAACTATCAATAATAACTTACATTAAAGTATTGTCATTATCTTGACCATTATATTTCTGGGTACATTAAAATGGGAACATTGGAGTTAAACCATGTATAGGAGACATTACTGCATGTATGCTTAAAATAATGTACACAACTTATAAAATTAATTCAAGTTCTCAAAATAAAAAATGAACCTTTTGATAGAACGCAAGAAGAGCTTGCTAATAACTCAAATCAGCTGGCACCATTCAATTCCAAACCAACAATTTCAATTCAACAACAAATTAATAATGTACCTACAACAATTCTAGATCAGCGATAAATCAAGGCAAATCCTCTAGATCAGCAGTTACACAAGGCAAATTATTCTCAGCCACAAATTCCTCTCAACCAACTGATGCTAGCACAGCTATGCGTTACCGCAAGTGCACGGGCCCAAGTAATAAAGTGGTATGAGTATACCAGATATCGTATCCACAGGGATTTTAGTTGGTTGACTACCTAAAATAATTGCAATTGATTATGTTTAGAAAAATAAAGCGAGTAGTAGGTGATCAAACAAATAAAAACATGCAAAGAAAGCTAATGATTGAGAACAACAGGGTTAAAGACGTTCAGGGAATTAATTTCACTAATTGGATCTTGCAATTAATTAATTGGGCTATTAATATTGTTATCTCATTTAATTAACGAGGCCTAGAAGTATAATTCCAAAGAATCCTCTGTTGAGCTCATCCTATTCTCGAGTGTAATTAATTAAATCTCGTATCCGTCTCATTAATTAATCCTCACCCGGCACTACGAACCTTCATTTTAAGCCTCAATTAATTTCCGTTAATCCTATGTCACTTAGGTGGAATTTAATTGTCATGCATTTTTTTTTCTAAGTTTAATCTACTATGTCGAGTTCAATTAAACTAAAGATCATTCAACCTTTATTCCTTGCTTTGTTAAAGGCATTAAGAACCCAATGCATAAAGATATTAAAATGAGACACAATATCAATAAACGTCAATCAATTAACTACAAAGATCCATTAGCTACATTAATTCCCCAAACTAAAATGATTAGCTACTAAACATAGTCACAACAGTCCCAAAATCATTCATTATAACCCAATTACAGCAACTCAAATGGAAAAAGAGAAGAAAGAAACTAAAATCATGTCGATCCATGAATTTTGCCTCTATCTCCTTGATCCCGAGCCTCGATCCTCCACCAAACAGTCTCCAAAAGCTCATCAGCAATCCCAAATACCTCTGTTTCCGTAAAAGGGGTCTAAAACCCTAAGTGTTCTCCCCTCCATCGAGCAAAGAAACGAAGTACTTAAGTTGCTGTCGCAATAGCCTTGCAATGCTATGGACAGTGTTGCAACGCTGTCCAAACAATGTCGTTTTCCTTGCACGTATGAAGGCATTGCAATGCTACGGATGGAACAATTCATCCTCGCGTGATTCTAGCATTGCAACGCCACAAGGTAGCATTGCAACGCTAGCTCACGGGTTTGTATATAAATTTGTGGCATTGCAACGCTCTTTCAGGCGTTGCAACGCCATCCTCTCGGCCCCAAAAGCTTGCACTTCATCTATTCCACTCATTAGCTCCTCAAATGGCTTTAAAATAGTACCATCTTCAACATATGCTCCAACTTCATCCATTTCTCTTGGAATTGCTCGGTTTCCTGAAATAAACAAATAATTCACGTGAAAGCTCATAATTAAACTACAAAACAAGCTAAATAAAGGTATAAATATAGTATTAAATTAGTGCTATCAAATACCCCCAAATTTTATCTTTTTCTAGTCCCGAGCAAAACAACACAACAACCAATAAAATGAATCAATGGTTGCATAACAATGACTCAAATCTCAATGATCTCAATAATGAATTTAAGAACAAATAAATATGAAATAAGCATGCATATCCAATTCACTAGAGAAATTTAGAGCAAACTTTGAATTCCTTGTGTGTGTGTGTGTAGCCTAACAGATAGTATCTTTACTAGCCCAAAATAAGTTTATAAAGTCCTCCATCTATCTTCTCCCTACACTGGCTCTAAGGTTCAATTCAGCTCTCTCACATTCAAGAAGGTAATATCTGGCTAGGTGCCTGAACAACTACAGGGTAGCACTTCCCCCAAACTTGCTTTTTTAATTAAAATCGAGGGCACTAGCTTTCACACATCTATCGTAGGGACCCTTATCCAGAGCACTCGCTAAATGGATGGCCTAATTGATCACGACAGAGGTATCTCTTTTTACCCTCGAACACTCGAGCTCATGCAAGGTATTTTAATCTTTCTTTTTCTCTCTTTTTTTTTCTTTTTTTACAGGCATACAACACTCTTTTTCTCACTCCTAAGCTCAACATTACCAGCTATCATGCAAGATCACTTACAAACTAAACCCTCAGGCTATCAAAGTGACAACAAACTTTTAGACAACATAAACCCACTCTAATCGTTCAAAATACCAAAAGAAGGCTATGTGCTTATCATGTACAAAGAATTCAAAGAAAAAACTTCAAATTTACTCAGATTCAACATACTTCAAATTTCATGAAAATCATGCAAAAAAAACTTATTAACCAAATCACATCATAACCACAACATATGCAACTCAAATCATTAAATTATTTAAGTCATTCACTCATCAAATTTTTTTAATTAAGCTCAAAAATTGCTCAAGCAAAGCATGCATTCCCCCCAAACTTAAACTATACATTGTCCTCAATGTATGATATCATTTACCATTCCTAAACAAAATAAGGACAATTGAAAAGATAAAAGGGGAACGACACTGCCTTGTTAAGCGAGAAAACACCACGAGCCTTAAACTCCATCAAATAAGGAAAATTTGGAAGCATGCTTGGATCACGAGCTCCTAGAAACACAAAACACAAGCCAAAGCAAAGATCACTAAAACTACAAACTCAAAACCAACTAAACACACAACCAAACAACTTGGGTTCCCTCCCAAGAAGCGCTTATTTAGCGTCATTAGCTCGACGTGATCCTAAAACGCTTCAAGGCGGCTCAAAAATAAAGAACCCACCATTCTTCCTATTCCCTGCATCCTCAAAAATAGAATTAATCCGTCCTATATGATTTAGAGTAGAAAATTTCAAACATGAGGGAAAAATATACTCGGATTCAACAACAGGATGCAAAGGAATTTTCTCAAATTCAGTTTTGTCAATCTCAATCTCCCTAGGCATGGGCATGCTAATATGCAATTTATCCATTAACTCACCATAACTCTGAAAGTCATCCATAGCATGCGCTAAACTCAGCTTCTTATCAACAGTACTCTCTAAAAACATTATCTCCTTCATAACATGCACTATATTATCCCTATTTTCAATAGACAACCCCTCTAACAAAGAAGCATCATTAGAATGCCCAAATTCCAACCTCTTAACACCCTCACATACATCATTAATCTTACACATATTATCATTAACAACACATTCCATAAGCATAACGTCAGGGTGTTCAAAAGCAGACTCATTCCTATCAACTCTACAAACAAATTCATCAGAGTCAACAAAAATCGAAGAAGAAGCATGACCCTTCAACAGTAAATCCATGTGATCATCCATATTAAACTTAGCAGACCCAAACTCATAAATCACAGGTAAACTATTATCAGCAAAATCAGAATGCTCATTCATCACCAGTCCTATCCTACAACAATTCTCTATTTCAGGCACATGCATAGGACGAAAGACTTGGAACATTACCTTTTCACCATTTACCTAAAAAGTCAGTTTACCCATATGCACACTGAACTCAGCCTTACCAGTCACCAAAAAGGGTCGTCCAAGGATAACAGGGATCCTGTAGTCATCATCTTCCTTGTCCTGTACTACGAAATCTGCGGGGAAGATAAACTTGTCAATTTTAACTAAAATATTCTCAACTATACCTCTAGGATATGTGGTCGATCCATCTGCAAGCTCAAGAGATATAGTGGATAATTGTACTTCCCCGAGATTCAACTTCCTGTAAACAAAGTAAGGCATTAGATTTACACCAGACCCTAAATTACATAAAGCACTCTTAATATGAATATCACCTATCCTGCAAGGGATTGTGAAACTACCTGGATCCTTCATTTTAATGGGCAATTTATCTTGAATTAAAAAACTTGTGTTACCCGTCATGAAGACCTGTTCATAGTCTCTGAACTTCTTTTTTCTCGCAAGAATCTCCTTCATAAACTTCACATAACTGGGCATGCTCTCTAAAGCCTCTGCAAAAGGTATGTTAATGTGAAGTGTCTTAAACATCTCTAAAATTTTTTTAAATTGATCATCAAGTTTTTTCTGATTAAAAGCTTGGGGATAGGGAACACATGCAGAATTAAAAGAAGAGGAAGGGTAAGAAAGCTTCTCTTGTGTGGTTTTTTCTGCCACAGCCCCTTTTCTCACAGTCCTCGTCTCATCAATCGATGTTTTCTTCATCAGCCCATCCAACTAAATCCTGCTCCTAAGTGTAATTGCCTTACACTGCTCCATCGAGTTCACTTCAGTGTTGCTCGGGAACTTACCTTTCTGTAGGGCATTAATAACACTGGCAAGTTGTCCCATCTGTACCCCCAAATTCTTCAAAGCGATATCATGACTGCTAATAGTATTCTCCAAATTGGTCATTGACATTTGCCGTTTTGCATACTCTCCCCTATGTTCCTTGAGGGCTGATGCTATCATCTCCTCCACAATTGATTTCTTCTCAGGTTAAACTGACGATGATGCAAATCTTGGAGGTGGCTACAAAATGTTTTTAGTATTAGAATATGAAAAATTTTCATGGTTTCGCAGACCTGGGTGATAATAATTGGGAAGATTCTGATTCCCCTGAAAACCATATCCACGGTTCTGATTCTGAATGTATTGGCATTGCTTGATTGACAAATCCTCCGTGCCATTTGAACTTAATGCTACAAGTGAGGTGATAGATGGGGTGGCTCTTGCAGTAGACAATTTATTCAATGCATTAGTAAGTGAAGCCACTTGTTCTTTTAAAGCACTTACCTCATCAATTTCGTAAATTCCAGCAGCAGATTTCGGTGTAGAACGGTCTGATGGCCATTGATAACTCGTCATGGCCATTTCCTAGAGCAAAGATTGTGCCTCCTCAACTATTTTAGCCATAAAGCTTCCGCCTCCACTGGTATCCAAAATAGTCTTTGTAGGAATTGTAAGACCATTATAAAACAGTTGTACCTGTAACCAGTCGGGGTATCCATGTTGAGGGCACTTTCTTAGCATTTCTTTAAATCTCTCCCAGCTCTCGTAAAGCTGCTCTCCATCCACTTGTTTGAAGGTCCCAATCATTGTTCGCAATTTTGTTGTTTTGGCCAGTGGAAAGAACTTTGTCAGGAAAGCTTGAGCAAGCTCATCTCAAGTAGTTACACTCCCTGGTTTCAGCGACTCGAGCCAATCCTTAGCTTTGTCATGCAAAGTAAACAAAAATAGTCGTAAGCGAATAGCATCTGGAACAACACAGTTCATCTTTACTGTGCCACAAATCTCTAAGAAAGAGCGTAGGTGCGGATGAGGATCCTCATATGCATGTCCTCTAAAAGAACAATCGCGAACCATCTGAATCAGCCCAATCTTTAATTCAAAATTTGTTGCCTGGATAGGAGTATACACTATCCCTGAATGGTCAGTGGGAAGGACCGACTGGAAATAATCATGAATAGCCCTCGGTTCTTCTCTCTGCTCAGCCATGATCTCAGTTTGAGTTTTCTTCTCCTTACAAATACGCCTACACGTCCTATCAATTTCTAAATCTAAAGGCAGATGATTAACCACCTTTTCACGTCGCATACATCAAAGGCCTCCTCACAAAATAAAAAATAAATAAAAACAAACAACACAAATTAAAAAAAAAACAAACAATAAGAGCCTCTAATCAAAATCAACTGCTTTATTCTTAATGTCAACTAAACCGATGCTAATTCCCCGACAACGGCGCCAAAAACTTGATGCTAGCACAACTATGAGTTACCGCAAGTGCACGGGCCCCAAGTAATAAAGTGGTATGAGTATACCAGATATCGTATCCACAGGGAATTGTTATGGTTGGTTGACTACCGAAAATAATTGCAATTGTTTATGTTTAGAAAAATAAAGCGAGTAGTAGGTGATCAAACAAATAAAAACATGCAAAGAAAGCTAATGATTGAGAACAACAGATCCTCACCCGGCACTACGAACCTTCATTTTAAGCCTTAATTAATTTTCGTTAATCCTATGTCACTTAGGCAGAATTTAATTGTCATGCATTATTTTTCTAAGTTTAATCTACTCTGTCGAGCTCAATTAAACTAAAGTTCATTTAACCCTTATTCCTTGCTTTGTTAAAGACATTAAGAACCCAATGCATAAAGCTATTAAAAGGAGACACAATATCAATAAACGTCAATCAATTAACTACAAAGATCCATTAGCTACATTAATTCCCCAAATACCTCTGTTTCCGTAAAAGGAGTCTAAAACCTTAAGTGTTCTCCCCTCCATATAGCAAAGAAACGAAGTACTTAAGCTGCTGTCGCGGCAGCATTGCAACGCTATCCAAACGATGTCTTTTTCCTCGCACGTATGAAGGCAGCGTTGCAACACTATGGACGGAACAATTCATCCTCGCGTGATTCTAGCGTTGCAACGCCACAGGGTAGTGTTGCAACGCTAGCTCTCAGGTTTGCATATAAATTTGTGGCGTTGCAATGCTTTTTCAAGCCTTGCAACGCTGTCCTCTCGGCCACAAAAGCTTGCACTTCATCTCTTACACTCATTAGCTCCTTAAATGGCTTTAAAATAGCACCATCTTCAACATATAGCTCCAACTTCATCCATTTCTCTTGGAATTGCTCAGTTTCCTAAAATAAACAAATAATCCACGTGAAAGCTCATAATTAAACCACAAAACTAGCTAAATAAAGGTATAAATATAGTACTAAACTAGTGCTATCACCAACAAAAGATCACATTCTTGCTTCTGAATATCTTCCTGTTTTGGTCATCCCAAAATCTGTAGCCAATCTCAGCTCCACCATACCCAAGAAAATAACACTTCTTGGATTTGACATCTAGCTTACTCCTGTCTGCAGCATCAATGTGAAGGTAAGACACATAGCAAAAAAAGACACACAACCAAAAACCTTTAGATAAGAAAGATTTACCTGTTTATCGCTTTAGACTTCTTTAAGCAACTTAATATCTAGTGATGTGGTCGGGCTCCTATTGATCAGATAGGTCGCCGTGTTGATTGCCTCTGCCTAGAACATCTTAGGCAATCCTGCATGTAATCTCATGCTCCTGACATGCTCATTCAGCGTCCTTTTTATTCTCTCAGCCATACCATTCTGTTGCGATGTCCCTAGAATAGCCTTTACCCTCACAATCCCATTGTCTGCACAATATCTTTTGAATTCTCCATCAACATATTCACCGCTGTTGTCTGACCTCAAGCTTTTAACTTTTAGACTTGTCTCATTTTCAACCATAGCCTTCCAAGTTTTGAAAATAGAAAATACATCAAATTTATGTTTGAGAAAATAAGTCCATACCTTCTTGCTTGAGTCATCAATGAATGTGACATAGAATCTGGAACCACCAAGAGAAGATATTTCAAAAGGCCCCCACACATCAGTATGAACTAACTCCAACTTTGTAGGTTTTAGTTTTGCTCCTGTCTTTGAGAAACTGATATGCTTCTAATTCCCAAATACATAGCCCTCACACAACTTGTGTTCAACTGCCTTAGTCACTGTAACTTCCCTGCAGAGTGAAGAATTTTCATATCTTTTTCACTCATATGTCCCAACCTATTGTGCAACAATCAGTCTTGCTCGAATGATCTACAATTGCCGCCATGTCCTTATCATTACTGTTGACATACAAAGTCCCTAATTTTCTTCTTCAAGCAACTACCATGGCACCTGTTGTAACCTTCCAGTTTCCTTGGCCAAAGCAAACCTCAAATCCTTCACTGTCTAACTGCCCTACATAAATCAAATTCTTCATCATTATTTGAACGTGACGTACCTTGTGAATTTTTCAGTCTGAAACATTCACCATTTTCAATTTCACATCACCAATTCCAATAATGTCCAAAGGCTCCCCATCTGCTAGATACACCTTTCCATGATTTTCTACAACATAGTTTTCCTGTAGTATAAAATGACGCACTTGAACCTATCACCCATGGGTCATGAGCACTTTCCACTGCCAGAACCAGAGCATCATGCATCTCATTTGCAGCAACATTTGCACCAGCTTCATTACCCTCAATTGGCTTTGGGGCCTTGCAGTTCCTTTTCAAGTGTCTAATCTTACCACAATTTCAACACTCTAATATATTGTTTCTAAACTTACTTCTATTGTTTTTCGATTTACCTCAATTCCCATGACTTCTGTTATTACTTCTCCCTCTATCCACATTCACGCTGAAATTGAAGTAGAAGCAACACCTGCGTCTTTTATGCGAATCACTTTTGCGATAGCAAAATCTCTAATCTGTGAAACCTACAATTTCTTTTTTCCACATGAATTAGAAAGTGCCGCCTTCATGGTTTCCCAACTATCAGGCAATGATCTCAACAAGAAAATGGCATTTACTTCATAAGTAAATTCTAACTCAACAGCAGCTAATTTGTTCATCAACAAATCAAATTCATTTATATGGGCAGTAACATATATATGCACCTTTAGCCATTTTCAAATGAAAGAATTTTGTTGCACGATATACCTTTTTGTTTACAGAGGATTTTTCATTCATGTTAGTCAAAGTCGTCATCAGCTCTACTGTGTTCGTCGCCTTCGTCACACTGCTTTGCACATTCTTTGTCAAAGTCAAGCGAACAGTCCCTAGCACCTTTTTGTCTAACTTTTTCCATTTAGCTTCTCCCATATCATCAGGCTTTCCTTCCAGTGGAAAATTCAATTCCTTAAAATGCAAATAATCCAATATCTGACACTTCTAAAATGAAAAGTCTGATACATTAAAAGTAACCAACTTCTCATCTCCTCTTGACATCGTTCTACAACCAGAATGCTCTGATACCACTTGTTAGGGGGCAATAAAATATAATCAATCTAAATTCACCAACCAAATTCAGATAATATATATTTGATAGGACTAAAATAGTCCTTATTTTCTATGTCTAAACCTTGTGACTTATAGCGATTTTACGTAATTAATTATCTATTTTGTAGGTAAATTAGCTTGAAGAACATTTCGGGGTATTTTAGAAGCTTTTGGAACTTTTTGAAGCGTTCGGGGTTAATTTGGGCTTAACCAGAGGTCATTCAGTCTCTAATTGAAGAAATGGAGATCAAATGACTAAACTTTCCTAGAGAGTAGCGTCAAGACGCTCTACAGAGCCTCGCTCGACGTTGAAAGGCAGTAGCTGCTGATGGCTGAAGCGTCGAGATGCTGTAATAGTAAGCACAGGTCGACGCTGGTCTTCAAGGTGATAGCGTCTCGACGATGCTTGTAGCATCTCGACGCTCCTTCGAGAACTATAAAAGGAACTTTCCTTTTAGGGAAGCCATCTTCTTCCTTCTTTTAGCGAATTTTCAGGCATTCCTCTTTAGCTTATACCCATTTTTTAGCTCCTTTCCATTTATAGTATGTTTATATATTAAACTATGGTGTCGAGAGCGGATTTTGAAGCTTCTGAGTAGATTGTAACGCCGATTCGGGGCAGATTTGGATTGAACTTGTACTTTGGAAGGTTTTTCTTTAATTTTACAGCTTATTTCCTTGCTTATGCATGTTTGGGACTCTGATTTATTTCATTGAATGGAATTTACATATTAGACCTGATGAATCTTATGTGTCTATTTTGTTTAATGTTGTGCTTGTGTATGGAATTCATCACTTCATGCATTGGCTTAATTTAGTAGCACCTAGACCGGCTTGTGCTTGCAAAGAATAAGGCTTAACCTCTTCGTGTAGTTTGCATAATAGGTCTTGAGACCCAAGCAGTTCTTTAATTAATTTAGGCTCACTAAATTAGCTAACGAGGTTTAGCCAACTCCCGAGTTTAATGCAGTTAATTCACCAAACATAGAATGCTATCACACCCAGCTTATGGGGGTCGGTTAGGGGCGATTAGATGCTAGGTTGAGATAGTCTAGAACAAGGAGCAGCTAGCGGGCTAATCCAGCTTTACCAAATTAGTCGGTTAATTTCTTAATAAGGAAATTTGTGCTAATCCGTTGAAAACCAATGACCAAAGTATAAGACTCGATCCGATGAAACCCAGAACTGGTGTTTAGTAAGTCATTCCATCCTTCTTTTGTTTCCTTTATGCAATTAACTCTCGTTCATTTATGTAAGCCCTAAACTCTCTTTTGATCATATTGTGCTCATATATGATGTTTTGACATATGCAAATTGATATAGGTTGCACTAAAAGATGTCGTGATGGGATTTGGGAATCTTTTGGATTGTGAACTATAATGTGTATAAAGCTTCATAAGGAGATAGGTAAGCCATTGAATAAGCATATTAAGAGTTGAATTGAAGTAAGTTAAGGTCATTAACAAGTTGGGTAAATTTTAGGTGCATTATGTATTGAATGAAAGTTCTTATTTCTCACAAACTTAAGTAAAGTTGGCTAAATGTGTTAGGTGAATTTATTGGCTTGTTTTGGTGTTTTAAAAAAGGGGATTAAGATGTAAATGAGGAAGTAGGAGCTGGCAAAAATTTGTGGAGCCACGGATTTGTCTTTGGCAAGTAGGTGCTGTCCAGCTGGAAGCTTTTGGAAGAGGATCAACTTCAAACAGCCACATCACTTAATTTACTACACCAAATTCGATGATTTTTGAGTCAAAATCTCATAAATTGAGTTTAGAATACGATAGTGGGCGGCTGTTTTGAAAATACAAAGAGGAAGGAGGTGAAAATTACAGAAAACCGAGAGGTGTTCACAGTTCTCGGGTAGCAGAACAGTGTGAAGAAATCAGTTTCTTTTGAGCCATATCTCTTAATTTACTACACCAAATTCGATGATTTTTGAGTCAAAATCTCATAAATTGAGTGTAGAATACGACAGTGGGCGGCTGTTTTGAAAATACGAAGAGGAAGGAGGTGAAAATTGCAGAAAACCGAGAGGTGTTCACAGTTCTCGAGTAGCAGAACAGTGTGAAGAAATCAGTTTCTTTTGAGCTCTTGAGGAGGAATTAGAAGCTGAAACTTTGAGGTAAGTAAGTTAAGATGTTGTACTTGAGGTTTATTAAAAAATATTAGGTAGTTGTTTTGCTAAATTTTGAGGAACCCAAGCTGAAAGTTGAACCTGGAATTTTAGGTGCAAGAAAAAAAAAACTGCTAGCAAGAGATTGAAGGAGATGTGCTTCCATTTCTATATACCTTACACCCAAGTGCGTATGGTTATTATGAATTGAGTTATGGGACTGAATTAGATATGTTTTTAAGGTGTATAAGGAAAGGAATTAATGTTATTAATTTCTTTTTCAGGGCAAACGGAGATAGGAATAGCTTATAATCCTTGGAACCCTTTTGGTGATTGTGAGTGATTCTATTTTAGAACTATGCTTGACCTTTGTTTTTCTTCAAAAGCATAAATGTTGATCATTGAGACATGCTTGACTTACTTTTGTATATTTTTCATGCGGCTTTTAATAGAATGTCATTGATGAAACTTAAGCATGATTTGAATTAGTTTGTAACTACACATTCAAGCATGGAAACTAAATTATAGAAGTATGACTTCCTTTAGAAAATGCCTTGTGTAAATCCACTTGGAAACATGTTTAGAAAGGAAAAGTGCAAATGTTGAGAATTTGTTGTTTGTGTTATCAAAACATGATTTTCAAGGTAATCAAAGTATGCCCCGGTATGTTGTTAACCCCCAGTACTGAAGGACATTGAGAAGGTACTTGGGAGGGAGGAATCATGATTTCCAATACTGAAGGACAAAGAGAAGGTATTCAGGTAGTAACTGGTCTAACCCCAATACTGAAGGACATAGAGAAGGTATTAGGGAAGACCAGTGTGTTCAATGGCATTCCACATGCACGTGAGAGAGGTATGAACGTTGTTGGTATAGAGATGACTCTACCACAGCTAAGGTTCGAAAGTGGTATCATGTTATGAGTTTTATTGTTATGAGCTTCTACGCTTTTGAAATGTCTATTCTTCAGTATGGTACTACATTATGAGTTTCTATGCTATACATAATGTGGTGACTTAAACCTGTAAATGGGTAGCATGGTTTGATTATGTTTACAAATAAGTGATAAGTTATCTCTAACTTGTAGCTTGTCCATCATTATGCTTCACCTTTGAGCTTATAATGTTTTTAAGATAGACACTCACTGGGCTTCCCAGCTCACGTTTTCATTATGTTTTCTCTTTCCAGGTAGCAGACGAGTTCCCGGTGCTTAGCCTTGACAAGACCTATTTGCCACCACGCCGTTTTAGCTCCTTGTATATACACTTTCTTATGTATATAGTTTGTAGTAAAAGCATTTTAGCGGGCTTGTAATAACTATAAAATGTTATGACTTGTTAAAGAACATAGTACTGAAAGTGAATGTGTCATGCTCATATGTGTATTTGAGCGTTTCAAACTTACTTGTTCAAACGTGTTGGGTTGCCTTCATTTTCAGGTATATGTTGGGATGGTCAGGGAGAGCTAGTAAGAGGGTTGATTGTCTCTGTCTTTACATCTCTTCCTAGGTTAGGCAAGTAAGCTGGGAAGGGGTGTGACAATTTATTTTTTTGTTATTTTATTACGTTTAAAAGCACAACCCCCCCTTTTTTTGCTGTTTGGTTTGGTTTAATTTAAATTAGATTGGAAAATGATCAGCTTGTCTCCCTTTGATCAACCCGACCTCTTATACTACAGTATTTGTGGGTCTGGAGTTATAAATATAATTTGGCGAGCCTTCGACAATCTCTGTCAAATATGGCATCATTGCCGGAGAGGCAATATCTGATTAATTTTTCATCAAATTTGATATTTGATTCACATGTCCTTATGGAACCTTCACTTTAAGAAGAATTCCATTCGGATTATGTAATGCACATGTAACTTTTCAAAGATGTATGATGGCGATCTTCTCAGATATGGTAGAGCGGACTGTAGAAATTTTCATGGATCACTTTTCAATCTTTGGAGAAACATACCATTGTTGTCTAGAGAATCTTGAACAGGTTCTACAAAGATGCGAGGAAACAAATTTAGTGCTCAATTGGAAGAAATGCCATTTCATGGTACAGGAAGGAATAGTGCTTGGACACCGAATCTCCAAAAAGGGCATTGAAGTTGACAAAGCCAAGGTGGAGCTGATTTCAAAGTTACCTTCACCAACATCTGTTAAGGAAGTTCGCAGTTTCCTAGGTCATGCAGGATTCTACAGATGATTCATCAGAAATTTCTCGCAAATCTCTAAACCATTGTGCATGTTATTAAAAAAAGACAGACCTTTCATGTTCAACCAAGAATGCTTGACTGCATTTGAGACACGAAAGAAGGCACTTAGCTCGGCATCGATTATGATTGAACCAGATTGGACCAAGCCGTTCGAGTTGATGTGTGATGCGAGTGATTTTGCAGTTCGAGTAGTGCTGGTATAGAAAAGAGACAAAGTTATACATCCAATCTATTATGCCAGCAGGGCGATGAACGAGGCACAAGTCAATTATACCACCACAGAAGAAGAACTACTTGCAGTGGCATTTGCCTTTGATAAATTCAGATCCTACTTGGTCGGGACTAAGGTCATTGTGCACATAGATCATTCTTCCCTGAAGTATCTATTATCGAAGAAAGATGCAAAACCCAAATTGATCAGATGGATACTACTTCTTCAAGAATTTGATTTAGAGATACAAGATAGAAAAGGGACCGAGAACCAGGTTGCTGATCATATGTCCAGGCTAGGAAAAGAAGCCCAAAAAGAGGAAAAAGATGATATCAAAGATGTTTTTGCATATGAAATGCTATTGGAAGTAGAGATGGAAACAACCCCATGGTATGCTGATGTAGCTAACTACTTGGTGAGTGAATTAGCTCCTCCAGACGCAAACCCACACCAATTGAAGAAATTCTTCCATGACATCAGGTACTACTATTGGGATGAACTTTATCTCTATAGAATAGGCCCAGATCAGATTTGGAGAAGATGTATAGAAGAGGAAGATACATGGAAAGTGTTGGAAGCTTGTCATACCGCTCCCTATGGAGGACACTTCGCTGAGACCAAGATAGCAGTAAAAGTACTCCAGAGTGGGTATTATTGGCCAACATTGTTCAAAGATGCACATGAATTTGCAAGACGTTGTGACAAGTGCCAAAGAACAGGGAATCTATCAGCAAGGAACGAGATGCCAATGCAGTACATGCTAGAAGTAGAGATATTCGATGTTTGGGGAATTGACTTCATGGGGCCTTTTCCCCCATCATATGGAAACGTGTTCATTCTTTTGGCAGTGGACTATGTGTCCAAGTGGATATAAGTTGTGGCAACCACAATGAACGATGCAAAAGTTGTGAAGAGATTTCTCCTCAAGAACATTTTTACCAGGTATGAAACTCCAAGAGCATTGGTGAGTGATGAAGGTACACACTTTATCAATAGAGCAATTGCAAGTTTGCTGGCCAAATACAATGTGAAGCACAGGATTTCTACCGCTTATCACCCACAAATCAATGGACAAGCAGAGCTATCCAACAGAGAGGTCAAGACCATCTTAGAAAAGACAGTCGATCCATCAAGGAAAGATTGGTGTCTAAGATTGGATGAAGCTTTATGGGCACACATGACTGCTTTCAAAGATCCATTTGGAATGTCTCCATACAGGATCGTATTTGGAAAAGCATGTCATCTACCATTGGAGCTAGAACACAAAGCTTTTTGCGCGATAAAAAAACTAAACATGGACATGACTCATGCAGGGTTAAAGCGAAAATTTCAGCTGAACGAACTGGAAGAACTTAGGCATTCCGCTTATGAGAATGCTAAGCTTTACAAGGAGAAGTTGAAGAAGTGGCACGACCAAAGAATTAGAGGGAAAGATTTAAGAGAAGGACAATAGGTGCTCTTTTTCAACTCAAGATTAAAACTTTTTCTAGGGAAGCTGAAGTCCAGATGGTCAAGACCCTTTATAGTCTCGAAGATTTATCAACATGGAGCTGTGGATTTAATGGATGAAAAAGGTAATATTTTCAAGGTCAATGGCCAGAGAGTGAAACCTTACTGGGGAGAAGAGCCAAACAGGGAGAAGATGTCAATCTCCCTAACTAAAGTAGAGTGAGGAATCACCAGGTTTGATGTATATATGTAAATTACGCAATTTGAATTCGTAGTTCTTTCTGTTGTTTGATTTTAATTAAAAAAAAATTGAGCTTAAGAGAGAAGTATGATTTTGAGAAAATCAATTTAAATGAAGAATTTTGATTCAGAGAATCTCTGTCGAGGAGAATCCTATCTAGGTCGAGGTACTTAAGTTGACCGTTTAGGGAACACCTCCACATGGGGATTCACCTAAGTTATGAATTGAGATTTTCAAAAATCATCAAAACCCAAGGAGAGATTGTGTGAACTTTTTAATGTGTTAATCTTGAGTTTCAGGAGGAAGAACACTGAAGACAAAGCCCAAAGAAAAAGAATGAAAAGAAGGACGGAGCAGTGGAAATTGCAAATACAATTGCAATTGCAATTCTTGAGCGTCAGATTCCTAAATTCCAGTCAAAAATTGCAATTGCAATTCCAAGAATTCGCTGCCAAACAGGGTGACAAGTTAAAAAAGGAAAGGGGCTGACTTTTTGAGAATATATATTTGTGCACATGGGTAATTGACCTACATCAAATATTTTCAAAACGTCTTTTCACTTTCTTCGTTCCCTTCTTCCCAAGCAATCAAAGCTCTCAACTACCAACAATGGTGTGACAACTTCCGACCACCTACAAGCACTTGCTTGTACCGCCACCGACCGATGAGACTCCAGCGACTCAACCCCCTCTTGCCCTAACGCAAGAGGAAGATTCGGAAGCAACCCACGAAGAATCGCAACCCTGGGTTGAAGAAAACTAATACCCCATCTTTGGCGAGAATGCACCCCCTGTAGATTCGACAGAATGGAGAGAAAACTTAAGGAGAATGGCCGACCAAAGATATGAAGAACTTCGCACAATGGAAGTTCCACTTGAAATGCAGAGACCAATTCGGTCTTCTTCTCAAGCGACTCCTCCAAAACCTCAATCGCCTCCATCAACTGAACTGCCAACGCCGAAGCCCTTAAAGAAACGTTCGAAGGAGTGGGTCGAGATGGTTAAGGCAATGCATGCGAAAAGGAGGGCGTATTCGAAAAAATATTCCTCTTGAAAGATACGAGACTACACCCAAAAGCTCAAAGAAGAAATCGAGAGGGGCAAGTTCTTCATCAACAAGTTCACAATCCGATTCAAATTCCCAGGAAAAGGGAGATGAAAAGGAGGCTTCGACAAGTGAAATTCCAACCTTTGTAAAGGTACAATCTTCGACTCCCTCTGTCTCTACTTTTGACAAATTGAAAACATTTGTTAGGAAGAAGAAAACATTGAAGAAAGGGAATGGACAGAATAGAGAAGATAGGGAATTGATGCCACCCCCCAAGCACAAGCAAAAGAGGGAGGAATGGGTGAAATCGGCCACTGAACATGCCAAACGATTGGCAGAGGAATTTCATGCACAACATTTGGCCACGGACAAGGTGACAAATAGACCATCAAGATGGTCTACAGAAGGGCCAAGTGACCAAAGTGGCACCACTGAGGGCATTCAGACTTTGAATTCTGAATAGGAACTTGCAGGAGAAGAAGTTGCTGAAAGAAGAAAAGAAGAAGTTACTGAGAAGAGAAGAGAAAAAGAGAAGATTGCAGGTGAAGGACCAGTACTCACTAGGGGTGTTGGAATTGAAGAAGAAGAAAGGGAAGAGGTGCCCATTGCACCTATAATCCGAGAAGACCCAGCACCATCTGTGGGTGCTGGGAATGCAGGAAAAGAAGCCACTATGATGGCTGAAAGTGAAAAAGAAAAAGAAAGAAGAGATGGACAGCCCCTAGAAGCTCAAGAAGAAAATCTTGATGAATTATTTGACTATGAGACTAGAGGAGTCTCACCTGAATGGACCCCATAATCTGAGATGGGGAATGAATTTTCTGATTTTTAGGGACTACAACCTTGGGGAGAAAGGACTGAAGAGGCAGAAAGTGAGGATGTGGAGGTAACAAGCAATTCTGATGCTTGGATGCCACCACCACCTCCTAAGAAAAGAAGAAGAGATGAAACAGAGAAGAAGAGAGGGAGTTCAAGTGCCAAGAGGCTGAGGGAAGAAAAAAAAAAGATGAAGAAGAGGCAGAATTTGACGTAGCTGCCAAAAGAGAGGTCCTTGAGAAAATGAAAATCAAGGCAGAAAGGGGATTCTCCACCCAATTGGGCCCCTCCCACAATTTATAACAACGGCCATCAAAGCACATAAGTGGGAGAAGCTTTATGGGCACCCTGAAAAAGTAAGTACCTCATTGGTACTTGACTTTTATGCTCACCTAGGTGGAGAAGAGCTGAATGAAATGACCCTCCACGACTGCAATGTTAAATATTCGGCCAAGGATATCAATCGAATCTATGGCTTGAAGTCGCTTCGAAATCCAGCTGAGAAGGAAGAAATAGAAAATCCAACAGAGGAGCAATTGGAGGAAGCATTACACTTGCTAGCAAGAGAATGAGCAGAGTGGAAAATGGCTATACATGGTAAAAGACACTTGCTAGGATGAGACATCAAAGATGAGCTTGCGGTTTGGCTCAACTTCATTCGGAACCGTCTCATCCCAACCTCACATGAAACCACCATCTCCCAAGAGCGAATGATGCTACTGTACAACATCTACAAGGGGTTGGACCTGAATGTGGGAAGGATTATCCGAAATGAGCTCATCGCGTGTGAGAAGAGGAAAGCTGGCCAACTCTTTTTCCCTTCACTCATCACGAAACTATGCAAGCAAAGGGGCCTTGAGAATGAGCTAGATTTACAAACCAAGCCGCTTGATGCAATATGTGTGCAGGTTTTGATAAAGTGCAATGCTATGAAAGCCACTCGCCGCTCCAAGACTCCACAAGCCCAGCCGAACATTGCAACTGCATCTTCTTCACAATTCCAGCCCACTGCATCAGTCCAAGAAGATTCATTCCTGAGGAAGCAACTCAGGGTATATTGGGCATATGTAAAGGAAAGAGATGAGGCAATTCAGGCCACTCTCTCTGCCCTCTCTAAAGGCAAAGAACCCACTCTCCCTGACTTCCCAGCAATTCTTCTTCCGCAACCAAAGACTCCCAAGGCTAGTGATGGAAGCAATGAGACATTCTTCTCCACAGGGGAGTAATTGTTTTAACTCTATCTGTTTAATTGTTTTTTTTAGACAAGTTAGTTAGTAGATTATTGGTTTGCTGTTTTTGTTCATTTTTACGTATTGCTTTCGACAATTAGTTTATTTGCTTCTTACGGTATTTATTTTTTGTTGAACTCTGAGATAAATTTGAATATGATGGACTCTTTGCATGAATTCCTTGAGTGTTTTTTCTGATTAAATGCCCTTAATGATCATTACCTAGGTGCATCCCGAACAAACACCTTCATGATTCCTTGTCTCTATGAAATACCCTGTAACGCCCCCAAATTTTGGCCTAACTTAGGGACATTACTGAACTTACAACCTATATGCCCCGAAAATTTCGGCAGCATAACGGCGTAACTACAAGATAACCAAATTTTTCCTGGCTTCTGTTAAACGAGAAATATACACTTCAACCAACCAAAGTAACTAAGAACAACATCCACATCTTCTGGCTATAGTTCAGCACACCCAAACTCCCAGAATAAACAGATTCTCAACAACTTAGAACAAACTTAATTCAAATAGGTTAGTAGAAACAAAAGAATGTTTTAGCAACTAGGACTTTCAGCTCGTAACCTAATTCTACCAAAAGAACCTATCTACTCTTCGAAAACAATAAAGAATGGAAAGGCTTACGCCAAACACCTATACAAAACAACTAGGATCCTATCTATGCAATTCAAAGAAAATCAACAATAAGAAAGCACGTAAATCTAATAGTGTCCTCTCATCACGTCTCCTCCTCTGCATCACCAGTTTCGTAGAGCTCCTCCTCACCTGCAAAATCTTTTGGTTGGGGGGGGAGTCAGTACAAAAGTACTCAGTAAGTAGCTCACACCTGGTGAGCCACCAAACATCAAGCAGCAAACAACATGCTATACACACGCATTCAAACATGCTTATCCAAAGTAAATTAACCAACATCATGTCATGCATACATAAACAAGTAAACTATGCATCATTATGCCATGCTTACATAAACAAGTAAACTATGCATCAGATTCACTTAACACATGAATTCTCGCATCATGCCATGCTCACTCAGTTCTACTCAACACTCATGTTTAGCCCTCACCAAAGCTCTCCAAGACTGACCCTTCGAGAAGCATCGACCCTTGACCACTGTTACCATAGGCTCAATACTTCTCTATGGAGCTTGGTATTCGACCCTTGACCAATGTTACCAAGGTCTCGAACTGTGTATCGCCCCTTGACCATTTGTACCCAAGGTGCACCGATGACTTAGCAATGCATTGGCCCAATCCCGGCACGCAACACATGCTTTTTAGACTCATCACACCGACCCTTGACCATTTGTACCCAAGGTCTCGATGCTTCTCTTATTCCAATGGTGACAATACCACCCCTCGACCATTTGTACTCGAGACTCACTGGTACTCACCCTATAATTAGTAAAACTCACAAGGTCCACTGACCTCCTCACAACCTCACCCTATGCATGTTCCCTAAGCATGCTACTAAACCATGTCTCATGCCCAACAAACATGCTCATACATACTTTCAAGCTCATTTAATCAACATACCAACATCATGTAAACTTCACAAATCCACATATAAACATGCTCATCAAAAGATACAACAAAGTACAAAATATACATAACGCGCACAAATTAAATAAGAAACATAGAACATGATGCACACAATCAAACAGACTCATCAGGTAGAATTCTACTTACAATGTTCCTTGGATATTCCAAGATATTCCTAAAGAGAACTTTGAGCTTACTCGAGTGCTCTAAATTAAGTCCAATCTACGAACGAAAGTTACAAGAGTTAGAACTTAATCTATAGCATATAATATGAGTTTGAATGATTTAAAAGCTTGCTGAAACTTGTTGGAACTTACTGAACTACTCCAAACGAGCTCGAATTACTGTTGGTTGGTGTTCGAGAGTGTTCGAATCAACCCAACAGTGCCAAACTGACTGAACTCTGCTGTAAAATCCCGTTTTTTGACAGTAAGTGGCTTCGACTGTGGACTATTCGGAGTCCAAACAAGCTAAAATCGCAAATAAGAGATGTTTAAGACATGGGTAATCCAAAACTAAAGTCGATTAGGCATGGATAAGTGACAGACCTCGTCAAACAAGAAGGAACTCACGTTGGTCTGCTGTAAATCCCGTTTTTTTTACAGAAAACCGCTTCAAATCTGGGTTGTTTTGAGTCCAAACAAGATAAAATTACAAATCAAAGGTATTTAGGGTATGGGTAATCCAAAACTAAAGTTTATTAGGCATGGGTAAGTGACAAACCTCATCAATCAAGAAGGAACTCACGTTGGTCTGCTGTAAATCCCGTTTTTTTACAGAAAACCGCTTCAAATCTGGGTTGTTTTGAGTCCAAACAAGATAAAATTACAAATCAAAGGTATTTAGGGTATGGGTAATCCAAAACTAAAGTTTATTTAGCATGGGTATGAGGTATACCTCGTCGAATTGAAGGAGAACGCGTGGGTCTCGCGTCTGTGAGTTCGTTGGCAGCCGAAGAGGTCGCCGGCGTCGTGGTGCTTGTCGTGTGTCGTCGCCGGAGAGAGGGGTGAGATGGTGTCGGCTTGGTCAAAGAAGAAGAAGAAGAAGAAGAAGAAGAAGATGGGTATGTGTTGCTCCAAAAAAACGTGAAAGAGAGAGAGGAAGAAGATGGAAGACTGGGGATTTTTTTTTCTTTTTTTTTTCTCTCTCTTTTACTTTCATTTTCTTTAATAGGCCAACATAAAGTCCAATTAAAAACCATAAAAAATCATAATTTATCTTCTAAATCTAGGTGAATTTAAGGAGGAAATCTTTGGGTAAATCTTTGGGTTTTCAAACTTAAAATCTAAAATTCAACATATACAAAGTATCCAAATTAAATGAATTTGGGACTTTAAAAAAAATAGCTTTACCCAATAATCCAAAAAGAATTTAATCAACTTAATTCAATCACTTAATTCCAAATTCCAAAATAACTCCAAATGACAAAATTAGTCGTACCTGAAAACGCGGGGCGTTACATACCCAAGCCTTAAACTCACCAAAGTTTGTGCACCGAATCCTTAGGAGAGCATAGCTTGAATGTTTTGCAAGATACCCCTTTTTTCTTTTCACCCCTTTTTGGTTATATTTTCGGCCAATGGGAACATTGACCATCTTTAAGTTTGGGGGGTGTGTTATTATTTTTGAGCTGAATTGTTGTACTACCGCTGCTATGGTATTGTCAAAAAAAAAAAGAAAATAAAAGAAAATAAAAGTGGATACTCTTCCTTCCAGAGTTTGCTAAGTAACCAGGGGCAGTCATGACACCCATGATTTCCTTTGCATGAAAGGTTAACTTAGGAAGTGAGTATGCAAATGAACTTGATGTGATAAGTGCTCGTAGTTAGATACTTTCACCAAAAAGCGTTAGTAAGCTAAAGCGAAGGCACAAATGACAAAAAGGTTCCCTCTTAAAAAAAAAGAAAAGAAAAGAGCAAGTATGTACCTTAGTAGTGAAAAATAAGTTTGGGGGGATGTTATTAGTTAAAGAAACAAAGAAAAAGTTAGCTTGTGAGCAATCAAGTGAAACTTAACTAAAGGTACTAGGCAGTATGAACCCAAGGTGTAGTTGTAGGATGAAAGTATTTTGTTTAGACAAAGGAGGCATAGAAGTTGCATGTAGTGGAAGCATTGAAGTTTTGTAAGTGTTATGATCACGAGACCTCCTTTGAAAGGCGTAATTTTATCAGAATCACTCATAGAATCTATTTTGGCTTGTTATGTGCTTATATGTTTGTATATTTGCTATGATATTGCTTGAGGACAAGCAATGGCTTAAGTTTGGGGGTGTGATGATGATAATATTTTACATATTTATAACCCCTTTTACTTAAGCTATTTGCACAAATGCATGCATTTATGTCTAATAAATATAGCAAATTAATGAGAAAATAGCCAAAATTAGTTAAGGATTTGTTTTGAGCTAAGAAATAGGAAATAAGAGGAAAAAAGTTGATTTTTGATGAGTTTTGGTGTTTTTATGCAGAAAGGTGAAAACTGCCATAATTGCAACTGCAATTTCGCCTGGGAGACAGAATTCTGAAAATAAAGGAGAAAATCTGGAATGACGATTTTATGCTGATATTTGAAGATATTCTCCATGAATCAAGCTCATAAAGATCTGATTCTTGCCTTAAACATCCAAGGAGCAAACCCTAGCATTTGGAGGCTATAAATATGAAGATTCAAGTCACGAAAAAGGAGTCCACAGTTGGCCACAATCGATTGAAGACCATTAGTTTTATGCACTTTTATTTTTTTGTTTTATCGACTAAAAGGAGAAGAAACGTCACCGAAACTTCAATCCTGCCGAGTTGAAAGTATAGGGTTGTGAAGGTCGTCCTCTCCTTGAAAGAGGTTGAGTGTTGATTGATTGAAGAGGTGATAGTTTTCCCCTTGAGGTTCGATTTTTTTTGTAATAGCAGTTTCTTTTTTCTGTTTTAATTCCAGCATTTTAGCTTTCTGTTTTAGGTTAAGTTTCAGCACTTTATTTCAGTATTTTGACATTCAGTTTACTTTTAGTTCTTGTTTCGAATTCAGTTCTTTCATTTACAGCAAGATTACATTAATAAAATTCTTCATTCAAGTTATCTTTCTCTTCGAGTTCATCACTTATTTTCCAGTTTTGTTTTCTTTCTTTTTACTCCTTAATTCAGTATGTGTTTTCTTCCTTTTAATGTTATGTTATTTATTTTTTCCATCATGAGCTAATTCCGTCCTTGGGATTCGGATATGTGAATGCCCTAAGGATTGGAAGCTTGGCCTAAGATGTAAAAGTAACTTTGCTCAATTTCATAGCATTGTTTGCTTTTATTGATTATCATTCTTATTGTGAATCTAGCTTGATCACCTAGGTGAACATACAAAGATCGAGTTTAATACTGAAAGGGTTAAACGAGATTACGTGTTCATACAAAGCAATAGAGGAAAGGAGCTTAGACATAAGCACTTGTTTTTGACCCTAGACATAGGACGAAATCTCTAAGACCAAGGGTTGTGTTCTCATTAAACTAAGTTCGTATTAGCCATAGATATATGGTTTAATCACTTAGGCTTCTAAAGGTTTTTCCATTAAAATCGAATAGAAGTTGAACCCGGTTTACATTGCTTGGTGCTTGAGTAAAAATTGCAATTGCATTTTAGGTCACAATTCTTTTCTAAGGGGCAAAAGCATATTTAGATTCCATCTTTTTATCATTTGATTTTTAGTACACTCACAACCTTCCCAATTATTTAATATTGGTTACAGAGGTTTCTTTGTGTGAACATCTTTGCTTTCATTTTGGATTTTGTGGTATCTATTCTCTGTGGGATCAATACTCTGGAATATTTCCTATTACTACTTGTTTGACAGTGTGCACTTGACTGGAGACTTTTTCTATTCAAAAGTTTTCTTCTAAAAGCCCACACGTTTTCAGTCGATCAATAGTGGTCTAGAAGAAATAATTAAATAATATATTTTAATATCTAATATATCAAAATATATTTATCTAACCAGTGTGAATCTTATTTAAACCTTTCCAAATTCTCCTACGACGTCTATTTCCTTATTTGAATCTAATTCAAATTTAATAAATATTTTTTCTTTAATGTATCTTAATACATTAATAATTCCTTTGATATTTAATGTATCATATACAATAAATATGTTTTCCCTCATTTAATATATTAAATATATTAAATTTTAATTTGAATATTTCCAAATTTTCTCGCAACAAAATTGATCCTTATTTGTTCATATGAGCTAGCAAGGGGACCTTATGGACATACAGATTATAAGCTCCAATGATACAAAATTTTCATTCATTAACTCTATGTCACTCCACTATAGACCTAGAGTTGCACTCTTATGCACTATAGGACGAGTTATGTCCATGGATATAACACTACATGCAAGTCAATCCTTCACGAGTTGTTCGTAATTACAGCTGGGTCAAAAGTCCGTTTTACCCCTGTAATTACATCTTGCACCTTAAGTACCACTAATCCTCTAATGAACAATTTGTTTATGATCCAATCATAAGCTACGTCCCTCTCGGGCCAATGAGAGGGTGGGGCCTCATTGTTCAATTCTCGAAATCAGCACTTAAGGGAACTATTTATCTACTTACCCTATAGAGGAAGGAGTGAATTCCATCTTGTGAGATTATGTTCCCAACTCCCTATTTGGTCAAGTTCCCAAAATTGTAGGTTTATTGAATCAGCTACAAAAGCCACTCTCACCCATGCAAATCAAAGGACAAGCCCGTACAGGCAGGAGTTCATAACTTACTCAAGATTAAGATCGAGTCGCATATGATCATCCTGATGAAATATTAATCTTCTCAATTAACGAATTTATACAGAGCGATTAAATATTTTGTGGTTCAGTCTTATGCAAACTCATTGTATAAAATACTCCCACTCACATGTCTCCACATAAAAGATTTGGATCAAATCATTTGTAACAATTACAAAGTGGGCCATATCAATAGTGTTACCAGGATAAGCTAGACACCAAACCTTATCCATATGCTATGACCCTTTAGGTTATTTCTTGAACATGATCCTCTTGTATGTCAACCACATACTGTTCAAGATTACAAAAATAACCTTGGATTTTTCATATAATAGATAATATTATATTGCAAAGAAAATAATCAAAATTATTATTAATTATTAAATAAATTATTAATTACGAGGCTTTAGGATATAAATCCCAACATTAAGTACAGTACCTATTCTTGGTGTAACAACCGATATATATATCCGCATATATTTTTATTTTTTATTAATTAAAAAAAATATTTTTGAATTAGAAATTTATCTTCTTTTTAAATTAGGAGATAAATATTTTTATTTTTTTTAAAAAAAGGATAATCTTTAATTAGGGTTCTTTGAAAAAAGTCTTTTAAGCCCTAACTTTTGGACTACACGTTTTGACAATAAAAAGATAGAAAAGAAGAAGACGTTTTGCACTTTCCTCTCTAAAGAAAAGCTGTAAGTTTTCTTCCTTTCTATTCTTGAAATCTTTTTCTTTCTTTCTTGATCTATTGAACTTTTCTTGGAAAAGTTTTAGGTTTTGATTTTTAGTTTTGTCCTCTTCTTGATTGGTTTAGGTAAAAATTATTTTGAAATCTTTTGCCCTAAAAAGTTTTTAGGTCTTTGGTTTGCTTAATTTTCATCAAGATTTTTCCTCTTAGAACTTTTGTTTTTAAAGCACCTCAACTAAGGCTTAAATCTCATCCCTCTTTAAGACCTAGGTACAAAATAAAGGAACAAGGTTGCGGTCTCCCTACTGGAATTGGATAAGTTAATCTTTTTCTATCTTCTTTTTTTTTTAAAAAAAAAAGAAAAAACACAACCACACACACACACACACACACACATATTGGTGATTGTGGTGCATTGGTGAGTTTAATAAATTAGAACTAAAAATTTTGGTTAAGAGGGAACTCTATCTATGGCTACGTCTGTCTAGATTGAGGTATTTAATCTGACCGTGAGGAAACACCTCTACTTGGGGACCTATAATTCATTGAAACCTTCTAAGTTCATTAAAACCTTCCTCTAAGTGCTTTAAAATGTGTGAACTTTTTGATGCTTTGATTTGGAGTTTCAGGCATGCATGGATAAAAGGAGAAATTTTGAAAAGGAAAGCTAGTAGGAAGAAAAGAAAGGAGAAATTGTGGCCAATTTCTAGTCACATTTGATGAACACATTTGAAATTGCTAGAAAAGGAAGACTCATATGAAGGATAGAAAATATGGTCAGCATGCGACCGCATTCCTAAAAACCTTGAAGGCCACATGGTCAAGATACGGTCAAGATACTGCGACTTATTGAAGGCCACATGGCTAACGTCACTGGACGTCATTTAAAATCTGTAGGGACCATTGTGGAATGTTCGAAACATATAAATAAGGCTCTTCGTTGACCTAGGTCAACTTGTTCGAAAAGTTGAAATGCCTAAAAGCTTTGCCCTTTTTTCACCTTTCTCACAACCCACAGAAGAAGAGGAAGACGATGCCGAGCCAAGCCACGAAGCAAATGATGAACAAGTTGCTCAAGCGGACATTCCTACATCTGAGTGGGAAGAGGTGATTGGAGTGGCATGAGGGATGGCAGTTGCAATAGCTGCAAGACTCCAATAAGAAGTTGAGGAAGCCAAAAGAAGAAAAAAGGGAGACAATGCGACAAGCTTGCAAACGCAACATAAGTTGTTGAAGAAACTGCTGAAGGAGCAGCAGAGAAGGGAAATGTGCCTGCATCTGAGGCACATTCTGACCAAGCAACACCACTACCACCAAACCGAGAAGATGAAGAAAGGCCATCTGAGGTTTATGGAGATGATGCGATCGCATCTAGGTCACATTCTGACGAACAGGTACATAAATAAGATAATGTTGAGTACTTGTTCAAGTACGAGACTAGAGGTTTCACTACTGAACAAAGTCCCGAACCCAAGAAGTAAATGCAAATGAAGAATGGGAGCAAGTTTGGGATGATGCCCCACTCTTTGATTATGACTTACAGGAAATATCGTAGAGCTAGATGCCAAGCCCCTCAAAGAAAAGAAAAAGAGATGAAAGGGTAGAGAATAAAAAGAAAAGGAGTAGGCCACACACCACACCACGACCACGCACTCGATGTGCTTGTTCACACTAGTATGCAAGCGCACGTGATCGAAATAGTAATAAACTGTAAATACTACCGAGTATAGGGACCTCGACATTCTTCTCAATGTCCAGAATCATAAGATCTGCGGGAAAGATAAATTGATCCATCTTAACTAAAACATCCTCTAAAATATCTTTTGGGTACGTCAGAGAAAGGTTTGCCAACTGAAGCATGATACTGGTTGGTTTAAGCTCCCATGCGCCTAATTTTCTTAAAACATTGAGAGACATCAAGTTAATGCTCGCCCCTAAATTACAGAGTGCCTTTTTAATATAAACACTCCAATAACGCAAGGGATAGTACAACTCCCTAGGTCGGTCATTTTTTGTGGCAGTTTACTTTAAATAATGGCATTGCACTCTGCGTTCATCTGCACTCTCTCGTCTTTACCAAATTTCCTCTTGTTTGCTAAAATTTCTTTCATAACCTTCGCATATTTTAGTACTTGTTCAAGTGCATCAGCAAAAAGTACATTAATGTGAAGTTTCTTGAAATGCTTCAGAAATTTAACAAACTCATCATCTAATTTCTTCTTTTGAAATCTCTTAGGATACGCGATTCTATTAGGGATAAAAGGTACAAGATCAGAAAACTTCCCTGAATCAAGATGTTGAGGTGCCTTTTCCTCTTACCACCTCCCTATCACTATCTTGTTCCTTGCTCGTGCTGGGCACGTCATCCAACTTCTGTTCGGGTTTCTTCAGTTTCTTCCCACTCCTAAGTGATATAGTTATGCATTCCATAAATGGGTCAACAAGAATAACATATAAATCAGTCTTACCTCTCTATAGGCTATCCAAGAGGGCTACCATCTAGTTGATCTTGTCTCCCATGTCCTTGATCACAGCATCATGGCGTTCCACTTTAACATGCACTACAATCACTGCATTACTCAATGTGTGAGAAATACTCCTGGTCTCATTGATGAATCTACCCAAAATATCTTCAAGTGGGTTCCTCTTCTCCTGATGCTCAAATATAGATGTTACTCCTGAAATAGGCTGCACTACACTCTCATTAGTAACACAAGAGGAAATCACTTGACCTTGCTTACCTGGGTGGGCGTCAACATTACTAGGTGTTGCAGTCTAAACACAATTGCAACCAACACACCTTGTGCTCGCTGCTTTAACATGCTTGAGACTCGGCTCATCATCATTTATCAAACCTTAGAATCCTTCTTTGAACCTGTCCCTGTCAGTTTGCTCAAAGCCTTAATTAATGTTTCAACTTGAAATTTCAATGAACTAACCTCATTAGCTTCACAAGCTGCATTCTCTGGTGTCGAACCCTTTGACAACCACTGGTAGCTCGTGATGGCCAACTCCTCCAACAAGGCTTGTGCATTATTGACTGACTTAGCTAGAAAATTTCCTCCAGCTGCAGTATCAAGGGTAATTTTATTAGAACTAAGCAAACCATTGTAGAAGAGTTGTACCTGAAGCCAATAGGGATACCCATGTGGTGGGCACTTTCTCAACCTGTCTTTATAACATTCCCATGCCTCGTATAGTAGCTAATCCTCTCTTTGCTTGAAGGTACTAGTGGTTCTGAGCTTTACTATCTTAGCAAGTGGGAAAAACTTAGTGAGACACACCTTCATTAACTCACTCTAAGTCGAAATGCCTCCCAAGGTCAAAAAATCGAACCAATCTTTAGCTCCATCCTACAAAGAAATTGGGAACAGACGTAAATTAACAGTATCAGAACTAACACCATTAATTTTTACTATCCCACTAATGTCTATAAATGTGTGTAGATGATAGTACTGATCCTCCGTTGGATGACTCTGAAATTCATTGTCTCGAACCATTTGAATGAGACCAATTTTGAACTCAAATTCGTCAACATGAATGGGTGTGTACGCTATCCTTGAGTAATCTACATGTAAGTCTGGCACAAAATAATCATGAATCATCTTATTCTCCTCATCCATGGCTAAGAAATTTGGATTAATCACCTTACGAAGCATCTTGCAAATTTAAAAACACGCAGAAAAACTCTAAGAGCACAATTAATCACCTTATAACTCCACAAAATTACCATAGATCACCCCAAACAAACAAAACAAAAATAAAACGAATCAAATAAAGAATAAACTCCTAAATTAAAATCAAATACTTTCCGTACAATATTAATTGAATTAAATGCCAATTCCCCAACAACGGCACCAAAAACGTGTTCACACTAGCACGGAAGCACACGTGATCTAAGTAATAATAAAATGGTAAATACTACTGAGTATCGAATCCTCAGGGAATTGGGTAAGTTCATTCCATTAATTACTATACGTACTTGCATCTAATTTTATTTAGGAAAAATAAATGCTAGAACAAGTCATGTGACAAAATAATGAAATTAAAGTAATAAGAGAATGTCACGAGGGGAGCACAATTAAACGGGACTGAGCTTAGGATTTTAATCTTGCCAATTAGACCGATCACTGAAATTAATGGATTCTTATAATTAATTAAGAAATTCAATTGAGTCTAAAGGTAAACTTATCATGGAATCCTCTGTCGAGCTCATCTAATTCTCAAGTATAATTAATTGAATCACGGATCTGTCTCATTAATTGATTAAACTCGGCATTAATGAACCTTATCACCGACCCTAATTGATGTTCTTATCACTTTTGTGTCCAAACACCAACTATTATGCAATCTAAGCTCAAATTCATGCACTATTTGTCAAGAAGTAACACAAACCAGCAGATCATTCAATCCTTGATCAAGGGATTCAAAGATTTAATCACATTGCATAAAAGTAAGAATGCAAAATCAATTACACGTATCAAAACAATCTCAATTACATAGTCCAATGGCTTGATTAAGCCCTAAACTTTTCAGTCTAATAAATGAAATACATAATTCAATCCAGTACAACCATAATTCATCCTAAACTAATCAAAAGAGAAACAGAGGACAAACCTGTTACATGATGATCCATTGTTCCCACTACGAATTCTACTAACCTTGAGTGTCAAATCTTCAATCAACTCGCTCTAATCCATCCTTGATCCTTCTAACTCTCTCTAATTTCATGGATTGGTGTGTAAAACCCCCAAAGTGGCTCTTTTTTTTTTTTCCGTAATGAATCGTCTTAATTTAAATCTGCAATTTGAAACATCGTCGAGACGCTAGGGACAACATCGAGATGCTGCCTCAAAACACCGGCATTCTACATGTGTGCACATGTAGCATCGAGAAGCAATGGACGAAAATCAACACCTCCATGTTTTTGTAGCGTCGAGACGCCACAGGACAGCATCTCGACGCTAGCTCTCAGATTGGACACCAAATGCTTAGGGTCTAAACGCTATTTTCAGGGTCTATACGCTATCCTCTCGAGATTGTTTTCTCAAATTGAGTCAATCTCCATCCTTAGCCTCAAATTGCACCACTTTAAGCTCCAAATTTGATATGTATGTCCAAAACCACAACATTCGCTCTTAATTTCTTGGTTACCTGAAATACATGAAAAATCTACATAAAAGCTCACAAAATTATAGCAAAACTAGCCAAATTAATATAAAGTAGATAGCACCAAATGAGTGTTATCAGTGCTACTGCTCAAAGCCCTCGAGTAGAGATCGAGGTCCCCCTATATATTAATGCTAAAATAAAGATCATGGGGGATACGTCTCTACATTGCGAGAAGAACTTGTTCAACAAGACTGACCCCTCCCTCAATACATCATAGAAATTATTTGCAGGTTTTGATGGGAGTGACTTTGTAAGGGGTCTAAGAGGGCAGTAGTGCCATGGTTCGAGAATTTTATGTCCACTTGGGAGATGAAGAGCAAAAGGAGCTAACCTTAAGAGGGAGCATAGTGCAGTTCTTCGCATGTGACATCAACAAAGTTTTTATGCTCCATTATATCAGGAACCCTGTAGGCAATTAAACAATGAAGAATCCCACTGAAGAGCAACTATAGGAGGTCCTCGAGCTAGTGGCACACGAAGGCACCGAGTAGAAGATGTCAATGACTGGAGTGCAGACCCTTGTTCCAGTGGACATCAAGACAGAGCCATACACTTGGCTATACTTCATTAAGAACAAAATCCTTTCAACAACACATGACTCTATAATCTCAAAGAAAAGAGCCATGTTGTTGTACACCATCTACGAAAGATTGGACCTGAACTTAGAGAGGATTCTTAGGGTCAAGATCATGGCTTGTGCCAAGAGGAAAGTAGAAAGCTTCTTCTTCATCGCCCTAATTACAAAACTTTGCAGGAGGGCAAGGGTGCTTCCACATGAAGGCAAGAAGGTGGATCAATGCAAGGCGTGCATCGACATGAACCTAATCAACAAGCTGATTGCCTTGTACAAGCAAAAGGTGATCTCACCTAAAAAGAAACAACCGGCCACACCAACTGATGCATGCACAACTATGCATTACTGCAAGTGCACAGTCCCAAGTAATAAAGTGGTATGAGTATACTAGATATCGTATCCACAGAGAATTATTATGGTTGGTTGAATACTGAAAATAATTGCAATTAATTATGTTTAGAGAAATAAAGCGAGTAGTAAGTGATCAAAACAAATAAAAACATGCAAGGAAAGCTAATGATTGAGAATAATGGGGTTAAAGACGTTTAGGGTATTAATTTCACTAATTGGATCTTACAATTAATTAATTGGGCTATTAATATTGTTATCTCATTTAATTAACTAGGCCTAGAAGTCTAATTCCAAGGAATCCTCTGTCGAGCTCATCCTATTTTCGAGTGCAATTAATTAAATATCGTGTCCATCTCATTAATTAATCCTCACCCGGCACTACGAACCTTCATTTTAAGCCTCAATTAATTTTCGTTAATCATATGTCACTTAGGCGGAATTTAATTGTCATGCATTGTTTTTCTAAGTTTAATCTACTCTATTGAGCTAAACTAAACTAACGATCATTTAACCCCTATTCCTTGCTTTGTTAAAGGCATTAAGAACCCAATGCATAAAGCTATTCAAAAGAGATACAAGATCAATAAACGTCAATTAATTAACTACAAAAATCCATTAGCTACATTAATTCCCCAAACTAATGTAATTAGCCACTAAACATATTCAAAACAGTCCTAAAACCAGTCATTACAACCCAATTACAATAACTAAAAAGGGAAAAATAGGGAAGAAAGCTAAAACCACGTCGATCCTTGACTTTTTCCTCGATCTCCATGATCCCGAGCCTTGATCCTTCACCGAATAGCCTCCAAAAGCTCCCCAGATATCCCAATTTGCTCTGTTTTCGTAAAAGGGGTCTAAAATCCTAAGTGTTCTCCCCTCAATCGAGGAAAGAAGCGAATTACTTAAAGTTGTTGTCGCGACAGCATTGCAACGCTAGGGACAGTGTTGCAACGCTGTCCAAACGATGTCGTTTTCCTCGCGCGCATGAAGGTAGCATTGCAACGCTACGGACGGAACGCCTCCTTCTAGTGTGATTCTAGTTTTGCAATGCCACAGGTCAGCGTTGCAATGCTAGCTCTCTGGTTTGCCTTCTAAATTGAGTCATTGAAACTCCATTTCAAGCATTACAATGCCGTCCTCACGGCCCCAACAGCTAGCACTTCATCTCTTCCACTCCTTAGCTCCTTAAATGGCTCTCAAATAGCTCCATAATCAACATATAGCTTTAACTTCATCCATTTCTCTTGGAATTGCTCGGTTTCCTGAAATAAGCAAATAATCCATGTGAAAGCTCATAAGTAAACTACAAAACTAGCTAAATGAAGGTATAAATATAGAACTAAATTAGTGTTATCACCAACTCCTCAAGATGCAGCGCATACCGCAAGTTGCCTTTATACCCTTCGATACTCATTCCACAAGATGCAGGAACAAAACAGAGCTTATTGGGCTTATGCGCGGAAAAGAGACGAAGCCATCAAAAAGGCCTTAGCTGAGTTGACAAATGAAAAAGCTCTCGTATTTCCTCACTTCCTCGCGATACTCCGGGATGATGAGCATCAAATGGGAGATGACAAATCCTCTGAAGCTTAGGAGAGTACTTTCTTCACTTCACTTCTATCTTTATTGCTTCCATTAGAGCTTTTTCAAGTTTTAAGTGTTTTTATACATGACTTTCAGTTTTCAAAATCATAGAACTTTATCAATTCCTTTTTTCTATAAAACATTCGAACCCAAACTCCCCTTGTCTCTATTTCTTATAATGCACTTAGGAGAATTTAGCTTCAATGTTTAGCAAGTTAGTGAACCAAATATGTACCACAACCCCTTGTTCTTTCTAGTCCTTAGTCAATGGGGACATTGACCCATTTTAGTTTGTGAGGTGAGTTTTGTGCTTAGAATTTGTTGAAATTATATTGTAACATGTACTATATTGCTACTAGGACCCACCATTAAAAAAATGGATACTTTTCCTTCTAGGGTTAACTGAGTAACCATGGACAATCATGGCTCCCATGATTTCCTTTGCATGAACAGTTAACTTAAGTGAGCATGTAAAAATGATCTTAGCATTGACTTGTGCTTGTAGTCAACTACTTTCACCACAAAGTGTTAGTAAGTTGGAAGGAAAGTACAAGTGACAGCAAGACTCTCTTTATAAATAAAAAAGAAGAAGAAGAAAATGAGGCCTAGCAGTAGCTTTGAATAAGTTTGGGAGGAATGCTTGTAATGTGAGTGAGCTTAACTTGTTAAACAAAGAAGATCACACTAGATTCTATGACTAAGACTTAGGTTGTATAAGCATGATAGGTGGGTGATAACTTGTGAATAAAAGTTATTTAGGCAACTAAAATTGGCCATTGAATGCCTCGGCGGGCTAGGAAGGTATAAAAAGAAGGTAGGTTTGAGCAAAAATGTAGTTAAATAGAGAGGCATCTCAGTTTGAACGTGCATATCATGAGCATTCAATTTGTGTATAAAATTATGCATTGATTCCTTTCCTAATGTCATGTGTGCAGTGAGGCAAACAGATAAAAGCACCGCGTCGAAGGGAAAGAATATTTGAGGTGCCGAGCATGAAAGCGATGGTAAATGGGATCAAGGGATTCCTACTTCGGTTGTCAGAGAACAGATAGTGGAACAGCGCAGTCATATAGTGCTCAAGCGCGTAGCCGACATAAAGTAGTAGAATGTCAGGGGGACCACTGACCAGCATGCATTTGTCTGCTGATTGCAGAAGATATTTTGACCTTTGTGGTCCCGCCCATCTTCCAGGTGTTTTCTCATATAAATTGCAGCCCTTGCCCATTTGAAGGTGGGAGACAGAGAGATAGAGGAAAATAGGAAGAGTGATAGAGAAATTCACAGAGAATAGAAGAAGAGAGTGGTCGAAGAAGTTTTTCTGGTGCAGTCCAGAGACGAGAAGTGACAGCCCCAGCGAAGGATCTCACCGTGCCAACGCTCCAGCCTACCTGCCTTAGTTTTATTTTCATCTGCCTTATGCATTCTTCTTTTGTATTCATGTCTTTTATTTTCATTATGATCTAAGCTCACCATTAAGACTTGGCCTATGGCCCTTTTGTTAACAATGTTTCTAATACACTAAATGTCTACTTGGTGAAGTTTATTCATGAACCTTCTTCTTAAGAGAGTTTATTTCAATTGCTTAGGTTCAATTGCCCATCTAATTTCAAGTAGTAGCATGTTTCAGGCACCAAAAGGGTGAAGGCATGTGGAAAGGTTTAAGGAGAACAAGAGTGGACATAGTTTACTAGGTTGTTTTAGGGATGACTCAATTGCTTGTAGGCTAAAAAGGGGTGGTGAATAATTAATTAACAAGGGCACAGAGGAATCCAACCCTGGTTAAGTGGGAATGAGATACTGGGAGGGAGGCATTCATTGGTTCCCTTACCTAGGTTCATAAATAACTTCATCATTTACTCACGTCTATGCATGGAAACGACATAAACATTAGGTTGCCTCAGCCAGCTCTTATCCTCTTAACCATTTGACGCATTTCACATTACTTGTACTGTTATTCCTTTGCCTCGGAAGTTTATCGTCTTAAGCACATCTTTACATTTTTGTAATTTTATGTTCACGCACCTCAACCAAGTCTATCATTCCCATATCAAGTTACCCCACTTCTTGCTGTGAGCGCATTACTAAGTTTGCTTGTGCATTTATAATTTGATTTTTCTTTCTTGTGGATCTCAACCCTGGAATGCTCTAGGTACTGCTTGTGAGCAAGTTTGGTGTATGCTTGTGCCAGCACGCTGAGTGACAAAAGTTAGAAAGGGCTATTATTCACGCATTATACCACATTTCATTGCATGCTCCATCATTTTATTCCCCTTTCCAGCATTCATTTTATTAGTGGTTCATTCACCCACCAGTGGGTTTGCATAAGAATGTTTTTTCTTGAAAGGAAAAGAAAATGTTTTATGTGAGAAAGTCTTGGAGTTGTGTAAGTACTAAGAGTTTGAGACCTCTCCTTAAAGGCAACATTTTTTCAAAACATCCTTTCAAAAGCATTTTGTTAATTGTTTGTTTGATTGTTTTTGCTTAAAATTGCTTGAGGACAAGCAATAAGCTAAGTTTGGGGGTGTGATAGTGCTCATTTATGAGGATTATTTAGCTTTAAAAACTATGTTTATTGTTTAGAAAGTAAGTCTTTATTGCATAATTCATGTCATTTAGAGTAAATGTAAAGTAAAAACAAGCTTAGCATGTGTTTGTGACATTGATTTGATAAATGTAAGTAAATAGGTGTAAAACGGTCATTTTTGTCAGAATTTGTTAAGTTTTGTTGCTTTTATGAAAAAACTGTAAAAGGACTGAAATGCGTCCAAGACGCGACCACATTTAAAGAGCAAAGGCAAAATTTGGCTAAGTACAGAGTCAAGCAAAATGCACCCGGTATGCGGTCGCAATTGAACCTAATCAACAGATTCTCCCAAAATGGGCTCGGCATGAAGCCACAACTAGACCTAATCGACAGAATTTCAAGAAATCTCGAATTTGATAGATTCGCAAAAGGTTTTCCTACAAATATCCTCAAAACTTGGGATTATGGTCGGCTATAACTTCTCACACTGATCTTGGAAGAAATCCTAGACCTAAGAGGTCTATAAAAGGCAGCTAGAGCTCCCATTACAATAACTTCGGACAGCTACTCAAAGTTTTATTCTTAGATAGTTGTTGTTCATCTTTTGTTCTTATCTTTAAGTAGCCACTCCAAGTTTTCTAGTGTTGTAAACCTCGTTCGAACACTCTATTCGAAAGATGAAAAGTGTAAACACTTGTCTTTCCTTGAAAAAGGTTGAGCAAGTTAGATAGAGGAACAAACTAGGTTTTTGTTTATTGTTTTTTTTTCTTAGTTCAGCTTTTGTTTTGTCATTTTAATTGTTGTTTTGTATTCCAATTCAGTTGTTATATTGTATTCATTCAAACTCAGTTGTATTTCATTCATCTTTTAATATGAATTCAGTTTTTATTCATTCAAGTTTTGTTTTTTACTTTTTGCGTTTTACTTTCTTTTCTATCATGAGCTAAGTTCCTTCTTGAGGATTCAAACATGTGGATACCATAAGTAAGAAGAAAGTCCCATCTTGTGTATAAGCAACCTTACTCAACACTTAGCACCGTTTGCTTTTTGAATTTAAGTTTCGTTGTTAGATTAAACTGATCACTTAAGTTAGCATACTTTGTGTGAGATTCAATGCTGAAAAGGTTGGATTGAACATGCATTTTCATAAAAGCAATCTAGGAAAAGTATCTAGAAATAGAACTTTGCTTTTTGTACCTAGACATAGGACAAGAATCTTTAGAGTCAATAGAGTTGTAAGATTTAATTACCTAAGTTAAAATTAGCCATAGACATATGTGTTTAATTGTTTAGGCTCCTAAAAGAACTTATAAAAGGGTTGAATAGGTGTTAAACTTGACTCACAGTTTTAAGTGTCGATTAGGGTAGGTTGTTGCCACATTCTGGTCTAGAGCTAAAGAGGATGAGACAGGACATTGACAAGATCCAAAAGCAAGTAACGAAAATTCTTAGTGCCTTAGAGAATATTGTGAAAACTACAGACATTTCTCAACTTGAAAATCTAGTTGGTGAACCTCATGATTTTACCTGAACGTAACTCACCAACAGAAGGTTTCACCAAACCAAAATTGTTTTGTGATCAACAATGCCAATCTTCTTGCCAACCAGTCCATGCAAACTTTCTGACTAGATTTTCATTACAGAAGAAAAAACTACCTAAGCCCAATGACATAGCTGATTCTAAAATGCTTGAAGAAATCGAAGAAATTTTATTTCAAGGAAAATACAAGCATAATCTAAATATAACTTGTGATTAGTTGGGCCTTCAATAAATGGAGAAGAGGAGTATAAAAGGTTTTTAAAGGAAGCGATATAGTTGTGCAAGTGCAAGTGCCTTTAAAGAAGCCGTCAATCTAATCAATCCCTAGAACCAATAAAGGTTTTACAAAGGAAAGAGACAAAACCCGAGCAGTGATTTCGAAGCCTAAGATGAAGGATCATGCATATGTTCCTGCAAACTTGCCCGTTGTGCAGTATAATGCACAATTGACAAGGGTAATTTTTCCTTACAATAATGGAGTAAGGAGGCAGCTTAATGCGAGGGAACTTTGATCCAATTCCAATGTCCTATTGTTGCCTAGCAAAGTGAATGGAATTTTTTCAATAAAAACACTCCTAATGTGCAAGTATACATAGTCTAATGTAGCAAGTATAAGTATATTTTATATAGTTCTCCTCAAGGATTAGTTAAATGAATTTTACAATGCATGGGTGGTTTTAGTGAGGTGATAAGTAACCAATATAAATTTGTGCAACTAAACTTAAATGGCATAAAGTAAACAAAATGCTCAAAAGTATGCTTGAATAGCTAAAGAGACAGTAGAGGCAATAACAAGTTTTAAACAAATACTGTAAAGAGGGTCAGGATTAGGGGTGAAATTATGCTTCATCAAACTAAATGCTATAGCTTAGAACGTGCTTCAACATTCAATGCAGCTAACTCACGGATTCTTTCCAGAAATCTCAAAAAGACAGTGATTAACTCCCATTAACCTCTAAAAACATTAGGTGAGTTACTATCCCTAGTATCCTCAATTACCCTAGGGCATGCTGTTAATCAGAACTAATGTTATGCCATGCAATCAGCTTATCCTTTCCTTTCCCAAATTTAGAATAAACAAAGCTAAGAAAAGTTGGCCAAACAAATCCAAGCTACCAGTAAGCACACACAACATAGGAGTGAAGAATATACAATTCTTTGCTATTTCAATAAGTTTGAATCAACATAAAATTCCCTAATCCCTCACCCAAGGGGTGATTAGTTCATATTTAAAAGAGATGACAGCAACAAAACAGTGAGGAAAGCCATAAACCACATTCTTAAACCTGCTACAGTATAAAATGCTAGAAATAAAGAAATACTACAAAGAAATAGGAGAAAAATGGACAGAAAGGGATGTTGGGCAGCTTCTTTATGGTAGATTCCTCTCCTTTTCAGAAGTAGATCACTTCCCCAGAGTTGATGTTCTTCTCCTTCTCAAAATCCTCTCCCCAAATTGTCTTCTCTCCAAGCACTCCTCTAAAACGGCAAAGCAAAGCCTTTATATCTCTTCCCTCATCAAAATCAAGGCTGAGTGGACATTTGAAGACCAATGGCAGCCTCTCATTGGCTCAGCTCAGCACACCTATCATAAATTGTCCACCTCATTTAATGAAACAGTTCTCACATGCTTCTTGTATAAACTGAGACCAGGCAAGTGCTCTAGCTTAGCTGATGTTTCAGCAGGTGCATAGCAAATGCTCCAGCTAGCCTGACCCTTTAACAACTGCAAAGCTCTAGCATATTAGGTTGGATTTTCAAACTTAGCCATTTTTTTTAACCTTCAGTAATGGTCTACACAAGTCACAAATAGAAACAAATCAGTATAATCATACACTCAGTGACTTAAAGGTGATTTTCACACACTTTAGACATTAAACAACTAAAACACCAATTCAAAGAGGTTTTCACAGTGCAAAAGTGTCTAAATTAGTATTTTCATGCCATAGAAACCTCACTACTACACCCTAAATAGCTCTTATTTTAAGAGCTAACAAGCCCCCAAACATAAATCATTACTCGTCCCTGAGTAATGCTTAATCAGTATAATCCAACATTGAAACAACAACCACCAACTAAACACAAGAAAGAATGGTTATGCACTCAAATGATAAAAATAGTTACTGATATAACAGTCCACTTTTTTTTTTCAAGTTTTTCATCAAATCTCAACTACCACAAAACTCACCACAATCCTTTCCCTCTCAAACCGAAGGTAGCAGCCTTCATTCCTAACAGAACCCCACAGCTCAACTACTACCTAATCCATCTTTGAATTCACTATGCACTCCTTAAACTCATAAAAACGGAAATGAGTTCTACTGTTTTCAGCTTCTTCAATTTTTTTTTAAACCAACTTATTCAAGAGTTACCATTCCTATGAATCTTTCAAGGGGTTGCTTAGCAGAGTGAATGGAATTTTTCAATAAAAACACTCCTAATGTGCAAGTGTACACGGTCTAATGCAGCAAGTGATAAGTATATTTTATATCGTTCTCCTCAGGGATTAGTTAAATGAAATTTACAAAGCTTGGGTTGGGTTTAGTGAGGTGATAGGTAACCAACATAAATTTGTGCAACTAAACTTAAATGACATAAAGCAAACAAAATGCTCAAAAGTATGGTTGAATAGCTAAAAAAAAAAACAGTAGAGGTAGTAACACAAGTTTTAAACCAAAGCAGTAAAAAGGGGTTTGAATTAGGGGTGAAATTATGCTTCATCAAACTTAACTCTGGAGCTCTAAACTTGCTTCAACACCCAAAACAGCTAAACTCACGGAATCTTCCCAGATTTCCTTGCAAATGGATGATTAATTCCCATTAAACACCATAAATCAGCTCCTAGCTGTAAACACTAGGTGAGCGACTATCCCTAATCTTCTCAATCACCTGAGAGCAAGCTCTTAATCAAAACTAGTATTATGCTTTGAAATCGGTTTACTCTTCCCTTTCCCAAGTTGGAATAAACAATGTTAAGATGATGTGGCCAAACAAATCTCAGCTAAACAATAAAACACACAAAGCATAAGAGTGAAGAAATTGCAAGAAATTACTCCTTCATTAAACTTGAATCAACATAACTTCTCTTAATTCTCACCCCAAAGGTGATTAGTTCATACTAAGCATAAAAGAAAGCAATAAAACAGTGATTATAGCTCCCAACATAATTAAAAACCCTAGGTACAATGTAAAACAGTACAATAGAAAAGAAAATGGAGAAATAATAGATAGAGAAAGCTCCAATAGCTATTCCTCTATGGTTCCAGCTCCCTTCCAGAAGAGGAACACCTCCCAATGTGGGTCTTCTTCTCCTTTCTCGAAAATCTCCCCAAAGTTGTCTCTCTTCCTTCCCTAAATGGAAAAGCCAGCTTTTATATTCCTTCCTTATTGAAATAAGGGCTGAATAGACAAAGCAAGGAGATCTGGCAGCTTCTCATTGGTTCTCAACAGCTCACATGGCGAAAAATTGTCTAGCTCAATTAATGAAATATCTCACACGTGCCTAACATGTACTCTGCTATCAGAAAATGCTCCAGCTAGCTTGATCCTTCAACATTTGTATAGCTCCAATACTCCAAAGCTTAGCTTTCCACACTTAGCCATTTTCAACCTACCAAAAGCTCTTGTAAGGTCAAAAACAATATAATTCAGCAAGGAAATGCACTTCAATGGCCTAAAGGTACTTCACAATTACTTTGTGATAATTAATACGTGAAAGCACCAAATCATGGGGTTTCTAAAAGCTAAAATAGTAAAAAATGCATAAGATACCAAGGAATAATCACATTAAAAGCTCAATCATAGCTCTTATTCTAAGAGCTAACACAAAGGTAACCTTGTGCTAAAGTAGGCAAAAATTTATTCCTCTGGGTTTCTCATAGCCACTTAACCTTGTGTAGATTTCTCCTTAGTTCTTAGAATGGTCACATTTGTGATGCAACTCACCTAAGCAACTCACCTAGGCTCTAACTCTCCCCTTTCTTGAGATAAAGACTTATTTCACTATAAAAAATTAGAGAGAACCCTTTTAGTAATCAACACCTTCGATTTAAGCACCAACATTTGTGATGAAGGTTGCCTAACAATGAGTTCGTCTACTAAATTGGGCTGCCAAAGCATATTCACAACCCTTTACTACTGTTCAACTGAAAGATAAACATGTGTATCATTTCCAGCTCTGATAGGCAGCTTGGGCAGAGGAATAACTCTCATACTTCATTGTCTTTTCTTTTTCTTTTTCTTTTTTTTATTTCTTTGACAATTTTTTTACTAGCTAGAATGAGGCATGAGTCCTAAAGAGAAGAGGAATTCTCCTAGTAGTGATAACTCTTAATACTATATATATATATATATATATATATATATATATATCTATATATATATATATATATATACCAAGGATACCTTACCCCCAAACTTGAATTGCTCATTGTCCCCAACGAGTGAAGAAACAAGGTAAGGCGTCCCTCAAACTTATTTTAAAAACAGAAGCTAATGACAGTGAGCATCCAAACTCCTTAATCTAAGTTTAATGGAGCAAATTCTCAAGAATTGACAGCTAGCAAGCTAGGGGCACAAAAATTTGCTACAACCATTGGCTTCGAATTGAAGGATTATGGCAAGAGCTTTAAGCACAGCTGAGCTCATCATAACAATGAATAAAAAAAAATAGAACATACCAAACAGAACTATTGATTGCATCCAACTAAGGTGGCAACAAAAGACATTCAACCTCCTTTTCTTTTTCTCTCTTCAAAATTCACTATTCGAACAACAATAAGAAATGATTCAAATTACAAAAGTAGCCCAACCAAAAACAAAGCAAACTAACCTAACCACTAACTACTTAACTTAAACTAAAACAATTGAAAACAAGCATCAATATGGAAAGTTAACATGCAAGAACAGACATCAACTAGTATTTCACAGCCAACTAAACAAAATAACAAACTTCCCTTACTCTTCAATTTTCAACTCCATGCACATGCTTTTGGTCATCCTCTTCTTCCTCTCCATCTCGTGATGATGAATTCCATGGATTCAACAAATAATCAGGGAAGGCAGGGAAGGCAGCATAGGGCTTGGAAAAGTTGCCTTGCATGGCCTTTTTGATCGAGGTATCCCTACTTTTAGCATAGTTCTAATATGCTCTTTGCTGATTGTTAGAATATTCCCATCTCTTCATCAACTGATCTTGCTACTCCAACATTCTGTTTATTCCCACAGCTAAACCTCATTTTCCTTTGTTTTCACCTCTGCTTAACCTCTCAATTGTACATGTGTCAAACATTGCTTGATCACTCAGCATCTCCTCAGATGATTGGAAAGGAACTCCTGCCTTTAAGCAAAGCATTATGATAGTATTTAGGAAAAACAACTTCCCTGTAGCTTTCTTAGCACTACTTTTAATCTCCCATGCTATAATCCTTCCAACGTCAATACTTAGCACTTTGAGGATAAAAAAAGTGAGAAAAATTCTTTCCCTAGATATAGTAGTGTCATGAGATGTAGGGATTAACTTGTTCTTAACAAAGGACAACCAAACAGTTGCCTCATCATTTAAGTAGGCAGCCTGAAATGACCTTAAACCAATGTGAGACACCATCAATTGTGCACCTTTAACACCTACCACCTTCACAACTGCATTCAAATAAGCTTCAGATGGCTCCACCTCCATTCCATTATAAACTGCATGAGGAATGTCTGGGAGGTTGAACAGATTGTTGATGGCCGTTGGGGACCAATCTACCATTTTTCCTATAAGCTTGACTTGGAAGCGTGATTCTTCATCAATGTTGGAGTAGAACTCCCTCACTAATGGCACAATTGCTGGCTCACGTTGTTGGCAAAATAACTCCAATCCGTGGTTAATCATGTTGGCTTTGATGAATAGAGGTAGTTGATCTAGATGTGTAGCAAAGCATTTCTCGATAAAAATATCTCTTGCTTTCAACTCTTCATACCTCAAACGTGCTTTTACACTGATAAACCATTCCTTTTGAGGATTTTTTTCGACTTTGATATGGTTCTTTTCTTTTTCTCATTGAGATCCGGCTGCTAGGTGATGAGGTAACAAATGGCTCTTGATTTAACTCCTCATTTTCTTCAGCTTGTTCTTCATGTTCTTCAGCTGAATCATCATGTGAATCATCATGTTCTTCAGCTGGTTCTTCCTCAACTTAAATGGGGATCGTCAAGTTAAATAGGGTTTCTATTGATGCCATTAGATTGAGACTTTTTTTCTTTTCATTAGAGGACAAAACAAAAGACTTGCTGGTATCCGTGAAGCTGGGTAGGCATATCTTCATGGGATGAGCTAGCCCAAGCCTTTTTGACTAAGTTCCCCCCCCCCTCCAGCAAAAACTACGAATCTGAGAGTGGAGATCGGTGCATTCTGCTAGCTAGACGATGAGAAATTGTGTGAAAGCTGGGAAAGATACAAGAAAATGTTGAGGAAGTTCCCTAAGCACGATTATCCAGATTGGTTGCAGGTACAATTATTTTACAATGGTTTATTTGCTAGTACTGAGACATCTTGGATACGAGTGCAGGGGGAGCTTCCTAGCCAAGACATTGGATGAGGCACATGCTTTATTGGAGGAAACGGCCGAGACGAGCTATCAATGGCCATCAGATCGTTCATCATCTTCGAGATCCGTTTCGGGCATCTATGAGATAGATGAGGTGAGTGCTTTTAAAGCACAAATGGCATCTTTAACTAATGCTTTGAATAAATTGTTTACTTCAGGAGCCAATCAGTCGATAGTCTCACTTTTAGCGTTAAACTCGAAGAGTGTGGAGAAGCAGTCTATGGAGTAGTGCCAGTACGTGTAGAATCGAGGTTATGGTTATCAAGGCCATCAAAATCAGAATCTTCCAAATTTTTACCATCCAGGTTTGTGTAATCTCAAGAATTTCTCTTATGCTAAATAGAAAAATGTTTTGCAGCCACCTGGGTTTGCAAGAACATCGAGTCAAGAGAAGAAATCAAACCTTGAGGAGATGATGGGAACTTTCATTAAGGAGCATAGAGGAGTGAACCGTCACTTGCAGATGACCATCACGACCCTAGCCACGATGGTGAGTGGCCATGATACTGCGCTGAAGAACATGGTGGTTCAGATTGGGTAGATCGCCAATGCAGCCAATACCCTTCGAAAGGGTAAGTTTCCTAGTGATATTGAGGTGAACCAACAAGAGTAGTGTAAAGCCATAACATTGAGGAGTGAGACCCAGTTATAAGGGGTGTCGACAAAGGGCGTGGATGATGAGGAGATTTAGAGTCCAGGGGCTGTGGCAGAAAAAACCATGCAAAGTAAGCTTTTTGGCCCGTCTTTTCATTTTAATTATGCTAATGGGTGCTGTACTGGTTCAGAGAAAGAAAAGGAAAATGAAGGTGAGGAGAAGGAATCATAGAAGAAAGAGAAGAAGAAAGAAAAGAAGGCGTTCCAAGAGCTATTGAGAAGAGAAGAGTATGAGGTATCAAGGTGTAGACCAGTGGATAAGCGTGCCCACATTAGTCCTCCTAGGAGGCATGGATAGTGCCCGACATTCGACTACAGGGAGTTGCCTTACCTTCATTGATTTAAGGATGTTAAATTAGATGCTCAGCTTGCTGACTTTCTAGATATGTTTTAAAAACTATATATTAACATCCCTCTTGCAAATGTTTTGGAGAAGATGCCTAATTATGGGAGATTTATGAAAGAAATGATGTCAAAGAAGAAGAAGTTCGAGGTGAATGCAATGCTCAGCTTATCTGAAAAGAGCACTTCGATCCTGAAATAGAAGATGCCTCTGAAACAAAAGGATCCAGGGAGTATTACTATTCCCTATGAAATTAGTAGTTTAACTATAGATAGGGCATTATATGATTTAGGAGCCAATATTAACCTCATGCCTTATTCTTTCTTTAGGAAACTTGGACTGTAGGAGGTCCAACCCACTAATACTACCCTCCAGCATGCTAATCAATCAATTGCAAGATCAAAAGGTATGTGGAGGATGTGCTTGTTAGAGTTAACAAGTTCATTTTTCCTCTAGACTTCGTTGTCCAGGACATGGAGGAGGATGATGAGAGTCTGATCATACTTGGGAGGCCATTTTTAGCCACAAGCAAAGCAGAGGTGAGCAGGCATTGAGGTAAGCTAACCTTGCAAGTAGATGACGTGTAACGTCCCCAAAATTTGGCCTATTCTAGGGAAGGCAACTAACTTACAACCAGTATGCCCCAAAAATTTTGGCAGCATAACGGCATAACTACGATAATACCAAAATTTTCCTAGTACCTATTAGTCAACAAAACACACTTCTATATTCAGAATCACCAATCCACGACTTCTAACTCTAGCTCAAGAAGTATTTGAAGAGTCACAAGTGAACCAATCTACCAAATGTGAAAAGTTCTAGACCAGTTCCTTAATTTCAAGCAAACACAATCCACAAAAGTAAAATAACCTAAATGTCTATTAAACCTTCAACATAAGTAATAGACCTAAGATAACCAGACTCAAACTTAAACTTTTTAAGAAAGAAACGACATTTCAATAGCCAACTTTCAATTTAACATAACCAACTACAAAAGTCATTTAACTAGACAAAGCCAACAAAGACAACTACTGGATATAAGCAACTAGCTATGGTCTTTTCCCTCTCATGCCTCCTCTTCAGCATCACCAGGGTCATAGTATTCGTTGTCACCTGCAAAACCTGGTGATGAGTCAGCACATAACACGTACTGGTAAGTAGCTCACACCTGAAGAGCCACCAAGTATCATATAAGGCAAAACAACATACTTACAATTATCATGCTTCCCATAACGAGCTAGACATACATCACATACAAACATCACATACATCATGCTTAATTTAAGAATCGTATCCACACATGTACCATGCTCAACTCATGCATATGAAACTACTGCCCAAGCTCAACAAGCTCACTCAAAATGCAACTGAGTCACTCAATCCACTCGTGGTTAGCCCTCACAAGCTACCTGAGGCTAATTCCTTCGAGACACGCCGATCCCTGACCATTTTTACCCAGGGCCTCAACAATTCTCTACGGTGCTCAGCGTTCGACCCTTGACCATTTTTACCCAAGGCCTCGAACTGTGCATCGCTCCCTTGACCATTTTTACCCAAGGCAAACGATGACTTAACTACATCAACCCTTGACCATTTTTACCCAAGGCCTCGATGTCCAACAACGTATTGACCCTTGACCATTTTTACCCAGGGCCTCAATACTTGCCTCAAGACTCATCACACAGACCCTTGACCATTTACATCCGAGACCCTGATGTCCATCTCATATCCTTTCAGCACAATACTAGTCCTTGACCATTTATACTCGAGACCCTAGCATCCTCTTTTATCATAAACTCAAGGTTCGCTGACCTCACTAAACAAGTTCACAACAATCCAGAATGCAATCCTAAACATGCTTTCTAGACCATGCTTACAACCCACTATCATCAAGATCATGTTTTCAACATAAACATCATAGATAATATCACACAATCTCAAATAGTCTCAACATTCAGCATGCTCCAACCCACAAGGGTACATATCTAAACATCACAACAACTTACACATATCAAGACATATAAGTCATGACAGTTCATGGAGAGATACATAAATCGCATAATAACATCACAAGAAAACATACAACATGCTTCACACATTCAAACAGACTCATCAGGTAGAATTCTACTTACTAAATGTATTAGAGCGCCCTTAAGGCAAGTCGATAAGGTTCCCCAAACGACTTTAAACCAAGTTCGATCAATTCGGAATTAAATTGAATCCTAAAACAAAATGCATTCAAGGTTAGAAACCTACCTAAAGTATCTTAATGGAGTTTGAAAGGGTCTAGAACACACTTTTACCTATTGAACGCCGCCAAAGGGCCTTGACACCTTGCTGGTCGGTGTTTGAATCAACTCCTTTTTGCTAAACCAACTCCAATGACTTATGGGTAAAACAGAATGAAGCTATTTGGATTATGGGTCACGGTTGAAAGTATTCAAAACTTGCAATTAAAAAATATTCCAAGCATTAAAACTAATCAGAGATACTATAATTCAGTTTGTATGAGTTTAAGGGATGCTAACCTTGCAAAAACAGTCCCAACGCCTTGCTAAATTGTGTTCGAGAGTATTCGAATCAACCTAAAATTGCAACGCAAGGTTCCTACACGTTAGGACTTGAGCCATAACACTTAAAGTAATTTACGAAAAGTCCAAAACATGTTAAAACTTACCAACAGTGCCGAACCGACTAAAACTCTGCTGTAAATCCCGTTTTTTGACAGTGAATGGCTTCGAATGTGGACTATTCGGAGTTCAAACAAGCTAAAATCGCATATAAGAGATGTTTAAGGCATGGGTAATCCAAAACTAAAGTCGATTAGGCATGGGTAAGTGACAAACCTTGTCAAACAAGAAGGAACTCACGTTGGTCTGCTGTAAATGTTTGCAGAAAACTGCTTCAAAAGTGGGTTGTTTTGAGTCCAATCCAGATAAAATTACAAATCAAAGGTACTTAGGGTATGGGTAATCCAAAAATAACGTCTATTGGACATAGATATGCGACAAACCTTGTCAAATTGGAGAAAAAATGCGCGGAACAACTCGAATTTTCCAGAAAACACTCCAAACTGCAGTAAATCCGCGAACAGTCAGCCACGATGCCCGGATCTGCAAGTTGCACCCCCATTTGCCACTGCTCGTGGCTGTTGAAGGTTGGGTTCGAGGCGTGGGAGAGGAAAAATGGGTGCTTCGCAGGAGACGGGTGTTGCCGACATTGAAGAAGTCGAAGAAGAAGGATGGTGGCTAGTGTCTCACGAAAAGGGAGATGGGGGAGAGAGAAGAAGAAGATAATTTTGGGCTAGGGTTTACTTTACCCTTTTTTTTGTCTAGTTTCTCTAATTCTCTAAATAAATAAAATCCCTAAACAAAAAGAGGAGAGGAAAATTTTATAATCTCCTAATTTCCAAAATTCTACTATTTACCAGAAATAAAACTCCAAAGAAAGAACCTAAAATATTTGGGTTGAAATCTACTCAATAGAGGATTTGGGTTCCTTTTGAACTTGAAAATAAGATCTAAAATTAAATTCTCAAACCTTGGAATTAAAGATTTAATTAAAAAATCTCTTTCTCCAAAATTATGGAAACTTAATTTATCGAACATAGAGATTAACTTCAAATTCTAATTTTTTTCAAATTAGAATTGTAACTAACGACTAAGCCTAATCACTTCTAAAATAGGCTAATTTATAACGCGGGGCATTACATGACGAGAAGTTATTTTTTCTCATTTTTGACCCTATTAATGCTTTTGGTGTTGATGATAAGAGGTTTAGGGTTGATTTAGTGGAAATTAGATCTTCAGAGTACAATAATAGGAATAGGCCTAGGGATTGTGTAATACTGGATGCTCCTGGTTATTCTTCTAATGGATCTCCTGTTGTTTCTTTTTCCGTCGCTGAAAATTTGATGAATGTTGGTTCTGATGCTGTTGAGGATGCCTCTATGTCTGTTGGAAAAAATAATTTGTTTGATGATAGTTTTTTGTTTTTAAGAAAAAATAATTAGGATGTTGCTGTTTTTGATCACCTTGATTCCATGTTGACTGAATGTGCTGCTAGCGAATCTATTTTTTATGTTAATCGTTTGAGTGAGGGTGTTCAAAGAGTCTTTAATATCGAGCATGTGTTGGATGATTTCCTTGAGAATAGTGATTTCTTTAATTTCCATAATACTATGCTTAATAAGACTTTGAACTTTAAGACGAATGAATTTGAAAATTTGTTTATTAACGATTTGTTTGTGGAGAGTAATGAGCATGATTTTGTTATGCCTCCTTGTTTAAGTTCTGTCATGGATGGAAATCACGAGGAGATGTCTGCTTTAGGTGCTCAAGATTTTTTTGTTCCCTTTCCTATTAATCATAGTCCTTTCTCCCTGTGTTTGAGTAATTCTTCAAGTAAAAATTCTATGGGAAAATGTGTATCTAACCTTTAGAATGCAGGAAGGAAGGAGGACGTCAACTTCTTTATATTTGAGCTACCTTGAGAACTGTTTAGGAAACGTCGAGCTAATGACGCTAAACAAGCGCTACTTGGGAGGCAACCCAAAGGTTCTTTACGTGTTATTCATTTAGTTCGCTTTTGTTTTCGTTGTTAGTTGAATAAATCGCCCTTGTCTATTTTGCAGTTCCCTAAAGTTGTGGAAATCAATTGTGTTCATCATTGGAGGTCTCTTGCTTTTTCAAGGAAGTACCGTTACCCTTCATTTTCCATTTGTCGTTTTTGCATGCTAATTGCTTTAGGGTAAACATTGAGGACATTGTTTGGTTTAAGTGTGGGGGGAATGGTGCTACGCTTGGATGAGGGAGAAAGTTGATTTGAATTTTTGATTGTTGAGCTTTTGCTGAGCTTAATTTGATAATTTTGATGATTGTCGAGATAGTGTGTTGTAGTGTTGTTTTAGGATTTTGTATGCTGAAGTGATTATGAAATTCAGTGATTTGTGCTTTTTAGTGGATTGTTTTTGTATATTATGGTAGAATTTGAAACATGCTGAATTCTTAGTAAATTTAAAATCTTTGCTTTGAATTCTTTGCCTATGTTGAGCACTTAGCCTAGTTTTGGTAAGTTGAACATTTAGAGGAATTTTATGTTTTATAGAACTTTGTTGTCACTCTGATAAGCTTAAGGCTTGGTTTGTAAGTGAACTTGCAAGATAGTTTGTAAGATTAAGCTTAGGAGTAAGAAAAAAAATGGTAAATTGCCTGCAAAAAGAAGAAAAATTGAGCTCAGAAAAAAGTGTTAGTTAAAAAAGAAAAAGAAAAGTGTCTTGCATGTACTTTAAGTGTTCGAGAGTAAAAAGATCTACCTCTATCGTGATAAGTTAGGTCATCTATAGAGCGAGTGCTCTGGATAAGGGTCCCTACAATAGTTGTGTGAAAGCTAGTGTCCTTGATTATGGTAAAAAGCAAGTGTGGGGGAGTGCTGCCCTGTAGTGAGTTCAGACACCTAGCTTTTTATTACTTTCTTGACTCTGAGGGAGTTGAATTGAGTCTTTCGAGCCAGTGTAGGGGAAAGATGAATGGAGGAATGCATAAAGTTACTCTGAATTAGTAAACGAGTCATTATTAGGCTATGCACACACACACGCAAAAAGTTCAGGGTATTTTTTTTTTTAATTGCTTGTGATTTAGGCATGTTCTGCTTCCATTGTTCTTGTTCTCTAAATCCACTTTTGAGTACATTGAGAATGGAGTCATTGTTGCATACAATTTTCTGAAGCATCTATCATTTAGTGGGTGTTTGATGTTGTTTTGCTCGGGATTAGCAAAAGGTTAAGTGTGGGGGTATTTGATAGCACTATAGTGCTATATTTTTGCCTATTTAATTGCTAGTTTTGCATATAATTGTGAGCCTTTATGTCGATATTTTACATATTTTAGGAAACCGAGCATTTAGACTCAAGCTGATGATTTTGATACTTCGGGTCATTTGTGGAGCTTAAAAGGACTCAAAATGGAGTTAAGTATGGAGAAGAGGAGCTTCACAAGCTTATTTGGCCGAGGGGACGACGTCTTGACACTCAAAACAACATTAAGACACTGTCCAAAATGTTGAAAACCCGAGAGCTAACGTTGAGACGCTATCCTGTGGCTTCACAACGCTAGAAGAAAGCGCGTGCAAAGATTTGAATTCGAAGCATCTCAATGCTGCCTTCAGCATCTCGATGCTGAAGGACACACAAGTTAGTTAAATGGTGGGTTCAGCACAGCGTCGAGACGCTGTGTGGAAGACTGCTATAAATTCATCATTCCGAGACTGATTTAGGAGAGACCGCTTTAGGATTTTTAGCCCTTTTTACGATTTCTCACCTCTTTGGGACCTGTGGAGCACGAGACGGAGTGTTTGGGAGTGGTGTTCGAGGTTCGGGATTGTGAAATTCTAGGCGGGAGTCAAGAATTCGGCAACAACAGTCTTCTTTATTGGATTCCTCCTCTATTTTATGTATCTTAGGGTCGTAGATATGAGTTTACTGTGTTGTACATTGAACTTTATGGGTTAAATTTAGTTGTTTAGGGGTCAAGGCACAATTATGATGGTAATTATGGTTAAATTGTGACTATTGACGTTTAATTACTTGTTGAATTTCATTTAATTGAGTTGTTCTTAATGCTTCTTATTAATTGGTCGTTAATAACTCGATCACATTCCTAAATTGAGCTTGACGGAGAGAATTTAGGATAGACTTAACTCAATTAACACCCTAAAATAGCATAAGTGACATGGGATTAACAATTAACGAGTGAGACTTATTATGAGAGGGCTTAATCCTAATTAATTAATCAATTAGCGCTAAGGACACTTAGGCAAGCAATTAATTAAGAGTGTTAGAATGAGACCGACAAGAGATTTCGATCAGTTTAGCTCTAGGTTTATGAAATTAGCAAGATTAATTAAATGTCACGTCCAATTCTCATAATTAAATGTTTAGATGCATGAGTAGTTTTGAGAGCCTAGAACCCTAATTTCGATAAGGAGCACTATTTTGGGACCTAGAGAGCACTTTGGAGAGCTAAGGACGAGACTCAAGGCTCGGGATCGTAGGACATCACGTCGGGAATGAGTGTTGGCACGCGTCGTCCAGTTTTTCTCTTTTCCTTTTCCTTTGTTTCCTTCAATTTTATGATTCTTGAGCTGTATTAATTTGAATATCTAAGACTCTTGGATGGTTGTGATTGTAGAACTTACATTTGAGTTTGAGTTGTTATATATCGTAACGCTATTTATGCATCCTTGTGTTTATGTTCATAACTTTTGGCCAAAGTCAATTCTTTGAATTTGAGTTTTAGCTTGAAAGAGTAGAACTTGAATTGAGATGTGGTTGCATAACTAATAACAGAGTATTGCATGAGAGTGAATATTTTGTTTTAAGAGTATTGCATGAGAGTGAATATTTTGTTTTTGATTTATTACTTATGGATGAGTTCAATTGAGCTTGAGAAAGTCAATTAGATAAATTAGAAATTCTTGGCTTATAGTGTTGCATGATGTAACTTCTCTTAGTCAAATTAAGTTTGTTCTTCATGTTAATTCAATCTCCAATGTCTCTCTAAATGGATTCCAACCTTGTAAATATTTAGCTTAGTTTTATATTCTTGTTTCAATCCAAGTTTAGGTTCTCTAAATAAAATTAGGCGTGAGTAACTATGGTACTTAATTAAATCTAAGAACTCCAATCCCTGTGGATGACCCTGGGCACTATTACTGCAAATATTTAGAGGTCCAGTTTATAAATTAATCTGATAAGAGCCTTCAACAAGCTCTCTTTATCAAATTCGCGTCGTTGTCGGGGATTGGCCTATTTTAGTTTAATTAATATCGTAGTGAAAGTGCTTGATTTTAATTTGGAGTGTAAATAGTGTATATTTTTAGTTTCCTTCTTTTTGCTTTAATTTAGAGGTTTATCTTTATTTTGTTCTTTTTTATCTTGCTTGTTTTTGTTTTCTTTTGAGTTTTGGTCCATTGTTTCTGGTTCTGTGATTATTTGGTGTTGCGTATGAGCTTGTGATTATTTGTTGTTTTGTTTACTGTCTTCTAGTAGATTTGGGTGGCCCTTTAGGGAATTTAAGCCCGAAGAACCAACACAACCTTCTAGTTTTTTTTCCATTAGTTATCCCTCTTTTGATCATGAGCCTGTTAGTGAAGATATGTGTTTCATGGTTATCAATGCCTAGTTATTATCATACTGAATCTATGAGTTATGAAAATCTCATGTATGGTAATGATGAATGTATTTGGACCCATGAACCATATCCTAATTTCTTTCAAGAAGCCCAATTAGAGGAAGAATCCTCATTGGAGAGAATGTTGAGAGAATTTATAGAGGATACTAGACTTAGGAGGTTACAATTTGATGAAAAGTTTAAGAGTCTCTAGACCCCTAGGGAGGTTAATAAAGTGCAACCCACTTCCATGAGATGTCCAGTGAGTCAATTGATCACTGATTCACTAATAGCCTATCATGAGCATGATTCTTTCGATTCTACTGAGTTTGGGAAATTCAGGAAAAGTTGTGTTGAGATTAGGAAGGAATTAGAAAGTTTAGATACACACCAGGATCAAGTCAGTGAGGATGAGAGAGAGGATGAGCCTATCTTAGCTGAGGAGGTTCAGGAGGAAAAGTTTGAGGCTATAAGGCCTTTGTCTGTTTTATCTTCTGATTCAACTCTTATCCTTGAATGTTCTTCTTATTCTCACAAGTCTGTGTCAGAGTCTGTTTATTTTGATCTTTCTCCTTTTATGCTTTTCTTATTCAAAAATACAAAAAAAATATTTATGCTTCAGGGTCTCACCAGAAGCTTGTGCTTCTACTAGCTTTGGTCTATCTTGTAGATTCCAGGAAGAGGGACTCGAAGAAATGGGAGAATTTCTATGTACCTTGAGAGACCACATGAGTCCAGTCTAGCAAAAGACATTAAAAAAAGCGCTTCTTGGGAGGCAACCCAAGTTTTCTTTCCATCATTTACTTTTCTTGTTTGTTGTTTTTTCTATTATAGTGTAGGTTGTTTTTGAAAAAGAATGCTGATAGCATGCATGATTGTGCTATTTTTAAGCTTAGTTTTTGGCTAGTTTTGCTATCATTTTGTATGCTTTCACGTATTTCTATGTTTATTTCTCAAAAACCGAGCAATTTGGGCAAAACTGGAGAATCATGAGATAATTGGACAAATTTGGGCAATTTAAAGCCATAATTGAAGATTCAAGCATGGAGGAAGAGGAACAAGGCTATTGGACCCGAGAGCATAGCGTTGCAATGCTCATTATAGTGTTGCAACGCCAAAGAAGAAGCCTTTTTACCTTGAAGACCTAAGGGCACAACGTTGCAACGCTGGTTATAGCGTCGTAATGCTGGCCGAAGAAGATTTTTCCCTTTTTTAAAAAAAATGCTATGGACAGTGTTGCAATGTTGCCCCTAGGATACAACGCTGTCCCGATTCTATAAAAGGGAAAGTTGTGTTTCGAGAAAAGAGAGCCGTTTTGGAGAGACCTAAACCCTAATTTCGATAGAGGCAGTGTTTGAGAGGTTTAGAGAGCACATTGGAGAGCTAAGGAGAAGACTCAAGGCTCGGGATCGCGGGACATCACGTCGGGAACGAGTGTTGGCAATCGTCGTCCAATTTTTCTCTTTCTTTTCCCTTTCTCTCGCTTTCTCAATTTTAGGATTTAGCTACTGAATTTGCATGTAATTGAATACTATTTAGACTTTCTTGTTAATTGTAAGGATTTACGAACTATGTTTGCTTGTTGAATGTAATTGCGACGTTTTTTATTCATCCTACTTTAGTATTCTTAGCTTTTGGCCAAAGCTTTGTCTGTTAGGTTAGATTTAGCTTGAGAAAGTAAATCTAATCAAGAACTTGGATGCATGACTAGGTTTAATCTATTGCATGAGAATGAGTAGGTTAAAACTAGAAGTCCATAAAATAATTTCTAAATGTCGTGCTTAGTTGTAGAAATAGACCGATAGGTTGATTTACATTTTGCATGAGTTCAATTGAGCTCGAGAGAGTCAATTGAATACCTTAGTAATTCTTGACTTAGAATGGTTGCATGATTTACAATTCAATGGTCAATTTCATAATCGGGCTTCATGAATAGCAATTAACGAATGTCTCTCTAAAATTGGACTCAAACTTTGTAAATAATAGAATAGATTTTAATATTTTTAAACCAAACTCAAATTAGTTTTGCTTAAATAAAATTTGGCATAATTAACCATGGTACTTAATTAAATCTAAAGAACTCCGATCCCTGTGGATAACCCCGACCACTATTATTGCAAAATATTTAGCTGTCTGGTTTTATAAATTTAATCTTGATATGACCTTCAACAAGTCGGACAACTATCAAAATTTGGCGCCGTTGCCGGGGATTGGCATATTTTTAGTTTAATTAATATCATGGTGAAAGTGCTAGATTTTAATTTAGAGTGTAAAATAGTGTACAAGTGTTTAATTATTTTTTTTTCTTTCTTTTGTTTGTCCTTGTATAATTGTGTAATTGTTGAGTTTTCTTTAGTTTTTATTCTTTTTGTTAATCTTGTATAAGTTGTGCATTAATATATTTAGTTGGTTCTGTTGTATGCTTATGTATATTTTTTGTGTTGTATTCTTTGTATTTTTTTTTTTGTAGTCTATGTATTTTAGTGTAAAGTATGTGTATTTTATTTTTTTTGTTGTTGTATTTTAATAGCTTAGTTTTTCTTATTATTTCTTTTTGTCTTTAGTTTTTGTCCTTAATTTGCTTTCTACTTTTGTTCGGGGTTATTCTTAATCGTTTGACTAATGCATTTTCTGAGATTTTATTGAATAAGGACCCGTTGGAGTGAGTGCTTAAAGAGGATTGTGTCGTGGGCTCGAGCATAAATTAATCTATCACAAGAGTCTAATCTAGCTAAAGACGTTAAAGAAAGCGCTTATTGGGAGGCAACCCAAGCATTTTTTACTTCCCTTATTTACTTTTTTGTTTGTTTTTCTTTTCTAGTGTAGGTTGTTTTTGAAAAAAAGAGTACCAAGTAAATCTCGTTCCCATTTTGCAGGACCTCGACCACATTGAGAAACCTCCTAGTCAATTAAAAAAATTCTCGTGGAACAGTCTCTCATTTTATCAGGCCAGTATCATTCACTCATGTTATCTTTGTCCTTATTTACTTTATTAAGGGCATTACATTGAGGGCAATGTAAGTTTTAAGTTTGGGGGTGGGTAATAATGTGCAGTCTTGATAATTATGAGCAAATTCTGAGTAAAAATTTTTCGATCTTAAGCATGCTTTACTGATTTATGATGCATGATGACTGATTAGGATAGCCTAGGAAGTAATCTAAGTGATTTTTTTTTTGCAATAGAATGATCTCTGAAGCATGTTCTGAATTAAATTATTTAAATTTATCAGTAATTTCCTTGCAACACATGTGCACATAACTGACTCTCTATTAAGTTCGAACATTAGGATGCTTTTGTCGAGTCTAGAAGTTGTTGTTACCCCGATAGGCTTAAGAACTAATTGATAGTCAACTTACATGAAAGTTAGTAATTGAAACTTGTTCTAATAAAGAAACTTGTATCTTTATTGATTTTTTAGCATGTCAAAAGAAGTTGAAAACATGTTTTATCAATAATTGGGTGCTTAATGTGTGGGGATCAAAAGAGCTACCTCCATTGTGATCGGTTAGACCATCCATTGAGCGAATGCTCTGGATAAGGGTCCCTACAGTGGATGTGTGAAAGCTAGGATCTCTATGAGAAGGAAAAAGATAAGTTTGGGACTTAGTAACGCTTGTAAAATGAGACAGAAAATGAATGCTTAAGTAGATTACTCTTTGTAATGTAAGAAAGCTTGAAAATTGGAACTTAGGGCCAGTGTAGGGGGAAAACGAAGGAAAACCTTGGTAAAAGTGTCTTAAGGTAGTAGAAACTAATAGGAAGGAAGTTACACACACACGCGTGCAAGGAATGAGATAGATAGAATTTAAATTTCTTAGTGAAGAGCATGTTGAGACTTTATTCTGTTGTTTTATATCAATTAGATCACCGAGGCTTGAGTCACGAATAGTGTGTTAGAGATCTTATAAAACTGTTATTTTGGTTTTGTTTTGCTCGAGGACTAGCAAAAATCTAAGTTTGGGGGTATTTGATAGCATGCATGATTGTGCTATTTTTAAGCTTAGTTTTTGGCTAGTTTTGCTATGATTTTGTATGCTTTCATGTATTTCTATGTTTACTTCTCTAAAACCGAGCAATTTGGGCAAAACCCGAGAATCATGAGATAATTGGACAAATTTGGACAATTTAAAGCCATAATTAAAGATTCAAGCATGGAAGAAGAGGAACAAGGTTATTCGACCCGAGAGCATAGCGTTGCAACGCTCATTATAGCGTTGCAATGCCAAAGAAGAAGCCTTTTTACCTTGAAGACCCGAGGGCACAGTGTTGCAACGCTGGTTATAGCGCACAACGTTGGCCGAAGAAGATTTTTCCCTTTTTTAAAAAATACTATGGACAGCGTTGCAACACTGCCCCTAGTGTTGCAACGCTGTCCGGATTCTATAAAAGAGAAAGTTGTGTTTCGAGAAAAGATAGTCGTTTTGGAGAGACCTAAACCCTAATTTCGATAGAGGCAGTGTTTGAGAGGTTTAGAGAGCACATTGGAGAGCTAAGGAGGAGACTCAAGGCTCGAGATGGCGGGACATCACGTCGGGAACAGTGTTGGCACGCGTCGTCCAGTTTTTCTCTTTTCCCTTTCTCTCACTTTCTCAATTTTAGGATTTAGCTACTGAATTTGCATGTAATTGAATACTTTTTAGACTTTCTTGTTAATTTTAAGGATTTACGAACTATGTTTGCTTGTTGAATGTAATTGTGACGTTTTTTATGCATCTTGCTTTAGTATTCTTATCTTTTGGCCAAAGCTTTGTATGTTAGGTTAGATTTAGCTTGAGAAAGTAAATTTAATCAAGAACATGAATGCATGACTAGGTTTAATCTATTGCATGAGAATGAGTAGGTTAAAACTAGAAGTCCATAAAAGAATTTCTTAATGCCGTGCTTAGTTGTAGAAATAGACCGATAGGTTGATTTACACTTTGCATGAGTTCAATTGAGCTCGAGAGAGTCAATTGAATACCTTAGAATTTTTTGACTTAGAATGGTTGCATGATTTACAATTCAATGGTCGATTTAATAGTTGGGCTTCATGAATAGCAATTAACGAATGTCTCTCTAAAATTGGACTCCAACTTTGTAAATAATAGGATAGATTTTAATATTTTCAAACCAAACTCAAATTAGTTTTGGTCTAAATAAAATTGGGCATAATTAACCGTGGTACTTAATTGTGGATGACCCCGGCCACTATTATTGCAAAATATTTAGTTGTCTGATTTTACAAATTTAATCTTGATATGATATTCGACAAGTCAGACCACTATCAAGTGCCAAGTAAACCTGGTTCCCATTTTGCAGGACCTCAATAGTATTGAGTAACCTCCTAGCCAATTCAAGGAATTCTCATGGAACAGTCTCTCATCTTATCAAGCCAGTATTATTCACTCATTCTATCTTTGTCCTTATTTATTTCATTGATTATGTTACATTGAGGGCAATGTAAACTTTAAGTTTGAGGGTGGGTAGTACTTTGCAGTCTTGATAATTCTGAGCAAATTATGAGCAATTGTTTTTCGATCTTAAGCATGTTCAATGATTTATAATGCATGATGGTTGATTAGGATAGCCTAGGAAGTAATCTAAGTGACTTTTGCAATAGAATGACTTCTGAAGCATGTCCTGAATTGAGTATATCTTAATTTTATCTTTGATTTCCTTGCAAAACAATGAGCACATAATTGACTTTTTATTATGTTCGAATACCAGGATGCTTTTGTTGAGTCTAGAGGTTGTTGTCACCCCAATAGGCTTAAGAACTAATCGATAGTTGACTTGTAGGAAAGTTAGCAATTGAAATTTGTTGAAATAAAAAAATCTTTTATCTTTATTGATTTTTTAGCATGTTTGAACAAAATTAAAGCATGTTCCATCAATAATTGTTTTCTTAATGTGTGGGGATCAAAAGAGCTACCTCCATTGTGATTAGTTAGTCCATCCATTGAGCGCGTGCTTTGGATAAGGGTTCCTACAGTGGAAGTGTGAAAGCTAGGGTCTGTGTAAGAAGGAAAAAGATAAGTTTGGGGGTTTGTAACCCTTGTGAAAAGAAAGAAAATGAGTGCTTAAGTAGGTTGCTCTCTGTAGTGTGAGAAAGCTTGAAATTGGAACTTAAGGCCAGTGTAGGGAGAAAACGAAGGAAAGTCTTGGTAAAAGTGTCTTAAGCGAGTTGAAAATTATAAAAAGGAAGTTAAACACGCACAAACGCAAGGAATGAGATAGATATAATTTAAATTGCTTAAGGAAGGATATGTTAAGACTTTGTTCTGTTGTTTTATGTCAACTAGATCACCGAGGCTTGAGTCGTGATTCTTGTATTAAAATCTTGTAAAATTGTTTTTTTGGTTTTGTTTTGCTCGAGGACTAGCAAAATTCTAAGTTTGGGGGTATTTGATAGCATGGACAAGTGTGCTATTTCTAGTCTTATTTTTATGCTAGTTTTGCTATGATTGTGTGTTTTTTCATGTATTTTTATATTTCTTTCTCAAAAACCAAGCATTTGGAGCGAAACTGGAGAATTGTGAGATAATTGGACAAATTTGAGCAACTTAAGGCTATATTTGAGGATTCAAGTGTTGAAGAAGAAGAACAATGCATATGGATCCGAAATCACAGCGTTGCAACGCCATTTGAGAAGCTTTTCAACCTTGAAAAAACTGCAGGCATAGCGTTGCAACGCTATAACGCTAATCAAATTGATATTTTCCTTTCTTATTTTATTCGAAGGGACAGCGTTGCAACGCTGCCCCTAGCGTTGCAACACTGTCTTGACTCTATTTAAGGAACTTTTTCATTCGAGCAAACGGAGCCGTTACGATATAAATGGATTAATGTATCTCTAAATGGATTCTAACTTTGTAAATATTTAGCTTATGTTTATATTCTTGTTTCAATTCTTGTTAGTCAAGGTCTTAGATAGAATGCATAAATAGCGTTACGATATATAACAACTCAAAATCAAATGTAAGTTCTATAATCACAACCATCCAAGAGTCTTAGATATTCAAATTAATACAGCTCAAGAATCCTAAACTTGAAGGAAACAAAGGAAAAGGAAAAGAAAAAAACTGGACGACATGTGCCAACACTCGTTTCCGACGTGATGTCCGCTCGATCTCGAGCCTTGAGTCTCCTCTTTATCTCTCCAAAGTGCTCTCTAGGTCCCAAAACAGTGCTCGATCCCCTAAACTACCCCTTAATTTGGTATCTCCAACCCTTTTTATTTGGTTTCTAGTTTAGAATTTCAATTCAAGCATCTTTTACCTTAGCGTTAGCCTTAAATAATTCCAATTATGAGTACTCTTAGTAATTAATTAACTAAAGAAAATGCTTCCATTTTCGCTTCCTCGTAGGATACGATACTGGGAACTCTAGTGTCATTTTATTATTACTTCGATCACGTGAGCTTACTTCGATCAAGGTCATAGATAGAATCTTGGAAAACTAGGTGAGTCATCGTGTGGAGGAAATGTGAAGATGAAAAAAAAAAAGAGAAAAAAAAGGAAAATGCATGCTTTCACTTTTCTTATGAAGGCTTTTATTTTTCTCACTTGGGATAAAAGAAAATCTTTAAGTCTCAACCATTTTATCACTTTCTTTGAAAATAATTTTCCTAGGCTTCCTTGTTGAGCCAAACTTCTAGTTAGGACAACTTTATTTTGACCTCCACATTTCTCATATGCTAAGCATTACACCGCCATACCTCTTGATAAATGTTTTAATCATCACACTGGGGTAAACACCTGGTCGGTGTACAAGCAGGCGCACGCGATCAAAGTAATAATAAAACGGTATGTGAGTACCGAGTATCGTATCCACTAGGATTGGTTTTGAATTCAATTAATTACCGTGAATACTCTTACTTTACTTTATTTAGAGAATAAAATGCAAGAGCAGATAGGGAAAATAAATTCTAAACCTAGAAAGCAATTAAATGGTAGACACAAGTCGATAGGTAATTCTATGGGTGTTGATTGCATTCTTGGACCTTAATTTACTTAATTAGGCTAGCAATTAAGCAAACCTAAGTGTTCGATTCATAAGTCTAGAAGCCTAAAATTATGGAATTTCCTGTCGGTCTCCTCCAAACCTCGGGTGTAATTAATTAAATCTCGTGTCCGTCTCATTAATTAATCCTCACCCGGCATTAACGAACCTTCATTTTAAACCTCAATTAATTTATGTTATTCCTATGTCACTTAAGCGGAATTTAATTGTCATGCATTGTTTTTCTAAGTTTAATCTACTCTGTCGAGCTCAATTAAACTAAAGATCATTTAACCCTTATTCCTTGCTTTGTTAAAGGCATTAAGAACCCAATGCATAAATGAACAAAAACAATTAATCAAACAACAATTACTACTTAAATAAGCAAATTAAGTGCAATGGTCCAAAAACTACAACAACCTATAGAATTTAGGAATTTAACTATACATGTTCATCAAATATAGATCAAACATCCCTAACTACAACCTACTGAAATAGCTATAAATGAAAGGAAGAGGGAAAGAAAGTGCAAACGAAGGACGGTCCCGCGTTCCCGAGGTGATCAATCATGAACCCGAGCTCCAATGGCTTCAATTGCGCTCCAAAACGCTCACAAATCCTCCCCAAAACTCTCAAGAACATCTTTGAATCGAGATTAGGGCTTTCCCTATCGAAATGGCCTCTTTTTGGACGAAGATGAAGCGATGAATATATACTGTCTATCGAAACAGCATTGCAACACTAGGGACAGCGTTGCAACATTGTCCAAAACACTGTCGTTTTGATGCTGCGCGCAGGGGTAGCGTTGCAATGCTACGGACGGAACTTCAATTCTCAGCGCGTTTCTAGCGTTGCAACGCCACAGGGCAGCTTTGCAACGCTAGCTCTCGAGTTTGCACCATATAATTGGGCGTTGCAACGCCATTTCAAGCATTTCAATGTCGTTCTCTCGGCCCTAATTGCTAGTGCATCATCTCTTCTCTTCTTGGCTCTTCAAAATGGCCCAAAATAACTTCATAATGTCCAAAATACCCTCAAACACTCCGAATTTTCTTGTTAAGCTCGGTTTCTTCAATTTATTCAAAAATAGGCATCAAAGCACACAAAATCATAACAAAACTAGCTAAAATAAAAGGAAATAAGATAGCATAATTACATGCTATCAACACCCCTTTTGGAGTGAGAGTCTAAAATTACTCACTATAAAACCTTAAGCCTAGCCTGCCACATGTAATAATTTCGTGGTAAAACTACCTTGAATTGTTGATCCACCATAAGACCATTTGCCAAGCTCACAATATACATTTTTATGGTGTATCCCAATGTTTGTCTACCTACCAAGCCTTTTGTTAAACCTAATACACTTAACAATGTGGTGAACATCCCAAAATTACCCACCAAATTTTACCAAGAGAACTTCGAAGGTGTTGAAATAGTGTTGGACTCTTATGATTATACTGCTTCATAATTAAGACTTGTAAGTTTCTCAAATATTCCTATTTTCGACTTCTTTTGATCTAAACTTGTGCATCAACTTCTATCCCTTGAATAGAAAGTGACTCCAAGACTAAAGATAATAGTTTTGAGAACTGAGGAGTTAGTAACATGAGAAATAGTCTCAAAGTCTCAATTTCTTTCAATAAGTTTTGCTTGGGGGACAACATTATCACAATACCAGGGAGCATTGTCGAAAATAGGACATGAAGTGACTCTGGAGTTGCAAAGGATGACCTACATGATCAATCTTCTATATGTGATTGTACCATATCTTGCTAAATCATAGAAAAAATATGCTTGGCAAAAAAATAAAAAAAATCATGAAAATAAAAAAAAGGAAAATAAATAAATAAATGTCTAAGGCCATGATCGCAAGATTGGAGCAATCAATATTGATCCTACATGATCAATCTTCTATATGTGATTGTACCATATCTTGCTAAATCATAGAAAAAATATGCTTGGCAAAAAAATAAAAAAAATCATGAAAATAAAAAAAAGGAAAATAAATAAATAAATGTCTAAGGCCATGATCGCAAGATTGGAGCAATCAATATTGATCAAGAAACTACAACTCCAAATGCTTTAAAGGGTCTTCTGTGAAAATCATCACTACATTGGGGCAAAACCATCATTTTCAAATTGGGGCAAAGCCTTCATCTTTGCTACAATGAGGCAAAACAATCATCACTACATTGAGGCAAAGCCATCATCGTCAAATTGGGGCAAAGCCTTCATCTTTGTTACACCAAGGCAAAGCCTTCATCACCACACTGGGGTAAAGTGGTGTCGTTATCTCACCACTCATGCAAGCTTGTTTTAAATTGGGGCAAGGTCCAAATAAAGATTTAGGAATCACATTTCTCTTACAGAGAATATTTCAATTTTGAGTGATTCTTCACATTCAAGGATAAAAACCTTAACTTCATTTTCATGGAAGAACTCATGCTCAGGGAAGGAAGATTGAAAGAAGGTTTTTCATCAAAAACCTTGAGCTAACTCAAGGAAAGGATGAGAGGTTTATGAGATGAACCTCTTGAGGAGCTACTTCTAGTTTTCAAAATTGTTGTCCAAAGAAATGGGGCCACTCTAACTCATTTAGATCATCTTCTAATAACCCAAATGTTGAAAATATATTCTCAATCTCATATTGTTCAAGAGAATTTTTGTAAAAACATCAATGAACCTATGTTCCTTGATATTTATTTCCTTTTAAAGAAAGAAAGAAAGAAAGAAAGAAAGACCTTCATGCTTTCTTTGTTGACTATCATCCCACACTTATTTCTATGCCAAGTTCATCTTCTTTGTATTAAGCCTTTTTGTCCATTACAAGACTAATGTTATGAAGTAGTTTAATCAAATGAGATGCTCAATGCTATGAATTACCTTTGATAGTTCTCAAAACTAGCACATGAAACACTTCCAAAAGAACCCACCATGCCTGATATGGTTGAGCGATCTTTGGTTAACATATATGATCCCTTTCAAGTGAAGGCATTCAATGAAAAATAAAGAAAAAAAGAAAAAAAAATAGACATATTTCCCCCAGTGATGACAATATTTTTTTCCTTCGATTCTTTACTAAATATTGGCTGATAAGAAGGATGTGAGTAGACCAAGATGATCACTATGTTTAAAATGGAAAGACATTTTGTTATCATCATTGATTTTACAAATGAGGTTTCTATTGGCAAATTCGACATCATTTACATCACTATTTCTCATGAAAAATCATTTTCATATCATGGTTAGATTGGAAAAATATGTTGCATCCTTGATTCTCACTAATCCATCCTTAGCATGCATATGCATCACTGCATCAAACTTTTAGAGTCAAATTCATCCACTGAGCCAAAACAAAATCATGGCATGTGTCGTCAAATGGGCCTTGGCAAATGTACCCATGTATATATTTATGGAAAAATAGTTCATTGCATCTTGCATAAATATTGTAGCTTGCATCAGTATATCCACACAACCTCCTTTGAGTGTGATTTATCATTTCAAGATGGTTGTCATATTGTGTGTTACACTGAATTTCATGCATGTAGTCATTCTCCATTCATAAAAATTTCCAATGTATTAAAAAGAACTCTACTCTTTCAATAATTGATTTTTGGTAACAAAGTTTTGAAATAAAAACTGATGTCCCTTTAAAACAAATTTGTGAAATAAGAAATCCTTGTTTTATGTTTGACTTTTGGTAACATAATTTAAAATAAAAATCGTTGTCCCTATTAAAACAAATTTCTTAAATAAGAAATCCTTGTCTTATGTTTGATTTTTGGCAACAAAGTTTTGAAATAAAAACCGTTATCTTTTATAACAAATCCTTTTTTTGTTTTGGTTAAATCGAACCCTACTGTTTAGTTGAGGATGAAGCCTGTGTCAAGTTGGGTCCATTTTTCTTTTTTCTTTTAGTTAAATCGAACCATACTGTTTAGTCAAGGTCGAAGCTTGTGTCAAGCTGGGTCCATTTTCTTTTCTTTTTTGGTTAAATCAAAACCTATTGTTTAGTCGAGTTCGAAGCCTGTGTCAAGTCAGGTCCATTTTCATTTCTCTTTTTGTTAAATCAAACCCTACTGTTTAGTCGAGGTCGAAGCCTGTGTCAAGCCAGGTCTATTTTCTTTTCTCTTTGTTGGGATTTATGCCCTAAAGCCTCGTAATTAATGATTTATTTGATGATTAATAATAATTTTGATTATTTTATTTGTAATATAATATTATCCATTTTATGAAAAATCTAAGGGTATTATTAATTAATAGCTCTGTTGTCACTGAGGTAATTAATCAACAGTCATGCATTTTAGATTCTACACCCAATTCCCTTCCATTGAGTGTCAAATTGAGAAATTAATCAATTATACTTTGGCCAAAAGCATAAAAGCATTAAGAAAAAATGTACGAATACGTAATTGTGAAAGACAATAATAAAGATACTAATTCATTAGTAAATGAGAAGTCCAATTAACTACATTAAATTCCCTAGAATGAGAAATTAGCCACATATGTTCAGCAAATATAATCTTAAAATCGCAATCCAAATCATGAGTTTAATACAAAATTAAAGGAAAAAACACTATAGAAAGCGATAATCGAGTCAATTTTCATCTTCTGCCTCGATCTACGTCGATCCCAAGCCTCGAATCACGATCCTCAGCTCCAAAATTCTCTCCAAAATGCTCTCCAAAATAGTTACTTATCGAACTTTGGGTCCAAAAATTCTAAATTTGTCTTCCCCAAATTGAGCCACAAAAAGATGTATATGTACCTCTCTTGAAACAATGTCGGGACGCTAGAGATAGTGTCGACGCTGTCCAAAACGATGACGTTCCACTTATGCGCACGAGCCTAGCATCGAGAAGTCACATGTAATGTCTCGATGCTACGAATGAAAATCAGCTTCTCCTTGTTTTCTTAGTGTTGAGACGCCACAGGGCAGCATCTCAACACTAGCTCTCGAGTTTGGCACCAAATGTATGGCGTCTAGATGTCATTTTCAAGGTCTAAATGCTATCCTCTCGGGTTTTCTTGCCCACATTGACTCCATTTCCATTCGTAGCATCAAATGTACACCTCTTTGAGCTCTAATTTCATCCATTTACTCTCAATCTCTCCATTTTCTCCTCAATTGCTCAGTTCTTGAAAAATAACAATAATCGACATCAAAGCTCACAAATAAAACATAAAACTAGCAAAATTAATAGGATAAATATAGCACAAATTGAGTGCTATCAAATACCCCTAAACTGAAGCTTTTGCTAGTCCCGAGCAAAACAAAACAAAACCACACAAAGGAATCAAAGGTTGCATAATAGAGACTCGAGCCTCAGTGATCTCACAACAATGAATTTAAAAACAAGCCAAGAAATGAAATAAGCAAGCACATCCAAACCTTGAGAAATTTAAACTTAAGCTTTTGCTAGTCACGAATAAAACACTTATTGATGTTTTTACTAGCTTGGAATAGATTTATGAAAATTTCCATTCATTTTCCCTCTACACTGGCTCTAAGACCTAATTATTCAACTTCCTCACACTCAATAGGGTAAAATTTCACTAGGTGCTTGAACTATGGGGTGGATCCTCCCCCAAACTTACATTTTACTTTGAATCAAGGGCACTAGCTTTCACACAACTGTTGCAGGGACCCTTACCCAGAACACTCGCTCAATGAGTGGCTTAACTGATCACAACAGAGGTAGCTCTTTTTACTCATGATCATCTTTAAACAAAACAATTTATTTTTCTTTTCTTTTCTTTTCTTTTCACTCTATTTTTTCTATTTTTTTCCATTTCTTTTCTTTTGCAGGAAAATTAAACAAGCATTTTCTCCTAAGCTCAACATTACAAGCTATCATGAAAGTTCACTTTCAAACTAGACCTTAAGTCTATTAGAGTGACAACAAATTTATAGAAATCATAACACTATTCTAAACTTTCAAAACTATCAATAATAGGCTATGTGCTCAACATGTACAAGGAATTCAAAGAAAAAATTCTAAATTTACTCAGATCCAGACATGCTTTCAAATTTCACAAAAATGATGCAAAAAATAAAAACATTATCAAATCATCACAATCTGTCCTAATCACACCTAAATGCAACTCAGATCATCATATCAAACATGAAAAGATTTTCAATTAAGCTAAAAAACTAGTCAGTGGCATACATTTCCCCTCCCCTCAAACTTAAATTATACATTGTCCTCAATGTATCAACTAATCTAACTTTCTAAACATGCAAATGGACAAACCAAATAATAAAGGGAAGCAATACTACCCTGGATCGCGAGAGATTCACCATAAGCCTTGAACACTCCATGAAGTATGGGAGATGTGGAGGTGTGCTTAGATCTCGAGCTCTTGAAAATAAGGAAAGTAAAGATCAACCACCTAAAACTGATAAAACAAATAAACAAAACAAGAGAGCCAGGAAAGATTGAGTTGCCTCCCAAGAAGTGCTTGTTTAGCGTCATTAGTTCGACGGGCTCCTGTAAACTACTCAAGGTGGTTCAAATATGTAGAGCCCACCATTTGCTCTCTTACCTACATCCTTAACAACCAACTAAGATCCCTCCACATTATGCATATCAGAAAATGAATTCAAACACAAAGAAGGATCATTACCAAATAACTCACTAGGATGCACAAACATTTTCTCAAATTCATTCTCAATAGTCAAATTCTCATTCAGTAAGAGCATTCTACTATGCACATTTTCAATAGAAGAGTGATAACACACAAAAGTGTGTTATTTCTAGACTTAGATTTAAGTTAGTTTGTGCTATTTTTAGTGGACTTTGATGCTTTTATCTTATGTTTTGCAGAATTCGAGCATGTGGAGCTAAGCTAGTTTGTAGTAAAAAAGAAGCTTGAAGGAAAGCTTTTGGGCTAAAGAGACAAAGAGAAAAAGTGTACTAGTAAAGAGACTCGAGAGCATAGCGTTGCAACGCTATGTGCAGTCCTCCAAATCCAGAATTCCGCATGCAAAGCGTTGCAACGCTGAAGCCTAGCGTTGCAATGCCTGAATCACGTGCTTGAGGATATGTTCGTCTGTAGCATTACGACGCTGCAATGTATCATCTCAATGCTACTATATTTTTTTCCAAATTTATCCGATTCAAAAGGACAAAATTGCAACGCTATCACAATTCTATAAAGGAACATTTTCTTGTGGAAAAGGGGAGCCATTTTTGGAGAAGAGAAACTCTATTTTCGATTCACACACTGTTTTGGGACTTAGAGGACACTTGTGAGAGCTAAGGAGAAGACTCGAAGCTCGAGATCACGATATATCACGACTGAAACAAGGATTGGCACGCGTCTGCAAGTTTCTCTCTTCCTCTCTTTACTTTGTTGTTTTGAATTTAGATTATTTGGAGTTTTTGGGCTTTGTAATGTTGCTAAGTTATGAGACTTTGAGACTTGTACTTTAGGAGTTGATTGTGATTTTGATATACTATATATTACAGCTTTATTCATGTTCTTGTATTGAATGTTTAAACTTTTGGCCAAAGTTTAATTCTCGTTAATTTGAGTTTTAGCTAGAGAAAGTAAGACTTTAATTTCTCTTGTGGTAATAAAACACCACATTCAGCATTAAGTAACAATTATCATTTAATGACATCTTAATGTCTCCCACTACACTAACTGAGATGGGCTTCCTGATGCCAACATGTAGAAACTATTCTACATGTTAGTTATTTTTCAAGAATTACATATTAAATGTAATAAAGAATAAATCTTGATAGTAGATCTTGTATCAACTATCCAGATAACGTTATTTATTCTTCACCAAAAATCTAGTAAATCAAATTTACTTTCATCTATATTTTTCTTCCTAAAGAGGTATTTCAAAAATTCCTCTCACTATGACTGTCCTAACTACTTTAGGAACTATTTACTTTTATATAGCTTTAGTCATTTGGTTTCTTTTCTTGGATTTTTGTAATACTTAATGTGAGATCATTTAGACAAGTTTCTAAATTTAGCTTCTGTTGACTTCAATATCTCATATGTTGTTGTCATCTACTTTATCTTCTAAGCTTGACATCTAACATGTCAACTAGGAGATATGTACAAGCTATCTCGTTTACTTTTGATTCGTTAATCATGTGTTTCACGAACAATTCGATTAGCATTGACAACAAGTTTTGAGAACATTTCTCAATAAAGACAAATTCAAAATTTTACACTACCATTATAGTGTTAACATTACTTTTCCAAGCAATAAAAATTTCTTAATTTTGACTTATCAGTAATAAAATTAAAAATGAAAGAAATAGTCATAATATTGAAATATATAAAATATATTATTTAACATCATGCAATCAATTATTCATTCAATTTTAGCATAGAAATCAAACAATTTGATAAATGAACCCTATAAATCATTTCTAATGCTATGGTAGTTTAGTGAGTTAGAACAAGTGCCGCCGTAGAGTAGGTTAAGTGTTCTTTCACTAAACTGAGACAATCTCAGCCAAGTATTATACCAGAATAATACTTTTTCCTATAATATTTAGTTACCATTAGTTTGGTCAAGGACATCATTAACAACCTTAATAAGCCATTTGTAAGTGTGACCCATCATTTTAGATCATGTAGGTTTATCCTAACACCTGTCGTAGGGTAGCTCAAGTATTAGAAACAAAACTACAACCTTATCCTTTTCAGGAGTTCACCTTGTTATTGACCCATGCAAACACTTTCTGTACGAGGACGGTCCAAAAAGCCACCACGAGGTCCCGCAGGAATCTCACGATGTGAACCAATGATGGAGACTGTAGGATATGTTGACACATTTCCTTCTCCTAGTTACTATAATACTTTCTCAAGAAATTCACCCTGATATTGACCCATGCAAACACCTTCCGTAGGGAGGATGGTCCAAAAACCACCACGAGGCCCTGCATGAATCTCACGATGTGAATCAATATTAGAGATCGTAGGATATCTTAACATATGTCTTTCTCCTACTAAGTATTTTGACATATGATTTTCTATTACTTGGATAAATTAGGCTAATCTCATTTATCTAAGTTTCTCAATCTACCCTTCATAACCCTTATGTTGGTTAGATTGATTTTAATGTGAATTACGAAGTTTGTAAATTATTTCAAAAAAAAAAAACAATTAATCACATTATGAGCTTGCTTAGTGAAATTAAATAAAATTTGACTAATTCAACTCCCAAGTCAGTTCCCAGTTAGAGATGTTCTCTTTTAGTCAGCTTAAATACCTCAGTCTAGACAGAACCTTCCATAGACAGAGTTCCCTTATAGTCAATTTTTATTTCAAATTCATTAATATTTAATAAACTATTAATTATTAGATTAATGAACCCAAGTGAATTATTAAGCCTTGTTTTTAGTCCTATTAAAAAACTAATTCACTTATTGGATAATTGATGACTTGCTAGAGTGATGTGAATTATTATGCGATATTCTGTTGTCTATGCGCAAGTGTACACATATTTCTGTAGCAAGCGGTAAGTAAATTATCGAATCCACAAGGACTATTAATTCTTCTATTTACTAAATTAATTCCTAGTAACTCAAATTGTAACCATTCAAATTTGTCATGGAAATGAAATAAAATAAGTCACTATTGCTGGAACAAAATTAAAAAGTAGGGAAAACAGATGAATCGTAAAAGAACAAATGAAAACTGGGCTAAGTGCTTTTAATTAAAACAAAGGCTCTGATTAGAGGTAAATCATGCTTTAATTAAGTTACGAATTGAGTACATATTCATTCCATTCGACTCACTACAGATTTCACGGTATTCTCCCGAATCACCTAAGTATATTGTTTCATTTACATTACTTCAGCACATTGAACCCTCTGTATTTTGTGTGCGTTAGGCAAGTGATTATCCCTAACCTACTTGCTTAGTTAGCTACTAACCCTAACAAGAGGCTAACGTGGTTTTTAAGTTCTCAGCCCCTCCTATTCTTCCCAGAAATCAAAGGGACACTGCTCACATCGGCTGGCTAAACGGACATGAACTATGAATAAGCCCTCTTAAAAACCAAATCGATGGAAATGAAATATACTCCTCTATAACATTAATTAAAAGCAATCATCCTCTAATTCTCACCTTATGGTGATTAGTTCATATTACAGGAAAAACAGAAAAGAAGTCGAAATGTAGACATAATGGAAATGATGCAGAAAATAAACTAAATAAAAGCAGAAAACGTAGCAAAAGAAATCGGAAAGCTGCCCCAAAATATTTGACTCAGCATCGGCGTTGATCCCCTGGAGAAACCTTCCTTTTTGGGTAAACTTCCGTTGATGGCCTCTCGGGAATCGGAGCTATCCGCCTCCTTCTCTCTCTCTCTGTTATTTCGGGATTTCCAGCTTCTTCTTCCCCAAGAAAACGGCGCCCCTCACATATATTCCTTTCTTTATGAAAACAAGGGCTGATTAGACAGGTCCTGACGACGTGGCGGGCTCCCATTGTCTGAAGTTGGCTGAGTAATCTGACATTTGCCAACTCATTTAATGAATAACAGTTCCCACGTGCGAAATTCGTATAGGTCTGAATTGTAAAGTTTGCTCCAGCAAACAGTAGTAAAACTGCTACTCTTGGCTTCTGGAGTTCTTCTTAATCAAACCTGAATTAATCACATAAAGCACCTTAATTAAGATAATTTTGCTCTAATAATAATATTACTATATCAAAATTAATCATAGAGCAAAATACATCAAAGCTTGGAGTTTTCTAAAATATAATGAGGTAAAAATCTACAATTTAGCCCGAAAATACTAGCAGATAACTCTTATTTTAAGAGTTATCAATAATCTTAAAATGTATCATTAAACCCTTTAAAACAAATTAAAATATCATTTTGGATATTTTATTCTAATCCTATTAAAAAAAATAAAAGATAAATTAAATTCAAAACTTAAACTATTTTATTATTTAATACAATTAACTTTATTTATGGAAGACTTAATCTTATTAGGAAATTAAAAGATCTAATCTTATTTTGAAATTAAAAGATCTAATCTTATTTTGAAAGAATCTAATCGTATTAGGAAACAAATAAAGATAAATTAAATCTAAATTTTAAACTATTTAAAGCATGAATTAAAAATATCTTTATTTTAAGAAAACCCTAATCCCATTAGGAAAGATCTTAATCCTATTAAGAAAAGATGCATTCCAATTAAGAAAGCAAATATTCTAATTCAAATTTTCAATCAATTTCCAAATATAACAATTATGTTCAAAAATATGGAAAATATAAACTAATTAGGAACACATCTTAATTCTATTAGGAAATATCCTAATCAAATTTTCCAAATATAACAATTATATTCAACGATATGGAAAATATAAATTTATTAGGAAAGCATCTCAATTCTATTAGGAAATAACCTAATCAAATTTTCAAATATAACAATTATATTCAAAAAATAATTAAGATGCATGATCATGCTTAACCTATGGTGGAATTTTAATATAAATGGCATAATTTATGCATCAATCAAACAATTTAAAACATACATCACATGCATAAGTAAATTTAAACAAAGCAAAATTGACCGACATATTTGGCATATCCTACGAAATTGAAAACATATCTTGGTCTTCAAAATCTTTTCTTTTGTTAGGCCATCCAAATTTAGAGTATAGAAACCCTAAATCTACCTCCTTGTTATTCATCAGCCGCCGCCAACCCTTGGTCCATATTTCTGCATAGTGGAATTTACTCTCATCCACTACTGAATATTTAATGTTAGGCTAATGCTCTACTATTCAATTGATTTCTCAAGCTTGATCTCTACCGATTGACATTCTCTCCGTCGAGTATGTGTATAATAAATTCGAAGAAAAAATTACAATCAACCCTAAACCTATAAAGGATTTTACAAATGATCTAATCAAAGCATAAATCTAATGCCAAATATGCCTAAACAGTCAATTAGCAAAACCACATATATCACATGTATGATAAATTAAAATACTCACCATACACAATTTTAATTCTAAATAAAAATCAAAGTAAGCTCTGATACCAATTGACATGAATCAACACTTCATCCCGTAGCGGAAGCATTGGATCATCTTTGATTTTACTTAGAATTAAACAAAAACTAAAGTTTAAGTGATAGCACTAATTTAGTGCTATATTTTGGCCTATTTAATTGCTAGTTTTGGATGTAGTTGTGAGCTTTTATATAGATATTTTCTATATTTCAGGTAACCGGGCAATTCAGGCTAAAGATGGCAAATTTGGAGCATCGGGTATGTTGTGGAGCCTACAAATACTCAAAATAGAGATAAGTATGAAGAAGAGAGGCTTCACAATAGCAACTGGCCGAGAGGATGGCGTCTCAACGTCAAAATAGTGTTGAGACGTTGTATTTTATCACCTAAACCCAAGGGCTATCATTGAGACGCTACCCTATAGCGTCTCAACGATCAAAACACGAAGATAAGAGACATTATGTCCTTAGCGTTGAGACGCTAGAAGCATACGCACAGATGGGAACAATGTCGTTTAGACAGTGTCTCGACGCTGTCCCTAGCGTCTCAACGTTGCACGACAGACAGTATAAAATCACCCTTTTCTATTTAAAAAAAGGGAGACCATTTTAGGGTTTTAGCCCATTTTTGTGACTTCTCACCCTCTTAGGACATGTGGAGCATAATTTGGAACATTCGGGAGCAGAAATCGAGGCTTGGGGTTGAGGAATTCAAAGCGGGAGTAGAGATTTCGGCAATGATGGTCTTTTTATTCGCTTTTTTCCTCTATTTTATGTATTCTAGGGCTTTTGAGATGAGTTCTTTGTGCCGTGAACTGAATATTATGGGCTGAATTTAGTTGTTTAGGAGCTAATAGCACAATTAGAAGTAGGATTATGGTTTAATTGTGGTTTTAGACATTTACTTACTTATTATATTGCATTTAATTGAATTGTACGTGCTGCTTCTAATTAATTGGCCATTAATTAACTTATCGCAATTCTAAATTGAGCTCGACAGAGAGAATTTATGATAGAAATAATTCAATTAATGCCCTCAAATTGCCTAGGTGACATAAGATTAACAATTGATGGGTGAGACTAATTATGAACGAACTTAATCCCAAATAATTAATCAATTAGCGCTAAGAACACTTAGGAAAGCGATTAATTAGCATGTTCAAATGAGACTGAAAGGAGATTTCAACCAATTTAGCTCTTTGTTTGTGTGATTAATGAGATTAATTAAATGTCGAGTCCAATTACCCTAATTCTACCCTAATTTGTGCTTGGTCTCCTAAACTACCTCTTATTTGGTACCTCCATGTTGAGATTTATGCCCTAAAGCCACGTAATTAATAATTAATAATAATTTTGATTATTTTATTTGCAATATAATATTATCCATTATATGAAAAATCTAAGATTATTAATGTAATCTTGAACAGTATGTGGTTGACATACTAGATGATCATGTTCAAGAAATACTCTAAACAGTCATAGTATATGGATAAGGTTGGGTGCCTTATCCTGGCAATACTATTGATACGACCCACTTTGTAATAGTTACAAATGATTTGATCCAAATCATTCATGTGGAGACATGTGAGTGGGGGTATCTTATACAATGAGTTTGTATAAGACTGGACCACGAAATATTTAATCTCTCTTTATAAATCCGTTAATTGAGAAGATTAATATTTCATCAGGATGATCACATGCGACTCGGTCTTAATCCTAAGTGAGTTATGAACTCCTGCCTATGAGGGTTTGTCATTTGATTTGCATGAGTGAGAATGGGTTTTGTAGCCGATTCAATATGCCTACCATTTTGGAGACTTGACCAAATAGGGAGCTGTGAACATAATCTCACAAGATGGAATTCACTCCTTCCCATATAGGGTAAGTAGATGAGTAGTTCCCTTAACTGCTGATTTCGGGACTTGAACAATGAGGCCCCACCCTCTCACTGGCCCGAGAGGAACTTAGTTTATGGTTGGATTATAAACAAATTATTCATTAGATGATCAGTGGTACTTAAGGTGCAAGATGTAATTATAGGGGCAAAATAGACTTTTGACCCAGCTGTAATTACGAACAACTCATGAAGGATCGACTTGCATGTAGTGACTATATCTATGGACACAACTTTTCCTACAGTGCATAAGAGTGCAACTCTAGGTCTATAGTGGAGTGACCTATAGTTAATGAATGAAAATTAATTAATTAAAGAGTTTAATTAATTGATTTTGTATCATTGGAGCTTATAATCTGTAGGTCCATAAGGTCCCCTTGCTAGCTCATAGTAATACTAAAAGATCAATTTAGTTGAAAGAAAATTTTGAAATGTTTAAATTAATATTTAATTTGAAGAGTTCAAATTAATATTTAATATATTAGATATATTAAATATAAAAGAGAAAAATATATTTATTGTATTAGATACATTAAATATTAAAATTTGAAATGTTCAAATTAATATTTAATTTGAAGTGTTCAAATTAATATTTAATATATAAGATATATTAAATATAAAAGAGGAAAATATATTTATTGTATTTGATACATTAAATATTAAAATAATTATTGTATATTAGATACATTAAATAAAAGATATTTATTAAATTTGAATTGGATTCAAATTAGGAAATAGATGTCGTATGAGAATTTTAAACGATTTGAATAAGATTCAAATTGGTTAGATAAATATATTTTAATATATTAGATATTAAAATATATTATTTAATTATTTTCCCTAGACTACTATAAATAGGACCCTAGGGGTGAGCCATTGTGCATTCTTCATAACATACATCTCCTCAATAGAGAGAATTAGAGAATTCTCTCTGGACCTCTTCCTCTCCAATCCTTTGTGGAGTTTCTTTCAAGAGACTCCTACAAGCCTTGGTCCTGTGTTCGAGTCATAGCCAGGAAGACTTTATGGAGGAGATAAAGATCCGCTAGAAATATCTAATCCAAGTAAGTTTGCTTAACCTTTTAATTTTTAGTTTAATTTTAAATAGAATGAAAGACGATCCAATGCTTCCGCTGTGGAGTGAAACGTTCATTCCTTCAATTGGTATCAGAGAGGTCTTTGAATTTTATTTAGAATTAAGGTTTTGTATGGTGGGTATTTTAATTTCATATATGTGATATATGTGGTTTGCAAATTGATTGTTTAGGCATATTTGTGGCATTACATTTATCGTTTTGATTAGATCAAATGTGAATCCCAAAATGATTAGGATTATTATTATTATTATTTATTTTTATAATATAAAGTTGTTAAATGTGTTGCATTTGAAGAATCTAAATACAGAAAGTTGTTGCATCACATTTATATATATACATATATGAACCTTGTCATTTGGGCTTTGAAGCATGCAACTTGAAGAATTGCATAATAGATTCACAATTAAATATATTTATATATACACAAAAGTTGCATAACACAAAATCAAAGTGGGTATTTTTTAACCTTGATTTATTACAAGTATATGACTGACGGTGATTCCAAGCGGAGAGTGCTAGTTGATATTGAAGATTGTGAGTCCAAGCGGTGCACTCACAGTCATCGGTGCTATAATTTCAATATGAAGTCCACACTAAGTGCAAGTGGAGACGCAAGTTTTTTTTATTTAATTCATGTTGGATCTACCATGGCGGCTAATGTGTATGCTTGCCGTCAGTGGAAGATTCATGCGACAACGGGTGCTTAGAAGTTAAAATTAGGATTTTCTAAATCTTAATCTTGAACAATCTTGGATGGTCCAACAAAGGAAAGAAATTGAAGATCAAGATATGACTTTAAAATTCAAATTGTGTAATTTTGAATTTTAGTCTTTAATTTTTAGGGTATGCCAAATATGCCGGTCAATTTTGCTATTTAATTTAATTATGCATGTTGATATATATTTTAAATTATACAAATGCTGCATAAAGTATGCCATTTAGTTTAAAATCCCACCATAGGTTAAGCATTATCATGCATCTTATCTTTTTTTTTAATATAATTGTTATATTTGGAAAATTTGATTAGGATAATTCCTAATAGAATTGAGATATTTTCTTAATATGCTTATATTTTCCATATCTTTTAATATAATTGTTATATTTGGAAAATTAAATTAGGATATTTTCTTTCATAAATGAAATCCATGTTTTCCTAATAGGATTAGGATATATCCTAATGAGATTAGGATTTTCTTAAAATAAAGATATTTCAAATTCATGCTTCAAATAGTTTAAATTTTGAATTTAATATATCTTTATTTGTTAGAATTTAGGATAATCTTTTAATTTAGTTTTCAATGGTTTAAAATGGTAGAATTTCAAGATTATCCATAGTTTAAGTTTTGAATTTAATTTATCTTTTATTTTTCTAATATAATTAGAATAAAATATCCAGGATTATCTTTTAATTTATTTTAAAGGGTTTAAAATGATGGATTTTTAAGACTATCCAAGTGAATTTTTTTTAATAGGATTAAAAATATTTATGTTCATTAATCTAATAATTAATAGTTAATTAAAAAATTAATGAATTTGAAATAAAAATTGACTATAAGGGAACTCTGTCTATGAAAGGTTATGTCTAGACTGGGGTATTTAAGCTGACCGAAAGGGAACACCTCTAACTGGGAACCGACCTGAGAGTTGAATTAGTCAAATTTTATTTATTTTCACTAAGCATGCTCATAATGTGATTTTTTTTTGTTTAAAAAAAAACTTAGTAACTCATATTAAAATCAATCAACAACATAAGGGTTATGAAAGGTAGATTGGGGAACTTAGATAAATGAGATTAGCCTAATTTGTCTAAGTAAGAGAAAACCCTATTTCAAAATAGTAAGTGGGAGAAGGAAATGTGTCAATATATCTTACGGTCTCCATCATTGGTTCACATCGTGAGATTCATGCGGGGCCTCGTGGCGACTTTTGGACCGTCTCCCTACGGAAAGTGTTTGCATGGGTCAATATCAGGGTGAACTCCTGAGAAGGATAGGATTGTAGTTTTGTTTCTAATACTTGACCTACCCTACGGCGACACTTGTTGGGATAAAACTACGGGATCTAAAATTATGGGTCACACTTACAAAGGGCTCATTAAAGTTGTTAATGATGTCCTTGACCAAACTAATGGTAACTAAATATTATAGGAATAAGAGTTATTCTGGTATAATACTTGGTTGAGATTGTCTCAGTTTAGTGAAGGAATACTTGACCTACCCTACGGCGGCACTTGTTCTAACTCACTAAAGTATCATAGCATTAGAATGATTTATAGGGTTCATTTTTCAAATTGTTTGATTTCTATGCTAAAATTGAATGGATAATTGTTTGCATGATGTTAAATTATATATTTTATATATTCAAATATTATGTCAATTTCTCTCATAATTTTTAATTTTATTACTGATAAGTCAAAATTGAGAAAATATTATTACTTGGAAAAATAACATTAACACTACAATGGCGGTGTAAAATATTTATCTGTCTTTATTGAGAAATGTTCTCAAAACCTGTTGCCAATGCTAATTGAATTGTTCGTGAAGCACATGATTAACGAATCAAAAGTAAACGAGATAGCTTGTATGTATCTCCTAGTGACATGATAGATGTCAAGCTTAGAAGATAAAGAAAATGACAACAACATATGAGATGTTGAAGTCGATAGAAGCTAAATTTAGATAATTGTCTAAATGATCTCGAATTAAGTATTACAAAAGTCCAAGAAAAAAACTCAAATGACTGAAGCTATATAAAAGGAAACAGTTCCTAAATTAGCCAGAACAGACATAATGAGAGGAATTTTTGAAATACCTCAATGGGAAGAAAAATATAAATGAAAGTAAATTTGATTTATTAGATTTTTGGTGGAATATAAATAACGCCACCTAGATAGTCGATATAAGATCTACTATCAAGATTTATTCTTCATTACATTTAATATGTAATTCTTGGAAAATACTTAACATATAGAATAGTTTCTACAAGTTGGCACCAGGAAGCCCATCTCAGTTAGCGTAGTGGGAGATATTAAGATGTCATTAAGTAATAATTGTTAATTAATGCTGAATGTGGTGTTTTATTACCACAAGAGAAATTCAATTTCTCAAACTTTATTACTAAAAGGTTCATATAGTATGAATTATTTTTTTTTATATTTTCAAAATTGTTTGAAAATACATTCAGCTAAAAATAAGAACAATTTGTATATGTTAAAATGTTGACATATATCATACTACAAAATACTGAGATATTCAGGATTATAGAATCTAGAATAGAAAGACATATTGTTTTCTCCTAAAAGACGATACTTGACTTTGGTATTTAAGATTGATTAACATCAACTTGAATAGAATGAAAAGACTAGTAAGAGGTAATTCTCTAAAAAGTTAGTTAATTATTTTATCTGTCTGTAGATCTTGCATTTCATGCAAGATAATCATTGGACCTTTATTAGATAGGGCTAGAATGCTGAAGAATACTTTGGGCTTACACATTCTGAACCCAAGTGGTCTGGTGAATGTAAAGGTCAAATAAAATCATGAATAGTTCATCACTCTAGTTGATGACCATACAAGTACAAGTATCTTTACCTAATACAACATAAGTCTAATTTTTTTAAAAGTTTAAGAAAATTAAGACTAAAGTTAAAAATCGATTAGGCAATTAAATTTATCAAGATATTATGATCAGATCATAATAGAAAGTATAGGAACCTTACGTACTAAAACTAATTGATAGAAAATGGGTTTTTATCCCAACTATTTTAAGTACCAAGTACATTTATGTGAAATTGTACTGCAAAAGGAGAAACAAACCTTGTTGGACATGGTCACATCAATAGTGAGTTACACGCCATTACAAAACTCTTGTTAGGATATGCAATAGAGATTGCATAATGAATATAATTCCCTCCAAAAATGTCTATGAGATAATTTTGAGATTATAGAATATTAGTAAAGTTGGTTTACAACACTTCACCATTTGGGAATGTTAAGCTTGCATGCTGAAACAAACCTAAAAAAAATTAGAATATATATGTTCAAAGATAAGCCTAAGTGTAGGCCACCCCTAAGGAGTACAATATGGTCTTTTATCTAGTCCTAAAATGAATAAGATATTTGTATGACAAATATCAATTTTATAAGAAATGTCAAATAAAAGACTACAAACCTTTAATAAGGTGAGATAGTGTTAATAAATTTGTTCCAAGTGAAGCCACTAAATAGTTAACAAAAGTTGTTAACAACTTAATTACATTTGCAAGTCAAATGGATCCTAGTCATGAATTGGATAAGCCTCATCGTAGTGGGAGAGTTATGAGATGGCTCAACCTTTACAAGACTTAATTGAAGTCCAAATTATCATGTTAGATGACAAAGTTGAAGGCTTATTATCTGCAAAGTGAGACTAATGGCAAAGGGTTAAACCTAATAGGAGAAAGTAGACTACGAATAAATTTTCTCACTTGTTGCCATACTGAAGTCTATAAGCATTATTTAACTCATTGTTGCATATGTGATATAAAAAAAATGAATGTTTAGAATTCTTTTATGAAAAGAAATCTTAGATAATGCATCTACACAAATCAATTAGATATGTTTATTTTCAAAGATCAAAAGCAAAAAGTTTGCGAAATAGTAAAGGTTCATTTATGAAATGAATTTTACCATTAGATCTGTGAATATAAGGTTTGATAAAAGTATCAAAATCTATGACTTTGGATAAATATTAATGAAGCTTGTATAGACAAGAAAATCATTAATTGCTTAGTGGATTTTTCTCATGTTTTATGTTGGTGATATTTTTACCCATTATGAATGATGTAAGATGTCTAACATAAAAAGTTGATTAAGTAACCAATTCCAAATAAGTGATTTGGAATGACTCAGTATATTTTACATGTCCAAAATGGAGATTTTAATGACAAAATGTTAACTTTGTCTCAAACATCTTATATTGACAAAATTGTTGTCAAATATTTGATATTTATAAGGAAATGTATCCTAAGACACCTCAAATGTTGAGAGTATATGATATGCATAAATGAGACTGAACATTTAATATACAATTGGTTAACATATATCAGTTAAACGAATGGTATGACTATTGAGTAGAAAATTAAAAACTTTCCTCAAATCATCTATGGATGATGAGAAATTTTTGTGTATAGAGTTAAAGATTTGATTTTTACAAGATACACTGGTTATTACAAAGATTTAGGAAATCTATGTAAAGATAAATTTTACCCTAGGTGATGGAGTATGGTATACAAGTTAAGTTGTTTTTCTTATGAAACAACAAAAAGACTTGTCTGACTCAAATAGTTCCTTGAAGATCTGAAAAGTGTTTCAGATATGATTTAGTCTATCCTATTTATTATGATAATAGTGGTGCAAAGACTAATATTAAGGAAATTAGAAAACACTAATGTATAGGGAATCATATCGAGAGAAAGAAAGCATCATGGTAGTGACTAAGATGATTTTTAATTGCAGTCCTTTGGATCTATATAAAGAGACTCTCCAGGCTAAAGTGTTTGAAGGTCACCTAGAATGTCTAGGATTACGAGACATGTCTCATCTTTGCTAAGGCAAGTGGGAGAACATGTTGGGTATAGAGTATGTTCTAGGATACATGTCTCACTGGCTTTAGTGCAAGTGGGAGATTGTTGGGATTTATGCCCTAAAGCCTCGTAATTAATAATTAATAATAATTTTGATTATTTTATTTGCAATATAATATTATCCATTATATGAAAAATCCAAGGTTATTAGTGTAATCTTGAACAATATGTGGTTGACATACGAGAGGATCATGTTCAAGAAATGATCTAAAGAGTCATAGTATATGGATAAGGTTGGGTGCCTTATCCTGACAACACTATTGATACGACCCACTTTGTAATAGTTACAAATGATTTGATCCAAATCATTCTTGTGGAGACATGTGAGTGGGGGTATCTTATACAATGAGTTTGTATAAGACTGGACCACGAAATATTTAATCTCTCTTTATAAATCCGTTAATTGAGAAGATTAATATTTCATCAGGATGATCACATGCGACTTGATCTTAATCCTGCGTGAGTTATGAACTCCTGCCTGTGAGGGTTTGTCCTTTGATTTGCATGGGTGAGAATGGCTTTTGTAGCCGATTCAATATGCCTACCATTTTGGGGACTTGACCAAATAGGGAGCTGGTAACATAATCTCACAAGATGGAATTCACTCCTTTCCATATAGGTGATAACTCTTAAATTAAGAGTTATATGCCTGTATTTTTTGGACTAAATTGCCATATTTTATCTCATTATATCTTGGAAATTCCCTAGCTTGGAGTCATTTTGCTCTAGGACTGATTTTGATATAGTAATATTTTTATTAGAGCAAAGTTACCCTAATTAAGGTCTTTTATGTGATTAAATTAGGTTGTATTAATGAGGACTCAAGAAGCCAAGAACAGCAATTTTACAACTAATTGCTGGAGCAAATTTCGTGATTCAGGCTTATACGAAATTCGCACGTGGGAGTTGTTATTCATTAATTGAGCTGGAATCTGTCAGTCTAGTCACGTGTTTTCAGCCAACCAGAGCCCGCCACTTCACAAGGACAAGTCTAATCAGCCCTCGTTTTCATAAAGGGTGACTTTTATAATGGGGCAGCCGTTTTTTGATTAAAAAAGAGGGGAGGAGAAGTGAGGTTCCCGAAATAACAGAAGAGAGGAAGCAGAGGAGGAGAAGGGTGTCGACCAGAGAGCTACCACCGGATTTTTGCCCAAAACGGAAGGTTTCCAGTCGGAAAGACGCCGATGCTGGGTCAAGAAACTTGGGGCAGCATTTCGACTTCTCCTGCTATATTTTCTTATGTCATTTAGTCGTTTTCTGTATTTACTTTCATTATGTCTACATTTCTACTGTTTTTCCGTTTTTCCTGTAGCATGAACTAATCACCATAAGGTGAGGATTAGATGATGATTGTTTTTAGCTAATGTTATAGTTGAGTAGACTTCACCTCCTTCGATTTGGTTTTTAAGGGGTTTTATTCTTAGTTTGTTTCCGCTTGGCCAGCCGTTATGAACATCGTCCCTCTGATTTCTGGGAAGAATAGGAGGGGCTGAAAACTTGAAAACCACGTTAGCCTCTTGTTAAGGTTAGTAGCTAACTAAGTGGGTAGGTTAGGGATAGCCACTCGCCTAACGCACATAAAGTACAGTGGGTTTATTGTGCTGAAGTAATTTAATTGCGACAGCATATATTCGGTGATTCGGGAGAATACCGTGTAGTCTGTAGTGAATCGAATGGAATGAATGTGTACTCAGTTTGTAATTTAACTAATGCATGACTTACCTCTAATCCGAGCCTTTCGTTTAATTAAAGGACAAGTTAATCGTTACCTGTTTTCTGAATCTTTACTCTGTTTTGCATGCTTTAGCATTAATTTTGTTCCAGCATTTGTGATTTCTTTTATTTCATTTCCCTCGATAATTTTGAATGGTTACCAACTGAGTTACTAAGAATTAATTTAGGATAATTAGAATGATTAATAGTCTCTGTGGTATGATAATTTTACTTGTCACTTGCTATAAAATGAATGTGTACACTTGCGCATTGACACTCTAAAATTGCATAATTTCACATCACTCTAGCAAAGTCATCAATAGGGTAAGTAGATGAGTAGTTCCCTTAAGTGCTGATTTCGGGACTTGAACAATGGGGCCCCACCCTCTCACTGGCCCGAGAGGGACTTAGTTTATGGTTGGATCATAAACAAATTGTTCATTAGAGGATCAGTGGTACTTAAGGTGCAAGATGTAATTATAGGGGTAAAACGGACTTTTGACCCAGCTGTAATTACGAACAATTCGTGAATGATCGACTTGCATGTAGTGATTACATCTATGGACACAACTTGTCCTACAGTGCATAAGAGTGCAACTCTAGGTCTATAGTAGAGTGACCTATAGTTAATGAATGAAAATTAATTAATTAAAGAGTTTAATTAATTGATTTTGTATCATTGGAGCTTATAATCTGTAAGTCCATAAGGTCCCCTTGCTAGCTTATAGTAACATTAAAATATCAATTTAGTTGAAAGAAAAATTTGAAATGTTCAAATTAATATTTAATTTGAACTGTTCAAATTAATATTTAATATATTAGATATATTAAATATAAAAGAGGAAAATATATTTATTGTAGTAGATACATTAAATATTAAAATTTGAAATGTTTAAATTAATATTTAATTTGAAGTGTTCAAATTAATATTTAATATATCAGATATATTAAATATAAAAGAGAAAAATATATTTATTGTATTTGATACATTAAATATTAAAATAATTATTGTATATTAGATACATTAAATAAAAGATATTTATTAAATTTGAATTGGATTCAAATTAGGAAATAGATATCGTAGGAGAATTTTAAATGGTGTATAAATTGACTTTTTCTCTAAGGTTAAATAGTAGCAAAATTAACCTTGAATGTAAAAAAAATGTCTCTTTCCATTTTTGAAAGCACTTATTTAATAATTTAAACCAAAATGTAACTTAATTCTTTTTTCATTGAATCTCTCTCTCTTTTATTTATTTATTTATTTTTTATTTCCTTCAGGTACAATTCAAGATGTGGGAGCCAAATTTAGGTCATTCTGTCAACAATGATGAACTTCTCACTCAAATTATGGAACAGTTGGGAGGTTCATTTAATATAAAATTTACAAAAATAGTCTAAATTGTCTTTTAAAAATTAATATTATTGCAGTGGAGGTTAGATTATTCATCAATTAATCACAGGTATAAAAACAATTATGAATTATTTATACCTAATCTCCAGACTTTTTTCCAAGTGATAATAACTTGGTTGAGACCAAATTCAAAATTATCATGAAATTTTAGTTACATTCCCAATGAAGAAACATAAAGGGCAACAAAGAACAAAACCTACCACTTCAATCTTCCCCAACTTGACACTAAGAGACAGAGAATTCTCTGTTATAATAGAAAATTTAACTAATATTTAAAATATTGACATTTCAACTCTATAGCCTTAATAATATTTTTCTATACTAAATAATTCTAGTAAAACAAAAATTAGTATGCATTATGATACTCAACACTCAATAAAAGCCCTATGCGTTTGTTATATATCAACTAATTTATGTGACTAGCATATTTAATAATCCTAATTGCACGCATAAATAAGATATGACATATATATGGACTCTCTGGCTAAGATATGACATATATTGACTTATTTGAGAGTAAATCCTGTCTATAAATAAGTGTCAAAGTTTGTATACTTGACAAAATATTATCATTCTTTCAACTTGAAGTACAACAACTTATATTTCAAATATGTCTCGCTGTGGAAAGTTGCAAGCCAATATTGAGATCAAGGCTCCCCCTTCAAAATTTCATGAAATGTTCTATAAGAGACCATATCATGTCACCAATGCTTCCAGGGACAAAATACAAGGTTGTAATCTACATAAGGGTGAATGGGGCAAAGTTGGTTCTATCATTTGCTGGAACTATTTTCATGGTTTGTTTCCATCCACTTTTTCCCTTTTTGTTTTTGTTTTTTTTTACATCAATAAATCATAGCATGTATATTAATTTATTGTAGTGCTAAACTATAGATGGAAAGGCTAAAGTAGCGAAGCAAGTAGTTGAAGCTGCAGATGAGGAGAAGAATTTGATTGTTTTTAGAATGATGGAAGGAGACCTTTTGGAGGAGCATAAAGCATTTAAGTTTACAATCCAAGCTATTCCAAAGGGTACGGGAAGCGTGGTTCATTGGATCTTGGAATATGAGAAACTTCACGAAAATATTCCAGATTCATATAGTATGCTAGAGTTTGTTGTCGGCATGTCCAAAGACATTGATGCCCATCTCATGGAAGGCAATTAGGAACCATAAGACCAAGATTTCTCCCACTCACTAGGAGGGTCTTCCTTATTATATGAAGTATTAAATCTTACTATATGCTATCTACAATTATATGTTTAAATAAAGGCTTGTATGGCATGGGAAGGATTAAATCTTACTATATGCTATGTACCAATTATATGCTTAAATAAAGGCTTGTTTGGCATGTGTTCTCTTTGTGCTTATTTTATGTAATCTTGTCTCAATAAACTATATTTCAAATATGTATCGAGTAGTAAATGAGAAAACAATGACTAAAATTATGCTTTAGTAAAATTATGTTTTAGTCGCATCAAAAGGGTGGATCCACATTGGGGCCAGAAGGGGCACGTGCCCCCCTGACATTATGCGTTATATACATATATGTAATGGTTGTTTCAATTAAAATCACCAAGTGATCCCTTCATTTGTTGGTTAAGGGGAGCACAGTGCACTTTTTTGTCTGGGAGGTCATGGGGTCAAATCCAATGAGGCGAGATGCTACTTGATTTTTGTAACTTCATTTTTTTTTTGTATATATATACACCAAAAAAAGGCTGCTCTTTTAGTTTAACTTCACTTTTTTTATTATATATATATAATTTAAATTTTTTCATATATATACTATATATTTTTTAAATTTTTAGTATGTTGGATACAATTGAATTTTTTTTTTTTAATTTTACACACATATACATACAAATATAAATTAATCTTTAGTAAATATTTTAGAAAATTAATTTAATTAAATTCATAAAAGATTTAGCATAGCTCTTTTGATTTATATATATCAAAAAAATTAAATGCATAAAAGCTTGAACATAGGTCAGCGGTAATTGACATGTACCCTTGATCAAGAGGTCAGAGTTTCGAATCCTCCCACCTTCAATTGTCTTTGAAATAAAAAAAAAATGCATAAAAAAACTTAATTTTATTTTAAAAAGTTTTAAATATTTCAAGTTTCATTTTTTGCTTATATATTTAGGTGGATAATTCTATCATGGTTTATTATATTCTTTAATTAATATTACTTAATCTAAATATTGTATTTTCCTAAAACAAATATTGGATAATCTTAAACTATTAAAAAACTAATTCACTTATTCGATAATCTTAAAATTTATAATTAATCCCTTAAAACAAATTAAAAGATTATCCTGTATATTTTATTCTAATCCTATTAGAAAAGATAAAAGATAAATTAAATTCAAAACTTAAACTATTTTATCTTTGAATTAAATTATCTTTATTTATGGAAGACTTAATCTTATTAGAAAATTAAAAGATCTAATCTTATTTTGAAATTAAAAGATCTAATCTTATTTCGAAAGGATCTAATCTTATTAGGAAACAAATAAAGATAAATTAAATCTAAATTTTAAACTATTTAAAGCATGAATTAAAAGTATCTTTATTTTAAGAAAACCCTAATCCCATTAGGAAAGATCTTAATCCTATTAAGAAAAGATGCATTCCAATTAAGAAAGCAAATATCCTAATTCAATTTTCCAATCAATTTCCAAATATAACAATTATATTCAAAAATATGGAAAATATAAACTAAATAGGAAACATCTTAATTCTATTAGGAAATAACCTAATCAATTTTTCTAAATATAATAATTATATTCAAAGATATGAAAAATATAAATTTATTAGGAAAGCATCTCAATTCTATTAGGAAACAACCTAATCAAAATTTCAAATATAACAATTATATTCAAAAAATAATTAAGATGCATGATCATGCTTAACCTATGGTGGGATTTTAATCTAAATGGCATAATTTATGCATCAATCAAACAATTGAAAACATACATCACATGCATAATTAAATTTAAATAAAGCAAAATTGACCGACATATTTGGCATATTCTACGAAATAAAAAAATAATTTAAATTACAATAATTTAAATCGTCCAAGACATATCTTGGTCTTCAAAATCTTTTTCTTTGTTGGGCCATCAAAATTTAGAGTATAGAAACAGTAAATCTACCTCCTTTTTATGCATCAGTCGCCGCCAACCCTTGGCCCATATTTCTGCATAGTGGAATTTGCTCTCATCCCCAACTGACCAGGCACAATTGAGACTCCAAGCTACTAGATATTTAATGTTAGGCTAATGCTCTACTATTCAATTGATTTCTCAAGCTTGATCTGTACCGATTGACGTTCTCTCGGTCGAGTATGTGTATAATAAATTCGAAGAAAAAATTACAATCAACCCCTTAACCCATAAAGGGTTTTACAAATGATCAAATCAAAGCAATAATCTCACGCCAAATATGCCTAAACAGTCAATTAGAAAAACAACATATATCACATGTATGATAAATTAAAATACCCACCATACACAATTTTAATTCTAAATAAAAATCAAAGCAAGCTCTTATACCAATTGATAGGAATGAACACTTCATCCCGCAGCGGAAGCATTAGATCGTCTTTGATTTTACTTACAATTAAACAAAAACTAAAGTTTAAGTGATAGCACTAATTTAGTGCTATATTTAGGCCTATTTAATTGCTAGTTTTGGATGTAATTGTGAGCTTTTATATAGATATTTTATATATTTTAGGTAATCGGGAAATTCAAGCTAAAGTTGGCAAATTTGGAGCATCAGGTATGTTATGGAGCCTAAAAATACTCAAAATGAAGCTAAGTATGGCGAAGAGGGGCTTCACAATAGCAACTGGTCGAGAGGATGGTGCTCAACGCCCAAAATAGCGTTGAGACGTTGTATTTTATAACCTAAACCCAAGGGCTAGCGTTGAGACGCTACCCTATAGTGTCTCAATGCTCAAAACATGTAGAGAAAAGACATTTTGTCCGTAACGTTGAGACGTTGCCTTCAGTGTTGAGACACTGGAAGCGCACGCACAGATGGGAACGATGTCTTGGACAGTGTCTCGACGCTGTCCATAGCATCTTAACGCTGCATTGATAGACAGTATAAAATCATTGTTTTCTATTCAGAAAAGGGGAGAGCATTTTAGGGTTTTAGCCCATTTTTGGGACTTCTCACCCTCTTGGGACTTGTGGAGCGTAATTCAGAGTGTTCGGGAGCAGAAATCAAGGCTTGGGGTTGCAGAATTCGAAGCGGGAGTAGAGATTTAGTGACGACGATCTTTTTATTCGCTTTCTTCCTCTATTTTATGTATTCTAGGGCTTTAAAGACGAGTTCTTTGTGCTGTGAACTGAATATTATGGGCTAGATTTAGTTGTTTAGGGGCTAAGAGCACAATTAGGAGTAGGATTATGGTTTAATTGTAGTTTTAGACATTTACTTGTTATAGTGCATTTAATTGAATTGTACTTACTACTTCTAATTAATTGGCCATTAATTAACTTATTGCAGTCCTAAATTGAGCTCGACAGAGAGAATTTATAATAGAACTAATACGATTAACCCCCTAAAATTTTCTAAGTGACATAAGATTAACAATTGACCGGTGAGACTAATTGTGAGCGGACTTAATCTCAAGTAATTAATCAATTAGCGCTAAGGACACTTAGGAAAGTGATTAATTAGCATGTTCGAATGAGACTGAATGGAGATTTCAACCGTTTTAGCTCTAGGTTTATGTAATTAATGAGATTAATAAAATGTCGGGTCCAATTACCCTAATTATACCCTAATTTGTGCTTGGTCCCCTAAACTACCCCTTATTTGGTACCTCCAACCCTTTAATTTCTTTCTTAGTTTTGATTTATTTTCCAAGCATCGCTTTCTTTAGTTCTTGCCTAAATAATTCTAATTACGAGTATTTATAATAATTAATTAAATAAAGAAAAAGCTTCCATTGCCTTTCCCTAAGGATTCGATACTCAGTATTTAATTACCGTTTTATATTACTTGATCGCGTGCGCTTGCGTGTACCACGAACATTAAGCAATAAATACCTTTGTATATTATGGAGATATTTCTGTCAGGTCTTTAATTTTCTTGCTCCAACTCCAACGAGGTTCAAACACCAATTCCATAAAGCCTACTTGCTATGACTCGAGCACAGGACCAAGGCTTGTGGGAGCCTCTTGAAAGAAAATCCACAAGGGATTGGAGAGGAAGATATCTAGAGAGAATTCTCTAATTCTCTATTGAGGAGATGTGTGCTATAATGGCTCAACCCAAAAGTCCTATTTATAGAGACCTAGGGCAAATCTTTGCAATAATTAAATAATATATTTTAATATTTAATATATTAAAATACATATATTTAATATTTTTGAATCTTATTCAAATCTTTTAAATTCTCCTACGATATTTATTTCTTTATTTGAATCTTATTCAAATTTTATAAATATCTTTTATTTAATGTATCTAATATACGTTAATTATTTTAATATTTAATGTATCAAATACAATAAATATATTTTCATCTTTTATATTTAATATATCTAATATATTAAATATTAATTTGAACACTTCAAATTAAATATTAATTTGAACATTTCAAAATTTTCTTTTAACTATATTGATCTTTTAGTGTTACTATGAGCTAGCTAGGCAACTTTATGGACCTATAGATTATAAGCTCCAATGATACAAAAATAATTAATTAAACTCTTTAGTTAATCAATTTTCATTCATTAACTTTAGGTCACTCTACTATAGACTTAGAGTTACACTCTTATGCACTATAAAACAAGTTGTGTCCATGGATATAACAAGTCGATTCTTCATGAGTTGTTCGTAATTACAATTGGGTCAAAAGCCTGTTTTACCCCCTGTAATTACATCTTGCACCTTAAGTACAATTGATCCTCTAATGAACAATTTGTTTATGATCCAACCATAAACTAAGTCCCTCTCGAGCTAGTGAGAGAGTAGGGCCCCATTGTTCAAGTCCCAACATCGGCACTTAAGGGAACTACTCGTCTACTTACCCTATATGGGAAGGAGTGAATTCCATCTTGTGAGATTATGTTCCCAGCTCCCTATTTGGTCAAGTCCTCAAAATGGTAGGCCTATTGAATCAGCTACAAAAGTCACTCTCACCCATGCAAATCAAAGGACAAGCCCTCACAGGCAGGAGTTCATAACTCACTCAGGATTAAGATCAAGTCGCATGTGGTCATCCTGATGAAATATTAATCTTTTTAATTAATGGATTTATAAAGAGAGATTAAATATTTCGTGGTCCAGTCTTATACAAACTCATTGTATAAGATACCCCGACTCACATATCTCTACATGAACGATTTAAATCAAGTCATTTGTAACTATTACAAAGTGGGTCGTATCAATAGTGTTACCAGGATAAGGCACCCAACCTTATCCATATAATATGACCCTTTGGGTTATTTCTTGAATACGATCCTATTGTATAAAGATTACACTAATAACCTTGGATTTTTCATATAATGGATAATATTATATTGTAAATAAAATAATCAAAGTTATTATTAACTATTAAATAAATCATTAATACGAGGCTTTAGGGCAAAAATCCCAACAGGTAGAACATTGCATGAGAATGGATATTCTATTAGTAGAAGCCGTTAGAAGGAATTGCTTAATGTCATGTTTGATTGATTAATGAGACTGAAAAATGATTTAACCTTCATGCATGAGTTTTGATTGAGCTTGAGAGAGTCCATTAATTAATTTAGTTGTTCCTAGGTTTATAATGGTTTAATTTAGTTTATTTCTTAATGCAATCAAGATTGGTCTTTTGTTGAAAATCAATGCCTCAATTCTTGTTTGAAAATCGGACTCCAACCTTGTATATATTTAGTTTAGTTTTATTTTCTCTTTTCTCAAGGCTTTGTTTCACTAAATAAAATTGGGCATAATTAACTACAGTATTTAATTAATTTAAAGAAAATCAATCCCTATGGAGACGATAACTCGATACTTGTATCACTGTATTAAAACTTGACATCTTACACTTGTGGGTATTTGCGAGCATTTAAAACTACGCAACAAGTTTTTGGTGTCGTTGTCAAGGATTAACATATTTTAGTTTAATTAATATCGTGGTGAAAGTGCTTGATTTTAATTTAGAGCATAAATAGTGTATATTTGTATAGTTTCCTTCTTTTTACTTTCTTGTATAGTTGTTTTGCTTGTGTAGTTGTTTAATTTTCATCTTTTTGTTGTTGTATTTCTCTTGTTTTAGTTTTTCCTCTTTTTGTTCTTTGTTTTGTTCTTGTTACAAGCATCTATAGAATGTCCTAAATCAACAACCTAACATCTTTAATCACAACAGATAACTCATCAATTTTTTTTCATTGGAAGACAATCTACCATGCATAGAATTTAAAACATCACAGTCCATCATCATAGCATCAAAATAGTGCTCCACCACGCCAACATTCCTATCAGAAAATCTACCAGACGAATCATGATCTAACAAAACAATATCATCAACAGAGTTAAACATGACAACATCCATAGGCTTAACATGATCAACCACAACATTCACAGGCAAATCTCTATTATCAACAATTTCAATATTCTCAATCTCAATCTTAAAGCATTTTTCATTTCCACGCTCATTCATTAGGCGAAATAACTGAAACATAGCCTTATCATCATCAATCTGAAAAGTGAGCTTACATGTGTGCACACTAAATTCAACTTTACCTGTGGCTAAAAAGGGTCGTCCAAGGATAACTTAAATCTTCAAATCATCCTCCTCCTCGTCCAATACTACAAAATCTGTACGGAAGATAAATTTGTCAACCTTAACCAAAATATTTTCTACTATATCTCTAGGATATGTTGTAGAACCGTTAGCCAACTGTAGAGAAATAGTAGATAGGTGCACTTCCTTGAGACCCAGTTTCCTGTAGACATAGTAGGCCATTAAATTCACCCTTGACCCTAAATCAGACAAGGATTTCTCAATATGGATCTCACCAACGATACAATAAATTTTGAAACTACATGGGTCCTTCATTTTAATTGGCAATTTCTCCTAAATTAAAAAACTCGTATTACTCGTAATGACAACTTGCTCGCAGTCTCTGAATTTCTTCTTCTTCACCAAAATTTCTTTCATGAACTTCACATAACTTGGCGTGCTCTCCAATGACTCTGCAAAAGAGATATTGATGTGAAGTTTCTTAAACATCTCTAAAAATTTCTTAAACTGTTCATCCAACTTTTTCTTTTTAAACTTCTGGGGGTAGGGAATATTAGCAGGAATAAAAGAAGAAAGGTTAGAAGGCTTCATTGATGTGGTTTTTTCTGCCACAACCCCTTTACTCCTAGTCTTCTCCTTTTCGATCATGATAGCATACATAAGTGTGCTATTTCTAGGCTTTTTTTTATACTAGTTTCGCTATGATTTTGTGTGCTTTTATGTATTTTATGTTTATTTCTCAGAAATTGAGCATTTTGAGCAAAACCGAAGAATTGTGCGATAATCGGATAAATTTGAGCAACTTAAGGCTATATTTGAGGATTCAAGTGTTGAAGAAGAACAACAAGGCATTTGGACTCGAGGGCATAGCGCTGCAACGCCCCTTATAGCTTTGCAACGCCGTTTGAAGAGCCTTTCAACCTTGAAAAACCGCAAGCATAGCGTTGCAACGCTGTCTATAGCGTTGCAACGCCACTCAAACAAATATTTTCCTTCTTTATAAAATTCGAAGGGACAACGCTGCAATGCTGCCCCTAGCGTTGCAACGCTATCTCGATGTCTATAAAAGGAACTTATTCATTCATGCAAAGGGAGTCGTTTTTCAGAGACCAAAATCCTAAATCAATTCATACACTATTGAAGGGCTTAGAGGAGACTTTTGGAGAGCTAAGGAGAAGACTCAAGGCTCGAAATCGTGGACTTCACTTCGGGAACGAGTGTTGGCACGCGACCTTAATTTATTCTCTTTTCCCTTTACTTTTCTTTTGGTTTTTAGGAGTTTTGTTATGCACCATAATGTTGTTTATCTCTGTATATTAGACAAGAATGGTTGTATGTTTTAGAATTTTGTTGATTTTTTATTTGAATGATTGTAATTACATCTTTTATGCATCTCGATTTGTATTGCTTCAACCTTTGGGCATGGTTTTGCATGTTAGGCTAGATTTAGCTCGAGAGAGTAAATTTATCCATAGAACAATAGATGCATGACTAGATTTAGTTTATTGCACGTGAGTGAGTAAATTAATTCTAAAAGCCTTAAGAGAATCGCCTAATGTCATGTTTAGTAATAGAAATAGATCGAGAGGTTGATTTATTGCTAGGCATGAGTTCAATTGAGCTCAAGAAAGGATATTGATCACTTAGTAATTCTTGGCTTAAGATTAATTGCATGAAATCAATTCTTTATCTACAAAGTTGTGCTTAATTTAATCAACCATTATGTTTCTCAAAAATTGGACTCCAACCTTGTAAATAGTAGTTTAGTTTTTATTTGTCTTTTTGAACAACTCAAAGTTTGTTTCTCTGAATAAAATTAGGCATAATTAACTGTGGTATAATTAAATCTAAGAACTCCAATCCCTGTGGATGACCCTAGCCACTATTATTGCAAATACTTAGAGGTCCGATTTTTATAAATTTAATCTTGATAGGACATTCGACAAGTCCTCTATCAGATCAACACTTTCTTCATAGGCCTATTCAACTGGGTCCCGCTTCTCACTGTAATCGTCTTACATTGCTCTTTCGGGTTTACCACAGTGTTGCTTGGAAATTTTCCTTTATGCAAGGTATTCATAACACCGACTATCTGACCTATCTGAACCTCCATATTCTTCAAAGTTATGTCATGGCCACTAACAGTAGTAGCCAAAGTGGTGATGGACGTCTGCAACTGTAAATTCACTCCTCTCTTCTCTTGTATGAAAGTGCCCAGCATCTCCTCTAGGTTCGGTTTCTTCTCCTTCTATGATGATGATGCAAACCTGGGGGTGGCTACAAAACATTCTTGGTGTTAGCATAAGAAACGTTTTCATTGTTTCTCAAATCACTGTGGTAATAGTTGGGTAGATTCTGGTTCGCTTGGTATCCAAATCCTCTGTTCTACACATATTGCACTTGCTCAATCGTGGGATCTTCCATACTCTTAGCATTAACAACTGCTAACGAGGCAATCGACTGAGAGGCTCCTATAGTAGAAAGTTTATTCCAAGCATTAGTCAATGAAGGCATCTACGCTTTTAAAGCACTTACCTTGTCAATCTCATAGATTCTTGTAGCTGATTTAGGAGTGGATCTGTCTAAGGGCCACTGATAGCTTGTTGTAGTCATATCTTCCAATAAAGCTCGTGCCTCATCAATCTTCTTAGCCATGAAATTGTTGCCTACAGAGGTATCCAAAATAGTCTTAGTAGAACTCAAAAGACTATTATAAAATAATTATACATGTATCTAGTCATGATATCCATAATGTGGGCACTTCCTCGACATCTCTTTATATCTTTCTCATGCCTCATACAACTGCTCTACCTCAAGCTGGCAAAATGTTCGGATCTCCGTTCGTAGCTTCGTCGTCTTAGTAGGAGGAAAGAACTTAGTAAGGAACACTTGAGCTAACTCATCCCAAGTGGATATTCTCCTTGATTTCAGCGACTGAACCAATCCTTTGCTTTGTTATGCAAAGAGAATGAAAACAATCGTAAGCGAATAGCATCAAAAGCTACATTTTTAATCTTTACCATCCTACAAATCTCCAAAAATGAGCGCAAGTGCGAATGAGGATCCTCAGAAGGATGTCCTTTAAACGAGCTGATGCGAGCCACTTGAATTAGCCCAATCTTTAATCTGAAATTATTTGCTTGGATAGGTGTGTACACTATTTCTGAATAATCTGTACGAAAGACTGGATGAAAATAATCTTGTATCGCTTTAGGCTCTTCTTCTTGACGTTGTTGTTCTGCCATGGTATTGATTTGGGTCTTCTTCTCCTTTTTAGCAGCTTGCAAGTACGATAAATCTCTAGATCCAAAGGCAAAAGATTAACCCCTTATCATTTCGCATAAACCAACAACTCCACCAAAACAATCAAGAAACTCAAAACAGCAAAAACAAAAATAAAGACAACAAAAAAATAAAAATCTAAATTAAAATCAACCACTTTCTTTCGAATATCAAATGAAAATTTGCACTGAATCCACAACAACGGCGTAAAAAGCTTGTTAGGCTTGACTACGCATATCCGCAAGCGCACGAGCCCAAGTAATAAAGTGGTATAGGTATATTGGATTATCGTCTCCAAAGGGATTTAGTTAACTTCCATTTGATTACCAAAATTAATTATGGTTGATTTTATTTAGAAGCAGACTTTGAAAGATCGATTGTATAAACAACAAAATAAAACTAAGGGAAAAAAGCATTTTAACCCCTAAACTTTGCATGTTGTATCAATTTTAACCCTAAACTTTCAATTTCATCAATTTAAACCTCAAACTTTACAAATTATATCAATTTTAACCCTAAACTTTTAATTTCATCAATTTAAATCTCAAACTTATATAAGTGTATCAATTTACACTCTCGGTTAAGTTTCCATTTCAATCCTTATTAGAAAAGTTTTCCACACATGTCCAAAGTCACGTGTTGTTCTATAATAGGTACGTATTTGTTATTTTTTTAAAAAAATTTAAAATTGCTGAAGAAAATTGGAGTAGACTCTCCATAATGTCTTTCAATTTAGAGCATGACTTTTTTTCACTTTTTTTACTTCTTATCTTATCTTATCTGATTATGCTGCTTTTTTTCATTTAATTAATTGAGGGTATTTCAATTGTAAGGCATGATTCTACTCAATCCATTGGCTTTAAGTAGAAACAAAGCTTATTTGCATCATATTTTTTCTCAATGGAGTACTCTCCTTTTTGATCGTTTGCCAATATATATTTTTTTAATTTCTCATCGGCTTTTAGCTTGATTTTTCCTCCATCCACTGCAATGGACGTGGGACTTTCAGAATCATCACACTAGTTAGAATTTTAGTCTTTTTTCTCTCCAGCATCGATGTCACTTTAATCCCCTGAAAGATTGCCGACATGGCCGACAAGGTCGGCTAGACCAGTTCATTGTGTTCATGGGCGTCATTTTGTTTGCCATTGCCTTTCTTGTTCTCTCCCGCATTTTAGCTGAGCTCAATCTTCTTTATATTTGTTGTCATTGGTATTGAAACCAATGGCGAGGGAGACACACAAGTGTTCATTTTGTGAGTCCTACTTTCGAAAGTTGAGTTCGTGGTTTTTATGATGGTGGCGATTCGATCTAGAATTGTTTAATTATTCTTTTAGTAAATTTATTTTTTTTAAAATAACAAATAGGTACCTATCATAGAGCAAAATGTGGCTTTGGACATATGTGGAAAATCTTTCTAATGGTGATGGAAACGAAAACTTAAACAAATGTGTAAATTGATACACTTATTCAAGTTTGAAGTTTAAATTGATGAAATTAAAAGTTTAGGGTTAAAATTGATACAATTTACAATGTTTGAGATTAAAATTGATGAAATTAAAAGTTTAGGGTTACAATTGATACAATTTGCAAAGTTTGAGATTTAAATTGATGAAATTGAAAGTTTAGGGTTAAAATTGATACAACATGCAAAATTTAAGGGTCAAAAATGTTTTTTCCCTAAAACTAAAGCTGTTAAAATAACAGTGAGACAAATGATGAATTGGATCTAGGGAATTTAACTTTGCTAATTGGACTTTCAATCTTAATTAATCAACATCCTAAAATTATCTAAAACATTACCCATAAGTTTAGAAGTTCTAATTGCATGGAAGCTCTTGTCGGTCTCAACCAATTCTATTGCACTAATTAATTAACCAACGTGTCCATAGCCCTAATTAATTACTACAATGCATTACGAACCTTCGTTAACAACCTCTATTAATTAATTAATAGCCTTGCTGTCACTCAGGTAATTAATCAACAGTCATGCATTCTAGATTCTACACCCAATTTCCCTCCATCGAGTGTCAAATTGAGAAATTAATCAATTATTCTTTCGCCAGAAGCATAAAAGCATTAAGAAAGAATGCAAAAATAGGCAATTGTTAAAGAAAATAATAAAGATACTAATTCACTAGTAAACGAGAAGTCCAATTAACTACATTTAATTTCCTAGAATGAGAAATTAGCCTGATAGCATACATAAATGTGCTATTTCTAGGCTTAGTTGTATGCTAGTTTTGCTATGATTGTGTGTACTTTCATGTATTTTTATGTGTATTTTACAGAAACCGGGTAATTGGAGTAAAACCAGAGTTTTGAGAAGTATTTGGTTGAATTTGGAGCAAATTAGAGCTATAATTGAAGGTCCAAGTGTTGAAGAGAAGGAAACAACCTTGTGAACTCGAGAGTATAGCGTTGCAACGCCACTTCAGCAGCCTTTCAACCTTGGAGACCAGCAAACATAGAGTTGCAACGCTACTCAAACAAATTTTTTCCTTCTTTATAAAATTCGAAGGGACAGCATTGCAACGCTAAACGCTGCCCCTAGCGTTGCAACGCTGTCTCCCTAAACTTGACTCAAGCACTGTTTAAGGACATAGAGGAGACCTTTGGAGAGCCAAGGAGGAGACTCAAAGCTCAAGATTGTGGACATCACGTCGAAGACGAGTGTTGGCACGCGACCTAAGTTTCTTCTCTATTTCTTTTCCTTTTCTCTTGAAATTAGGAGTTTTTGTGGGTTGTTCTCATGTTGTAAATCTATTTTTAGACCCTTGCTTAGTTGTAGTTGTTGAACATTTGGTTGATTTTTAGTTTAATTTATATATTGACATCATTTATGCATCTCTTTATATTGTCTTAACCTTTGACCATGGTTTTGCATGTTTAACTAAATTTCGTTTAAGAGAGTAAATTTAGTTGTAGAACACTAGATGCATGACTAGGTTTAATCTATTGCACGAGAGTGAGTAGATTAATTCTAAAAGCCTTAAGAGAATCACCTAATTCCCTGCTTAGTAATAGAAAAAGACCGAGAGGTTGATTTATTGCTAGGCATGAGTTCAATTGAGCTCGAGAGAGGATATTGATAATTTAGTAATTATTGGTTTAAGATTGTTAGTATAAAATCAAATTATTAATCAATTCAAGTTGGGCTTAAGGTAATCAACCATGCATGTTTCTCAAAATTGGACTCCAAAGCATGTACATATTATTTTAGATTTTATTTTATCTTTGCTTCCCAAGTTGTGTTTCTCTAAATAAAATTAGGCATCATTAACTGTGGTACTTAATTACTCTAAGAACTCCAATCCCTATGGATGACCCTGGCCACTATTATTGCAAAATATTTAGAGGTCCAGTTTTATAAATTTAATCTTGATAGAGCCTTCGACAAGCCCACTATCATAGCCACACATGTTCAACAAATATAATCGTAAAATCTCAATCCAAATCATGGGTTTAATACGAAATTAAAGAAAAAACACTAAAGAAAGCTATAACCGAGTTGATCTTTAACTTTTGCCTCGTTCTACATCGATCCCGAGCCTCGAATCATTATTCTCAACTCCAAACCCTCCAAAATGCTCCCCAAAACAATCACTTATCGAACTTAGGGTCCAAAAACTCTAAATTTGTCTCCCCCAAATCGAGCATCAAAAAGATGTAGACATAGCTCTCCCGAAACAACGTTCAGATAGTAGGAACAGTGTCTCGACATTATAAAAAAGGGTGATGTTCCACTTATGTGCTCGAGCCTAGCGTCGAGATGCCATATGTAGCGTCGAGATGCTATGGACTAGTCAGCTTCTCCGTATTTTCCTAGCATTGAGACGCCACAGGGCAACGTCTTAACGCTAGCTCTCAGGTTTGTCACCAAATATATGGCTTCTAGACGCCATTTTCAGAGTCTAGACACTATCCTCTTTGGTTTCCTTGCCCACACTGACTTCATTTCTTTCCTTAGCCTCAAATGTGCACCTCTTTGAGCTCCAATTCCATCAATTTACTCTCAATTTCTCCATTTTCTCCTAAATTGCTCGGTTCCTGAAAAACAACAATAATCGACATCAAAGCTCACCAATAAAACATAAAACTAGACAAATTAATAAGATAAAGATAACACAAATTGAGTGCTATCAGCATCACGATGCTCAAACCTGCAGCATCCAAGCTAGAGTTCTCACAACTTTGAGACGTTACTTTGAGCATCTCAACGCTACAAAAAAAATCTTGTCGGGAGTCTCTTCATCAGCCAAGATGCACACGCACACTTTCTGTCCATAGCGTCAAGAAGCTATACCTAGTGTCTCGACACTACCTTGCTGATAACATACAAAATGTGTCATCTTTAAGCCTTATTTATTGCTAGTTTTGTTACTTTCAAGTTCATATTTGCTTATTTTGTAGAAATTGAGCATTTGAAAGAAACCGGAGCTTTTAGAAGAATTGTGGTGAAAAAGGAGCTATTTGAACATAATGTAAAGTTACCAAGTCAAGAGAAAGAGCAATTCAAGCCAAAAATTCCGAGAAGATAGCGTCTCAACACTCAAAATGTAGCACTTCAAGCTATTTTCCCTCACGAGTAATGTTGAGAAGCTACTTTGGGCATCTTGAAACTACAAATTTGAGGTTAATGCCATCCTCAACGTTGCAGAGTTTCCCTCAATGCTATACTTGATGTTCATCAAGGTCGGGACGCTGATGCTTAACGCTCAAAACTCGTGCTGCCAACTTTCTGTTCAAGGCGTTGAGACGTGTCATTATATTTTTCGTGACTTTCCTTATTTGAAAGGAAGCATTAAGACGCTGTCCTTAGCATCTCTAAACTACTTGCGTGAACTATAAATACATTTTATTCCAATCGTTATTAAGGTATGCTCAATCATAATCTTGAATCCTTAATCTTTTATCTTTCTGTAAAACCTTAGATAGAAAATGCAATCTTTGAGAGTTTTTGGCTTTTTGTTCACCATGAGCGATGAAATTCTTCATTTCTAATTCAAAGGTCGATTTGAAATTGTGAGGCTCGGCCTCAATTGTAAGTTTTCTTAAATCTAAGTATTTTTTGTTTCTTGTTGTTATTTTTATGAACAATTAGTATTGATTAAATTGATGCCTTGTTTAGTATTGATTTGTTTTATTGCCATCCATATGATTTTACGATCCATAATTTTCATGAATGATTGAATTTAGTAGCAAGGAATCATCTTATGTATCTATAATTGTGGCTTTTCCATTTTACATAGCTTGCATAATAGACTCTAGAGAAATAAAGAAACAAAGTTAATTACGTTGTAGTTATCTCACTTGGTTAATTTTGGTTTAGTCATTCTAATAGTTTTTAATGTTATCATTGAATTGCTATGGAATGCTATTGTAACAGCCCGAATTTTCCAATACGGTCATTCTAACAATAATGCGGAAGCGTAACAATTAAAACTAAAATAGACTTAAATAAATTCAGCTGAAGTAATTTCTTACAAAGGATTTCTAAAAGAAACTATTGAATCCATAACAACAACTTTCTAATTCTTGTGCCAGAGTGCTAAACTTCACTTCTTTCAAGACTATCATTTGATCTTTCGTCTGAAAACATTTTGGAAAAACAAAAATGAGTACAGAAATACTCAATAAGCAATTTCAACATCTAGTTCAGAAATTCATTTTTGGAAAAACAAAAACATAGAAATTCAGTTTAACAAATCATTTCAATAGTTGAATCAAAAGTCAAATATTCATTTGGTCATTTTCTTTTAAAACAATCATAATCAAAATACAAATATCCTTGCAAAACTTTTAATACAACTATTAAAACGTTCGGTCAAAACTTTCAAAAAACAAAAATCTTTCAATTGAACAAAACTTTCATTTAACCAAACTTTCAAGTATCGAAACTTTTAATTCAAACAGTACTATCAATCAATCATTACTTTCAAATATCGGAGTTGGAATATGCATTATTTGGGTAGCCTTCAAAACATATATGATGGTTACCCGTCGGTAACACCAATCAATCAATCAGAACATTCAATCAAAGTTGTCGATAAAAATCGACCAGAACATTCAATTCAATTACTTAAGTGTGAGGCCATGTGAGTGAAACACACACATGAATCTTCATTCCAATGGAATGCCAAACCACAAACTGTGCCTTCCCACAAATAAGCTTCAATCAGTCAGAGATGTCGATAAAATCGACCAGAACAATCAATATAATTACTTAAGTGTGAGGCCACATGAGTGAATAACACACACATGAATCTTCATTCCAAAGGAATGCCAAACCACAAATGTGTCTTCTCACAAATAAGCCAGAACAATTCCATCAATTCCAATTTAGGCTACTACCACAAATAAGCAAAGTATTCCCAAAACATAAAATTGGCATATCCGGATAGCCCTTATCAAATCGATCAAACATTCTTTTGTAAACATTTGAAACAAAACATGTAGTTTCAAATAACAATTTCAATAAAGATTCATCAAATCAACCGTTCAAACTCAAAACCAAAACAAACTTACTTTCATTTTAAAATCAATCAAAACACATTTATTTCAAATTACCCAAAATGGCAAACATACTTTTAAATAGCAAAACACTTTAAAGCATATAAAACAATTTTTTATCAATTTCAAATCATACAAAACATACTTTCAAACATTTGTCAAATAAACAATATGCAAAACATAATTGTACCAAAATTTCTATTTTGGAAGGGATGTGGAAACTACTTACCTCGATCAATAATCCTACAATTCTCAATCTCAATCTCAATTCCAAATCTTGTCCACTTTCTTGAACAATCATCAACTTTTCCTAGAAGTCCAAACATATCCAATACTACACTAATCAAAAACTAAAATTCTATCTTAAAGGTCCAAAAGCTTATCTAAAATATAGACAATCTTATCTACTCAATTTTTCCCATTCAAAACAATTTTCTACATAAAAAGTTAGGGAAAGTAGGGTTCTTGGACTAAAAAAATAGCACTGAAAAACTGGGTTAAAAGCAATTTAAAACCTAATTAAAAACGTATTAAAATTGGTAAGATCAATACTTTTCAATACGATATAAAATACCAAACAAATTTTCAATCCTACAACTTTTAAAACCTTCAAAACAATCATAAATTATAGACAAATAACCTAGAAAATTTTATGTTTCATAAAACAAAATTCTTCAAGATTTTAACATTAAAAGAATCAAGATTTGCCACTTTTTAACATCAAAATCAGATCTGAAAAATCTAGATAAAACTGCTGTAAAAACCTTTAAAACATACTCTTTTCATGTAGAAATCAAAGGTATAAATTACACTTCAAAAACAAACATTTGGTAAACTTTCTTGTACAAAAAGAACCCAAAAACATTACAAAAACAGTCCCAAATTTGAAGAAAATCAAAGCTGAAAAAATTCTGAAAATTTTTCCTTTATCAAACCTTTAGTTTAATCCAAAATCCATAAGATGAAAAACTTTGATAAAGAATTAAGCAAACCAAAAACCTAAAAACTTTTTAGGGCAAAAGATTTTAAGAATCTTTTCATTCTAAACAATCAAGAATGAAAACAAAACCCAAAATTTTCCAAGAAAGATTCAATCAATAAAGAAAACAAACTTGAAAATAGAAGGGAATAAAACTTATTGTTTTTTCTTTAGAGAGGAAACTATAGAACGTCTTATTTTTTCTCTCTTTTTTGCCGTCAAAAGGTTTTGTCAAAAAGGTTAGGGCTTAAGAGACCTTTTTTAAAAGAACTCTAATCAAAACCCTTAAACGATTATCTTCTCTTTTTTTTAAAAAATAATAAAATAAAATAAAGATTTATCTCCTAATTTTAAAAAAAATTAAAAATCCTAATTCAAAAAGGTTTTTAAAAAAAACCAATAAAAAAATAAAAAATAAATTTCTTCGGTTGTTATAGCTATCGTGCCCAGTTAATTAAATGGTAAGATTTGATTTTGATGTTTGATTAAAATCAATTGAATTAGGAAATTTTACACTTGTTCTAGCTTTTCCGAATAAGTAGACTGGGTTCTTTGATTGAGAAGTTAATTTATTTATGTAAGCCTATGATCAAGATTACAATTGGATGAGAATTATACCTTTGAATTAGAAATTTGGTAAGATTGATTTTCTCTCTCAAGAATTTTGGTCTATTACAGCAGGTTCTTTTGCAGCGCTTTGAGGAATGTTGCAAAGGTTTATTAAATTGCAGCAGTTTGTAGCAACATATAACTAAACTGTTGTTATATATACATATTGCAACAGTTTGTTTACAACGTTTTAAAAATTGTTGTGATATATATTCAATTGTAGTGGTTCGCTAACGACATATTTAAAAATCGTTACAAATATATCATTTTGTAACGCTTAAGTTGCAAAACATTTTTAATAACTGTTGCAGTAGAGTCTATCATAATAGTTATGTTGCAACATTTAAACCATTGTCGCAATAGTTTAATGTAGCTGCAACATGTTAGTAGCAACTCATACGAAAACCACTGCAGATATTGAGATTGCAGTCAATTTTTTAGTAGTGTTGTTTAAGTTATTGCAAGTCAATATGTAATAGCAACAGTTGACTAACAACATGTATATAAATTGTTACAAATATGTCAATTGTGGTGCATGATTAACAACATTTGTATTAACTGCTGCAACAAATATTATTGTAATAAACAACAACTCGCTTGTGACATCATTGCAATAGTTTTAATAAAACTTTAGAAATTTTATTATAACATTTTAAAAACTATTGCAATTTCGTGTATTGTAGTAGTTTGTTCATAGTAAAATTTTTACTACTCCAAGATTTTGTACAATTACATATGTTATATAGCCAGCGATGGATTTATTATAGGCCTAGAGGGGGATCAAGCCCCTTGGAACAGGAACATCTTTTATTAGTATGATAAATTATTCCATAGTTTGATTATTACATAAATTGATTAGTAAAAAATTTATGGTATTGACTAAATAGTTTTTTTTTTTTAAAAAAAATTATAAACTTAAACAAGACATTAAAAGTTAATTTAGTGAATAAAATAAAATACTTGAAAGTTAAACGACTAAAATAATATAATTAAAATAAGTTTGAAAGTTCAAGAATTGATTTTAACTAATATAATTTAAAGTTTATATTATTTAATTAAAATATATTATTACATAGTTGTAAATGTATTTTTTCAATTATAAAAAAAATTACATTATGATGGTTTAAAATTCAATTTCAAAAAAAAAAAGATTGTTTAAAAAATTTTATTAAATAAAATTGGATAGAATAAGAGTAAATATTAAAATATAAGTTAAATTACAAATTTAGTCCATGCTTGAACTTTGAGGTTTGTGTCTATTTGGTCTCTAAACTTTCAAATTACAAATTTATTAGTCTTTGAACTTTCAAATTTTTTAAAATTCACGAATCTATTGAAGATCATATAGCCTTATACCACCTTTAGGCTCTACAGTACTTCAACAATTATGTAACGTTAATGTGGTTTTAAGGAGAAGTACATTAAGTGGGGAAAAAAAAAAGACCTGGGATAGATAATGTGCAATATTGAAAAGAAAAAAAAGAGAATTTTTTTCTCACTTCCTTATTGAGAGCTTAATCTTACTCGTCATTACTTGGATGTAATAAACAGAAAAAAAATTTATGTGACAACATACTTGGAACGTTGTTAAACAACCAAAATAAAACCAAGGATCATTTGAATATTTTGGAATCAAAGAAAGATATTTTTAAACGGCTCATATGTTGTGACTTGGAATAAATGTTTTTACATCTTCAATTATTGGGTATAAGATGTGAATTTCATCCTCAATCTCGTTGATCAACTAAGTTCTATCTACATCTTGCTTGCTACTCATTAACTATTGAAAAGAAAGATATCTTTTGTCATGTACTTAAAATCGTCAAGGTTCCTGATGGCTATGCTTCAAATATCTCTTAGTGTATCAATCTTAGGCATAAAAAGTTACTAGGACTTAAAAGTTATGACTGTCATATCATTATGGAGCAACTTCTACCTATAGCATTACGAAGCTTGCTGTCCAAAAATGTCAACTTAGTTAAGATTGAATTATGCTCTTGTAACGACCCTATAGGCTCAACACGCTACCTAAGAGTCATTACTAAGTCACGTCGCTATATTACCGAAAATTTTGGCAGCATAACGGCGTAACTACGCGAAAACCAAAAATTGGACCCTTACCTGATAAGACATAGAAAAACACACTTCTAAGATTTTCAAACAACCTCCTAGCATCCAACAAACTTCTCAATATGATGCTAGGGTTCAAACAACAGAGACCAAGTGAATTCAAACATAGAAAGCCAAATACACGTGCACGATTTACAAAGAAAGGTTAAAAGACTTTGAAACATCCTCCTAAACATTTAAAAACTCGACATGAGTTCTATGTACATCCAGAAACATAAAAGAAGCGGAATAGCGATCGCTCGGCTCCCATGACTCGAGTAGCTGATCTCCGGTCACGCGCTAGGGCCGATCTTAGCCTTTCCTGAAAACATTTTAAAAGGAAAAGGGTGAGTATTAACAAATAATACTCAGTAAGTAACTCATAGTTTCAAAATAAGAGTTTCACTCGCATGCAACATGTCATTTTAAATCATAAAACCATCGTAAACCATCGCTTTAGTAGGGGACCTAAAATTCGTTTTATAAACCATGTACTTTTCCTTGCGGCTCTCGTGAACGATTAAATTCTCCCGAGGGCCTCGTAAATAGTCCGAAGACATAATTTTCCATCGAATAGAGTCCTCCCCTAACTCTGAGAGTTGAGCTCGAAAGCTAACATACATCGTGGAGTCCGAAGACTCAGCCCGAAGGCTACCATCGTGGAGTCCGAAGACTCAGCCCGAAGGCTACCATCGTGGAGTCCGAAGACTCAAGCCCGTCGGCTACCATCGTGGGGCACTCTCGAACCCCGGGAGCATAGAGAATCCGAAGACTCGGGTTCCCTCATAACCCACATAAAACTTTTGGGAGAATTATCGTCACGGCCTTACATAAATCTTTTCATGAGCACACAACACATGCATGAGGTCCCGCTCGTTTTAGATCATACTCATGAATGCATAAGTCAAGGCAATCGCATTTCAAAGACATACATATCATTTCCATTCTTTTTAACATGAAAACTCAAATAGAACTCATGGAACTAGTGTAAAAGGAATATACATGTAAAACACTTTCTTTCTTAAATACTTAACACGGAAACATAACTTCAGAGTAAATATAGGGCTAGCTCTAGGTTTCGAAAACTTCTTTTGTTGTGAGATCCCTTACCTTAAATCTTTACTTACTAAAATACCCTTTCTCCACCAGTAATGAGCTTCTCGAGTCCCCACTCCAAGTACAATCCAAGGTCCTCGACAAATCACCTAAAAAGTGTCCTAAACAGATCTTAAACCAACCGAATTACGCTAAAACGCATTCTAACATTAATAACTTGACGAAACGGACCAAATGGAAAAATTTACCCAACTCCGGCGAGCGGCGGCGCGTGATACTCTGGCGACGGCGCGTGGGCTTCACGGCGGCGGCGGCGCGTGGGCGCGCGTGGCCGGCGCGTGAGGACTCTGGTCGGCGCGTGAGAGCGCGAGAAGGCCGGATTTCGTGCGAGGCTCTCAGATCTGGGTTTTCCGGCGACTGTCTTGCTCAGTTGGGGGTCGGCTGCGCGGCGGTGGGCGAGGAAGAAGGAAAAGACAGAAGGATGGGGTTCGACTGTGGCTGGTCGGCGATCGTTCGGAGGAAGAAGATGAAGAGGAAGAAGCGGACGGTGGATGGGTGTTCGGTTCAAAGCTTCTCCGGCGATCAGGACTGCGTGGGTCCTCGATTTGGAGCTCCGACGGTCGTTGCTCGCGAATTTCTGGCGAGGCGTTGAAGACTCGCGTGATGTAGCTCTCCGTCGAGCTTTCGTGCGGTGGATCCGATGACGGCGAAAGGCCGATCGGCGGTGGGGTTATCTCGTGCTACATACGACGGGGGAGAGAGAGAGAGAGAGAGAGAGTGATCGGAGAGGGAGAGAGGACGGCGGGAAGAGAAAGAGAGAGAGAGAGAAAGAAAAAAAATTGGTGAAGGGCTGCGAGAGGAAGAAGAAGAGAAAAAAAAAGAAATAAAAATAATAATAAAAATAATAATAATAATAAAATAATAAAATAATATTAAAATTAAAAAAAGAATGGATAAAGATGGGGGATTGTTATATATAAAAAAAATAAATTTCCAATTTTACCCTTCTTCTCATTCCAAATTTCAAATTAACCTTCAAATTTAAATTACCCAATGTAAATCATTCCAACTTAATTTCCAAAATTTGAAATTAATGCCCGTAAATAAGCCGGGCGTTACATTCTACCCACCTTAAGAAAACTTTCGTCCTCGAAAGTGGCTAGTCTTAGAAAAAAAAAAAAAAAAAAAATTCTGAGTAACTTGTCCGCATCTCAAACGACCCAAACATTAATTACCTTTTCTCTGTTCGAACCTCAAAACTCTTTCCATTGTACCACCATCAAGAATATAAAACCACCAATTACAAACTCTATGACCCTTTCCATCTTGTGGCAGCATAACTTGTCATCATAAACTCTTAATAACTTAAACAATCCAAGCTGACACATGCTCAACTCTTGAACGAAAAGTACTTTAGGCTCACCAGGGCTATAAAAATTTGAATTTTCTCCTCAAACCAATAGTACCTCGAAATCCTCCAAAGCAAAGTCCTTAACTACTCCTATCAAACCATAGGTCGAGTAGTTGCATTCGTAAACCTTCAACTAGCATGGAGCAAAGATCACCTTACTAAGCTATACTAAGGCTCAACCAACCTCTTTTCCAAGAGCATTATCATGGCAACAACTCTCCAGCTCCACACGAGCACTAATACTGAATATCCATCCCCGCTTGAGCTCTTGAAATCTCACTTCATAAGTCTCACTCTAAATGAACAACTGCACCACTGAGTCAATTAAGTTTGAGACATTACTACACTGGAGAGGTTCTAACATAGAAAGTAATCCACAACCTTTAATATACCTCACATCTCACTAATAGAAACTAGTCAAGGTCACCTGGTTAATGATTCTGACCTTGCTGGAATCACCAAAATCGATCCCTTGATACCACATGTCTTAAGAATGTCATTTACCAAAACTAGAGCTCGTATTTGAACTGAGATATTACCATCAATCACTAACCCCAATTAGATAATAACTTCCCTCTATCTGCAGGGCTGGCTATAACCCCAACCTGCAACGTTACTAGCACCTGCATTTTCATCCTTAATTGCTGTTTGATTCTCAGTTCCTCCATTCCAACCATAATTTTGATTGATGCCACAAAGACGACTCGATATTTTCCAATTATTGTGCTCATTTCTCTTGATGTCGCCTTCCAACCTGATCCCTGAACACTCAACTTATCACCACCATCATTGCTCGATTTTCAACTCTAGCGTTGGCTCTTTCATTTACTTTCTCAGTTCCAGGGCCTTGCACAACCACCACTACTCCAAACTCTATTCTCATCCAAACCCGAACTCCAGCTTGCAAGTTTATCCGCATTGTCACCATCATTTGAATCGCTTTCTGGGTTTCATCTCCCACGGCCTTGGCCTTCAAATTCATCTCTATCTGATCCAGACTTCCACTATTGCCTTGCCAAATTCATCCACTGGAGTCACTAATATTCGAATCACTCTTTTGGTTCCATTTCCAGCTATTTAGCAACAGAGGCCAATAACCATTTTCAACTAGAAAGTTGCTCTCTTCGTTTCCTTTGCAAGCCTAAAACAAAATCTTAAAGAAGTTTTCTTTGAAGACTTGGGTTTCACAGGTTTAAACGCACCTCAGGAGAAAAATCTCATACACCAAACTAGGTTGTATAACCCAAAGTCTCACGTACTTACCTTTGGCCAAAGCTCACGAGGTTCTGAGTTTCAATTTCTAACCAAATTCCTTTCACCACATTTAAGGATTTCTATCCTCAAAGCACACCATATTTGAGTATTAGGCACCTCAACATAACCGTTTCTTTTTTTTTTTTATTTCTTGAGACAAACATATCTTTTCTATATCACCTTTCTCTTCCTTTACTAAATCCATTAAGTCTCTTTTCCATCACCGAGCAACACCTTTCCTCAACGAGAGGAACATAAAGCACATCATGACTATAGAGAGAAAGGTGAACAAGTTAAACCACGAGTACGGGGCTAATCCTCCCCAAAGTCTCAAATGACCCCACGAATCATCAATCATATTCTCTTTTATTCTTATTTTCCATTCCTTCATAGCTCCCTCATTTGGGGTTCCTCGTTCGTCACTAATCCACTCTTGGATTAATTCAGTTCTAGTCCCCTTAAACTTATAACTGGCCTGTTTTGGTGGCGTGAACACCACTTCTTTACGAAAACAATCAATATTAGCATGGTTCAAAGCCAGCCAATCCATGCCTAGAATAACATCAAACCCTTCCATCTCGAGGACTACCAAATTCACATCCAGCTCGTGGTCGGAAACTATCATCTTACCATTCTTAATCCCCTCAGCATCTAATAGACTCAACCCCATCGGAGTAGCAACAGACAAAGCAGAGGGTAATGGCTCAAGTTCTAACTCAGCTTGTCTCCCAAAAGACGCAGAAATAAAGGAATGTGTAGAACCTGAATCAAATAACACAAACGCAAGGTATCCCAAAACGGGAAGTGTACCTGTAACTGCAGCATCTGAGTTACCAGCCTCCCTGCTGGTACTAGCAAAAACTCTCCCTTGCTGAAGTGTGGGCCTATTAAGTCCTACTCCACCTGAACCCGAAGACTGGCCTCTCCTGTCTGGGAAGGTAGGGCAATTTTCAGCTCTGTGTCCCTCCTTTTTACATCGAAAGCACAACCCATACCACATCAGGCACTGACCCCAATGAAACCTTCCACATTCATTACAACGAGGTTTCTCCCCAGTGTTAGGTCCCGGCCTATTCACTTGCTGCCTCTGGCTAAAAGCGGCCTGCGACCTCATGGACGACTGTGAAGACTGTTGAGAACGCTGGGGATTCGAGTTTGCCTGACTCCATCTCCTCTTGTGATAAGAGGATGACTGACTCGGGTTTTGGACCATAGGAATCTCACTCTGTTGGCCTGCAACAATAAACTCTGCTGTCCTTACCGCAGCAGCATAGTCGTGAAGTGCTACAGCCTGCACCACACCTTTAACCTGAGGATCCAAACCCATTACAAAATGCTCCGCTTTCTTGGCCTCAGTATCTACCAGCTCGGGAGCAAAACGAGATAACCTTGTGAATTCCCTCTCGTAGACGTCCACTGGACGTCGATTCTGTTTAAGTTGTAGAAATTCTTCTTGTTTCTTGTATCGTGCAATCGCAGGATAATATTTGTTCCAGAAAACCTCTCTGAACATCGGCCACGTCACTACTCCCCCTCCTGTACCTATGGTCCTTTGAGCAGATTCCCACCATAGGTACGCATCATCCCTCAGCATAAATGTGGCGCAAGAAACTTTATATTCATCCGGGCAACTCATCAACTGAAAAATGTTCTCCATAGAGGACAACCATAACTCCGCCACTGTAGGATCCCCAGAGGATCCGTCAAACGCCCTTGGATCATACTTTCTAAAGTCTTTCAAGTGACGGGCTTGTAATGAAGCTGGCGTAGAAACTTGACCCATCTGCGCTAACTGGGTCGTCACGGTCGCTTGTACTAAGTTCTGCATCGCCTCTAACATCAACGACGCAACCGTAGGATTTGCAGGCTCCATAACTGGATCAGGTTGATTCTGAGCAACAGGGGAATTTGCCCCAGAATTCACCTCCTGTTCCACTGGCATCTCAGGAGGTAAGTCATGTGTTCTACCAACACCACGTCCTCTACCCCGTCCTCTGCCTCTCCTTCTAGGCGGCATACTTAACAAACAAACACAAACAAGTTTAACCTTCACATCAAAAGGGATCACACTTTTCAACTTTTCTTAAACTTTCCTTAACTTAAAAATACATTTCACATATGAATCATTTCATAAAAAAAATAACATGCTTTTCAACAAACGAATTAAAAGTTTACTTTAGAGGCGTACCTGCGCGATGACTGGAAATCACTACTTAGTCATGGGATACCTGATGCTTACGAAGTAAGCTAGTCTACAGAACCTATAACCTATTGCTCTGATACCAACTGTAACGACCCTATAGGCTCAACACGCTACCTAAGAGTCATTACTAAGTCACGTCGCTATATTACCGAAAATTTCGGCAGCATAATGGCGTAACTACGCGAAAACCAAAAATTGGACCCTTACCTGATAAGACATAGAAAAACACACTTCTAAGATTTTCAAACAACCTCCTAGCATCCAACAAACTTCTCAATATGATGCTAGGGTTCAAACAGCAGAGACCAAGTGAATTCAAACATAGAAAGCCAAATACACGTGCACGATTTACAAAGAAAGGTTAAAAGACTTTGAAACATCCTCCTAAACATTTAAAAACTCAACATGAGTTCTATGTACATCCAGAAACATAAAAGAAGCGGAATAGCGATCGCTCGGCTCCCATGACTCGAGTAGCTGATCTCCGGTCACGCGCTAGGGCCGATCTTAGCCTTTCCTGAAAACATTTTAAAAGGAAAAGGGTGAGTATTAACAAATAATACTCAGTAAGTAACTCATAGTTTCAAAATAAGAGTTTCACTCGCATGCAACATGTCATTTTAAATCATAAACCATCGTAAACCATCGCTTTAGTAGGGGACCTAAAATTCGTTTTATAAACCATGTATTTTTCCTTGCGGCTCTCGTGAACGATTAAATTCTCCCGAGGGCCTCGTAAATAGTCCGAAGACATAATTTTCCATCGAATAGAGTCCTCCCCTAACTCTGAGAGTTGAGCTCGAAAGCTAACATACATCGTGGAGTCCGAAGACTCAGCCCGAAGGCTACCACGTGGAGTCCGAAGACTCAAGCCCGTCGGCTACCATCGTGGGGCACTCTCGAACCCCGGGAGCATAGAGAATCCGAAGACTCGGGTTCCCTCATAACCCACATAAAACTTTTGGGAGAATTATCGTCACGGCCTTACATAAATCTTTTCATGAGCACACAACACATGCATGAGGTCCCGCTCGTTTTAGATCATACTCATGAATGCATAAGTCAAGGCAATCGCATTTCAAAGACATACATATCATTTCCATTCTTTTTAACATGAAAACTCAAATAGAACTCATGGAACTAGTGTAAAAGGAATATACATGTAAAACACTTTCTTTCTTAAATACTTAACACGGAAACATAAACTTCAGAGTAAATATAGGGCTAGCTCTAGGTTTCGAAAACTTCTTTCGTTGTGAGATCCCTTACCTTAAATCTTTACTTACTAAAATACCCTTTCTCCACTAGTAATGAGCTTCTCGAGTCCCCACTCCAAGTACAATCCAAGGTCCTCGACAAATCACCTAAAAAGTGTCCTAAACAGGTCTTAAACCAACCGAATTACGCTAAAACGCATTCTAACATTAATAACTCAACGAAACGGACCAAATGGCAAAATTTACCCAACTCCGGCGAGCGGCGGCGCGTGAAACTCGGGCGACGCCGCGTGGGCTTCACGGCGGCGGCGGCGCGTGGGCGCGCGTGGCCGGCGCGTGAGGACTCTGGTCGGCGCGTGAGAGCGCGAGAAGGCCAGATTTCGTGCGAGGCTCTCAGATCTGGGTTTTCCGGCGACTGTCTTGCTCAGTTGGGGGTCGGCTGCGCGGCGGTGGGCGAGGAAGAAGGAAAAGACAGAAGGATGGGGTTCGACTGTGGCTGGTCGGTGATCGTTCGGAGGAAGAAGATGAAGAAGCGGACGGTGGATGGGTGTTCGGTTCAAAGCTTCTCCGGCGATCGGGACTGCGTGGGTCCTCGATTTGGAGCTCCGACGGTCGTTGCTCGCGAATTTCTGGCGAGGCGTTGAAGACTCGCGTGATGTAGCTCTCCGTCGAGCTTTCGTGCGGTGGATCCGATGACGGCGAAAGGCCGGTCGACGGTGGGGTTATCTCGTGCTACATACGACGGGGGAGAGAGAGAGAGAGAGTGAGTGATCGGAGAGGGAGAGAGGACGGCGGGAAGAGAAAGAGAGAGAGAGAGAAAGAAAAAAAATTGGTGAAGGGCTGCGGGAGGAAGAAGAAGAGAAAAAAAAAGAAATAAAAATAATAATAATAATAAAATAATAAAATAATATTAAAATAAAAAAAAGAATGGATAAAGATGGGGGATTGTTATATAAAAAAAAAATAAATTTCCAATTTTACCCTTCTTCTCATTCCAAATTTCAAATTAACCTTCAAATTTAAATTACCGAATGCAAATCATTCCAACTTAATTTCCAAAATTTGAAATTAATGCCCGTAAATAAGCCGGGCGTTACAGCTCTATTTTTAAAGAGTTATGTTTTCCAATACTCCATGTAGATGATCTTGTTAAGCTTCAGTCTCGTATCATCATCATACTTTATCAATTGAAAAGAATGTTTCCTTCATCGTTTTTTACTATTATGGTTCATTTAATTGTTCATCTACCTGAAGAGGCCAAACTTTTTGGACTTGTCAAATATAGTTAGATGTATCCTATTGATAGTTACTTACAATGTTAACATTTTCTTCCATAATTATTATGATTTTCACTTGTATATATAATCTATATTACATAGGTATTCGGGCAAACTTAAGTCATATTTAAGAAACAAGGCACATCCAAAAGGCTCAATTGCTGAAGGTTATGTGATAGATGAGTATGCAACATTCTGTTCAAACTATTTGGATGGTGTTGAAACAGTATTCAATTATCCAAGGAGAAATGATGACTTGGTTTTAGAAAGTGAAGCAGGTAGTTCATACACCATTTCCAACATTAGGAAGACCAATTAAGAGAGTTGTAAATTGTACTTTGGAAGACATCTCTTGCATACAAGCACACCAATAATATGTATTGTTCAATTATGAGTTAACAAGTACCTTTCGTAGGTAATCTTTTTATATTTTATATTTTTTTTAAAGTTTAGCTTGTCAAACTATGATGAAAAATTCAATTTAACATGTATTGTTATTTGTAGAGTATATGAAACAATAGTGAAAAGACTCAATCGCAATCGTCGACCATCTCGAAATGAAATTGATAAAGTTATCAATGAATCATTTCACGAGTGGTTTCAATCACATGTAAGTGTATATAACTTCATTTCATATATATTTTATGCAATGATTCATGAGTACCTATACTTATTAATAGATTTCTATAACAGGTTTCAAAATTAGAAGATAAATTTTCAGAAGAAGTTAGATGGCTTGCTCGAGGACCTAATCAAGTTGTAAAAAAAGTATGATGGGTATAATATAAATGGATTTTCCCTCCGTACAAAGGATAAAGATGCATCTATGAAGACACAAAATAGTGAAGTGTTAGTGGTAGCACAAATTACTAGTTTTGTTAGTTCGTGAGACAGAAATCCAGTAGTAGGAGATGTTATACATTGTGGGATTTTAAGAGATGTTATCAAATTAAATTATTATGATCGATTCAATGTTGTTTTGTTTAAATGTGATTATGTAAATCTAACTGTAGGAATTTGAAAAAAAGGTTGACATGTGTAGCTTTACTTTAGTGAATTGCTCACATTTAGTACATGTAGGAGGATTATTGGAACATGAATTCTTTGTTTTTGCATCTCAAGGTATATTACATTCTGAATCCAAAAGAACCTGAATGGAGTGTCATAGTTCATACCAAACCTCGTGATTTGTTTGATATGTGAAACTTGTCAAGTGAAATTGAGAGCAATCATTGGAGGATTAAGTCATCCAATATATCTTCGTTGGATGATGCTTATGACGATGCTTATGCCAATTTAGATTTAGTCAAAAATGATGTCGATGGAATCACTATCAGTCATTCATTAAATGTTGATGCAATTAAAAATATGAATGGTAATACTGACTCTAATTCTTAGACATCCAATTAAATTTTAAAATTGTAAGTTATATTTTTCATTTTAAAATTTTAGTTGTTTTAAATTATGTATTTTTAATATAAAATTTTTGTTACTAATTCTTTTATTTATATAAAATATGCCTTCAACTAGAAGTCGTAGTCATGTGGTGGTCCCATAATCTAGTACTTTAGATGGAAATTCTACCAATTGGAAGGAAGCTAATGTTGATACAGAAACTGGTTTGGTTGATGGTGATGTTGATGAAGAAGGTATGTTTAAATTTATTTTAGAATTTATATTTAAGTTTTAAAGTGTAACAGCTCGTATTTTCCAATACGGTCATGCTAACAATAATGCGAAAGCATAACAATTAGAAACTTAAACAATTCAGCAGAGAAATTTCTTATAGAAAAATTTAAAGATAAACTATCGAATTCTTCGCAACAATTTTCTAAGTCTTGTGCCAGAACGCTAAACTTCACTTCTTTTGAAACTATCACATGATCCTTCGTCTGAAAGCATTTTGGAAAAACAAAAATGAGTACAAAAACACTCAATAAAGAACATCCACATCAAGTTCAGAAATTCATTTTCTTCAAAACAAAACATAGAAATTCAATTTAACAAATCATTCCAATAGTTGAATCAAAAGTCAAATATTCATTCGATCATTTGCTTTCAAAATAGTCATAAACAAAAATACAAATATCCTTGCAAATTTTTTAATACAACAATCAAAACTTTCAATTAAAACTTTCAGATAATCGATGTTTTAAAAAAATAGAAACATTTCAATCAAACAATCTTTCAAAACCAAACTTTTCAATTTAACAAAATTTTTATTTAACCAAAACTTTCAAATGTCAAAACTTTCAATTCAAACAGTACTTTCAATCAATCAATACTTTCAAATATTAGAGTGGAAAGATGCATTATTTGGATAGCCTTCAGAACATATATGATGGTTACCCATCGGTAACACCAATCAATCAATCAGAACATTCAATCAAAATTGTCGATAAAAATCAACCAAAACATTCAATACAATTACTTAAATGTGAGGTCATGTGAGTGAAACACACACATGAATCTTCATTCCAAAGGAATGCCAAACCACAAATCGTGTCTTCCCACAAATAAGTTTCAATTAGTCAGAGCTTTCAATTAGAGATGTCGATAAAATCGATCAGAACAATCAATATAATTACTTAAGTGTGAGGCCAAGTGAGTGAATAACACACACATGAATCTTCATTCCAAAGGAATGTCAAACCACAAATGTGTCTTCTCGCAAATAAGCCAGAACAATTTCATTAATTTCAATTTTGGCTACTACCACAAATAAGCAAAGCATTCCCAAAATCGAAAATTGGCATATCCGGATAGCTCTAACAAATCAATTAAATACTTTTCAAAACATTCAAAATAGTAAATATATACTTCTACTTAGCAAAACAATTCAAAACATACAAAACAATTTCAAATCACAGAAAAACATGCTTTCAGATATTTTGTCAAATAACAATATTCAAAACATAACTATATCAAAATTTCTACTTTGGAAGGGATGTGAAAAACTATTTACCTCAATTGATAATCTTACAATTCCAAATCTAATTCCGCTTTCTTGAACAATCACAACTTTTCCTAGAAGCCCAAACATATCCAAGATCAGAAACCAAAATTCTATCTTAAAGGGCGAAAAACTTATCTAAAAGCTAGACAATCTTATCTACCCAATTTTTTCCCATTCAAAACAATTTCCTGCATAAAAAGTTAACGAAAATAGGGTTCTTGGACTAAAAAAAAGCACTGAAAAACTAGGTTAAAAATACTTTAAAACCCAATTAAAAACATACTAAAATTGATCAAATTAATGTTTTTCAATACTTAATAAAATACCAAACAATTTTTCAATTCTGCAACTTTTAAACCCTCAAAACTATCATAAATTTGGAAAAATCAAACAAAAAAAATTTCTGCTCCATAAAACAAAACTTTCCTAGATTTTTAACACTTAAAGAACACAAGATTGCTACTATTTTACAAAAAATTCAGATCTGAAAAATGCCATAAAACTGGTGTAAAAAATTAAAACATACCTTTTTCATGTCGAAATCAATGCTATAAATCACATTTTAAAGAAACAAATTGTTTGGTAAACTTTTTTATGTAAAAAGAGTCTAAAATACACTAAAACAATCCCAATTTAGAAGAAAATAAAAGCTGAAAATTTTTCCATTATCAAAAATTTCAATTTAATGCAAAAGCCATAAGAGGAAAACCCTTGATGAAAATTCCAGCAAATTGAAAACCTAAAAACTTTTTAGGACAAAAGATTTCAAGAATCTTTTTCATTCTAAACAATCAAGAATAAAACCAAAAAGAAATCAAAACCCAAAACCTTGCAAGAAAACTTCAATAACCAAGAAAAGAAAAGAAATCAACAAGAGCAATAAAGAAACTTATTGTCTTCCTTGTTAGAGAGGAAGGTCCAGAGAGTTTCTTCTTTTCTCTCTTTTTTTTTTGCTGTAAAAAATTTTGATCAAAAATGTTAGGGCTTAAAAGACCCTTTTTAAAAGAACCCTAATTTAAACCCTTAAAATACTTTCTTTTTCTTTGTTTTTTTTAAAAAAAAAATAGGATTCTAATTTAAAAAGATTTTAGAAATCAATCAATAAATAAAATATATAAATATATTTTTTTCCGGTTGTTACATAAAGTTTGAATGTCAACTTTCTTTCTCTTAAAAATAGATTCATCTACATGCATGCCTGATGTTTGGAATTTAAAAAAAGGTTAGAAGATAGTGGTTGAGTTCAACAGTTTAAACCAACCTATAAAGTTTGTTCGAATGTTTGGACAATTTCTTAGGGACTATTGGAAGAACTTGCAACTTTTGTCCCCTAAATTATGATGATTGGAGAAAGGTGTCCAATATATATAAGGATGAAGTTTGGGAGATCATTAAGGTATGTAGACCAAGTTATATATTGTGCATGTTTTTACGTATATTTAGATTATTTATTTGTTTATTCATTTATCTTATTATTCTTTAAGTCAAAATTCATTGTTCAAGAAAAACATAGATCATAATGGTGTTTGTCCTGATTATCTAGAAAGTGTGGTGGCTGTAAATGTAATCTACGAGGACGATATGTTTCAAAGTATGATACGGAAGATGAATGCTTGAAACATAAACCTAATAATATACCTAGAGGTCAATGAGTTAGCATAATCTATTTTTAGTACTCATATGAAGGAATGGTAATTATCTAACGCCCCAGGCCCAAGATTCGAACAAGGATTTGGAATCCGGATTTGGCACCTAATGGCCCTGGCATTCCCTTGCGACCTGGCCACGTCACCTTACTTGTCTTGAACTGCTTCTAAGAGTGAAGATTGTCCCCACAAACCAACACAGGTCCTTTCAGCATGCTTTGTCCTCACTCACATGCTTCCTAGGAAAATTCTCAGGAGGTCACCCAACATAGGATTTCTCCAAGCCAAGCACGCTTAACTTTGGAGTTCCTACGATTGGGCCACCAAAAAGGAAGGTGCACCTTGTTGGTATAGGTAGTAGCTATCAATTCTTTTAAGCATTTCTTAACCATGTCTTGAATAGCCTCAGGATCTCTCTCATTCGGATGTGGTCTCGGCCGTTAATAGTGCCCGCTATGTGAACAGTACCCGCGGTGTGAACAGTGCGCGCTGCGTGAACAGTACCCTCGGTGTGAATAGTACTGCGAGGTGAACAGTAATGGGGCGTGAACAGTATCGCGGCATGAACAGTGTTGTACCCCCGCAGCTTGAAGGACAAATCTGGCGATGGATGTTTGTTGAAGAAGAAGAAACTTTCGAATGGATGGGTCTCTTGGTAGTGAAAGGGAGAGAGAGAGGGGTTGATGGTAGAGGCTGTTTTTCATGGAGGAAGAGGAGAAGGTTGGAGAAGATGACGGCTTGGTTTGACCTAGGGCTGTGTACAGTATAAAAATAATAGAAAGGGATATTTGGGCTTGGCTTCTCTTTGGGTTTGGGTTGGCTCAAAGTCACCTAATTAACAAAAATTGCCCCCAAACCAATTAATTCCTTTTTTCCCTTCTTTCTTCCCAATTCACCCTCCAATTTCTCAAATTTCAATTATGCAAATCTCTAATTAACTTTCAACACAACTTTAAACATGAAATTGGCCTTACAATTAATTCAAATCTCAAAATTAAAACTTTAATTAATACCTGAAAATGTCGGTCGTTACAATATTCCCTCCTTAAAAACTTTCGTCCTCAAAAGTTTCTAGCCTTGAAATAGCTCGGGGTATCTAGCACGCATCTCATCCTCTCGCTCCCAAGTAGTCTCACGGACTGGTGTTTTGTCAAAGCACCTTAACAAGATTGATCTCTCAATTACGAATAGTCTTCTGATCTCTTGCCAAAAATTTGCACAGGCCTTTCTTCATAGATCAAGTTCTCGTTCAACTGCAAAGGCTCAAAGTCAATCACATGTGATGGGTCCGGTATGTATTTCCCCAACATGGACACATGAACACACTGTGTACTGCAGGAAGTGATGGCAGCAAAGCCAATCTATAAGCTACAGGGCCAATCCGCTCCAGAATTTCAAACGGCCCTATAAAACGGGGACTTAAATTTCCTTTCCGACCGAACCTTAGAACTCCCTTCATTGGAGCGACCTTCAAGAAAACATGATCACCCACATCAAATTCCAAGTCCCTTCGCCTCGAGTCAGCATAGCTTTTCTGTCTACTCTGTGCGGTTTACATCCTTGCTCTGATCTTTGTAATTGCATCATCAGTGGCTTGGACTAACTCGGGTCCCAGTAACTGACGTTCACCAACTTCGTTCCAGTAAATAGGAGATCTGCATCTTTTACCGTACAACGCTTCAAATGGTGTCATGTCGATGGTTGCTTGGTAACTATTATTGTAGGCGAACTCCATCAAATGCAAGTGGGTATCCCAGCTACCTGCAAAGTCCAACGCACAGGCCCGTAGCATATCCTCTAATATCTGGTTTAAACGTTCTGTCTGACCATCGCTCTGGGGATGAAAAGACGTGCTAAAATCCAACTAAGTACCCAATGCCTTCTGCAAACTCCTCCAGAAGTTAGATGTGAAACGGGAATCCCTGTCTGAAACAATCCTCGTAGGAACCCTGTGCAATCTGACTATCTCCTCCATGTACAATTGTGCCCACTTCTCTACGGAGTAAGTAGGTTTCCCTAGAAGAAAGTGCGCCTACTTAGTAAGTCTATCTACAATAATCCAAATCACTGTGTAGCCTTTAACTGTTCTGGGTAGCCCTACCATGAAGTCGATAAAAATTTCATCCCACTTCCACCTTGGCACGCTTAACGGTTGTACAAGCCTGTTGGCTTCTATCTTGGTGCCTTTACTTGTTGGCAAACTAAACACCTGTTAACATAGTCCGCCACGTCCCTCTTCATTCCACGACACCAGTAAAACTGTCTCAAGTCCTGATACATTTTGGTACTGTCTGGATGCATTGGAAAGGAGAGTTATGAGCCTCGGATAGAATCTTGCTCTTGAGCTCTTCATTCTTGGACACACACAACCGCCCTCTGGATAGAAGGCCTCCATCTACGGCCATTGAGAACTCACTTCTTGCCCTGCCTCTACTTGGTGCAAGACATCCTTCAGGACAGGGTCCCCTTGTTGGGCATCTATGGTACGTTGCCAACTGTGCCAACTGTACAGTGACTTTTCCAACATTACAGCTATTCTAGCACGTTCCATGTCAGTTTGCAAATGAACTTGGTTAGTGAGCAATGCCGAGGTATGAGCTGTCTTTCTACTGAGGGCATCAACAACAACATTAGCCTTGTCTGGATGGTACAGGATTTCCACATCATAGTCCTTTACCAATTCCAAACATCTGCAATGCCTCATATTCAACTCTCTTTTTTTTTTTTTTTAGTGAAGAAATATTTGGGGCTCTTTGTGGTCCGTGAAGATCTGGATCTTTTCACCATACAAGTAATGCCTCTAGATTTTCAAGGCAAAGACCATTGCTGCCAATTCTAGGATTAGGCTAATGACGAACTGTTTCCATCTTAAAAGGGTCCACTATGATACATTCCTTAGTAGTTACGTGCCCAAGGTACTCCTCATTTTGTCCTTTAGTCTTCGAATAAACTCATAGGTCTCTATAACTACTGACACTCGATGCGTAACTGTCTGATTCGCCAATCTTTCTTCTTAAAGAACAAAATTAATGCGCCCCATGGTAAAAAGCTAGGGCATATGAAGTTTTGGTCTAGTAATTCATGTATCTCTGACTTGGACTACAACAGCTCTGTTAGGGTCATTCTACCCAAAGCCAAAAATGAGCATTGTTCTTGACTTGAGCTCTATGCTCAAGTCTATGTACTATGCTAGTGACAAACCTGAAATGTCCAGCTTGCTTGTTTCAACACTAACATAACTTTTTCATTCACTTTAAGTTGGCCTAATTCCTCATTTCAATAAGATTATTGCTGGCTTTATTAGTTTCTTGTACTACTTTTGTTTTTCCAAAGACAATTTCTCTCAATTTTGCTAATGTGACCAGCAATCCATCTATTTACTACTAAAGCTTCAAAGTTTCACTTCCATAGTTCTTTGACAACCATTAAAAACAAACAACTTCAATTTAAAGGTCGTTCTCTACAACTCCTACGTAAAACGAATAAGAGACCCATCAAAGCACTCTTCCAATGTTCAAAATATCATTGTTTAATCCTTTGTTTGGAAGAGAAATCTCATACTAAAGTTGAATCTCGTAGTCAAAGTATCCTACAATTTATTCCACCAATACCCGCCAAAGTTCTAAGCTCCCAAATAGTACCAAGATTTCTTTAGCCAATCTAAAGACTCTCAAACATAAGTCATAATGTAAAAGTCAAACCATGTTTGTATACTTGATGTCTCTACCTTTGATTTCCTTTGACTGTCAACAACCAAAACCTTTACTCCTCATTTTTCCTAACTCATACTTGTCTTTAATAAGGTCATTATAAGTATGATGCCCTTTTTAATTCTCCAAGGAAGGTTTATCTTCAGTAATTGAAAGCATGTCTCCATTTATAATCTTCTCTTAGGTCTAGTTCAAAATTAAACCTCTGGTGGGATTTTTTTATTTTATTTTTTTTCCTTAATTATTTGACCTTGCTTTAAACTAAAACTTCTCTTGGTCCCGACGTGGACTAGATTCCCCTTTTTATTGGTTATATCCAAATAGTTTGGAGTACCTTGATAATGACCTTCCAATTCGAACCAACAACTTACTATTCCTTTAAGTCTCAAGTTCCTTTTCGAACCACTAAACCTTTTTCATTAACCACACTAATCAAGTTAGGTGTTATAAAGGAAATTTCTCATATTATCCCATACACTTTACTTTTTCACCCTTTTCATTCCTTTGGACATGACACATGAAAAAAATCCACAAATACCTTAGTACACCAAAACCTTAAACTTCCAAAGAGTAACCCTAACCATAACATATCATTCCTTTAAAGTCTTACTGAAGAGACATCATCAACCAATGACTTTTGAAAAGCTTTAGTCTCTTAAGATCTCATCTTCTTTCTCTTGTCTACACTTGACTACTTCAATCTCACACTTAAGCAAGTGTTTTATGCCAAGAAAGATTCTTTTAAACACAGTCCTTTTCATTACTCAAAATAGAACATAACATCAACAAGCATCTCAATCAAGCATTTCATACATCACATTAATCATATCTATAAAAAAAAAAAAAACTTTTTATTTCTATTTTTAAAACAAAACATTTTTTTTAAATAATAATAATAATAATAATAACACTTTGTAATAATGACATACTTGGCGACGACGAGGTGTTTGCTCTTTGGTCATGGAGACACTTAATGCTTACGATGTAAGCAAGTCTACAGAACCCATAACTCTGGGCTCTGATACCAACGGTAACGACCTGATTTTTCCTATTAGACTTTCTAGGGACGTTACGACATGCATGCTGAAGAAATTTAAAACTCTTTGGTAAAAGACAGAAAGAATTAAAATTTTTGCTAAACAATCAAAAATCTTTATGCTCGGGATCCCTTTAAAAATCATTTCAAAACATAATATGAATTATAACGTTCAATTAGTTGAAATAGTTTCACAACACATTGTTTACTAAACAAAATATGTTTTAACTAACACACTATCTAAATGCGGAAGTCATGATCCTCAAAGTCACCCATGACCCTTTCAGCAAACTGCCTTGTCAATCGCCTAAGATATGTCTTTGTCTTTGCCTGAAAAAAAAAACATTTTTGAAAAGCGTGAGTATTTAAAATACTCAGTAAGTGACCTCACTACCAGGATATGCAAACACATACAAAGTGATTTTTAAAACTTTTTTCCTCTAGTGGGACCTAAAACATTTTCATAGTGGAAACGTTTCCCTTTAACTTTTCTCTTCGGCTTAATGTGGACAATTATCCCAACCTAACCTTTACTTTTCATTTAACCTTTTCAGGTTCCTTTTCATTTAACCTTTTCAGGTTCCTTTTCATTTAACCCTTTCATGTTCCTTTTCATTTAACCTTTTCAGGTTCCTTTTCATTTAACCCTTTCATGTTCCTTTTCATTTAACCTTTTCAGGTTCCTTTTCATTTAGATGAACATCTATAATTTTAGGAGGGTAATTGTCACAGCCTTCGAAATCATTTCAGCATGAAAATACACATGTATGCATGAGGTCCCAAAGCATTTTAAATTTTCATTCAATGATGCAACACAAGGCAACATTTTCATATCATTCATCATAAATCATAAACCATAACTCATGCATCACATTCACAAGAATATTTGGCAATCAACAAGTGAAAATCCATTTTCATATATAATAAAGCATTTTAAAATTCATCAAAAATCATAATAAAACATTTATAAAAGCTTTTCATTTCAAATGTAATTTTTAAATTTAGTTCCTAACTTGCATTTAAGCATACCGGCATAAAGTCCCTTACCTTGGCTCCATTAGTTCGCTTTCTCCTTTTATGGAGTTCTTTCACCTCAACCTATAATGATTTAAAAGAACTTATTACTTGACCTACTCAACTCATGAACCTTAGGCAAACTACTCAAATTACTGTATACGCACATGAACCCACCATGAATTTGACTACATTAAATTCTTCAACAAGAATATTCACCCAACTAGGTAGCTAAGTTTACCCCCAACTAGTTACCAAGATAACATAATTTCATTTCTCTATTATTTCAAGTAAGTCCTTTTGATAATACACATGATTCTCCAAATCTTTAAGCCCTCTATTCCAACATAGCCATAAACTTAGTCAAATTTTAATTCTAATTTACCCATAGTAAGATTTCTCTAAATATGGCATGCTTCCTAATTATGAATTTCATGCTTTCCTTCTAAAATTCATAATAATAACCAAGTCACAAGTAACTTAAAGGGCTTAATCCAAAATTGAATCGGAGTCGAAATTTACCAAAATCATAACGCAATCGTGGCACTGTTCGGGATTCGAAACGCTGATCGGGAGACGGCGGTGTGAACAGTGATGGCGGTGTGAACAGTGTGCGCTGTGTGAACAGTACCACAAGGTGAACAGTAATCACGGCGTGAACAGTATCGCTGCATGAACAGTGTCGCGCGTGAACACTACCCGCGGCGTGAAGGACAAATCTAGCGATGGATGTTTGTTGAAGAAGAAAAAGCTTTCGAATGGATGGGTCTCTTGGTAGTGAAACGGAGAGAGAGAGGGATTGATGGTGGAGGCTGTTTTTCATGAAGGAAGAGGAGAAGGTTGGAGAAGATGACGGATTGGCTTGACCTAGGGCTCCGTGCAGTATAAAAATAATAGAGAGGGATATTTGGGCTTGGCTTCTCCTTGGTCTTGGGCTTGGCTCAAAGTCACCTAATTAACAAAAATTGCCCCCAAACCAATTAATTCCCTTTTTCCCTTCTTTCTTCCCAATTCACCCTCCAATTTCTCAAATTTCAATTACGCAAATCTCTAAAATTAACTTTCAACACAACTTTAAACATGAAATTGGCCTTACAATTAATTCAAATCTCAAAATTAAAACTTTAATTAATTACTGAAAATGTTGATCGTTACAAATTATCTTCCTTTTTGTTTTATTATTATTCAATAATAAATTTTTTATTTTTTGTAATTTACATTTATATATTTATTTATATCTTAAAAATGAAGTGTGAGAAATATAGAGATACATAAGAAACAGAAATGTACTCATTCATGCGGAAGAAAAAGCCTAGCACAAAAAACAGATGAGATAGTAATTTTCTCTATATATTTGTATTGTTTAGCTGTTTTGATTCACATATTAATTAGGTTTCTTAATGATAGAAAGAAGAACTAGGAAGATACCCTACCAGAGCAGAAGTCTTTTTAGCTGCTCATAAACGAAAGGATGGAAGTTACATGGATGAGGAATTTGCTAAAATTGTTATAAGTTCAAAGTTATTTTTTTTTTAAATTAAAATTTTATTGTTTACTAATTTCAAAATTTATTCTTTGATAGGAAAAATTTCAAGAATATATGAATCAAAATGAAGACAGCTCAAAAGTTATGCCTTTTGAGATGGAGGTGTTTGAACAAGTCATGGGTAAAGAACATTTAGGATGTGTTCGTGGAATGAGATTAGGACCTACCCTAATTGCAGTTTCTAGAACTAAATATTGTCGATTTGCAAGGGTCGAGATCAATTATGGGACAAGTAGGGAAGACCATGAAACTGTAGAAACAAGATGTAGAATGACCAAATTAGAGTCTGAAATGTCAGAGATGCAGTCAAATATGAAAAAAGTGCTTTCAGTATTGGTACAAATTAATTGTATGCAAGTTAGAAGTACTAGTGACGCATCTTTGGATGACAATGCAAGAGTGGTATGAAATATAAATCAATTTATTTTAGTATTACAATTTTAATATATTTTCTTGTTATTTTAATATTTTATTTTAACTTGTTAATACGATCAAGGAACAAATGTATCCGTGAATAATAAAAAATCAATGTCAAGTTCGCACGAGTCTACATGTCTCAAACTTGAAGATTGAATGATGATAAGTGATAAGTAGTTTTGTTTCATTTTCTTTATAGATGTTGGGCATATTTTGTAGACATTCGATATACTTCATAGGTACTTTAATACTTCATCTTGCAATTTTTCTAGCAATATTTGATTGGTATCATATTATTCCATCTTGCAATTTTTACTTATTATAGTCTTTAATTGTCTTTACTTTTATTCTTGTTGCATAATTTTAATTATTATTGTTGAAATTTTTAGTTATATAGTTTTTAAAATTGCCATAACATAAGAGAATAGCTTGTTGTCTTTCAATAATTTTGAAATGCGCACCCAATTACAAATCAAATTTGTATAAAAAATGTGAAATATAAAATTAATTTAAATTATAACTACAATATAAAATTGTTGCAAAATATACTATAAAATTGTTGCGAGATGAGAAATAAAATTGTTGCTATTGGACCAATTATTGCAGCGGTTATCAAAATGTTTTGACATTTACACAAATTCTTGCAAAAATAGCAGAGGTTAATATAATCGTTGTAATAGAGAAACAATAATGTTGCATATGTGTAAGCAGTTGTGGCAATTACAAACTGCTACAATAGGGTCAAGTGCTCTTAATGCGTATATAATTGTTGCTATAAAAATTATATTTGCAGTGGTTTTTAAACAATTGTAGCGATTCGTGAGTCACTATACACTGAACATTAGTTTTAAAAACTGTTGCATTATGGCATAAATAACCGCTGCAATTGGAGTGCCTAATGCAAAGACTTTTTTAACATGATTGATAGGGCCAAAATAGTCCTGATTTATTATGTCTAATTCTTGTTACTTTGTTAGAATTTATGTGTTTATTTGTTTATTTTGTAGGAATTAGAGTAAGAAGTGTAATTTGGAATATTTGCATCCAATCAGGGTTAAAACGAGCTAAATCGGGGGTCATTTGAGCAATTGAGTGAAGATTAGAAGAAAAATGACCGAAATGCCCCAAACAAGAGCGTCTTGACGCTGCTTGGAGACTCAAGAAGTTGCAAAGAGGACAAAACGTGCGGATGCAGAACAGCATCTCGACACTATCCCAAGTGACTCGACGCTCTAATAGTAAGCGTCCTAAGACGCTGTGGCGAACCCCACTTGATGCTTGTCCAATTAAGGGCAGCGTCGAGACCCTACTTGTAGCATCTCGACGATATATCGATTTCTATAAAAGAAAATCTTCTCCTTCTACGTCATTAAGTCCACTTTTTGTATAGCTGCCATGAGCTTCTCTTCTTCCATTCTTTACAGTTTTTCTTAGTTTTAGGCTAGTTTAAGTGTTTTAGATCGATTCTCGGCGTCAGGCAACATCGGTTTGATGGATTGCTAGGCTCTCAACGTTATGTAAACTTGGTAGTTTTGCATTTTATTGTGAGATTTTGTTATTAATTTTATTTTCCCGCACGTTTTATGGCTTGTAGTTCTTGTGTTTATCCCAAGCATGTTCTTTATTAATGGAACTAACAACTCGTATTAATTTAGAGTTATGCATAGCTATGCTAGTGTCTTTGTAGGAAACTTCAATCTCTAGCTTAATTTTAGTAGTAAATAGGTCGATTGCCACGTCGGTTAGATTAAGTAGAATTTCTTAATCACATGTACATGGTATGCCTCAAGATTGTTAGCACGGGCTTAGTTAATTAAGATCGACCAACTCTTAATTAATTAACTTGTTTCAACCTATCCTCTGTGTTTAATGCGTTTAATTAATTCGTTTGCTATTCTTCGTGCCAAATTAGTTAATTAAATTAGAACCAATTAGGAATTTCTAAATTGGTTTAATTAGGAGATCTCCTTCGAGACTTTTGGGAGCCGGTCGGTCTTAAAACATCATAAAATTGCCTGTTAGGTTAGTTTCAATGATCGATAAATTGTATAATTACATGTTTATCCCTGATACGGTGTTCGAGGTGAGATCTTTATCTTTATTGCTCTTTAGTCCTTCTGTCTGTTTATTTTATGTTTAACTCTCTCTTTTTCCCCCGTTTTTTGTCCATGTCAAATAAGAAATCAAGGATTTAGAAATCGATTTGTTCAGTTCCCTATGATCGACCCTGGCCACTTATACTATAAATTATTTGTGGTCCGATATTATAAGTGTATTTGATTAACCCTTCGACAAGCACTTGTTTTTATTAAAATAAGAAAACTAAGATAAACAAATCAATTTAATTGGTGATTCCCCGACAACGATGCCAATTTGAAAGTCCTTGTCGAAGGCACAATCAAATACATTTATAATACCGAACCAAAAATAATTTGCAGTAAAAGTGGCCAAGGTCGATCACAGGGAACCGAACAAATCGATTTCTAAATCCAAGATTTCTTATTTGAAATGGACGAAAAAATGGGGGAAAATAGAAAGTTAAACATAAAATACACGGACAGAAGGACTAAAGAGCAATAAAGATAAAGATCTCACATCGGACACCGTATCGGGGGTAAACAGGTAATTATACAATTTATCGATCATTGAAACTAACCTAACAGGCAATTTTCTAATGTTTTAAGACCAACCGGCTCCCCGAAGTCTCGAAAGAGCTCTCCTAATTAAACCAATTTAGAAACGCCTAATTGGTTCTAATTTAATTAATTAACGAAGAATACCAAACTAATTAATTAAATGCATTAAACACAAAGGATAGGTTGAAACAAGTTAATTAATTAAGACTTGGTCGATCTTAATTAACTAAGCCCGTGCTAACAATCTTGAGGCCTACCATGTACACGTGATTAAGAAATTCTACTTAATCTAACTGACATGGCAATCGACCTATTTACTACTAAAATTAAGCTAGAGATTGAAGTTTCCTACAATGACACTAGCAAGCTATGCATAACTCTAAATTAATATGAGTTGTCAGTTCCATTAATAAAGAGCATGCTTAGGATAAACACAAGAATTGCAAGCCATAAAACGTGCTGGAAAATGAAATTAATAACAAAATCTCACAATAAAATACAAAATTACCAAGTTTACATCCCAAAAAGACGTTGAAAGCCTAGCAATCCATCAAACCGATGTTGCCCGACGCTGAGAATCGATCTAAAACACCTAAACTAGCCTAAAACTAAGAAAAAACAGTAAAGAATGGAAGGAGAGAAGCCTATGGCAACTGTACAAAAAGTGAACTTAATGACGTGGAAGAAGAAGATTTTCTTTTATAGAAATTGAAGTATCATCGAGATGCTACAAGTGGCGTCTAGACGCTGCCGTTAATTTGGCCAAAAACTTGATCGGATGCTACACGCAAGTACACGTGATGAAAGCAATAAGAAACTGGAAGTACTTAGAGCATCGTACCCAAGGGAACGAGTTTTAATAAAATGTATTAAAATGGCACACAATCGTTGACAAATTGTAACTAAAAGTAACTATGCGTGTAAATGATTTATGAGGTATTTTGACTAAAAGAAAAATTGTTTGAAAAACTATGGAAATGAGGAAGAGATTCAATAGTGCTAATGTCCCTTTGGAAAGAAATACAATAAGAAGGAAATTGCAATCGTAGCTTACTCAAAAGCTAAGTAAATCGAATTCAACTCCTATGAAGTATCTTTGGGAGGGTAAGTGATTAAACCTATATTTCTATGGCTAATCTAACTTAGATATATCCGCGCACAACTCTAGTGGTTTTGGAGTCTCGCCCTATGTCTAGGGTCAATGTTTCAGAACTTATGTCTAAGCCTTTTCCTCCATTGCTTTTGCGACATCCGCTTCCTTTAACCCCTTCGATATTAAGTTATAGCTTAGCAAGCAACACTAGATGGCCAACTAGGGTTTACCCAACATTGAACTCACCAAAAGAAAACAAAGTTCAATTGTTAGCTAGATTGTTTTTGCTATCGAGCTTTACATCTTTCCTTTAGGGCATTCACAAACTTGAATCCCTAAGAAAAAATAGCTCTTCATAATGAAATTAACAATAAACAGTAAGATTAAATTGAAGGAATGCATTCGTATAAAAGAGAATTGAAAGTAAACTAAAGAACTCTTACAAATTAAACTTGTAAAAGAAAAATAAAATTGTTGATGGAAGGTTCTAGATTCAAAAATCAAAGACATTTCTATTTTTAATAAAATGTTGGAGGAAGAGTTTCATAACAGTAGCTAAATTCAAATTTTAAATGATATAAGTAAAAAGAAAAACTACAACAATTGGAGAAATCGAATGGAAATATGACTACACTCAAACCCGTTGCTTTCGATTCAATCGAACAAGGAATCTTTCTTAACCACCATCAAATTTTGTTGTGATGGGATTGAAGGAAAATTTAGGAACTGAGATATAAAAGAAATTACAACAGAGCAACAACTAAAAATTGAAAATGAAAATTGCATATGGTAATAAAACCCAAAAAACATAAACGAAAATCTTCTCAAAATTCGAGCTCTCTCTCACGACCTTCTTCTCCAAAATATATAGAGACTTCATGTTAGGGTTTCCCTCTTGGTTGATGGACAATTACAGCTCAGAATTTGGCTGAAATCGTAGGCAATTTTCTCCCCAAAATCTCTTAATTTGCATTTTTTCCTTAGTTTCCAGATTTGTCAAAATTGCAATTGCATAGCAATTGCAATTCTGTTGCATTCTTCAAAAATTCTGCACCAAAACATTGAGTAAGTGTGAGTTTCCTTCTTCTTTTGTTCTCTTTTCTCAACTCATTTAATTTAAGGGTCTTCCAACAATAATGTGATTAAACTCAACCACTTTTCTATATTTCATCAAATAATATGAATAAAATTACAATCATAATTAAGTTTAAAGGCCAAATAATTCTCATGAATGATAATTATCACTTATAAGGGCCTTAAATCCATTTTCCCTCTACACTAGCCAAAGAACTAACAAAAGAGCGAAGAACAATCGAACAAGCAATGTTAAGCTTAGGTGCCTAAAACTCAAACAACCCAGGCTAAACTTGTTTTCTTTTACGTCAAAGGTGCTAGCTTTCACACACTACCGTAGGGACCCTTATCCAGAGCACTCGCTCAATGATGGGCTGACTGATCATGATAGGGGTAGCCTTTTTCACCAATGATCCATAAACACACAACAAGTTTACTTTTCTTCTTTTCTTTTTTCAACAAGATTTTTTTTTAAGCCTATTTCTTTTCTCACTTGTTTCTTTTTACTAGGCAAATAAACATTTTTTTTTCTAAGCAATGGATTACAAGCTTTCATGCAAAAACTACCCTCAAGCTAGCCTAAGGCCTATCGAGGTGACAACGGACATCTAACCCCTATAAAGCTAGTCAAGGCCTTCGAAAACATACTAAAACGGCTAATTCGTGCTCAAAGGTGTTCAAGAAATGCAAGAATTGTTTTTAAAGAAGCTCATATTAGAACAACTTGCTCAACTTCTCATAACATGCAACTTATCTAACAATATGAGCAAATCCTAGGATGTCATAGACATGCACAAAGCACCCACTTCCTCCAAAAATAAAGCTCAAATTTTTCAAAATTTTCAAAATATTTTCAACAAAGCTCAAATTTCACTCACTCAATCAAAATTACATGCTTAGCACAATCAATCAAAAGTCCGAGCTCAAGTGCTCAAGGACTCAACATCAAAGCACAACAACCAACCAAAAGATAGGTCAAGCTCAGATGCTCAAGACTCAACCAATCATACTAAACACTTCAACATTCAAAACGTTATAATTACAACCTCCACCCCTAACCTAAATTCTACATTGTCCTCAATGTGCAAAAATCAGTGAAAATTAAAGGACAAAAAGAAAGGGAACATAAAACCTCCCCTGAAATTTCAGCATGTAGGTGAGTGGTAGTGCGTCTTAGACTCCAAGAATGAACAAATTGTTCGCCAAAGGTCATTTATTAACTACAAAACGAAAAAAAATAAACTAAGCAACAAAAAGGAGAAATAGAAAGTAGTAAAGAAAGCAATTAAAATTTCAAGCCTGGCTACCACCAGGAAGTGCAAATTTTTATAGTCAATTGCTTGATTCGCTGTGTGGCACTCGTCAGGGCACATAAAAATTCTCCCATTTCTTCGGACTTTTCTTCCTCTTATCAATAAAGCCCACTACATCAAGCAAGCTCTTCAGCATCTGATGGGCTCTAGAAATGCAGGTCTTTTTGTATGTTACGGCATGTGAAAAAGAAAAACAAGAAAAATCACAGAAAACTGACTCTGACTCGGACTTGTAAGACAAAGAATAACATTCACATAATAAGGAAGAGCAAAAAGATGTAATAGACGGAGGTCTTTTGACCTTCAACTCTATCACCTAGACCTCCTGTTTGAACTGAAGCTCAAATTCCTCCTTTGCCCCCACATACTTGCTCCTCACATGGCAAACAAATTTCATCATGAACTTCAAATTCAACTTCAATACTTCGTACCTCAGGAACGTTGATAGATGGTTGCTCCTGGGCACTCTTCCGTCTCGAATCAGCAAACTAGGTGATCTGGTCATCCAGCATTTGCATCCTCGCTCAAGATTCCTCATGAAACTGAAGAGCGTTTTTAGCAATTTGATTAACTAATTCCTCTAAAGACATACATGAAATTAAAGACTGGTGGCTCAGGCTTTGCTGCTCTTCCTGGCATCCATACATGAAACGTAAGGATCGGGACTCTTCTGGTGCTGGCCAGGCACTCTTCCAAGATTGTCAAGCGTAAAAGCGAACGCTCCTACCTTTCAAGCACTTGAAAAGCCAAAGAGGTTAGTTTAGACATTTTAGATTTTAAATCACTAACCTCGTTGGCGAGTAAAGCAGCTCTTCCAAAATCACTGAAATTGCTAGCCATAGCAAAATGAAGGTATTGACTTTTTTTTTTATATATATATTTTGTTTTTATTAAAATAAGAAAACTAAGATAAAGAATCAATTTTATTGGCGGTTCTCCGACAACGACACCAATTTGATCGAGCTCGTCAGGCATGTCAAATAATATTTATAGTCCACACTACATGTAACAACTAAAGAAAAAAAAATTATTTATTTTATTGGTTTTTTTTTAAAACCTTTTTGAATTAGGAGATTAATCTTTATTTTATTTTTTTAAAAAAAAAAAGAAAAGATAATCTTTTTAAGGGTTTTGATTAGAGTTCTTTTAAAAAGGGTCTCTTAAGCCCTAACCTTTTTGACAAAACCTTTTGACGGCAAAAAAGAGAGAAAAAAAAAGAAGACGTTCTATAGTTTCCTCTCTAAAGAAAAAACAGTAAGTTTTCTTCCCTTCTATTTTCAAGTTTTTTTTCCTTCTTAATTGAATCTTTCTTGGAAAATTTTGGGTTTTGTTTTCATTCTTGATTGTTTAGAATGAAAAGATTCTTAAAATCTTTTGCCCTAAAATTTTTTTAAGTTTTTGGTTTGCTTAATTCTTTATCAAAAATTTTCATCTTATGGATTTTGGATTAAACTGAAGGTTTGATAAAGAAAAATTTTCCAGAATTTTTCATCTTTTATTTTCTTCAAATTTAGGACTGTTTTTGTAATGTTTTTTGGTTCTTTTTGTACAAGAAAGTTTACCAAATGTTTATTTTTGAAGTGTAATGTATACCTTTGATTTCTACATGAAAAGAGTATGTTTTAAAGGTTTTTATAGCAGTTTTATCTAGATTTTTCATATCTGATTTTGATGTTAAAAAGTGGCCAATCTTGATTCTTTTAATGTTAAAATCTTGAAGAATTTTGTTTTATGAAACATAAAATTTTCTGGGTTATTTGTCTATAATTTATGATAGTTTTGAAGGTTTTAAAAGTTGTATGATTGAAAATTTGTTTGATATTTTATTTCGTATTGAAAAGTATTGATCTTACCGATTTTAATACGTTTTTAATTAGGTTTTAAATTGCTTTTAACCCAGTTTTTCAGTGTTTTTTTTAGTCCAAGAACCCTTCTTTCCCTAACTTTTTATGTAGAAAATTGTTTTGAATGGGAAAAATTGAGTAGATAAGATTGTCTATATTTTAGATAAGCTTTTGGACCTTTAAGATAGAATTTTGGTTTTTGATCAGTGTAGTATTGGATATGTTTGGACTTCTAGGAAAAGTTGATGATTGTTCAAGAAAGTTGACAAGATTTGGAATTGAAATTGAGATTGAGAATTGTAGGATTATCGATTGAGGTAAGTAGTTTCTACATCCCTTCCAAAATATAAATTTTGGTACAATTATGTTTTGAATTTTGTTTATTTGACAAATGTTTGAGAGTATGTTTTGTATGATTTGAAATTGATAAAAAAAAATTGTTTTATATGCTTTAAATTGTTTTTCTATTTAAAAGTATTTTTGCCATTTTGGGTAATTGGAAATAAATGTGTTTTGATTGATTTTAAAATGAAAGTAAGTTTGTTTTGGTTTTGAGTTTGAACGGTTGATTTGATGAATCTTTATTGAAATTGTTATTTGAAACTACATGTTTTGTTTCAAATGTTTACAAAAGAATTTTTGATCGATTTGATAAGAGCTATCCGGATATGCCAATTTTATGTTTTGGGAATACTTTGCTTATTTGTGGTAATAGCCTAAATTGGAATTGATGGAATTGTTCTGGCTTATTTGTGATAAGACACATTTGTGGGAAGACACATTTGTGGGAAGACACATTTGTGGTTTGGTATTCCTTTGGAATGAAGATTCATGAATGTGTTATTCACTCACATTGCCTCACACTTAAGTAATTATATTGATTGTTCTGGTCGATTTTATCGATATCTCTGACTGATTGAAGCTTATTTGTGGGAAGGCACAGTTTGTGGTTTGGCATTCCTTTGGAATGAAGATTCATGTGTGTGTTTCACTCACATGGCCTCACACTTAAGTAATTGAATTGAATGTTCTGATCGATTTTTATGGACAACTCTGATTGAATGTTTTGATTGATTGATTGGTGTTACCGACGAGTAACCATCATATATGTTCTGAAGGCTACCCAAATAATGCATATTCCCACTCTGATATTTGAAAGTAATGATTGATTGAAAGTACTGTTTGAATTGAAAGTTTCAATACTTGAAAGTTTGGTTAAATGAAAGTTTTGTTCAATTGAAAATTTTTTATTTTTCGAAAGTTTTGACCGAACGTTTTAATAGTTGTATTAAAAGTTTTGCAAGGATATTTGTACTTTGATATGATTGTTTTAAAAGAAAATGGTCGAATGAATATTTGACTTTTCATTTAACTATTGAAATGTTTTGTTAAACTGAATTTCTATGTTTTGTTTTGAAGAAAATGAATTTCTGAACTTGATGATGAAATTGCTTATTGAGTATTTCTGTACTCATTTTTGTTTTTTCCAAAATGTTTTCAGACTAAGGATCAAGTGATAGTCTCGAAAGAAGTGAAGTTTAGTGCTATGGCACAAGACTTAGAAAGTTGTTGTTATGGATTCAATAGTTTATTTTAGAAAACCTTTGTAAGAAATTACTTCAGCTGAATTTGTTTAAGTCTATTTTAGTTTTGATTGTTACGCTTCCGCATTATTGTTAGAATGACCGTATTGGAAAATTCGGGCTGTTACACCACATATATTTTACTATAAAGTAGCAGGGTCGATCCACAGGGAGGCCAAACTTTGGTTATTATCTTTCTTTAATTGGATAGTGTGACGGAACTGGGGAGTTGGTATGATAACTAAAATAAAGAAAATTGAAATGCATAAAACGAAAATTAAAGGCGGGAAGTAAAACAAACTTACTACTAACTCAAATTCAGGAGGTCATAGAGGCCAAACATGTAATTTCTATCCCAGGCTCGTAATTAATTTCAATGTGCAATGTACACGTTTAACACCTAATCAATTCCAACAGAAAAGCCGCCGAAATTCTAATCCCTTATGAAATTAGCCCAACCTAGCATCGAACTAACTCTAAATCGCCTCTAAGGGCTGGGCACGATAGCGTTCCATACCCCCTAAGATGCCTAGGATCGATTAGGAAACTTTAACTAAATGGAAAACTAATTAATTAAAGAGCTAATAATCTTCTAAGGCACAATTAATTCACAAGTGAGTATAAACTCAGCTTTTATGCAATGTAATGGCCTAGATGCTACTAAAACGTGCAAGAGACCTAAACTAATCATAAAGAATCTCAAGCTAGCGGTGAATCGATAAAAACATATATGATTTGTCAGATCCACATGCTAAATCAATTCTATAATGAAAACAAGAAGAAAATTATGCTACAACAGTGTACTATATGAAATTAATAACCAAACCTCAAGGAATTATATGGTGGATCGAGTCCCGAATCGCTCCTAAAACGATGTAATCATCTAGCCAAACAATACTAAGTCTACTCCCAAGGCCATAATACAAGCCTCTAAATGAAATCTAGCCTAAGGAACTGTAAAAGAGGGTGAAATATAGAGAGAAATTGAGTTTGAGGGCTGTGGATGCAGATAGATTGACCTAAAATTATGAAAAATCACTTTTATACTCAGATGGCAACGTCTAGACGCTACCCAACGCGCAACACTGGTCATTTTTGCTCTAACTCTTCGCTCAAGTGTCTAAATGACCTCTGGTTTGATGCGTTGGAACCGTGATGCAACGTAGAATCTCTCGGAACGTGCCTTATGTTCAAATTCCTACAAGATAATTAATTTATGACATTAAATTCTTCAATTTAACATACTATCTCAAAAAATGTGTCTTGTACTCATTATACTCATAAAATCAATGGAACTAGCATGATTGTCTAAACCGCCGCAACATACCCTCCCAACACAGCTTTTGTAAGTGGTTACGCAACTGCTGCGAAATAGCTTGCAGCAGTTTGTAAGTGTTGCAATAGCTAAAAAAACTGCTACAGTGGACCCTTCATCTTGTAGTGATAATGGAATTCTCACATTATGGAAAAGTTAGGGGGTTTATTAAAAAATAAAATAAATAAAAAGACTCATATAACTATTCTAAATAGTATTTCAGAAATTATTATAGTTGGTTGAGGATAGATTTATTCATCAATAATTCACTAATTATAAAATAAGTACTCTACTCTCAAAACCTGCTTCATGTAAGAATAACGTGTATAAGAATAAATTTAAAATTATTATGTAAATTTTGATTACCTTGTTAGGATGTGTTGCGGCAGAACTTTCAACGCGATTTTGAAAGGCTAAACGTGTTTTTTTTTTTAAAAAAAATCCTATTTTAGGTCAGAAATAAAAATCACTTTAATTTTAAAAATTCAAATTGCTTTTATTGAAAACATTTTTTCAAAAAAGAATTGTTGATTATTGAAAACATTTTTTGAAAACTACTTTATGTGATTTAATTTACGTAGAATCACTTTTTAAATGTTGTACGATCAAATAAACTTGTAATGAAAAGCACTTTTAAAAAAAATGTAATCAAATCTAAAGTGTTTTAATTATTATAGGCTAATTTAATAATTTTAGTAGGCTCATTTAATAATATATTTTTATTCTCTTAATAATCTTAGTAGGTTCAAAGAAATTAAAGTAGTACCCATTTTGATACTCCACACCCAATAAAAGTCTTTACTAATTGCAACTAATCACCTAAATTATGTCTGACATGTTTAAAATAATTCTAATGGTGAATAAGTTTCAATCAAAATCACACATGGACTCCCTCACTATAATGAGACCATAAATTCTGTGAAGGTAAATACCATCTATAAATTAGTGCCAAAGGATCTCCAGCGAAGTATGACTTTTCTGGATTAAAGAGCAACAACATATACTCCAAATTAGCACGATGTGTCTCTCTGGAAAGTTGGAAGCTGGTGTAGAAATCAAGGCTTCACCTTCACAGTTCCACGAAATGATACACAAGAAACCACACCATGTTCCAAATGCTTCTGGAGACAAAGTAAAAGGTTGTGACTTACATGAGGGTGTTTGGGGAGCAGTTGGTTCTATTATCAGTGTTAACTACTTCCATGGTATGTTTTTATGAATTATTATATATTATAATTAATATTACTATTTTAAACCATTGCACATGCACGTTAATTTATGTAGTGTTAAATCGCAGATGGGAAGGCTAAAATGGTAAAGCATGTAATTGAAGCAGTGGACGAGCAGAAAAATTTGATCACTTCTAGGATTATAGAAGGAGACCTTTTGGAGTATTATAAAACCTTTAAGTTTACAATGCAAGCTTTTCCAATGGGTAAGGGAAGTATGGTTCATTGGACTTTGGAATATGAGAAACTACATGAAAACATTCCAGATTCGTATACACTGCTTGAGTTTTGTGTCGAAGTGTCTAAGGATATTGATGCTCACCTTATGAAAGGCAACTAAGAAGCACGAGCACAAGATTTCTGATTTACTCACCGAGAGTGACTTTTACTATGTAATACGTACCAACTCTATGTTTAAATAATTGCTTGAATGCATGTGTTCTCTTTGTCCATGTTCTAAGTAATCATGCCTTGGAGAATAGCCATAAAGTATCCTCAATGTAATTCTACTATTAAATTATAGTATGGGAATAAAATTACTAAGATTATGTCATAATATTTACAGCTCTCAAGTTTTTTTTTTTTTTTAAATAATAAACAACCGACTACATACATTAAGAAAATAGAGCTTTGATTATGGTTTTAAAATATCGTAAATAGATTGAAATGGTCAGTTGTGAAATGTAACATGTATGAGTGTGACATATTGTTTCTACATCATAGGACAACCTATCATCGAAACAAGCTTTGATGAAAATCTAACAACTTAAATGAGCAAAGTTGCCAATGATGGGCAATAACTATAGATATGATTCTTCAAAAACTGCATTCATTAATTACTTTGATGTTGATTTTAACCCACACCAAGCTAACTTCAATTAGAATGTAAAGTTTTGAACCATTTATTGCAATATAATGAAAACTTTTTAAATTAACACAAATTATTGTTATGGAAATTTGAATATAATTATATATTACTTTTTCGTCATCATACTATATTTAAATAAGGTTACCTTGAATTTTCATGAAAATAACCTAAACTTTAGTTTGTAAAAATTTAGTCCCTCTACTTTCAATTGTGTAACAATTTAGTCCCTGAAGGTTAGTATATTTAGTTTCAGTATTTTAAAATCTATAACAATTTAATCCTTACCATGAAACATTCCATCAAAATTAAATGTCAATTTTTTTTTTTTATTGTGGAACAACTTAGTCTTTGTAGTTTATAACTACATTTGCCTCTTAACCAATTTATCGATCCACATATGTAAGAGATCTTATTGGATATTAAAAATATTTGTTATGATAGGGACTAAATCGCTACAAATTATAAAGTGTAGGGACTAAATTGTTCATACTAAAGTTTAGGGACTAATTTGTCACAAAATTAAAAGTACGAAGATTAAGGCCCTTTTAATAACCATTTGGTTTTTGAAAATTAAGCCTATAAATATTACTTCTACCAATGGGTTTCCTTATTTTATTATCTACTTTTTACATATGTTTTCAAAAACTAAGTCAAGTTTTGAAAAAAAAAAAAAAAAGTTTTTAAAACTTTTTTTTATTTTTGGAATTTGATTAAGAATTCTAATGTCTTCTTAAGAAAGATGAAATCCATTATAGAGAAATGATGAGAAAATAAGTACAGTTTTTAAAAACCAAATAATTATCAAATGGGCCTAAATTGTTACAAACTAAAATTCATAAACTAAGGCACCGTTTGATAATCATTTGGTTTTTTTTTTTTTTTGATAATTGTGCTTGTTTTTTCACAATTTCTCTAAAATGAGTTGCATCTTCTCTACAATAGTTTCCATCTTTCTTAAGAAAACACTTGAATTCTTATCCAAATTCCAAAAACAAAAACAAGTTTTTGAAAACTACTTTTTTTAGTTTTCAAAATTTGACTTAGTTTTTGAAAACACATCTAAAAAGTAGATAAGAAAATATGGAAAGTCATAGGTGGAAGTAGTAATTATAGGCTTAATTTTCAAAAACCAAAAACTAAAAACCAAATGGTTATCAAACGGGGCCTAAATTGTTACTTCTATGAATGTTGAGGAATTAAAAGTATTTTGTTTATCCTTTAAATAATATTCTGGCCAATATCTTTTTAGAAAACTTTCATTAAGTCTTTTGAAATTCTAGAGAATGGATCAACCACTTGGTTAGCACTTTCAGTGACAGTTCATTTCATTGGTTTGAAAGCTCCATGCCGCAGCTCCTAAAATGTTCCTCTCTCCATACTTTCTAAATGCTTCTTTTAACTGTTGTAATTTTTTTCCAAAGTGAACAAAAAGTCAAAAACAAATCCTAAAATGAAGAGAAATTAACAAATCCTAAAATGAAGAGAAATTGCTCGTGCTCTTACCATGGTAGCCAAGGGTGGATTCACATTGGGGCCAGAGTGGTACGTGCCTCCGCCCCTCAAATTATCTTTCTTTGTAGTTTTAATATAAATTGTAAGTAATATTTAATAAAATATATATATTTAGTTTCATTGAATCACTAGAAGTGTATTGCGGAATGTTGGCAGGGGGACACGGTTGATTTTCAGAGGCCATTTGAAAATTCAATTTATACAAATGTCTACATTTCATAAAATTTTCAGTTTTGTCAATAGCTCATCCAATTGAAGTCTAAAATAGACTTAAATTTACATATGTACCCATTTGGTTATTTTGTAATTAATGTAAATTCAAAAAAAAAAAAAAAAAAAAGAAGAAAGAGGAGATTTTCCATAATTGTTGATAAGAATTGATTAGATTATTTAGTAATTAATTTAAATTCAAAAATTAGAAAAAAGAAAAAATAATGGAGGAGATTTTTCATAGTTGTTGGTAGCATTGATTTTGAAATAGCCTCCACTTTCGGGTTTTATCTCCAAAATCGACTAACGCTTTTGCTTTAATATCCTTGCAACGCTTTCTCTTTCATATTCTCATGACGCTTTCGCTTCAACTTCCTCATCTCTTCACCTTCACTAGCTAGCGAATAATATAGAGTTCGACGAACAACGACGTGATGAATGATATTTTTCAAGTGAACAACAACGCGACCTACGACTTTTGTTTCTTTTTCTCTGACCGGCGAACGTTTTTCTATATCCAATGAAAGAGTTTTTGTTTCCTTCGAACGTTATTGAGCTTTCTTTTCTGGCAAACAATATTCTTTTTCCTGCGAATGACCATCAAAATCAGGCAGAGAAGGATATTTTTAAGCGACCGACGACTTTTGCTTCTTTTTCTCTGACCGACGTATGTTTTTCTTTTTATGGCGAACAAATTAAACTTCTTTTTCCAGCGAACGATCATCAAAATCTATTTTATTTCTAGGTATAATTTACATGCTCAATAGAAAACCCTGATGTACATTGAACTGAAGCTTCATTATCTCTAAAAATAAAAAATCTTGTTTTTTTTTTTCAATTTGTAGACTAAATGTATGGCTTAATTAGTTTGGATTCAATATTGAAATGATATTGTATCCCCTAGTAATATTTTGGTATATTATTTCATGGGTATATTTATTTCATACATTGGGTATATTTTGATATATTATTCCGATTGTGGGTGTATTTATTTCATTATGTTGAGTATAATTTGGTATATTTATTTCATATGTTAGGTATATAAATTTAATGTGTCCCGACCACAAATCTTTTTCTCCTTCCACACACAGTTCGTGACTGTATTGTTGTGTTTGTATGTATATAAATATAGTATATATGCTAGATTATATTAATTTAATAATATCACTTATATTGTGATGTTTGCGTATTATATATATATCAAGTATACATTTGCAAATGAAATAATGGTGGTGACAAACAAATATACCAACCATATATTTGCAAATGACTAAATATACAGAGTGTATATGAAATACATATTTGTATAAGATGAAATAATATATATAAACGTATTATACATGCTGATTATATTAATTTTAAAATATCACTTATATTATTATATGTACCCAATATATTATTTTTAATTTTCACTATTTCACCAACTTTTTAATTAATATGATAATCAAAACTAGGATACTTACTCAATATACCCCTGCATATAGGCAATATAAATATGATATGAAAACATATAAAAAACCAAACTAATTGTGATATGAGATATATATTTGAGGAATACTAAATTTCTCAAGACAACTTGTTACAGTATGATAAAAAAAAAAGTTAAATTACACATATAGTCCCTGAACTTTGAGGTTTGTATCTATTTAGTCCCTGAACTTTCAAAATTACAAACTTAGTCCTTGGACTTTATAATTTTTTAAAATTCACGAGTCTAATAGGCACAAAATTGAAACTTTACAGTGCCATTAGACATAAAATTCAAATTTATATCTAATACATCAATTAATTTTAAAAAATTTAGAGTTTGACAATGACCTATTAGACACAAAATTGAAAGTTTAGGGACTTATTAGACACTTTTGAAAGTTTAGGGACCAAATAGACACAAGCCTGAAAGTTCAAGGACTAAACTTGTAATTAAACTTAAAAAAAATAAGGGGTACATATGATGAAGAATACAATAATAGTAGCAAGAATACGAAAATGGCAAAAATGAAATGAAAGTTATCGATGAAGAATACGCCAAATCTTTATTAAAAATTAATTAATGCAAAAATATAGGATGATTATATACTGATATACCAATATATAGGTACAAGTTATATATTAGGTTTATATTTTTATCTATCTCATTCTAATGATCGTTGTAAACCATGCACAGGTGCGTGAAATTATTACTTATACAAAATATAAGATGATTATATACTGATGTGTATATATATATAGTGCATTAGTATATATTTATCAGTCTGTAGTATATATTTATCATTTTGTCATGTAGAGTGTAACGGCCAATACATTCAAGTATTAAATTAAATTGGTTAAAGTCGAATTTAAGAGTTGGAGTTTTAATTTTTTTTTTTGAAGTTTGAAGTGATTGTTTTATTATTATTTAATGTTGGTTAAATTTTAGGCTATTTTGGTTTTAATGCAAGGTTAGGGGGCTTGCTTAATTAGAAATAGAGAGTTGAAAGAAGAAGTTGGGTTTTAAAATGGTTTTGGGGCATTTTTGTAAAAATTATGACTCCAAGCAAAGCCTAGCCAAGCCACTTGAGCCATCACGCAGCCCTAGTCATTCATTTGACTTCTTCTTCTTCTTCCTCCCCTTTGTCTTTCACTATAAACAATCCCTTCCCCTCCATTGTTGCTCTTTTTTTTTTTCTTTCTTCAAGCAAACTAGAACCTGTCCACCCTCACACACACACTCTCTCTCTACGCTGCAGCACACCCCAACGCCATAGCCAGTCACCACCTCGTTCGCACAGCCGTTCGACGCCTGTTCGCAAAGCCCAACCCCTCCGACCGTCGCCCCGTCCATGGAAGCCTCCAGTCGCTCGTCTCCTGTCGCTCAACCTCACCTAATCTGTGCTGCAACCGTCTCCCCCTCTCTTGGTTCGAACATACAGCATAAGGGGAGGGTTTCTAGACCCATTCTTCGGAGCATTTGGAACTTTACAGCTGTGATTGGTACTTGTTTCGGATTGGGTAATTCTTCCGGCAGTGGTTCAAGGTAGATTTTGGATTGTAAAGTTGGTTTTAAGTACTAATTTGGTGGTTTGAAGTAAACCCATAATGTGTTGCATTTTATTTTAAGATACCCATTGGATTTGGAGGTCGGACCATGAAAATTGAATCACCTTAGTATCGAACCAGCATGCATTGGAGTCTAATTTTTGGTAAGGATCCAGTGGGTAAGGTTGTTTCAAATCATTTGGACCCATAACATAAAAGCTATATATTCGTCTTGGATTTTTGGAGTTTAAAGTGAGTTTCAGGTATGATTTTGGAATTTAGAAGTTAACCCATAATGTTTTAGGATATTATAGCCTGGTTTTAAATCGTTTATTCTAGATTTGAAGTTGACTTCAATCTTTGGATTATTTGGAAAATTCTCTAATTCTTTCTACTAAGTTTTTGGATGAATGTTGGACTTTTGGATGTTTTTGGGAAGGATATGATTTAAAGAGTTTGACAATGCCAAACATTAACGCCCCGTTTGATAACCATTTGGTTTTTGGTTTTTAGTTTTTGAAAATTAAGCCTATAAATACTACTCCCACCTATGGGTTTCCATATTTTTTTTTAATTACTTTTTACATATGTTTTCAAAAACCAACCTACATTTTGAAAACTAAAAAAAGTAGTTTTCAAAAACTTGTTTTTGTTTTTGAAATTTGGCTAGAAACTCAAATGTTTCCTTAAGAAAGATAGAAACTATTGTAGAGAAATTGTAAGAAAACAAACACAATTTTTAAAAACTAAATGATTATCAAACAAGGCCTAATTATTTTCTTTTTCTTTTGCATTTTGTGCTAAGTGTTGCAAGGTGATTTTCAAGGAGAAGTTTGCACTTGTTTGCACTTGTGAAATTGTTTTTGCTCAGAGTGTAAGTAGCTAATTTGGATGAATCTCCCTAAAAGTCTTGAATATGGATACCTGCATGTTGGAACGTTAATCATGAAGGAATGAACGTTTCACTCCGCATCAGAAGCATTGAATCATCCTTGATTTTATTTAAAATTAAACTAAAAAATAAGATTAAGCAAACTTACTTGGAGTAAATGGAGATATTTCTAGCGGGTCTTTATCTCCTCCACAAAGTCTTCCTGGCTATGACTCGAGCACAGGACCAAGGCTTGTGGGAGCCTCTTGAAAGAAAATCCACAAGGGATTGGAGAGGAAGAGGTTTAGAAAGAATTCTCTAATTCTCTATTGAGGAGATGTATGTTATGTCTAATGGCTCAACTCAAGGGTCTTATTTATAGAGACTAAGGGCAAATCTTTGCCATAATTAAAATATTATATTTAATATCTAATATATTAAAACATATCTTATACTTATTTGAATCTCATTCAAATCTCCTACGATATTTATTTATTTGAATCTTATTCAAATTTTATAAATATCTTTTATTTATTGTATATAATATACAATAATTATTTTAATATTTAATGTATCAAATACAATAAATATATTTTCCTCTTTTATATTTAATATATCTAATATATATATATATATATATATATATATATATATATATATATATATATATATATATATATATATATATATATATATATATTAAATAATTTGAACACTTCAAATTAAATATTAATTTGAACATTTCAAATTTTTCTTTCAACTAAATTGATATTTTAGTGTTACTATGAGCTAACAATGGGACCTTATGGACCTACAGATTATAAGCTCCAATGATACAAAATTAATTAATTAAACTCTTTAATTTATTAATTTTCATTCATTAACTATAGGTCACTTCACTATCTATAGACCTAAAGTTGCACTCTTATGCATTTGTAGGACAAGTTGTGTCCATAGATATAATCACTACATGCAAGTCGAACCTTCACGAGTTGTTCATAATTACAGCTAGGTCAAAAGTCCGTTTTACTCTTGTAATTACATCTTGCACCTTAAGTACCACTGATCCTCTAATGAACAATTTGTTTATGATCCAATCATAAACTAAGTCCCTCTCGGGTCAGTGAGAGGGTGGGGCCCCATTGTTCAAGTCCCGAAATTAGCACTTAAGGAAACTACTCATCTACTTACCCTATATGGAAATGAGTGAATTCCATATTGTGAGATTATGTTCCCAACTTTCTATTTGGTCAAGTCCCCAAAATGGTAGGCATATTGAATTGGCTGCAAAGCCACTCTCACCCATGCAAATCAAAGGACAAGCCCTCACAGGCAGGAGTTCATAACTCACTCAAGATTAAGATCGAGTCGCATATGATCATCCTGATGAAATATTAATATTCTCAATGAATGGATTTATAAAGAGATAATAAATATTTCGTGGTCCATCTTACACAAACTTATTGTATAAGATACCCCCACTCACATGTCTCTCCACATGAATAATTTGGATCAAATCATTTGAAACTATTACAAAGTGTGCCGTATCAATAGTGTTACCAGGATAAGGAACCCAACCTTATCCATATACTATGACTCTTTAGATTATTTCTTGAATATGATCCTCTCGTATGTCAACCACAATCTGTTCAATATTACACTAATAACCTTGGATTTTTCATATAATAGATAATATTATATTACAAATAAAATAATTAAAATTATTATTAATTATTAATTACGAGGATTTAGGGCATAAATCCCAACAACCTCCCACTTGCACTAAACCTGATGTGATATATATCCTAGGGCATACTTTATACCCAACATGTTCTCCCATTTGCCTTAGTAACGATGAGACATGTTTCATAATCCTAGACATTCTAGGTGACCCTCAAACACTTTAACCTGAAGAGTCTTTTTATATAGATCCAAACGACTACCATTAAAAGCCATCTTGGTCACTACCATGATGTTTTCTCTCTTGATATGATTCTCTATACATTGGTGTTTTCTAATTTTCTTAATATTAGTCTTTGCATCACTATTATCATAATAAAAATGATAGACTAAATCATATCTTAAACACATTTCAGATCTTCAAGGAACTATTTGAGTCATACAAGTCCTTTTGTTGCTTCACAAGCAAAACTATTTAACTTTGTATACCATACTCCACCACTTAGGGTAAAATTCATCTTAACATAGATTTCCTAAATCTTTGTAAGAACCAGTGTATCTTGTAAAAATCAAATTTTTTACTCCATACACAAAAATTTCTCATTATTCATAGATAATTTGAGAAAGTTTTTAATTTTTTACTCAATGGTCATACCATTCGATTAACTGATATATGCTAACCAACTGTATATTAATTGTTAAGTCTCATTTATGCAATAATTGTCTCCTACTTATGATAGATAATTAATCATATGCTCTCAACATTTGATTAACTGATATATGCTAACCAACTGTATATTAATTGTTAAGTCTCATTTATGCATTAATTGTCTCCTACTTAGAGTAGATAATTAATCATATGCTCTCAACATTTGCGGTTATCTTAGGATACGCTTCCTTAGACATAAATATCAAATATTTGACAACAATTTTGTCAATATAAGATGTTTGAGACAAAGTTAACATTTTGTCCTTAAAATCTCCATTTTGGACATATAAAATATACCGAGTCATTCCAAATAACTCATTTGGAATTGGTTACTTAGTCAACTTTTTTATGTTAGATAAAAATTTTACATCATTCATAATGAATAAAATATCATCAACATAAAACATGAGAAAAAATTCACTAAGCAATTAATAATTTTCTTGTCTATACAAGCTTTATTAATATTTATCCAAAATTATAGGTTTTGATACTTTTATCAAACCTTATATTCAAAGATCTAATTGTAAAATTCATTTCATAAATGAACCTTTACTATTTCGCAAGCATTTTGCTTTTAATCTTTGAAAATAAACCTCTCTGATTGATTTGTGCAGATGCATTATCGAAGATTTCTTTCCATAAAAGAATTCTAAACATTGATTTTTAATTTCTCATATGTAACAATGAATTAAATAATGCTTACAGATTTCAGTATGGAAACAAGTGAGAAAATTTACTGGCAGTCTACTTTCTCCTATTCGGTTTAACCTTTTTATCATTAGTCTCACTTTGAGAGTAATAAGTCTTCAACTTTGTCATCTAACATGACAATTTGGACTTCAATTAAGCCCTTATAAAGGTTGAGTCATCTCATAACTCTCCCACTACGATGAGGCTTATCTAATTCATGACTAGGATCCATTTGACTTTCAAATGTAATTAAATTGTTAACAACTTTTGTTACTATTTAGTGGCTTCACTTGGAACCAATTTATTTACATTATCTCACCTTATTAAAGGTTTGTAGTCTTTTATTTGACATTCCTTATAAAATTGATATTTGTCATACAAATACCTTATTCGTTTTAGGACTAGATAAAAGACCATTTTGTACTCCTTAGGGGTGACCTACACTTAGGCATATTGAAGTGTTGGATTTGTTTCAACACGTATGCTTAACAATCCTACATATTGAAGTGTTGTAAACTAACACTACTACTCTTCTATAATCCCAAAATTGTCTCGTAGACACTTTTAGAGGGAATAATGTTCACTATGAAATCTCTATTGCATATTCTAACCAGAGTTTGGTAATGGTGTGTAACTCAATATTGATGTGACCATGTCTAACAAGGTATTGTTTCTCCTCTTGCAGCACAATTTCATATAATCTCACTTTCTATCAACTAATCTTAGTACATAAGGTTCTTGTACTTTCCACTATGATCTGATGATAATATCTTGATAGACTTACCTAATTGATTTTCAACTTTAGCCTTAATTTTCTTGAACTTTTCAAAAATTTAGACTTATGTTGTATTATGTAAAGATACTTGTACCTTGAATGATCATCAACTAGAGTGATTAAATATTCATAACTTTATTTGGCCTTTACATTCACTAGACCACTTGGGTTAGAATGTGTAAGCCCAAAGTATTCTTTGGCCTTGTAGCCTTATCTAATAACGCCCAATTGATTATCTTGCATGAAAGGCAAGATCTACAGACATGTAAAGTAATTAATTCTAACTTTTAGAGAATTACCTCTTACTAGTCTTTTCATTCGATTCAAGTTGATGTTAATCAACCTTAAATGTCAAAGTCAAGTATCGTCTTTTAGGAGAAAACAATGTCTTTCTATTCTAGATTCTATAATCCTTAATATCTTAGTATTTTATAGTACAGTACATGTTAATATTTTAACATATACAAATTGTTCTTATTTTTAGCTAAATGTATATTCAAACAATTTTGAAAATATAACATTTAATTCTTCAAAGTAATTCATACTATATGAACTTTTTAGTAATAAAGTTCGAGAAATTGAATTTCTCTTATGGTTACTAAAAACACCATATTCAGCATTAAGTAACAATTATTATTTAATGACATTTTAATGTCTCCCACTACAATAACTGAGATGGGCTTCCTAGTGCTAACTTGTAGAAACTATTCTACATGTTAAGTATTTTTCAAGAACTACATATTAAATGTAATGAACAATAAATCTTGATAGTAGATCTTATATCGACTATCTAGGTGGCGTTATTTATATTCCACAAAAAATCTACTAAATCAAATTTACTTTCATTTATATCTTTCTTCCCATAGAGGTATTTCAAAAATTCCTTTCATTATTGTCGCTATGGGTTTGCGACGCGGAGCGGCCAACTTTGTTCCCAAGAGTAGGAAAATGGAGTTGCCACCAGCCTTGACTTATAGGGTGTGACTAGGCACCCAAAATGTGTTAAGATGATCTGCGAATAAAAGATTTCGGGCTTGGGGGTCGATTGTGTATGGGGAAGGTATTAGCACCCCACAACACTCGTTCAAGGAACTAAATTTTACTTTTCTTGTGTTATTTTTAAAGAAAATGACATTTGTGAAAAAGAAGATTTTTATTTTGATTTTTAAATGTCTCATATTTTATTGATCACTATTTTGAAATTAGATAACGAACAATAATTATGAGTGGCATAAAGCCATTTAAAATTTATTTGAATTTAATTTGGAATCCCAAAATAGATTCATCACCTCATGATTATTGAAGAATCAACATCTTGATTTTCCAATTTCCATCAAAGGAAAGTTTTTTTTATTTATTTAAGAAAATATTTGGTTTATTAATTTAAAAACATGTGTGAGAAAATAATTCTTTTTAAGGAAATTCTTTATTATTTTCTATTTTTAAAAAAATGTGAACTTTTTATGGAAAAATAATTTTTAAATTTTGATTTGGTGCTTTGAAAAGTCAATGAAATGATTTTAGAAAATCAAAGTCTCCTTTTAAAAGAAAATTCCTTTTATGAAAATGCACTTTATAAAAATCTTTTTCTTTTCTACTTTTCCTGAAAAAAGAAAAATGCTTGTAAGAAAAATGTCTTTCATGAAAATATGTTTTTTTTTACTACTTTTTATGAAAAAGAAATTTTACAAAGCAAATTTTCTCATAAAGGAAAAATGAAAAAAATAAACAAATTTTTTTAATGTTATATATATATATATATATATATATATATATATATATATATATATATATATATATATATATATATATATATTGTTAGGAACATAAAAAATCAAATCTTGCCATCTCAAGATTTTGATTTTTCACCTCAAGAACCTTACAATGTTAGCATTCCGAAAATTAAAAGTTCTATCATTGGAAAAGTTTTTTTTTAGAGCTATTGAATCAAAGACTCTAAAATATCTATGGTTTATATACATTATACATATATATTGAAAATCTTAATTTAGGAAAAGATATTTTATCAAACATTTTTTTTTCGTTTTTAAAAGGAAAGAATTTTATTAAATGTGTTTGTTTAAAAGACACATATTGAAATCAAATCTTGGCATCCCAAGAAATTGATTTCTCACCTTAAGAACCCAAAATATCGGCATCCTGAGTATTTTGAGTTCCGTCATTGGAAAGTATTTAAAAAAATTTCTCAAAAATTCATAATACAATTATTAGAAATTACCGAGAATACCTCATTAACGAAATTTGACATAATATACATAATCGTCTATTAAATCGAAACACAATTAGTGAAATCAATAAACCAAATAAGGATTTAAGCCATGATTTATGAAATTTCAACATTACAAGTATACATAATGCATATATGAAATTAGTCTAGAATAAACCTAACAATAATATGCAAACACATACATATAAAAGTCCTATTTGGGATAAGAAAAACTCACCATTAAAGATGGTTGTGAATGTTTTGTTTTCCTTGCGGGCTTTTGTTGTAAATGAAACAACGAGAAAGTGTTGGAGGAGAAAAAAAAAAGAAGAGAGAAAAAGAAATTGTTGGAGTGAGAGGAGAAATATGTGGCTGTTAAAATGGAAAGAAAAAAGATTTTGTGGGAGAGAAAAATAGGGGAATGTGTGAGGAAAAAAAAAAAGCAAAGTGTACGAGAGTTGGGGTAGAGAATTGGGGTAGAAAGGGAGAAACGTGGGAAGAGAAAGAGAAAATGAAGAAAAAAAAAAAAGAAAATGGCCTCCTCCCCCCAAAAAGCTTGTCTTTGGCCTTCAATGTATAGAAATTTCAAATCATTCTCATTTAGAAAAAAAATAAATCAGACCAAATTTTAAAGGAACAAATAATTGAAAATGATTAAATTGATTAAATTGATTTTAAGAATATTTTGCCAAATTGGTTCCTTCCAAAAATTGGTTAAATCAGGATAACACAAGTGTTATTGCAGCAAAATGATACGTTGGGGGCCAGGGGTCGAACAAGCACCCCTGCAGCATAGATGTCAAGGGTCAGGAGTTGAACAAGCACCTCATGACATGGTTAAAGTAACAAGTGTCATTGCAGCAAAGTGATATGATGGGGCCAGGGATTGAACAAGCACCTCTGCAGCAAAGATGTCAAGGACCAGGGATCGAACAAGCACCTCATGACATGGTTAAAGTCAAGATAAACAAGTATCATTGCAGCAAAATGATGCGTTGGGGGCCAGAGGTCAAACAAGCACCTCCACAACATAGATGTCAAGGGCCAAGGGTCGAACAAGCATCTCATGACATAGTTAAAGTAAAAAAAAATCATCGCAATAGAGTGATATGCTAGGGGCCAAGGGTCGAACAAGCACCTCATGACATAGTTAAAGCAACAAAAATCATTGCAGCAAAGTGATATGTTGGGGGCCAGGGGTCAAACAAGCACCTTCGCAACATTGATGTCAAGGGCCAAGGGTCGAACAAGCACCTCATGACATAGTTAAAGCAACAAAAATCATCGCAGCAAAGTGATATGTTGGGGGTTAGGGGTCAAACAAGCACCTCCGCAACATTGATGTCAAGGGCTAAAGGTCGAACAAACACCTCATGACATAGTTAAAGTAACAAAACTCATCGCAGTAGAGTGATATGCTAGGGGCCAGGGGTCGAACAAACACCTCCGCATCAAAGATGTCATAGGCCAAGGGTCGAACAAGCACCTCATGACATGATTAAAGTAAGGATAATATGATACATTTTTAACTTAAGTGCTCAAGAAAGATCTTTTACTGACAAACCAAAATCTTCCGAAAATTGCCCCATTATTTATGCAGGTTGTTTTTACAAGAAATAAACCAATATGACATACTCTTTTTTTTAAAAAAAATGTATTTATTGCTAAAATATTTTGATAAATGCCTTCGAATAAAGATTCTCATCCAAAATTTGTCCTAGTATTTGTGCATAATTTTTGAAAGACAGTTTCGAAAACAATAACTTCTTAAAAAAAGATTTTTTTTAGTAACGAGAATTAATCAAGCATGTTTTGGTCTTTTTTTTTTCTTTTTCCAAATGTGTTTACGAATGAGATCTTTTAATAAATGGCTTCGAATAAAGACTCTCATCCAAAATTTGCCCCAATATTTATGCATAATTTTTCTTCTTTTTTTTTTAAAAAAAAACTATATTTATAAAGAGAGCTTTTTTTTTTTTTTTTTTTTTTTGACAAAAAGCCTTATGAAAAAGACTCACACATGATTACTTAAAACACAACTTTGAAAGGGGTAATTTTTTAAACAAAATTTTTTCCTTTTTTTTTAAAGCCCAATTTTGAAAAGAAAATAACTTCCTAAAGAAGTTTTTTAGGGACAAGAAATAATCCAATATGCTTTGGTCCTCTTTTTTTAAAATAGTGTTTATGAATGAAATGCATTCAAATAAGGACTCTCATCTGTAATTTGCCCCAGTATTTATGCTTTTTTTTTTTTTTACTTTTTTTGTTTTTTTTAAAGAAAGCTAATATAAAAAAAAGACTTTATAAAGAGGATTCCATTTTTTTTTCTTTTTCATTTCGTTTTGCTTTGACTTTTTTTTTTAAAAAAAAAAATATCTAACTTTACTTAGCCTCTTCTACAGACTACCAAATGATATTAAACCATGAGAAATATAACTTTGTCCTTGTCTGAAAATATCTTTCTTTTTCTTTTTTCTTTCATTTTTTTTTTTGAATGTTCTCATTTTGATATGATTGCATATATGATTGCAATTGCTTTGTTGTTGTCATGATGCTCCAATGGATAAGCTTGGCGATACACAATAGACATGATGGGATTTGATTGGTTAAAATTGTCTCATATGCTATTTGAATGACTGATAAAGGTAATCTATAGCATCATTTTATTTGATTTAACTATTTTACAAACTCAACAACAAGCATGTTTAGAATGATGCTTCAAAGGATAATAAACTAAATGAGTGACTTTCAAGTTTAAGACATAAGAAGGATTTTTTTTTCAAATAAATCTAAGAGTGGATGATGAGAATAAGGAACTATCATTTCTCAAAGTATCATTTGAACAAAGGAAGTATAAGACACAAACAAAAGTTGACAAATGAGGGCTAGAAAGTAAGGACGATTACAAATGAGGACTATAAAGTTTATAAATGTGAGAGAATGAGAGATATAGACGAAAGGAAGACTAAAGTGAAAGCATTCTTTAGACAACTCCTCCAAGAATCTATGGCGTAGCTTCTCAAGATTTCTCTCATACGATGCAGTAGATTGGCCATGTGTGTTGACAAACAAATGACTTCTCGAGAAACTTTAGTAGAAATGACATGCCTATGTAATCTGTTAGTAATCACTTAACTTCGAACCTTATTGAGAGAATTTATTTTCGTATGAAATTATATATTTCCTCAGTTGAGATCTTGGAGATGATGACACGACTATTACCACAATTAATCTTATGACTTTGAGGATATTTCACTATCCCAGTTAAGTGTATCAAGTAGTAAATAGTCAGATAGGAGTATCGTTCTTCTCATGTCATGTACGTTCGATGTCTTCAAAGAGATTTTCAATAATATTTCTTTAGACTTGTGCCTTTCACACACCACTTGAAGAGAAGAGTCTTGCATGTTTCCAAAGCGGAATGAAAGATGTATAACATGGTAATTTTATTTCTTGGTATTTCTTTCATATTTCTTGCATTTACGTCAATAGCTTCATCCGTCAGTGGTTGCCCCCAACATATGTGTCCAACCTTTTTTTATTAAACGAATCTGGCATGTAAGTTTCTAAATAAAATGAAAATGATTGAGCTAAACATTCTTTATCTCTTTGCCTTCAACGTTAAAGGAGCTCAGGAGCAAAGTCTCAAATATCATTTTCGCACTTTCTTTTCTTTTTCTTTTTCTTTTCTTTTCTTTGTTTTTTTTTTTTTTTTTTTGCTTTTCTCTTTCTTTTCTTTTTTTTTTCTTTTTTCTTTTTTTTTTTTCGTAAGGACTATGTTTTATCTTACTTGCTTTGAGAAACGATAATTGGGTCTACATATACTTCATGAGAGAAAATCACCAAATGTGAATGTTAAACAAAATTGGGATGCTCTGTCATAACTCCTTGATACATACACCTTCTAATTTTCAGTCTTCATCCAAATATTTGTTTATTCCTCATTCCTCCATAAGCCAAAGACGAAATTTGATCGCTTATGATATGGAAAGCTGATTTGCAAAAGTATATTGAGGGTTCAAAAGATACAATTACCTTTTTTTTTTTTTCATTCTGCTTCCCTTTTTTGGAGATCTTCGATAATCTTCTTTGCAGTAAATGCATCACATTAACTTAACACTTCAGTACTTTACTAAACCAAATTGTACTTTAGACTTCAAACAAACAATAATTCTTTGTTCCAAAGGTAGTCTTAAACCGATTGTGAACTCACTGTCTGCCTGCATTTTGAACTTGAACATTGTTCTTTAAATGAGATCTACTCCAAGATTGCTAGCACATCTAATCCTTAGAGTTATTGTCCTCAGAAAACAACTCACTTAATTTAAGAGAAGATGAACAATAGGATTGACTTACTTTAATCGAGGGAAAGATGAATAATACGATTGACTCAATTTAATCAAAGGAAGATGAAAGAAAGGATTGACAACTCCTTTAAACAAGGAAGATGAAAAATAGGATTGACTCACTTTAAACAAGGGAAGATGAACAGTAGAATTGACTCACTTTAATCAAGGAAATATGATTGAGCAAAAAGATAATACTTAACTAAGGAAGCACATTCAAATAAATTGAATGTAAATGACAAGAGCAGTAAGAACCATGCTTGTCATTAGGAAACTTGAGATATATAAAATAGCAAACCCAATTGTAATTCTCATCATGACTTGAGATGGTGTCAATAAGAGATAAATACTATTTATTAATTTTAAAGTCATCTTATAGCATATGAGCACATGCTTTGCAAAGTTGACAAATATATGGGTAAGGATAAGGAAAGCAACAAATTGCCCCACTATATCAACATTATGGTATAGACCAAGAGAAAAATAACTAATTGCCCCACTATAATGTTACGGTGTAGGCCAATAAGGTCTTTGTTTAGCTCAAAGCTCAAGTTTGCATGGTAAGAAAATGTGGTGTTAGGTCTAGAAAGAAAGGTGGATTAAAGATATTGGGTGATGGGTTAAGTGGTGAGGTATAAGTTTACTGAAATATTGGATAGAAGATGGTCAAGATGAGATCTTGCAAGAAAAAGTTTGATAGGCAGGTTGAGTGAGTTCATGATGACATTCACATTCTTTCTTTTTCTTTTTCTTTTTCTCTTTTTTGGGACTTTTTTTTTCTTTTTTCCCTCTTCTTTTTTTTCTTTTTTGTTCTCTTTTTTTTGCTTCTTCTTCAGATAAGGACTCCATTTTTTTTCAAAGATGATTTAGATCCTCAAGTTTGTCTTTGAAAGAAAATGAAGTTAAGTTAATTAGCCTAAAAAAATCTAAGTTTATTACCTAGAAGATTCTAAAAAGCTTTTTTCTTTTTAAACAAAAGTCAAAGAATTTGTTAGAAACATGAAATTTATACTTCACAATATATACAAGTCAATGATACATATGATTTATTTTTTTTTTAGAAAAGATTGTATGCTAAAAAAACATTACTTAAACATGAAATTTATACTTCAAAATATATACAAGTCAACGATACATATGATTTATTTATTTTTTTAGAAAAGATTGTATGCTAAAAAAACATTACTTCGAATTTTTTTCAAAAGTCAGAAACATGAAAATTATACCTCAAAATATGTACAAGTCAATGATGCATGATTTTTTTTGTTTGCTAAGAAATAATTATGCTACAAAAACATTACCTTGAAATATTTCTTTTTTTTAAAAAAAAAAAAGGTCAAAGATTTTGTTAGAAACATGAGAGTTATACTTCAAAATATGTACAAGTCAATGATACATGATTTTTATTTTTGCTGAAAAAACAATTATGCTACAAAAACATGAAATACTTTTGTTTTACAAAATGGTTTTTTTATTACCCTAAATCTTAGAAGGACTAAAGGAAAACAAACGAATGAAAAAAAAATGTTTTGGGCTCAAATTGTGGTGCAAAATGAAACAAAAGACTTCAAATTTTATTAAATAAAATAGTTGAACAAAATACTAGACCAAACCCAAAACACTCAAAAGGAACTGTCATTGCTTTAAAAGAAACGACCAATGTAGGATGATTCCCTTTGCAAAACAACAAAAATTCTCTTAATTCCTCTTCGTTGGACTGCAATGGTGAAATGTCTCTTCTAAGTTCAGATCCATGCATTGTGAATGCCTATCTCTTCTTGCCATGACTCTTATCATTTCCCCAATGTTATTTATCTGGACCCTCATGTCTTTACAACTTTGGATTAAACTCGAGTTTTCTTGACGAAGATTCTTTGAGTTGGCTTGGTTACTCAACAGTGACTCATACTTTCCCTTTAATTGTTGATGTTCTGACAGTATCTTCATCGCAGAACTTTGACATTTTTGGCATATGATGCTCCATACTTTCATTGATCATATGCAATGCACTATTGTTTTCCTCATATTCAACAACTTGTTTAGTTCGCACATCAATCGTTGTATTTAACTTAGAAACGAGTCGCCAAAATGGAAGCAATACAGCTTTCTAGGTCAGAAATCTGTGAATCTTTTTATTTTAGGGCACTCTATAAAGCATCCTTATCTTTCTTTTTTTTTCATCTTCCTGACGTTTTTATCTAGCTGTCTATTCTTAAAGTCTAACTCTTGACCCTCTTTCTCAAGCTTAATTTGGTTTTTTCAACAATTTCCTTGTTTCGATCAAGTTTCTTTCTGCCTCTATAGCCTGTTGTTTCCACTAGTTTACTTCCTGAAGTAACCTCTCATTCTTCAATTGGAGCAACAGTTTTTCAGCCTTTCCAGTCAATACTTTCATCAGCAGGCTCCTTTTGAAGTAGTGATATTTGTTCCTCTTCATTCTTGTACGATGTTCGAATAGCTTCGTGCCATGACTTGTATTCAGGTGTGAAGACATGGCTATGCTTTTCAATTCTTTTTTTTTTTTTAATATCTCTTCAAGATTCTGTCATCTGCAAAATTTGTTGCCCTAAATCCTCTTGCTCGTAATCAAAATCAAGGTTCCTTATCCCATGTGTCACAGGGATGAACTGTTCTATCCACATTTGGCGTAGAACTAAAGGGTGCATAACTAGTACCTCCTCAAGGCCCAACAGTGGAACATCCTAAAATTTACCGCACTTGTGAATTACTATAAAAAAATAAAATAAAATAAAAATTATCTAGAGAAGACCAAACGCTGTCATGACCAACATCTTCGTAAGAAGTCAATTTATGAAGGCCAACAAGTTTTGTTATTTAACTCCCGCCTTTGATTTTTCCTAGGGAAGTTAAAGTCACAATGGTCTGGGTCGTTCAAGATGCTGAAAGTATTTCTCCATGGAGCTATAGAGTTGCAAAGCGAAGATGAAAAAAGCAGCTTCAAAGTGAATGGCCAGCACATCAAACCATATGTTGGAGGGGAGGTCGATCGACGAAAAGCCTCCATCGACTTCATAGACGTGCGTTGAAAAAGAAAGGAGACAGTCCTGTGTGTTCAAGTCAAATCATCAACGACCTTATTAATCAAGGACTCATTTTATCTATCCTTTTTCCTACTTTGGCTTTCTATTTGTTTTAAAGTAGTGTTAAGATAGGTGTTAGTTGTAGTTTGTTTACATTCGAGAGAAAAGAGAGTAGGATTGAGTGAAGCTCAAATAATTTAGCTAGCACCGAGTAGAACCATGCTTTGAATAGAACCTTGCACCAAATGTTGAGAATTTAAATTTGAATTTTAAATTAGGGCGAGAGCAAAGTAATTATGGAATTTTAGGGTTTTAGCCATTTTATGTCACTTCACATTCATTAGGCTCCCATTCGTACACCAATTTGAGACCAACATTTCGTTACCCTAAGTGCAAAACTCTATTTATTCTTCCTTTCTACAAAATGGTTTCATTTTCCTCTTCTTCATCTTCTTCCTTTCTCCCAAGCTCATTTCACCAAAGCCCCAAAACCTTTATCGTCGTTGTCAGTTCATATCCTTTTATGGCTAGATTCCTTCGATTTTTTCCACCGATTGTTGAGCCATGTATTCCGATAAAGATTCTGGGGATATTTCAGGAGTTTTGAACCACGAGTACTGCTCGGCACCATCGTCATCTCCCTCATCTTCTTCAACCTCGCCTTCACCCCCACCTCCTTCAAATCGACCTGCCCCATCTCCTAAGCCTCAAACTAGAGCTCCGTTAGTTGAAATTGATTCGACTTCTTCCTCAAAATCTAACGATCTCCAAGAGATACTCAACGTGTATCGCTAGCTGTTAGAGGCCATCAAAACTTGCACCATAACCTTCACTCATTTAGTCCCCTGTGTCACAACATTTGTCTGATAAGGAACCTAAACCGGAAGTCAAAGAGTCTGGCAGATGACGAAGAAGAAGTTGCACCGACCAAACCCAAGCAAAGAATCAAGGTATGCATTGATTCACCAACACAGAAGAAGGGTACTAGAGGAAGAGAAGGACACAGAGGAAGCTTCAACCTTTAGTCCAGTTCTCGATGACCTTGACGAGCCAACGAAAGCTCCACCCAGTGTAGAGAGCCAAAAGAGGAGGTTGGATGCATGGAGGAAACAAAAAGAAGATCTACAAGCTCAGAAGGAGAATAAGATCTCCAACGGAAGGCATAAGAAAAACAAACATTTTTGGGCAAATCCTCAAAGATATTGTCATTAACAAAACAAGACTAGATTTAAGAGAGGATGAGTAGTTCAACGTTGAAGAGGTTGTGCTAGAATGAGAAAATCTCACATCCCCCAATGCAGTCGAAAACAAGCATTGTTGAGTAAGTCTCAGAAGAGAAAGAGGGATGGGAAGGTGAAGTCTCCTCCAAAACAGCCAAGAAAGTTGCGGCAGATATCCTCCTACAACTTGAAAAAGAGAGGCAAGCACAGTGTGTTCCTACTGAAGTAAAGGAAGAAGCTTCGAAGGTTGGACATAACCCTAAAGAGCAAAAGGACAAGACCCCAGCTCTTGCCCCTACGCCCAGTGTCGCTGCCAAAGAATAATCTTCGGCATAAAGTGCTGCTAGAGAAGGAATATGGGAGGAGCAGAATGAGCCTTCTAATGGGGACAAGGTTAGCGAAGAAATGCAGTACCCTTAAAAGCAATGGATAGAAGTGGAAGGCGGTAGTCTGGGCGCAGAGCCAGTTGATTAGAATGATGGGACTATTGCGACAATTGTGAGGATGGTTGAGGAAAGAATGAGAAGGAGGAAGGAAGCTAAAGCAAAGGCCTCTATTAAGAAGTATAAAGAAAAGAAAAAAAGGGTTAAAGAGGAGGAAGTGAACTCTGAAGTTCAAAACACTATATGCTTTGAGCTTTCGATTTTCTTTATATTTCAAGATTCCATGGATTTTTTACTGGAATCTAACTACTCAAACTATTGAACCCAATCATAAATATTTAGTCAAAACTTTGAAAGTGAAATGGTGGGAAAAATATAGCGTCTCCCATATTTCCCTTCCAAAAGTCAATGTTTGGTTTGTTGAAACTCCTCATTATCAGGATATTTCAAAAACAAACCAATAAATGTTCCAAAAGAACAAAGCCGCTTTGTTGGCTTCCCTTGCTCAAACGGTTATCGAAGCCAACCTTCAAGGAGTTCTATTACAAAGAACTTCTGCTTCAAATAAATCTTCTTCTCCACCTCTTTCCATCATCGATGAAGAAGAAGATGAAATCAACCTTAGTGATCCTCAATCACTGAGAAATGACTAAAATAGTCCTTAAACTACAATACGACCGCCGTTAAACTACGAAAAGACTGAAATTATCAATAAACTACAATTTACTCAAAATTACTTCCATTAGATTGACAAGTCTCTAAACTACGGACTTATTTTTTTTTTTTAAAAAGTGTATGTAAATTCTTTCTCTTGTAAATTTACTTTCCATGTAAATACCTCATCCACATGTACAGATTTAATGAATTCCATGTAAATATTTTCTAAATCCATTGGTAAATATTATTTCTGCAACAAAAGACACACGAAGAAGAATGTCGTCATCCGCTCCAAGAATTTTCCAAGTGCCTAGGTTTCTGAAAGGACCTACTACGGAGGATCGTCGCGGAAGAATGATATGGAGGATCGTCGCGAAAAACTGTTACAGGGGACTGTTCCCAGCAGAGATGCGTAAGTCCGTTGGTAAGCTCTACCCTTGCCTCCTTGCCTGACAAAGACCAAATCGCAAGGAAAAGATTTACTGTAAGAAGAGGACAAAAGAACTTTAATACAACTACTTTATTAAAGGAAGAAAAGACGTTGCAGAATTCAACATTATCCTTATCCTTCCACATCTCCAACCTTATCCACGTTACTTTTTAATTTTTCGTTCGTAATCATTTTTCTTTTTACTGTTCATTACTTTTCATTATTGTAGGCTACTGTTATTGTTTTTTGTCTTTTTACTTTTTACTTTAGTAAAGCATTTACTTTCTACTGTAGATTCCTTTTAGATAATGATTCAAACTGGGCTTGTCCTTTCGAATCATTCTTATCTTTTAATTTCTCACATTTAATTATAGTTTGAATTTCGAGGTCTATATATTGATTCCCCAGTTGTACTCAAAGGGCAAAAGCATCTCATTCCTATGACATAAAAATTCTTATCAAGAACTTAGGATTGGTTTTCAATCCTATGTTTTTATCCAATTCAACGCATTTCAGAAGATGATGAATTTTTTATTAAAAAGTCATAGAAACAGGTTTCAACGAATGCATTCTCCTATCTCTCAAAGCAAGATAATCTAACTTTTAAGGCTAAATAACTTGCATTTTTACAAGTTATCATGGGGTCAATTGAAAGCATTGATCTGTAGAAGGTAGAAGAATAACAAAGAAAAAAAAATTATATATAAAATCATTTTGAATGTGACTAAGAGTATTTCATATTGTTTTACAGCTCGCCACCACATCATATTTTGATCTTTATTTTAAGTTGGGAAGCTAATAAAATGATTGTTTTGAAATCATTTCAAAGGTTAAAGGTTAAAATGATAATTTTGAAACGATAAGGGTATAATTGAAACTTACTCTAAAGTTCAAGGGCATAATTGAAACCTGCATCTTTGCCATGTCACTTTTTCGTCTTTATTTCAACAAAAAAAATTGACAAAAGGGTTATTTTGAAACAAATTTAAAGTTTAAGGATAAAAACGAAATTTTTGAAAGTTTAGGAGTATTATTGAAATCTATCCTAAAGTTCAAGGGTATTTTGTATAATTTAACTAGGAAAAAAAAGTAGGTCATCAAAAATTAAAAAACTATTTAAACCAAAAATACTTGATAGAATATTTATCATTTTCTTTTTTGAGAAGCATTCCTAAATATACTTTATGGCTATCTTTTTAAAAATGTGTTTAAAATTATTGACAAGCATAAACGTTCGCCCAAATTTTAACTATTTAAAACTCTTTTGTCATTGTCAATCTTAGCATAGCTCGGCAGATAAGACATCAATTACCATCCCAATATATAGTTGATGGTTTGGTCCCCACACCACAATGGTTAAAAAAAAAAGAGAAAAAAACTCTTTTGTCATTTTTGAAAGCTCTCTCAAACATTCTTAAAGATTTTTTTTCTCTCTTTTTTATTAAAACAATTGTTGAGAATAGGATTTGAACTTTCAACTTCACAGAATGGAATAAATGTTTTATCGGTTGAGCTATGCTCTTGGCTTTCTCTCAAATTTTATTTCCTTGTAATAATAGCTCATTGTAAGACGTGTTTGAAATAAATTATTAGGTTAAATGGTTGACATAATGGATATTCTCTCTTTAATATGCAGTTGGTAGGTTTATTTAAAAGAAACTAAATGCAAAGACATTATTAAATCTAAAAGGAATTTTGAAAAATTATATTACAGCTACTGGATGCTAAATTATTCTTTCATAAATTACAGCATAAGTTTAAGTATAAAACAGTTATGAATAATTTATACCTAATCTCAAAACTTATTCAAGCCAAATTTATTTGTTTAGATGAATTTCAAAATTAATATTAGAATACTTTCTCCTATTCATGAAATTTAAGCTACATTTTTAATTTCGAACCACTAATTACAACAAATTACAAAAATTGAGACTTTCCATCTTGCTTGACTATAAACATTCTAACATCTTATCACATCCAACTTCGCTAGGTGAGATTTTGACTAATTGCCACTATCACACGTTGGAGTTAGTAGATCTGACACAAATTTATCTAATACCATCATAGAGTGGCTCAAGTTTCGAGATAAGTTCATGGTTCAAATTTTCCCAACCTTCGGTTGGGCTAAGAAGTTTTAATTCTCACACGGTTTATGATCATGTTAGGTACGTCTGTATCTCTGACTCTCTAAACAAAGCTTGTTTTGTTGGAAAAAAAAATCTCTCACTACTAGCGTAGGAATAAGCAGGAAAATAACTTAAAAATTAAAATAAAGCAACAAAATAAAAAAACACAAAAATTTACGTGGAAAAACTCCAAAACTGGAGAAAAAAACCATAGACAGAATGAAACTTCACTATGTGAAAAATTATTACAATCACACAGAATTCTCTCCCCGACCCCAATTACAAATAAACACTCTCTCAAAGCTTTATATCACTCACTTAACTAGAGTTAGTATACCATGTTTAAAGTATTTCGAATTGGGATGATTTGAAACCAAAGTCATAGACTCTTTTTATAGTACTTGGAACTCATGACTTTCTTGTACATTTCTGATGTGAGACAATTACTCTTCTAATATATTGCCAAAAAATCCTACAAATTCCACCTTGACAAGATATTTTAAAAATTCATAGCTCCTGTTGCACCAATTTTCTTCACTGAAAATCATAACCTACTCCACCATAAAAGTAGACCACTTGGAATGTCACCTCCCAAGACTTTTCATCTTTTGTCACATGTCGAAAAACCTTGTCGAAATTTATGGTGCAACCTCCACCTATTTGGCTCACCTAGAAGTTCTTCAATCATCGACATAACGTCCACCACACACACCTTGTATAACCGCCAAGCCAATGCCCCTGTGCAAACCTGTAGAACCATTAACATCACATCCTCCATCATGACAAAGCATACATACCATGAGGATGAATTCTGTCTTTCTTCAGAGGAAGTCACCATCTCCCCTAACGAGAGAGACCATGTCAGCATTCGATTCAGAGCCCTTTAACGAACATGCTCTGTTAGGATAATTCTTTTTTATGTATCCAGGCTGTCTGCATTTTCAGCAACTTTTCTTTTGCAAGAAGTCTTTCTTCTTCTTCCAATTGCTAGCTACCAGTGCTAAATCCTCCTATGAAACACGTCTGTCACTCTTCAGTCTTCTTTCCTCTGATAGAAGTTTACAAGCAGCCTCTGCAAAATTTAAAGTCTCCTTCCTGTACATCAAGATTGGCTTCATGTGTTCATAAGAAGGCAGAAGTGACAAGATGACCCTAAAAGCCTTATCCTCATCTTTTATCTTCACTTCGATCACTTCCAGCTCAGAGATGATGTCATTGAGAACACTCAGATGATCTGAGATTTTTGTACCTTCCTCCATTCCCAGTGTGTGAAACTGCTCTTTCAGGTACAACCGATTTGAGATGTTTTTTGCCTAATATATCGCTTCAAGCTTCTCCCAAAGCTCTTTGGGTGATGAAATTCCATGCACATTTGCAAGAATATTCTTGCCAAATTTAGTCTAATTGCACTTTCAGCTCTCAAATTTAATTCATCCCATTTTTCATCACTCATGTTTGACTTCTTAGAACCTCTGCTAAAACCATCACTGCACTCCATTGGACCACCATCACTGCTTAACTTTTCAGGAACACCACCACTCGGTCTTCCCTTCAAAGTCTTGTGTAACCTAGATTGTATCAACACATCTTTGAATTGCACTTGCCACAAGCCGAAGTTCATCCTTCCATCAAATTTCTCCATGTCAATCTTTACTAGAAAGCTTGACATATCTTCTTCACTCCTAGCGAATCTGCAAATAGTGAACAACTCACACTATTCACAATACCAACTATAGCTTGTTTCAAGAAATCCTTTTTGATGTGGAAGTTCAAACAATGTTGTAACCATAGAGCATACTCAGAAACTCAAGAAGACTACGAAACTAAAGCTCTGATACCACTTGTTAGGGACAATGACACTCCACATATCTCCACATTGGTATGATATTGTCCACTTTGGGCATAAGCCCTCATGGCTTTGCTTTTGGTTTCACCCAAAAGGTCTCATATCAATAAAGATAGTGTCCCTCACTTATATACCCATGATCTTCCCCTTATCTTGCCGATGTGGGACTTTGGTCGTATTCCCAACAATCATCCCCTCGAACAAAGTACCAACCGAGCCTCCCTTCAAATAGTTATCTATCCATCTAGCTCTTATCATGGCCAACTCCTTTACCGGAGCACCCCGCCTATCCTATAGAGCTCTCTACCATGGATCTCCACCATGACTATGCCTCGAGGCTTGCCTCCTTTGTCTAGCACTTGAGGATTCTACCGACCACAACTCAAGGGCATGGCTCTAATACCACTTGTTGGGAAAAAACCTCCCACTACTACCGCAAGAATAAGTAGAAAAATAACTGAGAAATTAAAAGAAAACAACAAAATAAGAAACACGAGAATTTACGGGGAAAAGCTTCAAAACTGGAGAAAAAAAAAACCACGGACATAAAGAAACTTCACTATGTGAAAAATTATTACAATCACACAGAATTCTCTTCTCGACCTCCAATTACAAAGAAACGCTCTCTCAAAACTTTACACCATTTACTTGACTAGAGTTAGTATATCATGCTTAAAGTACTTCGAATTGGGATGATTTGAACCAAAGTCATAGACTTTTTTTATAGTAATTGGAGCCCATGACTTTCTTGTACATTTTCGATGTGGGACAACTACTATTCTAATATATTGCCAAAAAATCCTACACGTTTTTTTATTGAGTATTTTTAATACACAGTGAGTGACAAAGATGTGTAAAGGTTATACCATGGATTCTCCGTTGACTTTTGATTTTTATTATTTTCATCAATTTAATGCTTTTTTCTTTCTCAACCTCTACCTCAATATATAGTTTTTTTTTTCTTTTAGTACATACCTCAATATATAGTTATTGAATTATTCATCTGTTTATTTTATTATTATGTGTATTATGATTTTTCATATGGTCCCCAATTAAATATATATTTTTAATTATTTTATACATTATGTTATAATATATTGTTTTTCTCTACAACATTTTCTCAATGTTTTAAATATCATAAACATGTATGCAGTAGCATCTCTATCTAGTCTTATAATGTGTTTGGAATAACTTGGGAAAAAAATATTTTTTGAACAAAACATTTTTTTTCTATAAACACTTTTTAGAAAAATTAATAATTTAAAATGTATTTAGTATCGCTTATTAAGTAATTTTATGCGATCAAAAGTGGTTTTTTTTTAAAAAAAATCTTAATAAATAAAAAGTCCTTCAAAAGAAATTGGATTAATTTAAAAACTTTAGTCCAAAAGGTTAGATTGTTGAAAAACTGAGTTTAATATAACTTATTGAGTGATTTTATGCAATCAAAAGTGGTTTTTAAAATAATCTTAATCAATAAAAAGTCCTTCAAAAAAATTGGATTAATTTAAAAACCTTAGTGCAACCAAACAAATTTGCTATTAAAATAATTTTGAAAAAAATGTAAAATATAATAACATTTTTATTGAAAATATTTCTTTCAAAAGTGTTTAAATTAAAAGGTAATCCAAACGGACCCTTAATCCAAAAGGTTAGATTGTGTAGTTGGTATAGGAGCCATTTGTTTAGTTGGAATTCAAGATTCTCGTAGGATGATAGTTATTCTTGTATTTGTTTGATAGAAATGTCTAATATAAGATCCTTAGACATCTTAGAAATATCTACATAGAAGGCATCTAAGGAACTTTTGACGCCCTCCTGAATCCATAGGATATTAAAATTTTCCAAAAAAGAACATCTTCTCATAACATATTTGCCCTTACATTTTCTTACATTTGTATACTTTACTTTCATCAATTTTCTTTACTTTTTATTTTATATTTTATATTTGAAAAGAAATTAATGCATTCATTCACTAATAAGTAACTATACAATAGTTGAACTCAAAAAAAAAAAAAGTGACTATACAATAAACTATATGTATATATTACATTTATATATAGGATAAACTTTATAACCCAATAGGCCATATATGTATTACATTTATATATTATGCTTATTTATAATATCTTCGTATTATACCCAATAATTCTAGTAGGAACAAGCAATTAGCATCCATTTTGACACACCATACTCAATAAATGTCTTTATAGGCTTAGAATTATTAATAATCCTCATTGTGGGAAAATGTTAAATCTTGATCCAAAGGATACAACCTTCTGTATAAATAAGAGTCAAAATTTATGTGCTTGGTAGGACATTATCTTTCTTGGGTTAAACTACAATTCTATATTCTAAATCAACACAATGTCGTCTCTCTTGAGGAAATTGGAGGCTGATATGGAAATCAAAGTTCCAGCTTCAATGTTTCATGAAATAATCCAGAAGAGACCACACCATATTTGCAATGTTTCTGGAAACAAAATACAGGGTTGTAAGTTACATGAGGGTGAATGGGGAAAAGTTGGTTCTATCATCTACTGGAACTACTATCATGGTTTGTTTTCGTAAACTAATTTTTTCTGTACTTTACATTATGACATTGTATACTAATTTGTAGTGTTAAATTGTTAGATGGAGAAGCTAAGGTTGCAAAGCATTTAATTGAAGCAGTTGATGAGGAGAAGAATATGATCACTTTCAAAGTGCTAGAAGCAGACCTTCTAAAGCATTATAAAACCTTCAAGTTTACATTTCAAACTACTCCAAAGGGTGAGGGAAGCGTGGTTCACTGTACTTTAGAATACGAGAAATTGCATGGAAAGATTCCAGACTCACATTCCATGCTTCAGTTATGTGTTGATGTCTGCAAAGACCTTGAGGCCCATCTTATGGAAGGCAACTAATGTTATGCATTGATTATTGGCTTATACTATGCTATGTATTAATAACTTTATGTTCAAAATAATTGCTTGTAAGCATATGTTCTCTTAATACATGGTCTACGTTATCATGCATTGGAGAATTAATCGTTGTGAAATTTTCTGAATGTAAGCCTACTCATAAGTTATGGATTGCGAATAAAACTACTTAAATTATTTTTACTATTATTACTTTAGAATTGAAATTGATTCACATATTTTTTGTTGTCTCCATTTTTTCTAATATAAAACACTTATAATTCAAGAATAATTTCAGTTAGTGAATCTTGTTTCAACTACTGCATGTAGGGAAATACACCACCTTTTTTTACTATAACAAATGTGAGGTATTGGAATTTGAACCCTCAACCTCAAGGAAAAGAGTACATACCAATTAGGGTGAGCTATGCTCACTTTGATGTAGGGAAATAGAACCGTCGACCATGGTTCTAAAATGTCATATATACATTTCATTGATAGTTGTGATTTTTTTTTTTTTTTTTTGAGTTTAACAATATGTAGGAGTGAAGATTTCGAACTTTTGTCCTCTTGGTCGAAAATATATGCGTGAATAAGTTGAACTATGCTCAAGTTGGTTGTAATTGAATACTCAATAATGCAAGCAAAGAATCATTTCTTTCTTTTTATTGTTTCCCGTTATTTAAAAAGCACAAAAAAGTATAATTTTCTTTTTACTTATAAAATATGTAATAAATATCTTAAAATAAAATTTAACATAATAATTTTAAATACTTCATTTTAAAATGCCTAGAGACTTGCTCGATCGGGGAAACACCAAAAGAGATTTAGTTCAAAAGCTTTCTACTACAGAGAGAATTTGCGTGAAAAAGAAGGCTGAGAAATCTTAAGCTTTAGAATGCTCGTAGAGTTCTTGATGCCCTTTGAATACAACTTGGGAATCTATTTATAGACCCCGAAATTGAAATAACAATTGAATGTGAAAAAATAAAAGATAAGAATGAACCGACAGGACAGACCCTGACTGATTCATCTTTAGGGAAAGCGACCAAATACTTTAGAAAAGCAATAAACAAAAACAGTAAAAGTACAATAATTAAAGTAAAGTAAAGAAAAGACACATAAGGTATAATAATTATATAAAGAAAATAAATAAAGAAAGATAAGATAGAATCTCCATCATCTCATGTCCAGCGTTGCTTCATCTTTATCTTTAATAAAGAAACTTTATTAAGGTTATTTGTCGGTATCTGATAATTATTGCTCCTTTAGTCTTATCCGGCTTCAAATCTGCGCGAGGTATTCGAGGAAAGCTTACCAATGGATTTACTATGCCATTTGCGACTTACTATCGAGAGCACAAACCTCATACAGAGACCAGCAACAGTCCTGATTGGAAGCCTTTTAATACCGGAGAGCTCTGACTATCTTCAACCTCTACACTATGCACGCAGCCGTCTGGATGTTGATGATGAATTTACAATATTTACACAAAGAATTCAGAGAATAGATACAAGAATTCTTTTTGTGTCTATACAAGAGAAAAGAAAGAATTTACAGGGAAATAAGAACTTTCAGCATGACATATTCACAGGAAAGAAAATAAAAATGTACAAGAGGGATTGAGAATGTACAAGATAGAAAGTGTATTATACCTTCTTTTTTTTTTTTAACAGTAGACTCACTGTAGTTGTGAATCTAAAAATTAATCATTTAGATTGTATTGAGTCTCGTTTTCATCTTCGCCTAGAGAGCTATGATGAGAGGATGCAGAGGCTACTGAGGCTACCTCTTGGAGTATTTTTTGAACGTCTGCTTCTGACGTTGTTTGGGCTAGAGCAGCCAAGAGCTTTGTCCTATAATTCAGAAATTCAGAATTCTTTTTCTTCGAAAGGTCTTGTAGGTGTCCATGCTCGGACAACCACTTCTTAACCTCCTTGATACAGGCATGTGAGAATTCATATTTGTCCCACCATTTGATCTTGATGATTTTTTGAAGTCGTTTGTAATATTGAAGGTTCTCTATTTGGAAACTCCAGCGAAGAATCCATGGAATTTGAAAGTATAAACAAAAATGCATAATCAAAGGCAATATGTTTTTTAATATGTTTTGAGAGTAGAAAAATGATTCTTGAATTGGCATGGGAAAGATATCTTCGGTTAAGCTGAAGATTCTCCACCATTGAAGAAACCAATAAGGGTAATTGATTCTATCGACATTTTGACAAAATTGGATGAACCAAGAAGGCTCATAGTTTTGATACCACATAACCTTGTACCAAGCTTCTATGTAGTCTTGGTCTGAATAGGTTTGAGGATTGAAGGGTATTGAAAGGGAATTCTCTGTGAAGGTGTTCTAATTCCAATGAGTGGGATTTAGAACTTGGAATATTTTTAGCTTAGAATAAGCTATATTTTAGGGATCATTTCAGTCTGGGATATGAGTAATCTCGACCGATTTTGTGTCTACAAGTATAAACTCGTAGAATTTCTAGATTTAATTACGGATTCTAATATGAAAAAGAATCTTGATGGATACATATTTTGAATAATTTCAACTATTGAGCTTCCGTCTAACTCGAGCCCAACAATGGCTCATTAAGTTAGAAAGGTTTTTCAAAATTGGCCCTGATTCCAAGTCTAGGAATGAATCTTTTTTGGCACTACTGCATTTGAGTAAGTTGTCGGGTTTGAAGAAGATCCTTGTCGTGATGGAGATGGAGAAGAAGGAGAGACAGTAGATCTCATTTGAGTCATGCCAGAAAGGCGTATAAGGGAGGCCGAAGGCCTTAGAGGTGGAGTAGAAGACTCCCTCGAATCCCGGATCACGATTTTGGAGGATCGATTCGCTCTAGATTTGGTCACCGGTGTGAAACTGAGATCCATTGTGTATTGATCTGCTATCATCAGAGCGAGAGAGTTTGAAGAAGAGGCTAGGCCTTTGCCCTTTGAGAGGGAAGAAGGATGAGAAATTTCAGAGAGTTTTGGAGTTAGGAACTCCCTTGAGAGGTAGTCAACAAACGGGTTTTGAACGCCTTTTATAGACAAAATTTCGAAATCAAAACAAGATAAGATCGCTTGCCACCTTGCAAAGATTTGTTTTGAGACAAGATTCTTCACATCTTTTTCTAAAATAAATTTAGATGCTCTAGAATCCGTTTTGATGACAAATTTTTTATTGATTAAATCTCCTTGAAATTTTTGGACATATAAAACAATTGCTAAAATTTCTTTTTTGACCATTGAATAATTTTTCTGTGTATCGTTCCATACACCATAATTGAAGGGAATAATCACATTAAACCTACAGCGAAAGCATTTGAATCGACTTTAATTTTATTTTAGAATTAAACGAAAAATAATTTTAGGCTAAGCAAAACATAACTTGACATAAATATGGAGAAAGTTTTGGCGGGTCTTTATCTCTTCTTCGTGTGCTCCAACTCCAACATTGTTGAAACTCCAATTCCAATAAGCCTACTTGCTATGACTCGAACACAAGATCAAAGCTTATGGGAGCCTTTTGAAAGAAAGATGGAATTGATAGGAGAATTGAGAGAACTCTTTTCTCTCAAGGGAGGAGACATCCCTTTGCTTAACCCATAAAGGTCCTATTTATAGTGACCACCTACGGCAAAACTTTGCCCTAATTAAATAATATATATTTTAATATCTAATATTAAAATATATATTTAAACTATTTGAATCTCATTGAAATATTTCAAATTCTCCTAACATATATTTTCTTATTTGAATCTCATTCAAATTTTAAATATATTTGTATCTTAATACATTGATAATTTTATTTTATATTGAATGTATCAAATACAATAAATATGTTTTCCCTCATTTAATATATGAAATATATTAAATATTAATTTGAACTGTTCAAATTTTCTTTCAACAAAGTTGATCCTTAATTGTTCATATGAGCTAGCAAGGGGACCTTAAGGATGTACAGATTATAAGCCCCAATGATACAAAATTAATTAATTAATTTTAATTCATTAACTCTAAAGTCGCTCCATTATAGACTTAGAGTTGTACTCTTATGCACTGTAGGACAAGTTGTGTCCATGGATATAATCACTACATGCAAGTTGATCCTCACGAGTTGTTCATAATTACAGTTTAGTCAAAAGTCCATTTTACCCCTGTAATTACATCTGCACCTTAAGTACCACTGATCCTCTAATGAACAATTTGTTTATGATCCCACCATAAACTAAGTCTCTTTTGGGCCAGTGAGAGGGTGGGGCCCCATTGTTCAAGTCCCAAAATTAGCACTTAAGGGAACTACTCATCTACTTACCCTATATAGGAATGAGTAAATTCCATCTTGTGAAATTATGTTCACAACTCCCTATTTGGTCAAGTCTCCAAAACGGTAGGCTTATTAAAGCGACTACAAAAGCCACTCTCACCCATGCAAATCAAAGGACAATCCCTCATAGGCAGGAGTTCATAACTCGCTCCGATTAAGATTGAGTCTCATATGATCATTTTGATGAAATATTAATCTTCTCAATTAATTGATTTATAAAAAGAGATTAAATATTTCGTAGCCCAGTCTTATACAAACTCATTGTATAAGATACCCCCACTCACACGTCTCCAAATGAACGGTTTGGATCAAATCATTTGTAACTATTACAAAGTTGGTCGTATCAATAGTGTTGCCAAGATAAGGCACCCAACCTTATCCATATACTATGACCCTTTAGGTTATTTCTTGAACATGATCCTCCCATACATCAACCACATATTGTTCAAGATTACACTAATAACCTTGGATTTTTAATATAATGGATAATATTATATTGCAAATAAAATAATCAAAATTATTATTAATTATTAAATAAATCATTAATTACAAGGCTTTAGGGCATAAATCCCAACAAGAATGAAATCGAACTATTGATTCTATCTTATCTAAAGACTGTTTCAGGATTCCTCCATATCCAATATTGGATGCGCGGATTACACTATTAAAACAACTTTTGGATTGATAAGACTTAAACAGAAAATTGATTGTAGTAAAGCCTTAGTGGACTTTACAGCTTGCGTATCCTCAGTCATCCAAGGCTTTGGGTCCTTTCTCAGTCTATGAAAAAGTAGTTTGCAAGTGAGTCTCAAATTTTGAATAAAGTCAGAAACATAATTGAGACACCCTAGAAAATGTTGTAGTTGAGTCTTATTAAGAATTTGATGTGGAAAATTATTTACAAATTCAATTGACCTTTGGATTGGTTTAATTTGTCCTAAATAAATTAAAAATCCTAAAAATCGGATTTGGGTTTGAAAAGGCTATATTTTTGGAAGAGATATTACTAAACCATTTTGTTTACTAATATCAATAAATTTTTGTAAATGATTAAAATTTTGAACTACACCAGATGAAAAAATTAGAACATCATCGATATAGATAATTTTAAATTTTTGAATAGGATCAAGAATATCATTCATTATCTTTTGAAATTCGAATGGAGCGTTTTTTAACCCAAAGGGCCTAACGTTCCATTCGTATTGACAAAAAGGTATATTGAATGCAGTCTTGTACCGATCCTTTTCAGAAATTTGAATTTGTAGAAATCTTGACTTCATATCAAATTTTGAAAAAACTTTTGCATTTGAAATTCTCAAGTAAATCAGTTCTGTTAGGAATTCGTTATCCAATCCACTCCAAAACTTTGTTCAAAGGTTTGTAGTTAATTACCAGACGAGGGATCGCACTCATTTTCTACCTAGTTGTTGACATAGAATGTTGCACAGGACCACAGACTTTTGGATGGCCTAATCAGCTTCTTGTTGAGTAGATCATTAATTTCTTGACGGCAATGGCTCAATAATTCCGAATTCACCTGGATAGGTCTTTCCTTGGTTGGAATTTGATCTTCTTTGAAGTCCTTAACATATGGTAGTTCTACCCAACATATTAAATTTTCGTCGACATATCAACATTACCATCAATATTTATACATGTCCATAGGTTCGACATCGACATGAGGGGTGAATCAACATTTCCACTATATCATACAAAATTGATGAAATATTAAAAAATGGCAATAAAATGTAACCTAATGAGCATATAATATTATATCAAATTAACTCATTTAAAAAGTGTAAAATGCTTATTTATTAATTTAAATATATTTTTTGAATTTTTTGAATTTTTTGTTTTTAAAATTTTTCTAGAAATATCCATCGACATCAACATCTTATCGATATTTCCTTCAACATTTCCATAAAATTGAGACTTCGACTTTTTCATCGACATCGACATTTTAAACGTTGGTTCTACCACATGTTTCTTTCGTTTCCAAAATGCATTGGGATGGCCTGAATAGACTTCTTTTTCGATCTTTGACTTCAAATTCTGAATTCTTTCTTGAATTGCCTTTGGTTGAAGGTTTTCTTCAATTCTTTTGTAACTGATTTCTTCCTTTAAAAAAGAAATTTGTTCTCTTTGACATTGATTGAGTTTAATCTTCCTTTGTTGCTCACGATTTGGACATCATGAGCTCGGACTGAATTTATGAACTCAAATATGACTTCTTGACCCAAAATGATTGAAGATATCCCCTTGTCTGAAATCTTTAATGTGTATAATTGAGTAATGAAAGGGGTACCTAAAATCATGGCTTGATTGAGGTTTTTGACTAAGAGGAAGGAGGTGACAAAAAAAACTCCTTTCTTGCAAATATGGGCTTCAGGAAGCTTGTGCTTGATGATAATGGATGTCCATTTGCTCCTCTTAGAACTTTTTTTGTTTTTTCAAAATACTTTGATGGTATAATACCTTCATGGATGCAATTCTAATTTGATCCTGAATCAATCAAAGCAATAATTTGAAGTCTTGTATTTTGAGGGTTACCTATTTATACCATTTTTGAAATTGAACCCTGGTGATAGTGTTGAGAAAGGTTTCTTCTTCTACAGAAGTTGCCTAGTCTTCTTCTACTTCTTGTACCTTCTTTTTTCCTTTTCGCAAAACTGTTATCTCAGAAGTCAACTTCGTGAAATCTTTTCAATAGTCTTCTTTAAGAAGCATTACTTCTTCTTTGAGATTGTTCATTTCAAATTGAAGGTGTTGAATGGTAACTTTTTTCTCTTCTTTGATCCTTTGAAAAACCTCGTCTATAGAGATTGGAATAACCTCTATCAGTTTCTTCTTACTGGGCGAAGTTGTTGGAGCTTCTGTTTTTTGCTTCAAGGATTCCTTTAGACGCTTAAGGACTAATTCCTTAATACCATCATCTGATATCTTGTCTAAGATATCGAATAGGAATTCTTATAGCATGCAAAATAATGCTATTTCTTGGCTTAGTTTTACGCTAGTTTTGCTATGATTATGTGTGCTTTCATGTATTTTTATGTATATTTCAAAAAAATCGAGCATTTGGAGCAAAACTGGAGAATTGTGAGATATTTTGACTAATTTGAGCAATTTGAGGCTATATTTGAGGATTCAAGTGTTGAAGAGGAAGACAAGGCAATTGGACCCGAGGGTATAGCGTTGCAACGCCATCTGAGCAGCCATTCAAACTTGAAGACCTAAAGGCATAACGTTGTAATGCTAGCCAAATATATTTTTTCCTTTTTTATAAAATTCGAAGGGAGAACGTTGCAACACTGTCTCGACACTATATAAGGGAAGTTTGTATTTCGTGTAAAGGGAGTCATTTTTTAGAGACAAAAACCCTAAATCGAATCATACATTGTCTAGAGGCCTAGAGGAGACTTTTGGAGAGCCAAGGAGGAAACTCAAAGCTCAAGATCGTGGACTGCACGTCGAGAACGAGTGTTGGCAAGCGACCTTAGTCTAATCTCTTTCCCTTTAACTTTTCTTTTGGATTTTAGGAGTTTTGTTAGGTATTTTAATGTTGTTCATCTGTGTATTTAGGCAAGAATGGTTGTAATTAAATGCATGTTTTTACATCTTTTATATATCTCATCATTATTGTCCAAACCTTTGGCCATGGTTTTACATGATATGATAGATTTAGCTCGAGAGAGTAAATTTATCCTTAGAATAATTGATGCATAATTAGATTTAATTTATTGCACGAGAGCGAGTAGATTAATTCTAGAAGCCTTAAAAGAATCATCTAATGCCATGTTTAGTAATAGAAATAGACCGAGAGGTTGATTTATTGCTAGGCATGAGTTCAATTGAGCTCAAGAGAGGATATTGATCACTTAGTAATTCTTGGCTTAAGATAATTACATAAAATCAATTTTTTATCTACAAAAGTTGTGCTTAATTTAATCAACCATTATGTTTCTAAAAAATTAGACTCCAAACCTTGTAAATAGTAGTTTAGGATTTTATTCTCTTTTTGATCGTATCTAAAGTTCTGTTTCTCTAAATAAAATTGAATAAACGTAACTGTGGTACTTAATTAAGGGCTAGTGAATTCTAATCCCTGTGGAGACAATACTCAACTCACTACTATATTAAAACTTGACACCGTACACTTGCGGGTATTTGCGAGCACTTAAAAATCACACAACAAATTCTTAATCTTGAGAAAGAACATTTATACAATTAAAACAATTGCATAAATGTTGATCATTGGCACACAAGTACACGTGATTGTTGCTTAAAAGAGTGTATGCAATTTCATAATGAAAACACCCTAAATGTGCAAGTATACATGATCGAACTGAAACGTGGGGCTTAAAGAAAATATTTTTAAATCAAAACAAAGCTCCAGTTCAGTGCAAGTGCACACTGTCGATGCAAGTAATATAAAACTGGAAGTATTTCAGAGTATCGATCCCACAGGGAACAGATACATCAAAATTCAAAAGAATAAGCAAATATTGTTTTCAAATTGCAATTGTGGGTATAACCACTGTAAAACAATAAGTGGGATGATTTTTTTTGTTTTTGAAAAGAAGAAATAAAAATGACAAAAGAGGGATTCAAACGTGTTTTTGCCCCATTGAAAGAAATTGCGGCCTAATTGCAATTGTAATCCTTTGACTCAACACTTAAGCTTTGTAAATCGAATTCAACACCTATTTGACCTTCTATGAAGTATCTTTAGGAGGCTAAGCGATTAAACCGATATTTCTATGGCTAATACGAACTTAGTTAATTTTGAACACAATTCTTTTGATTTTAAAGGTTTTACCCTATGTCTAGGGTCAAAAACAAATTCCTATGTCTAGGCTATTTTCCTTTATTGCTTTTATGAAAACCAAATTTTTATCTAACCTTTTCAGAATTAGACTCAATTTTTGTATACTAATCTAGGTGATCGATCTAGACTAATAATAAGCATTAAAATCAATAAAAGCAAACAAGTTATAAAGTAAGCAAGGTTGCTCTCACAATTAGGCCTCTATTCCTATCTTTAGGGAATTCACATGCTTGAATCCTAAAGAAAGAATTAACTCATTATGATGGGGATGAAAAACAGTAGATTAAAGTGTAGAAAATCCATAACAAGCTTAGATAAAGAGAAATTGAGAGATCAACTAAATTATGTGATGAAACTAAAATAAATCTTATTGAATTTAACTTGCAAGACTAACTAGCCAAAGGAATTAACCATACAACTTGAGTTCAAAAGGAAGAATGAAAAAAAAAGATAGAAGAGTAACTTAAAGCTAAAATTACAACCATTAAACTAAACAAAACAGAGGAAAAATAACTTAAGTTTATGCTAACAAAGTGCTTGAAATACAGTGCAATAAAGCATCGTTCTTGCCCCTTTCATCAATCGAACTTAATCCCACTTCTTTAAAAGGGAATTGGGTCTTTACAATATGAGATTTTCGTCTAGATTGGACTGATTTTTGGGGATCAAAGGTGCTAGAAAAAAGAAGAAAAACAGCAGAAAAAAGAAAGAAAGAAAACAACAGAAAAATGGACTGGGGTGAGCAGTAAAACCCATTCACAAGCAAATAGATATTCACCTCCTCTAACTTTCGTTGAGGAGGAATCAAACTCGAAAATTAGAGCACAAAAGAAGAACAAACTGTTGGAAAATTAAAAGAAAATCGAAACTTCGGACTATGGGCGAGCAGAACAAAACCCAGCCACGTTTTGGATCTTTTCTTCCTCTATTTATAAGCTTTTTGGCTAGTGTTCCCATGTATAATCATCCTCAATCCATAGGCTGACTTCTAGGAATCAAATTGTGATGAGAATCTCCCAAAATCGTGCCAAAATCCCATAAAATCGCGTGATTTCCGTCATTCTCGGATTTCCAGATTTTCCAGAAATGTAATTGCATTTCTGTTTTTCAGATTTACCAAAATTTTCCAGAAATGCAATTGCATTTCATTTCATTTTCTTCATTTCTTCAAATCTGCACAAAAACAACAATTTAGCCAACTTTCCATTATCTTTTCAACTTATTTCTTCTTTTTTTATACTCTGACAAGCTTACATGAATTTATCTTATAAATGCTATTTTTAGCTTGCTCGTTATTCTATAAAATGTGCAAAAATGGCAAGAACAACTTAGCTTTAGGGTTAAATAATCCTCATAAATGAGAATTATCAATACATAGCCTAATGCAGCAAGTGATAAGTATTTTTATATCGTTCTCCTCGGGGACTAGTTAAATGGATTTTTGCAATGCCTAAGCTAATTTTAGTTAGGTAACAAGAAATCAGCACCAATTGGTGCAATGAAATTAAAAGAAACTAAGGAATAAGATTAAATGGTGCTAGAATGCTAGAATAACAGGAAAACAATGAATAAAACTAGGACTAAATAGATTCTGTAAAAAGGGATCAGGATTAGGGGTAAAATTTTGCTTCATCAAACTAAATGCTACAGCATAGATCATGCTTCAACACTCAATGCAGGCTAATTCGAGGATTCTTTCCAGAATTCCCAAAGAATAAGTGATTAACTCCCATTAACCTCTGAAATTAAGCCATTAACTGCAAACATTAGGTGGGTTACCATCCCTAGTGTCCCCAATTACCTTAGAGCATGCACCTAATCAGAACTAATGTTATGCCATGCATTCAGTTTATCCCTTCTCTTCCCAAAGTCAAGATAAACACAGCCTAGATGAGTTGGCCAGACAAATCCAAGCTAAAAATTAAGCACACAAGGCATAGGAGTGAAGAGTATGCAAATCTACTATTTCATTCAGCAAGAATCAACAATAAATCCTCTAATCCCTCACCCAAGGGGTGATTAGTTCATAATTAAAAGAAAAGACAGCAACAAAACAGTAAGAAAAGTCTCAAATAACATTCTAAAACTTGTCTTTAATATCAAAATGCTGAAAAATAAAGAAATACTGTAGAAACTAAGAGAAATGGACAAGAAAAGGTTGTTGGGCAGCTCCTTTGTGGCAGAATTCCCTCCTTTCCAGAAGTGGATCACCTCCCAAAAAGGGTTCTTCTTCTTCTTCTCGAAATCCTCCCCCTCCAAATGTCTACTCTCCAAGCTCCCCTCCAAAAATGGCAAGCTAGGGCTTTAAACCTCTCCCCTTCTTGGAAATCAGGGCTAAGTTGACATTTTAAGACTAATGGCAGCCCCTCATTGGTTTAAATCAGTACATGTGTTATAAATTGTCCACCTCAATTAATGAAATAACTATCACGTGCTCATTGTCTAATTGATCCTAGATAAATGCTCTAGCTTTGCTAATGCTTCATAAAAAACACAACAATTGCTCCAGCAAGCTTGACCTTCTATCAACAATAAAGCTCTAGCATAGCAGGTTTCTTAGCCATTTTTACCTTCAACAATGGCCTACACAAGTAACAAATAACACAATTAAGTAATATTATGCATTAAAAAGCTCAAAAGTGCTTTTCACGTGAAAATGGACTCCTTTACTACTAAAACATCAATTCAAATAGGCTTCTTAGTACAAAATACCTAAGATAGTGTTTTTAAGCCACAAAATCTTCACTAAAACACCCTAAATAGCTCTCATTCTAAGCGCTATCAGTGATCAAAGTAATAATAAAACAGCAGAAGTGATAAGAAAATAAATGGCCAAGGAGACCATGAGAGAAGTCTACACGAAGAATACCAGCTCAACCAACTCAATCAAGCTCAAATGAAGCTCATATTCAAAGTCAAAGGAAGTCAACACCAAATTCAATTCAATCATGAGGCAATCATTATGCCACAAAGTCCAATCATTGGAGTTGAAAGACTACAAGAAGACTTTAATGCTTACTTCCAAGCTAAGGTGTCCACATTATGAAGAGTTGCATCCTTTCAAGTTTGAAAAGACACCTATTCAACCAAGATGCATAATGAATCTAAAAATCCAGATTCATTCACATCTTTAATACATCATGTACCTATTTAATTCATGTATTTACATTTAATTTGGTTCATGTATGGATTTGAAAGGTTAGGGGCTGAACTTAGACTACATAGGTGAAGGGTTGTATCCTTTCATGGTGTTTATTCAATTAGTATAAATAGGGCTGTAATTTTGTCATTTGATAACAAGTTGAAGTTGAATGAAATCTCATATTTGAGTTTAGTATCTCTCAAGCTTTATGCTTTCTTTGTATTCTTGTGTTTAGAATGCATGTCTAGAACTTTCAATCTAGTTTGATCCATTAGATTGTGGAGAGTTCGAAATCTTGAAGATAGGAACAAGTTCTCCTTTCTTCTTGATCATCGATCACCTTTTCCAAGTAAAATCTGTTTAATTTTCTTGGGGTTGCTTATCATCTTGTTAATGGGGTTTTCTTATTATTGTTGTGGGGGTTCACCTTGAATAAGGGGAGTTCTCAAGCGTAATTGAGATAGTTCCCTTATCAGTACCGAGTATTGTATCCCAAGGGAAGCGAGATTGAAGTTCTTTTTAGATAATTAATTACTAAGAATAAACATAATTGGAATTATTTAGGGTCTAGACTAACGGAAAGATGTTAGAAAAATAAACTAAACTAAAAAGCAATTAAAGAATGTGAGTACCAGATAAAGGGAATTTAGGGGAACCAAGCACTCTTAGGTTGTCTTTGTGAGAATCTAACCCACCGTTTAATTACACCTCGTCGATTTCATAGAATTAGAGCTAAATGGGTCGAACTATCCTATCAGCCTCGTCTGAACACGCATAACTAATCGCTTACCTAAGTGTCCTTAGCATTAATTGATTAGCTAATTGGATTAAGTCCACTCATCTTAAGCCTCACCTTTCAATTGTTGTTCCTATGTCACTTAGGCAATCTAGGGGCATTAATTGGATTAAGTCTAACCTAAACATCCTCTGTCAAGATAAATTTAGGACTAATTCAGCTTATTAATGGCTAGTTAATAAGGAGAATTAAGCACAATCCAAATAAATGAAATATGACAAGTAAATTAAACAACAATAGTATTGATTACAACATAAACGCAAACCTAATTGTGCTATAATCCCCTAAATACTTTAGCCCAACATAGTCTTTAAATAGAACACAACCCTCTGATTAACATCAAATAGATACATGAAAAGAGAGAAGGAAACTGATACAAGACCCATGGACGCCAAAATCCCAACTTTTGCCTTGAAATTCGTGCTCTCGAGCCTCGAGATCCGCTCTCGAACACCTCCAATCAACATCTACAGATCCCAAAAGGGTAGGGAATCGATATTGGGGGTCTAAAACCGTAAATGGTCTCCCCTAATTTGGAAACAAAGCAAAGAATAAATAGGCTGCATCGAGACAGCGTTGCAACGCTGTCCAAAATGGTAGCGTTTCCCTTTGGCCAGTGATAACTTTTCATAGAAAAGTTATTTTTACTTGAATTCTCTTTCTAAACCTTGCTTGTTTAAGGTATTTTGGTAGTTCAAGTCCCTAAGTTAGTGTACTTTTGCTTGTTTGGTTGGGCTGAGCTAACAATATTGATCAATGGCTTAATTCTGGTTAATTGGGAGCTTAATCTTATAATTTATGCCTCAGGTGAATGCAGACTTAATTATTGAAGAGCTGGAAATACAATGAAGCCTTTTGAGTTGAAATGCTACAGCAATCCATCCTAGTATAGCTCCCAATCTCACACGTGTAAGGAATATTCTCATTAATTGAGCTGTCCAATTTAAGACAGCTGGAGAGATGTAAACCAATAGGAAGCTGCCATGTTTCATTTCCTGTCTATTCAGCCCTGATTTTGATGAAAATGATGGAGTATTTAAGTGTGGCTTATTGGAATTGAAAGAGGGGAGGCTGGAAAAAGGAGGTTTTACGAAAAAGGGAAGAGGAAGAGCTGAGAAGAAGTCTATCTTCCTGGGGAAAGGAGCTGAGGAAGAAGGAGGAGTCCTTTAGAAGCTTCACCTGAGAATTTCTCTTCTCTTCTTATTGTTATTCTTCCTTTTATTGCTTTTCCATTTTTCTTGATAGCTGTAATGGAGTTTCCAGTAGCTTTTAGGAGTTTTATTTCTGTTATTATGAACTAATTAGCTTAAGGCAAGGATTAGGGAACTCTTATATTGTAGAGAGGTTCAAGCTATGTGGTTTTATGCTGTTGAACACTGATTTGAACTGCTTTTAATGTTTATGATGAATTACGTTTGGCCAACCCTTTTCATCTACTGTTTTCTTGACTTTTGGGAAGAAGAATAGAAAACTAATTGCTTCAATTCTCACTAAGATTGATTACAAGTTAAGCTTGCAGTGAAATGGGTAGGTTAGGGATAATCACCCACTTAGTGCACACAAGTAATGAGCTTATTTTTAGTAGTTTAAATGGGAATTTAGCTACAATTTAAGGAAATCTGGGAAGATTCCGTGTTGGAATGTTGTGTGGTGTGATTTAGCATAAGTTTTGCTACAACATTGAGTCCTCGAAACAGTATAAGAAACCCCCAATCCAACCCTGCTTTTAACTCTAAGTAATTTCACCTACTGTTACTAATTTTACTTCTTTTGCCTGCTATTCTAAGCTTGTTAATGGTTAAGTTAGGTTTGTTTTATTTCTTTAAAAAACCCCTTGAATGTTGTTTTTATTTGGTTACCCCTTTTATCACTAAAAGTAAGCTCAAGCTTGGTAAAATTCATGGACTAATCCTTGAGGACTAATCCTTTAGGGTGTTTCCATTCTAAAATTGCATACACTCTGTTAAGCAACAGCCAGCAGAGGCAACGTTGCAACGCCATTAGTAGCATTGCAATGCTTTGGACGGAGCTTCTCTTCCCAACATGGTTTTAGCATTGCAACACCATAGTGCAGCGTTGCAGCGATAGCTCTCAGGTTTGCACACTAAATTATGGCTTTGCAATGCCATTTCAAGGGTTGCAACGCCGTCCTCACGACCCCAACATCTTGTGCACTATCTCATCTTCTCCTTAGCTCCTCCAAATGCTCTAATTATGCTCCATTTTCATCACAAAGCCCCAAATTTCACATTTTCCTCCCATTTGCTCGGATTCCTGAAATTAACAAATAATCAATGTAAAAGCTCGCTATTATAACATAAATATAGCATCAAATTAGTGTTGTCAACTTTACAAAAGTAAAAAGACAGAAACAGTAAAAGTGGATGATTACAAAAGAAAAAGATAAAAAGATAAAGATAAAAGGAATCTACTTTAATAAAGCAAACAATGCTACTTTATTAAAGTAAATAGTAAAAGCAAAATAATTACAAAATGACAAAATAAAGTAAAAGTGGATGAGGTCGGAGATGTGGAAAGATAAGGTTGATGACTCTGAATTTTTCAACGTCTTTTATTCCTTTAATAAAGTAGCTTTATTAAAGTTGTTTTGTCGTCTTCTTGCAGAAAATCTTTTCTTTCGCAATTTGGCTTTCGTTAGGCAAGGAGGCAACGAAGCAAGGGTAGAGCTTACCAACGGACTTACAACACTGCCTGGAACACTCCCCAGCAATAACCTTTTGCGACGGTCCTCCGTAGTAGGTCCTTTCATCAACCTCGATGCTAGGAAAATTTTGGAGTGGATGACGACATTTTCTTCGTGTGTCTTTTGTTGCAGAAACAATATTTACCAAAGATTTCAGAAATATTTACAGGGAAATCTTTGAATCTGTACATGTGGATAATGGATTTACAGGGAAATAAGATTTACAAGAGAAAGGATATACAAACACTTTTTTTTTTAATGAAAGTCCCTCTGGACCTGTAATATAGTTTAGAGACATATTGAGTCTATTTGATTACCATGTCTCATCTTTTTAAAAAGATGTGTTTGAATATAAATTGTTAGTTTAACAACTCTCTCGATCGGGTCATAGTTTTAGGATGATTGCTCTCCATTCAAAGCGATTAAGGATCGCTAAGATTGATTTCTTCGTCTTCTTCTTCTTCGACAATGGAGAGTGGAGGAGAAGACGATCTATTTGAATTTGAGTTTCTCTGAAGGAGAACTCGTTTAAGGTCAGCTTCAGTAGCCGTTTGAGCAAGGGAAGCCAAAAGGGCTGCTTTGTTCTTATGGAACAATTCTTGGTTTGTCTTTGAGACATCCTAGTAATAAGGAGTTTCAATAAACCAAAGTTTGATTTTTGGAAGTGAAATATGAGAAACATTAAATTTTTCCCACCATTTGAATTTTAATGTTTTAACCAAATATTTGTGATTTGTTTCAACGATTTGAGTAGTTAGATTCTAGCAGAAAATCCATGGAATTTGGAAATGAAGTGAGAACCGGACAGTTAATCGAAAAGGAATCTTGTAGATGTTTTGAGAAAAATAATGGAAAGATTCCTGAACTGGAGTAGTGAAAATTTCTTCGCCAAGGCCAAAAATTTTCCACCAGGTAATAAACCAGATAGGAAATTTTTGCTTATGGGCCTGTTTGCAGAATTGAATAAACCAAGAATGATTATATGCTTGATACCAGAGAATATTAGTCCAAGCTCTAACATAATCTTTATATGAGTAAGTATGAGGATTAAACCTGATAATTCTCAATTATGAGAATTATTCAACTCTAAAACCAAGTTGTTCTTGCTCATTTTGAGGATTTTGTTGATTACCGAGCAAGCTAAAAGTAATATTTTGTATAAATTCATGAAAGCTTGTTAAAACTTGATGAATAAAAGAATTTTAAAGAAAGTAGCTCAAGTTGTTGTCTTTTGTGCAGAATTGGTGACTTTGCGATTGGAATGCGATTGCAATCTATTTGCAATGTAACCAGAAGAATAGAGGAAGGGAGATTGCGATTGCAAAGTAATTGCATTCTCAGGAACGACGAGCAAAGTTCGAAAATCACGGAGATCTCCACGATTCACGCGATTCACATCAATTTTGGAGAAATTACAGCAAGATTATCTTCACCCACAAATCAAGGATCCAATTTTGGAAGGAGATGAACCCGAATTTGACTTTAAAAGGGAGAAAAAGCCGTGGAGGAAGACAAGTCTGTTTTTAGGGTTTTTAGTTTCTGTTTGTTTTTCTTCTCTTTTCTCCAGAGAGCACGAGCTTCTGGGTTATTTATTTTTCTTTTCGAAGACAGTAGCCTCTGAGTTGAAGTTGTTATTCATTCAATCCATTTAGTTCTTTGTTCTTTTCGAAATTCTTCTCTACATTGTAGCTCAATCACTTTTCGATTTAATTTCAAATAGCAATAAACCAGATTCGTTTACTGTTTCCTACTATTTTCCAGTTTCAGTTTTCGGTTTCTGCAGTTTTGTAGTTCTGTTCTTGGTATCTTCTTTTTCTTTTGGGTTTTGTCTTGCTATATTTCCGTGGGTTTCCTCTCTTTTTCTTTAAAAGTTGTTTTCAGTATTTTCTCTTCATTCCCGTGGGTTTTCTTTCATTGTTTTTACAGAAATTAATTCCAGACTTCTTTCCTTTAATTCCTATGGTTTTTCATTTAAAACAGAAACTTATTTCCAACATTTCTCTTTCTTTACATATAGGATTTCCTTATTCCTTTTGGAAAACACAAGTTTGAACTCCAGTATTTAATTTTAGAAGAATTTGATATTTTCTTGTTCGTAAGCTTAATTAGGTTTTCTTTTTAATTATTTTTCTTCACTTTAAAACTATGAATTTTTCAATAAATTATTTTGGGATTTTTCCTTTTTCTACAATGAGCTAAATTTTTTCTAGGGGTTCAAGTTGGTGAATGCCCTAAGGAAAAATGTAAAGCTCTAAAGCATAAACAATCTAGTTAGCATGTGTACTTTGTTTGTTTTTGTTGAATTTAATTTTGGGTAAACCTAGCCGGCCAACTAGTGCTTGCTCATCTAGCTCGAACTTAATATCGAAAGAGTTAAGGGAAAGCCGATGTCACAAAAGCAATGGAGGAAAAGGCTTAGAAATAAGTCCTGAACATCGACCCTAGACATAGGGCGAGACTCCAAGACCACTAGGGTTGTGTGCGAAGAATCTAAGTTAGATTAGCCATAGACGTATAGGTTTAATCACTTAGTCTCTTAAAGGTTTTGAATCAAAACCGAATAGGAGTTGAACCCGGTTTACTTCGTTTCACATGTTAACTATGATTGCAATTGCAAAGTGAGTTGCATTCTTCCAAAGGTGCTTGCATCACTTGAATCCCTATTTTATTCTTTGAATTTTTACTCATTTGTTAAAACCAAACTCTCGCATTTTGAACTCTCGGTTACCCCTGTTGTGATTTGCAAACATACATTGTGACTTTCAAAATAGATTTTGTTAAACCCCGTTCCCTTGGGTTCGATACTCTGGAATACTTCCAGTTTTTATTACTTCGATCACGTGCACTTGCGTGTCGTCCGATCAAGTTTTTGGCGCCGTTGCCGGGGAACGGCATTTTTAACAAAGTTTATTTTTGGTACACAATTTGTGAGCAGATTGCAATTAGATTGCAATTGCATTGCAATTGCAATCCTCCTATTGCAGGAAAATCCAAATTGGAATTGCAGGTACTTGCAGGTTGAGTGTAGTGCATGCAAAAAGAGCTTCACATCTTGAAGATTGATCCTGAAATAGAGAGGACCTTCCACCAATGCCGCAGACAGCAGAGGAGGAAGAAAAAGGAATTGCAGGAGTTGATCGCACAGGAAGTCTATAAGGAAAGCAATTTGCAGGAAGTACAAATGGACCCACCTGTAGCTGATCCTCAAGCAAATCCAGCAAATGGAGGAAATCCACACAATGCAAATAATATGCAACAGCAAAGAGGAATTCCTCCAGGAAATCCCATCTTCATTGCAGAAGAAAGGGATAGAGCAATTAGAGATTATGCAGCTGCCACTTTTCAGAATCTGAATACAGGGATTGCAGAACCAGATATTGAAGCCAATCATTTTGAACTCAAACCGGTGATGTTCCAGATGTTGCAAACCATGGGCCAATTTGCAGGACTGCCCAACGAAGACCCCCACAAACACATCAAGATGTTTCTCAGAATTTGCAATTCATTTAAAATGAATGGGGTCTCAAGTGAAACATTGCGCCTAAAATTATTTCCATTTTCTCTACAGGGAAACGCAGAAGCATGGTTAAACTCTTTTCCCCCCGACTCCATAAGAACTTGGGATGAACTAGCAGAGAAATTCCTTCTCAAGTACTTTCCTCCCACAAAGAACGCGCAGATTAGAGGGGAGATAATTACATTCAAGCAAGGAACAAATGAAACGGTAGACACTGCTTGGGAGCGTTTCAAGAAGTTGGTGAGAAGATGCCCACATCATGGATTGCCAGCTTGTCTCCTCATAGAGCATTTCTATAATGGATTGACACAGGCATCAAAGACCCTAGTCAACGCATCTGCTAATGGATCCTTGCTGAGTAAGACGGTGAATGAAGCGAATGAAATCCTAGATGCTATGGTTTCAAACAACAGCCAGTGGGGAGATGATGAATCTCACAATCCAAGGAATGTTGCAGGACTACACGAAGTAGACTCAATAGCAGCATTAAGCGCACAGATATCTGCAATGAACAACACATTGAAGAACCTTGCATTAGGAAATCAAGCGCCAATTGCAGCAATAAATCATATTCCTAACCCTTCTTGTGTTTATTGTAATGACAATCATCTCTTTGATAACTGTCCTTACAATCCTGCTTCTGTGTATTATATAGGTCAAAACAGATCGAACCCATACTCGAATACATACAATCCGGGTTGGCGGCAGCACCCTAACTTTTCCTGGAGCGGACAAAATGCAGGAACTTCAAGTCAGACTCAATATGTGAAACAGGGAATGCCGCCGGGTTTCAACAATCAATCACAGCAGCAGTACACACAAAAGAATGCGAATCCAATGCAACAGCAATCAGCAGCTCATGGTTCATCCTTGGAAAATCTAATGAAGGAATTCATGGCAAAAAATGATGCAATCATCCAGAGTCAAGCAGCCACGTTGCGAAATCTGGAGATACAGGTTGGACAGCTAGCAAACGAGATAAAAAATAGGCCACAAGGAACATTACCAAGCTCCACAGAGAATCCACAACGCGAAGGCAAAGAACATTGCAAAGCAATAACCTTAAGAAGTGGATTAAACTATGAAGGCCCAGAGATGCCTAAGGAGCCAGAACATTCAAAAGAGACCAAAGATTCTGAAGAAGAAAAGGAGGAATGCATAAAAGAGAAATTGCAGGAACCAAGCAAGGAAAAATCCGGGGAAGCAGTTGAAGAAATGATCACTAAACATCCGGAAGAGGAGAAGAAGAATGCAACAGCAAAGGAATCCACTTCTACCCATCAGGAATACAGACCACCACCACCCTTCCCACAGAGATTCAAAAAGAAGAATCAGGACGCTCAATTTAACAAATTTTTAGACATCCTTAAGCAACTCCATATTAATATTCCATTAGTGGAGGCGCTTGAACAGATGCCTAATTATGTTAAGTTCCTGAAAGATATCTTAACAAAGAAACGCAGGTTGGGAGAATTTGAGACGGTGGCGTTAACAGAAAATTGCAGCGCTCTCATCACAAGTAAACTGCCACCAAAGCTAAGAGATCCAGGAAGTTTCACGATCCCTTGCATGATCGGAAGCACGGATGTAGGAAGAGCACTATGCGATCTGGGCGCCAGTATCAACCTAATGCCACTATCAGTCTTCAAGAAATTGGGGATTGGCGAGGCCAGACCTACAACAGCAACATTACAATTGGCAGATAGATCGATAGCTCGACCGACAGGGAAGATTGAGGAAGTGCTCGTTAAAGTAGATAAATTTGTTTTCCCTGCTGACTTCATCATTCTGGATTGCGAAGCAGATAGAGAAGTCCCAATCATTCTGGGAAGACCCTTCTTAGCAACAGGGAGGACATTGATCGATGTGCAGAAAGGAGAACTCACAAGAGAGTCAACGATCAGCAAATTACTTTCAATGTTCTCAGTGCGCTGAGATATCCAGGGGATCTAGAAGAATGTTCGAGAATTGAGATTGTAGATACCTTGCAGTTGCATGAGTTTCGACACCTATCAAATAAGGATGAAAGCAATGAAGAAGAGATTGAAGAAGGAGACTTAACAAGTCAAGATGAATAGGAAGAAGTTGCTTATATTAGCCCCTTGAGATTAGCAGAGGAAAAGGCAATTCAGACTAAGCCATCTATAGAGGAACCGCCAGAGCTTGAGCTCAAACCATTGCCACCTCATTTGAAATATATTTTCCTTGGAAAATGAGAGACTCTACCAGTGATCATCTCATCCACTCTCTCTGACCAAGATGAATTTTCTCTGTTGCAGGTTCTTGCACGACATAAAAAAGCAATCGGCTGGACAATTGCGGATATTAGAGGTATCAGTCCTTCATTCTGCATGCATAAGATCAACTTGGAAGAAGGAGCGAAAAACTCAATTGAAAGTCAAAGGCGACTGAACCCTGTGATGAAAGAGGTGGTCCGGAAGGAAATTATAAAATGGATCGATGCAGGAATAATTTACCCTATTGCAGATAGCAGCTGGGTAAGTCCAGTACAATGCGTACCTAAAAAGGGCGGAATGACAATAATCCAGAATGAAAAGAATGAACTTATCCCAACAAGGACAGTTACTGGATGGAGAATCTGCATGGATTACCGTCGACTGAACAAGGCAACCAGAAAGGACCATTTCACTCTTCCATTTATCGATCAAATGCTTGATCGCTTGGCAGGAAAGGAATACTATTGCTTCTTGGACGGATATTCAGGATACAACCAGATAACGATTGCACCTGAGGATCAAGACAAGACAACTTTCACCTGCCCGTATGGGACCTTTGCATTTCGACGAATGCCGTTTGGACTATGCAATGCACCAGCAACATTCCAAAGATGTATGATGGCAATCTTCTCAGACATGGTGGAAAGGACGGTAGAAATCTTTATGGACGATTTCTCGGTGTTTGGAGAAACATGTCAAAGTTGCCTTACAAATCTTGAACAGGTTTTGCAAAGATGTGAAGAAACCAATCTAGTCCTCAACTGGGAGAAGTGCCACTTCATGGTACAAGAAGGAATCGTGCTGGGACACCGGATTTCAAAGAAAGGCATTGAAGTGGATAGAGCAAAGGTGGAACTAATTTCTAAGTTACCACCACCAAAATCGGTTAAGGAAATACGAAGTTTCCTAGGACATGCGGGATTCTATCACCGGTTCATTAAAAACTTCACCCAGATTTCCAAACCTTTATGCAGATTATTGGAGAAGGACCAACCTTTTGTGTTTGATCAAGAATGTTCGATTGCACTTGAAAGACTCAAGGAAGCACTAAGCTCTGCACCTATCATGATAGAGCCCGATTGGACAAAACCATTCGAGCTGATGTGCGATGCCAGTGATTTTGCAGTAGGAGCTGTACTAGCACAGAGACGGGATAAGATGATCCATCCCATTTACTATGCCAGCAGAACAATGAACGAAGCACAAGTCAACTACACCACTACCGAAAAAGAACTTTTAGCAGTTGTCTTTGCTTTTGACAAGTTCAGATCTTACTTGGTCGGAACTAAAGTTGTGGTGCACACAGACCATTCAGCCCTAAAATATCTGCTGACAAAGAAGGATGCAAAGCCAAGGTTGATCAGATGGATTCTATTACTTCAGGAATTCAATTTAGAAATCCATGACAAAAAGGGAACTGAAAATCAAGTAGCTGATCACATGTCCAGACTAGGACAAGAAGCCAGAAAAGCAGATGTGGAGAAAATCCAAGATGAATTCATCGATGAAATGCTATTAGCAGTTGAAGCAAGTGCAATGCCGTGGTATGTAGATATAGCAAACTACCTGGTTAGTGGATTAGCTCCGCCAGATGCAAATCCACAACAGCTGAAGAGATTTTTCCGTGACATGCGCAATTACTACTGGGATGAGCCATACTTATACAAACTGGGACCAGACCAAATTTGGAGAAGATGTATAGCAGAGGAGGACGTGCCAAAAGTATTAGAAGCTTGTCATGCAGCCCCATATGGAGGACATTTTGCAGGCACTAAAACTGCAGCAAAGGTGCTCCAAAGTGGCTACTTTTGGCCCACATTGTTCAGAGATGCTCATGAGTTTGCAAAATGCTGTGATCGTTGCCAAAGGACAGGAAATATTTCTGCCCGAAATGAGATGCCAATGAACTACATACTCGAAGTAGAATTTTCGATGTATGGGGGATTGACTTCATGGGGCCATTTCCCCCATCATATGGGAATATCTACATTTTACTTGCAGTGGATTATGTATCTAAGTGGATAGAAGCAGTGGCAACCACAACAAATGATGCAAAAGTGGTGAAGAAATTTTTACTTAAAAATATTTTCACCAGGTACGGGACTCCAAGAGTATTGATAAGCGATGAAGGGACACACTTTGTAAACAGAGCCATGGCTAGCCTCCTAGCAAAGTACAATGTCAAGCACAGGATTGCAACTGCCTACCATCCGCAAACAAATGGACAAGCAGAGGTTTCCAACAGAGAGATAAAAGCAATCTTAGAAAAGACAGTCGATCCATCAAGGAAAGACTGGTCTCTACGACTGGATGAAGCGCTATGGGCCCATAGAACTGCATTGAAAACACCTCTGGGAATGTCTCCATACAGAATAATCTTTGGGAAAGCATGTCATCTACCATTAGAGCTGGAGCATAAAGCATACTGGGCCATCAATAGATTAAATCTGGATCTGACTCAGGCAGGTAACAGGAGGAAGCTTCAACTAAATGAGCTTGAGGAGTTGAGACTTTCATCTTATGAGAATGCAAAGCTATATAAAGAAAAGATGAAAAAATGGCATGATCAAAGAATCAAAGAAAAAGACCTGTACGCAGGACAACAAGTGCTGTTATTCAACTCGAGATTGAAGTTTTTTCCAGGTAAGCTAAAATCCAGATGGTCAGGACCATTCATCGTTGAAAAGGTGTATCAACATGGAGCTGTGGATCTAAGGGACAAGGAAGGCAATATCTTTAAAGTGAATGGCCAGAGAATCAAACCTTACTGGGGAGAAGGCATTAGTAGGGACAAGGTTTCTATTTCCTTAATAGAAATCGAATGAAGAAGGAATCAGGTTAAAATAAATAAATAAATAAATAAAAAATAATAAAAAATAGAAAATAATAAAATAATAAATAATAAAAAAATAATCATATTTTTTTTATTTCTATGAATTGATGAATGAATGAGCAAATTCTGTCTAAGGCTGAATCCTGTCTAGGCTGAGGTATTTAAGCTGACCGTTTAGGGAACACCTCTACCTGGGGATCTACCTGGGAAATTGCCCATGACATTCAAAATTCACATGGAAGTATAAAAAAAAAAAAAAAAAAAAAAAAAAAAAAAAAAAAAAAAAAAAACTTTCAGCTTGAATTCATGTTACTTGTGTGAACTTTTTAACAATTTACTTGTGAGTTCAGATGAAAGGAAGAAAGGAAGAGCAAAAGGCAAAAAGTTAGGAAGATTGCAATTGCATATTGCAATTGCATTCTTCCTAAACAAAAACTCAAGGCAAGAGAAGAGAATGCAACAAGAATGCAGCGAGATTGCAATTGCAAAGTCCGCGACTAACAAGCAACCACCCGCAAAGGACAATGCGAGTAGAATGCAATCGCATTCTTAAGACGAAAAAAAAGAGGAAACGTGGGCTGTACAAAAAGGGAAGGAAAGGGGCAATGAAGACAATTCACAAGTTTTAAAAGGAATAGAGACCGTTTTCCTTTTATAACTGACCTAAAACGATTTACTCTTTTGTCTTCCCCCTTTTGAATTTTTTATTCAGGCCGTACAACTTCTTCTTCAAGCCGTACGAACCTCTCAACCACCACCATGAGTGCTCCTGCAAATACTTACAAGCGCCGAACGAAGTAAGCGAAGAAGGAGGGAGATTCGGCACCACCCATCGTGAACCCACCATCGCATTCACCATCATCCACTGCGGCACACACAGAATCGATGGACGGAGACCTCTTCTCCATGAAGCCGGGTACGAAAGAATGGAAAGAGCAGTTGCGCAAGCTCTCGGATGATCAATGGGAGTGACAAGCCATCTTGGAACAACCTCTCCAAATGGTGAAACCAATCGGGTCCTCATCAGAAGCCTCCTCATCCGAGCCGCGTGAAGCAAAAAGGGGAACCCGAGAGTGGCGTGACCAAGTAAAGCTGATGCATGAACGACGAAGAGCAGTGGAAATTGAGCAAAAGCTTCTAGGGCTCCATTATAGCTCTGAAGAGGAAGAAGAAGAACAACCCATGCCCAAATCAAACTCTTCATCTCAAACAATTGATTTGACCGAGGAGGAAGAAGAAGCTAAAGAAAACCCCTCACCAAAAGAGGTAAAAATTCAATCCTCCTCTGTTTCAAAAGGTTCAAGAATAAAGTGCTTAGCAAGGAAGAAAGTAAGGAACCCGAAGCAGTTGAAGAAAAAAGAGAAAAATGAAGGGGAAAAGAAGAGTAAGACAGTCGGCAAGGACAGTGACAAAATGCCACCTCCTCGAGCAAGAAGCAATGAGGAAATTTTGCCCTCCAACCATGAAGAATGGGTGAAGAATGCTGCTGAACGTGCCAAGGACCTAGCACAGAAATTCCATGAGGAGCACATGGCAGCCGGGGTAAGCTCCAAAAGACCCTCTAGATGGTCGGCAGCACCTGAACTAGAAAATGAAGAGGTACAAACTTCTAACTCAAATGAGTTTGAAAAATCTGCTGAGATAAATGAATTGGAGACTAGGAGGGATTCTCCTAGCACCCCATCACCTGAGATGGGGGATGTGATTGAGCAGGTGGATGAACAAGGGAGATGCTGCCCAAATTTTGAACAAAACCAAAATTTTAGTGAAGAAGAAGACCAGGAGGAAACAGAAACTGAGGTGGACAGAGAAAATGAGCAACAAGACAGTGAAGAAGAAGAAATACGAGAAGATGAAAAAGAAGAAGAAGAAGTGGAAGAGATAGACGAATGGCTGCCCACCCCTAGGAGGAAGAGAAAAAGGACACGTTATGAACATGCAGAAGTATATGGTGTCCCGAAAGAGGAGGATGTGAACGAAAGAAGAAAACTCTTCTCAAAGATAGCTTTAGTAAGTGAGCGGGGCTTCTCTAACAATGCAGGAACCTTACCCCAGTTCATTACTTCAGTTATTAAAGCAAGAGGATGGGAAGAATTGTGCAAACATCCGACCCCAGCTTCCCACAGGATGGTGGTAGAATTCTATGCTCACATGGGAAGTGACCAAATGAATGAGCTCATCCTTGAAGGCAAAACAGTGAAATACTCCGCAAGGGACATAAACCTAGTTTACAAACTTAAGTCCCTGAGGAATCCAGCCAGGAATAATGCCATGGAGAATCCCACAGAGGAGCAATTGAAGGAGGCTTTACAGTTGGTAGCTAGGGAAGGGACGGAATGGACAATGGCTAGCTCAGAACGACGTCACCTCACAGCGGGAGATTTGAAAAATGAACCATCCGTTTGGCTAAACTTCATCAGAAATAGAATCATGCCCACATCTCACAGTTCAACAATCTCCCAAGACAGAATAATGCTATTATACAGCATTTATAAAGGGCTTGAACTCAATGTAGGGAGGATAATCAAGAAGGAGCTGGACTTGAGAAACAAAAAGAAAACAGGAAGACTTTTCTTCCCATCTCTCATTACCCAATTATGCAAACGGGCAAACCTTCAATTTGAAGATGACTTCAAGGAGATTCAACCTTTAGATGCAGCTGGAGTGCGATCCCTGATGATTCACAATGCTAGAAAAGCAAAGAGGCACTCTCGGGTAACTGAAGGAAAGAAGAAAGCAAGCAGCGAAGGTGACAATGCGACTGCAAACCAATCGCAATCTGACAATGCAATTGCAAACCAGTTGCATTCTGCTGAACTCCATTCCTTAAGGGCTGAACTACGAAAGATCAAGGAGAAAAACCAAAAATATTGGGCTTATGTCAAGAAGCGAGATGAAGCAATTGCCAGAACATTGATGGAGCTATCTAAGGGCAAAGGACCAGCCTTCCCGGACTTCCCCAATGATCTACTTTGCAGCCCAACCCGCGAGGACGAGGAGGACAACACTTCTTATGATGAATAGGGAGTTCTAAACCTTACTTTTCTTTTCTGCAAAATGATTCAACTGCTGTTTTTTGATATTGATGTCTGAATTTAGTTTTTTTCTTTAAGTCTGTTGTTAGTCTTTGGTTGTCACTAGTGTTTTATTTCTTGTTAGGATCAATAGATGTGCATTTTTAGCTATGTCATATTTTCTTCTCTCATAAAAAAAAAAAAAAATGTGTGAAAGAACAAAAACTCTCCATGATGAAACTTAGGACTCCACTCAGCTCATTAAACACCCACATTTGTCATACCAACTTCATAACTGCTTTACTTTCTAAAGTATTAACCCCATCACCCTTAGTTTACAACCCCTAGAAATTAAGAAAGGTTTAGCTTGCTGAATGTATAAGACCTGTGAAACCACCCTCCTATATCTAGCCAATGAGGACATTGTTTGATTTAAGTTTGGGGGGGATTGCAATTGCATTCCATTTGCAATCATCATGTATATACTCCACTTCTCTGATAAACTGCATTTATACTTTCAAATTGTTATCTAGGCTTTGTATATTGCTGCCAGTGCCAGTTCTTGTTCAAAAAAAAAAAAATGAAATGAAAAAAAAAAAAAAAAAGAAAAAGAAAAAGAAAAAGAAAAAGAAAAGTTTAAGAGGGCTACTCCTCTTTCTAAAAGCAACCAAGTAATCAGGGAAAGTCATGATACCCATGATTGCCTCTGCATGAAAGGTTGACTTAAGAAACGAGTAGGTAAAAGCGGTGATGTGTGCTCGTAGTTAACTACCTTCACCACAAAGTGTCGGTAAGTTAAAGCGAAGGCACAATTGACTAAAGGATGCCCCTCTAAAAGAAAATAAAGTATGAATAGACTGGCAGCATAAGAATAAGTTTGGGGGGGAGTTTTCTCTCAAGAATAGCTTATATAGGAAGCAAGTGAGACCAAACTAGAAGGAAAGTGGTGTGAACATAGTGGATGTGTGGGAGAAAAAGTACTGAGGTTAGAAAAAGCTAGGAATGAAGTTGGGAATCGATAGATAGTGTTATGAGCTTGAGATATCCCCTGAGAAGAGTTATTGTTCTTTCCAAATAATTGTGATTTGATTTGAGTTCTACTAGTTGCTTGAGGACAAGCAACAACTTAAGTTTGGGGGTGTGATAATTCTCAATTATGAGAATTATTCAACTCTAAAACCAAGTTGTTCTTGCTCATTTTGAGGATTTTGTTGATTACCGAGCAAGCTAAAAGTAATATTTTGTATAAATTCATGAAAGCTTGTTAAAACTTGATGAATAAAAGAATTTTAAAGAAAGTAGCTCAAGTTGTTGTCTTTTGTGCAAAATTGGTGACTTTGCGATTGGAATGCGATTGCAATCTATTTGCAATGTAACCAGAAGAACAGAGGAAGGGAGATTGCGATTGCAAAGTAATTGCATTCTCAGGAACGACGAGGAAAGTTCGAAAATCACGGAGATCTCCACGATTCACGCGATTCACATCAATTTTGGAGAAATTACAGCAAGATTATCTTCACCCACAAATCAAGGATCCAATTTTGGAAGGAGATGAACCCGAATTCGACTTTAAAAGGGAGAAGAAGCCGTGGAGGAAGACAAGTCTGTTTTTAGGGTTTTTAGTTTCTGTTTGTTTTTCTTCTCTTTTCTCCAGAGAGCACGAGCTTCTGGGTTATTTATTTTTCTTTTCGAAGACAGTAGCCTCTGAGTTGAAGTTGTTATTCATTCAATCCATTTAGTTCTTTGTTCTTTTCGAAATTCTTCTCTACATTGTAGCTCAATCACTTTTCGATTTAATTTCAATTAGCAATAAACCAGATTCGTTTACTGTTTCCTACTATTTTCCAGTTTCAATTTTCGGTTTCTGCAGTTTTGTAGTTCTGTTCTTGGTATCTTCTTTTTCTTTTGGGTTTTGTCTTGCTATATTTCCGTGGGTTTCCTCTCTTTTTCTTTAAAAGTTGTTTTCAGTATTTTCTCTTCATTCCCGTGGGTTTTCTTTCATTGTTTTTACAGAAATTAATTCCAGACTTCTTTCCTTTAATTCCTATGGTTTTTCATTTAAAACAAAAACTTATTTCCAACATTTCTCTTTCTTTACATATAGGATTTCCTTATTCCTTTTGGAAAACACAAGTTTGAACTCCAGTATTTAATTTTAGAAGAATTTGATATTTTCTTGTTCGTAAGCTTAATTAGGTTTTCTTTTTAATTATTTTTCTTCACTTTAAAACTATGAATTTTTCAATAAATTATTTTGGGATTTTTCCTTTTTCTACAATGAGCTAAATTTCTTCTAGGGGTTCAAGTTGGTGAATGCCCTAAGGAAAAATGTAAAGCTCTAAAGCATAAACAATCTAGTTAGCATGTGTACTTTGTTTGTTTTTGTTGAATTTAATTTTGGGTAAACCTAGCCGGCCAACTAGTGCTTGCTCATCTAGCTCGAACTTAATATCGAAAGAGTTAAGGGAAAGCCGATGTCACAAAAGCAATGGAGGAAAAGGCTTAGAAATAAGTCCTGAACATCGACCCTAGACATAGGGCGAGACTCCAAGACCACTAGGGTTGTGTGCGAAGAATCTAAGTTAGATTAGCCATAGACGTATAGGTTTAATCACTTAGTCTCTTAAAGGTTTTGAATCAAAACCGAATAGGAGTTGAACCCGGTTTACTTCGTTTCACATGTTAACTATGATTGCAATTGCAAAGTGAGTTGCATTCTTCCAAAGGTGCTTGCATCACTTGAATCCCTATTTTATTCTTTGAATTTTTACTCATTTGTTAAAACCAAACTCTCGCATTTTGAACTCTCACCCCCGTTGTGATTTGCAAACATACATTGTGACTTTCAAAATAGATTTTGTTAAACCCCGTTCCCTTGGGTTCGATACTCTGGAATACTTCCAGTTTTTATTACTTCGATCACGTGCACTTGCGTGTCGTCCGATCAAAACCTTATTGAGAATTTCTTTTCTGTGTAGATTTTATGGTTCCATTTTGTTGGAGTGAGAACCCTGAAAATCTTGAGTTTTGAGTAAGCAGTAACAGTTGGATCCTTGTTGTCGGATATATGAGTAATTTCAGCTGACTTTGAATCAACAAGAATCAACTCATAAAACGTTCTTGTTTTATGAATTGACTCAAGCATGAAACAAAAATTGCCTGGGTAAATATGAGATGTTATCTCTGCAAAACTTTCGGCATCCCATTCAGGTTCGATTGGGACCTCAGTTATTACATGAGATTTTTTAAAGTACCCCTTTGTTTGAGGTTTAGGAGTAAAACGAGGTGTAGGTGACACCATTGTGCTATAGGTTGAAGACCCAGCAGCAGATTGAGTAGGGTTTGCTACAGAAGGTAGCACTTCTTCGAGTCCTAGGGGTTCTCAAATTCTAATTGAGGAAGAACGACACTGAGAGCGAGTTTTGACTGGAGTAAAATCATCTTTCGGAAGAGCATATTGTTCTAACGTCATTGGAGTAGGTTTGGAAAAGGCAGGAGCCTTTCTCTTTGAAGTGGAAGATGAAGTTTTTCCTTTTCCTTTCCGATCACTTATTGCTTAGAGGAGAAGGGAGATGATGAAGAGGTTTCTCCTTTTGAGAGGAGAAAAATGTTCTCTTGAGGGGTTTGAGAGTTTTGAGAAAGATGTTCTCTCGAGAGATCATCTGCAAGAGGGTTTTCAGTCCCTTTTATAGAGACAATTTGAAAATCAAAGCAGGATAATATTGCCTGCCATCTGGCAAAAATCTGTTTGGAAACAAGATTTTTTACATCTTTTTCTAAAATAAATTTAGATGCTTGAGAATAAGGTTTTATTAAAAACTTTTTATTGATTAAATCTCCTTGAAATTTTTGGACGCACAAAACAATCGCCAAAATTTCTTTTTTCACTGTGGAGTAATTTAACTGAGTACTATTCCAAATTCCTGAATGGAATCGTACTACATATTCTATGTTATCAAGACACTATTTTAGGATTCCTCCATATCCAATGACTGACGCATTCGTTTCAACGATAAGGTTTGCTTTTTCGTCGATAAGACTTAAGCATGGGATGCTTTTGACTAACTCTTTTATCTTTTGGACAGCTTATGTCTGAGCTCGTCCCCATGGAATAGTATCTTTCTTCAACCTTTGGAAAAATGGTTTACAAATAGGTCAAAGATCTTTGATAAAATCTGAGACATCATTTAGACAACCCAGAAAACGTTGTAATTGAGTTTTATCTAAAATTTCATCAGGAAAATTTTGAGTAAACTCTAAAGATCTCTGTATAGGCTTAAGTAATCCTAAATGGATATCAAAGCTGAGAAATCTTATTTTTGTTTGAAAAAGTTTAAGCTTTGCAGCTGAAACAACTAAACCATTATACTTTATTGTTTGAATAAAGCTTTTTAAATGGCCAAAATGTTGATCTATATTTGATGAAAAAATTAAAACATCATCAATATAGATAATTGCAAATTATTGAATAGGTTCCAAAACATCATTCATGATCTTTTGGAATTCAGATGGAGTATTTTTTAGCCCAAAAGGCATTACGTTCCATTCGTATTGACCAAAAGGTACATTAAATGCAGCTTTGTACCTATCTTCTTCGACAATTTGAATATGCCAAAACCCAGATTTCATGTCGAATTTTGAAAATAATTTTGCATTGGAAATTCTTTTAAGTAAATCATTTTATTGGGAATTGGATACCTAATCCATTCCAAAACCTTGTTTAAGGGATTATAATTGATTACCAACCTTGGAACACCTTGTTCCTTTTCTGCTTGGTTGTTGACGTAGAATGCTGCACACGACCAAGGACTTTTTGATGTTCCGATCAGCTTTCTTTTGAGTAGTTCGTCAATCTTCTTTCAGCAATGACTTAATAATTCAGAATTCATCTGAATACGTCTTGCCTTGGTAGGAATTTTTTATTCTTTGAAGTCTTTTTCATATGGTAATGTAACCATATGTTTCTTCTTGGACTAGAAGGCGTCAAGATGAGTGGAGCAGATTTGTTCTTCTATCTACTTTTGAATAATCTGAATCCTTTTATGAATTCTAGATTCTTTGAGTTGACTTTCAACCTTCTTGAAGCTAACCTCTTCCTTTAGGAAATCGATCTACTTCTCTTTGAGGTTGATTTTATCGATAACATTAAGGTCACTTTCCCTTAATGGATCAATAAATTTAAATATTATTTCTTTATCCAGAATGCTAGACACAATTCCTTCGTCTGTCACTTGCAATGGATAAAGTTGAGTAATAAATGGCATACCTAAAATCACCGCTTGATTTAGGTTTTTGATGAGTAGAAAAGAAGTCACAAAGCACACTCCATTGTCGCTGATATGAACTTCAGGGAGCTTGTGCTTAATGAATAGTGGTTGATCATTTGCTCATCTCAAGGTTTCAACTGTCTTTTCGAAATACCTTGATGGGATTAGGCCTTTATGAATGCAATTTTGGTATACTCCAGAGTCGACCAAAGCTATTGCATTATTCTTGAAATTCTGTATTTTTAAGGATATTTTGATATGTCATTTTTGGTATTGCACTCGTTGAAGGGTGGCCAAAAATGATGCTTCTTCCAAAGAAGGTTCTGAAGGTGCATCATCTTCCTCTTTGGATCTTGAAGAAGTCGCTTGTTGAGACTTTATTAGAGCAACTTCTGTTGATAATTGAGTAATATCTCTTTGATAATCAAAACGAAGCTTCTTTACTTCTCTCTTTAATTGATTTATTTCGAACTTTAAGTCCGAAATTTTGACTTCCTGCCTTTCTTTTCTGAAGAGCGTGAAAACATCTTCAATATTTGGATATTGAGTAACTAAAGAAGAATCTTCTCTTCTTTTTTGAAATCCTTTTGAAGAGAAGTCTTCAATCTGTTGAGTATATTCTTTTTGAGAGCTTCATCAGTAATCTTTTCTGCAGCCTCAAAAAGTAATTTCTGGTCTTTGGTTAGAACGTTTATGCAATCAAAACATTTGCATAACCTTTTACCATCGCATCCAGGCTTATGATTAATTTGGATCTCTCCTTCTGACAAAGAATATGTATCTGATTCTTCTTGAACATAGAGAAGTTGTCCTTCGTCTGAATCATAATCTAATTCTTCTGAGTCTGTTTGGACAATATTGAGTAATTCATTCTTAATATCCTCATTGATACTAAGCTCGTTGATTTTCTTCTTCATGGGGCACTTTGGAGCATAATGTCCAAATCCTCTACACTTATAGCATTGGACTTTTGATGAATCTTTTCTGGCAAATTTTGTTCCCCTCGGATTCTTCTTATCGTAAAAAGTCTTTCTATAGGGATTTTGCCGGTGTGATATGTACACAGTAGGTTTACTGTTGTACAATTTTGAATAGTTTGTGTAGTAAGCTCTAGGCTTTCCAAGCTTTTTCTTTGCCCTTACTGAAGGAGGTTCAGTATGGTTTTGATAGAAATACATTTTGTAGAATTGCCCAAACTCTTGGCTTCTTTTCCTGAGTTTTGTTCTGCTTTTTGATCCTTGTGGCTTCGAGACACTATTTTCCGGCTTCGCTTATGATAAATTGGAATATTTCGCCATAGGTGACTTCACTCCAAGGAATATTTCCTTTATAATATTTTTTGAGGTAAACCATCAGTTCTGAGCCGAAAACTTTTGGCAGACCGATTATGAATCTTTCTTTCCAGAAAGAACTTTGTCCGTCTGTTCTCTTGAATACTTTTGTTAAGAAAGTATCTTTGTACCATTGGAGGTCTTGGAGTTTTGGACAAGTTAACCTTTGAAGATATTCTCCTGCCTGACTTTGATAATTTAATTTGCTTCCAATGAAGTGTTTGACTATAGTATATCAGAGAGTGACTACTGCGTCATCCTTCATTTCTCTACTAGTTGCGTCGAGTGGTGTTTAATGTACTCCACTCTGCGCTGTTGAAGAGGTTGCTTCTTGTTCTTAGGAGATTTTGAAGAAGCTGATTCACCTGAGTCTACAGGAGATCTATGAACATGTATCTTTTTTCTTTCAGCTTTTGTGAAAGTAATTGTCCACCATCCCTTTAGTTGCCCAATAAATCCTGCAACTATAAGACAAGCACAATCATGGTTAGAGTGTCCTTTTGAAGAATATGTTGCGTTTGCAACTAATATTTCTTGGACTACTCCCATGATTAAATATTGAGAAAGGCCATATGGTACAAAGACATGTTCCTAACTGAAGTATACAAGAGGACAAATTGCGAATCAAAATTTTGGAAGGAAATGTTTGTTTCTGGACTTCCAAAGTTATTCCAAGCTCAATTATTAATGTATATGAGAGACAGTCACAATGAAGATATTTCGTGGGAAAGTCTCACATACGGAGAAATTATGCAATGCATTACAAATGAAGGCATAAAGATTCGCCTTTAAGGGAAGCAACATGCAAAGATTGTGACTGCAGCTTCAAACGCCAGGAAATGGGAGATTTCTACAACATGTATGAAGTCTGCCCAAAAATTCAGGCACCATCTCAAGTTCAAAAGAGAAAGTTTCAAAAAAGGAAAATCTCAAATTATTCCAGAAGGTTGTCACAACCCACCCCAAATTAACACTACCAAACCTAGGATGAGCTGTGATGGTAGTAGACCCCAAATGTGCAATAGAATCTATTGCCAAGTCTTTATCTCTTTTCTCATTATCTATCTTTCTTTATAGATATCTCATAAACAACGTGTTGGAATTTCTCTCTTTACTTACAATAAATGATATGCAATGACTTGACAATACTGGTGGCAGACTCTGACTAGCTAACTTTGATTGAAACTCAAGAGCATCCTGGTGGAAAATTAAAAACAAAAGAATGAGCTAAAAAGCCCAATGAGTGGTGATTCATAAGAAAATACATTTTCAAGGAAATTATTCTCTTACTAAACAGAAGTTCATAACTCTGTGAAATAATGCAAATCACAAACAATTTAGAAACTTTTGAGATCATTTTAAGACATTAAAATATGTAAATAAAACAACTCTTGAAAATATGAGTAACACATCAAAGGTTACAGCTCTTGAAAGCATAAACATAACTAGTAAAATTCATCACTAAATATGTACCCAAAACTCTGTCATACTATGTATCGAGTAATCTCCAGATACATAGCAGAGCATATCTCTGTCATACGTGCACGTAGAGCAAACTCTATCATATGTAATGCTTCAAGACCAAGATTCGGACCAAGATTCGGAATCCATATTCGGCACCTAATGGCTTCGACATTCCCCTGCATCCCCTGTGGTCTGAGCACGCTAGCATACTATGGAAACACATTCTCATAGCATATGGGTAATCACCATGGGTACAAAAATCTAGTGGTTTAAAAATCCACTTTTAACATAAAATTCTTAATTCTCAAACTCTTTCTTAAAATCGCGTTCTCTTGCTCTAAACAACTTTTCATAAACTTGAGAGATTTCTGAAATAACATCAAACATTTATAATTCTTCAAATGATCATCAAATCTCTCATACAACATTTCCAGAATCGTTCTTTCTCTAAAACTACATTTTATAAACCTCATATAAACATTAAAACTCTTCTAATTTCTCAAATAATCATGAAATATCTCAAATACTTGATATGATAATATGTACTTTTACCAATTGGCTAAAATCCAGAGAGTTCTATAAATTCACCTTTTATAAGCTCAGCGAAAATTTCATATAAACATAAATCCCTTCAAATTCAAATATGCCAAATCATGAATTCAATTTAGTGAACATATGTCACTTTCTTATCAAATTAGTAAATCATTAATTTCAATAATAAACGATTTACGAAATACATGCAATTTCCTCCAAATTATCAAAATCTTCAATAACTAAATCACTTGCATTAATATAAATTGCAATTGATTTCAAATCTCACAAAAATCTCATCAATTACTAAAATAATTGAAATACTTTATAAAATAACCACTCACATAATTATTGCCATTGACACCTCGAATCGAAAGTTACTCTAATTTCTATTCAACCTGTAATTTCAATAACCATATTAATAATAATTACCCAAAAAAAAGTAATTGAAACCCAAACTAAACATCAATTAAACCAATTCTATTCTTCCAACCTCCAACCACCCCTCTCTTTCTTCCTTCATTTCATTTAAAAATATGTATTTTTTGTCTTTTACTTCTTATTAAATACTATTTTATTCTCTCACTCCAAACCATCTTTTTCTTTTACCATAATAAAATAATCTTAATTTCCCTCACAATACTACCTCACGTGCAAGTCTTTCAAAAATGAGGTTTATTCTCTCTCCATGTTTAATAGCCTTGTACTATTCACTTACTCTCTCTTGAATTTACTTATTTGCCCTCTCTTGCCCTCTCTTCTTCTTCTTCAACCTCTATTTCTTTTTTTTTTTCTTCTTAAACAAATCAATTTTCTCTAAAAATTTAACATTCCAAACTCCAATATCCAATTCCTCCATTTCCACTTAACCAAAAACACCATTTTTTTTTTTGGAAACATCAAATCCTTAGTAACTATGGCAAAACTTCCCTTTTAATTTTTCTTTCAACTATTTTAACCATAATCACAAATACAGTCACCCTCTCATCAAAACTAAAACTCACAAAGTATTCTAAAAAAAAATACAAAATCCTTTATTGACCCTTTAATCTTTAGAAAACAACTTACCGGCTAAACTTACTTGATTTCTCAGCTTCCTCCTAACTTTAAGACACCACTTTTCATCTTCTCCATGGCTTGGGCTACCATTTTCTCATCTCTCTAAATATCCCCTCTTTTGAACTTTCTCTTTCCTCCTCCCTCTCTGTTTTCGTGAACTCCTCATCTTTTCTTTTCTTTCTTTTTTTTTTTCTTTTTAAGACCACAAGCTTCCAAATATATATATATATATATATATATATATATATATATATATAATAAAACCAACTTGTGTGTGGCTTCCAAGAAGCCACACCATTACTTCTATTTTTAAAAAAAATATTTTTCCCAAACATAAACAAAATTAAATTCTCTTTCACTACTTTTCTAAATTGTTTCTTTTCTAAAATAATACAAACTTCTCCTTTTAATTTCTCAAAATAATATAAGTTCTATTCCATTTTCAATTTTCTAAATTCCTTCTATTTCTATTTTTGTTCTAGACACTCTTCTCCTTCAAAATATTCAAAAACAAATAACTCATATATCAAATGCATATCCAAATGTTAAAAGGCCAAAATTGGATCTTACAAAGGTATACTCGACCTAGTCCAAATGTATACCAAGTACATCCAAAGGTTACAAGTGAAAGATTAGTAGACCTAATCATTGTACCGCATAAAACGAAGGATTATTCAAGAAAGAAAGGAAGACAGGTTGAATGCTATAGATGCCGGAAGTACGACCATTATTCAAACAAATGTCCATTAAAGAATAATCGGTGTACATGCAAGCGTACGTGATTGAAGTAATAATAAAACGGTATTCCTACCGAGTATTGTATCCACAAAGATTGGTTTTAATTCAATTAATTACCGCAAATAATCTCACTTAGCTTTATTTAGAGAATAGAAATCAAAATAGACATGAAATTAAACAACTACATCTAGAAAGAAAGATAAACGGGAGACACAATCACAAGGAATAATTCTATGGGTATTGATTTTATTAATTGAACCTTAATTACTTTATCAACTTAGACACTTGGATTAATTAGACATTTAATTCATAAGTCTAAAAGCCTAAATTCATGGAATCTCCTGTCGGTCTCCTCTAATTCTCATGCACAATTAATTAAAATACGTGTCCGTAGCCTTCATTAACTAAAACATGGCATTAAGGACCTTCATTATTAACCTTTAATAATTAATTAATATTCCTGCTGTCACTCAGGTAATTAATTAACAATCATGCATTCAGGCTCTCATCTAACTTCTCTCCGTTGAGTTTCCATTAGAAAGATAATAATCTAATTAGTGATCTATTAATTAACCTTCATCACCAACTACAACTAATTAACCATTTATCCTACTGTCACTCGAGTAATTAATTAATTGAGCATTAAGCTAATCTAAGTTTCCTCTGTCGAGCTCAACTTAGACATACCTTAGATAATTAAAGAATGCTAATTAAAAGCATTAAACACTATATGCATAAATGAATAACAATGTCAATTAAGCCACAATAATCAAATTAATTAAGTAAGGTCCATTTAACTACATCAAACCCATAAAATTTAGAGTCTAGCTACTCATAATCCCTAAATAATCCTCTAAACTCTATTTACAACCACAAAACAGTAACTAAAACAAAGGAAAAAGGAAGAAATATGCAAACGTTAGTCGATCATGCATTCCCGACGTGATCTCATTTGGCCCTCAAGCTTTGGATCTTCAATTACGCTCACTTTCGCTCACAAATGCCCGCAAAAGCCATTAAGTTTAGTCTAGAATCGAGATTAGGGTTGTTTTCCACGGATTGGCCTCCCTTTGAGCGAAAAAGAAGCAATGAATAAATATTGTCTATCGCGATAGCATTGCAACGCTACGGACGAAACAACTCTCATTCGTGCGTTTCTAGCGTTACAACGCCACAGGGCAGCGTTGCAACACTAGTTCTCGAGTTTACAATACCAAATGAAGAGTCACAACACCATTTCTAGCATTGCGACGCTACCTTCTCGGCCCCAATTGCTTGATTCTTCATCTCTTCTCTTCTTGGTTCTCCAAAATGGCCCAAATAGCTCCAATATCAACCAAAATGCTCCCGAACAATCAATTTTGCTCCTTAAGCTCGGTTTCTACAAAATCATGAGAAATACACATCAAAGTTCACTAATTCAACACAAAACTAGCTAATAAATGGGCATAAATATAGCACTAAATTAGTGCTATCAAAGGGCAAGATCAATGAGCTAGAGATGCTTCAAGCAAGCCACATCATGCCACAAGGGCCAACTGATGAAGAAGAGGATCTCCGCTTCAATACTTAAAGTATCAAGCTTCATGAGGAAGGAGAGTGAGCGGGGAAACAAGCTTCAAAGCATCATGAAAACACCAAACCCGAAAGCATCAATTTAAACACTATTTAGGGTTTAATTCTTAAAGTCATGTTTTCATGTAATTCTTATTGCACCATTCTTTTGGACTTTATATTGTAAAACATATTTGTTTGTCCAAGGACCATAAAGGTCATATACAATAGTTAGAGTATTTAGTTGTAACTTAACTTAGCTTGTTTTTGAAACACTATTCTAGTTAGGTTAGTTTAGGGTTATTTTTCTACCTTTAGTTGGCTTTTCTTTCCAAGGCTATTTAAAAGCCACAATTTGTATATTTGGGGGGAGGATTTTCATGGATAAATGAAAGAGCTATTGAGCCTTGTTTCTTTGCTCCAAATCATGAGCAGGTTTTTGTGTATTTTCTTGCATTAGATCTTGCATGCCCTAGAAACCTTCAAGCTTGATTGGTCCTCAAACTTGTCGAGGGTTTCGACTTTGGATCGAGAGCAAGTTCTCTCTATTCAAAGCTTGACCATCAAGGTTAGTCCTTTTTTCTTCCCCTTGAGTGATTTTTTTGTGTATGTACTAGGTGTTGCCATGGGTGTTTAGGAGGTGTTTGTTCATACAAGGGTTGCCTAAGCCACTTGTGGTAGGGTTGAGTACATCACAATATTAAATACAACCCTCTTTTCTTTACTATCAAAGACCTTTTCTTCTATCATGTCCATCTGTTCAAACATGGTTGAGAAGATCTTATTGGTAAAGTTGTTTTGAATTTGAACTCCTCTAATCCATTTGGATGGGTTCTTTTCTTTTTCCACGAGATTAATTTGTTTGAAAGGACTGGAGGTATCCGTCTGTCCAAAGCTTTTGAATTAAATCACCTCAAAAGGCAGATAAGTAGAGGAAACCTCACCTATGCTCATTGCTTTCCATTTTACCTCTTTCAAGGTATTGATGGTACTTACCTCTATATTAAATCTTTCTTGGTCAACAAACCATTCAAAGAATGGAATGTTTTCTTCAAGAGTTTTCCAGGTTGATTGGAGTTGTTTTCTTTCTTCACTAGTATAAGCCTTGAAGAAAGCATTCCTGAAATCATACCATCTTGACTCTAAAAAATCCATTTTCCAGGATTCCATATCAACTTTGAATGCTTTAGTGATAAAATTTAGTTGATTGAATTCAGTTCGCATTTCCATCTCTATCTGAGTAGGAGACACTAGTCTTGTGTACTGAACTTCAGGAATCACATGATCCAGATCTACCTTCTCTATATGAAGAGATTTTGTTCTGAATATTCTTAAAGAGGTGCTTGCTCTGCTTTCTTAGGTGCTATGCTTGGAAGGAGCAAAAGTCTTGACTTTTGAAGTAGTAGGTTCTTCATCTTCGAACCTGATTTGAACATCCTGCTTGGATGCTCAATAATATGAGTAAGTGTTCTTGGTAGTAAGTGTTCTTGGTTTGGGAGGAGAAGGCATGAAAGCTCTCTTGATGTCCCATTCTGATTTTCTGGTAATCTCATCCCAAGAGAGACTCTTAGGTACAGTTACTATTGATTTGTCAACATTTGCTTCGAACAGGAGAGTAGTTCTTACAGGAGAAGACTTCAAACATCTGGGCTATGTTTGTATGTATCAAATGATTGTTTACCTTGAAAATTACACCAAAGCCTTCCACTTCCTCGTCGAGGTTTAGTCCCTTAAAATGAATGTCAAGGACTAAAGTATTGAGAATTTTCGGGTCACTGAGCGACACTGTATAATTTGGATAACAATTGAAATAGATTGGTCCTCCTTCCATGTTAGACTCGACAATGCCTAACAAGGAGCTTGTATAATCCAGATGGTTTTTGTCTCGTAGAGATAAAGGGACTGGAGTATTGAGACCGACAAAAAATAGGAGTTTCACTACTACTTGAACCACTCCAATGTGAAGGAATATGTATTCCTTTTGGTGTTTGATGCAAGCACAACTATGCGTGACCGCAAGTGCACGACCTAAGTAATAAAGTGGTATAAGTATACCAGATATCGTATCCATAGGAAATTGTTCAAATTGGTTGATACTGAAAATAATTGTAATTAATAATGTTTAGAGAAAGTAAACTGAAAAGCAAGCGATTGAAACAAATAAAAGCATGCAAGAAAAGTATAAGATGAAAGCAATAGGATTAAAGACGTTTAGGGAATTAATTTCACTAAATGGTGCTTGCAATTAATTAATTGGGCAATTGATATTATTAACTCGATTAATTAACTAGGACTAGAAGTCTAAATTCAAGGAATCTCTTGGATGTCATTAACTAAATCACGTATCCGTCTCATTAATTAATTAACACCTGACATTAATGAACCTTCATTTTAAGCCTCAATTAATCTCTGTTGTCCTTATGTCACTTAAGCGAATTTTAATTGTCATGTATTATCTTCCTAAGTTTGATCTTCTCTGTTGAGCTCAATTAAACTAAAGATTAATTAACACTATGGCCGGTAGGTTAAGGGCATTACGAACTCAATGCAAAAGGTTATTAAAAAGAGCTATAATATCAATTAAACCATTCAATTAACTAAAAGAAACAATTAGCTACATTAATTCCCCAAACTTAAAGGTAATTAGCAACTAAACATATTCAAAACAGTGCCTAAGACAATCATTATAGCCCAAAGATAGTAACTACAAATGAAAATAGAAGGGAAGAAAGCCAAATCCACACTGATCTTCAATTCTCGCCTCAATTTCTGTGATCCCGAGCCTCAAATCCACACTGAACAGCCTCAAGCAACCCCCAACTATCCCCAATTTGGTAAGTTTCTGCAAAAGGGGTCTAAAAACCCTAAAAGTCTCCCTCAATTTCAGTCCTGAAATGAAGAATTTATAGTAGGTCTCAATCAGCGTTGAGATGCTAGGCACAACATCGAGACACTGTGTCAAACGCACGTTTAACTAACGCACTCGCCTTCAAAATTGAGATGCTGAAGGCAGCGTCTCGATGCTTCGGACAGAAATCCTCGCACGCGCCTCTTCCTAGTGTTAAGACGCCACAAGATAGCGTCTCGACGCTAGCTCTCGGGTTTGATAAGGACAGCGTCCAACACTAATTTGAGCGTCAAGATGCTGTCCCTTCAGGCAAGAATGCTTGTGAAGCTCCTCTTTCCATACTTAGCTCCATTTTTTAGTCCTTTTAAGCCCCACACATGACCCGAGACTCCAACTTCATCAACTTTGGTATGAATTACTCAGTTTCCTAAAATAGATAAAATATCACCGTAAAAACTCATAATTATATGCAAAACTAGCAATTAATTTGGCCCAAACAGAGCACTAAATTAGTGCTATCAATATCCCTTGTGAATAATCTTAGGGATTCCAGATTATGTTGGATCAAAATAGTGCATTCGACTATCTTGATTCCCAACTTTGAGCGAAATTGAAAGTGCTTTTGTAATAGATTGTAGAGGGATCAATTTTGGGAATATTCGAATTTTGAAGATCTCTCTCAATCATTCCAATTCTTGATTCTTCATTTTTGTGGTGAACTTCATCTGATTCACCTTCTTTGATTCTATGTTTGTCAGCAGCTTCTTTGGCTACCATATCTCTTTGAGCCGCTTGAGCATTTTGAATTTCTTTTGATTGAATCTTTGAGACCAAACTCTTTAACAGGTGGGACATCAAAATATTAAAGATTGATAAGAAAATGAAATAAATTCTTATCAGTATGTTTTTCTTCTCTTCTCCGGTTATCCGTGTACTCGTTATAGGGGGAACGAACGACTTACCAACGATCTTAAGCCTTTTGCTAGGAACACCTTTAGCCCTTGCCAAGCACATGCGTACGACGAGTAGATGCATTGACAATAAATGGAAATTTGAAGAAATTGATCTTGATTAGAATTGATCACATTTTCATATCAAAATAAAATATCTTGATCTCTTCCCCACCAAAAATTTTGAAATCAACAAAGAAAAATCAAAAGTTGAGCACAAAATGAAAAAATCGCTCTAAATTTTTTGAAATATTGACTTTCATTTGACTTTGAATAGGCTCTGATACTAATTGCTCAATTGGAGAAATACCGAAAGAGAATTAATTCGGAAGCTTTCTAGTACATAGAGAATTTGCTTGAAAAAGAAGGCTGAGAAACGACCCAAAGCCTTGGACGGCTAAGCATATGCAAGCTGTAAAGTCCATTAAGGCTTTAGTCCAATCAATTCCCCGTTTAAAGTCTTATCAATCCAAAAACTATTTTAATAGTGGAATTCGACGCATCCAATATTGAAAACCTATCTATTTCATACTAGACTATGTTTTATAATTCCTTAAACAATCATGCTTTTTTTTAACGATTCTTCAAATCAAAACTTATCCTAAACCAAATATTGCAATACTTATTCAAGTTTAGTTTAAGGTAAGAATTGTTAACACTTTTTCAAATTTTAAGAGAGATTGCAACACTTATCTGACATTGATTTTTTCACAAAAGCAAAGTCGAGAATAGGTCACTGATAACCACACGGGTCATGATTCAATCCCCCACCCTGCAATTTTCAACTAAAAAAATTCCAAAAAAAAAAGACACAGGCAACATGATTTTTTTTAATTATTATTTTTAAGGAAAATTGCAAAAATCATCCCTGAAGTATGGTAGTTGTAACAATTGCACCTCTAAACTTTTTAAGTGTAAAAATTAACCCTCAAACTTTAAAAAAATGTAAAAATTGGACCCTTAAACTTTCAAGTGTAAAAATTAAACCCTCAAACTATGATAAATATAAAGATTAAACCGCCAAACTATGATAAATGTAACTTCTTCGATGATCAACCTTTGGCTTGTTGATCTAGTTGATAATCGGCTTCTGACTTCTTGATTTGCTTAGATGATTGGCCTCTGGCTTTTTAATCGTTGGATGATTGGCTTCTGGCTTGTTGATCGTTGGATGATCGGCTTTTGGCTTGTTGAGCTTCCTGGATCGTTCTTGATCTTTTAGAAGTATTCTTTGTTCCGGAGGTATTTGATCTTCAGGAGCTTCTAGAGACTTCATAGTTTTGTTTTTGAATTCTCTCTGAGCTTCTTCAGTTATGAACCCCCTGAAATGAAAGTGGAAGCTCTCTATGTATAGATTTCCTTAAGACCTCCAAGTGGGCTTGAGCTTGTTGGACTGGGTCTAGTTGATTTTGGGCCAACTCTTTAGATTGGGCTTGGTTGACTTTGGGCCCAGCCATTTGGACTGAGCATGGTTGACTTGGGGCCAACCCTTTTGGACTGGGCCTGGATTTTGCTAATTGGGACCTTCAATTCGGACTTTTGTCTTCCAAATTTCAAATAACCCAATTGTGTACTTGGATTTTCCATAATTTAATTTCGAAATCTTTGCAAATTTAATTAATCCCTAATTAAATATAATTTCGTCATCAACGTTGGGTAATGACGTGATAATTTCTGGCTGGTTGAAATTTCTATTCCAACACTCTTCATTCCACTCTCTCTACTTTTTCCCTCCCTTCTCCCTTCAATCACCTATTCTCTCTCTACTTTTTATTTCTCTCCTATTCTCTCTCTATTTTATTCTCCCTCCCTCCCAAAAGCCATAAGGAGTGACAATGCCCAAATTGGTAGAAGCCACTAAAATGTAAACAATAGAAACCATTTTCCTGCATATTAAAATCAAATAAAACAAACAAGTATAACAAAATATATAAATGTCCTCTTCGGTGGGGGTAACTGAGGAATACAGGAGCTTGAAAATAAGCTCGTTTAATCACTTGATGTATTTCTAGATTAATGAAATTATGCATTTTTAAGTGTATGAAAGCTAATTTATTAGATATATAAAATATATGTATGGATGTATCTGTATTTATTTTATCTTTTCTAATGTCTCCATGAACTACTAAATAAAGGAGTCATTTGTCTCCTTCCTTTCTAAAAGAGTAAGTTAACTCAAGAGACCATCTTCTTCTCTATGTTATACAAAATTTGAGTTACAATACTGCTTTACCTTTTAATTTCGTTTTCTACGTCAACAATAACTTTTCCATAATTTGAGTAATATAATTCAACAAATAAAATAGAGAGAGAAGAGGAGAGAAAGAAAAAGTAGAGAGAGAATAGGTGATTGAAGTTGAACTTGAAGGGAGTGAGAAGAAAGTAGAAAGGGTGGAATGAGAAGAGAGAGAGAGAATAGAGAGAAAAAGAGGAAATATGATAGAAAATTGAGAAAAATGAATCTAATTTTTACATTTATGATAGTTAAAAGTTTAATATTTACATTTATCATAGTTTGAGGGTTTAATTTTTATACTTGAAAGTTTAGAAATTCAATTTTTACACCTCTGAAAGTTTAGGAGCTCAATTTTTACACTTTTAAAAGTTTGAGGTTTAATCTTTACACTTAAGGGGCCGTTTGGCCCATGGGTTTGGGTTGGGATGGGTTTGGGTTCCAAACCCAAAACCATGTTTGGCACAAGGTGTTTCAAAACCCTTGGTTTTGAAACACAACCCCATAGGTTACAACAGTGCAACCCCATGGGGTTTGTGGCATGTTTTCCTCTTCCATTTGCCGTTTTCCATTTTCGGCGACCACTCCGACAACAACTTCGACGACCACTCCGATGACAACTCCGGCGACCACATCGACGACCCGACCACCGCTAACGATTACCTCCGACGACCACGGCGATGAGAACTCTAGAGACCAGTTCCATTTACCATTCTCCATTTCTAGCGACTACTTCGACAACAACTCTGATGACAACTCCGGCGACCACCCAACAACCACCGATAACAACAACTCCGACGACTACAACGGTGACTCGACCACCGCTGATGATTACCTCAGACAACCACTGCGATGAGAACTCGAGAGACCAGTCTGACGATTACCCCTGCGACTCGACCACCCCAACAACTAGACACCCCGATAACCCAACCACTCAAACAACCCGACTTGCCTGAACCACCGACAACAACCACTTCAATGACCCGATCACCCGACAACCATATTTGACGATCACCTCGAAAACCTGACCACCTAGCAACCACCGTAGACAACCACCTAGTGACCACTCCGATGACCTGACCACCCTGATGACTACTTCGACGATTACCCCGACGAATTGGTAACCCAACCACCCAAAACCACTATTGACAACCACCTGGTGACCACCATGGCGACTCCAACAACCCAACCACTGCCACAACCACCCAGCGACCACTCCGGCGACATGACCACCCTGATGACCACTCCAGCGACTCGACAACTACTGCTGAAAACCACCCAACGACCATTCCTGCGGCCTGACCACAAGGCAATCACCACCGGCGACCACCTCGGCATACCCAAACACCCCATCAATCCAACCACCCCAACGACCACTCCAACAATCACCCTAGCGACCCAACCACCTAGTCAATATTTTAAAAGGGTCAGCGTGGACGAGCTATATGCAAAACTAAAGGCGATCCCAGGGATGACAAGGCAAGACTGAATGGCTATTGCAAAGACTATTCTCTCGGATAGTATGATGTTGAACTCCTTCTTTACATTCACCCCAGATTGGAAGTATGATTACTACGTGAAAATTTTGGGGAAAGCACCTAGAACCTGACTCTCTTTTCATCACTTTCATCTACCACTTTTATGACTTACATTTGTGTTTGGACAACTACTTCTACTTTCTTGTCATTTCATCTGGAATGTGTGTTATGATATTTTTAAAACTAGATCTTAGTTCTAATTTTTGGTTTTACTTTACCATTGGCAACACCATTCTTACATTGCACCTATTAATTATCTGTTGCTACGCATAATCTTCAATTTTATGTCATCATGAGTGGAGTGAATGAGATAGCATATAGTTAAACAAACTACACATAGTATAATTCAAATTGAACTATAGTTGTAACAATTGCTCTACATAATTGGTTAAATAATAGTTGGTATGTAACACACCAAAAAAATTATGAAGTTAAAAAAATGGAGTAGGAAAAAAAAACAGTGTAAGATTTTTTTTAAAAATAATAAACAGTTTGAAAAATTATAAAAAAAAACAAACTAAACAAACCCAGCCCAACCCAACCCTGCACCCCAAACACAGGTTTCAGCAAACCAGCCCAACACAACCCTGCACCCCAAACACAGGAATCAACCCCAGGGTTTCTGATTTCAGCCAAGAAACCCTAGGGTTCCAGAATCCCAGGGTTTCTGATTCCAAACCAGCGCGCCAAATGTCACGGTCATGCTTGTCCAGGGCGTGTTGCCCGTGGCCGCATGCCCATCTCAACCCCTTTTTATCATGCTTTCATGTTATGTATTTAGTTTTGCTTGATAGTTAGCTTTCATTGTATTTTTATGCTTGTATGACTCCTCGCCACTTTGCATGTGCAAGCCTGTCAAAGGCATAAATCTCAAAATGTACTATAGGGGGGTATGACTAGTTGTCCATCCTTCCTACCCGGAGTTATATGCAATCTAAGCTGTTGTTGACCCTTCTCTCGCTTATTGCCTATAACATTTACATGAACAAACGTTTTCTCAAAAGCTTTCAAAACACTTTCTCTCTCCCGATTTTCTAAAACATTTTCTCCCGGGACTCGAGGGGAGGCTAGACCCTATACGGAAGTATTCCGCAACTTCCGTTTTTGGGCAAGGCTGACTTGCTCGCCGAGTTAGAGCAAGTGCCGCACGGTTGAAGAGCTGCGACCGTGACAAGTGGTATCAGAGCCTAATTGGCTCCTCGAATCGAAAAAGCAACGATCATGTCCACGACCGAAGAGTTGGGCAAGGCCCATGTCGACCGACTGTCTGCGTTTGAAGAGCAAATGCTCTTGCTAAGAGAAGTCCTTGATAATGTGCGGTTCTTGGAATCTCGCCTGGATGAGATTGCCAAGAAGGCCGACACGATTGATGCGGTAGCTGGCCGCCTAGACGGGATGCCCGTCAGAGAGTTGATGGTGAGGGTTGAGACCCTAGAAGATAGAGCCACAAGACCTGTTGGCTTCGAGGGTGGGGATAGCTCGTCGGGCTCTGTTGCCCAGTTAGAGGAGCGCGTCGAGAATCTAGACGGCGCGCAGAGAACAATATTTCAGATGGTGTCTGAACTATCTGAGGATGTAAAAGCTGCCATCGATGTAGTGAGGGCAGAAGTGGCGGACCTAAGCGCCCGAGTGAATCTCACCATGAGAGCGGTGGGAAACCAAGCCCCAGCTGGGGGCGTAGTCCAGTTGAATAAGGTGAAAGTGCCTGAACCGAAGCCCTTCTGTGGGGTTCGTGACGCAAAAGCCTTGGAGAACTTCATCTTCGACATGGAGCAATACTTCAAGGCCACTAGTACTACATCAGAAGATGCGAAAGTTACCTTGGCGACAATGCATCTGGTCGATGACGCCAAGTTATGGTGGAGATCACGTTATATGGACATCCAAGAGGGTCGATGTACCATTGATACGTGGGACGTATTGAAACAAGAGTTGCGCTCTCAATTCTTCCCAGAAAACGTTGAAATATTGGCAAGGCGCAAGTTGCGCGAGTTGAAACATACTGGGAGCATTCGAGAGTACGTGAAGCAGTTCGCGGGGTTAATGTTAGACATCCGAGACATGTCGGAGAAAGACAAGGTCTTCTGCTTCGTCGAAGGGTTGCAATCAGGGGCCAAGTCCAAACTATATGAGCAAAGAGTACAAAGCTTATCAGAAGCTTATGGGGCCGCAGAACGCTTGTTTGATCTCACCACTGAAGTAAGCCATGACCAATGTCAAGAGGTGAGACAAAGCCAATCTTCCCCAAGTAGGCAACGTAGAAATTCTCGGCCTAACTGTCCAAAGAGTGGGGGAGAGGGCCAGATGACAAGTGGGGGAGGAGATATTAGACCGTCCCAACAGAATGGGGGAAATTCGTGGCGAAGGCCACATTATCAGAATAACAACAACCAAAATCCCCCATATTGCTACATATGTAAAGGGGCCCATCGGGCGTATGAATGCCCAAACCGAGCATCCTTCAATGCTTTCCAAGCCGCATTGGCGAGTTCATCAGGAACCAAGGGCGAAACCTCTAAAGAAGATGGGGGCGACACCCGAATTGGGGCATTGAAATATTTGTCTGCCTTACAGAAAAAGGTGGAAGTAAGCAAAGAAACCACGTCACGTGGCCTTATGTATGTCGATGCATGGGTTAACCAAAGACCCACAAAAAGCACCATGGTCGACTCAGGAACAACCCACAACTTTATCACTGAAGTAGAAGCACGCCGACTGAACCTAAGTTGGGTTAGAGATGTGGGGAAAATCAAAGCTGTAAATTCAGCAGCCCTACCTGTTTTGGGCATTGCAAGAAGAGTTCCAGTGAAACTAGATGCTTGGACTGGACAAGCAGATTTCGTGGTCGTCAAGATGGACGACTTTGATATTGTGTTGGGGATGGAGTTTCTCCTTGAACACAAGGTTGTACCGATGCCCCTGGCAGAAAGTCTAGTCATCACGGGATCTAACCCCACCGTGGTTCCTGCGAAGCTAAGACAACCGAATGGGGTGAAATTATTATCTGCCCTCCAACTGAACAAGGGCCAAGGAAAACATTGCGACGTCAAGGGCCACGTCGATGATCAAGTTAGTTATTCTCCCACGAAGCGGAAGCCAAAGACAGAAGTTGCTTAGAAGTATGCAAAGGAAGCACCAATGAGCACAAGACAATGGGTTGAACAGAAATTTTATAATTCAAGTAGAAGGCCAGAGGCGTCGATTCCGCCGATCACACTGAAGAATGCTTTTGAGGCATTGGCCGAGAGGGCGCCTCAAAAAGCAAACCAAAGTGAAAAGATGAAGAAGTTCTTGGCATACTGGAAGAGAAGCCAAGAGGTAGAGGTCCGCTGGGACCGTTTGAAGAACTGAAGCCAAAGATGCTCGAGCGACAGCTGAGTTCGAGCGGGGACGGTTGACGAGGACGTCAACCATTTAAGTGGGGGAGAATGTCACGGTCATGCTTGTCCAGGGCGTGTTGCCCGTGGCCGCATGCCCATCTCAACCCCTTTTTATCATGCTTTCATGTTATGTATTTAGTTTTGCTTGATAGTTAGCTTTCATTGTATTTTTATGCTTGTATGACTCCTCGCCACTTTGCATGTGCAAGCCTGTCAAAGGCATAAATCTCAAAATGTACTATAGGGGGGTATGACTAGTTGTCCATCCTTCCTACCCGGAGTTATATGCAATCTAAGCTGTTGTTGACCCTTCTCTCGCTTATTGCCTATAACATTTACATGAACAAACGTTTTCTCAAAAGCTTTCAAAACACTTTCTCTCTCCCGGTTTTCTAAAACATTTTCTCCCGGGACTCGAGGGGAGGCTAGACCCTATACGGAAGTATTCCGCAACTTCCGTTTTTGGGCAAGGCTGACTTGCTCGCCGAGTTAGAGCAAGTGTCGCACGGTTGAAGAGCTGCGACCGTGACACCAAACAGCCCCTAAATGTGTAGGGGTGTAATTGTTACCATCACCATACTTCAGGAGTGATTTTTACCATTTATCATTTTTAATTTTTAATTTTATTATTATTATTTTTAAGTAATTTTGTTTTTAAGAAAACAGACAAACGAATTACGAGTTACGAGTTCCAACTTCCGAGTACGACCTAATTGTACAATAGAGTTTTAATGCAATCAATATTTTCTAAGGAGCACACTTTGGGAAGCTCTGTTACCAGCGGTAGGTCCCTGTGAGTTTGAGCTATGTTAAATATCACCTTCATGTGTTGAATGCTCGATAAAGCAAGCAAAGAAGCAGTTGAGAACGCAGACACATTCACACTCCATTACTCTCTGTGAGACTGGAATTATCACCTTCATTATGGATGTTTTGGGCGCTCCGAACAGTCGAAATTGATGAACTAGAGCTCACGATTCTTTGTTAAGGTTAGAATTTTCGCCCCACTGGCAAGTTTCAGTTGTCGTTCTGAAATGGCGGTTGAGTTAATAACGAATTAAGTGCAATTTTTAAGACAAAACCTTCTAATTTTGCAAATTATTTTGTTTGTTATCTCTGTTCTGATTCTTGAGTTATTGGGGTATAATCGACGTTCTTGTTTCTCTTGGAAGAAAGAACTATATTAGGCTACTAGCTGACGTTAGTAGTGAGATGAAATCAGTTATTGTTTTACGCATTTCTGGTTTCTACTGCATTTAGTTTTGAAGTTTCTCGGCATTATGTTCACTATTTGTTCTTTTGCAGCTTTTTGGTAAGCCTTCCTGTCGGCCTGATGCTTTCGCCATTCAGGCATGCATAGGGTTCTCCGTACTCTTGTTGGGCATGGCATTGATCATCTCAATAGTTCATGTGGCCTGGTATGACTGTATTTATAAACATATGGAATTGTACACTCATTTATTTGAAAGGTGATGAAGAAATCTACTGATGAAGAAATCTACTATGTTACAGTTGATAGATGATTCTTTAAATATGGTTTTTGTTTGGTAAATCACGATTAATTTTTTTTCCAGTATCTCGTAAATGATATAGGAATTACTTGGTTAAATGCTCTAACTAATTGTATGTGCACTGCAGTGATTATAATCTTTTAATTATATCCCCTTTCTTAAATCTTGGCCAATCTGAGAGCTTATATTACTCCTTTGGCTAGGGAAGATGCCGTATCTTCCCTCTTCTGCTTACCTTCTGTCTTGATGACGTCTTTCTTCAAGAATATTAACATCTCTTTGAATGAACCCTTTTTATTGTTCCTTTTTTTTTTTTAATAAGAAACCTCAAAAAGATATTATAGACTAAAAGAAGAAAGAACGGCCTAAAGCCCGGGCGTAGAGAAACCCCCCTCCCAAAAAGCTACATCAATACAACTTTCAAATTGTTGATAATTGACCATGAATTATAATTACAAAAGAATTTTTTGTGCTTGGGCACCACCAAGATGAAGTGTGCTATACATGCAAAAGTAATTCATAGAGACTTCCTTTTCCTAAAAAATCCTGCAATTCCACAGAACCTTAGCTTTACCTTTCAAGAGAAAACCACGAAAGGATTCAAGGAACGAAAGGTCCATCGGTCCACCTTTGCGGGTAGGCAGAAATCCGAACCAGACTCTTGCTGCACAAAAGCCCAGAGAACAGAATAGGAAAATATGGTCAACTGTCTCTTCATCTCTATTACATAAGCAGCCAACCGAGGGGGTGATAGGCCAGTGAGGGTGTAACAACCCGACTTTTAAGACATAGACTAACTAAGATCGCTACTACATGCATGCTAAAGATATTAAAAAGAAATTCTTTGAGAAAGATATTTTTCAATAAATTGATTAAAAACATTTGTTTGGGATCCCATTGAAAACCAAAAAATATATTTTTTTTGAACAAGAGACGAATCTTTTCATTAAAAAAATGAAAAGAGACTAATGCTCAAGAGAAACAAACTCTTCAAGCGAGTGAAAATGGAACATAAACAAGATATTAAAAATATGAACTTTCGTTGATGCGGAAGACATGTTGACACTCGCCCTATGGCACAATCCAGCAAACGATCTTGGCTCTCGCCTTGTATATCTCTGCCTTTACCTAAAAAAAATAGGTTTTGGAAAAGGTTGAGTATTAAAAATACCTAGTAAGTAACCCCACTACCAAGGTCAGGATATACAATCACATGTAACATGACTTATGCAACTCTTCCTCTAGTGGGACCTAAAACTTTTCATCTTTTTCTCTCTGGCCATGTGTGGACAATTAACCCATCCTTCCTCTTCCAACTTCTCGGTATAGTAGACCCCTTTTGAGACTTTACCCTAGCTGATGGTTAGTTGGCATCCAGTCAGTGGGGCTGAGCTGCGGTCTACTAAGTACCTCATTCTTATTCATTTTCCTCTAGATGTACATCACTTTCATGGACATCATTTCCTCTAATATAGGAGGGTAATTGCCACAAAACTTTTATACTTTTATGCAACATACAAATGCATGAGGTCCCACTTACAAAACTTTAGGTCGTTATAATGATGCAACATGGAGCAATTTTCTTACATATACATCCTCAAGCTTTCAACATAGATCACACTCATGGATACCTCACTTTAACATACATAACAATTGTAACTATTTTTCACTCATAAGCATAACATTCTACTTTTCATTCATGAATACAACATTCTACTTTCATTCACGAATACAACATTCTATTTTCATTTATAAACACAAAAGTTAACTTTTCATGCATAAACACACATTCAACTTTTCATTCACAAACATAACATTTTACTTTTCAGCACACAATTTTCCAACCTAGCACTAAGGCGTGTTGATAGTAAGACCACTTACCTTTTTTTAGAGAAGAGAAACAAATTTCATTGATGAATGAAATAAAGGGAGCTGAAGCAAAACTCCCAACACCTAAAGGTGATTACAAGAAAGTTCTCCAATTGGAGATTAAAGTTGAAAGACTATAGTCACTAAACAGGGGGTGTTTATTCTTACACCAATACAAAGAATAAAAAAGAATCAAATCAAAGAAGCTATCAAAAGATGAGTTGACGTCCCTCTTTGAATCAAATCCAATATACCCGTGAAGGCTGCCCACCTCATTAACTCTTAGTAAAAAAGGTTTCTTCTTAACCTCAAATCCCACGTATGGGATTCTTCTGAAAAGTAACTCCCGAGAGTTAGATCTAACAACCTTGTTGAGGAACAAGACCTTTAGATCTAAAACCCAAAAACCCCAAAATCAAGATGATTTCATCCCAAGGAAGAAGATAGAAACGGATTTACCTTGATGATCAATATCAAGAGTAGAGAAAACATGTTTCTAAACTCAAGATTCGAATCACTCCACAAGTAGTTTGATCAAAGCTACTTGAATGATCCTAGCATGCAAATCTAAACACAAGATATGCAAGAAAGTTGCTCATGGCCTTTAGGCTCAAAAGACTCAATTTTCATTGAAACATCATCAAAACAAATCTTCTCTAAAGAAAACAACATGGATTGCTATTTATAGCCTTCAAACTAACCCTAGAGTAACCTATAGTCAATTGAAGGGTTGTAACTCTCTTGCCCATCAATACCATGATGTCCACTACCTAAATTGTAACCTAAAGCATTGAAATAAAAACTTTAAAAATGAAAATTACATAAAAACTTTAAAACTGAAAATTACATAAAAATAGGCTTAAATCCGAGAATTGATATCTAATTAGCCAACCCTAATGTTTGTAACCTTCCAAGAGTAATTGAAGCTCCAGTTGAGTAGTTTGAAGTCCTAGTTCCATAAATGAAACTTGTCTCATCTTTAATGAAGCACGAGTTGCACTTGAGTTCATTAAATGCAACTCCATTTTGTTGTCATCTTGGACAGCATATAGGATACAATCCCGACATCCATCTTGAAGTCCTTGTGGCATGATTAAGACACCTTGGTTCGTATCATCTTCATTCCAGCAATCGGCAATAACTTTCTTCTTTTTGGATGAGAGACTTTAGAACTTAGGAAACCACAAAGAAAAGAGGTGATTATCTGCCCACTCATCTTCCTAAAACCGGATACACCTTCCATTTGCGGCTTTGAAGGAGACAAAACTCCCAAAGCTGCTGCAGTTCTTTGCAATATTCACCCACGGTCTTCCTTTGGCAGTTTATTTGACTTCCTTTGGCAACCAGCTGGATTCCCCAACACTGTAGATAGCAACTACAGCTTTCCTCCAAAAGCTGTTTTACTCCCTGACAAATCTTCACAGCCACTTCACCATGTGACTTAACTGTTTGTAGGTACCACCACACCAAATGAAATCTCTCATGATCTTCTCGATTTGCAAAATGACCTTTGAAGGCGCGTCTAGAAGAGAGAAGAAATTCCCCGGAATGCTATTCAGAATAGCTTGGGCCAAAGTCAAGCCTCTCCCTTTTGAAATCAAAAGCACTTTCCACTTGTTCAGGCTAGCCCTTAGCACTTTCCACTTCTAAGGAAGCTTCTATTTCTGATCGTTGGGATCAACAGACAAACTCTTGGGTGATGGATTTCCGTAGAAACCTCAAGGATGAAGAAATTGGAGAGTGAGCTGATCTGTTGAATGTCATCTCTCAATTCTCTCCCACAAACCATCCGGATAGATGGTCTTGGATTCTGGATAAGGGAGGTATTTTCACCACAAGATTATTGTCTCAATTTGGCAAGGGTCGGTCTTTGGGATAGTAATGAGTTCTACAAGCACATTTGGAAAGATTCTTATCCAAGAAAGGTTAAATTCCTTATTTGGGAGCTTAGTCATTCTTGCCTCAACACAAATGACCAACTTCAAAGACGATGCCCCTAGATAGCCCTTTCCCTGAATTGGTGTTGTCTATGCAGAGCAGAAAATGAATCCCCAAAGCATCTTTTTTGTGCAGTGTCCTTTTACTTCACTAATTTGGATGATTTTTTTAAAGCTTTCAGTTGGTCTCTGGCTCTCCCACAGACAGAAGGATTGGCAGTGCTCGAGGATCATCCTTTCAAGGGTGATAATAAAGTTCTTTGGCTGCAAATCAACGGGGCTTTTATTTGGGTTCTTTGGAATGAGTGAAATGCCAGAATCTTCCTAGAAAATGAAAGAAACATAGAAGCCATGTTGGATTCTATTCTCTTTTTGGCTCTATTTTGGTGTAAAAAAGTTCCTCCCTTTGTAACTACAGCTTAAATTCTCTTATGTCTAGCTGGAGAATCTTTTTGTAATTATCTTGGTTGGGTTTCTCCCCTTTTGTATCATTTCATTTAATTAATGAAATTGTTTCTTATGCAGAAAAAAAAAGGAATTTAAAGAGTTTTTGTTTCATTATTCTCCTTTATGCTACAACAACTGGCTTCTAATGTTTGATCATTAGAAGTTTATTTATTATTCTATCCATAGTTTACTGGAACTCCCTATATGCTTCTGAGATTGCATTTTAAAGTAATTATTTAGGTCTCGTTTGATAACCATTTGGTTTTTGAAAATTGAGCCTATAAATACTACTTCCACCTATGCATTTCTTTGTTTTGTTATCTACTTTTTACATATGTTTTCAAAAACCAAGCCAAGTTTTGAAAACTAAAAAAGTAGTTTTCAAAAAGTAGTTTTTGTTTTTGGAATTTGGCCAAGAATTCAAATGTTTTCTCAAGAAAGATGAAACCCATTGTAGAGAAATGATGAGAAAACAAGCATAATTTTTAAAAACCAAAAACCAAATGGTTATCAAACGGGGCCTTAATTATCAAAGGTTTCTTGAAATTGATGTGACATTCTACTCTTTTTCCCTTTTCCCTGTTTTTTTGTTATAATTAATTTGGACATATAAAGGTTCCTAGAGGTATATAAATGAACGAGGTTTCCTTTTTTAGTGCTTCAGTGGGCATCAATTGAGAAGTGCAATAGCTTTGCATGTCGAGAAAGGATATCGGAATGCTATGGGTGAAAGCATGAGGTATTATTGATATCTCATTATGAACTGCTTGAAATTATGGTGAAATACCAAATTCAGACTGGTAGATTAGCGCCTCACCTCCTCTGTCTCAGGTTCCATTATGTTCTCTCCATGCTACCAAAATTGTGCTTAAGAACAAAGCACAAGTTTGCAGGTAATTTGTTTGAAGAAGTAGGCAAATATGGCTCTGCAAGCATCTCGAATCGAGCAAAGTTGCTAGATAAGGTAGGCAATTGTATGTAATATTTTGGCTCTTTGAAGCTGAAGTTGTTCTATTGTTATATTTCGAGTTGGCAGTTTTAGCATTCACTGTTACTTCATCAAACTAGTTGGTTTATATGAACATTATATTTTCCTCTGTAGAAGGTTGCTAGGCCGCAAAAATTTTGCATTGTTCAATACATCATTATGAGCTTTTGGAGAATGGAATTGACTTCTTTGGCCTTAGTGAAAATAATTTATCGTCATCGGAAGGACATTTTTTTCTCTTTCTGGGAATGCAATTCTTTTTGAAAATAAAAGCCTCCCTACATACTAATTAAATATCAACGGTGACAAAAAAGGGAAACAAAAGGGAACCTCTCCATTAGCTTAAGGAGTTACAAAAATCTCCAGTCGACTTGGTTTTCAAAAGAAGAATAATTAAAAAAATTCCCTAGAGAGAATAAACCATCAAGAGGTAAAAATGATAATCCTATCAAAGGTTTGTTTAGTAGTGAAAAACATTTTTCTCGAGTTTATTTTGTTCCTCTCCAAACACATAGACCCCAAAATTTGTCATAATGCTCCAAAAGGTCTGTCTTATTAGAAAAACCCCAACTAAAAATGTTTTGCACAAAGAATTCCCCCATCGTGGGAAGGGAACACCAATTGAAGTTTGCGGCTTAAAGAAAACTGTTTTAAAAGATTGCAAAAATACCCGTAACAATAATGTGTTCTACCAAGTTTTCCACTTTTTGACAAAGAATGTCAAGATTTGAGGGATACAGGTCCAAATTCTTCTTTTTAATTCTATTCAACATGTTGATCTTTCGTATCTCTAAGGATTCAGTACACAGCATCCATATGTTCTTCATTGGGACTATGCATAAACTGGCTAACCATACTAACGGCAAATCCGATATCAGGATGTGTATGAGAAAGATATATAAGACACCCTACAAGATGTTGGTATCTCCCCCTATCCACTGGTGTGCTCTCATGATTAAGTCCAAATTTCTTTTGAGGGTCCATAGGAGAGTTTGTTGGCTTACATCCTAACATGCCAGTCTCCTTGAGAAGATCTAACACGTACTTCCTTTGGGATACAACTTACCCCTTTTTGATCGAGCAACCTCCATACCTAGAAAATATTTGAGATTTCCTAGATCTTTGACTTCGAATTCTTGAGCCAAGTGTTTTTTCAGCATTTGTAATTCTAGTTCATTGTTTCCTGAAAGAATGATATCATCAACATATACTATTAAGAGGGCAAGTAAATTTTCGGACTTCCTTTTGACAAACAGTGTATGGTTTGACTGGCATTGTGAGTATCCCAGACTAAGAATAAAGTTTGTAAATCTACCAAACCAAGCATGAGGGGACTGCTTAAGCCCATAGAGAGATTTTTTCAATTTACAAACCTTTGTTGGATTAACATTCTCTGTACATCCAGGAGGAATATCCATGTATACTTCTTCTTCTAGGTCACCATTCAGAAAAGCATTTTTAATATCTAACTGTTGGAGACCCCAATCAAGATCTAGAGATAAGATAATTCTTATGGTGTTGAGTTTAGCAACTGGTGCGAAGGTTTCCTGGTAGTCAAGCCATAAAATTGAGTGAATCCTCTATCAACAAGTTTGGCCTTCAATCTGTTAATGCTCCCATCTGCCTTATGTTTCACTGTAAATATCCACTTACATCTAACAGTTCGTTTTCCACTAGGTAGATCTGTCACTGTCCAGTGCCATTTTTCTCAAGAGCTTGAATCTCATCTTGTACAGCTTTTCTCCAACCAGGATGCTTTAGCGCTTCATGAATATTGGTTGGTACTTGAACATTATCAAGAATAGAAACAAATGCTCGATATGACTCAGATAACCCATCATTACATAATTCCTTATAGGGTGAATGGTGCAACTCATAACTCCTTTCCTTATTGCAATTGGCAAGTCTAAATCATCAACTTCTGGAATTACAACATCTTTTAGCTTACTTTTATCCTCACTTATGGGTTCATTGGAAGTAAGAACCGGTTCAGGTGTTTGGGAGGGTTGATTTGTTCTAAAATCTATTCTCTCAACTTGTTTGTTTCTCCTTGAATATGTGAGGAGACTGTCACTAGCAATTGGAGGGACGACACTTGGATTTGTTTTAGGAGTTACGGGAAGAGACACAGGAATACCTTTTGAAGTTGACATCGTGACGTGAGGATGAGGGTGAAGTACAAATTCGAGTTTAGTCTCAAGTAATGAGATCCACAACTGATTGTCACTCATGTTCTCCCCTTGACAAGAAGTTTTGGTATAGTATGGTAGATGTTCAAAGAATGTGATATCCATGTTGACATGTGTCCATTTTGTGATAGGAGAGTAGCATTTGTAACCCCTTTGATTTGGTGAGTATCCCAAGAAAATGCATTTATGGGCTCGAGGATCCAATTTGCTACGATGTTGGGAATGGATGTGGACAAAGGACTACACTCGAAAACTTTAGGGACCAAATCAAGAAATTGAACATGAAGGTGAGGAAATGATTGGAGGAAGACTTGACGAGGAGTGGAGAATCCAAGAACCCTAGAGGGCATACGATTGATCAAGTATGTGGCAGTGAGAATGACTTCACCCCAATAGAATTTTGGAACATGAGTAGAGAACATCAAACACCGAGTGACTTCAAGGAGATGACGATTCTTGCGTTTAGCCACTCCATTTTGTTGGGGAGTGTCAACACAAGTGCTAAGATGGAGAATCCCTTGAGCTGATAGGTCCCCAAGAGGGCTCAAGGGATTCTCCATCTTACCACTTGCGTTGAGCTGATAGGTCCCCAAGAGGGTTTCTTATAAAAAAGATAGGTCCCCAAGAGGGAGTGTTAGAGTCCTTATATTAGTAATATTGTATTTTTGTAAATATATTAATTGGGTTGTCCTTTATTGTCTCTTTACTTTCTCCTACTTAGGTTAACCTTGTACACTTGTATATATATCTCTTAGTGAATGGAATAGAGTATTCTAATTCTCTCAACCTTTAGCATTAACAGATCCAATTTCTTGAGGATTTTGTCCACTACCGGTTGCCAAAAAACTCACGATTTAGGATAACCTCCAAGTGGAAGACTAAGGTAATTAAAAGGGAGAGTTTCCATCTTTTTTTTTTTGAATAAGAAATGAAACTTTTCATTGACATAATGAAAAGAGACTAATGCTCAAATGATACAACCTCCACAAGGGAGGGAAAAAGAGAACAAACAAAACAAGAAACAGAAAATTACAACATACATTCCAATTACGACATAAATCTTTAATAGAATAAGCTAGGTTGGAAAAAGAACACCATGAAGAAGCCTTTTGATGAGCTGAGTCAAAACGATCATTACAAGAAAGTTGCTTGCATGAAAAATCCTTCGATTTCTTTCAAACCACAGATCTGAGAGAATAACTTTGACTGCATTGATCCCCAAAAGCTTGAACTTGGGAGAGTTGCCACCTTACCATTAAACTTTTCAGCCATATGAGCCACTTGAGTATCCTCCACGTTAATGCCACAAATGGCTGATTTTTGCTAATTCACCTTCAAACCGGAACTCCATTCAAATAAGGCAACTGTTTGGAACAAAATATCTAACATAGCATCGTCATATCTGGAAAATAGCAAAGAAAGTATCATCTGCAAACTGTAGTAGAGAAACATGCGTTTTATTCAAACCTACAACAAAATCTTCATAGAGCCCTTTATCATGCACCTAAAACTTCTCCCACAAGTAAGAAGAGGAAGAGTGAGAGTGGATCCCCTTGTCTAATTCCACGGGTGGCCACAATACGCCCATTTATGGAAACAAAATATACCCAAGTATCCATTGAATCCACTTTCCATGAAAACTGTTTTAACTTTAAAACTTCTTCTAGAAGCCCCAATCTACGCAATCAAAAGCTTTTTCAACATCAAGCTTCAAAATCCAGCTCTGTTTCTTCTTCGATTGATAAAACTCTACTGCTTTGTTGGCTATTAGAATCAGATCAAGTATTTGTCTTCTATAAATGCACTTTGAGTGATGGAGATGATTGAAGGCAGTACTTTCTTTAATCTTTCTGCTAACACCTTGGCAATTATCTAATAAATAGAGGATATCAAACTATTGGCCGAAAATCTTTGATGTTAGTGACAAACTCTTTATTTTGTATTAAACAAATAAAGTTCTCTTAGGGCTGAATTCAAATTACCATTGTGGTGAAATTCCTTGAACAACCGCAAAAATGCATCCTTGAGGAATGCCCAAAATTTCAGATAAAATTCAACGGTAAATCCATCTGGCCCTGGTGCCTTATTTTTACCATGACCTTTGATTGCTGCCCAAATTTCATCAACAGAAAAATGGCGCAATAAGGGCCAAATTATCCCTGTTAGAGACCATCGACCAATGAATATTAAAAGTGATGCGGCGATTACCTGGAATTCACCTGTATAAAGAAGAGAAAAAGGTTAAAATTTCAGCTTCAATTTCTCTAAGGGACAATAAGGATGCCCCCTCTGATGTGCATAATTCCAAATCAGAAGCTTTCTCTTCCTTGCTGCCAAATATCTGTGAAAATATCTGGTATTTTCATCTCCTTTTAGCCGCTTCAACTTACATTTTTGAATCACGTTTCTTTCTTCCTTCAAATAAAGCTCTAAAAGTTCCCCCTGGCATGAGAACGATCAGCTATGTCTTGAACTGATAGAGGGCCCAATTCGGATTTGTTATCCAACATTGAAATTGTTGAGATCAAGGCCAACTCCTTATTCTTTCTATTTGATTCATAATCCACAAACCACTGTTTTATAACCGACTTCAAATTTCGAAGTTTTGATGAAATAACAAAACCAACCCAACCATAAGAAGGATCCGCCAATAGAGATTTCTCAATAATACACACACTCGGATAGACTCGTCCTAGAGTTAAAAAACTGAAATGGTGCGGGCCCCCAAATAAAGCTGCTTGCTTCCAAAAGAATTGGGAAATTATCAGAGAAAATTCGTACCTTTTTTGAAGCCCTCGTGGTATCAAAAAGTTGATCCGATTCTTTAGCAATGAAAAAAACGATCCAACAAAGATTGAAGACTATCATCCCCCCACCCCTATGTTGTTGAACTAAAAGAAACATATCAATCTTGCAATGGAGGTAACTTGAAAAAAAAATCTAAGTTTTCTCAAAATCTTGCAACTCCTAATTAACATATCAACCGTTTAAAAGCACTTGAGAAATATTGAGAATACGATTGAACAAATAAGAGAGTGAAAGACCTTGGAGTTTGATTATTAACAATTGGAACCTTCTCCTTTCCCCTCTTTTCTCGCAGCCTCACCTACAATGGCTATTCTCGTTGATCTAATGCCTCACCTAAATGATTTAATATTGGTGGTTAGATGGACAGTTGGTAGAAATAGGTGTCATTTTAAGAACAATTTCAGAGGTACAATGCACATTCAGTTGAATTCTTAGCTTATAGATGGTTTATTTTACCCAAATACTTTTGTAGTTACTTTTGCTGTAACTCAAGTTAATTGGGGAATTCTTTTTAATCTATTGAATTTGGAGAGCAAATCTTGTCCTCTCTTTTCTGGATCTTGAATATTGGAATTATATTTTAATTTCCGATGAAAAGAAAACTCATCTCTCCTCATCTATATTTTTGACCTCATTGTGTTTCATGTTTTTGTCTGCTAAGAAAAGGCTTTATAACTCTAAATTTTATGTAATTTTTAGTTCTTCAACTGTGCATCATATATAATTATGACTTATAAGTTGATATCTAACTGTTCTTTGATATATTTAGATTTGGTTTGTTTATAGATATCAGTTGTGATGGCTCATGGTGATTTTATTGAGAATGGACAACACAACAGTCAGCCCAATTCAATTCCATCAGATCCAGAGGATGATTGTAATGTTTCCGTAGCATGTAAAAAATTTCCATCCATCATTTTGGGAAGTTCTCCTCCAGTCGAATTATTTGATGGCTCTGCATGTTATTCAGATATTACAAGCTTTTTAGCTGCTAAAAATGGTGAGAACTTTCTTTTGAATTCAACTTGTGAAGAGTGGGTACAAGATAGTCTGGATGGAACTCTGTCTTCTCTGTACTCTGTCCTTCCAAGTGTAGGAAATTCTTATGTAAGTGAAGAATATACTTACAATGCTGGTCCATCTCTTCTGTCTATGAATATTGAGACTGGAACAATATCCAGTAATCCAGCTGTCGAAGGAGATTCTTCAGAAAAGGAGTTAAAATCACAAAATAATGCAGTATCTGGCAGGTCATTTCTTGACCAGTCCGTTGGTTGCATACCTGGACTAAGTAAGAGGCACCAGCGCCAGCTTGATAATAGCGGCTTCCACACAGTGGGTTATTGTTGTTACTATTCTTTATTCTTATTGAAAAACAAGTAAAGCCTCAAATAATATATATAATTGTGTAAGTTGTGTTGTACTAATTTTGTTCCTTCCGTTTTCTATGTAGTTAGGGAAATTACTACATCATTTTCCTCGGACCTATGCCGATTTACGGAACCCACAGGTTAATATTGATGATGGACAATACTTGATCTTTATAGGGAAAATCTTGTCTTCAAGGTGTCATTCCCTTCTCCCTCTCTTCTAACCTTTTTCTTTTATTATTTTCCCCATTCTTGCTGTTCAAAAAATACATTTAATTTCTTTATTAGATGTTAACTGGTATGCTTTTCTAATTTTTCTTTGGCATTATCCAGTTTTTAAGCTATAGATTCATCAAATGAGTGGTTGCAGCAATTCAAGATTTATTGCCTTTGATTTTATATGAGTGCCTTTGGGGGAAAATTCTCCTTGATAAATTAGCTTCATAATTGGAATACTGTTATGCTATCAATGGAGGCGTAATGCTCTCTAGTATTTGTATTCCAACATATCACCTGCCCCCTCTTTCAAAGTTGGCCAGCTACTTGAAGATTTTTTTTTTTAACCAGAAATGAAAATTTTCATTGATAAAATGAAAAGCAACTAATGAGGACAAAAGAAATAAAAGAAACCCACAATAGACATGTAAACATATAATCTATAGAGAAAACCCCTCAAAAGTCGATGAAAAGAGAACACTAAGAGCACCAAAACCCAGACTATACCACAAAAACGGCCGAAGAATGCTTCCCAAGCTCAACTGCCGAAAAAATTTGATGCTCTCCAACGAAGAAAAACATGAAATAACTTGAACTCTGTTAATGCTAAAGGTTTGAGAGAATTAGAATACACTATTCCATTCACTAAAGAGTTATATATACAAGTGTACAAGGTTAACCTAAGTAGGAGAAAGTGAAAAGACAATAAAGGACAACCTAACTAATATATTTACACAAATACAATTATACTAATATAAGGACTCTAACACTCCCCCCAAGTTGGAACATATATATTCATCATGCCCAACTTGTTAGAGAGGTAATCTATTCGTGCTCCATTTAATGCCTTGGTGAAGATATCTCCTAATTGCTCTCTAGTCTTCACATATCCTGGCGATACCTAACCTTGTTGTATCTTCTCACGTACAAAATGACTTTCAACCTCATTGTGTTTAGTTCGCTCATGAAATACTGGATTAGATGCTATATGCAAAGCTGCTTGATTATCACACCATAATTTGGTCGGTGTTGTGATATCAAATCCCAATTCAATAAGAAGCTGACGTATCTAGACTAATTCACATAGAGCTTGTGCCATTGCTCTATATTCTGACTCAGCACTCAATCGTGACACCACATTTTGTTTCTTACTCTTCCAAGAAACCAAATTACCACCCACGAATACACAATATCGTGAAGTTGATCTTCTATCTTCCTTAGACCCTGCCCAATCAACATCTGAGAAACATTCAATGTTAATATGCCCATAACTCTTATATAATAAACCACGCCCTTTTTATAACTTGGTGGTGCCATAGTTATGGCAAATTCTTTTGTAACTACCCTTTTTATATGCTTCTAAATGACTGGAAAGCTTTGTGTATGTAGATCCTTGGGTGGGGGTTCTCTCTTCCCCCAGCCCTTAGGCTGTTGCTCTCTTTTTTTCTTTACCCACGAATACACAATATCGTGAAGTTGATCTTCTATCTTCCTTAGACCCTGCCCAATCAACATCTGAGAAACATTCAATGTTAATATGCCCATAACTCTTATATAATAAACCACACCCTTTTTATAACTTGGTGGTGCCATAGTTATGGCAAATTCTTTTGTAACTACCCTTTTTATATGCTTCTAAATGACTGGAAAGCTTTGTGTATGTAGATCCTTGGGTGGGGGTTCTCTCTTCCCCCAGCCCTTAGGCTGTTGCTCTCTTTTTTTCTTTTGGAATGTGATTCTTGTCCTTCCTGGTTTCTTATCAAAAAAAAAATAATAAACCACGCCCAGGAGCTGCCTTCAAATAACACAAAATCTGTTTCCCTGCAGCCTAATGATCAATGGTAGGTGAAGACATATATTGGCTCACAATACTCACTGAATAAGCTAGGTCGAGTTACCCTTGACGACCACCTGGTGACCACTCTAGTGACCACCCTGGCGACTCGACCACCTAGCAATCCGACCACCCTAATGACCACTTCGACAATGACTCCAATGACTCGACCACCAGACAACCACCCAACGACCACTCGAACGACCTAACCAATCATATGATCACTCCAGCGACCCGACCAACCAACAACTACCTTGGCAACCCAACCACCCTATCAACTTGATCACCCCAACAACCACTCCAACAATCAGCCCAGCGACTTGACTACATAGTCATTTTTTTAAAAGGTTAAAATAAAACTAAAAATGGTTACTAAACAATTTTTTAACCCAATATATTTGAAATAGGTTTCAAAATACTATGCAAAATATAGTTTCTAATATTTTAATTTCTAAAATAGAATTCGAATTTTATAACTCATTTATCCTTGAAATAGATTTCAAAATACGGTGCGAAATTTTGTTTAAATTCCATAATTTCTTAAATAGACCTCCAATATTTTTTTTTTAAAAAAAAAATAGAGTTCCAAAAATATGTTTATGAATACTTTGTAAATAGAGTTTTAAATTCCCTAATTTCTTAAATAGACTTCCAATTTTTTAATTTCTAAAATAGAGTTCCAAAAATAGGTTTCGGAATACTTTGTGAAATAGAGTTTTAGATTCCTTATTTTATTAAATAAATTTCTAATTTTTTAATTTCTAAAATAGAGTTCCTAAAATAGTTTTCTGAATACTTTATGAAATAGAGTTTTAAATTTCCTAATTTTTTAAATAGACTTCCAATTTTTTAAATTTCTAAAATAGAGTTTGATAACTCTTCAATAGAAGAGTTATTCTTATTTAAAAATCTTTTATTAAACTTGCTTGTTTGAGTGCTTTTGGTGATTTTTGGTTGTTAAAGTTCCAAGTTTTGTATGTGTTTGCTGTTAAGAGTGAATTTCTTTTGAGATGTGAAAATGGTCTACTTTTGGCTAAGACATGAGCTTAATTTATTGAATTTTGCTTCAGGTGAAGAGCTTTGAAAATAATGTTGGGTGATGAATTTGGAGAGATAAGTAAAAATCCTTGTTGAAGCATCTCTTTATTAAAAGAACCACCTGATTCACATGTGCAAGAAAATTCATTAATTGAGTTGTCCACCTATGTATTAGAATTGTCCAACCAACCCTGAATTCAAGGCTTCGAATGAGGTATTTAGATGAGACACTTTGGATGGAGAAAGGAGGTTGGAAAAGGAAGGAAGCTACGAAAAGGGAGAAAGAAAAGTTGAGCAAGACTATCTACATTGGGAAAGGGAGCATATCATGCTTTCTTATTTGTCCTAGGATTTGTACCCATCCGTTCTTTGCATTCTCCCTAGATTGGAAGTATGATTACCGTGTGGAAGTGTAAGGGAGAACACTTGGAACCCGACCCCCCATGGACGACAACTCAATGCCTTCATCACCTTCAGCTACTACTTAGTTTTAATTCAATTTGTGTTTTGGACAATTATTGCTATTTATTTTCTTCATTCCTTTCAGCTTATGTATTATGATATTATGAACTTCGGACCTTCATTTTCATTATGGATTTCCTTTACTCCAGCAACATCATTCTTCTTCCAACGTATTAATTATTTAAAATATATGTCCTTCCTAATGTTATTTAATTTTACATCATCATGAATGGAGTGAATGAGATACTTGTATAGACTACACATTCATAATTAACTATGTTTGAAACAATTAATCCACATAATTGGTTAAAATATTGATATGCAATTCAGTAAACAATTATCAAATAAAAAAAATGGATCTGAAAAAAAAAAAAAACTAAAAAAATTGTTTAAAAAAATAGCCTAAACAAACCCAGCCCAACCCAACCCAACCCAACCCTGCACCCCAAACACAGTAATCAGGAACCCCAGGGTTTTTGATTCCAGCCAAAGATTCCCAAGGTTCCTGATTCCAAACCAGCACGCCAAACAGCCCCTAATGGTTAACAAATCCTAATCTCTAGGAAACTTGCTCTGATTCCATGTTGCTGTGAGATCAAATATGAGAGAATCCTTATTCAATTCTATACAATACAGCTAAATATATATAGGCATACATGGAAGCCCTAAAATAATAATAGTAAATTACAATAAAAGACAAAAGACTAATAAACTCCTAAATCCACACACACATATATATACTATAAAACACCCTCCAAGGTTAAAACTCTCATGCTAATCCATTGATCCTGGAGGGGAAGGTGGCCATTCCATGAATTCCGTATACTAAAAAAGTCATGCAACTTATTTAATTTTTTTATATCATATTTTTGTACAAGATGACATGAAAAGTTAGTAATATTTCATTGCCCAGTTGGTGACATTTCATTTAAATCTGAATAAATTTGTTGCATAATTTTATTTAAAGTTAGATTTGGGAACCATATATTGTTTTGCATTCGTGTATTTTAATTTTACTAGTACCACTCAAATCCCAAATTATTTAGAGTCCTGACTGCTCAAACGATTCGGAGGAAGATTTAAGGTGGATTCATCAAATGTATATTTCCTGCAGGGGAATCAGAGCTAGTTACTCCTTTTCATTTCTTGAGGTGGTTGTGGGCTGTGAAATTGCAGAAAGAGAATCAAAATCTGGTTTTATGGTTGATGATAATGCTGGTGGAAAGAAGATAATTTATTTGCACTTGAAGAAATTTTTTCGTGGTACTCGGTTTACTTTCCAGCCTTTTCTAAGAACTCTCGAAGAGAAGCATAAAGAGGGAGAGATTGTTTGTGTAAGTGGTAAGGTAAGTTTCTAGAATCTCTAATATAGATTCTCTTGTTTGATTTTCATTATGATTTAAATACGTACCATTGCATTGCATGGACCTAAGAAGCATGGACACGGACACGATAGGACACGGCGATACGTCAATTTCTAAAAAACTAGGACACTGACACGTTGGGGATGTGTTCTTTTATTATTATTATTATTTTAGGATATATGTAAATTAAACATAAAATACTAAATATACTCCACTAAAAAGCATAAATTGTCAAGTTAATTAAGTTCAACTTACTCTAATTTAATTTAACTTATACAAAGTTATGGAAAAAAAAACATACTTCTAAATGGTGAACAACCGGTGGCAAAGAGGATTGACGATGGCAAAGAGAATTGACGGCTAGCGGCGAGTGGTCGGCAGTGTTACTTGTTAGGGGTTTTAGATTTCATGATTTTATGTCCTTTTTGTTTTGTTTTATTTTTTTAAAATTTAAATGATTTGAGCGTTTTTTATTTTTTGAAGCTGTGTCCGAGCTGTATCCAAGCCATGTCCAATCGTGTCCAAGTCGTGTCAAGCCGTGTCCGAGCCGTCTCCAAGCCGTGTCCGAAATTAAAAAAAATAAAAATAAAAAAGGACACATAAAATAGCGTGTCGGACACGTGTCCGGACGTATCCGTGTCCGACACGTGTCTGACACGGACACTTGGCCTAAATTGAAGTGTCCGTCTAGGCATGGACTATCAGAAAATAATTGGAAACATACCTTTTTTAGATTTTAATGCCTCAAAATCATTGAATATTTTGCCTCATTATTGTAACTCTGAATTTCTAATTCTTTAAAGCAATCCTCTCTTGTTTGTGGACATGCTGCGAAGCATTACTCTCAATTTCTAATCATTGAAGTAACCAACAATGTACAAGTAAATGATCAATAGATTTTCCATCACATCGCACCATTCCCTTCACGTCGCACCGTCTGCTTTTTTCCTTCACGTCGCATTGTTCTCTTCTTGTTGAAGCCACTGTGGTGTCTAAGTCTTTTAAGGGGTTTTCTTCTCAAGACATTTGTTTGAACTGTATCGCTTTCCTAAACCCTTCAAGCTAGCTTCTTGTTTTGTTTTCGATCGGTTATGGCTTTCTTGTTTTCTTCTCTTTTCATTTTTTATATTTCCTTTACCTTTCTTTCATTCACTCCTCTTTGGGGTTTGTATTTTGGAGCATTCGTCTCTTTTCATTATTTCAATGAAAAGGCTTGTTTCTTGTTTCAAAAAAAATATTTCGAAGACGTGGTCTAGGTTTGAATGCTTTGCTCATTTTAAATTGGGACATGGAAGGAGGATCCTTTTCTGGAAAGATCCATGGTTAGGAAATTCTTCTTTAGAGTCTTGCTATCCTCGCTTGTATGCTATTTCATCAACTCCAAATGGTTAGGTTGCTCTCCATTGGGATAATCAAATTTGTTCTTGGAATATTACTTTTCGAAGATCATTGAAAGAAGAGGAATTTATTGATTTACAGAGCCTGTTTGGCAGTCTTTCTTCTATTGTTATTGGTTGGTTTGAAGATTCTAGGTGTTGGTCTCTTGATTCTTTGGGTTCTTTCACGGTTAAATCTTTCACAGATAATGTTCAAATAGGACCAGTTGACTTTGTCATAACCCTTCTCATAATCTAACTTAATATGTCTTTATTTTCACTAGAGACGCAGTCACCCACTGTTTCAGAGGCAACTTGGGAATTGTCTATATTGAAGTAACTAATAATTTGTTTTTTTTTATTACGGTATCCCCAATGTGTTTTTGTCCTACTTTTTTAGAAATTGATGTGTCGCTTTGTTAGTGTTGTGTTGTATCCATATCCAATGTCCATGTCCGTGCTTCTTAGTTTAGGAGTTATTAGTATCCTTTTTGCTACACAAGATACCAGTTAGCACTATTGTAAAATTAGCAAGGTGCAAAAGTATAGAAGTTGAAACTACTGATTTTTATGATGGGTGATGGTAGTTACTGCACCATGTTACACTCTATGAACTTTGATTTTTACTTTATTTAGCAGTTCTTATAAAGACTTGACATTTTCTTTTCCACTTAGGTAAGGACTATGCATTCTGAAGATCACTATGAGATGAGAGAATATAACATTGACGTTCTTCAAGATGAAAAGGATGTGTCATTTTATGCAAAAGAGAGGCCATATCCTATATACCCTTCAAAAAGAGGATTAAATCCAACATTTCTTAGAGATATTATTGCCAGGTTTGTACTACATTGTTTTCCATTTTGTTCCCTGTTATGTTTTCCAGTGTTTTCAAGTAAAGGTTTTTTAATCTTTTCGCTTGGTGGGGATATCTCATCTCTCCCCCGTTTTTATTGCTTCTCTTGTTGATAATATTCTCCGTTTTCTAGAAAAAAAACGGAAAGTAGAGTAGCCCTTTGTAGTCAATTTAGCTTCTCCAGAACTCCATATATCCCCATATTCTTCTTTGCTTCTTCATTTTTTTTACAAATACTTCCCAATTCAAAGAAGAATGAGAAAATAACTTGAAAAAAAGAACACCATTGATAAGCTTTCAATTTAGCTGGCTTGAATCCAAACACTTTGGTTTCGTTCTAACCAAATTTTGGAAACAATAGCATTCGTTGCATTAATCCATATCAAGTGTCATTTTGGAGGGGCAAGGAAGGTCCAAATAGAAGGTGAAGAGTATTGATCTTTGAATCATTGGATAAGACCCATTCTGAATTGAATATTTGAAATAACTGAAACCAGCAATTCATGGCAAAAGAACATTCAAAGAATAAATGGTTGAGCCTCTCTGAATCCCCTAGACATAACAAACAAATTGATGGCATCAAAACCAAGAATGACATCTTCTTTTGAAGTACAACAGCAGTATTTAAGCTGCTGTTCAGCATAGTCCACAAAACGATATTAACCCTTTTAGGACTTTTAGATCTCCATAACACCGAGAAGAGGTCTTTAGGCAAAGAAAGGAGTAGCATGCTTTCTAGTGAGGGACTTAACTGAGAAAATGCGTGAATTCTTATCCCATTTAGCACAATCTATGTAACAAACTATTCCTAATTACTTTTTCTTTTCTAAATTTACAAGAAGCTAACTCAAACTCTCAAACATGAGCGCATTCGATCGACCATTAATCTAGGCAAACAACTAGATAGACCAAATTTGTCCAACCCTATTGTTGGGAGGTATAGGGATGATGGAGAAAGAGGTGGTCCAGACATTCTTCATCCTTTAAATAGAAGTAACAAATTGATGGGGATTAAAGCCTATTGCTAAATTTCGTCAGAATATTTTGATGATTATTAAGGCTTCTATAAGCTATACTCCATCATATTGATCAGAGGGGACTTCAAGTTTTGGGAAGTTTCAGGAAGTTTGAAGAAAGCTGACTTGGAGGAGAACTAATCCGAAGAGTCAAGGGACCATGTTGCCCCATCTTTACCTGTCCTAGTTGAACAACATCAATTTAATCAACCAGCCCTAACCAACTACCTAGTTCTTTATCTAAAAGACCTCTCTTGATGCCCAAATCCCAATCATGTTGCTCTTCTTCCAACAATCAGTTATCGTGGCCTCCTTTTAATGGAACTGTTAAAAAAGATTAGGGAACATTTGATTCAAGGAGGAAGAGCCTAATAATTTGTCTTTCTACAATTTGAGACCATTATTGACCTAAAAAACGAGAAACTTGAAGAAAAAATAGTTGTTCTTTGCAAAATCGAACCACGGTCTCTTCTTCACCTTTCCCTTGGGGCGTTGGTAAGTAGATCAGCCATAAGGATCCCTCCCATATATATGCTAGCGATCTCCCATTTCCATAAAGCCCCTTCTTTTGTGAACCTCCATAAACACTTAAGGAGAAGAGCATTGTTACTTTGTTTGGAAGACAAGGTAAAACAAAAGGCAAAGGTTTTGTGGAGATACGCTATTAGAGTTCTCTTTTGGGATTTTGGAATGAAAGGAACCAAAGACTTCGATGGCAAATCTACCTCTTTTGATTTCTTTTGTAGTAATGTACAACTCACTTTCTTGTGGTGGTCTTTAGTTAGAAGAAATTATGTTGTAACTGTAGTCTATCTATTTTTTTTTTTGATAAGAAACATCAAAAACAGGTATATTCAAAAGAGAAGTAACTGAACACCCTAAGGGCCAGGGATAGAGAAAACCCCTCCCCAAAAACTATCTCAAAAGGGCCTGCCAATCGTTCATGATCATTAATAGGCTATAATTACAAAGACCTTTTTGTGTACTGAAATCCACCAAGAGGCCGTATTTTGTACATAGTTACAAAAAGAATTAACACATAAAGACTTATCCTCAAACGCTCTGGCATTTCTTTCCTTCCATAAAAGCCATAAGGTAGCCCTGAAGGCCGAACTTACAACCACCTTGGCTTTTCCTTTCAAATTCTAAGCCTTTAATCCTTCAGTAAGCCAGGTTGGTAAATTTCAAGTTCGTTTCTACCCATGGTCTGCCGAACATATGCTTGCTGAACCGAAAGTACCCTCTTATGGAGGTTGGATTAAGGTTCAGAATTTGCCTTTCGATAAGTGGTCTATTGATACCTTCAGAAAAATTGGTGACAATGTGGAGGCTACTTAGAGATAGCACACAAAACTCTCTCTAGAATGGACATGATGGAGGTCAGCATCAAGTTAAAAGAGAATCACTATGGTTTCATACCAGCCGAACTACACCTTCCATCACCATTCTCATCTCCTCTGAAAGTGCAGATTGATCCTTTTTTTTTTTTGAAGAGGAATACTATATTGGGTACAATATCGGGATCCATGGCAAGGTTCCGTCGGTGAAGAAGTTCACACGCGCCACCGTGGGAGCGATTGTGGTAAAACCCGAGCCACAGTACATGGAGCAGCCCACTTCTCTGACTCACAGGTACGGGTGACAGACCATACTAATCCCTCTTCCTCCTCTTTATCTCTTTCTAAGCCGGGCCCACTAGTTTCCTATCCCCACACACAACCTTTATCCTTATCAATCTCGCACAAAGACAAGCAACCTGGGCCCCACCCTTACACTACATCTAATCAGCCTTTGACTCCATCTCCCACTATCCCAGATTTTCTCCCGAACCCTGCCCTTTTAGTCTCTTGTCCTTCGGCCTATCCATCTGACACACTCGCCAAACCACCCTTCGATAATTTAACCAATGGTCTTTCACCCAGACCCTCTTCCACACCCATCGAACAATCCTTTTCCCCCACTAAACAACCCTCCCTAAAATTACCCATTTCCATAAATGACAAGCCAACAACTTTGATTACAGGAACCAAGTTCACTACCAACCTTGATTTTTCCCTCTCTGACTCCGAAGGTATTCTCTCATCTCCTAGTAAATCTTGTGAAGGATCTCCTTCTTTAACCCTTGCCTTGTCGGAATCCCCACATAATTCCCCGCCTAATATTTCCAGCCTTTTCAATCTTCCCATCGAAAACCAGCCCCTTGCCCATGACACCTTACCTTTGACCGCCCTAAACTCTGTCCATTTGCCTATGGGATCCAAGGCTAATGAGCTTCCTCTTTTTATGGTTGATTACTCTCCCGAACCCTCCATTGCTGTGGAATCCGTTGAAGTGGAAAAGGGGGTTAGACTACAATATGGTGATCCAGCCACATATCTTCCTTTTATTTTCCCTTGGCTCGTGGAAAATGGTATGTGCATTATGCCTCTCCCGGCAGTAAAAAAGAATCCTACAGCGGCCAAGAAATGCCTAAAATGGAAAAGAGAGATTAAGAATTTGCAATCATCAATCAATTATAACAAGCCTAGTAGCAGCTTTGCCAACAAGGCCTAGGGGTCGTCATTGCCTAAATGATTTTTATCTCTTGGAACGTTAGGGGTTTGGGATCTTGGAGGAAGAGAGCTCTCATAAAAGATTTTTGTCGACAACACAACCCAGCTCTCATCATTTTACAAGAACTAAAATGCAGGCGATTGACAGGAATTTTATCAAATCTCTTTGGAGCTCTAAAGGCATAGCTTGGGCATCCATTGATGCCACTGGTGCCTTTGAGAAGGCTTATTCTGTTGGTCGATGAATTTGGCTTCAGATTTCAGCAAGGCGTGTAGTTCTTCCAAGGTAACAAGTTCACGACGTGTGCGGATCGAAGTTCGAAAGGGATTGTACTCTGACGGAAGGCCATTCAGAGTATATAGCAGGACATCTTCATCATCAACATTTACTGCAACATTGGACAACTTATCAACAATCTCTTGGATTCGAAGCAGATAATCCTCAACTGATTTCGACGGAGATTTGGTCATCGTGTGAAGAGCATACTTTAATTCGTGAATATGTGAGCGAGTAATCGAGGAAAAATGCTTTTCCAATGCTAACCAAATCTCTCTTGCTGTTTTGCAGCCAACAACAAAAGAAAAGGCGCTCTTCGACAATGTTGCATTGATCAAAGTGATTAAGGCTCAATCTTGAGTGATCCATTGATGATAGGCCGGATTAACAATCGTGGATTGAGCACTATCTTCTCCACGAACAAATCTTTCAGGGCAAGCAACAGAACCATCAATTATACCAAACAGGGAATGTGCCTTCAAGATCGATTCAACTTGGAAACTCCAGAAAAGATAATTGGTTGAATCTAAGCGTACATGGACGAGATTACATATATTTGATAGAAGAAAAATTGAAGAACTCCCTTGCAAATTATCACTCAAGGAAGAGGAACCAGTTGAGATATTGGATTCCATTGACGTTTGTCAAGAGCTCTAATACCATAAAGCAACTAAAGAAGTTTTGAGAGAATGATTATATCTCATTGAATTAATTGAGAGATGATACAAACTACTTATATTGATGAGTATAAATGTGACTAACTGAATTTAGAGTTAACTAACTCTTACAACATAATAATAACTCTCTTAGCTATATAACTCAACTAATCTCTACTACTTTACAACTATTACTACTTTGTCCCATAAAAAGCTACGACAAGCACTAAAATAATCCTATTTCATAGGATTATCAACCATCATTTTTGCTTGTAAATTGAATTGTGCCTTTTTTGAAAAAGGTTGTAACTTGGGCTTCTTTGGCAAAAGAAATACCCTTTTGTTTTTTCGAGCCTGTGAGTGGGTTTATTATCGTTTGGGTTCAATTTTCTTGTAAGAGCTTCTTTCCTTTTCTATCTTGGGCTGCTTCCGTAGGTTTGTTGGCTTCAAAGGGCCCACCATCCAGGCCATTGACCAGATTATCCTTTTGGCAGGGCAATTCAAAATCAACTTTATCTTTTCCCAACAATGTGTCAGACGTCTGTATCTCCAGCAAAATACTCTGGACATTGACTGCTGGGTATTGACAACCATCTTCGATTCTCCATTTATCCATTGGCTAAAGTCGGGGTCTATCGGTCCCCTGTGAAAGGCATGAGCTACTTTCGGAGAGAAGCTACCATGGATTCTGGCAATCGATCAGCAAATTTCCGTTTTGATGAGTTACCACCTGCACCTAAAAACATTGTACCCATCAAAAAGGCTTACCTCTGCTGGTAAGAACCCGCAATAATTGCCTTTGATTTTAATATCCACATCAACGCAATCAATGAGCAAAGAGTTTCTTTCTGCATAATCTTCAAAACCTCCCAGCAATCCCTAATAGATTTAAATATCTTCATATGCCATAAACGGAGGGGAATGTTTCGAACTCTCACCACTCACCGTAGCTTGGCACCACATTAAAATCTACTGTGTTTACTGACGTCCCATCTTTCTGTTTTCACTATAACAGGACCAAAGCTTACCCACCCTCTATTTTGAGTTAATAACCCGACTAGGTCTTTGGAGGGGCATTTAAGAATGGCCTTGTTGGGTTGGAAGGGCTTAATCACAAAGTGTTCTTTCAACTGTTCTTGGAAGATCTCCAAGATTCTACCCCAATCGTCGTGGAAGTCCCTTTTTGTTACCACTATCACTTCATTCCAGTCTATCTTCCTGACTTCCTCCTTGCACGATTTACCTATCTTCCTTACAACATTGAGTAGATTTTGGTCTCACCGTCTTTGTTCTTACTGCCTCAGCGAAGGATTTGCCATTCTTAATCTTTATTTCAACTTTTAAGTTGGCCTCCTCCTACCATTCTAAAATTCTTTCAACAAGTTCGAGAAATCACACCATCCTTTGAAACCTTCTTCTGCCGGCACGACCAGGTTGGATTTTCCACCAGAGTTAACCGCTTTAGTAATTTACAGAAAGCTTCCTCTCTTGTTCGTGATCTTTTGAATCCATATAAAACCATTGTTGCAATCCGTCTTTCTAAAGAATTTTTGGGACGAAGGGAAATGCAGCAAGTCGTCGATCGAAGTTGTAAGCCAAACCAAAACTATCTCTTAAGCTGAAAGCACGTATTTTTTCCTCAGGTGAGATTCTGAAATCTTGACAACATGACCTCATTTGTTCTCAATCTTGACCGAGCAGTAGCGGGAGGTCGACATATTAGGAGACGTTCGATGAGTAAACTGGTGGAGCATGGGGGGCTAACAACCTATCTTTATCACTTCAATTTTATTGAGGATGGTTCTTTTTACAGCTTTTTACTGGTGTAAATGCTTACCTCCCTTCAGGAATTAGTCTCACAAATCTCGTTGCCCAGTGGAGAAGTGTTTGTAATCCACCTTATGTGGTTGGAAGGCCCTTTCCTTCCTTTTTGTACATTTTATTTTATCAATGAAATTCTGGTTTCTTCTTTTTCTTCTTAAAAAAGTGAACTGTTTACAACAAGGAAATCTGCAATGAGAATGAGATAATAATGGAAGAAAATAAGGAACATGGTTGATAGAGCCATTCTCTTCTAATCTGTTTTATGGTGAGGACACTGACACTACCATTTTTTTTTTTTTTATTGAAGTTCTGTTTTCTGTTAGAAAAAAATTCTAATATCTTGTTAAACTGTTGATTGTCTTTGATTTTAAGCTGTTAAAAAATATTGCTATTGACATCAAAAGCTGCTTGTTTTCCAACAAAATGCCCTTCTGCATATTTTCTCAATAGGTTATTAGTTTAAAATTTGTTACCTTCCCTATTGTAGATTCACTAATATGGATAAGGTTAAAGCTGATAGCAGTTGGGCGGCTGAGGTGTACATGTACTTTCATATTTTTTAGTTTTCAAGGCTCATAGGTACCAGCAACCTTTTAAATTATTTGAGTTGGATGGTCTGGTCGGTCTTATTTCATAATGAAGTCTATTTATTTAACTTATTTTAATGGTCTTTGAAGATTTTCCACTGATTAATTGGTTTTAACTTCTGTCTCCATCCCCAATTTTTTTTTTTTTTTTTTATATTTCATGCAGAGGCATAGAAGCATTGCCTATCAATGTAGATCCCATTCCAGAAGATATCACTCAGGGCTTTGGGCTGTTACGTCTTCATGATGTAAGTGTCCAAGCATTTAGTCTAGTGGAAAATGGATGAGGTTTGAGAGGAATACTCAATATTTCATTTACCACAGTCAATATTTCATTTAGTCTAGTTGAAAATGGTGTGATTCCTTGTTTCCCATGAAAAAAAAATGTATTTCTAATATATTTGATACAACTACCACTTAGTAGGGTTTGGGAACATTTGTGTGGCCTAAATAATATTTTTACATTTCCTCCATCACGTGCATTACTGTGCATTGTAAAAAAACTATCATTCTTAACTTTATTTATTTATCTTTTAATGGTTCTTCCCCCTCATTTTGACTTGGATGAATCCTATAAAGCAGGCATATAATGGGATTCATCAGCCAAAGAGTATAAAGGAAGCTGATTTGGCTCGCAAACGTCTTATATTTGACGAGTTTTTTTACCTGCAGGTAAAGTTACCAACTTCAAATCTACTTGACATTAGTTTTTCTTCATCTGTGCGGTAGTGGAAGTGTTGAATGAAAAAGATGACTGTGTTCTGGCTATTATTGAAGTTGTTAAAGTAGTTAAAATAGTAAAATTGCTTATCCTTGAAGGGGGACTACTACGGTTTCAATCAAGAAAAAGAAAGACCAAAAAAGAAAAGAAAGTAAAACATATAGTCAACTGTTAGATAAGTTTAATGGTGATGTTTATTTACAATTTGATTTAATTTCTCATTCACTTGTGGGCCTAATACTTAATAGTTGACTACGTATCATGATTTAACAGTTGGCACGCTTGTTCCAAATGCTTGAAGGTCTCAGCACAACAATAGAGAAAGATGGTTTGCTGGACAAGTATCGTCAACCACATTTAAACGCTGCATATATGAAGGATTGGTCTTGTCTCACCCAAAAGTTTCTCAAGGCTCTTCCATATTCCCTTACAGAGAGTCAGATGAAAGCTGTTGCAGAAATTATATGGGATTTGAAGCGACCAATTCCTATGAATAGGCTCTTGCAGGTTCTTCTCTCTCTCTCTCTCTCTCTCTCTCTCATCTTTTGCCTTGTTATGCTGTCCTATTTAGAAATCTCTCATTTCTAATCATGCTTCATAGTGGATCTCTCTAGTTCTCATTCGTAACTTTGCATCATTGAAGATTAAGATAGTTTTACAATGGAATGCAGTCGGTGAATTGGAAAATAAGTGGTTCTATTTTAGTTTAGGCAATATGTGTGTGTGTGTGTGTGTGTATATATATATATATTTGGGGGGGGGGGGGGGGCTTCAGATGGAAAATATGAGATCTCTTTCTCTTTTGTTGACTATGTGCAAAGGAAGAGTTTGTGGTTGGAAGAAGTTTTGGTGGATCCGCTGCAAAGTCCTCTCAAGTTTCAATTTTTAAGAAGTTATATTTGCTCAAGGTTCATGCTGGTACAGACCATCTATATTGTATGCATTTTATGGGTATTTGTTCATGTACTCCTGTGTGCTTATACGCAAGTATGCATGTGTCAGTAAAATCTACTTTTCAAGCATTTTAATGAGTTATGTGGACACCATGAAAATAAGTAATGTACATTTGATATTTATTTTGGTCCTTTCCAGGGTGACGTAGGATGTGGGAAGACAGTGGTTGCTTTTCTGGCATGTATGGAAGTTATAGGCACTGGATATCAGGTTACCTTCTTGATGTTTTATAAGTTTTAATAGATTGTTTGATGTCGTCAACAAATAGTACTTTATAATTTGAAAATAGACTTTTCTCATTTTATGTTTGTCAATCTTTATCATTATGGAAACCACTCCACTACATGTAATGTTTTACATCTTTAAATGCTATGAAAATCTGAGATCACTTGTAATAATCTGTAGGCAGCTTTCATGGTTCCCACTGAGTTACTTGCTATTCAGCATTATGAGCATTTGCATGGTTTGATAGAGAACATGGAAGAGATTGAGAATAAACCTTCTGTTGCTTTACTAACTGGTTCTACCCCATCAAAACAATCTCGGATGATTCGTCAGGTCTGCATTATCATCTAATTGTTATTTAACTTTTTTTCTCATGCTACACTCCTGACATTGAAATTTTCAATTCAGAGCCTCCAAACTGGAGAGACTTCTTTAGTCATTGGAACTCACAGTCTAATATCAGAAAAAGTGGAGTTCTCTGCTTTACGCATTGCAGTTGTGGATGAGCAGCATCGTTTTGGTGTAGTTCAGAGAGGAAAGTTTAGCAGTAAGGTGGTGGCTTCATCTGTAGTAACCTAGTGCTGCATTTTCTGGAAAAAATAAGCATATCATCATTTAACCTTCTTTTCTAATTGCAATAGTAGTAGTCAATTTCATTTAATTTATTGTGGAAATTTCCTTTTGCATCTGTCAAGGAATTTTCATTTTACTTTATCTTTACCTTTAAGAGTGGGGATGATATAGTTTATTTTCCTGTAAATAGGATAAGATTTTTAATTCGATATTCAAGGAGTTACGCTTTTGTTAGAAATCTTCGAAGGGAAACTTGGTCCCTATATTTTATTGTTCCCTGCATTTTTTGTTCTGACTTTATTTCTCCTCTGTTTATTTAAATTCTTTTTCTTTTCTTTGAGTTCTCCGCTTAGAGATAAGTTCTCCGAACTCTATTTAAAAGGACTAATTGGATTGCTTCAGTTCTGAGACAATATCTTCTAGGCGTGTTGAAGACTTGTCCATCAATTGCAGGATATTCTTACAAAGACAGCTAAAATTCTTTATTTATTTTAAGGAACTGAGAGATCTTTATATTTAATTTAGTGCCTCCAACTGGATGTCACTCATTTTCTTTTAGTTACTCTCACTCTGCTTGTTGCCAATTGGAGAGGGTTTTTGTAATCTCCCTTGAGTTGGTTAGGGTTGACATATTTAATCTCCAAATCCTTTCTTCTAATCTTTCATTATTAACAAAATAACTTGTCTATTGATTAAAAGGAAAGGTCTATTACTGTACTTTGATTTATGTTTAGTAGAATTTTTTATGTTTCCTACTGTCTGCTGAACATGATTTTGCCTCCTACTTTTTGTCTTAATCTTTCCCTCCTAAAACTTATGGTACATTATCACTCTTGACTGTAGCTATTCAACAACTCTTTAAGTTCGAAAATTGCAGCCGAGAACTCTGATGGAACCTCACGTGGAGATTTCTCTATGGCCCCTCATGTTCTTGCCATGTCAGCCACTCCTATTCCAAGGACACTTGCTCTTGCATTGTATGGGGACATGTCGCTAACTCATGTATGTTCATACTTATCTTCTAATTTACATACAACTACTATTGAAGTACTTCACATGAAAAATATTTTTCCATAACCAAAGGCCAATTTACAACTATTTAAAGAACATAGTATTACTTTAAGTAATTTTAAACTCCTACGTAGTTAAAAGTGTACTTCGGATAACTAGGTAGATAAATATATCAACTTCCGTGTTATTTTTCTTTCTCCCTTCATTCCTATTGGAACCAGATTTTATCCCTACATTTTTCTTTGCACACTGGTATTTCCTTCTTCTCTTCTCAATGTAAACGTTTCTAGTATTGGCTGAATTTAGGTTGAATATACTTTCTTTATTCTATTGATTCACCCCTTGTATGCACGCATTATTTTTTCCTTTCCAGCAAATTCTAGTTTCTTTATTTGTATGGTATTTACATGGTAGTAGATTTCTCATTTGCTGTTATATTCTATTGGATTGTGTAGGTTTTTAAACTATTAACTTAGGGCTGCAATTGTTCTCTGATAGTGGGAAATAAAGCAAGAAACTGTTATGTTTCTGAATGGTGTTAAATAATTATTCTCAATATTTTGCAAGAAAAATTTGTTTCTAATACAGAAAACTTGCTTGGATAGTGAACTTTACAATTATCTTCGGTATGTAATTGTTAAATCACCAATCAACCCATAAGTTTAAGCTGATGAGTTATAGTAAATTTAATTATATCAACACTCTAATACTCCCCCTCACTTGTGGGCTTGAAAATTTGTAAGAGGTCCAACAAGTGGAAATCAATATTAATTGGGAAGGAAATGATATTACAGGAGTTCGAACTTAGGACTTTCTGCTCTGATACCATATTAAATCACCAATCAACTCAAAAGCTTAAGCTGATGGGTTATGGTAAATTTAATCTTTTCCTAGAGTACCTTTCCTAGAGTACCTTTACTCTAGGAAAAGCTTAACTTTTTCTGGAGTGCCTTTCAAGTATCTGAGGATTCTATAGACAGCTTCAAAGTGAGTCAGTTCTGGAGTATGCATAAACTGACATACCATACTGACTGCAAAAGCAATGTCAGGACGTGTATGAGACAAGTAAATGAGTCTTCCCACAAGTTTGATATTTTTCTTTGTCTTTTACCACATTTTGTTTTTTTACTTTTCCAAGTAACCAGGTTCCCTCCAACAAAGGAACAATAACTAGTGGTAGATCTTCTATCTGTAGTACTTCCTGCCCAATCTGCATCAGTATAAACTTCTATTTGGAAGTGATTATGTCTTTGGAATAAGATACCTTTTCCAGGAGTTCCTTTTAGATACCTCAAAATTTTGTAAACAACTTCAAAATGAGTTGGTCCTGGTGCATGCATAAACTGACTGACCATGCTTACGACATATGCAATATCAGGACGCGTATGAGATAAATAAATTAATCTTCCAACAAGTCTCTGGTATCGTTCCTTGTCCTTAATTTCTTCTGCTTTTGCTACTTGTAGCTTCAAATTGGGTTCAATAGGAGTTTCTGCGACCTTGCAGCTAAGTAATCCAGTTTCTTCAAGTAAGTCGAGCACATACTTTCTGTGATTGACAAAAATACCCTTCTTTGATCTTGCAAATTCCATCCCTAGAAAATACTTCAACGGTCCCAGGTCCTTGATTTGAAACTCATTTGCAAGATTTTTCTTGAGATCAACTAGACCAGTTTCATCATCACCTGTGAGAATAATATCATCTACATAGACAATCAAAATTGAGATTTTATTATTCTCTGAGTGTTTATAAAATATAGTATGATTTGCTTGACTCTGAAGAAATCCATAGCTAGACACAACTTTTCCAAAACGCTCAAACCAAGCTCTCGAAGACTGTTTAAGACCATAAAGGGATTTCTTTAATTTGCATATTTTACTACATCCAAGTTCGTTTTCAAAACCTGGTGGTAAGCTCATAAAAACCTCTTCTTCAAGATCACCATTCAAAAAGGCATTTTTCACATCAAGTTGTTACAGTGGCCAATCTGAATTGACTGCAAGAGACAAAAGAACTCTAATAGAGTTAATTTTAGCAATATGGGCAAACGTTTCCTGATAATCAATCCCATATGTCTGAGTGAAACCTTTAGCTACCAATCTGGCCTTATATCTCTCAATACTATCATCTGCATTGCATTTTATAGTGAACACCCATTTACAACCCACTAGATTCTTATCTTTTGGCAACTCTACTATTTCCCAAGTCCCATTTTGTTTTAGGGCATTCATCTCTTCCATAACTGCTACTTTCCAATTTGGATCTTCTAAGGCTTCATGTATATTATTTGGAACAAACAAGTCATCTATCCTAGATGTGAAAGCTTTATGACTATTTGACAAATTTTGATATGACATGTAGTTTGCAATAGGATATTTGGTACAACTTCGAGTACCTTTTCTAATGGCTATGGGAATATCAAGATCAGACACAACGGGCAAAGTATTTTGAATAGTTGAAGAAGTAGGAATGGAAGGAGGATTACCAAGTTTTTCAGTTTCATTCATCGAAGTCTCAGATTGGCTCTGTGAAGGATCGACTATCTGGTCTTGGTTCCTCTGATTGAATTTTCTTCTAGTATAAAACTTAAACTTAGGAACTTGATCGGTAGGATCATTCTGTAGTATTTCTCCCCCTGATTGAGAAGTTTCTACACTTGGCATTGAAGGATTAGTAACATCAGGACAAATAACACTAGGAAAAGAAGTAGCAACATCCCCAAAGTTCTCTTCCTCATTTGGTCTCTCCCCCTGAAGAGAACTTTGGGTAAAATATGGTTGATTTTCTAAAAAAGACACATCCATGCTCACAAAAAGTTTTTTTGTCTGAGGATCAAAACATTTATAACTTTTTTGACTTGAAGAGTAACCCAAGAAAATACATTTAATAGCTCTATGATCAAGTTTTGATCGAAAGTGACTAGGTATGTGAACATAAGTAGTACACCCAAAACTTTGAGAGGTAAATCAAAATATATACGGGATGTTGGAAAAACACTTTTAAAACAATCAATAGGAGTTTTGAAATTCAATATCTTACTAGGCATCCTATTTATTAGGTAAGTAGCTCTGAGAATTGCTTCACCCCATAAATATTTTGGGACATGCATGGAAATCATTATGGCACGAGCTACTTCAAGTAAATGCCTATTTTTTCTTTCAGCAATCCCATTTTGTTGAGGAGTATCCCGACAAGTAGACTGATGAACAATACCTTTATCTTTCAAAAACTCACCAAACAATTCATTAAAATACTAAGTTCCATTATCAGAATGTAAAATGCAAATTTTGGTTTGAAATTGAGTTTCAATCATATTGTAAAAATTTTTAAAAATGTCTTTCATCTCAGATTTTTTTTCCATTAAATAAACCCAAGATGGCCGAGTATGGTCGTCAATAAAAGTAACAAACCATCTTTTCCCACTATGAGTCCTAATTTTAGAAGCACCCCAAACATCACTATGAATTAAATAAAATGGTTTGGAAGCTTTGTCGGGTCTTGGTAAGTATGTGGAACGATGATTTTTTGCTAAAATGCAACTTTCACAATCAAAAGAGGAACAATCGATTCCCTTAAATAAATTTGGAAATAAATACTTGAGATAAGGAAAGCTAAGATGTCCTAGCCTAAGATGCCAAAGCATAATTTGTTCTTTACCAGAAAGAGAACTGATACTACTGAGACCTTGAGTTATTTTATTGCTATAAGACCATTCATCAAAGTAGTAGAGGCCATCAAGCATCCTAGCACTCCCAATCATCTTCTCCGATTCCTGATCCTGAAGAATGCAGTGAGATTGAAAGAATATAACACGACAATTAGAATCTCTTGAAAGTTTGTTGACAGATAAAAGATTATAGGTTAATTTTGAACATGTAAGACAGACTGTAGAGAGATTTTTTCCGTCAATTTAATAGTTTTTTTTCTTGCAATGGAAGAAAAACTGCCATTTGCAATTCGAATTTTTTCATTAGAATAAGGAGAGTATGAGTTAAAAAAATGAGAAGAACTAGTCCTATGATTAGAAGCTCCGGAATCAATAATCTACGGAGAATAAGTGCCACAAGAAAAGGCTCGAGGATGACTACCTGTTTGTGCCAATGAAACACAAATTATTAGATGATAAATTGGTTGGTAGCAGTTTTAAGATTTGATGAACTTGCTCCTTGGACATGATATCAAGTAATAAGTGTGGGAAATAATAGAATATAAACCAAATCAAACAAACCAGAACTGAACCAGACCAAGTAAAAAAAAAATAACCATTGAACCAAAAAGTTGGAACCTGGACCGAACCGGATATGGACCGAACCGGATATGAACTGATCAAGGAAACCAAACCGAGTACAGCTGCAGAGATCGAAAACCCACGAAACACAGCCCCGGAAATTCGAGACTCACAACCACGTCGTTTGCAATCCCAATTTTGTGCTTCAATGTCATAATGCTCCCCCTGAAGTGCAGAATTGGAGAAATATGATTAATTTTCAAAGAAGGTTACATCCATGGTATGGAAGAGTTGATGAGTTGGAGGATAATAGCATTTATATCCTTTCTTATTTGGTGAGTAACCTATAAAGATACATTTCATGGATCGGGCATCAAGTTTACTACGATGTTAAGGGTAGATATGAACAAATGCAGTACATCCAAATATTTTTAGTGGTAGCTGAGACACGAGATGAGATGTAGGATATAGGGTAAGTAAACTTTGTAAAGGCGTTTTGAATTTGAGAATGCAAGATGGCATGCGATTGATAAGATAGGTAGCTGCTATGACAACTTCACTCCAAAAAGTTTTTGGAACATTTGAAGCAAGCATGAGAGAACGAGCTAAATTGAGAGGATGACAGTTTTTGCGTTCAACTACACCATTTTGTTGGGGTGTGTCGACATGACACAAGAACTTTGGTGAACAATACCATGAGATTGAAGATAAGGTCCAAGAGTAGAGTTGAAGAAATCCTGGGCATTGTCAACTTTAAGAATTTTGATATTGACTTGAAACTGATTTTGGATCATTTTATGAAATATTGTGAATAGTTGACTAGTTTCAGAGTTATCTTTCATAAGAAGTGTCCAACTCAAACGGGTGTGATCATCAACAAATAAAAGAAACCAACGTGCCCCATTGACATTTTTCATTCTTGAAGGTCTTCAAATGTCTCCATGGATAAGAGAGAAAGGTTGAGAAGGAATATAAGAATGAGGTGAAAAATGAGTACAGGTGTGTTTGGAGAGTTGACAAATCTCACACTAGAAAAATTTATTTATTTTTATTGATAAATAAAGAAGGAAACAAATGCTCAAGATAGGCAAAATTTGGATGACCAAGACGATAATGCCACATCATGACAAGATTATCTTTATAATCAAAAGATTTTGAAACATAAGTTGACTCACAACTAGATTGAACGACAAGTTTATTGCATTCCTTTGTTGTTGGGGGATTTTCTACTTTGAGAAGATACAACCTTGCACATAATTCAGCATTGCCAATCATCTTCTCCGATCCCTAAGTCCTGAAAAATACAAGAGTTTGCAAGAAATTTAGTTTCACAATTCAAGTCCTTATTTAGCTTACTCACATATAATAGATATATTCTAGTTTTGGCACAAACAATACAGACTCAAGAATCAAGGAGCTTGATATTTGAATACTTCCAATTCCAATTAATTTAGTAGGAGTGCAATTGGCAATTCGAACAAAAAGATCACCCTTATAAGGAGAAAATGATGAGAATAAGGATCTATCGTCTGTCATATGATCGGAGGCTCTAGAGTCTACTATCCATTCAAATGGAAGAGTTTGAGTATGAAGAGCAAGGGGGTTTTGGTTACCTTGTTGCATACTCCCAGAACCACTTACAACTGTTGGATTTATTTTGTTCAATAATTGTTATAGCATATCCAAAATGTCTTTGGTGAGTGGTGAGTGGTTAGGAGTTTCTGAAATAGCAGCATTACCCTTAGTTTCTCGATCAAATCTCGTAGTATTTGGCTTCCAATTTGTTGGCTTTCCATGTATTTTCCAACAAGTGTCTTTAACATGTCCATGTTTGTGACAATGATCACACCATGGTCTCCCTTTGTGTGATCTACTATCACCATGCACATGAGAACTTCCACTAGCTGCAAGAGCTATTGGATCATTAGGATGATCCTGGTGAGCAATGAGTGCAGGTCCATTTTGAATGGTAGAATGTTCGATTGGCCCCATCATGACTTGTTTTCGACTTTCTTCACTGCGAACCTCAAAGAAAACTTCATGAATACTAGGTAAAGGTTTAGTTCCAAGGATACGACCACAAACTTCATCAAGAGATTTATTTAGACCCATAAGGAATTTCAAAATCCTCTTCTTTTCCACAAATTTGCGAAATAGAGAGCCATCTTCAGAACATTTCCAATCATGAGTTTCAAACAAGTCCAGTTGTTGCCAATAATGAGATAAAGTGGTGAAATAAGTTGTAACTAATAATTCACCTTGTTTAAGATCTTGGATAGAAGTCTCGATTTGGAAGAGTTCAGTAGTGTTTTCTTGACTGGAGAATGTATCATGAACAGCCTCCGAAATTTCTTTGGCAGTCGAATATAGGAGAAAATTCTCTCCAATTTCGGTGGTCATAGAATTGATCAACCAACTCATCACTTGATTATTTTCAGCCCTCCATATGCGAAATTTTGCATCCTCTAGTTGAGGTGAAGTAGCTTTGTCGGTGATATAGTCTTCCAGTCCATGACCGTATATGAACATCATCACAGATTGAGACCACTGAAGATAGTTGTGGCCTTTGAGTTTGTGACGTGATATGAGTGAGGTTGTTCTCATTGGAGGATGAAATGATAATTTGAGAATTTGATCCTGACATTTTGAGAGTGAGAGAGCAGAACCCCAAAAAAAACTGAGTTATGAAACAAAAAAAAAATACACTGCTTCAGATCTGAAACAGGGACAAATCTGGAATGATGTTGGAGACGGCAGTGGCGGCTACGTGTGGAGGCAGCGGCGGCTGCAACTGCGATGTGCGGAGGTTGAGGCAGTTGCGACTTGCAGAGGCGACGATGTCTGAACGTGAGAGTGATGCGGACAGGGCTCGAGGGTGTCTATTCGTTGGCGATTTGGATGAGAGCGGGGCTTTTTGAGTGCGTCTGATCATTGGCCGGCGATGTCTGATCGTTGGCTGGCGGTGTCTCGATGGCGGCAATGGCAACGACGACAGAGCTTCTAGTTGCGGGTGGGTGCGACAACAGCTAAATGAAGAGAAAAAAAAATAGAGAAGGGAAAGAGACCGCGGCTAGGGTTCCGGCGACAGCGGCTAGGGTTTGAATAGTTTCAAGTCTCTGATACCATGAAGCTATGTGTAAAGATAATATTTTTTCTAGCTTTCATTGAGTATAGAAGAGTTATATTTATACAAGAGACTCTCAATCTAATAAGCTGAGAATATGCAATCAATCTAGATCTATATGGAAAAGAAAAATACAACTATATACAACGAAACAATCCCAAAAATGAAGCCTTAATTTACAGCTTGATTTTCTACAAATAGCTTTATTTCCTACAGGACAAGATACTAAATCCCAGGTACCATTATCATTTAAGACATTCATCTCTTTTATCATTGCATTGTGCCAACCAGGATTACACAAGACTTCATGAACAGTTTTAGGGACCGAGATAGATTCAAGAGATGTAATAAAAGAACATGTAGAAGATGACAAGTGGTCATAAGAGACAAAAGAGGAATTAGGAAAAGTACAAGAATGTTTACCTTTACGAAGAACAATAGGAAGCTCGCCACTTAGGCTTAGATCTGATGACGAAGAATCTTCTGGTACAAGACATTCGCTCGGAGGTTGTTGGCTTCTAGAGTAGACTTGAGTAATAGGTGGTCGAGTTGGGACAGATGTTAAAGGAGATGGATCGGGAGAGGGTGTAGGAGACACAAGTGTGTAGATTAAAAGGTCGTCATCCTCCCCCTGACTCGTACTAGGCAAAGATGAACTAAAAGGTTTTTCCTCAAATAAAGTAACATTGCGAGATACAAGATACCTACTCGAACTTGGACAAAAGCATCTATATCCTTTTTGAACACGAGAATAGCCTAAGAAGATGCACTTCAAAGATTTGGGGTCTAATTTTTTCAGATTAGGACGAACATCTCGAACAAAACAAGTACAACCAAATATTTTCGGCTCAAGAGGAAACTAAGGTTTTGTTGGGAATAAAACTTGATAGAGAATTTGACCTTTAAGAAAAGATGAAGGCATACGATTAATCAAGAAGCAGACTGTGGAAATTGCATTAACCCAAAAATGCTTTGGAACACACATTTGAAATGATAATGCTCTTGCAGTTTCAACAAGATGCCTATTCTTTCATTCAGCAACTCCATTTTGTGATGGAGTATCAGCACAAGATGATTGATGAAGAATTCCATGCTTACATAGGTATGCAATAAGTGCTTCAGAAAAGTACTCATCAGCATGGGCGCTTCTCAAGATTTTAAGGGAAACACCAAATTGAGTTCGAATTTCACCATGAAAGTTACAAAAATGAGATAGTAACTCAGAATGACTCTTCATACAATATAACCAAGTCATGCGAGAGTAATCATCAACAAAGGTAACGAAATATCGAAATCCAGATTTTAACACAACTGGACAAGGACCCCAAATATCAGAATGAACTAATTCGAAAGGTGCACATGCTTGGTTATCAATTCTAGGGTTTGAACTAAGAGGACGAGGTTTGATAAACTTACATGAGTCACAATTTAACGAAGACAAGTTATGAAATTGAGGACAAAAGTTTCTTAGTACTGAAAGAGATGGATGACCTAAACGACAATGTGCACCAAAAGGAGAAACGACTCCAGAACAGGCAACTTTTGGTACTTGACAATCAAAAGTGTAAAGTCCTCCAGATTTATGGCCTTTACCAATAATCTTCTTTGTCATAAGATCTTGAAACAAGCAATAGTCAGGATGGAAAAAGACACAACAATTAAGGTCACGAGTGAGTTTACTAACAAGAAAAGTTGAGGTAAATGTAGAACAAAGGATATGGGGTTAGATTTACTGTGCCAGATCCAAGGACAAACGATTTTGATCCATCTGCCAAAGTAATATCAGCAAGGGATGTAGATGAAGAAAGGATGGAAAACAAATTGGGATTACCTGTCATATGATCGGTAGCACCAGAGTATATGACTCATTTGGTAGAAGAAGAGAGATGACAATGATTCATGTTACTTGACCCTAGTGTTAAGGTGAGCCCAGGCGCTCACCTATGGCAAGAGGCGAGGCGAGGTGAGGCCTCAGCGCCTTCAAAGTATCCAAGGCGAGTGCCTTCAACCAGGCGCTCGCCTTGGTGCGCCTTTTCTTGCCTTTTTGCACCATCACCACAAAGCCAGGTGAGCGCCTATTAACATGGGCGACAATAACCCTATTAACATGGAAAATGGAAGAGTTGGGAGAAGAAAGATAATAATACAAAGACGAAGAATAAAAATAGTACATAAGCTTTAAGAAGATGAAGAATAAAAAGAAGACGAGAAGGAGAAGAAGAAGATAAAGAAGAAGAGAAGAATGAAAAAGTTGAAGAGTCTAATGAAAGAATGAGAAGAATAAAAAAGAAAAGAAAAGTTAGAAGCATTAAAGTTGCATGTTGCATGCTGACAAGACAAATGGCAATCTCTTCCAATAAATTTAATTCCTAGGAGTATTTTTTCCCATGGCTCACAGATGGCATTGTTTGAAGCTTGTTTTGTTTAATTTTTAGTCATAGGCTTGTAGAACCCTTATTTTATAATATTAAAATAAAAACTCTCTACTTTCTTTTCCAGATATCTCTGCTTTTTCTTAACTTTATTTAAAAATCAGATATGTTTATAAATTAAGTATTTATTATTTTTTCCAATAAAATAGTTATATATAATATTTATTTAGTATTTTATTAAGTGCGCCTTGCTTCACTCAGGCGACGTTTTTTTGTCGCCTCCCGCCTTAAGGCGATTAGGAGACTTGTCGCCTTGGAGTGCGCCTTGCGCTTTGAAAACACTGCTTGACCCAACAATGGTTGTAATAGGGGTAAGCGCAAATGATGAAGAAGATGCTTTCGATGATTTCTAGTATGGTTGAAATTTAGCAAACTTGACTATAAAATTAAAAAATGGCTTCTTAGATGAACCATGGGTGGATTGAGGCTGTGATTGAACCACATTAGACATCACTGTGAGTTCTCGTTCTGCCATACGTTAACGACGAATGTCAAACCACAAAATCAAGTCTAAAACCAAGAAATCAGACCCAAAAGACTGCAGAACTTCTGAAAAATTGCTGAGGAACTGATTTGAAAGGAGTTCTCAATCAAAAGCCTCTAATTCTTTTCCAAACCAACTTTTAACACGAGGAAATTATGACCAAAATAACCACATGGACGAAACAACAAGCCACAAAATCGGAACAAATTCTGGAGACTCACACGCCCGCACGCGCCAACGCGTGGGAATGACGCCAGAACCTTTAGGTAGCACGTGAGGTCCACGCGCAGGGAGTTTTCCGGTTGGATTTCATGTACCTACTGATCGACAAGTGGCTTTCATTTGGTTTGGGCAGTGACAAAAACATACGTCAGCAACAGGCGGAGACGGTGGATTCCGGCGGCAGTGGCGGCAGATTCCAGTGAAGGTGGTGACGACGGACCTTGGCAGTGGTGGTGAAACACAAAACCTAAGGTAGAAGACCAAACCCTCCAAAGAGGTATTCCAAACCTCAAACCCTAAGGGACCGTTTGGATGGAGGGGAATAAGGATTGAGAATGAGTAAGGGTTTTAGATCTCCTTGTTTGAAACAAAGTTTGCAAGCATGGGCATGGGTATCACTTATTCTCATGCATTACTTTTTCTATGATGGATGAGTTTTCTATACCCTTCAAGAAAGGTGAGTTTTCTTTATACCCACCCACTATTTCTCTCTTCTTTATTAATATTTAGTATATATATATATATATATTCATTTTCAATAGTTATAATTAATTATTTAATTAAAAATATTTATAATTAATTAATTTATTTCTATTGGTTGAAATTAATTTTGATTAGTTCATAAAATAATGTACAATTAACAATTAATTATTATTTTTTTAAAAAATTACATTCTTTTTTGAAATTCATTTTTATTGTTTTATTAAATTATATAAGATTTATAAGATCAATCTCATAATATAAATTTGTACATTATTTACAGAACGTAATTGTCTATTTGAATATTTTTTGTGGTTGAAAGATGCTTACCTCTCATGAAACAAACTTGTAAAATATTGACCTAACATGTTTATTGTCTACTTCATCTATTACTTATAATTAATTAAACTATATTGCTTTTTAGTACAACACAAATGAGAGTATGAAGATTTGAACTTCCGACCCCAAGAGAAGGAAGTACATGTCAATTAAACTATATTGTTAGTACATTAATTGAATTGTATTTATTTATTGGAATATTAATTCATTATTTAATATATTACAATTACATAAGGTTTATATATTAATTTCATCAAACAAATATAAATATCATTTGTTTATATAAAAATATGATAACATTTTCATGTAGGACCAAACACAGTCATCTTATTTCCAAGCATTTATTATTCCTAGGCATCTTATTCCCAGGCATCTATTACCCACAGGCATCCAATAAAACCTTAAACTAAACGGCCTCCAATTGTTCACAAATCCCTAAAACTCACAAAACCCTAATTGCCCTAGGAAAGACCTAGTGCTCTGATACCATGTTATTGTGAGACAAAATATGAGAGCATTCTTATTCATTCTATACAATAGAGTCAATATAATATAGGCATACATGGAAGCCCTAAACTAGTAAAACTAAAATTACAAAAAAGGGGGCTATGTATTCTTATTCTTCTCTCCTTTTTTGTATTGAGCCTTTTCTTCTACATAAGAGGGCTATGTATCGTACTATTTTATTATTGGAATACAAGAACATTTTATTCCACTAAAATTAAGATGGTATCAGAGCAAGAAGTCCTTAGTTCGAACTCCTATAACGTCATTTCCTCTCCAATTAATATTAATTTCCACTTGTTGGACTTTTCACAAATTTTCAAGCCCACAAATGAGGGGAGTGTTAAAGTGTTGATATATAATTAAATTTACTATAACCCATCAACTTAAGCTTTTGGGTTGATTGATAAATTTAATTATATATCAACACTTTAACACTTCCCCTCACTTGTTGGACTTTTCACAAATTAATTTACTATAATCCATCAGCATAAGCTTTTGGGTTGATTGGTAAATTTAATTGTATATCAACACTTTAACACTTCCCCTCACTTGTTGGATTTTTTACAAATTTTCAAGCCCACAAGTGAGGGGAGTGTTAAAGTGATGATATATAATTAAATTTACTATAAGCTTTTTGGGTTGAAAAGAAAAGAAATAATGTACGTCATCACCTTATTTAAACTTCCGGTTCTTTATTTCTTTTCATGATTTTCTTAGATAAGTTACTAAATTCGTATCTTCACCCACAATTTTTTCCGAAATCTTCGCTCTTCAGGCCCCCTTTCTTCTCCTGATTTCTCTATATGAAGCCTCAGTTTCGTCTCCTCTCCGTTTCGAAACTTCTTCATTTTTTTTATATAAACATTTTCACCTTCTCAAATATCCTCTTAAATGCTCATCCGCTATTTGCTGTCTGCCACCTGTCAGACTACACACATGCAAACCCACACAAAAATTCAATATTTTTTTCTCTTTTTTTTAAAACCAAAAATAATCCAATTTTCAATCCTTTCACTTTCTCTTTTTTTATCCTTTTTCATAACTAATTTCAAATCTCTTTTTTTTTTTTCTCTTTAATTTAAACAAATCCTTAAGCATAATTAGATCCTTACAAAATTTGTTTCATGAGATGGATGGATTGCGACGTGACCAGAATTAATGATCCATTGTTTTTGTGATTTTTGTGCCTTTTGCTTTGCCCCGGGTCCCACTTGTTTCTTTGTATATTGGTTGTTCCCTTAATTATTAACGGAAGTGATCTGTTGATTGTTATTAATTATTATCAGTAAATTCTTTGATTCTTTTTACTACAGATAACTGATTTGCCTCCTGGACGAGTACCAGTCAAAACATATTCCATTGTGGGAGATGATGAAGGCTTTGAGAAGGTTTATGAGGTATATTATTGTCATTACATTTGAGATTATTACATTTCTTAAAACACTTGGTCATGTATGCTTCTACCTATAAAATTTTGATAAATTGCTAATGTTAGAAATGGAAACAAGATTGCAAGATGAAAACATACTTGAGTTCAAATCGGTGGAAACATCATTTTTTATCGTATATTTATTTGGTGAATTGGATGCCTCAAATGTATATGCAAGTATTTTTAAAACAAACTAATAATTTTAAATTTTTAATGTCTTTTTATATATATCTTTTCTTGAATGGGTTGGCGTTCGTTTATTTATTTTCTTTGTAGGGGTGGGGTGGGTGGGTAATAAATGTCCTAAAGTCAAGATGCAGCATCTGTTCTAGAGTTGATTGTAGTTTTATGTTTTGCCAGTTCTTTTGTTTTGAAAAGGAAACAATAATTTTATTAATAATAAAGAAACTACAGAAGAAAAGAAAAATAAAGTCTACAAATAGTAGATTAAGAAAAAGAGAAAGCAAAGAAGAAACAAGAAACAACCAAGGACAAAACCTAACAAAGGAACAAGGTGTACTCAATATGGAGAGAAAAATACACCACGTTTTATTCATAAGAAAGACTAACATATATATAGGTACACAAGGAAACCCTAACTAAAGAATGTACAATTACTATAAAGAACATATATACATAGTATCATAACACTCCCCCTCAAGCTGGAGCAAATATGTCAAACATGCCCAGCTTGTTACAGAGATAATTTATTCTTGCTCCATTTAAAGCTTTAGTAAGGATATATCCTAATTGTTCTCCAGTCTTTACATATCCCGTGGAGACCAACCCTTGTTGAATTTTCTCACGAATGAAATGACAATCTACTTCAATATATTTAGTCCTCTCATGAAACACTGGATTAGACGCAATGTGAAGTGCAGCTTGATTATCACACCACAATTTAGCTGGCATAGTAATACTGAAACCTATCTCAGTCAAAAATTGATGTATCCAGACTATCTCACACACAGATTGTGCCATAGCTCTATACTCTGACTTAGCACTTGAACGCGAAACCACATTCTGCTTCTTACTCTTCCATGACACCAAATTGCCTCCTACAAAAACACAATATCCAGACGTTGATCTTCTATCTTCTTTAGATCCTGCCCAATCAGCATCTGAAAAACATTCAACTTTTGTATGACCATGATCTTTATATAAGATTCCACGCCCAGGTGCTGCTTTTAGGTAGCATAAAATTTGTTCTACTGCAGCCCAATGATCCACAGTAGGTGAAGACATATATTGCTTACAACACTTACTGAATAAGCAATGTCTGGTCGTGTCACTGTCAGATAATTCAACTTCCCAACCAATCTTCTGTATCTCTCAGGATCTTTAAATGCTTCTCCTTCTTTAGTGAGTTGCAAATTAGGTATCATCGGAGTGCTACATGGTTTAGCTCCTAGTTTTCCTGTCTCAGATAACAAATCAAGTACATATTTCCGTTGCGACAAAAAGATACCTTTCTTGCTTCTCATCACTTCAATACCCAGAAAATACTTCAGTGTTCCCAGATCCTTAGTGTAGAATTGACCCTGAAGGAAAGTTTTCAAAGAAGATATACCTGATGTATCATTCCCAGTGATAACGATATCATCGACGTACACAACCAGCAGAGTTATACCCTTCTCAGAACGTCGATAGAAAACAGAATGATCAGATGTACTTTTCTTCATTCCAAATCTCTCAAGTGCTTGAATAAACTTACCAAACCATGCTCGTGGGCTTTGTTTCAATCCATACAACGATTTTCAAAGACGACAAACTTTATCACTCTCCCCCTGAGCAACAAACCCAGGTGGTTGCTCCATATAAACTTCCTCTTGAAGATCACCATGGAGAAAAGCATTCTTGATGTCAAGTTGATGCAAAGGCCAACATTGAGTAGCAGCCATGGAAATAAGCAAGCGGATAGAAGTGAATTTAGCAACCGGAGAAAATGTGTCAAAATAATCTATCCCATAAATATGAGCATAGCCTTTAATAACAAGACGTGCTTTCAAATGAGCAACTGATCTGTAAGGGTTAACCTTAATTGTAAACACCCATTTACACAATGGCCTTCTTTCCTGCAGGACGAGATACTAAATCCCAAGTACCATTACCATCTAAAGCATTCATCTCTTCGATCATTGCATTACGCCAACCAGAATGAGATAAAACTTCAGAAACAAAGTTAGGGATAAAGGTAGAATCAAGGGATGTAAGAAAAGAATATGTTGGTTGTGACAACTGGTGATAAGAAACAAATGAGGCAATAGGATAAGTACAAGTGCGTTTACCTTTACGAAGGGCAATGGGAAGCTCATCACGTGTTTCGAGATCAGATGTCGAAGAATCTTCTGGTATAGGACATGTGTCCGAAGATAATGGTGGTGGCCGTCTGGAGTAAACCTGAGTAATGGGTGGACGACGAGGAATAGATACTGAAGGAGATGAAGTAGGGAGGGAGGATGGAGAGACAATCTCATAGATAAGTAGGTCATCCACCCCCTGACACGGACTGGACATTGATGGGCTAAAGGGCATATCTTAAAAAAAACGTAACATCTGGGGAGACAAGATACTTGTTAAGACTAGGGCAATAACAACGATATCCCTTTTGAACTCGAGAATAACCGAGAAAGATGCACTTTAAGGATTTAGGATCTAACTTGGTACAATGAGAACTGACATCTCGAGCAAAACAAGTGCAACCAAATATTTTTGGTGTAATAGGAAACAAGGATTTTGTTGGATAGAGAACACGATAAGGGATTTGACCATTAAGAACAGAGGAAGGCATTCTATTAATCAAAAAACAAGTTGTGGAAATTGCATCAGCCCAAAAATGTTTCTGAACCTGCATTTGAAAAGATAATGCTCGAGCAGTTTCAAGTAAATGCCGGTTTTTTTGTTCAGCGACCCCATTTTGGGATGGAGTGTCAGCGCAAGAAGACTGATGAATAATCCCATTTTTACACAAGTAAGATCCAAGCATATGAGAAAAATATTCACCAGCATTATCAGTTCGAAGAATTTTAAGAGAGACATTAAACTAATTTTGAATTTCAGCATGGAAAGTACAAAAGTGAGTAAGTAACTCAAAACGATTTTTCATTAAATATAACCAAGTCAGACGAGAATAATCGTCAACAAAAGTAACAAAATATCGAAATCCAGTTTTGGACACTACAGGATAGGGACCCTAAACATCAGAATGAACTAATTCAAACGGAGCACAAGCTCGTTTATGGACTTTAAGACTCGAACTAAGACGATGAAATTTGGCAAACTGACAAGACTCACAATTCAACGAAGACAGAGTGAAATTTTGGATGAATTTTCTTTAACACGGACAAAGACGGATGACCGAAACGACAATGGACTTCAAACGGAGATGCAACACCAGAACAGGCCATAGCTTTTGGTATCTTCTGATCAAAAGTGTAAAGGCCTTCAGATTCATATCGTTTACCAATAATCTTCTTCGTCATACGATTCTGAAACAAGCAATAGCCAAGAAAAAATGAGACAAAACAATTAAGGTCACGAATAAGTTTACTAACAGAAATCAAGTTAAACGAAAGTCGAGGCAAATGCAAAACATAAGACAAAGGAAGAGACGGAGTGAGATTAATAGTGCCTGATTCAAGAACAGAGGATGTGGATCCATCTGCTAAAGTGACAGTGTAAAAAGGTACAGGTGACAAAGAGGTAGAAAATAAGCTAGAATTATCTGTCATATGAGTTGTGGCACTAGAGTCTATGACCAATGGTGAAGGATGTAAGGAGACAATGATTCTTATTACCTGATTCAGCAAGAGTTGCAATAGGATTCGAGGAAGAAGATGCTTGCAATGATTCCTGGTACAACTGGAATTTAGCAAACTCGTCTGCAGAAATAGTAACCGACCTCTCAGATGTATCATTGGTGGAAGCAAGCTGAGCAACTTGAGGCCAGCGACCTTTATTCAACAATTTTTGACAGTCACGTTTCATGTGACCAGGCTTATGACAATAGTGACATATCATATCCTGTGAATCTTGTCGTCGATTATCATAACTCGGTCTCTAAGTGTTGATGTTCATCCCTTTAGTGACCTTAGAATCATTCCGACTAAAGAGAGAACTGTTGAACTGAAGAGCAGATGGACCAGATGAAAGATTTTCTATACGAAGGACTCTACTAAAGGCTTCGTCTAAAGAAGGGATCTCGGATCCAGATAGAATTTGTGATTTAGCCATCTCAAATTCTGGTGAAAGTCCATTAAAAAAACTCATGACACCCATCTTTTCTCGCTGAGCTTGTTGAACCTTTATATCTGTACTAAATGGAAGTAATGTATTAAGTTCTGCACACGTTTTCTTAACTTGCATAAAGTAGTTCGTAACAGACTGTTCTTTTTGTTCTGCATGAAAGAAGGTTGTGCAAACTTCGTACATTCTATTGACTTGTTCTTTTCCTGAGTATAAGAACTCTAAAAACTGGAGCAGTTCCTTCACAGAATCACAATGATTCACCAAGCCAACAACCTCAGTCTCGATTGAATTCTTGATTTGAATATACAATCTAGCATCATCACGAAGCCAAGCCTTGTGTCATCCTCTAGTGCATCCTGATCAATATGATCATCTATCTCTGTACTTCGCAGATAAAAACGAATTGTTCAACTCCAATCATAGTAATTAGAGCCATTTAACTTGTGTTCCGTGATTTTTGACGAAAGAGGAACCATATTAGAGACCACCACAGGTTTCATCTCAGCCATTATTATAAAATAGAGGTAGCAGATAAACCCAATAGACAAAAACAGATATGGACAGCAAGAAGCACAACCCAATCCCACAAAAATCGTACAACCCGAGACCAAAAACGCATGTATCGTCGAAACAAAGTAGACAGACAGACCGAAAATAGCAACCCGAGAAAAACCCAGATGGCGGAAAGTGGAACGGTGGCCTCATGAGCCTTCACTCGTCGGGGCGTGGCGGCGGATACAGTGACTTACGGCGGCGCGTGGGCTTCACGCGCGGCTGTTTCCGGCGAACGGTGAACGGCGATTGACTCTCGTGACGGCGGCGCTCCTCCTGAGGTAGGTGGTGTTGACAAACGGCCACTCTAACGTGATGACCCAAACTTCAAACCCTAACCTCACTTGGAAGAGAGAAAACCCTAATCGCCAATAAAAAATTCTAAAATCCTAGGGGTGTCTCTGATACCATGTACTCAGTATGAAGAGAAAAATACACCACGTTTTATTCATAAGAAAGACTAACATATATATAGGTACACAAGGAAACCCTAACTAAAGAATGTACAATTACTATAAAGGACATATATACATAATACTATGTATATAAAGGAAAAATAACTCAATAAACAACAGAAAATGATTTTGATAATGAGCACTAACGAGAAACTTTAATCTTGATAATTTCAAACGATCCAACGAAGAGAAATTATCTTAAAAATTATCTTAGTTTTTTTCCAACCAAAAGCTCCGAAAGGATAGCTTTGATTGTGATATTTTAGCACCAGTGCATGCACTACTGGATATGTAAAGGATACAGTTTAAATATGGATGAGAGAATATGATAGTTAGATTTTGTAACAACTGAAAAAAAAAGGAATTTTTATTTTATTTGTTTTATTGATTTTTTTAAAACCTTTTTGAATTTGCATTTTATCTTCTTTTTGAATTAGGATTTTATCTTCTTTTTAAATTAAGAGATAAATCTTTATTTATTTATTTTTTTAAAAAAGAGAAGATAATCTTTTAGGGGCTGTTTGGGACACTGAGTGGGTTATAATAACATGGTTTATAATAGTCTGTGGGTTATAATAGTCTATGAAATAATATAATATTATTTAAAATGCAGAGTTGTTTAGTCTGAGGTTATAATAGTCTGTGTTTGGGGTGCAGAGTATTCTACGGGTTATTATAACACATGTTATTATAACCCTTGCCCCAAACAGCCCCTTAAGGGTTTTGATTAGAGTTCTTTTAAAAAGAGTCTCTTAAGCCCCAACTTTTTTGATCAAAAGTTTTTGACATCAAAAAAAAAAAAAAAAAAAGAGAGAAGAAAAAACTCTCTGGACCTTCCTCTCCAACAAGGAAGATAGTAAGTTTTCGTTATTGCTCTTATTGATTTCTTTTCTTTTCTTGATTATTGAAGTTTTCTTGTAAGGTTTTGAGTTTTGATTTCTTTTTGGCTTTGTTCTTGATTGTTTAGAATGAAAAGATTCTTGAAATCTTTTGTCCTAAAAAGTTTTTAGTTTTTTTTTGTTTGCTTAATTTTTATCAAAGTTTTTCTAATTTGGTCTTTTAGATTAAATTAAAGGTTTTGATAATGGAAGATTTTTCAGGATTTTCCAGCTTTGGATTTTTTTAAAATTAGGACTATTTTAAGTGTATTTTAGATTCTTTTTGTACCAAAGATTTACCAAATGATTGCACTGTAAAGTATAATATGTAGTTTTGATTTTTACATGAAAATTGTATGTTTTTATGGTTTTTACAGCAGTTTTATCAAGCTTTTCAGATATGTGTGAAATTTGAGAGAATAAGTCTCAATTGTATTTCTTCTGTATATACGAATCAAAGTACAAGGTCCTCTTTATATAGAAGAAGGACCATTTTCCAATAAGGAAAAAAATATTAGAAATATAAATAATAAAGATACACATAATACACAACCACTAAAAGTTATAAAGGAAATCCAACACTCCCCCTCAAGCTGGTTTGTAGATATCTTCCATAGCCAGCTTGTTGATAAGTTTATCGAATTGTCTTTTTGAAAGACCTTTAGTTAGCATATCAGCTGTTTGTTCGGTCGTTGGAAGATAAGATATGCATATTACACCTGCATCAATCTTCTCCTTTATGAAATGCTTGTCAACTTCAATATGTTTTGTCCTATCATGTAGAACTGGATTATGAGTTATAGCGATGGCAGCTTTGTTATCACAATATACTCGTATAGGTGCCTTTTGAGACAATTTCAGCTCGCAAAGTATCCTGTCAATCCACATACCTTCACAAATTCCATGTGCTAGGGCTCTAAATTCTGCTTCAACACTACTCTTGGCTACTACATTTTGTTTTTTACTACGCCATGTAATTAAATTTCCTCCAACAAAAGAACAATAACCAAAAGTAGATCTTCTATCAATGGGACTTCCAGCCCAATCTGCATCAGTATACACTTCAACTTGAAGATGATCATGTTTTTGAAATAGTATACCTTTACCTGGGGTTCCTTTCAAATATCTCAGAATTCTATACACAGCTTCAAAATGACTAGGTCCAGGTGAGTGCATAAACTGACTCACCATACTTACTGCAAATGCTATGTCCGGACGTGTGTGAGATAAATAGATTAGTCTACCCACAAGTCTTTGGTATCTGTCTTTATCCTTTACTTCATCTTTTGCAGCTTGTAACTGCACATTTGGTTCGATAGGAGTTTCTGCTGTTCGACAACCAAGTAAACCTGTCTCTTGAAGCAAGTCAATAACATATTTTCTTTGATTAACAAAAATACCTTTCTTGGATCTTGCGAACTCCATCCCTAAAAAATACTTTAAGGCTCCCAAGTCTTTGATCTGAAACTCACTTGCAAGTTTGTTCTTAAGATCAGTCAAACCTTCTTCATCATTACCTGTAAGTATAATATCATCAACATAAACAATTAAAATAGAAATTTTACTATTTCCAGAGTGTTTATAGAAAATGGTATGGTCTGCTTGACTTTGAAGGTATCCATAGCTAGTGACTGCTTTTCCAAAACGTTCAAACCAAGCTCTTGGAGACTGTTTGAGACCATATAGGGCTTTCTTCAATGTGCAAACTTTATTATCTCCAAGTTCCATTTCAAATCCTGGTGGTAGGCTCATAAATACCTCTTCCTCTAAATCACCATTGAGAAAAGCATTCTTAACATCTAGTTGATGAAGCGACCAATCTAAGTTAGCTGCAAGAGACAAAAGAATTCTGATAGAGTTGATTTTTGCAACTGGAGCAAAAGTCTCCTGATAATCAATTCCATAGGTCTGAGTGAAACCTTTTGCTACTAATCTGGCCTTGTATCTTTCAACAGATCCGTCAACCTTACACTTTACGGTAAATATCCATTTGCACCCCACTGTCTTTTTATCTTTTGGCAAGTCTGTTATTTTCCAAGTCCCACTTTGTTTTCGAGCATTCATCTCCTCCATGACTGCTAGTTTCCAATTTGGATCATCTATAGCTTCTTGTATATTCCTTGGAACAAATAAGTTGTCTATCCTAGAGGTGAAGGCTTTATGACTATTGGACAATTGGACAATTTTTCATATGACATGTAATTTGCAATGGGATATTTAGTGCAAGTTCGACTACCTTTCCTAATAGCAATAGGAACATCAAGATCAGAAATAATAGGTAAGGTATTTTGCATAATTGAAAGATTAGGGTTATAAGAGGGATTACTAGGCCTTTCATCATTGAGAATAGGAGATGGATTTTCAGCATCATTCTCCAGAATTTCAGACTGGTTTTGCGTAGAATCAACCCTTAGGTCTTGGTTCCTTTGATTGACTGTCCTTCTAGTATAAAACTTTAACTCAGGAATTTGACCTGTAGAGTCATTTTGTAGTATTTCTCCCCCTGAATGAGAAGTTTCTATATTTGATATCGAAGGACTAGTGACAGACATGTCATGATGAATAACATAAGGAAGAGATTCAGATATTTCCCAAAAATTATCTTATAAACTTGATTTATCCCCCTGAAGAGAATTTTGGGTAAAATATGGTTGTTTTTCTAAAAAAGAAATGCCCATACTCACATAAATTTTTTTTGTCTGAGGATCAAAACACTTATACCCCTTTTGATTGGAAGCATAACCCAAAAAAATGCATTTTATAGCCCTATGATCAAGTTTGGATCGAAAAAGACCTGGTACATGAACGTATGCAATGCAACTAAAAATTTTGATGGGTAAATCAGAATGTATGCGATTAGTTGGAAAAATAGTTTTAAGGCATTCAAGGGGGGTTAGAAAATTCAAAACTTTACTAGGCATCCTATTTATCAAATAGGTAGCCGTGAGTACAGCTTCCCCCCATAAATACTTAGGAACATGCATAGAAAACATTATGGCACGTGCAACTTCAAGTAAATGTCTATTTTTCCGTTCAGCAATTCCATTTTGTTGAGGGGTATCTCGACAAGTAGATTGATGTAAAATACCTTTATCCTTTAAAAAATCACTCAGGTATTCATTGAAATACTCAGTTCCATTGTCAGAGTGTAAAATACTGATTTTAGTTTGAAATTGGGTTTCAATCATATTAACCTCAGATTTTTTTTGCATTAAATAGACCCAAGATAGACGTGTGTGGTCAACAATAAAAGTAACAAACCATTTTTTACCACTATGAGTCATGATCTTAGACGGACCCCAAACATCACTATGAATTAATGAAAACGGTTTGGAGGCTTTGTAAGATTTTGGTAAATATGTAGATCGATGGTTTTTTTGCAAAAATACAACTTTCACAATGAAAAGAGGAGCAATCAACATTTTTGAATAAATTTGGAAATAAACGTTTAAGATAGAAGAAATTTGGATGTCCTAACCTTCGATGCCAAAGTATGATTTGTTCATGAATAGAGATAGAACTAATACTACTAAGACCCTGAGTTATTTTATTACTAAAAGAACCTTCATCAAAGTAGTAGAGACCATCAAGCATCCTAGCAGTCCCAATTTTCTTTCGTGAGTCTTGATGCTGAAAAATACAATGAGATTCAAAGAAAGTGACATGACAGTTAGAATCTCTACAAAGTTTACTAACAGATAAGAGATTACAGGCTAAATTAGGAACATGGAGAACAGACTGTAGTGAAAGTGTATCAGTCAATTTAATAGTTCCTTTTCCTGCAATAGAAGAGAAACTACCATCTGCAATTCGAATTTTTTCATTTTTATAAGAAAGAGAATAGGAATGAAATAAATGAGAGGAACTAGTCATGTGATCAGATTCTCTAGAATCGATAATCCATGGAGATGAAGTACTACAAGAAAAAACTTGAGGACAGTTACTTATTTGTGCCAAGGAAACACAAAGATTACTAGATGATAAATTGGTTTGCATCAGTGTAGAGGGTTGATCAATTTGCTCTTTACCAAAGGAACTTGAGTTAATGGTTGTGGTATCGAACAACCCACGCTCAGTCTTACTCCGTATTTGAGCCATTTCAACGATCAACTTAGACATATCAACAAAAAAAGGTTAATAAGAAACCAGATAAAGTCTGAACCAAACCAAATGATGGAACCGAACCGGGTTGAACCGAACACAACCCTATTCTCTATCATGATACCTCCAACTCAACGATGGCCGAAGTCCCAAATCGGCGGCGAGTAGAGTTCACCGTTTGAAGACAGTGGACGGCGATGGTGGGCAGTGAGTTTGCAGGATATGAATGTCCGATGGTGATCGGATATGAACGGCAGACAGTGGCTGGACAGGGATCGCGGGTCGCACGATAGTCTCCGCGGGTCTGAGCAAATTGAACGGGTCAGAGATCGTCTTCGTCTGGAGCGAAACTCGAGTTCGTCTTCGTTTGGAGGTCTGAGATCGTCTTCGTCTGGAGGTCCTGAGTTTGTCTTGAGCAAAACTCGCAAAAAAAAAAAAACCGGTAAAAAATAGTCGAAGAAGAACACTGCAGTCGGAAGTAATGGGTGCTGTTCAAGTTGACAGCTAGGGTTCCGACGGCGGCTAAGGACTTCGATGGTGGCACCGGCGGCGGTGGTGACGGCTAGGGTTAGAGTTTCTAGAAGATAAGGGTAGGCTCTGATACCATGTGAAATTTGAGAGAATAAGTCTCAATTGTATTTCTTCTGTAAATATGAATCAAAGTACAAGGTCCTCTTTATATAGAAGAAGGACCATTTTGCAATAAGGAAAAAAATATTACAAATATAAATAATAAAGATACACATAATACACAACCACTAAAAGTTATAAAGGAAATCCAACAGTTTTTTGGGTTAAAAAGTGACAAATCTTGATTCTTTTGATGTTAAAATCTTAGAAAGTTTTGTTTTATGAGCAGAAATTTTTCTGGGTTATTTTTCCATATTTTATGATAGTTTTAAAGGTTTTAAAAATTATAGAATTGGAAATTTATTTGTTATTTTATTACGTATTAAAAAGCATTGATTTTATCGATTTTAATACGTTTTTAATTGGATTTTAAAGTGTTTTTAACCCATTTTTTCAGTGTTGTTTTTTTTAGTCTAAGACCCTATTTTTCCTAACTTTTTATGCAGAAAATTGTTTTGAATGGGAAAAATTGGGTAGATAAGATTGTCTATATTTTTTATAAGCTTTTGAATCTTTAAGATAGAATTTTGGTTTTTGATCAATGAAGTATTGGATATATTTGGACTTCTAGGAAAAGTTGATGATTGTTCAAGAAAGTGGATTAAATTTGGAATTGAGATTGAGATTACGAATTGTAGGATTATCAATCGAGGTAAGTAGTTTTCACATCTCTTCCAAAATAGCAATTTTGGTACAATTATGTTTTTAATATTGTTTATTTGACAAATGTTTGAAAGAATGTTTTGTATAATTTGAAATTGGTCGAAATTGTTTTATATGTTTTAAAGTGTTTTGCTATTTTTGCCATTTTGGATAATTTGAAATAAATGTATTTTGATTGATTTCAAAGTGAAAGTAAGTTTGTTTTGGTTATGAATTTGAATGGTTGATTTGATGAATCTTTATTGAAATTGTTATTTGAAACTACATGTTTTGTTTCAAATGTTTACGAAAGAATTTTTGATCGTTTTGATAAGGGCTATCTGGATATGCCAATTTCTGTTTTGGGAATGCTTTGCTTATTTGTGGTAGTAGCCTAAATTGGAATTGATGGAATTGTTCTGGCTTATTTGTGAGAAGACACATTTGTGGGAAGGCACATTTGTGGTTTGACATTCCTTTGGAATGAAGATTCATGTGTGTGTTTCACTCACATGGCCTCACACTTAAGTAATTATATTGATTGTTCTGGTCGATTTTATCGACATCTCTGACTGATTGAAGCTTATTTGTGGGAAGGCACAATTTGTAGTTTGACATTTCTTTAGAATGAAGATTCATGTGTGTGTTTCACTCACATGGTCTCACAATAAAGTAATTGAATTGAATGTTCTGGTCGATTTTTAACGACAACTCTGATTGAATGTTCTGATTGATTGATTGATGTTACCAACGGGTAACCACCATATATGTTATGAAGGCTACCCAAATAATGCATATTCCCACTTTGATATTTGAACGTAATGATTAATTGAACGTACTGTTTGAATTGAAAGTTTCGATATTTGAAAATTTGGTTAAATGAAAGTTTTGTTCAGTTGAAAGCTTTTTGTTTTTCGAAAGTCTTGATTCAACGTTTTAATAGTTGTATTAAAAGTTTTGCAAGGATATTTGTTATTTGATTATGATTAGTTTTAAAAGAAAATGACCGAATGAATTTTTGACATTTGATTCAACTATTGAAATGATTTATTAAATTGAATTTCTATGTTTTGTTTTGAAGAAAATGAATTTCTGAACTTCTTGTTGAAATTGCTTATTGAGTATTTATGTACTCATTTTTGTTTTTCCAAAATGTTTTCAGACGAGAGATCAAGTGAGTCTTGAAAGAAGTGAAATTTAGCGCTTTGGCACAAGACTTAAAAGTTATAGATTCAATAGTTTCTTTTAGAAATCCCTTGTAAGAAATTACCTCTGCTGAATTTGTTTAAGTCTATTGTAGTTTTAATTGTTACGCTTCCGCATTATTGTTAGAATGACCGTATTGGAAAATTCGGCCTGTTACAGATTTTCTTCTTCTTGTTTGATGAAAATGATTTACATGATGATAGATGATACTGGATGAGTTACAAATGGGAGGAAAGGTGTATCTCGTGTATCCAGTGATTGAACAATCTGAACAGCTGCCTCAGCTTCGTGCTGCTTCAGAAGGTCTTCAATCAATTTCTTACAGGTTTCAGGACTATGACTGTGGGTTGTTGCACGGGAAAATGAAGAGTGATGAGAAAGAGGAAGCTTTACGGAGATTTCGGAACGGAGATACACAGATACTACTTTCTACGCAAGTGATCGAGGTTGGAGTGGATGTTCCTGATGCATCAATGATGGTTGTTATGAATGCTGAGAGATTTGGAATTGCTCAGCTCCATCAACTAAGAGGACGAGTTGGACGTGGAACAAAGAAATCTAGATGCATTTTGGTGGCATCAACTGCAAGTAACCTAAGTCGCTTGAAGGTGTTGGAGAATTCATCAGATGGTTTTCACTTGGCAGAAGTTGATCTTCTTTTACGTGGACCTGGTGATTTGCTTGGTAAAAAACAGTCGGGGCATCTTCCAGAGTTTCCAATTGCAAGATTGGAGGTAGATGGGAATATTTTGGAAGAAGCACATCTTGCTGCTTTGGTAAGTATTGTTTCGTTTAGCTCCAATTTTCCTTTGCATGATTCATCAAGCTTAGAATACAAATTTATTTCTAGCTCCCAATTATCTACAATATTAGAAGTAAAAATTTGGTTGAATTAATAAGTGTTGTCCTTGAATTTTCATGATTGTGGTTATACAGTTTGGTCCTGTACTTTCAAAAGTTTTTAATAGGACTCCGAAGTTTTAGGATTGTGTCTATGTGGTTTCTATACTTCAAAAAGTCTCTAATAAGTCTTTGAAATCTAAATGTTGTGTCTAATAGGTTTATATCATTGACTCCTGTTAGATTAATACTTACGTGGCATGTTGATCCTCTACTTTAAGAGGTTTCTAATGGATCTTTAAACTTTTAATTTTGTGTTTAATAAGTCCTTGTCGGAAACTTAATTAATCCAATACTTACACCATTAAAGGTTTAAGCTTGCCCAAAATTACCCTGCCACGTAATCTTTAAATAATATGATTAGTATGCCATTTAGACATTAAATTGACAGAGTTAACGACAAGGACTCACTAGACACAAAATTAAAAGTTCAAAAATCTATTAGACATCTTTTGAAGTACCACGGACCTAGTAGATAGTAGACACAAATTTGAACGTTCAATGCCTATTAAAAACTTTTTAACATACAATGTAAATGGACAAAAGCTTGAAAGCTTTTGACCAAACTTGTAATACAACTTAAAATTTTGCCTAGATATTTTAATTTTAGATATCTTCTTGGAATTACATTGGTTTAGAACTATAACACAAACAATGGTTTACTCTCACATGCAGAAAATCTTAAGCGTCTCTCATGATTTGGAGCAGTTTCCTGCCCTCAAGACGGAGCTCAGCATGAGGCAGCCACTTTGTCTCCTGGGGGATTAGGTTTCACCGATAGTTAAATTCGATCGTTAGTTTCAATTAGTTCTTTTCTGTTATTTTAACATCTTGGTACTGGTAAATATATCTAGGAAGTATCATTTACAAGTTCAGATAATGTGGTCAATCATTTTAGCAAAATGAAATGAAAATGACTCAACATATTTCATTTGTACAGAGAATGCACGTATTGCATTTGTACAAAATATATTTAAGCATCATTTACAAGATTGAACGGTGTGATCAATGATTCTAATGATGTGAAATAAAACTATTGTAGTGAAATTGGTTAAATAGATTTTACTGTGTTTGGAACTGCTTTTGACGGTCTTAAAAGAGCTTTGTAGTTAATAAAAATGTTAGTGAGAAAAGCACTTAGTTGAAAAAGCACTACTTTCAAAACTATTCTCACCATGTAGATTTGTAGCAGTTAAGAGAAAAGCTATTGAAGTCAATGTATGATTCCTTTTTTCATCCTTAGTGATAACATCATGCAATTTTCAAAGACTTCCTTGATTTGCCAACTATGATGAAGTTGAAAAGATAATGATAATAACAAGATTCTTAGGATAGAGTTTCTCTGGTGTTATCACTTATCTCACAAAGATTGGAGATTTTGAAGTTGTCCTTATTATCAGGTGATTCTAAAAGTATATTACATTCATCTCATTAACTCCAAGATATATTCAATTGAGATGACAGCGGAATGTTGTTAAACTACGGCTTGTCCTTGAGAACATCACTAGTGATTGTGGTGGTAGATTTACAAAGTTCTCGCAACAAAGTTGTTTAAATTGTTTTGCCTAACCAGAATAGATGGCCAAATAAAGTAGATTGTATATTAACCTAAATAAAAATTTAAAAAATCAACTTGATTGATGTGAGACAGAAAATTGGAGTTGAAATGCTGGATGTGGCTGAATTATGCTTTAACTGTCAACAGGGCTCTTCCATTGGAAGAACTCCCTTTGAAATTATTAGTGGGAAGCAACTTTTGATGCCTCATATTATGGATCATCCTTGTGTAGAGATTACTTTGCACGATGGCAATTTCATGAAAGAGTGGAGATAGGCATTTGAAGTCGCATGCACCTTGAGAAGTCCTTAAAGCATATGGAGAAGTGGGTGAACAAAAAGCAGACTATTGTGTAAAGTCTAGCTTAGTTATGGGGAAAGATCAAAGTTGGTAATAAAATATGAAGGGTCGTCCATATAGATTATCCAAAATTTCGGCATGGCATTGTACAAAGTCCATTTGTCAACTTGGATAAAGATCTATATCGTCATCCATGTTAACAACTTGAAATCCTTTTATTTTAACAAGTATGTGACATGAAATGAAATGGCAAGATTACCTGGTTGATGGGAAGAGAACAAAGTTTGGAAGGAAGTCAAAGTAGTCCTAGTTGAGAGGACTGAAAGACTTTTTTTTGCATGAGTATTTGGTGAACTAGATGAGACTTCTCAATGAAGAAATCAGTTGGGAGTGAACTGATGTTCTAAGTTAGTCAAGTAACTGATTGGAGAGTTTAAATCTGCCAATTAATTAGTCATCAACCAATTATGTCAGAAAAAATGTTATAGCATCTTTGTCTATGGTTTTTCTTTTCCCTTGTGGCATTGTATCAAATGTAAATAGTTTTGGCCCTATTTGATAAACATTTTTTCCTATTGTTTTAGTAACAAAAGTCAAACATATTTTGTAACTCCTTTTTCTACTACTTTTAAAAATTAATAGAATATATGTGTGTATATACCTATATCTCTCTCTATATATACACATACATACACACATAAACAACTATATTTGTAATCACTTTTGTTGGCAAGTGACTTCTCACTACGATTAATGTTCATGCAATTGTCTCAAAATGTAATAAAAAAAAAGTGCAATTATTGACCATCAAATCACCCTATTCAAAAGCTTTTGTAAGTGTCTTCTCCAACTATACATTCCCTTAAAACCATTTTCAAGAAACGATGGTGAAAGTTTGAAAGATAAGCCTCTATGTGCCATCTCTTGAAATGCTTTGGATTTGACAACTTGTTGGTAGACAAAAACAAGTGACCCACTTTGGTCGCTTGAGACCCTTTAGGAATACAAATTTGACACTAAGCTTGTAAATAGTGCACTATCATTCTTGTGAGTAGAAGAAGTGCATGACGACTTATTGGGCAACTAAAAGCAGTGTAATGGGTTGAATATTGCACTCAAGTCTCCCTCAAAACCATTAACAAATCTCATTGGATATGATATGATACAAATGAGCAATGAATATATTGATTCTAAGCACATTTAGTGCACCACAAAAAAGAGTTTGAAGGTGGAGACCAACCCAACGATACGATATATCTTTTTTAGGATGAATGAAATTTGATTCTTATCACCTTAAGAAATGATGACCTGAAAGAAATAGAATATTAACACATGCAGTATGAATGTAAGGTTTTAAATTATATTTTACTTTCTAATAGCATAAATTTTAAACAAGTTTTATCATATATCAATAGTTTAACTAAAGTCTGTCTATGTGTGTTTTAACCTTTTTTTTTTTTTTTTTACCAAATGTGTGTTTTAACTTTAAAGTTTATTACAATATTTCTATGTACTTGATTTAAATCTTTGTAGTGAATTTATTATCATAATTATTTGGAATTTAATCTAGTACATTTTTTCTTGATATTCGTTATTATATAAATTTTCTAAACTATAAAATTTCAAATCATATAACATGTATGGGTTTGAAGAATCACCTATTTCTTTAGTGCGGTTGGGACAATCATGCATATTAAAGTCTAATGAATGATTATTCATTGCTCAACAAATGAACGGTGATAATGTAACGAAACTTGTAACTATCCACAAGCTACTCTAAACAATGTTGACAAAAAAAGTAAGCAAAACAAATAGATCTACATACCAAAAGAGATCTTGTACTTAAATCAATATAGATATGACATTTTAACTAGTTAAATTCTAGAAGACGAAAAAGGAGAATGGTTTTTATTTGATTTTTTCCCCCAAACACTGTAAATATGTGATATAAAACTAATAATTTTGTACATCTATTGGAATATAATGTTATAAGTGTAATAAGTTAAAATAAGTGACAACTCCGAAGGAAAGATAATCAAATTGCTAAAGACCTAAAAACATTGGAAACAATACAACAAACTATCATATGCATCTTGAATGATTTTCGAAGAAATGCCTTAGGCTATTGAAAAACGTGTGATTGGGTCTTCCAATTAAAATTCTATGTGCTATTCCACTATGGAGCATTCTAGTCACTATAGTGCGTCCTTTTTAAGTGGTTGAAAATGGTTGACCTTGGCCTACATTGGGACTCTATTAAAACTAAGAAACTGTGTGACACATAGATAAGAAAGTGATTTTTTTTAGAACAATATATCTCAATATAGCTTAGACTTTTAAAGCTTGAAGGGAAATTTTACTCACCACTACTACTACCTAATTAACATTAGAAATATTGTCTAATGTTTTAGACATTTTTTTTACACCTATACTACTTAATTATCATAAGGCCATGCATTTATATATGAGCTAACATTGACCTTATCTACAGACAAGAGTATAACTATCAACATACACTTAATATAATGAATAATGAAGTAGATTTCGAAGGTAACAATACCAAGCTTAGTTAAGTAAACAAGTAGATCATTCTAATTCTCTATCGTGAGATTTGGCAAGTGATCTCTCTCTTTGGTCTCTCTAAGTGAAAGCCTTGCATTAGGCGGGATGCATATACGTACTCGATTGAATTTCTCTTTTACAAAAGTTATTTAATTAACATGTTTAATATTTGGATCATTCATTATAAACCATGAGAATAACACAAAGGGGTGGTAGGGAAGGCGCGGAGAAGGGAATTGTGGCACAAATGATGACACAAATAGAGCTAGATGATAGCACACAATATGTGCTTTTCTTAGGTTGTATGTATTGCTAGTTTTTAGGCTTTATTGTGCACTTTCAAGATTATATTTGTTTATTTTGTAGATTTGAGTATATGGAGAAAAACCGAGCTTTTGGGAGCTTTATGGTGCAAAAGGGATTAAATTGGCATCCATTGGAGCAATCAATTGAAGGGAGAAAATGAATTGAGCCAAGAAAATGGAAGGCATAGCGTCTCAATTCCTAGGAGAGTGTTGAGACACCTTAAATGCATTTGTTCAAGCTAAAGATTCTGCAGGAGTGGCATTGAGATGCCACTTTTGGGCATTGAGACGCCACTTTTGGGCGTTCAGATGCTAAAAATGCAAGCGTCAAGGCCTTACCATCCATAGTGTCAAGACACTGCGATATAGCATCTTGACACTAACACATTGGCCATAATTAAAAATGCGCTTTAGGGACAACATTTTGACGCTGCTCTGATTATTATAAAATGATTTATTTGGCCTCAAAAAAAGGGAGACCATTCACAGGGAAAAAAGCCTATTTTCGATTTATACTCATTTTTTGGGACTTAGAGGACACTCTTGAGAGCTAAGGAAGAAATTCAAGGCTCGGGATTGCAATGCATCACGACGAAAACGAGTGTGGCACTCGTAAGAGAGTTTTTCCTTTCCCTTTTCCTTTGTAGTTTCTTTTATGGACTTTTTAGATTGGGTTTGAGTTTTTATTGTGATTTTTGAGTGACTAAACTTTGTTTTTAGAACTTGACGTATTCCATTTGAATTTTTGGATGTTTGATTGATTCAAAGACATTTTTATATTGCAACAATTTATTCATGTATTCTTGTAATTATTTGTCTATTCTTTTGGCCAAAGTTTAGTGTTGTGTGGTTTAAGTTTTAGCTTGAAAAAGTAGAGTTTAAATCCAGATCCAAATGTCTGATTATTTGTAAATTCTTGCATGACAATGAAAAATTATCTTAGAAGTTATTAAAATAAGATTTGTTGATTCCTTGCTTTCTTAAAAACCTAGACAGGGATGTTAGTTTTCTAATAAAGCAAGAGAATTAATTGTGCTTGAAAAAAGTTAGTTATGAATAATTCTTTTCTTGACTTATAATTGGTTGCTTGTTAAAATTTAGTTGCACATTAATCAAGCTAGAATCGAATGGAAGAAATCTTGTCTTAAGAATGCTCCTTTTGATTGTCTCCACTTAGTTACGTTAGGTAGTTTAGGTTTATTTCATTCTTTCTTGGTTCTTTAGATAAAATTGAAGTGTTATTATCTATGGTATTCAATTAAATTGGAAAACCAATCCCAAGGATGACACTCACACTCAATTCCCTATACTAAAACTTGACACCGTACACTTATGGTTTTGCATGCACTAAAATAATGCAACAAGTTTTTGGCGATGTTGTCGGGGATTGGCAATTATTCAATTGGATTGATGTTGTGGAGAATACACTTAGTTTTAATCTATAGTGTAATTTTTGTATTTGTGTATACTTAGTTTTTCTTTTCTCCTTTTGTATAGGCTCATTTGGTGTATGCCCAAAGTTAGGAAGATAGATTTAGAACCTTTTGATCCTAAGATCAAGTGCACTGGTAGAAGAAATCGAAAGATCCAAAGAGAAATTCAAAATCAACAAATGGCAAATGCACAAGCTGAATAACAAAAAGCCATCAGGGACTATTTCAAGCCAGTGTTCCCTGCAGAACACTCTGGGATAGTCCACGCGCTTATCGCTGTGAATAATTTTGAGTTGAAGATAGGACTGATCCAAATGGGGTGGGATAGCGCATTTCGAGGACACCCTATAGAGAATGAAAATTCGCATATGAAATATTTTCTTACTCTTTGTGGTACTGTTAAGATTGAGGGGGGAAATAATAAAGAAAAGGTTAGCCAAAACTATATACAAGTTATCCACACCCTTTTTTTTTTTTAATTTCATTAATGGAATTTCGGTTATTGATTAAGGTAAAGTTCCGTAAAAACCCCTACCTTCTTTAAAATATCATGAACAGTTCCTGTAGGTTGAGCACCCTTTTCAAGGAAATATAGAATAACAGGAACATTTAAATAGGTTTGATTCTTTATCGGATCATAAAAACCCACTTTCAAAATTGGATTCAGATAGGTATACAAAAGGCTGGTATATTTCTGCACGCACAAAAAATATTTAGACTTAAAACTGAAATTGAAATTAAATAAGAATATTTTATGGATTCATTTCGAAATCTAATAGATACGTCATTGAATTAAATTAATACCATCTATTAGAATATAAGACAGTGCCATATGTGTATTTCTTTGTCTTCATATACCATATAAGGTACTGGCAATATAGGAAAAATGTAGCATTAACGAATTTTCAATTGTGGATACATAACGGTGTTTCTAGTGATGCCATACGTTTACATTTGCTTCCCTTTACCTTGTAGGATAAAGCACGAGATTGGTTGGCCAGTCTGGAGCCACATAGTATCACCACTTGGGATGAGTTGGCCCAAGCCTTTCTCACAAAATTCTTCCCACAAGTCAAGATTGCCAAACTCAAAATTAAATTGGGACATTCAGGCAGTTTGAGGGCGAGCAGATGTTTGAGGCTTGGGAGAGATATAAGAGTTGCTGAGACAATGCCCACATGATTATCCTGACTAGCTGCAGATCTAGTTGCAGATCTAGTTGTTTTATGTTAGCATTAATTCAGTGCTATATTTATGCCTTAATTTAGCTAATTTTAGGCTATAAATGTGAGCTTTTATGTTGATCATTTGTTAATTTCAGGAGATCGAGTGAGTCCAAGAGGAAATGGTGAATTTTGGAGCATTCTATTGAATTTGGTGTAAAAAAGGGATGCAAATTAAGGCTAAGGATGCAAAATGGACTCAAGTTGGGCAAGCAAACCTAAGAAGATAGCATTTAGACCCTGAAAATGGCGTCTAGACGCTATGCAAATAGTGTCCAATCTGAGAGCCAGCGTCGAGACACCAGTGTCTCGATGCTACAAAAACAAGGAGGAGTCAAATTTCGTCAGTAGTGTCAAGATGCTACTTATGCGCAGTAAAGAAAAACTTTTTCGTTTTGATACAGCGTCTCTAACACTATATCCATTTTCAAATGTAAAATGAGCTTTTGTATTACGAAAAAGGGGAGCCAAATGAGAGGTTTTACACCCTAATTCAAAACTTGAGAGTGTTTAGAGAGGTTTGGGGGGCTGAATTGGAGTGATTTTGTTAAAGATGTGGCATCTGAGGTTCGCGTGGTTTGTAGCGGGAGCGATGGATCGACACACAACGGGTTTCTATTATGCTTTTTCCTAATTTCGCTGCTGTGTTTAGACTGATTGTAGATGGATTATGGTTGTTTGTGCTGAATTATGATATACATTGAGTAGATTGTAGAGTTTAGGGCTTAATTGAGCCTTTAGACCATGCAATTGGACTTAATTGGGGATTTGTGATTGATTATTCATATCTATTTTTATGCAATGTTCTTAATGCTTTAAATCCCCTGATAAAGGATCTAATGAACTGTTGGTTTATGTTATTTCTCGACAAAGAGTGCATAATTAGAGCTTTAATTGCATAATAATTGATGTATGGGCACAATAGTGATAAGAATGTCAACTAGAATCGATGATAGGGTTTGAGTGAGAATTAATTAATGAGACGGACATGTGATTTAATTAATTACACTCGAGAATTGGATGAGCTCGACGTAGGATTCCATGAAACTTTACGCTTAGATGCAAATAAATTGGTAGTTGATCACGAACACGCATTAAATTCAATAAATGGTCCAATGGTAAGATTAATGTCCCAAACTCGGCTCTTTTATTTGCGCTCCATTCGTTTAGTCTTTTTATTGCTTACTTTTAGTTTAATTCGTTGCATGTTCGTCTAGCGTTTGTTTTCCTAAATAAAATTGGGTGTGATTAAGTGTAGTAATTAATTGATTAAACTTCTCCAATTCCCTGAGGATTCGATACTCGATAATATTTACCGTTTTATTATTACTTCGATCACGTGTGCTTGTGTGTATGTCTGATCAAGTTTTTGGCGCAGTTGCTGGAGAATTGGCGTTTAATTCAATTAATATTCTACTGAAATATGTTATCTTAATTTAGGAGTTTTATTCTTTTATTCGTTTGTTCTCTTTATTTTTGTGTTTTATCTTTGTTGGGTGATATGTGGCATTTTTGTAGAGCAATAAGGTGATTAATACCGTTATTGGAGTCGTTCTGCTTGTTTTTAATTTTACAAAACTCTCCGTAGCATTTTTAATCTAAAATTCTTTGGTCATGTATGAGGAAACTAGGGAATAGCGTAAACACCCATCGTTGCAGACAGTTTCAAGCTAAATGCTGATCTAAATCAGATGGTTCGAGACAATGCATTTCGCGGGCATCTATCAGAGGATCCGTACTGTCATCTACGCACATTCTCAAATATCAGTGGGATGGTAAAAATTAATGGTGTTAGTTCTGATGCTGTTAATTTTTGCTTGTTTCTATTTTCTTTGCAGGATAGGGCAAGAGATTGGTTCGATTCTTTAACCCCCAGAAGTATTTCGACTTAGAGTGAGTTGACGAAGGCGTTTCTCACATAATTCTTCCCTCATGCCAAGATAGTGAAGCTCAAAATAGAAATTTGCATGTTCGAAAAAAAAAAGAGGAGGAGCACCTATATGAGGTGTGGGAGTGCTTTAAGACATGTTGAGGAAGTGTCCACCAAGTGTCCACCACACGGATATCCCGATTGGCTTGAGGTAAAACTTTTCTATAATGGGTTGCTTAGTATTAACAAAATTACTCTTGACACGGCAATTGGAGGGAAGTTTCTAGCTTAGTTAGTGAAGGAAGCTCGAGCCCTGTTAGAGGAGTTGGCCATCACAAGTTACCAATGGCAGTTAGAGGATTTCCCAGCACAAAAGGGAGCTTGTGAAGCCAGTGAGGTTAGTGCTCTTAAATTTCAATTTGAAACACTAACAAGGGCGTTGAGTAAATTTACAGGGATAGGACCGAAGGACTATGAGGAGCCTAGTCCTGAACATGTTAAAGCTATGAGCATAGGGAGTATTGGATGCAGTTGTGCTCAGAAAGCTAAGCCTGAAGATATTGAGAACTACCCAAGTAAGAAAGCTCAATTGAATTCCTCTTGTGTTACTAATGAGAGTGTAGTGTAGCTTGGTTTAAGAGTAACATCTACAAAATCTCAGGAGAAAAGGAATTTACTTAAAGATATTCTGGAGAGATATATAGAGGAGACCAAGAGCATTTCTCACAATATGAACGATACGGTGATGTCAATGCACGTTAAGTCAGAAACCCAAGATGTTGTGATCCAAGACATGGGAGATAAAATCAATTAGATGGCAGCACTCTTGGACAACCTATAAGGAGGTAACAGTGATTTACATGTTATTCTTGCTAACCCACTTATGGGATGTACACCTATTCCTTTATGAAGTGGGATAGAACTGAAAGAGCCTGAGTGTAAGAAGGGAGATGTGCCAAGCACAAGTAAAGTGCAGGATACCGATGAAAAGATAGCAGAGAAAGAGAAAGCACCTCAGAAGCTTAATTTAAGGAAGTTATCTAATTCTATACCTTTTGTTCGTAATGAAATTTCGTATCCTAAAAGATTTAAAAAGAAAAAGTTAGACAATGAGTTTGCTATATTTTTAAGAAACTTCACATAAACATACCTTTTGCTAATGCACTTGAACACCCAATTATGCAAAGTTTATGAAGGAAATTCTAGCAAACAAGAAGAAGTTTGAAAAGGATGAAAGAGTGCAAATGAACGTCGAGTGCAGTGCTATCATTTAGTGGAGGCTACCATAGAAAATGAACGACCCAGGGAGTTTTACCATCTCTTGTATTATTGGTAGTGTTCACATAAAAAAAGGCACTCTGTGATCTAGGGGTGAGTATTAATTTAATGCCTCTTAGTATTTTCAGGAAACTTAGAGCAAAGGAGCTTAAACTGATGAGCGTAGTACTTTAGTTGGCAGATCGTTCTCTGACGTACCCAAAAGGTATTTTAGATGATGTTCTAGTTAAAGTTGATAAGTTTATTTTCTCTGTAGATTTTGTTATCCTGGATAAGGAGGAAGATGTTGAGGTCCCAATCATCCTGGGGAGGCCATTTCTAGCTACAAGACGCACTCTGATCGATGTTCGCACAGGAACTCTAACTCTACGCGTAATGATGAAAAGGTAGTGTTCAACATGTCTAAGGCACTGAAACACCCCGATGAGGTTAGTACTTGCCATATGATTGATGTTGTGGACACTATGGTGGATGAATGTATTGAGTTAGTGACTCATGTTGATAAGTTTGAGGTTTGTACGCCTTATTTATGTGGTGAATTGTCTGAAAATCTTGATATTGAGCATGCCTATTTTTGTGATAATGTTGTAGAGGCACTTATAGAACATAGTAGGGAGGAGGAAATGATTTCTGAGTCTGTTTGTGCACAAGTTGACACTCCTCCACCTGAATTAAAGCAATTGCTTGCTCACTTACGTTATGCTTTCGGTGACTCTTCTATTTTCCCTGTGATTATTGCTGCAGAGTTGAGTAAAGTAAAAGAGGAAATTTTTTTGAATGTGTTGCGTGCACATAAGTCTGCTTTAGGGTGGTCTATTAGTGATATTAAAGGCATTAGCCCCTCGATTTCCATGCATAAAATTTTGATGGATGATGACTGTAATCCCACTGTAGAATACAAAAGGAGACTTAACCCCCATCATGAAGGAAGTTGTTAAAAACAAGGTGATAAAATAATTAAATGTAGGTATTATTTTTTCTGTTACTGATAGTCCTTAGGTAAGCCCAGTGCAAGTTGGACAAAAAAAAGGAGGGATGACAGTCGTAAAGAATGAAAAGAATGAGGATATCTCGACCCAAATAATGACTAGATGGCGTATGTGCATTGACTATAGGAAGCTCAACAAAGCCACTAAAAAGGATCACTTTCTCCTACCTTTTATTGACCAAATGCTGGACAGGTTAGCAGGTTATCCTTACTATTGTTTTCTTGATGGTTATTCAGGTTATAATCAGATTGCGATAGCACCTGAGGACTAGGAGAAGACGACATTCACGTGCCCCTATGGTACATACGCCTTTGGGTGAATGCCATTTGGGTTGTGTAATGCACCTGCCACCTTCCAACACAACATGATGTCTATCTTTGTAGATTTTTCGAGGAGATTATGGAGGTTTTATGGATGATTTTAGCGTTTTTGGTACTTCTTTTGATTCTTGTTTTCATTATCTTTCTCGTGTACTGCAGCAGTGTCAGGAAACTAACCTTGTTCTTAACTGGGAGAAATGCCATTTTATGGTAAAAGAAGGTATAGTGCTTGGCCACAAGGTATCTGCAAAGGGGCTAGAGGTGGATTGAGCTAAGATTTCTGCAATTGAATAATTTCCACCTCTAATAAATTTTAAGGGAGTTCGTAGCTTTCTAGGACACACAGGGTTTTATCGTTGTTTTATTAAATATTTTTCTAAAATTACTAAACCCCTGTGTAATTTACCTGAGAAAGATGCTTCATTTATTTTTAACGAGGATTGCATACTAATGCTAGCATTTAACGTTCTTAAGGATAAGTTTATTTCTACGCTTGTAATAGTTGTACCTGATTGGAGTCAACCATTTGAAATCATGTGTGATGCTAGTGATTATGCATTAGGAGAAGTACTAGGACAGCGTAGAGACAAGTTCTTTAGGGCTATTTATTATGCAAGTAGGATTCTTGATAATGCTCAACAGAATTATACTACCACTAAGAAAGAGATGTTCGTTGTTGTGTTTGGATTTGATAAATTTAGACTCTATTTATTTTGTTCGAAAGTAATTGTGCATACTGATCATGCTGCTATTCGTTAACTCTGTAGCAAGAAAGATTCGAAACTTCACTTGATTAGGTGAATTCTTTTGTTGTAGGAATTTGATTTTGAAATCAGAGATAGGAATGGCTGTGAGAATGTCATGGCAGATCATCTGTCTCGATTGGAGCATGAGCTAGAGGTGTAGACCTTCCTTATAAAAGAAGACTTTTCTGACAAATGACTGTATGCAGTTAAGTCTTCTTTCCTTTGGTATGTGGATATTGTGAATTATCTTGCTTTAGGGAATCTTCCACCTAATTTGAGTGCTCAGCAAAGGAAGAAATTATTGCATGACATGAAGTCTAACCTGTGGGATGATTCGTTGCTTTTGAAGGTATGTTATAATCAGATCATTAGGAGGTGTGTACCTATGGAGGAAGTGGCCAAAATTTTACATGACTACCACTCTTCTCCATATGGTGGACATTTCGGTCCTTCAAGAACAGTTGCAAAGGTACTTCATATTGGTTCTTTTTTTTTTTTTTTGGCCTAGTTTGTTTAAAGACTATTATACTTTTATAAAAACATGTGATAGGTGTCAAACAGGTAATGTATCTTGTCGTCATGAAATGCCCTTAACTCCTATACTTGAAGTCGAGTTATTTGATGTATGGGGTATAGATTTTATGGGTCCTTTCCCGTCCTCTAATGGTTATCTTTATATCTTGGTTGATGTCGATTATGTATCTAAATGGGTAGAGGCTATAGAAACTAAGACTAATGATGCACGTGTTGTATTAAAATTCTTACAAAAGCACATATTCACTAGATTTGGTACACCATGGGCTATTATTAGTGATGAAGAGTCTCATTTATGTAATAAACTGTTTGATTCACTGATGAAAAAGTATGGTGTGAAGCATAACATATCTTTGGCTTATCATCCCTAGACTAATAGACAGGTTGGAATTTCTAACAGGGAGATTAAGTAGATTACAGAGAAGACAGTGAAGACCAACATGAAAGATTGGGCATGGAAGTTTGACGATGCTCTTTGGGCATATAGGACGACCTACAAAACATGATAGGTACCTCATTGTTTCGATTGGTGTTTGGAAAGGTTTTCACTTACCTTTGGAGCTGAAGCATAAAGCGTACTGGGCTATCAAGAAGTTGAACTTTGACCCACAAAAAGTTGGAGAACAACGCCTACTTCAACTGAATGAATTAAAAGAGTTCAGAACCCAGACATATGAGAATGCCAAGTTGTACAAGGAGAGGACGACAAGATGGCATGACAAGATGATTCAAAACCGTTCCTTCGTACTGGGTAAACAAATCATTTTGTTTAACTCATGTTCGTGTTTATTCCCAAGTAAGCTGAAATCAAAGTGGGCAGGGCCATTTATAGTTATAGAGGTATTCTCACATGGTGCAGTCGAGCTCATGGATAGCGAAGGCAAAACTTTCAAAGTAAATGCACAGAGGATAAAACATTATTGTAGCATTGAAGAAAGGCACCAGGAGAAGATTATTTTGGACGATGAATGAGTTGTGCTAACGCACCATCGAGTAATCGATGTTAAAAATTTGGCTTCCTGGAGGCAGCCAGGCGTCAAATTCTCTTTACTTGTTTCTTTACTATCTTTGTAGTTTGTTAGTGTAAAGTTTTACCCTAATCAATGGTCTCGCTTATCGTTCCTTGTGTAGGTGCTCGCAATTTAGCCTTGCTATCTTATTTTCATGATGGATTATTTGGCCGATAATGGACTCTTCAATTTCAGGGTAGTATCATTCTCCGTTTAGTTATGTGTGTCTTAAGCAAGTTGAATTTGTTATGTTGTATACATTGAGGACAATGTATAGTTAAAGTGTGGGGGGGGGGGGGGTGGGGAATGGTGTTAGGTTGTTGTTGAGATTGTTGAAGTAGTTTGAGAATTTGAACTTAATTTGTAATTTGAAAATTTTTGTTGATTGAGTTTGTGTGCTATAGGGTTGTTATGGGTGTTGCATGTTGAAGTGATGGTGAAATTCCATGATTTGTGATCTTTAGTTGATTGTTTATGCATTTGTATTGTAGAATTCGGGCATGTTAAAATCTGGGTAAATTTAAAATTTTAGCTTTGGATTTTTTGCAAATGTTGAGCACGTAGCCTAGTGTTGATTAGTTGAATAATTAAAGGAGTATTATGTTTTCCATATGTTTGTTGTCACCTCTATAGGCTTGAGGTTAAATTAGAAGGTAACCTAGCATGGTTGTTGGTAACGTTGTACTTAGGAGTATCACGTTTATTTTCCTGCTGTGGAAAATATGGAAAATCATTTACAAAGAAACTTGACAAGAAAGAAAAAGTAGTACTGTTGCACTTAATGTCCTCAAGGGTAAAAAGAGCTGCCTCTGCTGTGATCAGTTAGGCCACTCATTAAGCGAGTGCTCTGGGTAAGGGTCCTTGCAGTAGATGTGCGAAAGCTAGTGCCTTTGGGTGATTGAAAAAATATATATTTGTGTGATGGACATTTAGTAAATTAAGGCATCTGAGTTTAGTTTTACTTTCGATTTGTGTAAGTTAGCTGGATAATTGAATCTTAGGGCCATTGTAAGAGGAAGATAAATGGAGGAGAGCATAATATTACTCCGAGTTAATAAAAGAGTCAAATACTTAGGCTTTGCACACACTCACGCAAAGAGTTCAGAGTTATTTTTAAATTGCTTGAGATTTAGGCATGTTCTCAGTCCATTGTTCTTATTCTCTAATTCCACTACTGAGACCATTGAGGATTGAGTCACTTATGTATGCAGTCTTCTGAAACATTTATCTTTTTAAGGAGAGTTTTATTTTATTTTGCTTGAGACTAGCAAAAGCTTAAGTTGGCGGGGGAGTCCAAGGAGTTGGCGAGGGATGTTGAGGTGCCTAGACCCCAATTTGGGGTCTAGGCATTAATCTCATGCCTTATTTTGTGTTTAGGAAACTTGGTTTACAGGAAATCCAGCCTGCTGAAATTACCTTCCAGCTTGCAGACTGTTTGGTGGTTAAACCAAAAGGTATTGTGGAGGATGTCCTTGTTAAGGTTAACAAGTTTATTTTTCCTGTAGATTTTGTTGTCTAAGATATGGAGGAGGACGAAGAGACACTCATCATCCTAGGAAGGACGTTTTTAGCCACCAGCAAAGCTGAGGTAATCATGTCCAGAGGTAAGTTAACTCTGCTGGTGGACGATGAGAAGCTAATTTTCCATATTTTTAACCCTATCCATGCTTTGGGTACTAAGGATAAGAAATTTTGGGTCGATTTAGTGGAAGTTAGCATAATGTTAGAAACAGGCCTCAGGATGTAGATATGTTAGATGCCCATGATTCTTCTGCTAATATCTCCTGTTTTTGCTGTGAAATCTGTTGTATCTCATGATTTTGAAAATGAGAACAATGTTGGTTCTGATGTTGTGATGAATGACTCTGTTGCTTTAGGAGAAGAAAAATTGTTTGTTAAAAATTGTTTATTTTTTAATAGAGATGTTGATGTTTGTTTGCCTGATCGCCCTGACTGTATGCGTACTGAATGTGCTGTTAGTGAATCCATCTTTTATGCAAATAGATCGAGTGAGGGTATTAAGAGAGTTATGAATATGTAGCATGTGCTCAATGACTTCCTTGAGAATAATGATTTCTTTACTTGTCATAGCACTATGCTTAAAAATAAATTGACTTTGCAGAAAGATGAATTTGAGAATTTGTTTGTGAATGTGTTTCCTGAGATGAGTATTGAGCATGAATTTGTTTATGAATGTGCTAGATGATTGCTTTAGGTGCTCAAGATTTTTCTATCCCCTCTTCTGTTAATCATGGTTTGTTTTTCCCATATGTGACTAATTCTTTTTCAAATTCTATGGAGGATGTGTATCTAACCTTCATAATGCAGGTAAGAGGGCGGATGTTAACTTCTTTATATTTGAGCCACCTTGAAAGAAGCACGTTGGAAACGTCGAGCTAATGACGTTAAACAAGCACTTTTCGGGAGGCAACCCAAGGGTTTTTAATATGCTTGTTTAAGTTGTTTTTGCTTGTTATTAGTTGAATAAAGTGCCCGTTTGTGTTTTGCATTGCCTGAGGAGTGTTTGAGGATGCTTAATTTGAGAGGTCTCGTCATTTCAAGGAAGTATTGTTACCCTTAAATCTTTTTAGTTGTCCTTTTGTAGTTTGTTAAATGACTGTTGGGTAAACATTGAGGACAATACTTGGTTTAAGTGTGGGGAGAATGGTGATTGTGCTTAGAAAAGAAATTTTGATGATTGTTGTTTTTGTGCTTTGATAATGGTTGTTTTTTGTGCTTAATTTGAAATTTCTGAAATTAAATGAATGTTGAGTTGTGCGCTGTAGATTGGTTTTAGGATCTTGCATGCTCTTGAGATGAAGAAATTCTATGATTTGTACTCCTGAATGGATTGTTTTTTTTTTCATGTATTGTGGAGTCTGAAGCATGCTTAAATTTGGGTAAATTTAATTTTTTTTTCCTTTGAATTCTTTGCAAATGTTAAGCACATAGCCTAGTTTTGATAAGTTGAGCACTTAGAGGAGTTTTATGATTTCTAGAAGTTTGTTGTCAATCTGATATGCATAAGACTTAGTTTGTAAGTGAACTTGCTTGATAGCTTGTAATGCTAAGTTCAGGAGAAAAGAACAAAAAAAAAAGTGTGAATCTCCCTACGGAAAAATTTTTGCGCTTTGATTAAATGGTAGTGAAAAAAAAAAGAAAAATGTCTTGCATGAGCTTTAGGTGTTCGCGGGTAAAAAGAGCTACCTCTATCGTGATCAGTTAGGCCATCCATCGAGTGAGTGCTCTGGATAAAGGTCTCTGCGATAGTAGTGTGAAAGCTAGTGCCCCTAATTGTGATAAAAAGCAAGTGCGGGGGAGTGCTACCCCGAGAGTTGAGGCACCTAGCTTATTATTACTTTCTAAACTGTGAAGGAGCTGAATTGAGTCTTTTGAGCTAGTGTAGGGGGAAGATGAATGGTGGAAGGCATAAAGTTACTCTGAATTAGTAAACGCGTCATTATTAGGCTACACACACGAAAAAAGTTTAGAGTTTCTTTTAAGTTTCTTGTGATTTAAGCATGTTCTCATTCTATTTTTCTTGTTTCCTAATTCCATTACTGAGTACATTGAGAATTGAGTCACTTGTCCATACATGTTTCTGAAGCATTTATTTTTTTAGTGAGAGTTTGATTTTGTTTTGCTGGGGACTAGCAAAAGCTTAAGTGTGGGGGTATTTGATAGCACTAAATTAGTGCTATATTTATACCTTATTTTAGCTAGTTTTATGCTTTAAATGTGAGCTTTTATGTCGATTATTTGCTTATTTTAGGAATTAGAGCAATTGAGAGCAGAATTATGAAATTTGTAGCAAAATGGTGAATATGGAGCTTAATTAGAGCTTTTTGATGAACTAAGGACAAGATGAGAAGGTGCATAAGCTGTTGGGGCCGAGAGGACGGTGTTACAAAGCTCGAAATGGAGTTGCAACGCCATAATTTAGTGTTCAAACCTGAGAGCTAGTGTTGCAACGCTGCCATGTGGCATTGCAACGCTACAAACAAGCTGGAATGTGGAGCTTTGTCTAAAGCGTTGCAACGCTGCATCTGTACACTTCCGAAAATGCTTGCTTTTTGGACAGTGTTGCAACACTGTCGCGATTGCAGCCTATATCTTCTTTGCTTTGTTTCTGAATCGGGGGAGACCATTTGAGGGGTTTTAGCCCTAATTTTGATAACTTGCCTCCTTGAGACCTGTGGAACTCGGGTTTTTAGCCCCAATTTTAGCCATTGTTTTGTGTGTTCAGAAATTTCAAGGTGATTTAATTAATAAGAAATTTTTAATTAAAAATGATTCTCAAGTGTCAAAATTTGTTTTAGAAAAAGATGTAAAAAATCTTGTTTCCAAACAAATTTTTGCCAGATGGCAAGCAATTTTATCTTGATTTGACTTTCAAACCGTCTCTATAAAAGGGACTAAAAACCCTATTACAAATTACCTCTCAAGAGAACATCTTTCTCAAAGTTCTTAAAACTCTCTATCTCCTTCTTGAGAGAAAACAATGAGTGCTTGGAAAGGAAAAGAAAAGGCTTCCCCTTCCTCCTCCCAAACGGAAAGGCTTCTGCCTCTTCCGTCCCTACTCCCATAAGGTTAGAGCAATATGCTCTTCCAGACGAAGAATTTACTCAAGTGCAGAAAAAGAATTTCCATATATCCAATGTTTGACGCATCCGTCTCAATGATAAGGTTTGTTTTTTCGTCGATAAGACTTAAGCATGGGATGTTTTTAACTAAATCTTTTATTTTCTAGAAAACTTGTGTTTGAGCTGGTCCCCAAGGAATAATGTCTTGCTTCAACCTTTGAAAAAGTGGTTTGCAAATAGGTCGATGATCTTTGATGAAATCTGAAACATAATTTAGACACCAAAAACCTTTGTTACTGGGTTTTGTCTAAAATTTCATATGGAAATTTTTGAGTAAATTCTAAAGATCTCTGGATATATTTGATTAATCCTAAATGGATATCAAAACCAAGAAATCTTACTTTTGTTTGAAAAAGTTTAAGCTTTGTAGCTGAACCACTAAACCATTATACTTTATTGTTTGAATAAAGTTTTTTAAATGGCTAAAATGTTGATCTATATTTGATGAAAAGACTAAAACATCATCAATATAGATAATTACAAATTCTTGAATAGGTTCCAAAATATCATTCATGATCTTTTGGAATTCGAATGGAGCATTCTTGAGCCCGAAGGGCATTAAGTTCCATTCGTATTGACCAAAAGGTATATTGAATGTTGTTTTGTACCAATTTTTTTCGACAATTTGGATTTGTCAAAATCCAGATTTCATGTCTAATTTTGAAAACAATTTTGCATTCGAAATTCTTTTGAGTAAATCATTTTTATTCGGAATTGGATACCTAATCCATTCCAAAACCTTGTATAAGGTTTTTTGGTTGATTACCAGTCGTGGGACACCACGTTCCTTATCGGCCTGGTTATAGACATAGAATGCTGCACACGACCATGGACTTTTAGATGGCCTGATCGATTTTCTTTTGAGAAGTTGATCGATCTCTTTTCGGCAATGACTTAATAATTTAGAATTCATCTGAATTGTTCTTGCCTTTGTTGGAATATCAGATTCTTTAAAATCCTTTCGTACGGTGAAGTAACCATAGGTTTCTTCCTTTCTCAGAATACATCTGGATGAGTGGAGCAGATTTGTGATTCAATCTGCTTTTAAATAATCTGGATTCTTTTTTGAACTCCAGTTTCTTGAAGCTGGTTTTTGATCTTCTTGAAGGTGACTTCTTCCTTTAAGAAATCGATTTGCTTTTCTTTGAGCTTTATTTTATCGAAAACATTAAGGTCACTTTCCCTTAATGGATCAATAAACTTGAATAGAATTCTTTTATCTAGGACAGTTGAGACAATGCCTTCGTCTGTAACCAGTAAAGGAGAAAGTTGAGTAATAAATGGTGTACCTAAAATCACGCCTTGATTTAGGTTCTTGATGAGTAAAAACGAGGTCACAAAGCACACTCCTTTGTTGCATATGTGAACTTCAGAGAGCTTGTGCTTGATGAATAATGGCTGACCATTTGCTCCTCTTAAGGTTTCAATTGTTTTCTCAAAATACTTAGAAGGAATAAGGCCTTCATGAATACAGTTTTGGTCAGCTCCAGAATCGACCAAAGCGATTGCAGTAAACTAGAAATCTTGTACTTTCAAGGATATCTTCATATACCATTTCTGGTATTGTACTCTCTGTAGAGTTGCCAAAAATGGTGTTTCTTCCATAGAAGGTTCTGAATCTTCATCTTCTTCTTTAGCATTTGAGGTAGTTGCTTGTTGTGATTTCATTAAAGCAACTTCTGTGGATAATTGAGTAATATCTCTTTGATAATCAGAGCAGAGTTTCTTTACCTCGCTCTTTGTTTGATTTATTTTGAACTTCAAATCAGAAACTTTGACGTCTTGCTTCTCTTTTTTGAAGAGTGCAAACACATCTTCAATATTTGGATATTGAGTAGTTAAAGAAGAATCCTCTTCTTCTTTCTTGAGATCTTTCTAAAGAGAAGTCTTTAGTTTGTTGAGTATATTCCTTTTGAGAGCGGCATCAGTAATATTTTCTGCAGCTTCAAAAAGTAAATCCTGGTCTTTGATTAAGACATTTATGCAATCAAAACATTTGCATAATCTCTTACCATTACATCCATGTTTATGAATAATTTCTCCTTTTGTAGAAGAGTAAGTATCCTATTCTTCCTCAAGGTAGAGAAGTTGTCCTTCGTCTGAATCGTAATCTGATTCTTCTGAGTTTGTTTGTACGATGTTGAGTAATTCATTCTTAATATCTTCATTGATACTAAGTTCATTGATCTTCTTCTTCATGGGACACTTTGGAGCATAATATAGCATTGGACTTTTGAAGAATATTTTCTGGTAAAATTTCTTCCCTTCGGATTCTTCTTATTATAAGTAGTTTTTCTATAGGGATTCTGCCGATGTGACCTGTAAACAGTAGGTCTACTGTTGTAAGGTTTTGAGTAGTTTGAGAAGTAAGCTCTGCGTTTTCCAAGCTTTTTCTTTGCCCTTACCGAAGAAGGTTCAGCATGGTTTTGATAAAAATACATTTTGCAGAATTGTCCAAACTCTTGTTTTCTTTCTCTTGTTTTATTCTACTTCTCGATCCTTGCAGCCTTGAGACATTGTTTTCCAGCTTGGCCTATGACAAACTGACAGATTTCGCCATAAGTAACTTTACTCCAGGGAATATTACATTTGTAATATTGTTTGAGGTGAATCATCAGTTCCAAGCCAAAAATCTTTGGCAGGCCTATTATAAATCTTTTTTTCTAGAAAGAGCTTTGAGCGCATCTACCCTTTTGTATACTTCCGTCAGGAAAGTATCTTTGTACCATTGGAAATCTTGGAGCTTAAGACAGGTCAGTCTTTGGAGGTATTCTCCTGCTTGATCCCGATAGTTTGTTTCATTTCTAATGAAGTGTTTGATAATGGTAAAGCAGAGGGTGATGACCACATCACCTTTCATATCTTTGCTGGTTGCTGTAGCTGGTGGTATTGGTGGTACTGATGGAATACCACTCTGTGTTATAGAAGAGGTTGCTTCTTGATCTCGTCTTGGAGAAGATATTGATTCTCTCCCAGGAGATTTTGAAGAAGTTGAATCTCCAGAATTAATAGGAGATCTATGAGTAATTATCTTTTTTCTTTCAACCTCTATAAAGGTGGTCGTCCACCATCATCGTAGTTGTTCTGTAAATCCTGCAACTATGAGGCAAGCACAATCATGATCAGAGTGTCCTTTTGAAGAGTATGCTGAGTTTGCAACAAACATTTATTGGACAACTCCCATGATTAAATATTGAGAAAGACCATCGAGGTTCCATTCATAAATGGATTCGCCATCATATGATCTATGTTGAATAAAGGGCCGGTCTTTAATTGTTAAATTCGAATGAGTAGCCCTTGGATAATATGTCCTGGAGTTACTTTTTGAGTAAGGAATTGAGATCCTATTTATCTCTTTAGGATCTTCTTCTTCTTCAGAGATTGCGAATTGCTACATAGTAGAAATTAAATCGCTTATCTCTTCGTCATCGAGTACGTTGATTTGAGGACCTTTCCCATTCAGTTTAGCAAGTTCTTCTTGGATTTTCTCAAACATCACTTGTTCCTTGCTCTTGAGTAACGGAATGGAACCATATAGTCCTCTACTGAAGGTTGGTAGAGAGCTATAAATTTTTGGAACATTTGGTGTCTCGACAATGAGTCTTCTTTGAGTGCTGGATGAAGTGAAAACCTTTTCTTCAATCCTGCACATTTGTTTTACCATAGTAGACAAAATTTTGTTGGTATAGTTGTTTTGAATATTAACTCTTCTAATGCCTTTGGAGGGGTTCTTTCCTTCTTCATCCAAGGATATTTACTTGAAATGAGAGGGAACAACTATATTTCCACGAGAGCTTCTGAATTTAATCTGCTATAATAGTGGATGAGTACTCGAGACTTCTCCTTCTAGAGTTTTCCAGATAGTCTCATTGAGAGTGTTCACCTCTTGACAGTAGTCGTCACGGCGAACCATTCGAAGAAAGGTATATTTTCTTCAAGAGCTTCCATAGTGGATATCCATGTTTCTTTAAATTCTTCCCTTTCCTCTTCGTTGTATGCCTTGAAGAAAAGCTTTCTAGGCATCTTCCATTTGTTGTCAAGGAAATTTTTTTTAAGATATTCCAAATTGATTTTGAATCCTTTAGATATGACTTTAAGCTCGTTGAAACAGCTAGTTGATTCCATATCTAATTGAGTAGGTGAGTTTGGTCTCACATACCTACTTTCTGGTATGTGAGGATTGAAGTCTACCGAGTTGATCCTTGCAGAGAGGATCTTCTCAGTGGTTCTTATTCTCGAAACTAGTGGAGGATGAAGCTTCCTCTCTAAATTTTGAAGCACTTTGTCTTGATGGAGCAGAATTTGAAACTTTGGCAGCTGATGGAATTGGTTGTCTGAAACTAATCTCGACAGATCCATATACATGTTGCACTAGTTGAGTAAGAACCTTGGGCTGCGGTTGACTTGGAGCGATTGCTCTTTCAAGAACGCAGTGTGAGTTCCTAGTAATATCAACCCAGGATAGAGGCTTGGGCACTTCAATATTTTCTCGTGCTGTGTTTGCCTCTATGAGTACAGTTATGTCTTTAGGGGAAGCCCATAAGGTTCTTGGTGCTATATGTGTTTTCATCAACCGATAGAAAATTCTGAAGATAACCACGAACGCAGGTGATTATGGTTGCATGTTCAGATCTTTGAAGTAGAAGTCCAAAATTAAGGAATTTAATATCCTTAAATCTTGGAGCGAAAAAGAGTAATGCGAATACCAATTGAAATAGGCTGGACCCTTCTCCAGATTGGTTTCTACCATTCCCAAAAAGAGAATCTTGAAACCTGGTGAATCTCTTATCCCTTAGAGTTAGAAGGATAGGAGTATTCAAACCAGTTCTGAATAATGGTTTAATTGCAATCTGGACTACTCCAAGGTGCAAATATGAGTATTCCTCTCGGTGTGAAAGGATTAGATCTTTGGTGAAGAGATTCAATGATTCAGGGTTGTCTTTGATAGGAATTTTATCTTCCACGATCTTGACTCCCCATGCTTGAGTAAAATTGAAAGTATTCTTGAAGTAGACTGTCTTTGGATCTAACTTCGAAATATTCCAATTTGCCAGTTGTTCTTCAATCTTGGCAAATTGAAGTAATTCATTTGAGCCTTTAAGCTCATCGACATTTTTCTCTACCTTGTGAGCATCATCATGTGTTTGAGTATGAGCCATTTGAGTAGTAGACTAAGAACTCTCTCCTTTGAGTAATTTCCTTAGAATCAAAGATTTGAGTAGCTTCGACATTAATTCATAAAAATCAAAATATTCTTAAAGATAAAAATTAATATTGTCTCAACGCAATATTATCCTTCAAACTTCTCTTTCTTCACCAACTAGTCGTCTGCAGGTGGGAACACGCAGCTTACCAACGGACTTACACTGCTGTCTGGAACACCAATTGCTTACCAACAGTTGCTGTCGGACGGCCTGACGGAAGGACCAAAGATAGATAATTGAGAAGAACAATACTAAATTAAATCAATATTGACAATTTTCTTTAAAGAATAAAAGATTAATCTAAATTAATCTTGAAGAAAGCAAAAATTTGAAACACTAGAAATTGCTTCAAAGTTTGGAGTATTATTCAGTAATGAGTAAGATGGCTCTAATACCATTGCTCCCAAAATCCACAATCTTTGCACAGATTACTAAAAACCTACAATCGATGCTGAAGGCATGCTCGCTTAATGGAACTGTGCGTTTGGTGCAGCGTCTCAAAGTTGTCCCTAGCGACGAGACATTGTGTCGATTCCTACTATAAAATCATTATTTTAAGTTCGAATTTGGTAAGACCAATTTTGGGTTTTAGCCTTGGTTTGCGATAACTTACCTTCTTGAGACATGTGGAGGACGATTTGTAGTGTTTGGGAGCAGATCTCGAACTTAGGAGCATGAATTTCGAGGCAAGAGTAAAAAATTCAGCAATAATGGGTTTTGTATCTATTTTCTTCCTTTTTTTCGTAGTTCATAGGGCTGTAATGTTGAGTTTTCTATACTTTTTAAGGACAATGTTTGGCTGAATTTAGTTGTTTAGAGGTTAGAGCACAATTAGGTGTTTAATTATGGTGTAATTCGATACGTTTGTCAATTAATACTCTTGTTTAGATTCATTTAATTGGATTGTGTTTAATGCTTCTAATTGACTGGCCATTAATCAGGCGATCTTAGTCTGAAAGTGAGAAATTAGGATAGGATTAATCTAATTAACGCCTTGATTTTGTTGATGTGACATAAGATAAACATATGATAGATAAGGATTAATATGAATGGACCTAATTCAATCAATTAATTCAATTAACGCTAAGGACATTTAGGTTAATAATTAGTTGAGTGTGTTCGAATGAGACCAACAAGAGATTTCGGCTGATTTAGCTCTAGGCTTATGAATTAGCAAGAATTTGTTAATTGGCATGTTCGGATAGCCATAATTGTACCCTAAAATTTATGCTCAGTCCCCTAAACTTCTCCTTAATTATTGTCTCCATTGCTATTTTAATTGCTTTCTAGTTTATAATTGATTTCCAAAGCATTTTTTTTTGTTTAGTGTGTTCCCTAAATAATTCCAATTTCAAGTATTCTTAATAATTAATTAAATCAAAAGACTCCTTTCTTGCTTCTCGGTGGATTCAATACTTTGTACTATTTACTGTATTACTTGATCATGTGTACTTGCGTGATACCAAATAGAACCCCACAACAATTTCAGTACCAGGCTTGCAGTTCAGGTATGCCTCTCGAGGACTTAGTTAAAAGTTTGGCTGACAGTACGTTTAAATTGGCTCAGGACACGATCTAGTTTTAGAAGGAAACTCGTGCCGGTATACAAAATCAAGGAACCCAGATCACTCAGCTCTCCACCCAAGTTAGCAAGCTCGAGGAAAATCAAAGCACGGGGAAGTTGCCTGTACAGCTTGAAGTTCATAGAAGGGAGAATGTCAGTGTCAACATGCTACGCAGTGGCCAGGAGATTGTTGGACCACCCACCCCTGAGATTAGTGGTAAGAAGATTGTTGGACTCCTTGAGATTGAGAAGAATTTGGAGAATAAAGATGAATATCCCACCCCGAAGCCTACGAGAGGTATTGTATTTGATCCACCTTTGGGTTTAAATACTTACATTCCTTGTGCAACTTTTCCATACAGGTTAGCTCCAAGAAAGGAAGAGAATATCGAGAAAGAAGAGGAGCAGGAGAAGGACGTGTTAAAGATCTTTAGCAAGGTGGAGGTGAATATTCCACTTTGCGATGGGTGAAGAAAATTATGAAGTTTGTGCATTTCTTGAGGAAGTGGTGCACCATCAAAAGAGCTTCAGGAGGTAAGGGTAAGAAAGAGGTTTGTAAGAATATTTCTACTATTTATTTGAGTGCAATGCTTGAAAAATGCTATGATCCTGGAATGTTTACTTTATCGTGCATGATTGGTGATAAAGAGATTAAACATGTCATGCTAGATCTAGGTGCATCGATTAATGTTATGCCCTGTCTGTGTATAAACAGCTAGGTTTAAATGGATTGCATGAGAATGGTGTTGTGATTAAATTAGCAGATCATTCTACAATTAAACCCCTAGGAATAATTTAGAATGTGCTGGTGAAAGTTAAAGATTTGTTGTTTCCTGTTGATTTTTATGTCATTGACATGGGTGATAGGCCAAAGCATGCATCTGCTTCAATTATATGGGGTAGGCCTTTCATGAAAACAACAAAGACTATAATTAATGTTGATGGGGATAGAGTCTCTGTGGGATTTAATGGGCATTTAGTTGAATTTAAAGTTGTTGACTCTGCTGAATTTGATGATGTTGTTGATTCTTTGTGCAAGATCGATGATTTAGCTTTGCAGGATATGAAAGTTGGTAGATCTAAGTTGATGGATGGTGCAGGATCGAGTTTGGAGGATCCTGGTTGAGTTTAGGGAGAAAGGACCCCGTCGAGCAATCGAGGTTAAAAATTTACGCTTCCAAGAGGCAGCTAGGTGTTGGACTGTTTGTTTTCTCTTTCTGCTGTTAGTTTCTTTTTCTTAGTTTGTAGCTTAGTTGGCTATTTGTTATGAAGGTTTTGGATGAACTGAAGATGAGGAAGTAGATTGATCGTTTTTCTTAGAGGGAGCTTGCCACCACACCATCTATGTGGTTCGAATCTCAGGGAAGTTTCAGTTCCCTTACTTTGTCCTTGTGTTTTATTGTGACATACAATGGGGACAATGTATGATTTAGGTTGGGGGTGAAGGTTTAGTTTGATTTTGTGCTTTGAATAGAATGTTGAGCATGTTGATTAAGTCCTTGAGCACTTGAGCTTGGACTTTTGATTGATTATATAAAGCATGATGCATTGTGTGATATTTTGATGAGTTGATGTGAATTTTATGTTTTTGTTGAAAATGTTGAACATTTTTGAAAATTTTTGAAAATTTTTGAAAATTTTTGAGCTTATATTGAATGATGAGTTGGTAGCATGATGCACAATTAGGACATTCAAGGATGTGTTTCTGATAACTTGAAGAAAAGAAGTTATAATTGCCACCAAATTCTTCTATTTCATGTCCTAGCGCGACAAATGTTGTATGATAATAAGGCATTTAAGGGAAATGTAGTGCATCAGGCTGAAAATTGGCACTGCACAACACCGCTTAGTGAAAATGCATAGAATTGCCATAGTCTTGCGCTTGCATCTTATCAGTTACTGTTCCTTGTAGGGAAGGGATGAGGCGCTGCAGCATAATGATACAACTAAGCAGTGAGGCGCCGGTACTTGGAGGAGACCAAAAGGATTTGCGCACACTACCTGTGTTAGAAAGGACGAATGGTGGAGCAGAAATCATACTGTGTGTAGGATCGAGGCCAACATAAAAGTAGAATGGCAGAGGAGGGGACAACTAGCGCATAAGCCGTATCGTGCATATAATGAAAATGGGCGCATGAAGAAATATTCTCACCCATGACTATTGCTTTTATAAGGATACCATATTCTTCATTAAAAAAAAGGGGGGGGGGGGGGGGGAGAGAAAAAGGAACAGAAAGAAAGGAAGGCAGTTTGGCGGTAGCACATCGAAAGACCCACACTCACATTTGAAGTCATTCCTGGACGTATGCAACAAATTTATGCAGCCGGGAGTAACCATGAAAGAGCTCCAAGTGATCTTATTTCCTTATTCTTTACATGATGCAGCCAAGATTTCGTTAAACCAACAACCAGTAGGATCAAACGATTCTTGGAATGATCTAGCATAAATATTTTTAGAGAAATATTTTCCACTCACCACTAACTCAAAGCTGTGGCTAGATATTATGACTTTTACTCAGATGGAGGACGAAGAATTGAGTGACGTGTGGGAAAGATTTAAGTGATTATTAGAGCGATGCCCACATCACAGCCTGCCGCATTGTGTACAACTAGAGACATTCTATATCGGGCTTAACAAGAATGCTCAAGTGTTTGTAGACACTTCAGCGGGTGGTGCCCTGCTGTGAAAAACTTACAATGAAGCATATGAAATTTTGGATCGCATGGCAAAGAATAACTATGAACGGGGATCAACAGAGCAAAGAAAGAAGGCAGCAGTAAAGCTGAGCATACCAGAAGTGCATGATCTTGACTAGATGACAGTAATGCAAGCCCATATCACCGCGTTGACAAATCTAGTAAAAATGCTATCTACTCAAGCATCATTTGCAACAGTGAATCAGGTGGCAACAACGAATTGCCACTTTTGTGGTGACAGCCACAAGATGGAACAATGTCCAAACAACCTAGAATCCATCAATTATGTAGGGCAGCAGGACAGAAGAAATGACCCATTTTGAAACACCTACAACCAAGGTTGGAGTACCCATCCCAATTTCTCTTGGGACGGTAACCAGAAAAGGAGCACATTGGCAACTTCAGGAGGTAAACCTTTTGCACCCTAAGGTTTCAACCCAAATAACCAAAATTTTTCATCTCCATATCAGCAGGGATATAATCGAAACAACAACAACAATGAGCGCCTCTACTTCTTCTTTGCTAGATGTGATAATGAAAGATTACATGTCAAATCAGCGTGAATACATGGCCAAAAATGACACATACATTCAAAGTCAGGCGTCGATGCTGCAAAACCTAGAAATCCAAGTTAGGCAGTTGGCTTTTGAACTAAAGAACCAACCCACAAACCAGTTGCCTAGTGACACGGAGACACCAAAAAGAGATGGAAAAGGTCAGTGCAATGTGATAATGTTGCAAAGTGGGAAGGTGTTGTTGGAGCATATGCATGAGGAAGAAGAAAAAATTGCTGAAACACCAACAGAAACAGAGGCTGTGGAAAAAGATGCAAGAATGAAGAAGGAGTTGGAAGAAGAAAGAATTGTTGACGAGCCAGCAGTACAAGATCCCCATGTAATTGAGAAACCCGGTGCACCAAAGCAAGAATACCAGCCACCTCCTCCACCATACCCTCAAAGGTTAAAAAAGAAGACAAATGAAAAGTAGTTCGAGAAGTTTTTGAACGTGCTAAAGCAGCTCCATATCAATATCCCTCTCGTAGAAGCTTTGGAATAAATGCCTACATACGTCAAATTTTTAAAGGATATATTACCAACAAAAGGCCATGGAAAGAATTGGCAACCGTTGCATTGACGAATGGTTGTAGCTCATGGGTGACCAACAAGCTTCCTCAGAAATTGAAAGACCCAGAGAGTTTTACTATTCCATATTCTATAGGCAGTATTGATGTAGGTAGAGCATTGTGTGATTTGGGTGCAAGTATCAACCTAATGCCTCTTTCTATTTTAAAAAAGTTAGGAATCCAGCACAACCTACCACGATGACGCTGCAGTTGACAAATAGATCTATCACATACCCTGAAGGAAAGATTGAAGACGTGCTAGTAAAAGTGGATAAATTTATTTCCTCGACAGACTTTATTATATTGGACGATGAAGCAAACAAGGATGCACACATCATTTTAGGGGCGCCTTTCTTAGCCACAGGAGATACCATCATCAGTGTAAAGAAAGAAGAGCTTAAAGTGCAGGTGAATGATGAAGAAATTTCTTTCAATGTTCTCAATGCCTTGAAATATCTAGATGAGGTAGAAGAAGGAGAATTACTGGGCCAAATATTCGCAATTGCTGCATGTATGGAAGAACCAATTCTTCAATCAATAGAAGAAGCTGATGCAGCGGGAAAAATTATTGACGTGCTAGGAGAAGAGTAGTCAGTAAAGTTTGAGGAACTGAGGCGGTACAAATCGTTGGAAATACTAGAGGGGGAATCTCAGTTGTCAAAGCCATTGATTGAGGAACTTCCAGTGCTGGAGCTTAAGCCCTTACCTATGCATCTCAAGTACAAATTCCTAGGCGATGTAGAGACACTACTGATAATAATTACTACTGTTTTAGACTCTGATAAGGAACTCTTGCTCATGTAGGTTTTGAGGAAGCACACAAAAGCTATTGGCTGGAGGTTGGGAGACTTAAGAGGCATTAGCCCATCATATTTCATGCAAAAAATATGAACAGAGGAAGGCTATGACGGTTTTGTTGAACGTCAAAGACGCCTTAATCTAGGAATGATGCAGGTAGTCTAAAAAGAAATCATCAAATGGGTCGATGCAGGCGTGGTATATCCTATAATAGATAGCAAATGGGTGAGTCCAGTACAGTGTGTACCCAAGAAAGGCAGAATGACTGTAGTCACCAACGAACAAAATGAGCTCATCCTAATGCGTACCATAACCAGCTGGCGCATCTGTATGGATTATAGAACACTAAATGCAGTGACCAAGAAAGATCATTTTTTACCTCCATTTCTAGACCAGATGTTGGATAGACTAGCTGGAAAGACATATTATTGTTTCTTGGATGGTTATTCAGGGTACAGTTAGATCACCATCGCGCTAGAGGACCAAGAAAAAACAACGTTCACATGTCCTTATGGAATATTCGCCTTTAGACGGATGCCTTTCGGGCTATGTAATGCACCAGAGACCTTCCAAAGGTGTATGATGGTAATCTTTTCAGCTTTACTAGAATCATCAGTCGAGGTATTTATGGATAATTTTTCTGTGTATGGTGATTCATATGCTACGTGTCTAAAAAATTTAGATAACGTGCTAGCAAGATGTGAAGAAACGAACTTGGTGCTAAATTGGGAAGAATGCCACTTCATGGTAGAAGAAAGAATAGTCCTAGGGCACAAGATCTCCAAGGCAGGATTAGAGGCGGACCGTGCCAAGATTTACGTGATAGTGAAGCTTCCCCACCTAGCAAATGTAAAAGGAATCATGAGTTTCTTTGGGCATGCTGGATTTTACCGGTGCTTCATCAAAGGTTTTTTGCAAACCACAAAACCTCTATGTGAACTCTTAGAACATAATAAGAAGTTTGATTTTACTAGAGAATGCTGCAAGGCGTTTGAAAAATTTAAAGAAGCATTGGTTACAACACCAATCTTGACAATGCCTAACTGGAAGCTTCCATTTAAACTAATGTGCGACGCGAGTGACATGGCGGTGGGGGCTATGTTAGGCCAGCGCATCGAAAAAATGTTTACCCCATCTATTACACTAGTAAGACATTGAATGAGGCACAATAGAAGTGTACCACTACTAAGAAGGAATTATTGGCAGTAGTATATGCTTTTGACAAGTTTTGAGCCTACCTCATAGGGACGAAAGTCACAGCATTCATGTACCTTATCTATTGATGAAAAAAGACACCAAGCCACGGTTTATTTGATTGATTTTTTTGCTACAAGAATTTGACTTGGAGGTGAAAGATAGAAAAGGAATTGAAAACCAAGTAGCAAATCGTCTCTCTCGACTCAACAATCCTGAAGCAACATCAACGCCTCAAGAAATACAAGAAAGGTTTCTAGATGAAGAGCTGTTGCAAATAGAGGCTTGATCACCATGGTTTGTTGACATGGCAAACTACCTTGTAAGCTCCGTCATGCCATCTGATCTTACAGCACAGTAGCGTAAGCGGTTCTTTCATGATTTGAAATATTATTATTGGCATGACTCTTTCTTGTATAGGCATGGTGCAGATATTATTGTTAGACGATGCGTTGCGGAAGAAGAAGTTGAGAGAATCTTGAGGCACTACTACGCAGCACCTTACAGTGGCCATTTTGGAGGACAGCAGACTGTAGCTAAGGTGTTATAGAGTGGATATTGGTGGCCGACATTATTCAAAGACGCTCAGAAGTTTGCCTTGTACTGTGACAAATGCCAACGTTTGGGAAACTTATCAGCACGTGATGAACTCCCTCATAATTTTATATTGGAGGTAGAATTGTTTGATGTGTGGGGAGTTGATTTTATGGGCCCATTTCGGCAATCAAGAAGGCAAAATTACATCCTGCTAGCAGTTGACTACATATCCAAGTGGGTTGAGGCGGTAGCCTGTTCTAAGAATGATGCACTAATAATGGTGATGTTCCTAAAGAAAAACATTTTCACATGCTTTGGAACACCTAGGGCATGGATCAGTGATGAAGGCACCCACTTCATCAACATAATTCTAAAGAAGCTGTTGAACAAATATAGCATCAACCACAAGGTGGTAACGTTGTACTATCCGCAAACCAATGGTCAAGTAGAAGTGTCCAATCGAGAAATTAAAGGAATTCTACAAAAAGTAGTGAGCGTTACAAGAAAGGATTGGGTATAACACCTTGACGATGTACTATGGGCCTATTGCACCGCATTCAAAACTCCAATGGGCATGTCACCTTATCAGTTAGTGCTTGAGAAAGCATGCCATCTCCCAATGGAACTAGAATACAAAGCTCAATGGGCTCTGAAATGACTGAATTGGGATGAAGAGGTTGTAGGTGTGAGGCCGAAGCTGCAGTTATTGGAATTGGAAGAATTTAGGTTACAGGCATACGAAAATAAAAAAACTCTGTAAAGAGCAAACAAAGAATTGGCATGATAAAAATATCAAAAAGTGTCAGCTTTACAAAGGAAAAGAAAATGTTATTGTTTAATTCTCATTTACATCTTTTTCCAGGTAAGTTGAAATCAAGGTGGTCAGGACCATTTGTGATAAAAAAGACTTATCCAAGTGGGGCAGTAGACCTGATGGATGAAAAATGCAAAAGAGAGTTCAAGGTCAAGAGGCAACGAGTAAAAGTGTACCACGATTGCATGGAGGATATCCCAGCCTCCATAAAGCTAGTAGATTTGGAATGAGAACTGATGAAAAAGCCGCCGCACCAAAATGCCAGATCTCGAGGCGGCAGCAGCTAGTACCAAAGACGTTTTCTTTATCCTTTTAAGTGTTTATTCATTTTCTTTGTTGAGTGTTTTGTGTGTGTTAAGTTTATTAGTAAGTTAGGATAGAATAAAATAGTGAAATAGGATGGGAGTAAGCTTAGAGCATCGACTATAGGGCAGAAGCAAGAGGAAGTAGATAATGGGAAGGCCTGCTGCGTGCACATTAGGAACACAGTAAGTAATGATTATATAGGATAGGTAGCACAGTAGGGAGTAATTGGTCTGAAAAGTAAGGCGCTGCCTAAGCACGCCCTTCGAAGAGACTAATAACTCACCACTTACACATGTTCTCCAAGAAATCAGAGAAAATATTCTCATGGGGATTCGTGCATCCTTTCATATCTCCTCTTTCTTCTTTTGGGCATTCGAGTACTGTGTACTTTCATTGGGAATTCCCACCCAAAAGAAAAATTCCTGAGCAGCCTACTGCCAGAAGCTAGAGGTGCTTCACATTGTGCCTCTAGCATCCATTGGAGGAGGAATCGCTCCGAGGGTTGTCGTTTCTGAAATTCTGACGGCTACTGTGTTGGAATCGATTTTGGCAACCAACGAAAAGGAGCCTGAAAAAAAGAATGTGATGATTAAGTAGAAAGTGAGGAAGAAGGTCACTAAGATCCCCAAGAGGAAACTGTTTGGAGAAAGTAAGAAAAAGGCTAAAGAAGTGTTGGAGCAGTTGGACTCACTGACGGTTTCTTAAGAGGTGAGGCTAGGTGAAATCTTTGAAGAAATAGAAAATGAAGTGAGGCCACCGACAGAGAAATAAAGAGTGGCGGAAGAAGAAATAAATGATGAAGCAGAGAAAATTGTTGGTGATAAGGCGTTGGACTTGAATGTGGAAGTCCAGGAAGCAAGGATGGAGGAAGTTGAGGCGTTGGTAGTACGACAAAAAGAAACAGGGCAAGAGTCCATAGCAGTGGGATCAAATGAAGGAGACTCTGACAAAAGGTAGCTCCCCGACAAAATAAAGAAAAAGAAAAAGAGAAGAAGAGGCGGCAACAAAAAGATGTGACCGCCCGAAAGGAGCAGCAGGAAAGGTATTCCTGGTGGAGAAGGGAATCTTTCCCTTGGACTTTGAAATGCCCTAGGCGGTACTAAGCGACATTGAGAGCAGTGGGTGGAAGGGATTATGTCTGAAGGAGTCCACTTTCCATGCAAGGCTAATTGAAGACTTTTATTCGACAGAGTATAACGAAGAACAAGAAGAGATGATGGTGTGAGGCACTGCGGTAAATTATTCAGGGGCGGTGATAAACAGACTCTTTGGAATGCCAAATCCCAAAGAGGAGTCAGGGAACGTGCTTCTGCAGCTGTTGGATGCAGAGCTGCTGACTGAGGTGCTGGAAACAATAGCACTGCCAGGCACCGTGTGGGAAGTGAAAGAGTCCACTGGACAACACCAATTTTGGCCCATGAAGTTTGTGGCAGTAATTTAGGTTGCACTGATAAAGAACAAGATCATGTTGATAACACATGATCACATGCTCAACGTCCCCAGAACAATACTATGCTATTGTTGCATGAAAGGCATTGAGGTGAATATCGGCGAAGTCATCTCTACAAGTATCTAGGCTAGAAACCTAGGGTAGGGTTGTTCTTCCCTTGGCTGATTACAAGGTTGTGCATCCTTGCTGAGGTGAATCCAATGAGCTTAAGCCATTGCTAAGATGACACAGGCATTCGACAATCAATGGTTTGTTAGAATTTCTCTCAATCATGGGGGAAATGCTAAAGATCTAGAAGACTAGATCGTCACCGCCTTATCCAAAAGAAAACGCCCTATGAAGCCAAAGCCCCAGCCCCCAGTTCAAAGCCTGCCGCACCAAAGAAGAAGAAGAAGTCCGCTCTGCCGCCACCTCAAAGTCCCCTAAAGGAAATGACTGATGATATTGAATCGGACGAGGGGTTCCCTATGGAATTCGCTCCTCCTGAGCCCTCCCACATTAGGGATGAAGGCTCAAAGAAGCCTCTGGAAAAAGAAGTGCCCAACCCCTTGAATGAAGAAATCAGTCAATCTATCCCGCCGCCTCCTCATCCGCTAATGCCTTAGACTATTCCTCCTGTAGTCCCAGTTAATCCTGACCTGATTCCCCCAACTCCTAAAGCAAATATTCAAATTGATGAAGTACAAAGAGCCTCACCACCGCATCAAAAGAAGAACCTCAGAGACGCGCTAGCACTTCAACAAGGCGCAAATGTTGAATTCATGGACATCCCTGAAGAGCAGTTCCTAACAAATCTGCGTAGCATGATAAGGGCAGAGGTCCAAACAACTGTGAGAGGTGTTAATTTATGCTTAGACGGGTTCTTTCTATTCTTTAATAGATGGGCAACGACCTTTAGCCAATTGCCTGCAATATCTGCCAGCATGTTTCAGCGCCCACGTCCACCTGCACCTGCTGCATCGAGATCAGGACCAAGCCAACATCCCCCTCCTATGCAAGACCCCACTTCATCAAACAACCTTGCTACTTAAAACTCTGCCTTTAGTTTTTTTTTTTTCCTTTTTATGTTATGTTATTTCCTGTTAACACATCTTTTTATTTTCCAAAGTTGTCATGAATGTTGCAGTCATTAAATGAAATGAAATCCTTTCTTTCTCATGTCATCAATTAGGTCTGTGTGATTATTTCTGATACACCATAATCTCTTTAATGCCTTATCATCAAGTTTCCGTATGTGCCTTATGTAATGATGCCTGATTAATTATCATTTCCTTACGTGCGTGGAAATTCCTACAGCATAGCTTTAGTTAATTATGGCTTCGCAATCTTTTCTCTTAATCAAGGCTTCTTTTGGTTTGCCTGCACCTTTGTTTTTGTTAGTACCTTCCCTATCGCTTGAGAAGTCTTTAAGCCACTGCACCGTCTCAAATAACACTCTCCCCGCATATAAATTAAGTTTTGGGGTCAATGAGGACATTGCCCATTTTTTTTTTTAGGGGGGGGGGGGGGAATTGAATGCTATATTGCTAAATGGTCTAGTAGACCATGGTCTAGTAGGCCTTGACTCCAAAAAAAGAAAAGAAAAGATAATTTTTTTCCTCCTTTTTCTGGCATGTGAGTAACTAGAGGCATTCATGACACTGATAGCACACAAAATGTGCTATTCCTAAGCTTTACTTTTGTTAGTTTTTATACTCTATTCAATGCTTTTCACGAGCTTAATTATTTAAATTCCAGCCATTGAGCAATGGGAGCGAAACTGGAGATTTTGGAGATATCATGGCGAATATGGAACCAACATAACTTAATTTGAGAAGCGGTGTGAAGCAAAGAAGACAAAAGGGCCAAGAAATCCGAGGGTATAGCGTTGAGACGCTATCTGTAGCGTCTCAATGCTACAATTGCAACCCATCAAGCCACAAAATATGCACAGGAAACGTTGAGACACTACAAGGCAGTGTCTCAATGCTATCTTACACGTTTTTGGAAGGACAGCATCTCGACGCTGCAACCTAGCGTCTCGCGCTGTCACGATTTCTATATAAGATTCATCATTTGCTTGAAAGAAAGGGAACTGTTTTGAAGAGACCTAAACCCTAAACTCGATTTCTACTCTATTTTGGGAGACATGGACGCATGACTCAGAGTTTTTTCTGAGGAGCAAAGGACGAGAGTTGGAAGCTCGAGATCGTGCGTGCATCGGGAACCAGCATTGACCCATGACTAGAGTTTTTTCTTTCCCCTTTTTATTGTAGTTGTTGTTATGGATTTTGTATTAAATCTAGATTTTAGTTTTGTGGTAATGAGTGGCTAGATTTTTATCTAGGGGATTGATGTAGCTGCTAAACATTGATGTTTTAGGTTAATTTCTTGAACTGATATTACAACACCGTTGTATGCTTTTATGTTCTTAATGCTAGTACTCTTTTGACCAAAGCTTACTTGTTTTATTGGCTTTGATTGTTACTAGTAAATGAATCAATTAGGGCTAGACCAATTAATTGCATATCTAACTATAAATCATTGCATGAGCATGGAGGGTTTTTTTAGAAGCATCGTAGGAAGTAGCTTAATTCCATGTTATTTTATTAAAGTTTAGACAGACATGTTAGACTTATAAAATTGCATGATTTCCAATTGGGCTGAAGCAAGTCTTCTGGTCTTTTAAAATTCCTATTCAGTGTGTTGTATGATCAATCTTGAGTTAATTAACTAAAACATTAGTTTAGTTGGTGAAGTCAATTCCCTAGGTTTTCTCTCCTTGCAGTTCAACTTTTTTTTTAATTATTTTGTTTGTCATCATTCTCTAAAATTATTATTCTCTAAATAAAATTGGGTGTTATTAACTATAATAGTCGATTGATCTAGAAAAACCATTCCTTTGGACGATACTCGCAATTAACCACTATATTAAAATTTGACACCATGCACTTGCAGCTTTGCATTTTATGCAACAAGTTTTTGTGACACCCTTCGTTTGCCGTTGCATGAAAGCATGTATGAAGAAATGAACATGAGGTAGCAGCCTGGAAGGATGTAGTGCTCGTAGTTGGATGTATGTCATTACCAATGATAGCAAGCCAAAGCGAAGGTAATGCATATGGACAAGCCTTTCTCTCAGAAAATAAAGCGGTGGCAAGGTCTTAAGAAAATAAAGAAGCGAGCAGAAGATTTTAACTTGAGCTGGCTAGAGGAAATAAAGGGCAAAGAAGGGGAAAGGGTAAGAGGAAGCAAATGTAGAGCTTCGGGTAAATCTAGAAAGATTTGTGAAAAAGAAAAACTTCCCTTGTCTTAGTGAAGCTAGAGTATTGTTGTAAGAATAAGAAGCAGTGTGGGGAAGTGTGTTAGCTTGGAATCATTTTCAGCATTGCTTGAGGACAAGCAATAGTTTAAGCTTGGAGGGTTGATAACTTGTACAAAACAAGTTATAATTGCCACTAAATTCTTCTATTTCATGTCCTAGCGTGACAAATGTTGTAAGATAATAAGGCATTTAAGGGTAATGTAGCGCATCAGACTGAAAATTGGCACTGCACAGCACCGCTTAGTGAAAATGCATAGAATTTCCTTATTCTTGCGCTCGCATCTTATTAGTTACCGTTCCTTGTAGGGAAGGCGATGAGGCATTGCAGTATGATGATACAACTAAGCAGCGAGGCGCTGGTACTTAGAGGAGACCAAAAGGATTTGCGTGCACTACCCATGTCAGAAAGGATGGATGGTGGAGTAGAAATCGTATTGTGTGCAGGATCAAGGCCTACAAAAAAGTAGAATGGTAAGGGAGGGGACCACTGGCGCATAAGTCGTACTACGCAGAGAATGAAAATGGGTGCGTGAAGTAATATTCTCACCACGACTGTTGCTTATATAAGGATTCCATATTTTTCATTAAAAAATGGGGGGAGGGGGAGAGGAGAAGGAACATAAAGAAAGGAGGGAATGAGGAAAACAAAGAGAGAATGCTGGCAGACGGATCCTCATCGGGAAAAACGCCATAGCCACCATCGAAGCTCAAGGAAGAGGAAGTGACAACTTGATCGGTGCTTTTCGCTACACGCAAGTGCACGTGATCTAAGTAATAAAGAAACTAGAAGTATTCCAGAGTATCGTACCCAAGGGAACGGGGTTTAATAAAACGAATTTTAGTTGGCACAAAATTGTTGACAAATTGCAACTTAAGGTAACCGTGGGTGAAAAGTTTTGTGAGGTGTTTTCACTAAAAGAAAATTATTTGAAAATTCAATGGAAATGAAAAAGGGATTCAAGTTGCTAATGTCCATTTGGAAAGAAAATGCAACAAGAAAGCAATTGCAATCGTAGCTAACTCAAGAACTAAGTAAACCGAATTCAACTCCTATTCGACCTTCTATGAAGTATCTTTAGGAGACTAAGTGATTAAACCTATATTTCTATGGCTAATCTAACTTAGATATTTTTGCGCACAATTCTAGTAGTTTTGGAGTCTCTCCCTATGTCTAGGGTCGATGTTTCAGACTTATGTCTAAGCCTTTTCCTCCATTGCTTTTGGGACATTCACTTCCCTTAACCCTTTCGGTATTAAGTTATAGCTTGGCAAGCAATACTAGATGGCCAACTAGGTTTACCCAACAATTAACTCACCAAAAGCAAACTAGAGTTCAAGAATTAGCTAGATTGTTTTTACTCTCGAGCTTTACATCTTTCCTCTAGGGCATTAACAAACTTGAATCCCAAAGGAAATTGATGGAATAAATTGAAAACAGTAAATGTAAATTAGTAAAATCCATTGGTACAATCAAGGTAAACAATGCAATCAAATTGGAAATACAAAGCAATTCGGTAGCTTAAAGAAACAAGTTCAAAAATTCAAGATACAAAATTAACTCAAAGAAACTTGTATATAAGTAGAAATTGAAGTACAGTGGGCCTCCAAATTAAACTTGCTACTAAATTAAAATTACTGAATTGAGAATTCAACAACCCGTAGCTACTAACTCAAGTAATTGAAATTAAACTTGCTGAAAATCAACAGACCAATATGCTCCTTCCAAGATTAAAAAAAAAACAGAAGCTAATTTACTGAAATCGAAAAACAAACCAGTAGCTAATTAACAAAAATTCAAGAACAAAGTGCAGAAATCGAAGAAGCTAATCCATCCTAAAAATCCATTTCTCTTCGGCTCAATCGAGCAAGATTGCCCTTAACCACTACCAACTTTCGTTGTTGTGGGATTTAAGAGAGTTTAGCGATGGAGATGTAGAAGAAAATACAATAAAAACAATAACTTAATAATGAAAATAAAAAAAACTGCAGTAGGCTTCCAAAAACCCAAAAACATAACGTTGTTTTCTTCCAAAAATTGAGCTCAATCGAATAAGTATTTGCTTTTTACCAACATCAACTTTGTTGAGATAGGATTAAGGAAGAGATTCGGACTAAGATGAAAAAGAAATGAATACAAATAGCAACTAAAAAAACTCAAAATGGAAATTGCAGAAAGTAAGAAAACCCAAAAAAAACGTGAACAAAAATCTTCTCCGATCGAGCTCTCTTTGTTCGGCTTCTTTGTTCAATATTTATAGAGGTCTCGTGCTAGGGTTTCCCTCTTGGTTGATGGAAAATCATGACTAATCATCTTGCTGAATTCGTGGGTCAATTTTCCTTCAAAATCCCGAAATTCTCATTTTTTACTTAATTCCAGATCTGCCAGATTGCAATTGCCAAGCAATTGCACTACAGTTGCATTCCACGAAAATCCTGCATCAAAACATTAAGTAAGTGTGAATTTTTTTCTTCTTTTGTTTTCTTTTCTCAACTTACTTAATTTAAAAGTCTTCCATCAATCATGTGATTAAATTCAAGCTTTTTTATTTTTATTTTTCATCAAATAATATGAATAAAAATCACAAATATAACTAAGTTTAAAGGCCAAATAATCCTCATGAATGAGAATTATCACAACCCTCTAAGAGTGACGCAACAGGAACAAGCAGTCACTGCACCATTGCTTTCTTTGCCTTATTTTCAGTGTAGAATTGTTTTAATTAATGTCTAGTTATTGTAATTTAATGTTTTTCATTATGGTTCATATGAGCTAACTTTCTCATCAAGACTTGGCTTGAAGGCCCTTTTGTTGACCTTACCTTAACAATGTCTTAATAGTAGTACAGTAGAAGTTTAACTCCAACTTTCTTCGCGAGTGTGTTTATTGAAATTGCTTGAATTTTGTTTGGCCAACCGAGTTCCGGTAGTAGCATGGTTTACGCACCTGGAGGTCAAATCATGTGGAAAGAACTTGAGCAAGGGTAACACTTAGTTTCTAGATTGATTTAAGGATATTTCAACCTCTTGCAGGCAGTAGAATGGGGCGGTAGTTGTTGAGCAATAGTTGCACAGAGGAATCTAACCTCTATTGCTAGTGAACACGATACCAGGAGGGAGATAGTCATAGGTCATCAAGTCTAGGTCGAGTGAATACTTTTGTAGCATTATCATTTTGCATAATTGGGTGGGTTGGCATAAGGCGCCAGGGCTAGGTCACGAGTTTCCTTTTTATCAGTTTCTCTTTGCATTATCTGATTAACATTGTTACCGGTTAGTTATTCTATCTTAAATTTGTTTATTTATTTGCACTAAAATCACCATCTCACAATACTTTGGGTATCACACGAAATCTGCTAAGTAACCCTTTGTAGTGAAATTTTGTCATTGTATCAAACGAATAGTACACCTTCCCTGTGGATCTCGACCTTAGAATATGAACCAACTATTACTTGCTGGCACATTGGTGTGCACTTGCACTGATGCGTTAGGTGTTAGCGAACTCGTCAATGCTGTTGGGAAGAAATTAAGGGCACGACCTTGCATATAATCATCCATCCCATCGCATCATTACCCTCGTATCTTGTAACTTTACATCACTCACGCGTTGAATCTTTATATACCAACACCACACCAACAGTCAGTTTCTCTATAGCTTGACATTTGCATTTTTGATGAAGTTGAGAATGTGTTCTAATTTGAGCATTATTAAAAAATAATTCTTGAATTTCTTGCATGTTTTTTAGCACATCCAACCTATCCCATTGGTAGTCTTGAAGGCCTAGGGTAGTTTATGGGGTTTAGATGTTCGTTGTCACCTCGATAGGCTTAAGGCTAGTTTGGAGGCGTCGTTGCATGATGGTGTGTAATGCATTACTTAAGGAGAAAAAGTGTGTTATATGCCTGCAAGAAAATAAATAAAAGAAAAAAAGAAGAAAAAACATTGAGCTTAGAAAGAAAATCATTTTTGAGAAAGAAAGAAAGAAGAAAAAAAAAGAAAATAAACTTGTAATCTGTTTAGTGAATCAAGGATAAAAGGAGCTACCATTGTTGTGATCAGTTAGGCCACCTGATAGCATGCATAAGTGATCCATTTTTAGGCTTATTTTCATGCTAGTTTCACAATGATTTTGTTGTTAGGATTTGTGCCCTAAAGCTCGTTTCTTTTGTAACTAAACATTTTCTCATTTATTAATAAAATAATTTATTGTTTTACATTGTGTATAACATTATCCAATATTATGTAAAATTCAAGGTTATTGTTGTAATCTTGAACAGTATGTAGTTGACATACAGGAGGATCGTGTTCAAGAAATAACCTAAAGAGTCTATAGTATATGGATAAGATTGGGTGTCTTATCTTTGTAACACTATTGATACGACCCACTTTGTAATTGTTACAAATTATTTGATCCAAATCATTTATGTGGAGACATGTGAGTGGGGGTATCCTATACAATGAGTTTGTATAAGACTGGACCACGAAATATTTAATCTCTCTTTATAAATCCGTTAATTGAGAAGATTAATATTTCACAGGATGATCATATGCTACTCGATCTTAATCCTGAGTGAGTTATGAACTCCTGCCTATGAGGGCTCATCCTTTGATTTGCATAGGTGAGAATGGTTTTTGTAGCCGATTCAATAAGCCTTCCATTTTGGGGACTTGACCAAATAGGGAGCTGGGAACATAATCTCACAAGATGGAATTCACTCATTCCCTTATAGGGTAAGTAGATAAGTAGTTTCCTTAAGTGCTGACTTTGGGATTTGAACAATGGGGCCCCACCCTCTCACTGGCCCGAGAGGGATGTAGTTTATGGTTAGATCATAAACAAATCGTTCATTAAAGGATTAGTGGTACCCTTGCTAGCTCATATGAACAAATAGGGATCAATTTCGTTGAGAGAATTTTTTGAAATGTTCAAATTAAAATTTAATATATGTGATATATTAAATAAGGGAAAATATATTTATTGTATATGATACATTAAATATCAAATAAATTATTAATGTATTAAGATACATTAAAGAAAAGATATTTATTAAATTTGAATTAGATTCGAATAAGGAAATAGATGTCGTAGGAGAATTTGGAAAAGTTTGAATTTGATTCAAATCGGTTAGATAAATGTATTTTAATATATTAGATATTAAAATATATTATTTAATTATTTGCCCTAGGCTACTATAAATAGGACCCTAGGGGTGAGCCATTAGAATTCACAAAAATAAGAGAAAAGAACTCTTGAAATTCTCCTTTCATTCCCTCTTTCTCTATTTTCAAGAAGGTTCCCACAAACCACTTTGATCCTTTGTTCGAGCCATAGCTAGGAAGGCTTTGTGGAAGAAATCAACAACACTAGAAGAATCTCCATATTTTCGAGGTATGTTATGCTTAACCTTAATATTATTATTTAATGCAAAATAAACTCAAACCGATTCCTACGCTTCCGCTTGGGTTTAATTAGATTACTCCCTTTATTTGTGTGCTTTCATGTATTTTTATATTTATTTCTCAGAAATCGAGCATTTTTAGCAAAACTGGAGAATTGTGAGATAATTAGACAAATTTGAGCAACTTAAGGCTATATTTGAAGATTCAAGTATTGAAAAAGAAGGACAAGGCAATTGGACCCGAGAGTATAGCGTGCAACACCAAAGAAAAAGCCTTTCAACCTTGAAGACTCGAGGGCATAGCGTTGCAACGTTGTTTATAGCGTTGCAACGTTGTTTCGATGTCTATAAAAGGAACTTATTCATTCTAGCAAAGGGAGCCGTTTTTGAGAGACCAAAACCCTAAATCGATTCATACACTGTCTAAGGGCTTAGAGGAGACCTTTGGAGAGCTAAGGAGGAGTCTCAAGGCTCGAGATCGTTGACTTCACCTCGGGGACGAGTATTGGCACACTACCTTAGTTTATTGTCTTTTCCTTTTACTTTTCTTTTGGTTTTTAGGAGTTTTGTTATGGACTATAATGTTGTTTGTCTGTATTTAGACAAGATTGGTTGTATATTTTAGACCTTTGTTGTTTTTGTAATTAAATGATTGTAATTACATCTTTTATGCTCCTCGAATTTTATTGCTTAAACTTTTGGCCATGGTTTTGCTTGTTAGGTTAGATTTAGCTCGAGAGAGTAAATTTATCCATAGAACAATAGATGCATGACTAGAGTTAGTTTATTGCACGATAGTGAGTAAGTTAATTCTAGAAGCCTTAAGAGAATCGCTTAATGCCATGTTTAATAATAAAAATAGACCGAGAGGTTGATTTATTGCTAGGCATGAGTTCAACTGAGCTCGAGAGAGGATATTGATAATTTAGTAATTCTTGGCTTAAGAATAATTGCATGAAATCAATTCTTTATCTGCAAAGATATGCTTAATTTACTCAACCATTATGTTTCTCAAGAATTGGACTCCAACCTTGTAAATAGTAGTTTAGATTTTATTTGTCTTTTTGATCACTCTAAAGTTTTGTTTCTCTAAATAAAATTTGGAATAATTAACTATGGTACTTAATTAATCTAAGAACTCCAATCCCTGTGGATGACCCTGGCCACTATTATTGCAAAATACTTAGAGGTCTGGCTTTTATAAATTTAATCTTGATAGGACCTTCGACAAGTCCTCTATCAAATTTGGCGCCGTTGCCGGGGATTGGTATATTTTAGTTTAATTAATATCGTGGTGAAAGTGCTTGATCTTAATTTAGAGTGTAAATAATGTATATTTGTATAAATTTTCTTCTTGTGTTTTTCTTTGTATATTTGTACAATTGTGTAGTTGTTTAGTTTTCTTCTTTTTGTTGTTTTTCGCTTAGTTTAGTTTTTCTTCTTTTTGTGTAAATTATGTATATGTTGTGTATTAGTGTAATTTTTTTTGTTTTGTAGTATATTATGTATATTTCTTGTGTTGTATACCTTGTATTTTTTTTAGTCTATGTATTTTAGTGTAAAGTATGTATATTATTTTAGTGTATTTTATTCTTCTTCTTGTTGTTGTTGTCTTTGAGTAACTTAGCTTTCTCTTTTGTTTGAATTTCTTTTGTAGTTCTTTTCTTTGTTGTTTCTCTATCTTTAGTTTTTGTCCTTTAGTTGCTTTCTACTTTGGTTCGGGTTCATTCTGTTTGACTAATGAATTTTCTGAGCTGTTATTGAATAAGGATCCGTTGCAGTGATTACTTATAGAGGATTGTGGCGTGGGCTCGAGCATAAATTGATCTACCACATGAGCCTAGTTTAGCTAAAGACGTTAAAGAAAGCGCTTCTTGGGAGGCAACCCAAGCTTTTTCTTTCCTTGATCTACTTATCATAGTTGTTTTTCTTTCATAGTTTAGGTTGTTTTGAAAAAGAGTGCCAAGTAAATCTCGTTCCCATTTTGTAGGACCTTGACAGCATTAAGAAGCCTCATAGCCAATTCAAGGAATTCTCCTAGAACAGTCTCTCATCTTATCAGGCCAGTATCATTCACTCACTTTATCTTTGTCCTTATTACTATTTAACATGTTACATTGAGGCCAATATAAGTTTTAAGTTTGGGGATGGGTAGTACTGTGTAATCCTGATAATTCTGAGCAATTTTTTTTCAATCTTAAGCATGCTTGATTGATTTATAATGCATGATGACTGATTAGGAAAGCCCAAGAAGTCATCTACTGATTTTTTTGCAATAGAATGACTTTTGAAGCATGTCCTGAATTGAGAATATCTAAATTTTATCTTTGATTTCCTTGCAACACATGAGCACATAACTAACTTTCTATTATGTTCAAATGCTAGGATGCTTTTGTTGAGTCTAGAGGTTGTTGTCACCCCGATAGGCTTAAGAATTGATTGACAGTTGTCTTGCATGAAGGTTAGTAATTGAAATCTGCTGAAATAAAAAGAATTTCTATCTTTATTGATTGTTTTGCAAGTTTAATGATAACCAAAGCATGTTCCATCAATAATTGTTGTGCTTAATGTGTGGGGATCCAAAGAGCTACCTCCATTGTGATCAGTTAGGCCATCCATTGAGTGAGTGCTCTGAATAAGGGTCCCTACAGTGGAAGTGTGAAAGCTAGGATCTTTGTGAGAAGGAAAAAGATAAGTTTGGGGGTTAGTAACCATTCGAATGCCTAAGAAAAAAAAAAGCTTAATTAGATTGCTCTCTGTAGTGTGAGAAAGCTTGAAAATTGGAATTTAGGGCCAGTGGAGGAGAAAACGAAGGAAAGTCTTGGTAAAAGTGTCCTAAGCTAGTAGAAACTAATAGAAAGGAAGTTAAACACACACACGCAAGGAATGAGATAGATAGAATTTAAATTGCTTAAGAAAGGATTTTTTAAGGTGTGATTCTGCTGTTTTATGTCAACTAGATCACTAAGGCCTGAGTCATGATTCTTGTATTAAATCTTGTGAAATTGTTATTTTGGTTTTTTTTTGCTCGAGGACTAGCAAAAATCTAAGTTTGGGGGTATTTGATAGCATGCATAAGTGTGCTATTTTTAGGCTTATTTTCGTCCTAGTTTTGCAATGATTTTGTGTGCTTTCATGTATTTTTATGTTTATTTATCAGAAACCGAGCATTTTGAGCAAAACCGAAGAATTGTGAGATAATCAGACAAATTTGAGCAACTTAAGACTATATTTGAAGATTCAAGTGTTGAAGAAGAAGGACAAGGCAGTTGGACCCGAGAGTATAACATTGCAACGCCAAAGAAGAAGCCTTTCAACCATGAAGATCCGAGGGCACAACGTTGCAACGCTGGCAGAAGAAGATTTTTTCCTTTTTTTGAAAAATACTAAGGACAGCGTTGCAACACTGTCCCGATGTCTATAAAAGGAACTTATTCATTCGAGCAAAGGGAGCCGTTTTTGAGAGACCAAAACCCTAAATCGATTCATACACTATCTAAGGGCTTAGATGAGACCTTTGGAAAGCTAAGGAGGAGACTCAAGGCTCAAGATCTTGGACTTCACGTCGGGGACAAGTGTTGGCACATGACCTTAGTTTATTCTCTTTTCCCTTTACTTTTCTTTTGGTTTTTAGGAGTTTTGTTATGGACTATAATGTTGTTTATCTCTGTATTTAGACAAGATTGGTTGTATATTTTAGACCTTTGTAGATTTTGTAATTAAATGATTGTAATTACATCTTTTATGCATCTCGATTTTTATTGCTTAAACCTTTGGCTATGGTTTTTCTTGTTAGGTTAGATTTAGCTCGAGAGAGTAAATTTACCCATAGAACAATAGATGCATGACTAGAGTTAGTTTATTGCACGAGAGTGAGTAAGTTAATTCTAGAAGCCTTAAGAGAATCGCTTAATGCCATGTTTAGTAATAAAAATAGACCGAAAGGTTGAGTTATTGCTAGGCATGAGTTCAATTGAGCTCGATAGAGGATATTGATAATTTAGTAATTCTTGGCTTAAGAATAATTGCATGAAATCAATTCTTTATCTGCAAAGACGTGCTTAATTTAGTCAACCATTATGTTTCTTAGCAATTGGACTCCAACCTTGGAAATAGTAGTTTAGATTTTATTTGTCTTTTTGATCACTCTAAAGTTTTGTTTCTCTAAATAAAACTGGGCATAATTAACTATGGTATTTAATTAATCTAAGAACTCCAATCCCTGTGGATGACCCTGGCCACTATTATTGCAAAATAATTACAGGTCTGGCTTTTATAAATTTAATCTTGATAGGACCTTCAACAAGTCTTCTATCACCACCTATTGAGCGAGTGCTCTAGGTAAGGGTCCCTACGATAGTTGTACGAAAGCTAGTGCCCTTGGTTTTTAAAGTGATGCAAGTTTAGCGGGCGTAAGTTTATTTTCAGGCACCTAGTAGTTTGTGACCTTCTTGACGATTTGGAGAGCTGAACAATTAGTTCTTAGGGTCAGTGTAGAGGGTAGATAAATCTGAGGATCCTATAAACCTATCCCTCGCTTGTAAAGGCTATGTTTGAGAAGTTAGGCATACACATGCGCAAGAAATGATAAGAATCGTTTTGAATTTTCACATGGATGTGTAGTGCATGTGCAATGCTTCTTCTTTGTGCAAATGTTTAGCTATTTTGAGCATTGAGTTTAGAGTTGTGTGTTTGCTACCAATGATTCACTTACTTGCTGTTTTATTTATGTCTTGCTCAAGGACTAGCAAGGTTTAGGTTAGGGGTAATTTTTATGAGGTTTATTGCCTATTTTGTACGTTATCGAGCGTAAGGAGCATTTCGGAGCTTTTTCGTCAGTTTGGTGCTAATTTGTAGCAAACCGAAGGTCATTCGAGTAACGAATGAGAAGACGAGGCAAAATGACCAAAATACCCCTAGCGAGAGCGTCAAGATGTCATTCCAAGCATCAAGACGCTTTGCACACGGTTGTGCAAGGCAGTAGCTGATGGAACAGGACAGCGTCTCGACACTATGGTGAGCCCTTCAAGACTCTAGGTAGAGCATCGAGACACTGCCTGTAGCGTCTCGACGCTATTTCAAAGAATATAAATACTTTCTTTCCCATTTTTAGGTCAATTCTAAGCTTGTAGACAGCCATCCTTTGCGAAACTCTCTCTATTTCTTATTGTTCTTAGCATTTTTAGTCATTTTAGGATAGATTTAGGTAGAATTATAGGCTCAGTTTCGAGATTTTGATGTCCACCTAAGCAAAAACGCCAATTCGAAGAGATCATCGGGATTTTACATTGTAATACATTTTTGTATTAATTTCAGTATCAAATGTCTCTTTGCTTCTTTGTTTTAATCCTTAAGTATGTTTAACTTTGCTATACACGTCCTTTCAATTGCTGAATCATATAGAGAGTGCACTTAATTTCAATGGCATAAGGTTGATGCGTCAGTGAGTTTCTGTTCCCATAAACGACTTAAAGAAGTTAGGTCCTTAGGAAGCAAAAAAGAGATAGAATTAATTTATTCCTGATATGCCTAGATCATTTTAATCGTCTCACTAAAATTAATAGTTTCTTATAACTAAATTGACTGGTTGTGAGCATGGCACGCTATCGTCCCCAACTTAGGATTGGTTTTGGGTTTAATTGATGTTAACTTGATTAGATTGTTCTAAGGGAGTATTAAACGCTTTGTTGGATTTTCCAACAAAGCCAGTTGAGTGCGTTTTGTTTTGAAATTAAATTATGTGAAACCTATGATTGGCATTGCAAATATTAATTCCAACGTGACCTCCGGATCAGTGCCTGGTTAGTAATTCAGTGCAATTTTAATTCAGCGCAATTTACATTTCTCGCATTAAACCTACTCCCCCCCTCACATTACGTTACATGATCCAATTAAAAAGAGAAAATTATCAATAGAAGGCTTCCTTTTGTTCAACAAGGCCAACTATTACTGCAAGATTTTAGTGAGGTTCGACTTATAAATTTATTTGATGAAGCCTGCACAAATGCTCTCGATCAAGTATTCATAGTAATGGATGAAGAAACCAATACCTTTGGAGATGATACTCTTATACTCAAACTCACTATATTACTTGACCCGTGCACTTGCGGTTATGCTAAAAGCCACAAATCATATTTTTGGCGTCGTTGCAGGGGATTATGGTTGGGTTGTCGTGGCCCGCCAAAATAAAACTTATTAGATAGGTTACTTGTAGGAATAATGGAACTAGGTTGCTATCCCAAGGGAACCAAAGTAATTAATTTCTCACAATTAAATTTAAAAAGAAAATAAAACAAAGGGATTTTTGGGTTTTTGAATAACAATAAAATAAAGCAATAGAAAATAAAACAGGGAGAAAACAAATATTACCAAAGTTTCCAATTCAAGGTTTTCTCATCCAATTGTAACACATATACCAGGCTTGCCAAAAAATAAATTAATCAACTCCCAAGCACTTAGACTACTTATTCAAAAAAGTCATGATAAGCTTTACTCTCCTAATCTAGTTGATTTTAACAAAGCATTAATACCAATTCTTATTATCTAATTAACTAGGCACGATAACGTTCCATATTAGTCAAACAATAGCATGAAGAGCAGTGAGACGACTACGATAAGAATGATTAAGCGAGATAGTTACATCCTAATCATATGCCCTTTTTAAATTCCTAGAGTCTATCATGCAAGCTATGTAACTAGGAAAAGCCTAAATTACACACACAAGAAACAACTCTATTACTACTAAAATCAAGCATTCATTTATGACAATTACAGATGTAACAGCTCGTATTTTCCAATACGATTTTTCTAACAATAATGCATAAGCATAACAATTAGAAACTTAAACAACTCAGCAGTAGCAACTTCTTACAAAAAAAAAATTTGCTAAGATAAACTATCAAATCCTTAACAATAGCTTTCTAAATCTTGTGCCATAACACCAAGCTTCACTTCTTTCGGGACTATCAATTGATCCTTCATCTGAAAAAAATTTAGAAAAACGAAAATGAGTACAAAAATACTCAATAAGCAACTTCCACATCAAGTTCAGAAATTCATTTTCCTCAAAACAAAACATAGAAATTCAATTTAACAATTCTTTTCAATAGTTCAATCAAAAGTCAAATATTCATTCAATCATTTTCTTTCAAAACATTCATAAACAAAAATGCAAATATCCTTGCAAAACGTTTAATACAACTATCAACACTTTTAGTTAAAACTTTCAGATAATCAATGTTTTAAAAAAAACAAAAATCTTTCAATTAAACAAGCTTTCAAAACCAAACCTTTCAATTGAACAAAATTTTCATAGAACCAAAACTTTCAAACTAAAACTTTCAATTCAAACAGTACATTCAATCAATCAATACTTTCAATTTAAACAATCATTAAATCAATTAATACTTTCAAATATCAAAGTGGGAAGATGCATTATTTGGGTAGCCTTCAGAATATATATGATAGTTACCCATCGGTTACACCAATCAACCAATCAGAACATTCAATTAGAATTGTTGATAAAAATTGACCAGAACATTCAATACAATTACTTAAGTGTGAAGCCATGTAAGTAAAACATAGACATGAATCTTCATTCCAAAGGAGTGCCAAACCAAAAACTATATCTTCCCACAAATAAGCTTCAATTAGTTGAACTTTCAATCAGAGATGTCGATAAAATCGACAAGAACAATCAATAATTACTTAAGTGTGAGGCCACGTGAGTGAATAACACACACATGAATCTTAATTCCAAAGGAATGCCAAACCACAAATGTGCCTTGCCACAAATGTGTCTTCTCACAAATAAGCTAGAACAGTTCCATCAATTCCAATTTAGGCTACTGCTACAAATAAGTAAAGCATTCCCAAAACAAAAAATTGGCATATCCGGATAGCCCTATTGAGTCGATCAAAATACTTTTCAAAACATTCATAACAGTAAGCATACTTTCATTTGGTAAAACAATTGGAAACATACAAAACAATTTCAATCAATTTAAAATCACATAAAAAACATGCTTTCAGATATTTGTCAAATAACAATAATCAAAATGGAATTAATCCAAATTTTCTATTTTAGAAGGGATGTGGAAGCTACTTACCTCGATTGATAATCCTACAATTCTCAATCTCAATTCCAAATCTAATTCAACTTTCTTGAACAATCATCAACTTTTCCTAGAAGCCCAAACATATCCAATACTTTACTGATCAGAAACCAACATTTTATCTCAAAGGTCCAAAAGCTTATCTAAAACATAGACAATCTTATCTACCCAATTTTTCCCATTCAAAATAATTTTCTACATAAAAAGTTAGGAAAAAATAGGGTTCTTGGACAAAAAAAAAATAGCACTGAAAAACTGGATTAAAAATACTTTAAAACTCAAATCGTACTAAGATCGGTAAAGTCAATGCCCTTCGACACATAATAAAAAACCAAATAAATTTTCAATTCTACAAATTTGAAAACCTTCAAAACTATCATACATTATAGACAAATAACTCATAAAATTTTTTGTTTCATAAAACAAAACTCTTCAAGATTTTAACCTTAAAAGAATCAAGATTTGCCACTTTTTAACACCAAAAACTAGATCTAAAAAAACTTGATAAAACTGCTGTAAAAACTAGAAAAAGAACATACATTTTTCATGTAAAAATCAAAGTTATAAATCACACTTCAAAGAAGCAATCATTTGGTAAACTTTCTCATGCAAAAATAATCCAAAATACACTTAAACAGTCCTAATTTTAAAGAAATTCAAAACTGAAAAATTCTAGAAAATTTTTCATTACCAAAACCTTCAATTTAATCCCAAAGCCCTTAGAGAAAAAATTTTGATAAAAATTTTACGCAAAATAAAACCTAATTTTTTTTAGGACAAAAGATTTTACAATCCTTCAATTCTAATTAATCAAAAAGAAGACAAAACAATAATCAAAACCTAAACATTTTTCAAGAAAAGTTCAATAATCAAGAATGAAAGAAAGCAAAACTCAAGAATAGAAGGGAAGAAAACTTACTAATTTTTCTTTGGAGAGGAAACTACAGAATGTCTTTTTCTTTTCTCTCTTTTTGCCGTCAAAACGTTTAGTCAAAAAGTTAGGGCTTAGAAAAAAGAGACTTTTTTAAAAGAACCCTAATTAAAACCTTTAAATGATTATCTTTTATTTTTAAAAAAAAAAAATAAAAGATGATAAAGATTTATCTCCTAATTTAAAAAGAAGATAAAATCCTAATTCAAAAAGGTTTTGGAAATTAATAAAAAAATAAAATAAAATAAAAATTCTTTCTTTTTCTTTTTTCTCCAATTGTTACAAACACCCCACCTAATAAGAATTTCGTCCTCGAAATTTGCATACCTTGCTAAGAGAATAATTTAGGATATCTTTTCCTCATGTCTTTTTTAGTTTCCTAAGTAGTTTCTTCAAAAGATCAGTTCCTCCATAAAACTATTACAAGAGGGATAGTTTTATTACGTAAAACTCAATCCTTGCAGTCCAAAATTTGAACTGGAATCTCGCCATAAGTCAAGTCTTCCTTCACTTGCATTGGTTCATAGCTTAACATGTAGGATGTGTCTGCTATACACTTTTGATGCATGGAAACATGGAAAGTATTATGGATTCAATCTAAGGCAGGCGACAAGGCCAAGCGATATGCCACTACACCTACCTTTTCCAAAATCTCAAAAGGTTTAATAAACGTTGGGCTAAGCTTCCCTTTCTTCCGAACCTTAAAATTTATTTCAATGACGACACTTTTAAAACACCATATCTCCAATTTCAAAATTTCTTTTCCTCTAACATCAACATAGCTTTTCTGCTGAATGTGAGTTGTCTTCATTCTTTGTTTGATTAAGTCAATGGCCTCATTACTCTTCTATACTAACTCTGGTTCCAAAATCAAACTCTTTTCCACTTTAGTCCAATTGATTGGTGACTTACATTTACACTCATAGATAGCCTCAAAAGTTGACTACTAGTTATTATTATAAGAGAACTCAATTAGATGCAAATGTTTCACCCAACTTCCTTGAAAGTCTAAAGCACAAGCTCAAAGCATATCCTCCACTATTTGCATTGTCCGTTCTGTTTGACTGTCCATTTGTAGGTGAAAGGTAGTACTAAAATCAAATCTCATGCTTAAAGCCTTGTGCAAACTTTTTAAACTTGTATGTCAACTTTAGATCTCAATCAGACACTATAGAGATAGGTGTACCATGAAGTCAGACTATCTATTTGACATAGATTTGAGCCCATTGATAGCACTAATTTAGTGTTATATTTAGGCCCATTTAATTGCTAGTTTTGGATGTAATTGTGAGTGTTTACGAGAATATTCTCTAAATTTCAGGTAACTAGCCAATTCAGGCTAAAGATGGAAAATTTAGAGTATCGGAGTTGATGTGGAGCCTATTAGTACTCAAAATGGAGCTAAGTATGGAAAAGAGGGGCTTCACAAGAGCAACTGGCCGAAAGGATGGCGTCTCAAAGCTCAAAATAGCGTTGAGGTGCTAGATTTTATCACTTATCGCTCAAAATGCGTAGAGAAGAGGAATTTCGTCCGAAGAGTTGAGAAGCTGCCTTTAGCGTCCCAACGCTGGAGGTGCACACACAGATGGGAATGATGTCGTTTGGACAATGTCTCGACGCTATCCCTAGCGTCTCGACGATGCACCGATACACATTATAAAATCATCGTTTTCTATTCAAAAAAAGGGAGACCAATTTAGGGTTTTTGGCCTTAATTTCGATAACTTACCTACATGGGACCTGTGGAGGTTAAGACGAGTGTTCGGGAGTGATGTTGGAGGCTTGGGATTGCGGAATTCGAGCCAGGTGATAGTCGACTTGTGGAAGGTCCTATCAAGATTAAATTTATAAAAGCCAGACCTTTAAGTATTTTGCAATAATAGTAGCCAGGGTCATCCACAGAGATTGGAGTTTTTAGAGTAATTAAGTACCACAGTTAATTATGCCTAATTTTATTTAGAGAAACAAACTTTGAAGTGATCAAAAGAAAAATAAAATCTAAACTACTATGTACATGCTGTGGAGTCCAATTTTGAGAAACATACATGGTTGTTTACCTTAAGCCCAATTTGAATTGATTAATAACTTGATTTTATATGAACAATCTTAAACCAAGAATTACTAAGTTATCAATATCCTCTCTCGAGCTCAATTGAACTCATGCCTAGTAATAAATGAACCTCTCGGTCTATTTCTATTAAGAAACATGGCATTAGGCGATTCTCTTAAGACTTCTAGAATTAATTTACTCACTCTCGTGCAATAAACTAAATCTAGTCATGAATATATTGTTCTATGGATAAATTTACTCTCTCGAGCTAAATTTAGCCTAACATGCAAAACTATGGCCAAAGTTTTAAGCAATAAAAATAGAGATGCATAAAAGATGTAATTACAATCATTCAATTACAAAATCAACAAAAATGTAAAACATATAACCATTCTTGTCTAAATACAGAGATAAACAACATTATAATCCATAACAAAACTCCTAAAAACCAAAAGAAAAGTAAAGGGAAAAGAGAATAAACTAAGGTTGCGTGCCAACACTCGTTCCTGACGTGAAGTCCACGATCTCAAGCCTCAAGTCTCCTCCTTAGCTCTCCAAAGATCTCCTCTAAGCCCTTAGACAATGTATGAATCGATTTAGGGTTTTGATCTCTAAAAAATGGCTCCTTTTGTTCGAAATACAAACTTTCCTTTTATAATGTCGAGATAGCGTTGCAACACTAGGGGCAGCGTGCAATGATGTCCCTTCAAATTTTGTAAAAAAGGAAAATATCTATTTGAGTAGCGTTGTAACGCTATGTCTGCGGTTTTTCAAGGTTGATAGGCTTCTCAAATGGCGTTGCAACCTATGCCCTCGGGTCCAAATGCCTTGTTCTTCTTCTTCAACACTTGAATCTTCAAATATAGCCTTAAGTTGCTCAAAATTTTCCAATTATCTCACAATTCTCTGGTTTTGCTCCAAATGCCCGGTTTCTAAGAAATAAACATAAAAATACATGAAACCATAAAAAATCATAGCAAAACTAGCCTAAAACTAAGCCTACAAATAGCACATTTATGCATGCTATCAACAGGAGTCAAGAATTTGGCAACGATGATCTTCTTCCCCATTTTTTTTCTCTTTGTTTTATGTATTTTATGCCTTGTAGGATGTATGTTTTGTGTTGTTCAATAAAAATTATGGGCTAAATTTAGTTGTTTAGGGGTTAAGAGCACAATTAAAAGTAGAATTATGAATTAATTGTGGTTTGAGCATTTAATTACTTGTTAGATTGCATTTAATTGAATTGTACTTACTGGTTCTAATTATTTGGCAATTAATTAGCTGAACACAGTCCTAAATTGAGCTTGACGGGGAGAATTTAGGATAGAAAGAATTCAATTAACGTCCAAAAATTTCCTAGGTGACATAGGGATAACAATTGATGAGTGGACTTAATTCTAATTAATTAATCAATTAGCGCTAAGGACACTTAGGCAAGTTATTAATTAGCGTGTTCGAATGAGACTGAAAGGAGATTTTGAACCGATGAGCTCTAGGTTTATGTAATTAACGAGATTAATTAAATGTCGGATTCCATTAACCTAATTTTACCCAAATTTGTGCTCGATCCCCTAAGCTACCCCTTATTTGGTATCTCCATTCCGTAAATTTCTTTCTTAGTTTAGTTTTAATTCCAAGTTTCACTTCCATTAGTTCTTTCCCTAAATAATTCCAATTTCGAGTATTTCTAATAATTAATTAAAGAAAGAAAAAGCTCATATTCTTTTCCCTAAGGATTCAATACTCGGTATTTACTTAGCGTTTTATATTACTTGAACATGTGCGCTTGCGTGACCACGAACACCCATCTTTTTTGTTGTATAAGTAGACTTCCCATGTAAAAAGTGAGCTGACTTGTTGATAGCACTAAATTAGTGTTATATTTATGCCTTATTTTAGCTAGTTTTATGCTATATTTGTGAGCTTTTACGTTGATTTATTGTTGATTTCAGGAATCCTAGCATTTGAGATCGAAATTATGAGTTTTGGAGCATTATGTTGAATATGGGGCTATTTTAGAGCATTTGGAGGAGCTAAGGAGAAGAAGAGATGAAGTGCAAGTTGTGAGGTCTAGAGGACGACGTTGCAACGCTTGAAGTGGTGTTGTAAAGCCAAAAATTTGTATGCAAACCCGAGAGCTAGCGTTGCAACACTGTCCTATAGCGTTGCAACGCTAGAAATGCTAAAAAAAGGAAGGCTCTGTCCATAGCATTGCTACGCTACTTACAGCGTTGCAACGTTACCCTTGTACACATGCGAAAATGACATCATTTTAGGACAACGTTGCAACGTTGTTTCGATTACAGCTTCTAATACTTTGAAGCTTCCTCTGTTTGAGGAGCGAATTTGGGGGTTTTTACACCCTAATCCACAATTTGAGAGAGTTTAGAGAGGTTCAGGGCTGAATTAGAGCCGAATTCTTGAAGATCCGACACCAAGGTTTGCTGAAATCGTAGCAAGAGCAATGGATCGATGCGTAACGAGTTTATCTCTGTGTTTTTCATGTATCTCTCTACTGTGATTGGGTGTTTTTAGATGGATTCTTGTTGTTTTGCACTGAATTATGATGTATTTTGATTAGATAGTAGAGTTTTTATTTAAGCCTTTGGACCATGTAATTGAACTTAATTGGGGATTTGTGATTAATTTTTTGTTGTTAATTTTATGCAATGTTCTTAATGCTTTAAATCTCATAATCAAGGAGCTAATGAACTGCTGGTTTATGTTATTGCTTGACAAAGAATGCATAGATTAGAGCTTAAATTGCATGATAATTGATGTTTGGACACGATAGTGATAAGATCATCAATTTGGGTCAATGATAGGGTTCGTTAATGCTGGGTGAGAATTATTTAATGAGATGGACACGTAATTTAATTAATTACACCCGAGATTTGGAAGAGCTCGACAGAGGATTCCATGATACACTACCCTTAGATTCAATTAATTTAATTAATTAATCACAAATTCCTGTTAGACTCAATAAATGGTCCATTGGTGAGATTAATGTCCTAAACTCGGCCCTTGAATTTGTGTTCCTTCCTTTTATTCCTTTATTTCTTAAATTTAGTCTTTTGTTGTTGCATGTTCTTCTGGCAGTTTGTTTTCCTAAATAAAATTAGATTCAATTAAGAATGGTATTTAATTGATTAAACCCTTCCAATTCCCTAAGGATTCGATACTCGGTAATATTTACCGTTTTATTATTACTTCAATCACGTGCACTTGCATATTCACTGATTACTTGTTAAACGGTCAACAATAACACACATAGTCGCAAGTCTCAATTGTGCTTAGGTAATTTAGTCACAAAGGTTGACAAAATTAGCAACATCTCGCTTCATTCCTGTCGATCAATAAGTTTTTCGAAGGTCTTGGTACATCTTTGTGCTCATAGGGTGAATTGAACATGGTATACTATGTGCTTCTATCATAATCAACTTTTATATAACTATGTCACTAGGAACGTAGAGGCGATCACCTATCCACAAAACTCCATCATTTGTCACTAAAAACTCAGACCGTTTACCCTTTTTAACATCGTCCACAATTCTTTTCAAAGTTGAGTCCAGAAACTGAGCTTGCTTTATCTTCCTAATCAATGATGGTTCAACCACTAAATTAGCCAACAAAGACGTTACATCCTCCGAAGTCACATCAATTTCTGACTTTCCAAAATGCTTGATCAATTACTCCTGAGTAGTGAGTAAAACTGTTGAATATGAAGGCTTTATACTTAAGGAATTAGCCACCTCTTTTGCAACCTACATGGTACTAATACTACAATCATAGTCTATAACCAATTTCAACTAACATCGTTGATGCATATTCAATTTCTTCTGTGTGGAAGTATTTTGAACTTTTATGGTCAGTAAAAGTCTCACATTAAGCACCATACAAGTATTGCCTTCAATTCTTTAGTGCAAACACCACTACAGCTTAACTTTAAGTCATGGGTGGGGTAATTCCATTCATGGTTCTTAAGTTGTTGCTAACCATAGGCTAACCTTGTTGTTTTTTATAAATACACAACCTAGACCAATTCTCCAAGAATCCCTATAAATCATAGATCTTGAGTCCCCACTCGAGACAGTTAAAACTGAGGCAGTAACAAGTTGATCTCTTCTTGAAACTCTACTCACACTCTTTTGACAAGTACTAGAAATGTGCATTATTCTCTCTAGTTAGCTGAGATAAGGATTTGAAATCTTAGAGAAGCTTTCCATAAATCTTCTATAGTAACCAGCTAAACCAAGAACATTTTGAATTTCTCAAACATTAGTGGGTCTGTTTGGATTGATGCTCTAAAGCCTCATAATTAATAATTTATTTAATAATTATTTAATAATTATTTTGATTATTTTATTTGCAATATAATATTATCCATTATATGAAAAATCAAAGGTTATTAGTGTAATCTTGAACAATATGTGGTTGACATACAAGATAATCATGTTCAAGAAATAACCTAAAGGGTCATAGTATATGGATAAGGTTGGGTGCCTTATCTTGGCAACACTATTGATACGACTCACTTTGTAATTGTAACAAATGATTTGATCCATATCGTTCATGTGGAGACATGTGAGTAGAGGTATCTTATACAATGAGTTTGTAAAAGACTGGACCACGAAATATTTAATCTCTCTTTATAAATCCATTAGTTGAGAAGATTAATATTTCATCAGGATGATCATATGTAACTCCATCTTAATTTTGAGTCAGTTATGAACTCCTGCCTATGAGGGCTTGTCCTTTGATTTGCATGGGTGAGAATGGCTTTTGTAGCCAATTCAACATGTCTACCATTTTGGGGACTTGACCAAATAGGGAGCTGGGAACATAATCTCACAAGATGGAATTCACTCATTCCTATATAGGATAAGTAGATGAGTAGTTCCTTTAAGTACTGATTTCGGGACTTGAACAATGGGGCCCCACCCTCTCACTGGCCTGAAAGGGACTTAGTTTATTGTTGGATCATAAACAAATTGTTCATTAGAGGATCGGTGGTACTTAAGGTGCAAGATGTAATTACAGGGGTAAAACAAACTTTTGACCCAGCTGTAATTACGAACAACTCGTGAAGGATCGAATTTCATGTAATGGTTATATCCATGGACACAACTTGTCCTACAGTGCATAAGAGTGCAACTCTAGGTCTATAATGGAGTGACCTAAAGTTAATAAATGAAAATTGATTAATTAAATAGTTTAATTAATTAATTACACATCATTGGAGCTTGTAATCTGTAGGTCCATAAGGTCCACTTGCTAGCTCATAGTAACACTAAAAGATCAATTTAGTTGAAAGAAAAATTTGAAATGTTGAAATTAATATTTAATTTGAAATTTTCAAATTAATATTTAATATATTAGATATATTAAATATAAACAAGGAAAATATATTTATTGTATTTGACACATTAAATATTAAAATCATTAATGTATATTAGATACATTAAGTAAAAGATATTTATAAAATTTCAGTAAGATTCAAATAAATAAATATCGTAGGAGATTTGAATGAGATTTAAATAAGTATAAGATATATTTTAATATATTAGATATTAAAATATAATATTTTAATTATGGAAAACATTTGCCCTTGGTCTCTATAAATAGGACCCTTGGGTTGAGCCATTAAACATAACACACATCTCCACAATAGAGAATTAGAGAATTCTCTCTAGACCTCTTCCTCTCCAATCCCTCGTGGATTTTCTTTGAAGAGGCTCCCACAAGCCTTGGTCTTGTGTTTGAGTCATAGCCAGGAAGACTTTGTAGAGGAGATAAAGACCCGCAAAAAATATCTCAATATTTATTCCAAGTTTGCATATCCTTAATTTTTAGTTTAATTTTAAATAAAATCAAAGACAATCCAATGCTTCCGCTGCGGAGTGAAACGTTCATTCATTCAATTGGTATCAGACAAATGTTTGAGTTTTATTTAGAATTAAAGTTTTGTGATAGTGGGTATTTTAATTTTGCATGTATGTGATATGTGGTTTGCAAATTGGTTGTTTAGGCTATTTGGCATATAGATTTATTGCTTTAATTAGATCTTTTGTAAAACCTAAAAGGTTTAGGATTTTGTGTAATTTTATTTTCAATATCCTTGTATTTTTGGAGAGAGAAAGGAGACTTAAAAAAAAAATCAGTACCCTCCCTCCAAATAGATGGCAATTTTGTCTCTGTGGTTGTTGCTTTATTGGATTTTTGCATCCATATTGCCCAAGTGTGAATATGAAATTGAAGTCAAAAGAATAGATGGAAGATTGTTGGGCTTGGGCGCATACAGTTATTTCACAATTGCAAGTTCAAATTCAATTTTCTGGAGATAGTTATGAAGACAAAAGAAATTGGATTGGAAATTGAAATTTGATTTCAATTATTTCTTATATTGAAAATCAAAATAAGCTATGTGAAATTAAAATTAGATTTCAATTGATTTTGAAATTGGATTTAAAAATAAGCCGCGTGAAATTGAAATATGATTTCAATTATTTTTTAAATTGGATTTCAAATAAGTAGCATGAAATTGAAATTGAAATCTTAATTTGTAATGATACAAGAAACGAAAAGATATTGAAGACCAAGATATGTCTTGGATTTAAATTATTGTAATTTAAATTGTTTTTAATTTCTTAAGATAAGCCAAATATACCGGTCAATTTTGCTAGTTTTAATTTAATTATTCATGAGATGTATGTTTTAAATTGTTTGTTTGTTGCATAAAGTATGTCATTTAGATTAAAATCCCACCATAGGTTAAGCATTATCATGCATCTTAATTAATTTTGAATATAATTGTTATATTTAAAAATTTTGGTTAGCCTGTTTTCTAATAGAATTAAAATTAATTTTTTAATATAATTGTTATATTTAGAAAATTAAATTATGATATTTTCTTTCATAAATGAAATCCATGTTTTTCCTAATAAGATTAGGATATTTCCTAATGAGATTAAGATTTCCTTAAAATAAAGATATTTCTAATTCATGCTTTAAATAATTTAAATTTTGAATTTAATATATCTTTATTTGTTTCTAATAAGATTATAATTTAGGATAATCTTTTAATTTAGTTTTAAAGGGTTTAGAATGGTAGAATTTCAAGATTATCCATAGTTTAAAATTTTGAATTTAATTTATCTTTTATTTTTTCTAATAGAATTAGAATAAAATATCTAGGATGTTCTTTTAATTTGTTTTAAAGGGTTTAAAATGATAGAATTTTAAGATTATCCAGTAAGTGAATTATTGTATTAGTAGGGCTAAAAACATTGTTTAAATTCATTTAGATTCATTAATCTAGTAATTAATAGTTAATTAAAGATTAATGAATTTGAAATAAAAAAGTGACTATAAGGGAACTCTGTCTATGGAAGGTTCTGTCTAGACTAGGGTATTTAAGCTGACCGAAAGGGAACACCTCTAACTGAGAACTGACCTGAGAGTTGAATTAGTCAAATTTTATTTAATTTCACTAAGCATGCTCATAATGTGATTAATTTTTTTAAATAATTTAAAAACTTGGTAATTAAAATCAATCTAACCAACATAAGAGTTATGAATGGTAGATTAAGGAACTTAGATAAATGAGATTAGCCTAATTTGTCTAAGTAAGAGAAACCCCTATTTTAAAATAGTAAGTGGGAAAAGGAAATGTGTCAACATATTCTATGGTCTCCATTATTGGTTCACATCATGAGATTCATGTGGGGCCTCGTGGTGGCTTTTGGACCGTCCCCTTACGGAAGGTGTTTGCATGGGTCAATGTCAAGGTGAACTCCTGAGAATGATAGGATTGTAGTTTTGTTTCCAATACTTGACCTATTCTATGTCGGCACTTGTTGGAATAAAACTACGGGATCTAAAATGATGGGTCACACTTACAAAGGGCTTATTAAGGTTGTTAATGATGTCCTTGACCAAACTAATGGTAACTAAATATTATAGGAATAAGAGTTATTCTGGTATAATACTTGGTTGAGATTGTCTCAGTTTAGTGAAGAAATATTTGACCTACCCTACATCGGCACTTGTTCTAACTCACTAAAGTCCCATAGCATTAGAAATGATTTATAGGGTTCATTTTTCAAATTGTTTGATTTCTATGCTAAAATTAAATGGATAACTGTTTGCATGATGTTAAATTATATACATATATTTCAATATTATGCCAGTTTCTCTCATAATTTTTAATTTTATTAGTGAAAGTCAAAATTGAGAAATTTTATTATAGAAATCAAACAATTTGAAAAATGAACCCTATAGGGGTCTTGGCCAACTTATAATTACTTCAACTTTGCTTGGACTTGTATAAAAAAAATTTAGACACCACATGCCCTAGAAAGGCATGTATGGACAAAATCTTTCACTTTTTTTTTTTGCCTCACTTTTTTTTCCCCATACTTTTCTTTGTTAAGACCATTATACTTAAGGTGTCATTTTTCATTCTTCAAGTGAGACTTAATCTCAATATCAAAAAGTATATCTCAGTTTATCATTTTGTCGTAGACCTTACACTTGGAATTCCAAATTGAATCACTTGTAGGATTTTTCTTAATATTTGGTGTTGCTTAATCTCCCAAAGATTTTCTCTTGTACCAATTGAACTAGAACCTTTCCATTACAATGATGTATGGACAAAATCCAAATAATTTGAAAAACCTTGAAAATATGACCTTTCAATCCAAACTTGAAACTTACTTTTCTATTTTAAGTCGCAAGTCAGTTTTCAAGCTATGTTGGCTTCCTTTATCAATCACATTAACTAAGTTGGGTAGTTAAAAGAGAGTTCTTCAAATTGTCACCTATTCTTCATCTTGTACCTTTTTTACTTCTTGGCTTGGTACATGAAAATCCAAAATATCTTATTTAGTCCATGAAACCTTAAACATCACAAGAGTAATTAAAAGGTAAAATCCTTTAACAAGTTTTACTCACGAGATATCGTCTTCAATATCTAGTGATTTCAAAATCTTCAATATCTTAAGATTCTCTTATTTCATGTTTGCCAACTACTCCACTCTCATGCTTAAGCTTGGGTTTCATATTGAAAGAGCTTTCTTTTAGTGAGATCATTAACAATTTGGAATCGTTCTTATATGTTGATTGCATTCTCAACTAACTAAAAGTTTCAACTTAATAAACTTATACTTGTTGTCTTGTCAGACAAGCATGACAATAAAAGTATTTCCAAAACCAAGAGTCTCATATATCATCTTCCAAAAACTTCTTAACCAAAGAAATACTCAAGGTTCCTTTCCTCAAACATGACACTTAGATTGCTTTCTTGTCCAACATACAAGCAGCTTAACTTATTCATTAACCATCAATATATTCAATCTTAGTTCCAAAAATTTCAATCTGTTCAATCCATTCTTCATACTCAAGAGATCCTACCTTGTTCTTCAACATGAGTGGTGGAAGTTTCTAACTTCTAATCAAAACTTCAACACACTACTTTTAGAAAGACTCCATTGAGTTCTCATTCCTTAAAGAACATAGACATAGAAGTCCACTTTATGCTACAAGAGCATTCCGACTGATAATACTATTGACTCCTCATGTCAACACCTTACTACCAAATATCTCTCAAGACAGAAACATCAAACCTTTTTCTAGAAGAATTTTCATGTCAAAGCGTCTAAAAAGATTTCACAAAAAACATCTACCAGAAAAGAAAACATAACTTTACTATAATTAAGGGCATAACCATAGAAAAAGTTACTTAGTAAGAAATTCATATCCTTTTGGATTCTTTTGGATTATCCAAACCTAACGTTCTAGCATGAACTCTGATAGCAATTGGTTAACCTTATAACACTAGAGTTTATAGAACCTTAAACAATTGCTCTGATATTTGAAAGTATTGATTAATTGAACGTATTGTTTGAATTGGAAGTTTTGACATTTCAAAGTTTTAGTTTAAAAGTTTTGGTTAAATGAAAATTTTGTTTAATTGAAAGGTTTGGTTTTGAAAGCTTGTTTGATTGAAAGATTTTTTTTTTTTAAAGCATCGATTATCTGAAAGTTTTAACTGAAAGTTTTGATAGTTGTATTAAACGTTTTGCAAGGAAATTTGTATTTTTGTTTACGAATGTTTTGAAAGCAAATGACTACATGAATATTTGACTTTAATTCAACTATTGAAAAGATTTGTTATACTGAATTTTTATGTTTTGTTTTGAGGAAAATGAATTTATGAACTTGATGTGGAAGTTGCTTATTGAGTATCTTTGCATTCATTTTCATTTTTCTAAAATATTTTTAGACGAAGGATCAAGTGGTAGTCCTGAAAGAAGTGAAGTTTAGCGTTTTGGCACGAGACTTAGAAAGCTATTGATAAGGATTCGATAGTTTTTCTTAGCATTTTTTTTGTAAGAAGTTGCTTATGCTAAGTTGTTTAAGTTTCTAATTGTTATGCTTATGCATTATTGTTAGAATGATCGTATTGAAAAATACAGGCTGTTGCAATGGATCACAAATTTATGCATAGCAAACAAACAAGCAGGTAATATTAATCTAGGCGTCAATTAAATCAACAAAACATGCTCACAAGAATAATGCAAGAAGAAAAGAATACTTGGATTAAAGAAATTAAATTAGGCCTGAAGCCTCACAGTCTTACAATTGGACTTGACCGACCCTTGAATAGAAACATGAACTCTAGCTACTTATTGTGACAGTATGACCAAAATTCGTCATAGTTTGATCGTTACAAAACTAGAATGGAAAAGTACAAGAAAAACTTTGAAAAGTGTCCTCAAAACTACTTGCTAGAAAACTAATCCCGTTTGCCCTAGAGAAATAAATGTCTTTATATAGGGCATGGCAGAGTTGAGACCCCATAAGGTAGCGTCTCGATACTACCCTCACAAATAAAGAATATATCACCAGATATTGAGTAGCATCGAGTCGCCCAAAGTATTGTCTCATTGTTATAGATAGAAGGCTGGGCATGTGCGTTTGCAGTGTCGAGACATTGTGGGTAGTTTCTCAATACTACCAGCGTTGAGCGAGGCTTACTGCATGATAGCACGCAAAACTGTGTTATTTTCGTACTTGAATTAGTGTTATTTTATGCTTTTATAAGCAAGCTTTCATGAATTATTTATATATTTTGTAGATTTCGAGCACTTGGAGCTAAACTAGGCTTTTGGAGCTATTTGGAGCATAAATGAAGCTAAAGATGCACAAGCAAAAGGAGACATGGAGAAGAAGTGCACAAGCAAAAGAACCCAAGGGCATAGCGTCAAAACGCCACCTAGGGCGTTGAGACGCTACATTTAAAGCTCATAAAGCACAAGGACTTGCTGCAGTAGTGTCGAGACGCTACTGAGGGCATTGAGATGCTACCAAAAACACGAGTTGAGGATTTTCATTTGTAGCGTTGAGTTGTTGCGGTATAGTGCCTCAACGCTACTTATTTTCCTTAATTATTCACGTGGTAAAGGGACAGTGTTGAGAAGTTGTCCCGATTTTATAAAAAGGAAAATTTGCTACGAAAAAAGGAAGCCATTTTTTAGAGAGGAATACCTTAATTTCGATTGGAGCATTGTCTTGGGACCTAGAGGACACTTTGGAGAGCTAAGGATGAGACTTAAAGCTCAAGATCGCAAGACATCACGACAGGAACGAGTGTTGGCTCACGTTTACGAGTTTTCTCTCTTTTTTCCCTCACTTTGTTTTTGTTGTTTTTAGGATTTTATGAACTTGATTTGATGCAATTATGAGTAATTAGACTCTTGAAGATTTGTATCGTTAGACTTGTTTTTGATTCCGAGTTGTAGTATGTCGTAACGAGGATTTATGCATCTTATGTGTTTTGTTTAAGCTTTTGGTCGCGGCTTAGTTCTAGAAATACTGTTGATGCCGTGCTTAGTTCTAGAAATAGACCGAGAGGTTGATTTATATCAATGCATAAGTTTGTTTGAGGTCGAGAGAGTCAAAAAGATAATCTAGTAATTATTGGCTTATGTACACTACATATTAATACAAATTCTTAATCAATTCAAGTTGCGCTTCATGTCAATTCTCTCCATTCTCTAAATGGACTCCAACCTTGTAAATAATAATTCAATTTACTTTTGTTTCTCTTTGAGTTAGGTTCTCTGGATAAAATTAGGTGTGAGTAACTATGGTACTTAATTACTCTAAGAAATTCAATCCTATGATCGACCCTAGCCACTATTACTGCAAATTTTAGAGGTCCAATTTATAAATATATTTGATAGAACCTTTGTCAACTCTTTATCAAATTGGCACCATTGCCGAGATTGGTGTATTTTAGTTTAATAGATATTTTAGTGAAATTGCTTATTTTAATTTATAGTGTATATAGTGTACATTTGTATAAATTTTTATTTTTTAGTTTTTGTCTTTTATCTATTTTTTTACTTTTGTTTTATTTTATTTTTTTTTCAGGCCCACTTGGTATATGCCGAGAGCTAGGGAGAAGTTAGAACCTTTTGATCTTGAGATTGAGCGTACTTGTAGAAGAAACTATCAGATTCTAAGCGAAAATCAAAAATTACAAATTGCGAACGAACAAGTTGAGGAGCAAAAGGCCATCAGAGATTATTTAAAGCCTATTTTCCCTGTCGAAAGCTCAGGGATAGTCCATGCACTGCAAATAATTTTGAGCTGCAAACTGGCCTAATTCAAATGGCGAGGGATAGTGCTTTTCGAGGACACCCTATGAAGGATCCAAACTCACATATGAAATCTTTTATTGCTTTATGTGGAACTTTTAAGACTAATGGCGTGTCTAACGATTCCACTTACGTTTGTTTCCTTTTAGCTTGCAGGACAAGACTTGGGATTGGTTAGAGAATCTGGAGCCTCAGAGCGTCACCACTTGAGATGAGCTGACCAAGCCTTCCTCACAAAATTCTTCCCACCAATCAAGACTGCCAGATTTAGAACTGAACTTGGAAAATTTTGGCAGTTTGAGGGTAAGCAAATGTTTGAGGCCTGTGAGAGATATAAAGAGCTGCTTAGACGATGCCCACAACATGTTTACCCTGACTAGCTCCAAATCCAATTGTTCTACAATGAGCTAAACAAAAATACGAAGATTGTTTTGAATACAGCAGCTGGAGGGACAATTTTGTTCAAAACAGCTGCGGAGGCAAAGAACCTGCTTGAGGAGATAGTTGCCACTAGCTATCAGTGGCCTACTGAGCGCTCAAGTGCAAAGCCAACAGCTAGAATTTATGAAATCAATGAGGTAAGTGCTCTGAAAGCACATATGACTTATTTAACTAGTGCTTTATCTCAATTGTCAGGTCTAGGAAACAATCCTTCGATCGTATCATTAGCAGTTGCTCAACATCCACAGGATAAAGGAGAGTCTAGTGTGGAGCAAGTCAATTATGTTAACAACAGGGGGTACAACTAGGGTGAAAATCACATGCACAACTTCTTACCTATACATTACCACTCAGGTTTGAGGAATCATGAGAATTTTTCGTGTGCTAACAATAGGAATGTTTTGCAGCCTTCTTCGAACTATGCTTCCACATCTTAGTCAGCGGAAAGAAAGTCTTCTCTGGAGGACATGATTGGAGCTTTCGTTATTGAATCAAACAAGAGAACGACTCAACTAGAGGAGAAAATAGAGGGCATTACTTTCGGACATGGGAAAGCTATACAGAACCTTGAAGTCAAGATGAGTCAGATTGCCACATCCCCAAATGCTCTGTATAAAGGGAAATTCCCCAGTGACACAGAGGTTAATCCTAGGGAGTAGTGCAAAGCTATAAGTCTAAGGAGTGGGAAGCATTTGAGAGAACTTGTGAGGCACCACAATGATGAGGATGATGAATCTATTGAGGATGGAGATAAGAAAGCCGCACCTACATCTGAGGCTGCAAAGCCTACTAGTTTAATTCTTCCTTCTATGCCTGTTGCCTAGCAGAGTGTATGCAATTTTTCAATAAAAACACTCATAATGTGCAAGTGTACACAGCTTACGCAGCAAGTGATAAGTATGTTTTATATCGATTTCGTCAGGGATTAGTTAAGTGAAATTCACAATGCTTTAATTGGTTTTTGTGAACTGTAAGGTAACCAGTAAAAAATTTTAAGCGAGCAATTAAAGCATACTATCAAGATTAAAAAGGTGCTGGAGTGCTTAAAAGACAGAAAACGGTGAAGAAGATGGGCTTAAACGAATACTGTAAAGAAGAGTCAGGATTAGGGGTGAAATTATGCTTCGACAAACTAAATGCTATAGATTAGAATCTGCTTCAACACTCAATGTAGCTATGTTCACGGATTCTTTCCAGAAATCTCAAAGAAACAGTGATTAACTCCCATTAACCTCTGTAATTAAGCTCTTAACTGCAACATTAGTTGAGTTACTATCCCTAGTGTCCCCAATTACCTTAGAGCATGCTCCTAATCAGAACTAATGTTATGCTATGCATTCAGTTTATCTCTCCTTTTCATAAAGTTAAAATAAACACAACTAAGACAAGTTGGCCAGACAAATCCAAGCTAACATTAAGCACACAAGGCATAATAGTGAAGAATATGCAAGTCTTTGCTATTTCATTCAGCTTGAATCAATATAAAACTCTCTAATCCATTACCCAAAGGGTAATTAGTTCATAATAAACATGGAAGAAAACAATAAAACTGTAAAGGAAACCACAAGTAACATTCTAAACCTGTCTACAATATAAAAATGCTGGAAATAAAGAAATACTATAAGAAACTAGGAGAAATTGACAAGAAAGGGATGTTGGGCAGCTTCTTTATGGCTGATTTCTCTTCTTTTCAGAAGTAGATCACCTCCCAAAAGTGACTATTCTTCTCTTTCCCGAAATCCTCTCCCTGAAATTATCTCTTCTTCTAAAAAAAAAACTCCAAGCCCCTTTATAAAATGACAAACAAGGCCTTTATATCTCTTTCTTTCATTGAAATCAGGGCTGAATGGACATTTGAAGACCAATGATAGCCTCTCATTGGCTCAGCTCAGCACACCTGTCATAAATTGTCCACCTCATTTATTGAAATAGTTCCCACGTGCTTTGTGTATAATTGAGACCAGGTAAGTGCTCTAGCTTTGTTGGTGCTTCATCAAAAGCACAACAATTGGTCCAACAGGCTTGACCCTTCATCAACAACAAAGCTCTAGCATAACAAGTTGAATTTTCACACTTAGCCATTTTTAGCCTTCAGCAATGGCCTACACAAGTCACCAATAAACACAATTCAGTAAAATCATGCATTCAAAAGCTAAAAAGTGCTTTTCACATAAAAGGACTCTCTCACTACTAAAACATCAATTCAAGGAGACTTCTCAATACTAAAGTACCTAAGATAGTGTTTTCAAGCCAAAGAAGCCTCACTAAAATACCCTAAATAGCTCTCATTCTAAGAATTAACAGTGCCTCAGATTCCTTACTCTTAGCGCTTTAGAAAAAAATTGAATACAAAGTTTTCTAAATTGCTAGAATTATTTAAAAATATTCATGTGACTATTCCTTTTGTAGATGCCCTAGAGAGGATACCGAGCTACACGAAGTTCATGAAGGAAATCTTGAAAAACAAAAGGAAGTTTGGGACTACTGAAGCTGTACACATGACAGAAGGGTGTAGTGATGCACTACACAACAAGCTTCCATCAAAGCTCAAAGATCCAAGGAGTTTTACTGTTCCCTACACTATTAGTAGCTCTTATTTTCATAAGGCATTATGTGATTTAGGTGCCTCTATTAATTTGATGCCTTACGCTATTGATAACACTCATTTGGTGCTATTTATTTTCTATTAATTTGGCTAGTTTTGCTATAATGTTGTAAGCTTTTATGTGGATTTTTCTTGTATTTCAGGAAACTGAGCAATAGAGAGGGGAAGAGATGGTTTTTGACATACATATCAAATTTGAAGCTTAAAGTGGTGCAATTTCAGGCTAAGGATAGAGATGGACTCAATTTGGGCAAACAATACCGAGAGAATAATGTCTAGACCCAGAAAATGTCATCTAGACTCTAAGCATTTGGTGTCCAAATTGAGAGCTAGCATCTCAAGGCTGCAAAAACACTGAGGCAATGATTTCAGTCCATAGCATCTCGACGTTACATGCACGCGCATGGGAACGACGACGTTTTGAGGTAACTTCTCGACGTTGTACCTAGTGTCTCGATGCTATGTTGATTGCAATTTAAATAAAGACATTTCATTATAGAGAAATGGAGCCAATTTAGGGGTTTTACACCCTAATCCATGATTTTAGATAGATTAGAGAGGTTTGGAGCTAAATTGGAGCGGGTAGAATGAAGATCTGACGCCCGAGGTTTCCAAGTTCGTAGCAGGAGCGATGGATCTACGTGTAACGAGTTTCTTATCTATTTGCTCTTAATTTCTCTACTGTTTCTAAATAGATTTAAATGGATTATGGCTGTAATGAACTGAATTATCTATTCTGTTGATTAGATTGAAGAGTTTAGGGCTTAATCAAGCCATTGGACCATGTAATTGAGATTGTTTGGGTATTTGTAGTTGATTTAGCAATCTTACTTTTATTCAATGAGATTAAGGCTTTGAATCCCTTGATCAATGATTGCATGGTTTGCTGGTTTGTGTTATCTCTTGACAAAGAATGCATAAATTAGAGTTTTAATTGCATATTAATTGCTGTTTGGACACGACAAGGATACAATCATCAATTAGGGTCGTTGATAAGGTTGATTAATGCCAAGTATAATTAATTGATGAGACGGACAAGTAATTCAATTAATCATACTCGAGATTGGATGAGCTCAACAGAGAATTTCATGACTTGTAAACCTTTAGACTCAAGTAAATTGCTTAATTATTTGCAAAGATTCATTAATTTTAATTAATGGTCCAATTGGTGAGATTAACTGTTCAATGTACACGCAAGCACACACGATCAAGTAATATAAAATGGTAAATTCGAGTATCGAATCCTCAGGGAATTGGGGAGGTTTAATCAATTAATTACTACACTTAATCATGTCCAATTGTATTTAGGAAAACAAATTAAAGGGTTGAGTTTAGGACATTAATCTCACTATTGGACCACTTATTGAGTTTAACGGAAGTTCGTAATTGACTGCCACTTTATTTGAATCTAAGGGTAAAGTTTCATGGAATCCATGGTCGAGCTCATCCAATTCTTGAGTATAATTAATTAAATCTCGTGTCCGTCTCATTAATTAATCCTCACTCGGCATTAACGAACCCTAGCTATCATCGATCTTAATTGATGTTCTTATCATGTTGTGTCCAAACATCAATTATTATGCAATTCAAGCTCTAATTTATTCACTCTTTGTTAAGCAATAACATAAATCAACATTTCAATAGATCCTTGATCAGGGGATTTAAAGCATTAAGAACATTGCATAACAATAAATAAGAATATTCAATCACAAATCCCCAAGTAAGTTCAATTACATAATCCAAAGGCTTACTTAAGCCCTACACTCTACACTCTACTAGTAGTAAATCATAATTAAGCACAAATAACCATAATCCATCTACAATTAGTCTAAAAACAGTAGAGAAATTAGGAAAAAGCATAGTAGACACTCGTTGTGCATCGATCCATTGCTCCCACTACGAACCATGCAAACTTCAGACGTCGAATCTTCAACAAACCACTCCAATTCATCCACAAACCTCTCTAAACGCTCTCAAGTCGTGGGTTAGGGTGTAAAACCCCTATTTTGGCTCTCCTCCATTGATGAAGAATCGAAGTATTAGAAGTTGTAGTCGAGATAGCATTGCAACGCTAGGGACAACGTTGCAATGCTGCAAAAATGACATCGTTTCTCCACATCTTAATAGGGTAGCATTGCAACGCTATAGACGAAACCTAATTTATATGCACGTTTTTAGCGTTACAATGCTAGCTCTCGAGTTTACACATCAAGTTGTGGCATTGCAACGCCATTTCAAGGGTTGCAACGCCATCCCCTCAGCCCCAATAGCTTGAACTTCAACTCTTATTCTCCTTAGCTTCACAAATGCTTTAGAATAGCTCCATTTTCAATGTAAAACTTCACTTTCTACATTTCCTCTTGAAATTTCTCAGTTTCTTGAAATTAGCAATTAATTGACATCAAAACTCACATTTAAAGCATAAAACTAGCTAAATTAAGGCATAAACATAGTACTAAATTAGTGCTATCAAATACCCACACACTTAAACTTTTGCTAGTCCCGAGCAAAACAGAATAAAAACATCACTGAATCAACAACCACAACTTGTCACTTAAACCTCAACCTTGTAACATATGTGTACAACCTTCCCTATCTAGGTCCTTACTAACTCAAAAAGTATTATAGACTCCTCCACTCATCTCCCTCCTACACCGACCCTAAGATTCAACCATCAAGCAACTTATATATATCGAAGGTAAAACTTAACTAGAATGCCTGAATTTACTAGTCGACCTTCACACTAATATATACATTATATATACATACATACATATATATATATGTATATACATGTATACACACACACACACACACATATATTTTTTTTTTCTTTCTTTAATTCACCTAAAAGCACTAGCTTTCACACATCTACTGCAGGGGCCCTTACCTTGAGCATTTGCTCAATGAGTGGCCTAATGATAGCACTGATTTAGTGCTATATTTATGCCCATTTATTAGCTAGTTTTGTTATGATTTGGTGTGCTTTGATGCCTATCTCTGTTGGTTTCGCATAAACTGATCATGGAGAGCAAAACCAAGTGTTCGGGAGCATTTTGGTGAATATTGGAGTGAAATTGGGTCATTTTCGAGAGTCTAGAAGAGAAGAGATTAGTTATGAAGTGTTGAGAACATGGGAGAGCGTCTCAACGCTATGTTGCAGCTCAAATTGGAAGCCAAAATCGAGAGGACAGTGTTGAGAAGTTGTCCGTAGCATCTCAACGCCATCAGGTAGCGTCGCAACGCCGTGCTCAACACTAGAAACGCGCGGAAGCTACTTTCCGTCTGTAGTGTCGAGACGCTACCTCTACACGCCTAAGAAAAAACATTGTCATTTTTGTAGCGTTGAGACGTTGTCTATAGGATCTCAATGCTGCGACGATGGGCATTATATATTCATTTTTTCTCTTCGTCCAAAGAGATACCAACCTGTGGGATACAACCCTAAACTCGATTCCAAGCTGATTTAGAGGGCTTTGGGGAGCAATTGTGAGCGGATTTGAGTGACATTGAAGAATCTGGAGCTTGAGGACCCAAAAGATCACGACAGAAACACGGGATCGACTTCCATTTGCCATTTTCTTCTCTTTTCCTTTAATTTCAACTACTGTCTTGGTTATTAATTTAGAGATTTATGAGTTTAATTGCATTATTCTTAGTATCTTTATCTCTAAGTACTTGGAAATTGTTGGTTGTATTGAATTTATGCTTAATTGTTGGAAACTTTGGATTAATTTCTTAATGACAAGATGTTATTGCTTTTATCGCTTTGAATTCTTTTATGCATTTAGAGTTTAATGCTTTTAATCATTGTTCTATGATTAATTGGATTAATCTAAGTTAAGCTCAAAAGAGGAAACTTAGGGAGGATTAAAATTGGCAATTAATTAATTACCCGAGTGACAGCGGGAGTTAAGGTTAGTTAATTGTAGTTTTTGAGAAGATTAATTCATTTAGCAGTGATTAATTGATTTGTTTTCTAGTGTAGGCTGGACAGAGATAAGTTAGTTTAGAACCGAATGCATGACTGATGATTGCTTGGACACAACAGTGAAAGGAGCAATTGTTAGAGGTCTGTAATGAAGGGTCGTGATGCCTTGTATTAATTAACTAACGTTGAAAAACACCTAGGTCAGTTAATTGATACTTGAGATTGGAGGAGACCGACATGAGAGTTCATGTTTTTAGATTTTTTAGACTTATGAGTTTACTGCCATATTAGCTATGAATGTTTGTTTTATTTGAGTAGTTGATCCATTACCCACGTTATCCCTCGTGTTTGCGTATCTCATTTATCTTTCTGCTTTTATTTTCTTGTCGTTAGATTAGTTTATCTTTTCTCTATTTGTGTTCTCTAATTAAAGCAGTGAGAGTATTTACAGTAATTAATTGAATTAAAAACCAATCTCTGTGGATACGATACTCGGTAGGAATACTATTTTATTATTACTTCAATCGCATGAGCGTGCGTATATACCCCAATCAACTAACTGATCACAGCAGAGGGAGCTCTTTTTACCCTTGAGGACATTAAGCACAACAGTACTGCTTTTTTCTTTCCTTTTTATAATTTATTTTCAAATAATTTTTCATGTTTTCCATTCCAGGCAAATAAACGTGAAACTCCTAAGTACTGCGTTACCAACAACCATGCAAGGTCACCTTCTAATCAAACCTGATAAGGGTGACAATGACTTTCTAAAGACTATAACCATGTTCTAAGCTTTCACAACCCAACATAAGTAGGGCTAAAGTACTCCACAAATACACGAAATGATAAATTTTTTAAAAAAATTTCCTCAAAATCTAGAACATGCTCACAAGATTCACTAATTTAAACAACATGCTATTTAAACATGTATCCTAAGTCATCATAATCATAGCATGCAATCACATCATTAGCCCAACTCAAGCACATACATGACAAAGCATTCAACAACTCCTTTAGAACTAAAAACTCAGCAAAACAACAAAGCACATCCCCCCACACTAGAATTATACATTGTTCTCAATGTATACAACATAACAAATTAAATATGCTTAAGGACAATGGTGAATAGAAGGAGAATGATATTGCCCTGAAAATGAAGAGTTCATCATTGGCCAATTAATCCATCATGAAAAATAAGAGAGCAAGGCTGAACTGCAAGCACCTACACAAGGAATGATAAGCGGGAGCATTAAATCGGTGCAAAACTCCTACACTAACTAACTACAAAAACAGAGAAGAAAACAAGTAAAGAGAATTTGACGTTTGGTTGCCTCCAGGAAGCATAATTTTTTAACGTCGATTGCTCGACAATGCGTTAGAACAACTCCTTCATCATTCAAAATAATATTTTCCAGGCGCCTTTCTTAAACACCACAATAATGCTTTATCTTCTGTGCATTTACTTTGAAAGTTTTGCCTTCACTATCCATGATCTCGATTGCACCATGTGAGTATACCTCTATAAATGTAAATGGCCCTGCCCACCTCGATTTCAACTTACCTGGGAAGAAACGCAAACGTGAGTTAAACAAAACGCAACAGTCCTCCACAGCGGGTCCTTTGAAGAAAAGTTGTCAATTTGATAATTTCGGAACGGGAAAGGAATGTTTCTTCGTGTGTCTTTTGTTGTGTGCGAAGCATGTATTTACCGAAGAAATCAGTTGTGTATAATCAAGGATTTCTTCGAAATATGTACAAAGTTAAGGATTTACAAAGAAATAAATTTACAAGAAGAGAATATACATGCACCCTTTTATATATATATATATAGAGGTTCAACGGGAACCTGTCCGTCTTTTTAGGAGAAGGAACTCCATTTGAATAAAGATATTTGATTACAGATATCAACTTGAGTAATCATTTGAGTTGATATCAACTTGAGTAATCATTTGAGTAAATTCGTAGTTTAATGTCTTTGCGGACGTTCTAATAGTGATTAAGGACCACTTAGATTGATTTCTTCGTCGTCTTCTTCAATTATGGAAAGAGTTGGAGAAGACGATCTATTTGAATTCGAGTTTCTCTGAAGGAGAACTCGTTCAAGGTCTGCCTCTGTGGCTGTTTGTGCTAATAAAGCAAGCAATGAAGCTTTATTCTTCTAAAATTATTGTTGTGCTTTCTTTAAGAAATCTTGGTTGTGTGGTGTTTCAACAAACCATGATTTTACTTGAGGAAGATTGATGTGGGTGACATTAATTTTATCCCACCATTTAACCTTAAGTGTCTTCTCCAAATATTTATTATTTTGATGAAGAATTTGAGTAGTTAAGTTCCAGCAGAAAATCCATGGAACTTGAAAATGAAGAGAAAACCTGAAGGTTAATGGAAAATTATTTTTGAATATATTTTGAGTAAAATAATGGAATGATTCCTAGACGGGGATAGGAAAAATTTCCTCGCAGAGGCCAAAATTATGCCACCAGGTTATAAACCAAATGGGGAAAATTTGTTTGTGAGCCCGTCTGCATAATTGAATAAACCAGGAATGGTTGAAAGCTTGGTACCAAAGAACATTGGTCCATGCTCTAACATAATCCATATATGAGTAAGAAGGTGGATCAAACCTTATTGAAAATCGTTTTTCTGTAAAGACTTTCTGGTTCCATTTTTTAGGAGTAAGAACCCTGAAAATCTTTAGTTTTGAGTAGGCTATGACGGAAGGATTGTTCTTATTCGATATATGAGTAATTTCAACAGATTTTGAATCGATAAAAATCAATTCATAAAATTGTTGTGTTTTTAATAAACATTCCGACATGAAACAAAATTCACCCTGATAAACATGAGAAGTAATCTCAGCAAAGCTGTCTGAATCCCATTCTGGTTCAATCGGGATTTCAGATATTACGTGAGATTTTTGAAAATAACCCGTAATTTCAGGTTTTGGAGTAAATCTTGTCGGTGGAGTAACGATAGATGTGTAGGTTAAAGAACTTCCAACTGATGGAGTAGCATTATGGTGTGACGGTTCAAAACCTGATGAGTCTTAAAGTCTTATTGAAGCATAACGATGTTGTGATCGTGTTCTGACTGGAGTAAATGATGTATCGGGTAAAGCAAAATCCTCGATACGAACTGGAGTAGGTTTTTGAGCTGTCGAGGAAGAGGCATGAGCCTTTCCTTTTAATGAGGAAGAAAACGAACTAAACAACTCTATTATTATATCACCTTGACACAGCTTCAACAAGATTAGCAAGCTCAACAGGCAATTTAAACCAAACACCTTTCTTGCCCTGCAAAAGATTTTCTCATCATGAATGCAAAAAGGAGAAAATACGAATGATTTAATAGCAACACGCACAAGAGCATCCCTAGAAATAAGTTCATGCAAATGATATAAACTAACATTGGAGCAAAAGAACATTGAATTGTCAAGTACAAGAGGGTAAATTTCAATGTTGGAGCCAAAGTGAAAATGAAATCATCACACTACCATGCATCGATACTGGTAATTAACTAGTTGACAAAGTTATCTACTGCATCATGAGAAGGATTTTGGAAAATTTTAAGTTTCATTTAGAAGCTTGATGTTGGAGATCACACGCTCAAGAATGAATCCAAAAGAAATGACAAATGCATCAAATACTAAACATGAATTGATTACATTTTATAGTGACATTTAAAATTGCGGCTAAAATCAAAAGCTTGCCTATAGCCTACCATAGTCCACTAAACAGAAATGAAAATGGAGTAAACATGATCTTACATATATATATTTTTTATCAACAATTTGGAGGTGGAGATTTGAACATTTGACCAAGGTCAAGGTTATAATATCATAATCAATTAAGCTTTGGTCAAGTTAGCATAAACAAGATCTTAATATATTATTCGAAAGTGTGCACTACAATAATGAGCCAAAGGGGTAAAAAAGTTTACTATTGAACTCATCAAGATAAGAATGTCCAACTGTTCTTTCTAGTATGAAATTGAAGCTCTAAGGATTGGCACAAAGACTTAGACTTCATAGGTTTATCCATTTATACTATAATGACTCCATGGTCATCGTTAGTTGAATCAAGTAATTCAACCTGTTCAACCTCATTTGCAACCTATTCAACATGTTCACTCCAAAATAAAACATAAAACTAGAAATTTAAGATTTTTTCAATTTATGGTTTATGACTGACATTGACAAACTACCTTTAATTTTCTTCCAAAGTGGGCATGATTGGACTCACCAGGCGAAGAAAAGCTAGCGCATCGTAAATTCATGAAGTTAGAATCAAGATGAAAATTGATCAATACAACTAAAATATTCTACTAAAAATAGCGACATGGAGCAAATTCACAATATAAAGCAGTTCTCAATCCTCACGTGCTTGGGTAGGCCAAGTAACATTGCTAATTAAACTGGCAAAAATCTTAGAGCATATTCTAAGATTATATTCCTTTCAAGTAACAAAAACCTTCTGTCAACCACTCCTCTCTCTTGACAAACACGTGAGTACAATGAAAAAGAAACATCACCATAGGTAACTCAAGAAAATCGGACACATTAAAACAATAGAAACATGAAAGAAGTAGTAATACCTTGTCCCTTTCTTTTCTTTTTCTTATTCCAAACCCCAGTTTCCTGGGCATGGAAATCTTTTAGAACAAAAAATCACCTGAAATTTTTTTTTATTGTTCAGCAAATTAACAATCTAAATCTACACCATTCAATGTGGTAGAAATTGGCTATATCTTATAGGTTAAAGAGACCTATTACCTTGCCACCACCCTCTTTCATAGTAACCACCAACAACACATCCAAAACTTTAACATATCAAAAAATAGAGAGCATATTGAAACCTCTTTCATAGGTATTCCTTCATGATTTTTCTTTTTCTTTCCCTTTTTCAACCAGAGATCAATTACTTAAAAAGTAACCATGATAGGAAGGACTATTTATAGAACATGGTTACTCTTATCATTATTCAACTAGGGATCGATTACTAGCCCTCAAATTTTAGTCATGAATATGATACAGATTAGCTTGTCAAAGGCTTCTATCACATAAATTTATAAACCGAACCTCTAAAAATTTTGCAATAATAGTGACCGAGGTCATCCACAGGGATTGAAGTTCTTAGATTTAATTAAGTACCATAGTTACTCACACCTAATTTTATTTAGAGAACCTAAACTTATATTGAAACAAAAATATAAAACTAAGCTAAATATTTGAAAGGTTGAAGTCCAATTTTGAGAAACATGCATGGTTGATGACCTTATGCCCAACTTGAATTGATTAATAACTTGATTTTATACTAACAATCTTAAACTAAGAATTACTAAGTTATCAATATCCTCTCTCGAGCTCCATTGAATTCATGCCTAGCAATAAATCAACCTCTCGGTCTATTTCTATTACTAAACAGGGCATTAGGCGATTTTCTTTAGGCTTCTAGAATTAATCTACTCACTCTCATGCAATAGATTAAACCTAGTCATGCATTTAGTGTTCTACAACTAAACTTACTCTCTCAAGCTAAATTTAGTTAAACATGTAAAACCATGTCCAAAGGTTAAGACAATATAAAGATATGCATAAAAGATGTCAATATATAAATTAAACTAAAAATCATCCAAATGTTCAACAACTACAACCAAGCAAGGGTCTAAACACAGATTTACAACATAAAGTACAACCCACAAAAAATACTAAATTCAAGAGAAAAGGAAAAGAAATATAGAAGAAACTTAGGTTGCGTGCCAACACTCATCTCTGACGTGATGCCATGATCTTGAGCTTTGAGTCTCCTCCTTGGCTCTCCAAAGATCTCGTCTAAGTCCTTAGACGATGCTTGAATCGAGTTTAGGATTTTTGGTCTCTCAAAACGACTCCCTTAGGTCGAATGAAGAAGTTTCCTTTTTATAGAGTCAAGACAGAGTTGCAACGCTAGGGGCAGCGTTGCAACGTTGTCCCTTAAATTTTATAAAAAAAGAAAAAAAATAAAATCTAGCCTAAAGAAGTGTAAAAGAGGGTGAAATGTAGAGAGAAATCGAGATTGGGGACTATGGAGGCAGAGAGATTGACCTAAAATCGCAAAAAACTAGTTTTATACCCAAGCGGTAGCGTCTAGACGCTCTGGACAACATCTAGACACTTCCCAGTGTCACAAGGGCTCGTCGCAGCATCGATCAAGGCTTCAGGGCATTGCCAATAGCGTCTAGACGCTCTAGACAACGTACTGCCACTCTGGCAACTTTACGTAAGGCAGAGTTTGGCTTTTTGGGGTTGATAGTGGAAAAGTTGACAGATAAGTCACCCTTACTGCCACTCGACAGAACCGTACATGAGATTTTCCTCGTTCGAGAATCTCCTCCCTTCTTCCATTCCGTCTCGAAGAGTGATCGGGACCAATTCAGTCACGTTTTCATTCATTTGAAATCTGGGCTCTTCTACGTCATTTTTATTTACTTATTTTTCCCTCTCTTTTTTTTTTCTTTTTTATTCCCTTCGATCATTCCTTAAGTCCCATAGGTTTGATCCTGTAGAATCTGACCCATTTTTTCATTGAGCGAAAGGTACGAAATAAATCATATTGATTTTGTGATCAAAAGTACTATGTGAAATCTTCGTTTTTTTCCTCTTTCTCTATCCCTATCCCGCGGGTACAGTGTTTGAATCAATAGAGAACCTTTTCTTCTGTATCTGTATGAATCGATATTATTACATTCCAGTTCCTTCCCGATACCACCCAAGGAAAATTCCGAATTGGATCCAAAATTGACGTCTAGACATTACCTATCGTGCAACACTTGTCAATTTTGCTCTAACTCTTCGCTCGTGTGTCCGAATGACCTCCAGTTTGGCTCATTGGAACCGTGATTCGACTTAGAATCTCCCAAAATATACCTTATGCTCGAAGTTTTCCTACAAAATTCACATTTAAGCACATAAAAACTCTAATAACTACAAGATTTTGGCATATAATATAGGTACTTTTTGAGTCCTATCAAATAACCCCCAACCTAAACCTTGATAGTCCTCAAGCAAGCAATAAAATAAAATAAAGATAGGACTCAGTGGGTGCATAACACAACTTGATCCTTAATGCTTGATAAAGCTAAACGAATTGCAAAAAGGAAAAGCACTAAACATTGCATTGTCCACCCATGAGCAAACTTTAAAAACATTCTAAACTTTTCTTGAGTGTGTGTGCAGCTAGCCTATCGAGCATGCTTCCTACAAGCGTGGAGTAGGTTTATAGGAACCTCATGTTCTAAGAACTAGCAAACAGGCATAAAACAATCATACATGTAATGGTTTGCTTAGGTGCCTTCAAAAACTTTTTGGAGCTCCTTAAACATTATTTGCTTTCTATCCATACTTTTAGAGAGAGTCTTTCAGTCGCCTATGCCTTCGTTCTAACGTACCAACACTTCACAGTGAAAGCAACTGACTACGAGCATAGGCTACCATCAAAACTACTTTCATGTACTCACTTCCTAAACAAGCCTTTCATGCAAAAGAGATCACGAGTGTCATGATCGCCCCCCTGATTACTCAAATTATCATGGAAGGAGGAGTACCTCTCTTTTTCTTTTTGTTTTTTGTTCTTTTCAAGCTCAATTTTTTCTTCCTTTTCTCTTTTTTTTTTTCTTTTTTTTTAGGCTCATGTTATTTTCTTCTTCCTAGGCAACTCATTACAAACAATCATGCAAAAAAGTACTTGCAAACTAGCTAAGGCTTATTGAGGTGACAACGAACATCTATATGCTATAAAGCTACTCTAGGCCTTCAAAAACATGCAAAAGAGGCTAACACGTGCTCAAAGTTTTCAAGAAAAGCGAAAATATTTTTTAAAACTATGCTCAAATTAGAACATGTTTAACTCTTCCTACAAAAAACAATCATTTAGCTAAATAAGCAAATCATAGGATGTCATGATCATGCAACATGCAACCACATCATCCATCAATCAAGGCTCAAAATTTTCAAAAAAAATTCAGATTTTTCAATAAAAGCTCAAAATCTCATCAAATTCATTAAAAATGTCATGCTTAGAAAAATTGATCAAAGTCTGAGCTCAGGTGCTCAAGGACTACACAATAATGGCCAACCATCAAACCTAAAGATAGGTCCGAGCTCAGATTCTCAAGGACTCAATCAACTATGCTAAACATTATATTCAAAGCACACATTCCGACTAAACTCCCACCCCAACCTAATCCATACATTGTCCCCAATGTATCTAAAATTTATGCACATAGACAAATAAAAAGGGGAAAACGAGCACTCCCCTTGCATTCTAAAGCTCGTAGGGTGGGTGGCGAGCATTGTAAACTTCCAATCCAAAATGATCTACTCTTCTGCATCAAAGATCAACTCTCAACCTGCAAAATTTAGCCAACCAACTCAACAACTAAAGGAAACAACTTAAACTGAAAAGAAAGAAAACAAGTAAAATTTGAAGCCTGGCTGCCTTTAGGAAGCGCAAATTTTTAACGTCGATTGCTCCTGGGTCCCATTTTCTCATAACTGCTATTATCCTCTTGGATTTTCTCGTCCTACGCACATCCTACGCACATCCTACAGAATAAAAGCTTGCACGTCCTACGCACAAGGAGAGCACTAGGTTAACATCACCAAAATCTTTAAGGACATGAAACTCGAACTTTTCATCCTCAAATTCAACAGAAAGAATGCCCCCATCAACATCAATCTTCGTTTTAGCAGTTTTCATAAAAGGCCTACCTAATAGTATAGATCAGATGAATGCCTAGGCCTATTTTCCATATCAAGCACGAAGAAATTAGCTGGGAATATCAAATTCTCTACCATAACAATCACATTTTCTACTATTCCCTTAGGGTGCACAAAAGAAAGATCAGCTAGTTGTATCACTACAGACATGTCATGCAAGTCATTCAGTTTCAAGTTTTTGAAAACTGAGAGAGGCATCACATTAACTGAAGCTCCTAGATCTAACATGGCATTCTCTATTTTCAGGTGTCCTATAGTGCAAGGTAAAGTAAACATACAAGGATCCTTACACTTTTCTGGCATTGGTTGTTGAGACATGGCTAAAACGTTCATTGATTCTATTTTAGAAGTCTTCAACTTTCCCTTCTTCGTACACCAGCTCTTTAGATATTTGGAGAACTTTGGGACTTGTTTCACGACATCCAACAAGGGGTTGTTCACTTCAACCTTCTTAAACACCTCTAGGATCTCATTCTCATTCTCCTCTTCAGTGATCTTCTTTAGTTTCTCTAATGTACTTGGAAAATGAGCCTTAGAAATCTCAAACTGTAAGTTAGATGGAGGGTCAAACTTGGTCCCGTTCTCTGGTGGAGGGGTGGGAAGATCTTCTTTCTTCTCTTGTTTTGGTTTTTCTTCAGTTCTCGTTTCTTTTTCTTTTTCTCTCAAAGATTGGTTCCCGGCTTCTTCTTGCTTTACCCTTGCAGTGGCTTTAGCAATGCTCGCTCTTCTCTATTTTTGGATCCATCATCAATCCCATCTACAAATCTGCTCGGGAAAGGAGGTTTAAGGACATAAGAATTAAAATTCAATAGAGGATCAAAAATTACCCCTTTTTGGCGTGGTGGAGATCTCCTAACATCTTCTCGAACTACAAGAGCTGGGCTCTCTTCTTCAGGAGGAATCTCTATTAGTGGGGTTGTAGAAGGGATTTCTTTGCCACTCCGCAAAGTAATCGCACTGACACTCTCACATGAGCTCGCATTAGTTTTCATTTATTCAACCAACATCTTTAGTATAGGGCCCATTTGCATCGATGGGTCCCCCACATCCTTGAGCATTGAAAACATGGCTTGGGTGGATTGGAATGTGCTCTGCGTGCTCTGCTCGATCTTCTGGGTTTGAGGGCTAACACTGGCAGCTTTCTCTTCAACCAATTTCTGCACAACAGAAGTAAGGTTAGATATTTGAGGTTTTAATTTGCTTACCTCTTTCTCAACTCTCATTGTGCCTTCGAATTGGCAGGTGTTCTCTGCCATGTTGGAGATGATTTCCCTTGCCTCCGTAGCTGTTTTATCCACCAAAGATCCTCCACTGGCTCCATTGATCAAGTTCCTATTAGTTAGAATAAGGCCCTCATAGAAGTACTGGATCAGCAGGTAGTCCGAGATCTTGTGTTCTGGAAGCTCACACACAGATGCTTGTAACATTCCCAGTAATCATGTAAAGACTCCTTGTCCTCTTGCATAATCCCGCAAATTTCCTTCATGATACTCCAAGCTTTGGAAGGTGGAAAGTACTTCTCTAGGAACACCTTATTCATCTCGTTCCAGGAAGTGATGGAACTTGATGGAAGGTAGTGCAACCAGTCCCTAGCTTTCTCTTTCAACGTGAAGGGGAATGCCCTCAAACTGATATGCTCCTCAGTGGCACTGGCGAGCTTCATTCTCGAGAAAACCATGTGAAAGTCCTTAAGGTGTTGGTAGGGATCATTGCGTGCATTACCATGAAAAACAAGTAGTAAATGAATCAAACCAGCTCTAAGTTCAATGCTACCTTGGGTTTTGGGGTAAACTATGCAGAGGGGCTGCTTATTGAATTATGGAGCTGCCAACTCTTTTAAAGTACACTCGGTCATGATTTTCTTTGTTTAAGCTCCACCGAGGTTGTGGAAAGATTCTTCTTCTCAGCACACCTTGACTCGCCTCTTGCTTTATGTTCCTGAAAATCGAATGAAAATGCAAAGCAAAAGGGAGGGGATTAAAAGTCCTAAGAAAGAAAGAAAATGACTAAAAGTTGCTTTCCCGGTAGCAGCGCCAATTTGATCGAACTTGTCAGGCACGTCAAATAAATTTACAGTCCACACCATAAATATTTTACAATATAGTGGCAGGGTCGATCCACAGGGAGGCCAAACTTTAGTTATTATCTTTCTTTAATTGGACAATGTAAAGGAATTGGGGGGTTTGGTGTGATAACTAAAATAAAAGAAATTAAAATGCATAAAACTGAAATTAAAAGTGGAAAGTAAAGTAAACTTACTAATAACGCCAATTGAGGAGGTCATCGAGCCCAAACATGTAATTTATATCCCGAGTTCGTAATTAATTTCAATGTGCAATGTACACGTTTAACACCTAATCAATTCCAACGAAAAAAATCACCGAAATGTTAATCCCTTATGAAATTAGCCCAACCTAGCATCGAACTAACTCTAAATCGACTCTAAGGGATGGGCACGATAGCGTTTCATACCCCTTAAGACGACATCATTAAGTCTAGGATCGATTAGGGAGCTTTAACTAAATGGATAGCCAATTAATTAAACAGCTAATTAGTCTTCTAAGGCAGAATTAATTCACACATGAGTAAAAACCCAGCTTTTATGCAATTTAATGGCCTAGATGCTACTAAAACATGAAAGAGACCTAAACTAATCGTAAATAATCTCAAGCTAGCGATGAATCGGTAAAAGCATACATGATTTGTTAGATCCACATGCTAAATCAATTCTATAATGAAAGTAAGAAGAAAATTATGCTAAAAAAATGTACAATATGAAATTAATAACAAAACCTCAAGAAATTACATGGTGAAGTCCTAAATCGGTCCCGAAACGACGTAATCGGCTACCCGAACAATGCTAAGTCTACTCCCAAGGCCATAATACAAGCCTCTAAATGAAATCTAGCCTAAAGAACTTTAAAAGAGGGTGAAATGTAGAGAGAAATCGAGATTGGGGGTTGTGGAGGCAGAGAGATTAACCTAAAATCGCGAAAAATCAATTTTATACCCGTGCAACATCATCTAGATGCTTTGGACAACGTCTAGACACTTTTCCGCGTCACAGAGTCTCGCCGCATCATCGAGCGAGACTTCAGGGAACTACCGATAGCGTCTAGATGCTCTGGACAACATCTAGACGTTACCTAGCGCGCAACACTTATCATTTTTTGCTCTAACTCTTTGCTCGGGTGTCTAAATGACCTCTGGTTTGGCTCATTGGAACTGTGATTCGACTTAGAATCTCTTGGAATGTGCCTTATGCTCAAAATATGCCTTGAACTCATTTTCCTACAAAACTCACATTTAAGCACGTAAAAACTCTAATAACTACAAGATTTAGGCATATAATATAGGTACTTTTTGAGTCCTATCATCGACCTAGCTCTATCCCTATCGATCTCCGATGCAAGTGTCCACGAGCATTGCCGACAGCGGTGATAAGCCAGTTTAAGAATAGAAAAATAGGGTGCATTCGAGGCTAATGATTAGCTTTTGAGGTTTTTGTTTTATTAATCTTGCTTAAGTTTTGTTTGTTTGTGTTTATTCTTTTTGTAGGTTTTTTTTTGGCATTTAGTTGGTTGTTTCAATGAAGAAGACAAGGTTTAAAGAACTATTTTTTGGTAGCAGAATGGTGCCTAAGCACTTCGATAGAATACATACCATACCAGTATAGCACCTAGGCGCTGCAGTTTGGGCAACAACACAGTAGCTTCATTTTTTGATAGTGCCTAGGCGCTGTCCATGGCGCCTAGGCGCTACATCGACTGCCCTAACTTAAATTGTGTGTCTTTTATCATTTGAGGAAGGGGGAAAATCATAAAAGGGGGCGAAAAATAGAGAGCAAAAAGGGAGAAAGAACAAAGGAGAAGGGATTGCTCATCTTGGAGGTCTTTAGCAACCAAAAAGGAGTATAGCTAAGCTTGCATTGTTTCTATTTCACTTCTTCTTTCTCTTTTGCTATTTGTAATGACCCAAATGATGGTTTTTGTTGGTTTTGTTAAGTTTTGCATTATGAACTAAGTTTTCCTTTCTAGAGCTTTGATGTAATCAAATACTTGAATCCTACTCTCTCTTAGTTAATACATGATGTTTCTATTTCATTTGTGGTTGTGAGAATGCTTTTGCACCTAAAGCATGTTTAGATTTGGCCATTCTTTACATTATTTCTATGTCATGATTTGAGGTTGAGAAACAATAATCATTGATGAGCTAAAGTATTTTCCCTAATTTACACTTGAGATAGAGATGTCCTTGTGGGTTTTGTGGCAATTTTAGGGTCTACGGGCTTAATAATTGATTTATTTGAATTGTTATAAAGATATAGGCAATTTACATTTCAATAAACATCGTTATTGCTTGAGAAAGAATATCGAGTCCATAGGGTAGAGTTTGCCAACAATCTTGAAATAGAAGAAAACATTAGCTATTAATGAACAAAGAGTAGGATGAAGTATTTGGTGAAATCATTGCTCTAGAGTTTTTTCAAATTAATTTTTATCCTCTATTTTGCACTATCAATTTTAGAGCTTAATCACATTTATTCATCAAGCAAGTTTAATTTTTCATTCATCTCTAACAATTTGGTACTTAGATAAAATTAAGGCTAGAGAATTTGGTAATTGGTAGCTTTCAGTCCCTGTGGAGAACGAACTTTGATTTCAATCACTGTATTACTTATAACGATCGTGCACTTGCGAATTCAATCAACAAGCGGATAGTGAAGTGTAGCAACACGAGCACGCTTCCAACCTCTTCTTTACATTTTTTGACAAATTATCAACCCATGAATGTTACCCATGCTCATTCGACCAAGGATCTACAATACACACACCATTTTGGGTCAGATCTAAGTGATAACAACCTTATCGACCTTGGTTGGGCTAAATTTCAAAATATCCACTCTGTTCCGACTTGAGATTTATGGGCTTGACTACATTTGAATGTTGTGCAGTAAGGAGTCAGGTTGCTTTGGGACAGTTTTCTTTGGTAACGTTCATACTTAGCTCTTTCGAAAGATTGAGTTCCTAGTTTGGAGTTTGCTTGTGGGCAAATTTGAATTAAGAAAATTAAGATTCAAAGGAATTGTGGTTTTGAAACAAATTTCTTTTGGGTATTTGGTCCTAAGCTTTTGGGTAAGAATGGTTTTTTATTAACACTAATTTCAACTCTTTCGAACTTAATTTGGAAGTTTTGAGTAAGCATTGATTCTTATATTTCTTTTGGTTGTAGTGGGACTTTTAAAGAAAAATGATTCTCGAAGGCGACTTGAAGTTGAAGTTTAACATTGTCGTTGGATATAGAACCTTTTGGGTGTTTTCCCTTCAACACTCATTGGGTAAGTTAATTCATTAAACCAAAGTTTGAAGTTGATCTTTGGAATTTAAGTTCAATGTTGTGAATTCCAAGTATTGATCACTTTAAAAATTATTATAGGTTCGGCGCATGAACTATTTTAGTGGGAGTTGATAGTTTATTGTACTTGGATTCATAGCCAAGTTAAGTAGCCAAATTGGAACAACTTCTTTAAGTCTTGAATATGGAAAATGAGTTTTGGAATGCATGTATGACTATGACTATGAGTTTCTCCTAAATTTGAATGTTTGGGTAGTTGAGTTAAGGTTGTATAAGCATGGATGTTTGGGGTGCCTAGATGTGTTGTGTAGCTACAAAGTTCAAAATGCTTGAGTTATTGTATGATTGATTGGGTAAAGCATGCCTGAAGCATTTAGAGTGGTGGTTTGCTTACAGGTTACTTGAGATGTCTGATAAGTTGGCTAAGTATAGGATACTTGAGTTGTTGGGCTGGTTGGTTGACAGTTTAGAATACTTTAAAAGTAATACATGTTCAAAATTATTGTTCATGTATTGTATGTTTAGAATAATACAGAATAACTGTTATGATTTCTAGCATGTTTAGAGGGTCTCAATTGAATGAATGTTTATTTATGAGTTTCATGTTTGCTAGTGACAAATTACCTTCCCCATGTCATGTATGTTTCATGTTTTTAGCTTGGGGGTCGTTCCCTCATGTTTTCAGCTTGGGGATAGGTTAATTGCTCACTTAGGCATAAAGTTTCAATGTTTTCAATTAAGGCCTTATGTATCAGAATACTTTGTAGTGTAAATTAGCTTGACAAAATGTCATGTTTTACATTATGGCCTTTAAAGTAGTACAACATGAATGTGTACTTTATTCAAGACCCAATGTTTTTCAAGTTTCATGAATGTTTCAAATATTTGCAGCTTTAGCCCTCAAGTGGGACTACTTACTGAGTATTTTTTTATACTCACCCATGCTACCCTTCTTTTTTTTTTTCCAAATGATACATAACTTACCAGGCGTGTGGCAAGGGCGTTCAACTTGGTGAGACTATGGAGACAGTGTCAGACATAAGTTTTTTAGGGTCTTAGAGAATTCATAGTTTCATGTGTTATGCATTGATTTTTTATTTCATTTATTTGCAATTATTTAAAAGCTCCTTGTCCATTAAGTTTTGTAATTTTAGGTTTTATTGGGATCCCGAACTCAAAGTTTTGTGAATTCTGATCAGGTTTAATAACCAGATGTTTTGTTTTCACTTACACAAGCTTCCGCTTTATTAAAAAAATTCTTTTTCGAATGCATGTAGTAGCGACCCTTAGAAATCCAGTCTAAGAAGTCGGGTCGTTAAAATTAACAACTGATAGCTTGTAATTATGATATCTTATTTCCTATTATTTGTGCTAGTTTTGTGATTATTTTGTGAGCTTTTATGCCTATTTCTCTTAATTTTGTAGAAACCAAGCATGAGGAGCAAAATCGAGTGTTTAAGAGTATTTTGGTGGATATTGGATCCTTTTGAATCTTAATTGAAAATTCAAGAAGATTAAAGATGTTATTTGAGTATAAATCATGTTCTGAGAAATTCTACATCGAATTACGGTTCCAACGCATCGAACCGGAGGTTATTCGGACACCTGAGCAAAGAGATATAGCAAAAATGACGAGTGTGTTTGCAGTGTAGCGTCGCGACGCTGTCCACAGCATCCCGACGATACGAAAATTGCAAAAACGCTGTTTTTGCTCCAAAACACGTGCGCCCCATGTTTTCTTGTATCGTTGAGACACTACTTACAGCGTCTCAACGCTACCTTGAGGTTTCTTATGTAAACATCATTTTTTGCGCCGTTTTGGGAGGTCAATCTAAGAGTTGTAGCCTTAATCTCGATTCCAAGCTAAAATTGAGGGTTTACAGAGCAATTGGGAGCATTTGTGGAGCATTTTTTAAGATCCAAAGCTCAAGGGACATGGAGATCACGACGGGAATGCAGGATCGACCATCGTTTGCTAATTTCTTCCTTTTTCTTTAGCTTTAGTTTCTATTTTGTGGCCGTAAATTAGGAACTTAGAGGTTTAATTGTATAAATTTAAGTATCTTTGTTCCTAATACTTGGGGTTTTGATGTAGCCATTAGACTTGAGGTTGTAATTGATTAAATACCTTGATTGAATGTTTTTGTTTCATTCATGCTTTTATGTATTTAATGCTTATAATCTCTTGATTATAGATTATTTGTTTTATTGGTCTGAATTTGTGCTTGGAAAAGTCTGGTTTAGACTAGAACTTAATTGCATGACTATTTGTAAATTCTTGCATGAAAGTGGAGAATTTTCTTAAAAGCCCTTAAAAGAAGTTGCTTAATGCCTTGCATGCTATTAAAATCTAGATAGAGATATTAGATTTATAACATTGCATAAGAGTTAATTGTGCTTGAAAGAATCTATTAATACCCTCACTTCTTGGCTTATGGAATATTTACATGACAAATCTTGGTAGTTTTTGCTATTAGTCTAATTGGTGAAATTGATTCCCTAGGATATTTCTCTCTTATTATGTCTTCATTTATATTTTTCTTTCTAGATTAACTCTTTAGTTTAGCTTGTTTGTATTTGATTTCTTTCTCTAAATAAAGTTAAATAAGAGTAATTACGGTACTTAAATGAATTAAGAAATCTGATCCCTGTGATCGACCCTGGCCACTATTATTACAAATTTTAGAGGTTTAGGTTTATAAATATATTTGATAGAGTCTTCGACAAACTCTTGATCAACAACTTCTATTAATTAATTATTAATCATTTTGTCACTCAGGTAATTAATTAATAGTCATGCATTTAGGCTCTCACTAACTTCCCTCTATCGAATTTCTATTAGAAAGAAATTCAATTAACTAGTGATAAGTTGATTAAAAGCATTAAGCAAAATGCATAAATGAAGGTAATGACAATTAAACCACAATATCAAATTAACTGAGTAAGGTTGAACTAATTACATCAAACCCATAGAATTTAGGGATTTAGCTACTCATAATCACCAAATACAACCATAAATTCTCAATTACAACCTAATCTAAATACTAAAAATAAAGGAAAAAGGGAAGAAACAATTAGGTGATTGTCGACCCTGTGTTTCTGTGGTGATCTACAACGAACCTGAGCTCCACGATCTTCAATTCCGCTTCAAAAAGCTCCCAAAATCCCCCAATTAGGTTTGTTATCAAAAGTAGGGTAAAACCCCCTCAGAATGGCTTCCTTTTACTCGAAGAGAATGAGAAGAGTATATACCCTTTATCGAGAGAGCGTCGATATGCTGTCAAAACGCCTTGTTTTGCTTATGATCACGTGCCTCCAGCATCGAGACACTAAAGGCAGTGTCTCGACGCTCCAGACAGAACTTCACATTGACGAGCGTTTTGAGTGTCGAGACACTACAGGGCAATGTTTCAATGCTTACTTTTGGGTTTGGCACTTCAAATATGGCGTCTTGATGCCCTAACCAACATTGAGACGCTCTCCTCTTGGGTTCTTATGATACAATTTCAACTTTTCTCTTCTTGGATCAACAAAATGGCTCTAAAAGGCTCCAAATTCATCCAAAAATCCTCAAACACAAATGTTTTGCTCCTTAAGCTCGGTTTCTACAAAATAAGCATCAAATGGCATCAAAGAATACAAATTAAGCACAAAACTATCTAAATAATGGGTCCTAAAATAGCACTATTTGAGTGATATCAAATACCACCAAACGTAAAACTTTGCTAGTCCGAGCAAAGCTAAAACAAAACCCACAAATGAATAAACCATTGCATCATAATGACTCATGCCTCAATATTCTAAATAAAAAATCATGCTTCAATGTTCTAAATAACAAATAAGTCACAATTAAAGAAAATATTCAAACAAATCAATTCATCAAGAAATTTAAACATAGACTTTTCATCCCTTGCAAGTGTGTGCATAGCCTTCCTATTTCGATCTTTACAAGCCTATAAAGATTTATAGAATCCTCAATTCATCTTCCTTCCACACTGGCTCTAAGTACCAATTATCCAACATCCTCACATTCAAGAAAGTAATATCTAACTAGTATGCTTGAACAACAACAACGAAGTATGCCTCCCCCAAACTTGCATTTTTCTTTAAACTCTAGGACACTAGCTTTCACATAACTATTGTAAGGACCCTTATGCAGAGCACTCGCTCATGGATGGCCTAACTGATCATAGTAGAGACAAATTTTTTAGCCCTTGGTCAAATTAAACACAAGTTATTTTGTTCTTCTTTTTTTTCTTTTGTTCTTTCTTTTTTTTCTTTTTTTCTTTCCTATTTTCTTTTAGCAAGCAAATAGACATGATTTTCCCTCCTAAGTAAAACATTACAAACTATCATGCAAGACAACCTTCAAATCAAAATTTAAGCCTATCAAGGTAAAAACGAACATCTATATAATATAAATTTATTCTAAGCGTTCAAAACAATTTTTAAGTAGGCTAAGTGCTTCACAAGTGCAAGGAATTCCAAGAAAAAATTTAAATTTACTTGAATCATAGACGTGTTCTCCTATTTCAATAAAAATTGCAAAAATATCACTATTTAGAATACATCACTGGCCATCTTCATCACACAGATGCAACAGAATCATCATATTCAAAAAACAATTTTCAACACAGCTTGGATCAAAACAGCAAAGTATTCCCTCAAACTTAAAGCATACATTGTCCTCAATGTATAAACTATTTAGACAAATTTAGCATGCATAAGGACAACGAAATATATTAAAAAAAGAACGATTTGGCCTTGAGTGCGAAAGAATCCACAATGTCAACTTGAACACTCAACTAGAGTGCAATATAAAGGATAGATATGATTCTTGATCTCCTAAAACAATCAACGGGAACATGAAATCACACACAACAAACTAAAAGAAAAACTGAAAAGAAAAGGAAACTAAAAGGAAAGAAGTTTGGGTTGCCTCCCAAGAAGTGCTTATTTAACATCTCTAGTTAGACGGGGGCCGTGTGGGCTTTCAAGGCACATAAAAATTCTCATATTTCTTTGGTCCCTTCTTCCTCAAATCAACAAAGCAAACTAAAGTTAGCAAGCTCACTAGCTTCTCATGGGCCCATGAAACAGAAGTATTTTTGGTATTTTTTATTAACAAAAGCATAAAAGGCAAAAAATCAAAATAAAGAGACTCCAATACAGACTCGTAAGACCAAGAAAAGAACGCTCAAGATAAAGAGACCTATCAGGAGATAAAACAAACGAAGGCTTTTTAGCCTCAAACTCTACCACCTAAACATCCTCAACTAAAATAGGCTCATCATCTTTCTCTTCCTCACTGACTTGATCCTGTTGTGTGCTAAAACTCTCCAACTCCTCCTCACTATCAATATAACTCTCCCTCAACTGCCCAAACTCAATGGTAATAAGAAAATTTGGCTCATGAAAAGCTATCAGTGAATTAGTAGCCAGATGACTCACTAGACATTCTAAAGAAGTGGATCCCACTTAACTTAGCTACCCTAGGGTCTTGAGTCTCTTATGTATCTCGTCTAAGCGCACATTAATAGCTCTAGACTCCTCCATAAACTCTCTAAACCTTCTCTATGAGGGGGATTCTTCCTCTATTTGGGCTTCTTGAAAAAGGTTAGTATTTGAATCATGGTTCCAAATGATTAGTCAAATGATTAAGAATAAATCTGAACCAAAGTAGAGAGCAAATAAAGGACAAAAACTAAAGACAAAAAGAAACAACAAAGAAAAAACTATACAAGAAACTTAAATAAAAGAGAAAACTAAGCTACTAAAATACAACAACAACAACAACAAAAAAATACAACAAAAAAAAAACAAAACTAAATTACACAAGCAAAAAAAACTATACATAAAGCAAAAAGAAGGAAACTGTACAAATATACACTATTTACACTCTAAATTAAAATCAAGCACTTTTACCATGATATTAATTAAACTAAAACATGTCAATCCCCAGCTGATAGCATTAATTTAGTGCTATAATTAGGCCCAATTAATTGCTAGTTTTGCATGTAATCGTGAGCTTTTACGTGGATATTTTCTATATTGTAAGAAGCCGAGCAATTCAAACTAAAGTTGAGGATTATAGAGTTTCGAGTGATTTGTGGAGTTTAAAATGACTCAAATTGGAGCTAAGTATGGAGAAGAGGAGCTTCACAAGTGTATTTGGCTGAGAGGATGGCGTCTTGACACCCAAAAGAGCGTTGAGATTCTGTAGCTTGTTCTTTAAACCCAAGGGCTAGCATCAAGACGTTGTCCTGTGGCGTCTCAACGCTAAGGAGGCCCGTGTGGAAGGATTTGCCTTTGAAGCATTGCGATGCTGACTCTGAGGGCGCGCACATTAAGTAAAGTGGTGTGTTTCACATAGCATCTCGACTCTGTGTCTAGCGTCTCGACGTTGTGTCAAAATCCTATTATATATGCATCATTTCGAGACTGATTTGGAGAGACCATTTTAGGGTTGTAGCTCCTTTTTGCGACTTCTCACCCTCTTGGGACCTGTGGAACATGAAACGAAGTGTTCAGGAGTAGAAATGGAGTGTTTGGGAGCAAAAATTGAGGCTCGAGATCACGGAATTGGAAGTAGGAACAGAGATTTCTGCGATGACGGTCTCTTTTATCATTTTCTTCCTTTGTTTTATGTAGTCTAGGGCTATAGGGATGAGTTCTTGTGTTGTACATTGAATATTATGGGCTAATTTCAACTGTTTAGGGGTTAAGAGCACAATTAGGATTGAAATTATGGTTTAATTGTGTTTATTGGCATTTAATTACTTGTTTGATTACATTTAATTGGACTACTCTTATTGCCTCTAATTAATTTTCCATTAATTAGTTGATTCTAGTCTTAAATTGAGCTCGACGGAGGAAATTTAGGACCGAACTAATCCAATTAACACCCTAAAATTGCCTAGATGACATAGGATTAACAATTGACGGGTAAGACTAATTATGAGCGAACTTAATCATAATTAATTAATCAATTAGTGCTAAAGACACTTAGGCAAGCAATTGGTTAGCGTGTTCAAATGAGACCGATAGGAGATTGAGACCATTTAGCTCTAGGTTTATGGAATCAGCAAGATTAATTAAATGTCGGGTCCAATTGCCATAACTGCAACCTAATTCATGCTCGATACCCTAAATTACCCCTTTAATTGCTTTCTAGTTTAGATTTAATTTGCAAGCGTTGGTTATTTTAGCTTTTGCCCTAAATAATTCCAATTATGAGTTTTCTTAATAATTAATCGATTAAAGAAAAAGCTTCCATTTCCGCTTTCCTGAGGATTTGATACTCAATAATTCTTACCATTTTATACTACTTGATCTCGTGTGCTTGTGTGACCACGAATAAGTTTTTGGCACCGTTGCTGGGGAAGCAACAAAGTTTTTTTTTTGTAGGTTGATTAATATTAGGAAGAAAATAGGAGGAATTAATTTATGAGTTTTTGTGTGATTTTATTTTTTTATATTTATTTGTGTTTGTTTGTTTTGGTTTTCCCGTGTTTTGTTGTTTTGTTGCTTTTTTATTATATTTTTGCGTGGTGATAAGGGGCTGACCTTTTGCCTTTAGATTGTGAGATTGATAGGACGTGTAGAAGGCTAAGGAAAGAAATTCGAGTCACTATGGCAAAACAAGGCAATGAGGAGGAAAGGAAGTCGATCCGTGAATATTTCTAGCCCATATTTCTGACGGACCATTCCAAGATTGTGCATGCGCCCATTCAAGCGAACAACTTTGAGCTGAAGACAGGGCTGATACAAATGGCATGAGACAACTCTTTCAAAGGGCACCCATCGAAGGACCCACACTCATATCTTAGATATTTTCTTGAGATCTATGGCACGATAAAGTTGAATGGGTCTCTACTGATGCCATTAGACTAAGATTATTTCCTTTCTCCTTGTAGGATAAAGCAAAGGATTGGCTCAAATCCTTGAAGCTGTGATAAGGATCACGGTTCAACCTCCATTTAATGTGCTAAAAAACTATTTTGAGGGACAAAGGACCATTTGGAGCTTTGAAGGTCAAGTGTGCATATTGAAGTTGACCATGGAGTTGCCAAGTTCACTTAAGTGGGGCAACCTATTTGAGTAATTCATTTGTTATTTTCATAAACTCTTGAATTGTAATTTTAATTTCAAAGTTTAGACACTAATTAGTTGGGAAGTTCATTAATTAGGTGGTTGGAAAGTTCAATTAATGTGGGTAGTTGGGAAGCTCATTAATTAGGTGGTTGGGAAGTTCAATTAATGAGGGTAGTTGGGAAGCCCATTTAATGAGGTAGTTGGGTTCATTGCCTATAAAAGGAAGTTGTACTGCTTGTAAGAAGATAGAACAACTTTGATGATGTTTCAATGAAATTGAGTCTTTTGAGCCTAAAGACCATGAGCAACTTTCTTTGCATATCTTGTGTTTAGATGTGCATGCTAGGATCATTTAAGTAGCGTTGATCAAACTGCTTGTGGAGTGATTCGAATCTTGAGTTTAGAAACGAGTTTTCTCTACTCTTGATTTTGATCATCAGGGTAAACAAGGGTTAACAAAATCCCCCCAACTCCCCCTAACTCCTATCCTTGGGCCAAACGCCCCCTAATACTTTAGACAACAGTAAAAATTTTAGACCAAACCATCCAATCCAAGTGGAAAATTGAACCAAATCTATCCAATTGAAGACAGAGTTGACAAGCAAGAAAAACATGGGGAATTGGAAAAAGGTGTGTAAATTATTCAACTGTCTTTTGATACAGAAGCTTGGTGGATTTTACAAAATGGGATTTTTTTTTTTTAGTGGAAAGATGCGCACTACACTACCACTATATGGATCCAAACAAACATAACTTTCAATAATTACTTATTATGTATAATAATTACTATGAAAAATTCTTAATGTCGAGTTTAAATGACCCCTTTTGTTCTTCTATTTATATATATATATATATATATATATATGGAAATCCTCTTCTTGTCCATTTATATATTCATCTCCTTCACAATTGGAGCATCTACCTGGATCGGGCAAGTATAGTGAGTAAAACTCTCTCTCTCTCTTAAAAATAAAGTTTTTTCTAATGTTTCTTCTGCATGCAACTTTATATGAAGTTTTGTGCTTTGTGGTATTTGTAGTGAAAATAAACGATTAAAAAGTTCTCTCTTTCAAATGTGAAGTTTTTCCCTCTATTGCTTTTCGTGCATGCGTCTTTAAAGGAAGTTTCATGCTTTCTTTGTTGGGTGCGACAAAGTCTTACATTGGACTAATTATTCAATGAGTAAGTCATAATGTGATTATCTCATAATAACCATTAAATGTGGATTCAATAATTTTCATGCTCCTTAATAACCACTAGAGCCACAATGCAATTGCCTATAATAACCGTTGGATGTGGATTCAATAATTTTCATGCTCTTTAATAACCACTGGATATAAATTCGAGATATTCCTCTCTCTACATCCAATGATGAAAAACTGTCAGCCATATTGTGGCAGCCTCACCAAATAATTTCTCCTTATACTGACCAAACAAGGAAAGATTCTTGATATATAAAGACAACTATTTCTATTGGTATGAAGTATTTTAGGTGAAACCAAAAGTAAAGTCATGAGAGATTTATTGTCTAGAGTAGGACAATATCATATATTATTGTACAAATATGGAGAGGCTGTTTGTCTATAACAATTGGTTTTAGAGTCATGACTCATACTTAGTCGTGTTGGTAGGATCCTCGAGTGTGGCAAACTGATGTACTAAGCCTAGAAACATATATATATAGTCATGTACAACATTGTGGATGAATTCTTAGATGTTGAACAAAAAGTGGGTATCATCAACAAAGCTCAATTAGGCGAGAAGATGGTTTAATGGAAAGAAGAAAGCTGGAGGCTCAAAAAAAAATTGTTTGAAGGGAGGATTGTTAAGAGTGCGACAAGAATAACTGATAACACTAATTATCTCTCAACGTGATCTATGGTTGTATTATTTTAATATTAGATTACATGAGGTTCCATCTCAAAACCAATTGGCAATGAGAAGAGTAGCTCATATATTTTATAAACTGTGAGGTTTCCTCAACATGCCCCCTCAAGATGGTGTCTCTTTGGGTTCACCATTCTTCGATCAGATCCTAATTTTTTTTTGGATCGACTACCCGTTTGAGTTTAATGAGTTCTGACACCATATTAGATTACATGAGGTTCCATCTCAAAATCAATTGGCTATGAGAGGAGTAACTCATATATCTTATAAACTGTGAGGTTTCCTCGACATTTAAGATGGGCGATGTGCTCCAATAGATAAGAGCTGACCTAGATAAAAAGTCAAGTTCGCGATGAGACTGAGAGGTAGACACATGAATGCTATTCGAGGGAAAGCTTTGTAGGGCTTTGTAGTACTTTGAATAATGTAGTGGTCAATTTTGTGGTTGTATTTGCAGAGAAAATAAAATATATTGTAAAAGCAATACTAAAAAACCAGAATGTTGATGATTATGCCGACTTCACTTAGGCTAATACTAATTAAAGGTATGTTCGGTTTAATTTTTCAAGTGTTTAATTTTGAGAAAAAAAATCATTTTAATAAAAATTGTAGTGTTTGCAACCACTTAAAATGACCTTTTAATAAATTGAGTTTGAGAAATAAACGATTTTGAGTGAAACACTTGAAATTAACTTTTAGAAAAAATGTTTTTTAAATGTTTAATTTAGAATTCATCCCAAATTTTCATGATATATGAAAATGACCAAAATACCCTCACATTATTGCCACAATCACTAGTGACCGACTGCAACCATCTCCGGCGACCGGCAACAACCATCGATGACCATCTCCAACAACCGGCAACCATGTCTGGCAATGGACGGCACCTCCGACGACTAACTCCAACAACTGACGGCACCTCCGATGACCATTTCTAGCAACCGCTAGCCCCCTCCAACGACTATTTCTAATGACCACTTTGGCTGTTGTTAGTGGTGGTTGGTCAATCATAGAATTTTAAATACAAATTTAAACTTATTAATTTATAGTATTTAATAGTCGTCTTTTATATAGTAATTTGACATTAATAAAAGCATTTTTGAGTATAGAGAAACAAAACAAACTTGGATATAAAAATATTTTTAAAAAATGTAACTAAATATATGAGTGTTATAATTTTAAATTGTTTTTATAAAAAATGTTAATAAAATACATTTTTGAAAAATATTTTTTTCACAGGCAATCTAAACAGCACGGGAATGTTTTGACATTTTACCTTTTGTTTGCAGCCACACAATGGGCATTAGGGAGGTATGGCTGTTGCTGTCAATAATGCTTGCAACTTCAACTGCTGTTGTGGATCAACAGACCTACATTATTCACATGGACACCACGAAGATGGCGGCCACCACCAACCCTGAACAATGGTACACATCCATGATTGATTCTGTCAATAAAATCTCATCCCTAGACGACGAAGAAGCATCAAATGCCGCTGAAATTCTCTATGTCTACAAAACTGCTATTTCAGGCAAGGTTTTAAATATCGGAGTGGATGGAAATGTGAAGTCTTAATTATATGAAAATGTTGATAAAAATATCCATATTAAAGATGTCCACAAACATATATAGAAATATCTTAGAAATTCATTAAAGAATATATGTATATTAAAAAAAAAAAGCATTTCACACCTATGAAGTATGTATTGAGCATGTCTGTCTTAAAAAAAAGTATTTTTTAAAAGAAACTTATTATATAAGTACTTTTAAAAGAGATTTAAATACTCCCTCTAAAAATCACTTTAAGTACTTTATTATTTTGTTTTCAGAAATTTTCAGATCATTTTTTAATATAAAAATTTTAAAACGCACTTGTAATTGGATAAAAAAAAGTTTTTACCATCTTTTAAAATTTTAGACAAACACTATTAATTTTTAAATAAATACTTTTTAAGTTTTAATCATTTATAAGTACATAAAAGGACAAGGCAAACACACACTCAAATCCATGTTAGTGTTATTTTGTTGACATCTTTAACCGTCAATATTAATATTTTACTTGTCATGGGGAATTTAACACCTTGATTTCAGGTTTTTCTGCAAAGCTCTCCACTAGAAAGCTTCATTCATTAAGCAAAATCCCTGGCTTTCTGGCAGCCACTCCTGATGAACTACTACAGCTTCACACCACCCACTCCCCTCAGTTTCTCGGCCTGCGAAGAGGCCAGGGCCTTTGGAATTCTTCAAACTTGGCTTCTGATATAATTATTGGTGTACTTGACACTGGCATTTGGCCTGAGCATATAAGTTTTCATGACAAGGGTCTGCCCCCAGTGCCTAAAAAATGGAAAGGCATTTGTGAAGCAGGCCCAAAGTTCTCACGTTCAAATTGTAACAAAAGGCTCATTGGCGCAAGAGCCTACATTAAAGGCTACGAGGCCATCCTCGGTAAATTGAACGCAACTGGAACGTTTCGGTCCGCTCGAGACTCCGATGGGCATGGCACACACACGGCATCAACTGCTGCTGGAAATATTGTGTACAAAGCAAGCCTTTATAACCAAGGCATGGGAGTAGCCACTGGAATCAGGTTCACTTCAAGGTATTAAATTTCGGTCAACATGTAAATTTTTCTTTGATTTGATACTCACGTGCGGTAGCTAGTCAATATTTCTACAATACTATAAAAATATGGACAAAATATAAAAGAAAGGATGTTAAATAACAACTTTGATCACTAGGGTTGTGACTATTTAGTTTATATACTTTAGAAAGTTTCTAAAGATCTTTTAAATTCTTATAGCTATAATTATTTGGTCAACATAGTTGTTTGGTAACGTTCCTATTTTTTGTTTTTTGTTTTTTCTTTTCAGTCTTTGAGAAACAAAAGCGTTTAATTTGTTAACTATTTCTATTTCTTATATTTCATTTTTTAGAAATGTTTCAAAATTACGTAAAAATTTAGGAAACAACAAAAAGGTTTTTTGTTTCTTATTTCTATTTCCATTTTTTTCTTAAACATAAATAAAAGCATTATTTTATCATTGTTGACTTATAAAATGCATAATAAATATCTAAAAGTAAATATAACATAAATTTTTTTTATATTTAATTTTAAATACTAATAACATTTTTACATTTTTAATTTAAAATTTCATAAAACATGAAATAAGAAAAATGATTACCAAACATGTTTTTTTTTGCAATAAAAAAAAAGAAGAAGAAATAGTTACCAAACACAATTCTCTTCTTCTTTATTAAAAAAAAATGAAACAAGAAATAGAAAACAACAAACAACAAAGGAGAAGCAAAAATCTTACCAAACAAGTCCTATATTTTGGAAAATATCTTTATTTATTTACTACTTATATGACACACTAACTATGTATCATTTAAAGGTTATGTTGTTTTTAAGTGTTAATCCTTAAATAATATAGTCATTGTGTCACATAAACATTAAACTGGTAGAGGTAAAAGTAGAGATTTATTAAACATAAAATTTGAAAGTTCATAAACTTATTGAAAACTTTCAAAATACATAGACCAAATAAACATTAAACTGGTAGAGGTAAAAGTAGAGATTTATTAAACATAAAATTTGAAAGTTCATAAACTTATTGAAAACTTTCAAAATACATAGACCAAATAAACATTAAACTGGTAGAGGTAAAAGTAGAGATTTATTAAACATAAAATTTGAAAGTTTATAAACTTATTGAAAACTTTTAAAATACATAGACCAAATAAACATTAAACTGGTAGAGGTAAAAGTAGAGATTTATTAAACATAAAATTTGAAAGTTCATAAACTTATTGAAAATTTTTAAAATACATAGACCAAATAGACAGTACCATGAAAATTTAGAAATTGATTATAAATTTTTTAATAGTACATAGATTAAGTAGACACATCCTAAAACTTAACAACTTAAACTATATTAACTATAAAAGAAAACTTAATATTGATGATAATAATACTGAACTTAATAACTTACATATCCCACGTTCCTACTGCCATTGATATTTAAAACTTTAGTTCATCTTAGGATTGCAGCATATAAAGTATGCTGGCCAGAGGGGTGCGCCAATGCCGATATTTTGGCAGCCATAGACCGCGCCGTTATCGATGGAGTCGATGTTCTGTCGCTTTCTTTGGGCGGTAGTGACGGTTTTTTTTACAAAGATGAAGTAGCCATAGCTACGTTTGGTGCTGTTCGAAATGGGGTCTTTGTGTCATGTTCAGCTGGTAATTCTGGCCCATTTATCTCAACTGTTGGTAATGTAGCGCCATGGATCATGACAGTCGCTGCCAGCTACACTGATAGAACCTTCCCAGCCACTGTAAAACTTGGAAATGGCCAAGTATTTGAAGGCTCTTCTTTGTATTCTGGGAACAACATAGATGAACTCCCAGTTGTTTATAACAATACTGCTGGTGGACAAGAAGCAAATGTTTGTACGGCTGGTTCACTTGTCCCATCAATGGTAAAGGGCAAAATTGTGGTATGTGAAAAAGGAACAAACTCGAAATATGAAAAAGGAGAGCAAGTGAAATTAGCAGGAGGTGCTGGGATGATTCTGATCAACACACAACTTGAAGGTGAGGAGGTTTTTGCAGAGCCTCATGTTTTACCAGCCGCTACTCTTGGAGCGTCAGCTGGAAAAGCCATCATAAACTATATAGGTTCCTCGAAACATCAACCGAAAGCTTCAATCACGTTCGAAGGGACCAAATATGGGAGTCGAGCACCGAGAGTGGCTGCATTTTCTTCTCGAGGGCCGAGCTTCTTCGAACCGTACGTGATAAAGCCAGACATAATTGCACCTGGTGTTAATATATTAGCTGCTTGGCCACCCATTGTGAGCCCAAGTGAGCTTGGGTCTGATAAAAGAAGAGGGTTGTTCAATATCATTTCGGGAACTTCTATGTCTTGTCCCCATGTTAGCGGCATAGCTGCGCTACTTAAATCGGCTCACAAGAATTGGTCGCCTGCCGCCATTAAATCTGCACTCATGACCACAGCTTACATTACTGACAACAAAATGAGTCCCATTTTGGACGTTGGTCGCGCTAGCGGTGGACTTGCAAACCCTTTTGCATTCGGTTCTGGCCATGTCGATCCAGAGAAAGCTTCCGATCCAGGGCTCGTATATGATATCACGCCCCAAGACTACCTAAACTACTTGTGTAGCTCGAACTACACTTCAAAACAAGTTTCTTTAGTTGCAAGAGGGAATTTCACTTGTCCATCAAAAAGAAAATTTCTTCAGCCAGGGGACTTGAACTACCCTTCTTTCTCTGTGTTCATGAAGAAGAAGGCCAAAAATGTTATTGTTACATTCAAGAAAACAGTGACCAATGTTGGTAGCCCAAGGAGTAATTACACTGTTAAAATCAACAATCCAAGAGGAATAAAAATTATTGTGAAGCCTGAGAAGTTAACTTTTAGGAGATTGGGACAGAAGTTGAGTTACCAAGTGAGTTTTGTTGCATTGGGAAAAAGAAAAGCTTTGAGTGAGTTTTCTTTTGGATCTCTTATTTGGCACTCAGGAAAATATGTTGTGAGAAGTCCTATAGCAGTAACTTGGCAGTAGAGAAGGATGATGTGGCTGCAGTTTGGAGTATTTCATTTCAGCTTATATATTTTGAGAGACCTGAGTTGTAACTAATTTATAAGAATTAAATAATCTTCAAACTATAATGTCATCCCATGGAAAAATTTCATATTATGTGATAATGTAATGTTTGAGCCCAAAAGTAGGGACACTATTATAAGTTTTATTTTAATTATTAATGAAATTTCTACAACTGTAAGGACTTATATAGTTATATGTCAATTTCACTTTTGAAAAAAAAAAAAAAACAAAAATTTGTTTTACTAATTGAAGGCCACGTGGGGAGTAAAGTAGTCAAGTGTTGTGGAGGTGTGCCTGCACGTGTGAGAAGTTTAGAGAGAGAAAAAAAAAGTCATGAGAGGGGAGGAAACAAAGCAAGGGTGGAAGGAAATGGTTGAGGGCATTTGAAATTGTGGTAAGAAGTTATACTCCGAATTGGGTGAAGATCTTATCTTGACCAGTTAATCTTTTTGGGGAGAAATTGAGTTTTTGAAACCTTAATAGTGAGTTTCTAGAGAGCTTTCTTTCAAATCTTCAAGTATTAGAACTAATTGAGAGGCCAATAAAAAGTAAATAGAAGTTAAGTAAGTTGAATTTCTTGAAAAATCAGAAGGTCAGAATTAAGGAATTGGAGTTTCAGTTTTGAAAATTATGTATATAAAAAAAAACAACAGAGAAGCTGGAGGAGGAGGAGGAGTAAAGGGAGGTGAGAAGAGAAACATGAGAGAGAGTGTGTAAGGGAAGTCACATCAAGAAGAGAGAAATTGTCTACCGAAAATAAGAATACAAAGGAATGGTGTTGCACCATTGGTTCCATTTCAACCGCAGAGGGAGCAACACAGAGCCTTTAGGGTTCAGATTGCTTGTTCGCAAACAAAAGTGAAAGAAGAAGATGAAGGGGACAAATGTGCACTTCAACGGTTGAAGGTTTGAAAATGCGACAAACAAAACTAGAAGCGCAAAGGATTATCGTTGCATCTTTTCAGTCATCTTTTTATTATTTTTTATGGGCATTATGGTAATCAAATATCTTTCATTCCAACTGCAGATGCAACGTAAACGAGCCCAATCGAAACCTGATTACGATTGCAAGCTACCTGTAGTAAACATCATCAAAGAAATTTCATTTTCATTATGATTGATTCAGTTACATTTGATTTTCATTACGATTACAACCTATTTTTGTTATGGGTACCTAAACAGGCTCTAGGGTGCCATTCACATGAGAAGTGTATGGTGAGTAATATTTGGGAATTAGAAGTTAAAAGAAAATAAATTAAAATAGTACAAGTGCATTTAAGTGGAGAGAGAATGGTTTTGGAAGAGGGTAGTTTATGAAGCATGAAGTAGGTATAATTTGAGGGAAAATGACAAAATTGTACTGGAATTAAGAAAGAGAATAGTATGAATTGATTAAAGTTTGAAGAATTATGTTATTCAAGTTAGATTAAATGAGTGTTCATTCACTTAAAGGTTAAATTAATATTTCATGTCAAGCGAGAAATGGAACGATTTACGAATCAAATGTGCCTCATATGCAGTAGCTGTGGGTGGTTATTTTACAAAATAGTTTGTTATTTAGCCAATTATTATGGAATTTCATGAAATTTGTGATTATGCATGATTTTTGACAAATTGTTATGAATTTTCAGAAATTGTTATGAAATTATTGTTGTTTTAGAAGAAGTACATGATGCGTGACTATTAGCATAACCGCAAGCACACAGGTCGAGTAATATAGTGATTTTGAGTCTAAGAGTATCGTCTTCATAGGGATTTGTTTCTTAATTCATTTAATTGCTATGAATACTCTTACTTTAGTTTTATTTAGAGACAGAAATTGAAATCCAGAGCAGCTAACTAAAAGGCAAAACTAAAAGCAAAAGATAAATGGGAGACACAATCACGAGGGATAATTCTAGGGTATTGGTTTCATTAATTGGACCTTAATTACTTAATCAATTAGATAGTCAGGATTAATTAGACAACCAATTCATAAGTCTATAAGCCTATTACTATGAATCTCATGTCGGTCTCATCCTAATCTCATGCATAGTTAATTAACTCATATGTCTATGACCTTAATTAACTAAAACATGGCATTAAGAACCTTCATTAACAACTTCTAATGCTTATTTCTTAATCCCACTATCACTCAAGTAAATAAACATTATTCATTTGCATTTAGTTCTAAATCTAAATTCTCTTTCAAGTTCATTTTAGACAACAAATCATTTAATCTTTGATCAAGAGATTAAAAACACTAAGGGGTTGTTTGAGGCACAGAGTTGGTATTATAATAGCCTGTGGTTATTATAGTCTGTGGGGTTATAATAGTCTATAGAGTTAAATAGTCTGTGTTTGGGGTGCAGAGTATTTTAGTCTGGGTTCAGGAAGTGTGTGTTTAGAGTGTAGAGTATTTTAGTCTGGGTTCAGAAAGTGTGTGTTTTGGGGTGTAGATGTGTTTTTTTTCTACTTTTTTTTTTTTTTTTTTTTTTTTGTATTATACAAGTAGTGCTATATTAGATATCAAATTACCAAAATTTAAATAAAAAAGATTTGTTTCACCAATTCTAAAAAATGTGTTAGAGGCTATATAAATCTCCTTTTTACTATGTAATTGAAAGAAAGCATACAATATTTTTTATGATACATCCAAATTGGTCATCAAATTTGTTCTATCAAATTTCATTTTGTAGCTTTAATTCAAAATGAACATCAATTTTGTTGAATCCAAAATTCATTTGTTTTAATTCAGAAAAAAAAAAAAAAAAAAACATCAGTGTTTTCAAACCCAATTTATAACACTAATCCAACAGAGATCCAACTTTAGAAATCTTTTGATTTTGGCCATTCTTTTTACTATAGTTGAAAAAACATCCTCTTCTTTTGTTAAAGAAGTATATTGTATTCTTTTGTTAAAAAATTATATTGTTTTTTTAATAATTATATTGTTCAAACATGACAATAACCATTGTATTTTTTTTTTTGTGTGTTTACTGTTGCTTGGATTAAAAAAAAAAAAGATTGGTCATTTTTCAAAAAAAAAAAAATCCCAAGACATTACCTTTGTTTTCTTTTGATTAAAATATTCATTTTACTTTACCATTGTTTCATTCTTGTTTTTTCTTCTTAAGTTGATTAAAGAAACAACATGGTAAATTTTTTAAAAACACTTTTTTTATTCACAAAGACATCTACCTAAAAAAGTATATTGATGCTTCTGTTTTTTGTTGAAAGTATTACAATTATATTTGTTCAATTTTTTTCACTATAATTCAAAAAACGATCAATACACAATTAAGAATGTGTCCAATGTGCCATATAAACAAATACATAAGCAAATGTTCGAGCTTTAAAATGAAAAAACCTCGAATTAAGGTCTACCAATGTACTAGTTCCGACCTTGTCAAGACACACAACGGAAAATTAGTACTCATACTTAATTTTACTATAATAAAAATTGTAGAATAAGAAAATGTATCACCTTAGCAAAGCCAGAAGGATATTCCATCCATCAAAGTTTGGGTTCCATTATTTCAAAATTAGGGTTCCATGGATTTGAATTTCAGTGGATACTGTAGCAAAACTGGATTCGTGAGCGAGAATTTAGGTTTGATTATACCAAAATTTGGGTTTCATGGATTTGAATTTCAGTGGATACTATAGCAAAATTGTGGGTACTGTAGAAAACAGGATTCATGAGCGAGAATTCAAGTTCGATTATGCAAAAATTCGAGTTCCATGGATTCAAATTTTAATGGATACTGTAGCAAAATGGTGAGTTAAAAAGATCATTACCCTTTTTAGACCCCTAAATTTGTCCGTTATTTTATTTTTTTATTTTTTATTTTTGTGGAAAAAAAAAAGAAAATAAAAGAAAAAGAGTATATCTTGGTAATAATTAATTAGCCAAATGAAATATGTGAAATTTTGGTAAAATTAATTAGAGCAAATATCTTATTGACTAATTAATTTGTCAAATTAAATATTTGAAAATTTGGTGTTTTTAATTAAGAAAAATATATTCTTTTATTTGGGAATGAGATTTCTTTAATGGACAAATAAAATTTTGAAATTTATGAAAGGATTAACTCAATCATTTATTTGTTTCTATTTGGGTGTTATTTGATAATATTTTATTTTATTGTTTTCCATTTTAGTTTTATTTTATTCTTTTCCTTAATTGAAATTGAGGTTTGGGCTATAAAAAGGGAGGAGATAATCTCTTTTAGACACAAAATTTCTCTCTCACGCATCTTCCCCCAACCACCCACATATTTCTCCCTCTCATCAAGCCAACTCCACGTTTTTTTTTCTCCAACGCAATCATCTCTCTCTTTCTCTCCACGTTCCACATCATCTTCCTATTAGAAGAAAACTGCACATACTGTTTTTTTCTTTTTTTAAAATTTCCCTCCCACAAATCTCCCACACTCTCCCTCTCTCCCTATTTTTTCCCCTTTTCTTCATCCTTTTCTCTCTCTCTCTCTCTCCATCCCCACAGGCAAACTTGTCGCTCCTTCGGCCACATTTAAAAAAAAAAATTCAGTGTTGGGATTTCTTAGCAATTTTCTTTACTCGCGGTTAAGGACACAATTTCGGAGTATTTTCTTTTAAGGGGTGAGTTTCTTGTGCTTTGTTGATTAAATTCTTAAGGTATGAATGATTACCTTTTTCTTTAGCACATTTCATTGATTTATTTGTTGGTTTAATCTACTAGCATGATTTTATAGGCCAAATTTATTAGCATGATTTTGTCTATTAAAGCATATTTTAATTCATGAAAATTGTGTCTCCATCCTTATGGTTATTTTTATATTAGGTGATTTTTTTTCTTTTCATGTTTATGTATTCTTAATTCACAAGTATTATTTTTACTTGAAGCATTTGCAACAGATTTTTTTTTTAATTGTTTATTATGCTATGCTATTGTTCATGTTTTTTTTTACCTTATTTTATTTTTATCTCTTCAAGAATGTCTATGCAGTTTCCTTATATGTATTTTGTCCAATTTTGCAAGAGAAAATTTTCTTCTCCAAGGATAGAGCTTTCAATTTTCTTGATGCCGATATTGTAAGATTCTTGAGGTGAAAAATAAAAATCTTGGAATGCCAAGATTTGATTTTTTTTATATGTTTCCTTAGAACAAAAAAATTAAAAAACATTATTATTATTATTTTTTTTGCAATTTCTCGTTTATAAGGAAATTTGCTTTGTAAAATTTCTTTTTCATAAAAAGTATTAGAAAACATATTTTCATAAAAGAGATTTTCTTATAAAAGGAAACTTTGATTTTTCTAAAAATATCTCATTGACTTTCTTTTCAAAACATTAAATCAATCTCTTTTTTTCCCTAAAAATTTCACTTCTTTAAAGATAAAAATTAATGAAAAGTTTTCTAGAAAAAAAAAAGATTCTTTATTCACATATTTTTTTTAAAATTAATAAACCAAACGTTTCTTTACACAAAAAAAAAAAAAAAAAAAAAATCTTTCCTATGGTGGAAATTGGAAATTCAAGATATTGATTCTCCAATAATCTTGAGGTGATGAATTTATTTTGAGATGCCAAATCAAATTCAAATAAATTTTGAATGGCTTTATGCCACCCATAATTATTGCTCATTATTTAATTTAAGAATAGTAATCAATAAAACATGTAACATTTAACAATTAAAATAAAAATATTTTTTCTACAAAGGTCATTTTCTTTTAAAAGAACACAAGAAAAGTAAAATGTCGTTCATTGAATGAGTGTTGTGGGGTGCTACTACCTTCCCCATACACAAATGACCCCCGAACCTTAAATCTTTTTAATTCGCAGACCATTTTAGCAAATTTTGGGTTCCCAGTCACACCCTCTAAATAAAGACTGGTGGCGACTCCATGTTCCTCCTTTTGGAAATAAAGTCGGCATCTTCGCGTCGCAAACCCGTAGCGACAGATTGGCAACTCCACTAGGGACTTCAACTTTTAAGCGGGTCAATTATATTTTTTGTGTTATTGTTTTGTATATATGACCTTATGTATTGCATTAAATTTTGTAAACACACACGTACACAAGCCTCCTACCCGGGCTTTACCATTAGGATTAGAATCGAGGATGACTAGTGGCAACCTTCGTGGAGCTATGACTCCCGTGTAGGCACATGAAAACCCTCACTCAAGTCGACCTTATTCATGATGCTGATATGGGTGCCTCTAATTTTTCTTGAATAAAGAAAAAATAGAGGACAACTTGGGGACCTTTATCCTTTAGACAATAGAGCTTTACCACATGGATTGTGTTTTGTTTTATTTATATGTAGCTGTTTAATTGCTTAGTTGTTTTCTTTTCTTATTCTTGTTTTATCCCACCATGTCTATATCTTTGATTTTATTTATTTATTTTTTCTCATCATACTTGCATAAACATATTTGGTTGCTTTCCTTAGAGCTTTTCTTATCATCTCATTTCCTACTTGTGCGAAAAAGAAAAACTAGGACTCCTATGACTCCTATGGAAGGAGTTTTTAGAAAAGGTCTTAATCTTCATTATTGAAAATATAGATTGATTTTGCTGCATCCAAAACTAGGACTCCTATGAAAGGAAAGTCACTGGTCACAATTGAAAGCCAAAAGCTCGTACGCGAGTGGTCCAAGAAAGTACAAGGGAAATCAAGAACAAAACCATTAAAAGAAATATCTAATCAATCCCCAACAACATATGCTTTCAATTATGCCAATCGAAATGCTAGAAAACTAAAAGAAGTTTGGGAACAATTCACTCTAGAGAAAAAAATCGCATTCACTATAAAATATGGACACATTGATAATCTTTTGGACCTTCAAGTTGATACAAATGTCTTGGCAGCTGCTCTACACTTCTAGAACCCTATCTGCAAATGTTTCATGTTTAATTCAAACGATGTGACACCCACTATCGAGGAGTATCAGGAGTTACTTCAAATGCCAATCATGTTCGAAGCGAAGCTATATTTTTAATACAAAAGATTGACTGGTAAAAGGGCTTTGGCAAAAATTGCTGGTAATTTGACTGCCAGTGAGGCGAAACATCAGTTTAAGGAAAATGGTGCAAGTGAAGGAATACCCTTAGATTATCTCATAAGGCTAACTCGACAATACAAGAATGAAAGGTTAGGTTTGGATCTTTTCGCACTGTGCATATTTGGGATAATCTTGTTCCCAAATCTCCAAGGATACGTGGGTGTGAAGGTTGTTAAGTTGTTCCTGCATGTCCAACATGGTATTAATCCAATCATACCAATTCTTGTTGAAACAATATGGTCATTGGACTTTTGCAAAACACAAGGAAAAGGTAGATTTATCGATTGCTCTCCTTTATTATATATTTGGCTGATGAGACATTTGAGGTGTCTGCCAGAATTCGGCTACCCGTAGGTGAAATTTTCCAGCCCATGGAACCTTGCTAGAGATCCGATCACTGAATTTGGGACATCAAAGTGCAAAGTAAATGCTATAAGTAAGGAATCATGGATAGTGTTTCTAGAAAATTTAGAATTTGAGAATGTGATATGGAAAGCCATGTGGATGCCTTTGAAACCAATAACTTACAGGTGTGGTAATTTCCATAATGTTCCATTACTAGGCCCATGGGGAGGCACCAGTTATAATCCTCTTCTAATCCTACGACAGATGTGGATCAATAGTTTATTCCAGTAATACATGACTTAGGAGATTTCGACTTTGGATATGAGTTAGAGAGTTCTGGACAGAGGGTGCTGCAAGTGATAAAAGCCTGGAAGAAGATAAAAAATGTCAACATCGAGAGGCACAGTGAGACAACCACACCAAATTACAAGTTATGGTATGAGACTCATTGAATGACCCACATAATTCAGAAAAGGAAAAGATTTCTAATCTAGGATGTAGACGAGCATGTTTGTTTGAAAGCTAAAAATCTATCACTCCACCAGAAGAACAAGAAGTTACTGCAAGAGATAACCTAATGGAAGCAACAAGCTACAGAAACATAGAAAGACCTAATAAAAAATAATAAGGTTGTTGAAGAACCAAATCAGGCTCGAGAAAGGGTCAAGATTTAGACTTTGAAAACAGGCAACTAGACAAAAAGGCCAGGAGGATGAAGAATGATAAGGATGCTTTACAGATGGTTTTGAAAGAGAAAGATGCACGAATTATTGACCTAGAAAGCAGTATTGTCTCCCTCCAAAAATTTGTTTATGTATTAAATACTTTAATTGATGCACGAACTAGGAAAATCATTGAGTCCGACGAGAACAATGGTGCATTATGCATGGCCATCGAAAATCTAGAGCATCAAATTCAAAGAATTCAAGAATCTGCAACAAAGATACTCTCAGATCATGATCAGTGGAAGGGAAAGTATGAAGCACTATTGAGTAATCAAGTCAATATAGAGGGTATTCGACAAGAGAATTTGAGCTTGATCCGAGAATGCAAAGGCATGAGAGTTCAAATGAATAATGTTGTGGAAAGGATAAGAGCCATGGCTAGAAGAGCTGGGGCATTTGCAAAATGGGGATCTGAGCTAAGAAGAGGCCTCCCATTGCTACTATCCAATGGCGAAGAATTAGCAGAATTTTTAGCTACGTTGTGTAGGGAATTATCATATTTAAGTCGTTTCTTTTAGAGTTTTGACGATCTTTTAATAGTATTTTGGATTAAGTCTTGTATTTCTTTCTATGGTTTCAGTTAATGAAGTTTGAAGTCTTTCGTTTCTAATTTCGCACAACAAAAGGAGCCAATATGCTTTCTATTCTATTTCTCATATTTATCTCTTTCCATTCATTGCTGGTTATCGCATTTTTTTTATAATAAAAAAAATACTGACATAAAAAAAAGGTTTGTATAAGGGCTAAAAAAAAAACTAAAAGAGATTTTTCTTTAATAGGAAAAATGGTTAATAATAAGGATTCAAAATATCCCGTCAGCCTCAAAACCGACATCCTTATCGGACTAGAGTGCAATCTAGAATCATGAGTGAACAAGATAATGACCAAAACCAAGAGATGAGACAGGAAATCGAGTCTTTCAAAGAACAAATGTCAAAGATTTTGGAACTCCTTACTATGCACAAAGGAAAGTCTGTAGCTAAAGCTCCACCATCTAGCACTGTCGTTCCCGAATTAGAAGATACTCCACTTTATCCCCCAAGTTTTACTCCACCAGTACCTCAACATAATGGTACATCGACTGCATCTGTGCAACCAACCTTCTACACTCATACACCTATATGGCACCTTTAGGAGGAGAAACAGGCCAAAACCCTACATTTTCAATTCCTCAACAAGTTCACCCTTTTATACAAGTAAAGTATAAGAATGATTATGGTCATTTCCATGGATCTGATAATTCTAGAAATATTATAGAGAAGAGGGAAAATGTTGCATCAAAAGGAAAGCTAGATTTCTTAAAGGAAAGATTACGGACTATTGAAGGTGTCGAAGTGTTTGGGAGTATATACGCAACACAACTATGTTTTGTTCCCGATGTGATTATTCCTCCAAAATTCAAAGTGTTAGAGTTTGAGAAATATGATGGAACATCTTGCCCAAGGAGTCATTTGATCATGTATTGTAGAAAGATGGATGCGCATATCTAAGATGAAAAGCTCTTGATTCATTTTTTTAAGATAGTTTGACAAGCCCTGCATCTTGATGGTATTATAAACAGTTAGATGGAACTGATGTTCAAAAATGGAAAGATTTGGTAGATTTGTTTCTCAAACAGTACAAACATAATTTGGATATGCCTCCAGATCCTTGGATCTTCAGAGATTAGAAAAGAAAATTCTTGAAAATTTTAAAGAATATGCATAAAGATGGAGAGAAATTGTAACACAAATTCAACAACCATTAACTGATAAAGAGTTGATGACTATGTTCATAAATACTCTTCGATCCCCTTATTACGACCGTATGATTGGAAATGCTTCCACAAATTTCTTAGATATCATAACTATCAGAGAAAGAATTGAGTATGGGATAAAATATGGAAGAATTGCAAACACAATATTGGAATCAAGCTAGAAGAAGAGTATTATTCCGAAAAAGAAAAAAGGCGAGGTCCATGAGATCAGCTATAGCCAAAAGCCATCTTTGAACAGTCCAAAGATGACGCACTATCCAGTAGCAAATAATAGGTCTTAAAGCTCTTACAATAACTCATATGTGCCAGGACATAATTACAGAGCAATACCGGGGCAAACAAATTATTCGTCAAATGCGTAAAATTCTAACTCAACAAATGCTTAACGAGTTTTTAGAAGTAATTCGAGAAACTATGATCCCATCCCTGTGACTTATACATAGTTGCTTCCACAATTAATCCAGAATATACAACTCATTCCAATGCCCATGGAACCCGTGCAGCCACCAATCCAAAATGGTACAATCCAAATGCACGATGTGACTATCATTCAGGAGTTGTTGTGCATACAACATAAAATTTCTTTGCTCTTAAGGGAAGAGTTCAAGACTTGATAAAGGCATGATGACTTAAATTGAAAAAAGCAGAAGAAGTACCATATATCACACAAAATCCACTTCCTAATCATGGCAATCCCACAATTAATGCCATCCATGTCTCTTCAAGATGCAAGGAGGATGATAGATGATTACTTATCTTACAATTTGACTACGATATGCTTAACAAAGGAAGGTGGAACTAATGATCATTCTGCAAACATGATTGTTAAAGAAGACTCATCCCCACAAGATCCATTAAAGCCAGAGCCCCTAGTAATTTTCTTAAAAAAGCAACCTTCATATGTTTAGACTAACTTGATCATCTCACAACCTTTAACCATCCAAATTCCTGTTCCTTACCAATATAAGGATAATAAAGCAATATCGTGGAATTATGGCGATCATGTCCTTAAGGAGAAAGCCGCTATGGTGACCAATATCTTCCGGAATTAGTGGAATAATGAGAAGTGGAAGGTGCTACAAGCCTAAAACCTTAAAAGAGTCACACGACGAGGGTCAACAAAAATCTCGAGTGGAGAAAGGAAAAGCAAAGGAATACCTGATAGAAGATCACGATGAAATTTGGGGTGAATAGCCTATTATAACAAAGGGGATTTCATCCAGGAAAATGGTATCAGATGAGGAGGCTCGCGAATTCTTAAAGTTGATCAAGCACAACGAATATAAGGTGATTGAACAGTTACATCGCACGTCAGCTCGCATATCTATATTATCATTATTCTTAAACTAAAAACCACATCGTAAAGCTTTGATAGATGTCTTAAACCAAGCACATGTGAGTCATGATATCATAGTTGAAAAGTTAGGTGGAATCGTGGGGAATATTACTACCTGAAACACTATTACTTTCACAGATGAAGAGATTCCACCGGAAGGTACTGGGCATACTAAAGCACTCCATATAGTTGTAAAATGCAAGGATTATGCAATAACAAAGGTCCTTGTTGATAATGGATCATCTTTAAATGTGATAGTTACCCGTAGACACGCCTCACATTAAACATAATAGCATGGTGGTGAGAGCTTTTGATGGAACCCAAAGGGGAGTTGTGGGCGATATTGAGCTACCTATCAAAATTGGACCTCGTACTTTCAATATAACATTTCAAGTGGTGGACATATACCCAGCCTATAGTTGTCTGTAGGGCAGACCTTGGATTCATTCAGCTGGAGTTATCCCGTCAATTCAGCATCAATGATTACAGTTTGTTTACGAGAATACACAGGTCTGTGTATTGGGTCAAGAGGATGTGTTGGTAACTAAAGCTATTGCCACCCCTTATGTGGATGCAACAGAAGAAGCGTTGGAATGTTCTTTTCAAGCCTCGAGATTGCGAATGCTACCATATTTACCCATGCAGAGGATCAAAGTCTTGAACAATCCTTATAAGGAGCTTCAATGATGGTTGCAAAAATCATGATAAAGGAAGGACTTAAATTTGGTAAAGGCTTGGGAAAAAAACCATCAAGAAAGAAGCCAACTGGTGTTTTTACCTAAGACAGTCGAACGATTCAGTTTAGGTTACAAGCCAACTGCTATAGACTGGAAAAATGTTTAGGAAGAAAAAAGAAAGTAGAGGAGTGCCAAATTAGAAAATAGGGAACTAAATGCTGAAAGAATGATCATACTGCATCTTTATGAGACTTTTTAGAAGGATGACATTAAAGCAGACATGTTGGTGCTAGAGATGGCAGATCTATCAATCACCGCCATTATTGAAGAATACAGAGAGCGTGAGATGGATTTCTTGGTATATCAATGCCCTCCAGGTTTCGAATTAGACAATTGGGAATCCGTAGATCTGCCTATCCATTTTGAAAAGCCCTGAGAGTAATTTAATTTCTTTTTATTTTGTCTTGTTTCCTACTAGTTATGCTTAAGACTATAGGAAGTTTTCATTTTGTAATAGGGCGTCCTATTTTTGCATTTTCAATAAAGTCGTTTCTTGTTTTGATTTCATACCATTTACTAGTCCTTTCTCTCTCTCTTTTTTTCTTTCCCTTTTTTTTTCTTTGCGTACATTTATTTAGGATTGATAGCGATATATTTGAAAGCAAAAGCGATAGTAATTTCGAACCTGATTTCAATTTCCCAATATTGAATGTTGAATATGATGAAGATAGCGAGGTCACCGATGACATATCACCTGAGTTGTTACGTTTAATACATGAAGAGGAAAGAATAACTCTCACACCAAGAAAGAATAGAAACTATCAATTTGGGAATAGATGATGAAATCAAGGAAGTTCGAGTGGGGAGTACTTCTAGAGATGAAAGACGGTCTAAGTTATTATCTTTACTACATGAATATCGTGACGTATTTGCATGGACCTACCAAGATATGTCGAGGTTGGGTACGAACATAGTTGTACATCATCTACCATTAAAAGATGGATGCAGGCCAATTCGACAGAAATTGAGAAAGTTAAAGCCCTATATGTTATTAAAAGTCAAAGAAGAAGTAAAGAAACAACTAGATGCCGGTTTTCTCACAGTAGCAAAATATCCTCAATGGATGGAAAACATAGTGTCTATTCCTAAAAAGTATGGAAAAGTTAGAATGTGTGTAGATTATAGAGATTTGAATCGAGCAAGTCCCAAAGATGATTTTCCTTTACCACATATTGATATTTTGGTGGATAACACAGCTGGATATTTAACATTTTCCTTCATGGATGGTTTCTCTAGATATAACCAAATCAAGATGGCTCTTGAGGATCAAGAAAAAACAACGTTCATCACATTATGGGGAACATTTTGCTACCAGGTTATGCCTTTTGGTTTAAAAAATGCCGAGGCAACATATCAAAGAGCTATGGTTACGTTGTTTCATGATTTAATGCATAAAGAAATTGAGGTATACGTTGATGATATGATTGCAAAGTCTTGTCCCGGAGAAGAGCACGTGGTCGCATTATGTAATTATTCGAACGTTTGAGAAAGTATCAGCTTAAGCTCAATCCATCAAAGTGTATTTTTGGCGTTTCATCAAGGAAATTGTTAGGCTTTATTGTGAGTCAAGAAGGAATTAAGGTGGATCCAGAAAAGGTCAAAGCTATAGAGTTGAAATGAAACCTCCACAAACTCAAAAAGAAGTCAGAAGCTTCATGGGAAAATCGAACTATATATCAAGGTTCATTTCACAATTGACAGCGACATGTGAGCCGATTTTGAAGCTTCTTCGTAAAAGTAATACAACCAAGTGGAATGATGAATGCCAAGTTGCATTTGATAAGATCAAGTTCTATCTACAAAATCGTCTGATGCTTATCCCCCCAATACCAGGTCGTCCACTCATTTTATACCTAACAATACGAGATGAGTCTATGGGTTGTGTTTTAGGACAACATGATATCTCAGGCAAAAAAGAACGGGCTATTTATTATTTAAGCAAAAAATTCACAAGCTACAAGGCTAACTATTCGTTACTCGAGAAGACATGTTGTGCATTGGCTTGGACAGCCCATCGACTTAGGCACTACATGTTATATTACACGACATGGCTTATTTAAAACATTGACCCTATAAAGTACATATTTGAGAAGCCCTCATTACTAGGGAGGATTGCCATATGGTAAGTTCTACTTTTTGAATACAATATAGTTGTTGTTTGAAATTCGAAAGCGCACGAATCGTTACAAGTAATACAGTGATTAAATCACAGTTCGATCTCCACAGGGACTGAAAGTTACCAATTACGAAATTCTTTAGCTTCAATTTTATCTAAGCACCTAATTTTCAAATATGAATGGAAATTTAATTTGCTTGATGAAAAAGAAAAAAAATGATTAAACTCAACAATTTATAGAGCAAAAATAGAGGATAAAACCAAATTTGTAAAAACTCTAGAGCAATGATTTCACCAAATACTTCCTCCTACTCTTTGTTCATTAATAGCTAATGTTTTCTTCTATTTCAAGATTGTTGGCAAGCTTTACCCTATAGACTCGATATTCCAATAACGATGTTCATTGAAGTGTAAATTGCCTATATCTCTATGACAATTCAAACAAATCAATTATTAAGCCCGTAGAACCTAAAATTGCCACAAAACCCACAAGGATATCTCTATCTCAAGTGTAAGTTAGGGAAAATGCTTTAGTTCATCAATGATTCTTGTTTCTCAACCTCAAATCATGACATAGGATTAATGTAAAGAATGACCAAATCTAAACATACTTTAGGTGCAAAAGCATTCTCACAACCATGTATGAAATAAAGACATCAACTATTAACTAAGAAGAAGTAGGATTCAATATTCGATTACATCAAAGCCCTAGAAAGAAAAACTTAGTTCATAATGTAAATCTTAACAAAAACAGCAAAAATCAACATTTGGGTCTCTACAAACAGCAAAAAGAGAAAGAAGAAGTGAAATAGAAACAAATTAAGCTTAGCTCCACTCCTTTTTGGTTGCTAAAGACCTCCAAGATGAGCAATCTCTTCTCCTTTGGTCGTTCTCCCTCTTCGCCCCTTTCTGCCCTAAAAAAAACCTAAAAATCCACCCCCAAATGATAAAAATCGACCCAATTTAAAGTTAGGGTCGCGACATAGCGTCTAGGCACCATGGACAGTGCCTAGGCGCTGCCATTCTGCCCATCTGCTTCTGTCTGCGGCGCCTAGGCGCCCGAGAAGGTTTTTTATTTTTTATTTTTTATTTTTTATTTAAGACTTCAACCTGAAAGTCCTCCAAAAAGCCCTCAAACATGACCTTCAAAATACAACTTTTGAACACCTATAAAAATAAAAGAAATACAAGAATTAGAAATCAAAAACTAAATGAAAACTAACTAAAAACAACCTAAACAAGATATAATAAATATATATATAATGAACTTATCAATAGTCTATGTTACGAAGAAGGCAATCAAAGGAAGTGCCTCGCTGACTATCTAGCTGATTTGCCTTTGGAAGACTACGAACCTATGAGTCTGGTCTTTCCTGATGAAAGCATCATGGCCATTGATAGACAAAAGAAGGCTTGGATCCTAAATTGTGGGTTATGTTATTTGACAGAGCATCAAACGAATCAGGACATGGCATTGGGGCAATACTGATATCTTCGAAAAATAAATTGTTTCCACTGACAACAAAATTGTACTTCAACTGTACAAATAATGTTGTAAAATATGAGGCATGCAGTATGGAAATTCGAGTAGCATGTGATATGAACGTGAAAAAGGTGCAAGTTTATGGAGATTCTTTATTAGTCATACATTAGTTGAATGATGAATGGGAGACTCGAGACCCTAAATTAGTGCCTTATAAAAAGCATATACTTCAATTATGCCAAGATTTCATGGTGGTTACTTTTGACCATATTCCACGAGATAATAATCAGGTGGCTGATGCATTAGCAACCTTGTCTGCCATGTTTACGGTTGAATTAAACGAAGAAGTAGAGTGGATCAAGATTGAAAAACGAGAAGTTCCGGCATATTGTCTCTACATTGAAAAGGAATTAGAGGAAAAATCATGGTATTTCGATATTAAGCGATACATACAATATAAAGAGTATCCTTAAGGAATCTCGGAGAATGACAGGCGAACTATAAGAAGATGGACTATGAAATTCTTTTTGAATGGAGAAGTACTATACAAAAGGAATCATGATATGGTTCTTCTTAGATGCATTAACACGAAAGAGGCAAACAACATTATGAAAGAAGTCCATGATGGTATTTGTGGAACACATTTTAACAGTCATATGATGTCCAGACCAATCCTTCGTGTTGGATATTATTGGCTAACAATGGAATCTAATTGCATCAAATATGCTAGGAAATGCCATAAGTGTCAAATATACGTAGATAAGATCCATGCCCCAACATCCTCTTTACATGTTTTGACAACACCATGGCCTTTTTCGATGTGGAGAATAGATATTATCGGTCCAATTAAACCTAAAGCTACTAATGGACATCGCTTTATCCCAGTAGCCATTGATTATTTCACAAAATGGGTTGAAGCAGATTTGTACCGTAATGTCACGAAGAATGTAATCCTTAAATTCATCAAGAAAGATTTGATTTGTCGATATGGTCTTCCAAAGAGGATAATCACAGATAATGCAAGGAATTTGAACAAGAAGATGATGGAGGAGTTGTGCAGGCAATTTCATATCAAGCATTCTAATTAGAGATGTCCACGGGGAGGGGTAGGGCCGGGGATGGCTTCCCCGCCCCCCATTTCATTCCCCGTCCCCTCAAAATTCCCCATTTAATTTTACGGGGATTGGGGTGTGGATTCTCCAGGGGGAATTTGAGAGGATCGGGTTCCCGCAGGGAATTATTCCCCGTTTATATTATTATTATTTTTTTAATTTTGATTAAATAATTTTTTTAAGAAAATTTCTATTTAAATTATTAATTCCTAATGGTAAATTTCTATTTAAAGAGATTTTTTTAAAAAAAAATTCTTTAGAAAAATAAAATAATACATCATAAAAGAATAAATTTAGTATTTATTATATATATAAATATATATACTAAAAATAAATAAACTAATCGGGGCGGGGGTGGGGAACGGGGCGGGGACGGGGAATACATTCCCCGTCCCCGTCCCCGTTTAGCTAACGGGGAAAATTCCCCCCTGTTCCCTCCCCCATTCCCCGTCTAAACGGGAATTCCCCCCCCCCCCCCCGTTAGGGGTGGGTCTCTGCGGGGAAAATGAACATCTCTAATTCTAATTCGACAGCTTATCGTCCAAAGATGAATGGCGCGGTAGAGGAAGATAACAAGAATATCAAAAGGATTGTAGAAAAAATGATAGTCACATATAAAGACTGGCACAAAATGCTTCCATTTGCACTACATGGTTATCGCACGTCAACTGGGGCAACCCCATTCTCTCTAGTATATGGAATGGAAGTAGTCCTTCCAATGGAGGTAGAAATACCTTCCCTTAGAGTCTTAATGGAAACAGAACTAGAAGAAGCTGAATGGTTGCAAGCAAGATATGAGTAATTGAACTTCATTAAAGAAAACAGATTAACCTCCTTATGTAGAGGAAAACTATATCAAAAAAAAATAATGCGACCGCATCAAAAGAAAGTACGTCACCATCATTTTCAGGAAGGAGATCTAGTTTTGAAAAAGATACTCCCTATTCAAAAGGATTATCGAAGAAAGAGACTCCAAGTTATGAAGGCCCATTTGTTGTGAAGAAAGCCTTTTCAGGAGGGGCATTATTGTTAACAACTATGGACGGAGACAATCAGACATGACCAATCAACTCATATTACGTCAAAAGATATTTTGCGTAAACGATTACCTCCATTTGTATTGGGGCATTGATAAGTTTCTTCAGAGCTTATTATTATTATTTTTTGTTTCAAATTAGTTATCAAATATATGTACCATTTTATTATCAATAAAATCACCCACTTTCTTTATACTTCTCAAAGTTAGTCAGTTTTTCCTTTTAGCAAAAGCCATGAGAATGCAAAATAGGAGAGACCCCCAAAAAAAAAGGCAAAAAGAAAAAAAAACAAAAAAAAAACAAAAAAAAAAAGAGAAAAAAGGAAGCAAGGCAAAATAAAGGTCTCTAAGGGTGTGTTACTAGGCGAAATAAAGGTCTCACAAAGAAAAACTAAAGACATATGACATGGATTATATGAATCATCTCTCAGCTATTCAAAATAAATAAAAGATTAAACATCATCATTATCGAGTTTTAGTCAAAAAGCTTTGTTTACTCCTGATTTGTTGATTGCGCCTACCAAACAAGGAAAGAGAATTTGGAGCCAAAAAAAAGGCATAAATATTGGGGCAAATTTCGATGAGAGTCTTTATTCGAAGGCATTCATCAAAACATTTCACGCATAAACACATTTGAAAAAAATAATAAAAAAATACTTTTGTTAATAAAATATCATTCATTCATAAACACTTAAGTTATAGATGTTTTGAAAATTTCTCATCACATTTTTTTAATATAACCATGTCATGAGGTGCTTGTTTGACCCCTAGCCCTTGACATCTTAGCTATGTAGGTGCTTGTTTGACCCTTGGCTCCCAGCATATCATTTTTTTGCAATGACACTTGTTTGACCATGTCATGAGGTGCTTGTTTGACCATTGGACCTTGACATCTATGTTGCGAAGGTGCTTGTTTGACCCCTGGCCACCAGCATATCACCTTGTTGCAATGACACTTGTTTGACTAGAGATGTCCATGGGGCGGGGTGGGGTCAGGGATGGCTTCCCCGTCCCCATGAAGTTCTCCATTTAATTTTGCGGGGATCGAGGTAGAGATTCCCCGTGGGGAATTATTCCCCGTTTATATTTTTTATTATTTTTAAATTTTGATTAAATAAAATATTTTTTTAGAAAATTTCTATTTAAATTATTAATTCCTAATGGAAAATTTCTATTTAAATAGATTTTTTTTTAATTTTTCTTTAGAAAAATAAAATAATACATCATAAAAGATTAAATTTAGTATTTATTATATATATATTTACATATTAAAAATAAATAAATTAATCAAGACAAGGTCGGGGAATGGGGCGGGGACGGGGACGGGGAATGTTTCTCGTCCCCATCCCCGTCTAGCTAATAGGGAAAAATTTCCCGCCTCTCCCTCCCCCATTCTCCGTCTAAATGAGGATTCTCCGTCCCGTTAGGGACGGGTCCCCGCTGGGACCCGTCCCCACAGGGAAAATGAACATCTCTATGTTTAACCATGTCATGAGGTGCTTGTTTGACCCCTGGTCTTTGACATCTTTGTTGCGGAGGTGTTTGTTTGACCCCTGGCCCCCAACATATCACTCTACTGTAATGACACTTGTTTAGCTCTACTTTGACCATGTCATGAGGTGCTTGTTCGACCCCTAGCCCTTGACATCTTTGTTGCGGAGGTGCTTGTTTGACCCCTAGCTACCCAACATGTCACTTTACGGTAATGACATTTGTTTACTCTTAGACATCAAAAAAGTAAATAAATAAATCAACAAAAAAAACGAACAAATTAAGGTCAACACCTTTGTCCATCCTTTATTTTATAAGAATGAACAAAGGAGGGAAAATTGTAGACCCCTAAATTTGTCCGTTATTTTATTTTATTATTTTTCATTTTTGTGAAAAAAAAAAGAGAAAATAAATGAAAAAGAGTATATCTTGGTAAAAATTAATTAGCCAAATCAAAAATGTAAAATTTTGGTAAAATTAATTGGAGCAAATATCTTATTGACTAATTAATTTGCCAAATCAAAATTTAAAAATTTGGTATTTTTAATTAAGCTAAATATATTCTTTTATTTGGGAATGAGATTTCATTAATGGACAAATCAAATTTTGAAAGTTTTGGAAGGATTAACTCAATCATTTATTTGTTTCTATTTGGGTGTTATTTGATAATATTTTGTTTTATTGTCTTCCATTTTAGTTTAATTTTATTATTTTCATTAATTGAAATTGGGGTTTGGGCTATAAAAAGTGAGGAAACCATCTCTTTTAGGCACACAATTTCTCTCTCTCACACATCTTCCCTCAACCATCCACATATTTCTCTCTCATCAAGCCATCTCCACGTTTTTTCTTCTCCAACGCAATCATCTCTCTCTCTCTCCATGTTCCACATCATCTTCTCTATTAGAAGAAAACCGCACATACTTTTTTTTTTTTCTATTTTAAAATTTTCCCACCCACAAACCCCTCACTCTCCCTGTCTCCCTATTTTTTTCCCCTTTACTTCGTCCTTTTTTCTCTCTCTCTCCATCCCCACAGGCAAACTTGTCGCTCCTTCGGCCACATTAAATTTTTTTTTTTCAGTGTTGGGATTTCTTAGCAATTTTCTTTGCTCGCGGCTAAGGATACAATTTCAAAGTATTTTCTTTTAAGTGGTGACTTTCTTGTGCTTTGATGATTACATTCTTAAGGTATGAATGATTACCTTTTTCTTTGGCACGTTTCATTGACATTTATTTGTTGGTTTAATCTACTAGCATGATTTCATAGGTCAAATTTATTAGCATGATTTTGTATATTAAAACATATTTTAATTCATGAAAATTGTGTCTCCATCCTTATGGTTATTTTTATATTAGGTGATGTTTTTTTTTTTCATGTTTATGTATTCTTAATTGGAAATTCAAGATATTGATTCTCCAATAATCTTGAGGTGATGAATTTATTTTGGTTTTTCCAAATCAAATTCAAATAAATTTTGAATGGCTTTATTCCACCCATAATTATTGCTCATTTTTTAATTTAAGAATAGTGATCAATAAAACATGGGACATTTAAAAATTAAAATAAAAATAATTTTTTCTATAAAGGTAATTTCTTTTAAAATAACACAAGAAAAGTAAAATTTCGTTCATTGGATGAGTGTTGTGGGGTGCTAATACCTTCCCCATACACAAATGACACTCGAACCTTAAAAAAAATTTATTCGCAAACCATTTTAGCAAATTTTAGGTGCCTAGTCACACCCTCTAAATAAAGACTGGTGGTGACTCCATGTTCCTCCTTTTGGAAATAAAGTTGGCAGCTCCGCGTTGCAAACCTGTAGCGACACCCCTCGTTTTCTAAATTTACGCCCCAAATAGTGAGTGGGCTATTATAGCCCACTCAACCCCATCCAATTTGGGGCCCCAAATGGCCCCTAAGAGAAAAACTGCATAAATGAACTTAAATACTAATTAACCATAATTTTTAATCAATTAAGTAATTGTCCAACTAATTACATCAACCCTAGAATAAAGAATTTTACTACTCATAATCAAAAAAATATCCATAAATTCCTAAATACAACACTAATCAGAATACTAAGAGTAAAGGAAAAGGAAGAAAATGCTTATATTAATGTCGATCTTGCGATCTCATGGTGATCTCCATCAATCTCGAGCTCCAAGGTCTTCAACAATGCTTCAATCTTCTTCCAAAACCCTTAATTTAGTGCTAAATCGAGATTAGGGTAAAGCCACTTGGAATTGGCTCCTTTTGCATGAAAGAAAAAGAAGAATATATACTATCTCTCGATATAACATCAAGATGCTAGGGACAACATCTCAACGCTGTCAAAATGCTACGTTTTCCACTCGTTTGGCGAAGGTGGCATCTGTAGGATCGGTATGGCAAACCTAAACGGGGGGTGAATAACCCAAGAATATCTTAAGCTAGTAGAAAATGATAGAAAGGAAGTAAACACACACACACGCAAGGAATGGGATAGATAGAAGTTAAATTGCTTAAGGCCAGGCGTGTTAAGACTTTATTCTGTTGTTTTATGTCAATTAGATCACTGAGGCTTGAGTCATGACTCTTGTATTAAAATCTTGTGAAACTGTTATTTTGGTTTTGTTTTGCTCGAGGACTAGCAAAAATCTAAGTTTGGGGGTATTTGATAGCATGCATAAGTGTGCTATTTCTAGGCTTAGTTTTATGCTAGTTTTTCTATGATTGTGTGTACTTTCATGTATTTTTATGTGTATTTTACAGAAACCGAGCAATTGGAACAAAGCTGGAATTTTGAGAAGTATTTGGTTGAATTTGGAGCAATTTGGAGCTATAATTGAGAATCCAAGTGTTAAAGCGAAGGAAACAAGCTTGCGAACCCGAGAGTATAGCGTTGCAACGCCATTTGTAGCATTGCAACACTACTTCAACAGCCTTTTAGCCTTGGAGACCAGCAGACATAACATTGTTCGGGTAGACGATTACATCGTTTTGGGAGCGATTTGGGACTCCACCATGTAATTTCTTGAGGTTCTGTTATTAATTTCATAATGTACACTGTTTTAGCATAATTTTCCACTTGCTTTCATTATAGAATTGATTTAGCATGTGGATTTGACAAATCATGTATGCTTTTATCTATTCATTGCTAGCTTGAGATTTTTTACGATTAGTTTAGGTCTCTTGCATGTTTTAATAGCATCTAGGCCATAAATTGCATAAAAGCTGGGTTTTTACTCACGTGTGAATTAATTGTGCCTTACAAGACTAATTAGCTCTTTAATTAATTGGCTATCCATTTAGTTAAAGGTCCCTAATTGATCCTAGGCTTAATGCTGTCATCTTAGGGGGTATGGAACGCTATCGTGCCCAGCCCTTAGAGTCGATTTAGAGTTAGTTCGATGCTAAGTTGGGCCAATTTCATAAGGGATTAGAATTTCGGTGGCTTTTTCATTGGAATTGATTAGGTGTTAAACGTGTACATTGCACATTGAAATTAATTACGAACTCGGGATAGAAATTACATGTTTGGGCTTGATGACCTCCTGAATTGGCATTATTAGTAAGTTTGTTTACTTTTCGCTTTTAACTTCAGTTTTATGCATTTTAAATTCTTTTATTTTAGTTATGACTCCAAACCCCCCAGTTCCGTTACATTGTCAAATTAAAGAAATATAATAACTAAAGTTTGGCCTATTTGTGGATTGACCCTGCCACTATATTGCAAAATATTTGTGGTGTGGACTATAAATTTATTTGACGTGCCTGACAAGTTCGATTAGTCGTGTTTGCAGCAGTGTTGCCGTTCGCATGGAAGAGTGGTAGTACTTGGACGTTGTCATCGTCGAATTTCGTGGGAGAGAGGAGAACAAAATCCTCGCCGCCACTACACGTGAGGTTCGTCATTGTCATCTGTGTGGTTGTCTTGCGATTGATTAGAAAACGAAAGAGATAGAGGGAAAAGTCATCGTCGCTCGGAGTTTGCAGACACGAAGAAGATGGTCACGAGGGGGGTGACTGAATGAGAAGATGGAGAGGGAAAGAGATGGAGAGAGAAGGAGCTTAGGGTTTTCCCCCTTTTCTTTTCATTTTTTTTACCTTTATGAAATCACCATGAGATCATAAATAGACCTTTTTTCTCTCTTTTTTTTAAACCTACTAATGAATCTTAATTAAGCCCAAATCTTTTAAATGATCATTTTTCTTTTCCAAACTCCATGTAAGCCCCAAAATTGAAAGAATAAGACATGAGCCCAAAATTAACTTTAAAATTAAGAGATAGATCATTACCTAAAATTACTGGGCGTTACATTAATGAAGGTCCTTAATGCAATGTTATAGTTAATTAAGGTTATGGACAAGTAGTTTAATTAACTTACACATGAGAATTGAAGGAGATCGACAAGAGATTCCATAAAATTAGGCTTCTAGACTTATGAATTAAATGTCTAACTACTCCTAATGTCTAATTGATTAAGTAATTAAGGTCAAATTAATGAAATCAATACACTAAAATTATCCCTTGTGTTTATGTCTCAATTTATCTTTTGCTTTCTAGGTTAGCTTTTTAGTTTTCGTTGTTTTCTTTAGATTCTATTCTCTAAATAAAACTAAAGTAAGAGTATTCTGGTAACTAAACAAATTAACAATTCCAATCCCTAAGGAGACAATACTCGATATACTCAAAACCACTATATTTCTTGTCCCACGCTTGCAGTATTGCAAAATTATGTACGCATTAGCAGTGCAAAACCATCACCTTGAGGAGTGGGACATAATTGAATGAACCTGAGAAGAGATAAGTTGAGAAACCAAGCACCCAGGAGGATTAGAGGACCGTGGAGAAAGTGGCTGAGGAGGCATCAACGTCGTCTACATCAGAGAAGCCTTCTAATCATATTTCTTTTATTCCTAATAATATTCCTTATCCTTAAAGATTTCAAAAGAAAAGTTGGATTCTCAATTTGCTAAATTTTTGAATGTCTTAAAGAAACTTCACATTAATATTCCATTTTCATATGCTTTAGAAGAAATTAATTATGTGAAGTTTATGATGGAATTTCTTGCAAAGAATAAGAAATTTGAAGAAATTTGAGAAGTTTGAAATAGTAAATATGACTGAGAACTGAAGCGTCATATTGCATAAGAAACTACCTTAGAAACTAAAAGATCTAGGGAGTTTTACTATTCCCTGCACCATTGGTAGTTTACATGTTGAAAGAGCACTCTGTGATTTAGGGGTGAGCATTAATTTATTTTCTCTTTCTGTCTACATGAAACTTGGTCTAGGAGAAGTACAACCTACCACCATCTCTCTGCAACTAGCTGATCGTTCGTTGACTTATCCAAGATGTACTGTGGAGGATGTGTTAGTTAAAGTTGATAAATTTATATTTCCTGCAGATTTTGTTGTCCTAGACATGGAGGAGGACTCTAAGATCCAAATCATCCTTGGGAGGCCCTTTTTAGCCACTGGATGGGTTGAAACTAGTGTGCATAAAAGTAAATTGACTCTACAACTGGATGATGAAAAGGTAGAGTTCAACATATTTTGTCCTATGAGTTCTTCAAATGAGGTTAGTAAATGCCATAGGATAGATATTGTTGATACTGATTTTGATGAGTTAAAGAGTTGATTTTACCTCTTATGCCTCTGAAAAACTGCATGTTTAATATGTCTGTTGAGAATTCTGAATTGTGGATTAGGTGGAGGATATTAGTTTTGATGTTGTAAATCATTCTCCCTTAGAACACTTGAATTGCTATGTTAATGAAACTACTTTTGATGAAGTGTCTGAGTTAGAACATTTGTCCGTGCACCCTAGAGATGTTTTTTATGACTCCTCTATTTACTCTGAGATTTTTTCGATTATGTTGAGTAAAATAGATGAGGTGAACTTGTTGAAAGGGGGTGCAGGCAAAGAAGCTGATGTTGAGTTGCATGAATTCAAACATCATGATTCTTTCACATGAGCCTCGTCTAGATAAAGACGTTAAATAAAGCTTTTCTTGGGAGGCAACTCAAGTTTTTAGTTCCTATTTCCTATTTTAGTTAGTTTGTTGTGTGTCTATTTCTTATGTTCCTGTTGCTTGATTTTTGTAGGAGCTCAAGAATCATAGTCCTCTTCTACAACACCTATATTGATTGTGATAGGAATGAACGCTTCACCCTATATCGAGAGACATGATTTCTAAACAATTTAGAAATCAAATTTTGGATCGACTTTGATTTATTTATAATTAAACTAAAATAAAGAAGGTTAAGCAAATAAATACCTCTTAAAATAATGGAGATAGTTATGGCGAGTCTTTACTTCTTGTCTCCAATTTCAACGAGGTCGAATCTCCACCACAAGATATTACTTGTTATGACTCGAACACAAAACCAAGGCTTATGGGAACCTCTTGAAAGAAATTTGTAGAGAATTTTGTTTGTAGAGAGCTTGTACTTTGGCTCAACCCAATTGTCCTATTTATAGAGGAACTTATGATAAGATATTTGCAAAATTCAAATTCAAATTTCTAATATATTGTATAATTAATATATTTGAATCTCATTCAAATATCTCCTATAGCATATATTATCCATTTGAATCTTATTCAAATTTAATATATAATTTATTTAATAATGTATTGTTCTCTTGTAAATTTAATATATCAAATGTATTAAATATTGATTTGAACATCTTAAAATTTTATTTCAACTCAATTGATCCTTTTAGTGTTACTATGAGATAGCAAGGAGACCTTATAAACCTACAGATAATAAGCTCAAATGATACAAAATTAATGAATTAAACTCTTTAATCAATTAATTTTCATTCATTAACTCTAGGTTACTCCACTATAGACTTAGAGTTGCACTCTAATGCACTATAGGACAAGTTGTGTCTATGGATATAACTATTACATGCAAGTGATTCTTCATGAGTTGTTCATAATTACAGTTGAGTCAAAAGTTCGTACATCTGTAATTACATCTTATACCTTAAATACCATTGATCTTCTAATGAATAATTTCTTTATGATCAAATCATAAACTAAATCCCGCTTGGGCTAGTGAGAGGGTGGGGCATTATTGTTCAAGTCCCGAAATCAACATTTAAGAAAACTACTCATCTACGTACCTTATATGGTAATGAGTGAATTTCATCTTGTGAAACTTATGTTTCCAGCTCCCTATTTAGTGAAGCCCCAAAATGGTAGGCTTATTGAATCGGCTACAAAAATCACTCTCACTCATGCAAATCGAAGGACAAGCCCTCACAGGCAAGAGTTCATAACTCACTCAAGATTAAGATCAAGTTGCATATGATCATCCTGTTGAAATATTAATCTTTTCAATTAATGGATTTCTAAAGAGAGATTAAATATTTCATGGTCCAGCATTATACAAACTCATTGTATATGTGATAGGACTCAGAAAGTCCTTATTTTCTAGGCCTAATCCGTGTGGTTTTTAGTAATTTTATGTGCTTAATTGCTTACTTTGTAGGTAATTTAGTTCAAGGAGCATGTCAAATCGATTATGAGCTTTTTGGAGCCGTTTGGAGTGTTTGGGGTTAGTTCGAGCTTAACTGAAGACCATCCGAGCCTTAATTAGAAATGTAGAGGATAAAATGATCAAAAGTGCCCCTAAGGAAGATAGAATGCTAGAAAACAGGACATCATCTCGACGCTATAATAGTGAGCATCACGCGACACTGCAGCGAGCCCCAAAAGATGTTGGTCTAATTGGGCACAGCATCGAGATGTTGCCATAGCGTCTCAACGCTACTACGAGAACTATAAATAGTTATTTTCCGCATTTAGGTTATAGTATATGATATCACAATCCCAAACTCGAAACTCTCTCTATTTTTCACCCTCTTTTAGCCTCTTTTTACTTAGTTTTCATTTATGGCTTGTATTATGGCCAATTGTTTTTCCATTTTAATGTTCGGCTAGATGCTAAAGCAGATTCAAGAATGATTTCGGGACTCCAACATGTAATATTTTGAGATTTCAGTATTTATTTCATTTCGTACCTTGTTTTAATGGGCTTTTTCTGCTTGATCTCATTATAGAGTTATATGAATGTGTTGGATTGACAATCCATTAGCATTTATTACATCTCATTGCTAGCTAGAAGTTATTTATGTTATCTTAGTTGATTTTCTTGCATGTTAGTAGCTCTTGGCCATTCATTTACATAAAAGTGGAACGAATGCTCTTGTGTAATTGCTTTAGGCCTTAATAGATAACCAACACTTAGATTAATTAGCTAACTAATTAATTGGAGTGTCCTTAATTGGTCCTAAGCATAATGCAATCGATTTTTAGGGCATGGAATGCTATCATGCTGATAGCACTCAAATGTGTGCTACTTATAGGCTTGGATTTGTGTTAATTTTGCATGATTAGATTGAGCTTTCATGCATTTATTTATTTATTTTATAGGATTTGAGCTAACATGGGGAAATAGAGCTGAGGAGGACGATACGGGTGTTTTTGGAGCTTGGAAGTGAAAAGAGAACAAGATAAAGCTTCATGACCCGAGAGGATAGCGTTGAGACGCTGTCCATAGCGTCTCAAAGCTATAATTGCAGCCATTCAAATCCAGTTTCCTGCAAAAGCAGCGTCGATACGCTACTTTATAGCTTCTCGACGCCATAAACACTAGCGCTCGAAGATTTTCGTCTGTAGCGTTGAAACGCTATGTACACCGTCTCAACGCTACCCCGTTTTGCCTTCTTTATTTTGCTAATTAGGGTACAACGTCTCGACGCTGTCCCTAGCATCTCGACGCTACCCCGAGAATTATAAAAAGAACATTTTGGCTTCGATTTGAGGGAGCCCTTTTTGAGAGCCTAGAACCCTAATTTCGACAATAAGCATTGTTTTGGGACCTAAAGAGCACTTTGGAGAGCTAAGGAGGAAACTCAAAGCTGGAGAGCTAAGGAGGAGACTCAAAGCTCGAGATCGCGGGACATCACGACGGGAACGAGTGTTGGCACGCGACATCCAATTTTTTTCTCTTTTCCCTTTACTTTGTTTCTTGAACTTTAGGATTTATTGGACTAAATATTGAATGTACTTTTGAGTATCTTAGACTCTTGGATGATTGTACTTTTAAACTTTGTTTGGTTTTTTTTGAGTTGTATTATATCGTAATGCCTTTTATGCATCTCGAATCAATTTTCTAAGCTTTTGGCCATAGCTTCGCATGTTAGGTTAAATTTAGCTTGAGAAAGTAAATTTAACTAAAGAACTTAGATTCATCACTAGAATTAATCTATTGCATGAGAATGAATAGGTTAATATTATAAGGCATTAAAAGAATTTCATAATGCCATGTTTAGGTGTAGAAATAGACCGAGAGGATGATTGACTACTTTACATGAGTTCAATTGGGCTTGAGAGAGTCAATTGCATATTTTAGTAATTCTTGGCTTAAGGTTGTTGCATATTCTACAATTCTTTAATCAAATTCATAGTTGCACTTCATGTAATGCAATCTTCACTAGTCTCTCTAAATGGTCTCCAACCTTTGTAAATAGTTAATTTAGTTTAAACTTGTTCCAATCTAAAGTTAGGTTCTCTATATAAAATTGAGCATTGGTAATTGTAGTACTTAATTAAGCTAAGAAATCCAATGCTTGAGATCGACCATGGCCATTACTACTACAAATTGTAAAGGTCTGGTTAATAATTTTATTTGATAGAGCCTTCGACAAGCTTATTATCAAATTGGCGCCGTTGCCAGGGATTGGCATATTTTAGTTTAATTAATATTGTGGTGAAAATGCTTAATTTTAATTTAGAGTGTAATTAGTGTAGATAATCTATATTTGGAAAATTGTATATTTCCTCTTTTATGTTTATTCTTATTTTTACTCTTAATTTTGTCTTTTATTTACTTTTTACTTTGGTCTTGTTGTATTTTGTTCAGGTTCACTTGGTTTATGCCCAGAGCTAGGAAGAATTTGGAACCCTTTGATCTAGAGATTGAGCGTACCTACAAGCGAAATCGCCAAATTCGAAGAGAAACTCAAAATCGACAAATGGCGGGTGAACAAGCAGAGGAGCAAAAGGCTATCAGGGACAACTTTAAACCTGTCTTCCCTAAAGAGAGCTCTGGAATAGTTCATGCACCCATCGCTGCAAATAATTTCGAGTTAAAAACTGGCCTGATTCAGATGCGCGAGGGACAGTGCTTTTCTTGACATCCTACAGAGGACCCAAACTCACATCTAAAATCTTTCATTGCTTTATGTGGAACTGTTAAAATTAATGGTGTGTCTAAGGATTCTATTCGCTTACGTCTGTTTCCCTTTACCTTGCAGGACAAAGCTCTGGATTGGTTGGAGAGCCTAGAGCCTCAGAGTATCACCACGTGGGACGAGCTAGCCCAAGCTTTCCTTACAAAAATTTTTCCACTAGCCAAGACTGCCAGACTTAGAACAAAGATTGGGACATTTAGGCAATTTGAAGGTGAGCAAATGTTCGAGGCTTGGGAACAGTACAAGGAGCTGCTCAGAAGATGCCCACAACACGGTTATCCTGACTGGCTGCAAATACAGTTGTTTTACAATGGACTGAACGGAACTATGAAAACAATCTTGGATGCAGCAGTTGGAGGAACGATTTTATCAAAGACAGTCACGGAGGCAAGGAATCTACTTGAGGAGATGGCGGGCACTAGCTATCAGTGGCCCATCGAGCGCTCAATTACCAAGCCAGTGGCTGGAATCCATGAAATCAATGAGGTAAATGCTCTAAAAGCACAAATGGCTTCTTTGACTAACACTTAGTCTCAATTATCATGTCTGGGGAACAATTATTCGATTGCATCATTAGCAGCTGCTTAACATCCACAATATAGAGGAGATTCAAGCATGGAGCAAGTCAACTACGTAAACAATCGGGGGTACAACCAGGACGGCAATCACATGCACAACTCAGTACCTACCCATTACCACCCAGGTTTGCGATATCATGAAAATTTTTCATATGCTAACAATAAGAAAGTCTTGCAGCCTCCTTCAGGTTTTGCCTCTATATCCCAGTCAGCTGAGACTAAATCCTCTATAGAGAATATGTTGGGAACTTTTATTGCAGAATCAACTAAGAGATTGGCTCAGCTGGAGGAGAAGATCGACGGCATTGTGTCTGGCCATGGGAATGCTATAAAAAGCCTAGAAGTTCAAATGAGTCAGATAGCCTCTTCCCTGAATGCATTGCAGAAAGGAAAGTTTCCTAGTGACACGGAGGTAAATCCAAGGGAGCAGTGCAAGGCCATCACCTTGAGGAGTGGGAAGTAGATGGGAGAATCATTGAAACACCAAATAATTGCAGATGATGATTCTGTTAATGAAGAAGATAATGAAGTTGCACCTACTTTAACACCTGATGCTGAAAAGCTTACTCAATCTACTCCCCCTTCTATCCCTAACACTATTCCTTATCCCCAGCGTTTCAGGAAGAAAAATTTAGATGAACAATTTATAAAATTCTTGGATTTGTTGAAAAATCTTCACATTACCATTCCTTTTGCAGATGCCTTGGAGCAAATACCAAGTTATGGGAAATTCATGAAGGACATCTTAGCAAATAAGAGAAAATTTGGAGCAATTGAAACAGTCCATATGACTGAGGAGTGCAGTATCAGGCTCCAAAAGAAGCTACCCCAAAAATTAATGGACCCAGGGAGTTTTACTATCCCTTGTACCATTGGTAGTTCACATTTTTGTAAAGCTTTGTGTGATTTAGGAGCCTCCATTAATCTAATGCCATATTCTATATCCTTGCAGCTTGCGGACCGTTCTATTACTTACCCGCAGGGTATAATAGAGGATGTGTTAGTCAGAGTTGATCGTTTTTTCTTCCTTGCAGATTTCATGGTGTTAGATATGGACGAGGATGATGAAATCCCTATAATTTTAGGGCGACCTTTCCTTGCAACAGGACGAGCTTTAATAGATGTGCATCAAGGTAAGCTATCTCTTCGTGTCAACAGTGAGGAGGTAACTTTTGACATTAACAACTCAATGAAGTATCCTGAGGAGGTAAGTTCGTGCATGTCGATAGATGTTCTTGATAATCTAACCTGTGAATTTCAAAAGTCTGTGTTAAATAAGGACCCCCTGGAGTTAGCTCTTAATGTTGAAAGTAGCATGGACTCCAACAGCAAATGACAATTTGAGCCTCGTCTAGCTAAAGACGTTAAAGAAAGCGCTTCTTGGGAGGCTACCCAAGTTTCTATCATTTTTCTTTAGTTTTTTTAGCTGTTTTCCATTATAGTATAGGTTGTTGAGTGCCATTTAAATCTCGTTCCCGTTTTGCAGGACCTCGATCATTTTGGTGCTCTCTTTGTCCCATTTCTTGGATCTTGAATGGAGTGATTTTCCCTTCATATCAGGCCAGTATTGTTCACTCATTTTGTCATTGTTCTTGCATGCTTTAGATTATTTTCTTTTACATTGAGGACAATGTTGAGTTTAAGTTTGGGGGTGGGTAGTACTTAATAGTCCTGTGATGCGAGCTTGTCGAGGGCTCGTCAAATTAAAATTTATAAACCGATCCTAAGCTACTTGTAGCATTGAGTGGACCGGTCAATCTCAGGGAACCAAATATTAATTTCTTAAGTTAAATTTGCAAATGAGTGAGAAAGCAATTAAAAAGGGGGGTTTTGAAAATTTTCTTACTTAATGAAATAAAAATAACAAAACAAAACAAACACTAAAAGGGAAAAATCAACTCTTACCAAGTTCCAGTTCAGAGGTGCGGTTATATTCAAGTGCAAACATTGATCATAGGCATTCAAAATATTTAATCTTAACCATGCAAGTACTTGGTCAACTTATTAGGAAACCCCAAAAAGTAGCAAATTCCCTAAGGTCATTAACTCTAACGAACGCCAAGTTAACGCTAATTACCTAAACAAATCTTTACGAAACCGCTTCAATTTATTTAGGTAAAGGCATTACGAACTTTGGAACGACCAAGACAATCGATCAGGTAAAACAACTTTCACCTAATTAACATGCTTCTTTAATTCCTAGAATTAAACATGCAAGCCATGTATCATGGAAACCCATAAACATACACATGTGATAATTCTAATGCTACCAGTTCATTCAACATGACAAATACGGATCATGATCGTGATTAGCAATAAAGCATGTAAAGAGATTAAGGCGTCAATTTAATCAAAATACATACTTATAAAATTAACACGGGAATTAAAGAACACTTGCAATTGAAAGAAAACTAAGTTAAGGTTCAAGCCTCACAATGTCGCAACTGATTACAACAGACCTCTAAACCGGAATTGCAGAATCTAGCCGAGCATCTCCATAGAAAAATTTGAGTGCAAACGAGCTCGATTCGACACCATGGTTTGATGAAAAACTCCTAATCTATCCTAAACTACTGAAAAACAGAGAGGAGAAAGCCTAAATTGGTCTCATGACGGCTGAAAATCGGAGACAAAATGACCTAGAGGACGAAAAAATCTATATGTAGGAATCGACGGAGCGTCTAGACGCTCTGGACAGCTTCTAGACGCTCCCAGCGTCACAGGGGCTCTCCGCAGCGTCGAGGGAGGCATCAGGGAACTGCCGATAGCATCTAGACGCTATATACAGCGTCTAGACTCTACCCAGCGCGCAACACTGCTTATTTTTGCTCTAACTTTTAGCTCAGGTGTTCGAATGACCTCCGGTTTGATGCGTTGGAATCGTGATTCAACGTAGAATCTCTCAGAATGTTCCTTATACTCAAATCCCTACAAAATAATCAATTAGTTACATTAAAGCCTCCAAACTAACATGATTTAAGTATGAAAATATAGAACTATGTTGTTCCTATCATCCTGATAATATTGAGCATATTTTTTCGATTCTGGAGCATGTTCTAGATGAATTCTATTGCATAATCATGACTAAGACAACTTAAGAAATGGTCTAGATGATAGTTTTTGCAATTTTCCTTAATTCTAAAAGCATGCCCTGAATTGAGTATATTTAAATTTGTCTTAGACTTCCTTGCAACGCATTGAGCACATAACCGACATCTATTATGTTCGAATGCTTGGATAGTATTATTGAGTCTAGAAGTTGTTGTCACCCCGACAGGCTTAAGAACTGATTAAAAGTCGACTTGCATGATGGTTTGTGATTGAAATTTGTTGAATGAATTTTTTCTATATTTATGGATTTTTTTTCATGTTTAAAGAAAATTTTTGCATGTTTCATCAATAAGTTGTGCGTAAAGTATTGGGATCAAAAGAGCTACCTCCACTGTGGTCAGTTAGGCCATCCATTGAGCAAAAGCTCTGGGTAAGGGTCCCTGCAGTGGAAGTGTGAAAGCTAGGGTCCTTAAGAAAGAAAAAGGTAAGTGTGGGAGTTAGTAACCCCTAAGTAAAATGTGCTTAAGTAGATTGCTTGCTTGACTGTGAGGAGGCTAGAAATTAGAACTTAAGACCAGTGTAGGGGAAAAACGAATTAAAGACTCTTTGAAATTTTCTAAAGCTAGTAGAAACTAATAGAAAGGAGGTTAGGCACACACACACGCAAGGAATGAAAGAGTTTAAATTTAAATTACATGATGAAAGGGTGTGTTGATGTTTTCATTTATTGTTTTTTATTATTTGGACCATTCAGGCTAGCGTTGTGATTATGCAATAGAAAGTCATTATGTGGTTTGCTCTGATTATTCATTATTTAATAAATAATTATTTTGCTCGAGGACTAGAAAAAATCTAAGTTTGGGGGTATTTGATAGTACTCAAATGTGTGCTATTTATAGGCTTAAATTTGTGTTAATTTTGCATGATTAGATTGAGATTTCATGCATTTATTTATTTATTTTATAGGATTTGAGCTAACATGGCGAAATAGAGCTGAGGAGGACGATACGGTCGTTTTTGGAGCTTAAAGGCATGATTTAGAAGCTTGGAAGTGAAAAGAGAACAAGATAAAGCTTCATGACCCGAGAGAATAGCGTTGAGACGCTGTCCATGAACGCTATAATTGCAGCCATTCAAATCTAGTTTCCGGTAGAAGCAGCGTCGATACGCTACTTTATAGCGTCTCGACGCCATAAACACTAGCGCTCGAAGATTTTCGTCTGTAGCATTGAGACGTTGTGTACAGCGTCTCAACGCTACCCCGTTTTGCCTTCTTTATTTTGCGAATTAGGGTACAGCGTCTCGACGCTGCCCCAAGAATTATAAAAAGAACATTTTGGCTTTGATTTGAGGGAGCCGTTTTTGAGAGCCTAGAACCCTAATTTCGACAAGACGCATTGTTTTGGGACCTAGAGAGCACTTTGTAGAGCTAAGGAGGAGACTCAAAGCTCAAGATCGCGGGACATCACGACGGGAATAAGTGTTGGCACGCGACGTCCAGTTTTTTTCTCTTTTCCCTTTACTTTGTTTCTTGAACTTTAGGATTTATTGGACTGAATATTGAATGTAATTTTGAGTATCTTAGACTCTTGGATGATTGTACTTTTAAACTTTGTTTGTTTTTTTTTAAATTGTATTATATCGTAATGCCTTTTATGCATCTCGAATCAATTTTCTAAGCTTTTGGCCATAGCTTCGAATGTTAGGTTAAATTTAGCTTGAGAAAGTAAATTTAACTAAAGAACTTAGATGCATCACTAGAATTAATCTATTGCATGAGAATGAATAGGTTAATATTAGAAGACATTAAAAGAATTTCATAATGCCATGTTTAGGTGTAGAAATAGACCGAGAGGATGATTTACTACTTTACATGAGTTCAATTGGGCTTGAGAGAGTCAATTGCATATTTTAGTAATTCTTGGCTTAAGGTTGTTGCATATTCTACAATTCTTTAATCAAATTCATAGTTGCACTTCATGTAATTACTAGTCTCTCTAAATGGTCTCCAACCTTTGTAAATAGTTAATTTAGTTTAATCTTGTTCCAATCTAAAGTTAGGTTCTCTATATAAAATTGAGCATTGGTAATTGTAGTACTTAATTAAGCTAAGAAATCCAATCCCTGAGATCGACCCTGGCCATTACTACTACAAATTGTAAAGGTCTGGTTAATAATTTTATTTGATAGAGCCTTCGACAAGCTTATTATCACATGCCCCTAGAGCTTAATTAATATCATAGGGGGCTTTAGGCAACTTTCTTCTTAGTTGGATTAAGCATTAAAACCGGTACGATATTTTAGTAAATCAAGGATGAATGAGCGTGTTCGATCCTGAGAAACTTCTTGAATCTGTGTTTTTAAGTTAGTGAACTCTAATTTCTTGCCCTTTTGATTTATTGCCTTAAAATTCCTTGCACTTTACCTTAAACTTCCTAAATCTGTGTTTTTAAGTACCCAAGTTTAGAGTATTTGATCTCTCAAAACGGTTCCAATTTATCTAATGAAAAACTTCCTTTTATAGACATCATGACAACATTGCAATGCTATGGCAGCGTTGCAACATTATCCCTTCGAATTTCATAAAAAAGGAAAAAATGAATTTAGCTGGCGTTGCAATGCTCTAGACAACGTTGCAACACTATGTCTACTGGTCTCCAAGGTTGAATGGCTACTGATAGGGCGTTGCATCGCTACAAGTGGCATTACAACGTTATGCTCTTGGGTTCACAAGTTTTGTTCTTCCTCTTCAACTCTTGGATCTTAAAATATAGCTTCTTTTTGCTCCAAATTTGTCCAAATACTCCACAATGCTCTAATTTTGCTCCAATTTCTGGGTTTCTACAAATATACATAAAAACACATGAAAGCACACATAATCATAGCAAAACTAGCATCAAACTAAGCCTATAAATAGCACTAATTTTGTGTACTATCAACATGCCCTTGCTGTTTGCAATTGTCCAATAGCGATTTGACGAACCATAGCAATTAAATCAGAGATTTGATTTCTGAATAACTCTACTAGCTCGGGTCCCAAATTGCTGGAAATTCTCTGTCACATATTTATAATTAATTGCTTGGCTACTTTAGGTATCTTATTAACTAATGCTCCACCACTTGCTGCATCAATCATACTTCTATCAATTGGTAACAGTCACTCGTAAAAATATTTGTTTAGAGCTAGTAAGAAATTTGATGGTGGGAGAAACTAGTACACAATCTATTGAATCTCTCCCAATATTCGTACAACATCTCTCAGGTGATTTGTGTTATTCCATAAATCTCCTTTCTAATGTTTGCAACTCTAGATGGCGGAAAGAATTTCTCTAAGAACAACCTCTTCATCTCATTTCACGTTGTGATCAAACCGAAAGGTAGGTAATAGATCCAATCTTTTGTTTGATCCTTTAAAAAACACTACAACAAATTATACATTTAATGACAGGTGAAACAAATGATGACGCATATTTAATGACGCACGTATAATGACATATATATAATGGACCTTTAATGATGAACACATAATTGACCTTTAATGATGCACATTTAATGACAGACATGGACTTTTAATGACATGCATACATTAAAGCTATCTGTTATCATTGCCTATGATGATAGACTCCTTTTAATGAAGGACAATGCCTGTCATTAAAGGGTGTCCGTCTTCGTAGCCTACGATGACATGCGAAATAATGTCAGACATATGTCCATCATTGTAGCCGTTTAATGATAGACAATGTTCGTCATTAAACCCTAGTTTTGTACTAATGGAAAAAGAAAAACCTCTAAGATTGATTTTCTCTTTGATGACTCCATGGGATTTCATTCTAGAGCATACGATGTAGAATTCCTTCAAGTGCTTATGAGGATCTTCACCTGCACACCTACGAAAAGAAGGAAGTGAATTATGCCTAATTTAAGTTCAAAACCACATGCAATATTTGGAAAAGTAATGCATAAAGGCTGTTGATTTAAATTAGGTGCTGCTAGCTATTTGAGAGTTCTCTTTGCCATATTGTCTGCCATCTCCTTTTGAGGTTGATCTTGAAATGTAAACTTGTCACCACTATCCAAATCTTTATTTTCTTCCTCTCTAAAACGACATTTTCTTTCTTTAGTCTTCTTTCTCAATCTACGTGCTATCTTCTCGATTTTAGGATTGTATTGTAATTCAATATTATGAGAAGAACGACTTATAAACTGTAAAACAAATAAACAAATTAAATAATGAGAAACTAAAATAGTTCCCCATCAACGGCGCCAAATTTTGATCTGGTTGTCGAAACCCTCCAAAATATTTATTGATTCTTCCAATCTAACTTGTAGAAATAGTTGAACCAGGTCAAATCCCAAGGGAACTAGTCAAATTAAATTTTCAAAGTTAATAAGAAAAAAATTATGGGGGGATTGAATTGTTGAACAAAAATTGTAATTAAACAATGAATAAAAAATGAAAAAAAAATCAATTTTACCAAACTTCCAATTCAAGGGTTTAGATTATGTCCAATTGCAATCTTGATTACAGGTGTAAATTCTCCTAATTTAATTGACTCTAACCAAGCATCAAAATCAAAACTTACCATTTCATCAATTGCGCACGATAGCATTCCATATCAATTAAATGATAGCAATATAAACAATAGAAATGACTAAACCAAATCAAATAATTGAGATAGCTACAACTAATCAATTTTGTTCCTTTGTTTCCCTAGAGTCTATCATGCAAGCTATGTAACATGAAAAAACCATAATCACACACGAGCCAACTCCTTGCTACTAAGGTCCATCATTCATGACAATTATGGATCACAAAAATCATAAATAGCAATAAATCAATCAATATTTTCTATTTGGCCAAGAGCCTTACAAAATTATAATTGCAAATTGAATCCCTTGAATTTGAAATTAAAACTTAGTCATATATGGTGGAAAAGAAATAAAAACTGTGAAGGGGAAGAAATATTTTTTCTCAAAAGAAAAAATGAAAAAAAAAATTACAATTGCAAATTGAATCCCTTGAATATGAAATTAAAACTTAGCCATGTATGGTGGAAAAGAAATAAAAATTGTGAAGGGGAAGAAATAATTTTTCTCAAAAGAAAAATTGAAAAAAAAGAAAAAAACCTTTGGCTCAAAGGTAACTAAACTCACATTTGCCCAACACTTTTTTTTTTTTCTCTCCACTTCACTGTTCTCTCTCCAGGGAACAAATGTCTCCTTTTGTACTTGAAGATGAGACTAAAAATAGGTATCAAAGTTTGCTAAGAAGACTGCATGGTGAGGAAGTCTATAGGCTTCAATTCTGCAGAAAAAATGGCCTTATCAAGAAAAGGCTTGAGGAAGCCATGAATGCCATCCCTCACGTTCTTCCCACACTTTGCCGTAGAAAAATTCGCATGAAGATGAGAAGAAATGGGCCCTTAATTTGGGCCCATTTACTTTCTGATTTCTATGTTTTTTTTTTATTTAATTAAGTTAATTCTTGTTTCCGTCATTTTTTCTTATGTAAATATATGTTTTTGTTTTCTTATTTTATTTTATTCCTTTTTTTTAACTCAATTTTTTTTATATTATTTTCTTTTCTTTGTTTCTTCTTTTTTTCTCAATTTGCACAAATACACTAAAACACGTTTTTAGGCTGAATTTCATCAAATTTTTGGCAATTCACCACCTAAATCAAATTAAATACAATTTGCATAATTAAACATAATATTCAATCAAAATAGAAGGAAATTAGATATAATGAATGCGATTAATTAAGACTTATCAATGTACCATACGTAATGAGTTTGCATTGGCAACATATTTATATTCTTTCTTTCTTTCTAAGTTCATTAGAAGTAACATTAATATATATTGTTGGGATGATTGCATATGTGATTTGATCATAACTCAAGTAAATTATAAACGCTTGCTTCTAACGTCATGTCTATTTATTTACGTAGGTGAAAATGTTTTTATAGCATGTTTGGTAAGCTAAATATTTTAGGAACATGACTGAAGAGGGAGCTAAAAACTTAATCTTATAAGATGAAAATTTCTTGTCCCCATATCTATAGGAAAGTATGTGAGTAGTTCTCTTAAATACGATTTGGGGACTTTAATAACAATGAAGTCTCACCCAATCTCTCACTAGCTTAAGGGGGATTGAGTTTATGATTTGATCATAATTAGATAGATTATTCATTAGGCGAGCATTAAAAAATATATAATTACAAAGGAAAAATGGAGTGGTGACTCAATAGTAATATTATGGATGACTTGCAAAGGACTCCACTTACGCATAATAATTATATTTGTTGTTGCCAAAAAAAACTCACTTGACTTTTACGTGACAACAACGATGAATTTGTTTGAAGGGAGAAGATGTGGCTTGTAAAACAAGAAAGACCTGCACACTGGTCTAGTGCTTTTCACACATGCTCTGATGCATAAGTTATATTAGAGAATTTAAGTGTAGCAATGGTTTAGAGAATGATAAAGAGCTTACTCTCTATAGGTTGAAAATTAGAATTTATATGGAGAATAACCTAGGTTTTTCTCATTTCCTGTATGAATTGGGTTAGGAGAAAACTGAACTAGATCGAACCAAATGCACCACGAGGCAAGGGCATGTATAGCACACGCCCTCTAAGCAAAAGAGGGCTCCTCCACCTCAGCCTCATGTTGAGGTCAAAGCTAGGGTTGGGTCTTTTGGCCAAATTCTTCCATTTTCCAATGTCTAACTTGGATTTTGGGTTACTTCTTGGTTTGGATCTTCATCGTTGGGTCCACTTTGTCTTAGTTATACCCTTCTATTTTGGGTTTGTTCTTTGGGTCAGATATTACTCATAACATTAGCCTCCACTCCCTAATTGGGATTCATGGTTTGGTTATGATCATAGGTCGGACACATAGAGCCCAATTTGAGAGTATAACTCTTTAATCAGATTTACCTCTTTGAGACATTATTCATTAGACCTTGTTGGGCAATTTTCCTTTAGGTTTAAATTCTTCATAGAAATTCCAGAATTCACCTTAAAATAACACAACATGCCTCCTATTCATACAAAATTGTGGGCTTCTTTAGGCTTCTGAGCATGAATCTTTGATGGTAAAATTTTCAATATTAATAATAGCACGACATACTGCTGAATGACTCTGTCTCTCTCATCTTCCGTTACTTTGGCTGCATTCCCTCCATTATTAGTAACTCTCAATGGTGGATCAGTCATGTCTTCAACTATTGTTAACCCTATTTGTTCTCTTTTTCTTTTATGAAATGTGCATTCAATCTCAAGATGAAGGAGAAACAGTTTAGAATCGTGTTCCTCGTTCATATAAGGAGATCAACACTTGACATGATACACAACCAATCTTTTTTTATTTTTTGTTTGTTAACTAAAAAACTAAAAACAATTAATAAAAGTACTGAATTTCAAAAAATTTACAAAACAATTAGTCCCCAGCAACAAGCCAAAAACATGTTATGCAAAAACTTATTACGCAAGCATACACAATAGTAGGTAGTAATTGGTAGGACTAATTAATGCAAATTTTATGAAGTTACTCACTAAAAACTAACGCTAAAGCAAAATAGATAATTAAATTCAAAGAAAGATGAGGCAATAAATTACACAAAATAAAGAACTCACTAAAAACAACTTAAAGCTAAAGTTAAGGTCACAAAATGGCAAGCTAAACAAAATTAAAAGTGAGAAAAAGAAGCAAGATGGGATTTATGAACTCGTAATCTACATTCTATTTTAGTCCAGCTTGTTATAGCAAAGTCATAGCAAAGTCGTAGCAAAGTTCAAGCAGTGTAAATGGAAATGACTAATTTATGGTCAAAACTTCTTCCAAAATCACAAACTATAGTTTATAAACTAAGTTAAACATATTTCTATGAAAATCTAGCCATACAAACACAATTAAGCCCCTATTTCACTTGTTTTACAAGCTAAGAATATATGTTTGAACTCTTAAATTCATTATCAAAATCATAACGAATTAACTTGTATCATTTGTGCCTTTCTACTAATTTTCTTTTGGTATAAAAAATTAGCAAGAATCCTATCTAAGGTAATCAATCTTAAGCAAGAAAGAATGATAAATAAACACCCATAGATGAAATGCTCAACACTTACATAAGCTATAACAAAAGGGCTTCAACAAAATGTTAGGTTTCTATAAATTCCAAGTCTAAAGAAGTTACTTCATGCTAAAATTAGATCTTAAACATAGAAAATCAAAGCTACAATAATCTATAGAAAACTTAGAAGGAATAAAACTATGAAAAATATAAGCCAAAGTGAAATCTAAGACAAGCTTCACTAAGAGCAGAAGAAAGAAGAGTTTTGTGGCAAGAGTGCTACAGCAAAGTTGTTTATGCTTCACTTCTTCTTCTCCACGAATGCTCTATTATTCTTCTTCTCCCTTTCCTGAAAATCAGCTACTGCTCTCCTTTTATCATTTTTTTTAATCCTCATTGCTTCTCTTTCAATTTTCTATTTATATGGAGGGCTAGGTGGCACACTTGAAGGATAAATTGTTCATTTTAAATGAGTTGGCTCTGAGTCATATACCCAATTTTATGAAATTTTCTTCAGCTCATTATTTTACAGCTTTGCTATAGTATTCCCATAGCAAACTGCTACCATCATCATTCTATTTTCCACCTTAAAAAGTAAAATAAAGAATAAGAAAACCCCTCTTGAAAACACTAAAATTAGGATGAAAACTAGGAAACAAGACAAAATAAAGCTAAAAAAGCAAAATTAACCTAAGTTTTAAATAAACCCCAAACAAATCACACTAAACACAAGAAAATAATGCAAATCACTCCTTCTTTGTCACATAAGAAGCTATATAAAAGCTAAAATAATTCTATTTCATAGGATTATCAATAGTCCTTGGATTATCCTTAGGATGACTCATCAAACCCCGTAGGGACGATTTCAAGTTTCCTTATGTGAAAAAAGCTCTAGGCCTTTGATACTTTTTTGAATGGCTCATTATGCTCTCTCAAGCATGTTTTGAGCTTTCATATATTTAGTTGCTCCACGGGTGTTCTTAGACGATCCTTGGAATAACCCATCATGCCTTATATTTGGGTAGAGTTGTGGGCTTCTTTAGGTTTAAGTGCTCCAAGGTAGGCCTTCAATTATCCTTAGGATGACCCATCAAACCCGATGGGGAAAATTTCAAGCTTCCTTATGTGAAAAAAGCTCCAGGTCCTGGATACTTCTTTAGAATGATCCATCATGCCCTCTTGGGTAGATTTTTGGGCTTTCTTAGATTTCATTGCTCCATGGGTGTTTCCAGATTATCCTTAGAATAACCCATCATACTTCACATTTCGAGTAAAGTTGTGGGCTTCTTTAGGTTTTAATTGCTCCAAGGTAGGTCTTGGATTATCCTTTGGATGACCCATCAAACTCCGTAGGGACTGATAATTCTCATTTATGAGAATTATTTAACCCTAAAACTAAGTTGTTATTGCCATTTTTGCATATTTTATCGAATAACGAGCAAGCTAAAAATAGCATTTATAAGATAAATTCATGCAAGCTTGTCGGAGTATGGAAAAAGAAGAATTCAGTTGACAAGATAAAGGAAAGTTAGCTAAAATCGTTGTTTTTGTGCAAATTTGAAGAAATAAAGAAAATGCACATAAAATGCAATTGCATTTTCTTGAGAAGGCAAGCTGGTGAACAAGAGGGAAAATGCAATTGCATTGCAATTGCATTTTTTGGACTTATCAAGCAGTGCGGAATTCACGGAAATTCACCAAAATTCACGAGATTTACTCGATTTATGGGATAAATTCCAGCCTAATCTCACTCCCCAAGTCTACCCAAGAATTAAGGAGCCCCAAGATGGAAAGAAAAGGCCTCGAAATATCTATAAAAGGGGAGGAAGAACGAAGAAGAAGGAATGAGGTTTTTGAACTCCGATTTTCTGGGTTTCTTTTCTGGTTTTTAACTTTCGGACAGCAACCAGCAAGTTGATGTTTTCTATCTTTTTTCCAGCATTTCATTCTTGTAGTTTTCGCTTAATTAAATTCCGAGTTTGATCTCTCCTCAACAAAGGTTCGAGAAGGTAAAGATCCAATTTTCCTTGAAGGAATTTCATATCGATCAAAGCAAGGAATTCTGTTAGCGTTTGTACTCTATTTTTGTAGTTTTATCCCTCTATTTTTCTGCTCGATTTTACTCATTTAATGGGTCTTTGTTTGCTCAAATTTCTATATGTATTAGAAGTTGAATCTATTAATAAATTATGGGTTTTGTTCTCCTTCATTTTTCTGTCAATTTGATGAAACTTTAGCTCCAAAGTTCTGAATTTTTTAATTAGTTTCATCACTGCCGTGAAGATTTATTTGAAATTATTTAAAGGTTAATGATGGTGTTGTCTTGAATTCTACTTTTGAATAGAAATTGCTTTCCTGAGTATTTGTGTTATTGAATTGGATTCATAAATTATTACTAAATTTTAGTTGTTTGATTCCATCATTACAACAGTTAATTTCTAAAATTTAGGTCATTTAATATGAGATTTTTAGCAATCAAAATTTGGGTTTTCATTACCTCCATAATGAGCTAATTTCTCTTTAGGGATTCAAGTTAGTGAATGCCCTAGAGTAGAGATGTAAAGCTCAAAAGCATATTCAATCTAGTTGACACTTGAGACTTTGTTTGTTTTTGCTGAAATAATGTGGTAAACTTAGTCGGCCAACTAGTGATTGCTTTTCAAGCTCGAACTTAATACCGAAAGGGTTAAGGGAAAGCGGATGTTACAAAAGCAATGGAGGAAAAGGCTTAGAAATAAGTCCTGAATATCAACCCTAGACATAGGGCGAGACTCCAAAACTACTAGAATTGTGCGCGAATTTATCTAAGTTAGATTAGCCATAGAAATATAGGTTTAATCACTTAGCCTCCTAAAGATTTTAAAGCAAAATCGAATAGGAGTTGAATTCGGTTTACTTAGTTCTCATGTATTAACTATGATTGCAATTGCATTTTAAGTAGCATTTCTTTCCAAAGGGGCATAAGCAACTTGGATCCCATTCTTTTTAATTATTGACTTCTAGTTATTTTCTTTAGCAAAAACAACCTCTCAAGTATGTTTATACCATTGGTTACCGCAATTGTATTTTGAAAACAATTTTGTGTCATCTTAGTAAATTTTGTTAAAATTTGTTCCCTTGGGTACGATACTCTGGAGTACTTTCAGTTTTCTTTATTTCTTCAATCACGTGCACTTGCATGTAGCGAATACCGATCAGGGACGATTCCAGGCTTCTTAGGTGAAAAAAGCTTCAGGTCCTAAATACTTCTTTAGAATGACCCATCATGCCCTCTTAGGCAGATTTTTGGGTTTTCTTAGATTTCAATGCTCCATAGGTGTTCTCATATCATCCTTAGAATAACCCATCATGCTTCGCATTTCGAGTACCATTGTGGGCTTCTTTAGGTTTTAGTTGCTCCATATAAGCCTTGGATTATCCTTTAGGATGACTCGTCAAATCCCGTGGGGATGACTCCAAGCTTTCTTAAGGTTTTACAATCTCCTATTTGAAACATGATTATCAATTTCATGGAGAAAGTCTGGTGGCATTCCATTATTGCACTTTCCTTGAACATGTGCATTTCTTGATGGGTGGAAGTTTCGCAATTAGATGGAAAATGGTAAAAATATATCCTTGACATGAGACGAACAGGCAACGGTCAGAAAAGTGTGTCAAGCGCATGCCTAATACATGGCAGCATGCGTTTGGCTCATGGTGCATGCTGGCTGAGGTAGAGGCATGCATGATGCCTCTGCCTCACGTGTCAGGTGCAACAACTGCACGTCTGGTACACTTGGCGCACCTTGGCCTGAGCATCCTTTTTTTTTCTTTTGAAATTCAAAATTTGAACTTCATATGTTTCCTCTCATTTTTCTCTATAAATAGGAGGCTTTTCTCATTCGTTTTCACACACTTCTTCCATTTCTCTTCTTCTTTCTATAGGGTAAATTGCATACCTTCTTCTTTCACTTCTAAGTCTATGGCTAGTGTGTCACATGAAGGAATGAATGTTCACTCTGCAGCGGAAGCATTGAATCATCTTTGATTTTATTTAAAATTAAACTAAAAATTAAGATTATGCAAACTTACTTGGAGTAAATATGGAGATATTTCTGGTGGATCTTTATCTCCTCCATAAAATCTTCATGACTCTGACTCGAACATAGGACTAAGGCTTATGGGAGCCTCTTGAAAGAAAATCCACAATGGATTGGAGAGGAAGAGGTCTAGAGATAATTCTCTAATTTTCTATTGAGGAATTATGTGTTGTGTCTAAGGGCTTAACGCAAGAGTCCTATTTATAAAAACCAAGGGAAAATCTTTGCCATAATTAAAATATTATATTTTAATATCTAATATATTAAAATACATCTTATATTTATTTGAATCTCATTCAAATCTCCTATGATATTTTATTTATTTGAATTTTATTCAAATTCTATAAATATCTTTTATTTAATATATCTAATATACATTAAATATTTTAATATTTAATGTATCACATACAATAAATATATTTTCCTCTTATATATTTAATATATCTAATATAATAAATATTCATTTGAACATTTCAAACTTTTCTTTCAACTAAATTGATCTCTTAGTGTTACTATGAGCTAGCAAGGAGACTTTATGAACTTACAGATTATAAGCTCCAATGATACAAAATCAATTAATTAAACTCTTTAATTAATTAATTTTCATTCATTAACTATAGGTCACTCCACTATAGACCTAGAGTTGCACTCTTATGCACTGTAGGACAAGTTGTGTCCATAGATATAACCATTACATGCAAGTAGATCCTTCACGAGTTGTTCGTAATTACAGTTTGGTCAAAAGTTCGTTTTAGCCCTATAATTACATCTTGCACCTTAAGTACCACTGATCCTCTAATGAACAATTTGTTTATAATTTAATTATAAACTAAGTACCTCTCTAGCCAGTGAGAGGGTGGGGTCCCATTGTTCAAGTCCTGAAATCAGCATTTAAGGGAACTACTCATCTACTTATCCTTTATGGAAAAGAGTGAATTTCATCTTGTGAGATCATGTTCCCAACTCCCTATTTGGTCAAGTCCCCAAAATGGTAGGTATATTGAATCGCTACAAAAGCCACTCTCACCCATGGAAATCAAAGGACAAGCCCTCACAGGAAGGAGTTTATAACTCACTCAAGATTAAGATCGAGTCGCATATGATCATCCTGATGAAATATTAATCTTCTCAATTAACGAATTTATAAAAAGAGATTAAATATTTCGTGGTCCAGTCTTACACAAACTCATTGTATATGATACCACAGTCACATGTCTCCACATGAACAATTTGGATCAAATCATTTGTAACTATTACAAAGTGGGTTGTATCAATAGTGTTACCAGGAAAAGGCCCCCAACCTTAACCATATACTATGACCCTTTAGGTTATTTCTTGAACATGATCCTCTCGTATGTCAACCACATACTGTTCAAAATTACACTAATAACCTTGGATTTTTCATATAATGGATAATATTATATTGCAAATAAAATAATCAAAATTATTATTAATTATTAAATAAATCATTAATTACAATGCTATAGAGCATAAATCCCAACATCACACCCTGTCTTAGATTACCTTACCAAACTAGGACGAGTTGTGAGGACAATAGACCCCGAGTGTGTAATAGAATCTATTGTCAAAACTCGTTTATCTTATAACTCAACTTCATTTATAAACAACTCATATTGAGCATAACAAAGATTACACTCTTTACATTCAATATATGAGATTGGTGGTAGATTTTGAACAACTAACTCTGGAACAAACTCAAGACCAACCTGGTGGTAAAATAAGGATAACAGAATGAGCTAAAAAGCTCAGTGAGTAGTACGTTCATAAGAATAAATTTAAGAAAAACTCTTTCCATAATAATCATAATTCAAAATCTGTGAAAAATAATATAAATCATGAATAACTTAATTAGAAACTCTTGAGATAATTAAAACTCAGTAAATTTTGTAATAATAATTCTTAAAAACATAAATAGCGCAACAAAAATTACAGCTCTTGAAACAATAACTCTTGAAAAACGTAAACACATGCTAGTAAAAACATAGAGAAATATGCAATCACACCTCTTGAAAACATAAGCATAGTCTAGTAAAACTCGTCACCAAACCTGTATCCAAATCTCTATCGTACTGGCGTAGAGCAATCTCCATACGCACAGCAGAGAAATTTCTATCATACTATGCATCGTGTAATCTCCACATACATAGTAGAGCAATCTCTGTCATACTATGAACTGAGTAATTTCAAAGCACATAGTAGAGAAAATCTCTATTATACTTGGCATAAAATACATCCATAACTAGTAGAGCCATCTCTGTCATACGTGCACGTAGAGTTGCCCCCAAAGGGCTAAGCACCCTAACATACGGTCCAAAGCCTATGTATGTACCAGAGTGGGTCCCAAAGACCTCTCTCTCTAGTATACTATGGAAACACATTCACATAGCATATGGGTAATCAACATGGGTACATAGATCTAGTGGTTTGAAAACCACTTTCAGCATAAAAACTCTCAATTCTCAAACTCTTTCTGAAAATCATATTCACTCTGAAACAATATTTCATAAGCTTGAGAGATTTCTCAAGTAACATAAAACATTTATAAACTCTCGAATAATCATTAAATCTCTTCAATAACATAAAACATTTCCAAAATCATACTTTCATCTAAAATCACATTTTATAAACCTCTTATATTTCTCAATAACATTAAAACTCTTTTACTTCCTCAAATAATCAAACAATATCTTAAATATTTATAAAATGACTATTCCATCTATAAACATAAAGTATTGGAATTCCAACACAATTCCAGGAATTTAGAAAAAAATTTCCAGTATCATCAAATATTTTAAATATCTCTAAAACTATATTTGAATTCATAAATTAGTGAAATTTTATAACAATTCTTTGAAAATTTTTCAGCAAGTTCTCTAAAATCACACTTTATTATAAACCTCTCAAAATTTCACAATAATAATTAAATAATAAAAAATATCGTAAAATAAACCACTTACAAAACTATTAGCATTGACGCTTCCAATTGTAAACTATTTATGTTTCTATCCAACATAAAATTTCAATAACTATAACAATAATCATCCTTCAAACAAAGTAATTAGAAAACCATAACATCAATTAAATATCAACTAATCCAATTTATTACCCTTAAACATCACCAATTAATCCAAAATTCCAAATTACTCTCTTTCTCTAATTCATTTATTACAAAGTACATTTGTCCTTTTGTGCAATTAAAATACAATTTCTCTCTTCTCTTTCATATCTCCTTTACATCACATTTTTGCATAATAAATTAATACTTCCTTTCCCAAATCACCATTTCTCACATGAATAAAGTTGAAATAGTTTCCAAAATACACCCTTTCTCTTCATTAAATCCACCTTGTACTTGGTCACATCCCAATTCCTTTAAAACAATTCCTTTAACAAAGCACTCATTCTCTTTCCAACAACTGAATTTCATTTTCTTCCTCCCACATTCTCTCTCTTTCCCAAAACGTCTAAAAATTCTTCTCCTCCATCATTTTAGCTCAATAGAAAGGTAACAACTTACTGAGTAAAATAATAAGGAGTTCCTCTTTTCTTTTCCAAATAATGAACTCCATAAAAACAAACTCCAAATTAAAGTAGTCTTCATCCCCCTCTCATATTAAGCATCACCAAACATGAATGGGAAAACCTCACACATAAATCTAAAACTTTTCTATGAATTTCTTAAAAAAAAAAAAAAAAAACTTACCAAACATCTAATCTTTACTCAAAAACCACTATATCAACTCCCAATTTCAAGTAATTGGAGCTAAAACTTCTGAACTGAACTTCTCTCTTAAAACTCCCATCTCTCTCATATGGTACAAATGAAGTATAGTTTATGTTTTTTTCTCCTCTTGTAAATTCTTCCTCAAGCCATTTCATTTTCATGATTATTATTATTATTATTATTATATATTTTTTAAACAAAACCACCTCTTCCCTCAACTTTTTGACAACACACCCACTACAAACACCTCATGCCTCCCTTTACTTTGCCACATACTGACCAATTTGTTTTTTCCTTTTCTTTTTCACAACCAAAACTCCAATTTTGTTTTTCTTTTTTCCATGACCACTTTCAATTTTAAATTTGGTGGTTTCACCTCTCGTTTTTCACTTTTTAATCCAGACAACTTTTAATGGCCAATGGGTCGTTACATAGTAAGAATTCTGTCACTTCTTCCCCTGATGTGGGTTGTTCCTATTTTGATGGTGAGTCTTAAGTACGAGTTATTATGAGGCTCATTCATCTCCTGAAGATTATGCCAACGAATCTTCTATACCTTCTCATGTTTAACATCCTCGGTGACCGAGGGTCAACATGAGCAATTGAATTATGAGTATGGTAATCTTAGTGATATATATGAGGATTCTTGGCTTTGAAAACTATTTAGATAATCTTCCTCTGGGAGAAGTAGCTTTTTATCTTTCTATATTTGTTTTGGTGTTCGTCTCCCTCTTCCTTTATCTTTGAAAGGTTTTCTAACTTTAATTCGTCTAGCTCCCACTTAGATTGTCCCTAATGGATTGAGCCACTTTATTGGTTACTACATTCTTTGGTTGACTTATGGTGATAGATCCCCATTGACCCCAAATACTTTCATGTCTTTACATACTCTAAGTCATAATCCTTCCCTTGGTCATCTTTTTTATTATACTAGTGCTCGAAAAGTGTCCTGGTTGGGGGTCCGACTTCAGTGAAAAAAAATAAAAAATGGTTGGTTTTCAATTAATTGGAATTGGCTAGCCCGTGTGCCTCAAAACTCCATTTATACGGTTCCAATGAGATTTGAAAAGTATGGTAAATACCTTTTCATCCTCCTTCTCATTTAGAACTACTTGCTTATCTTTACTAACCACTTTCTTTTTTTTTTTTCTTTTCCAGTTCCTTGTAAGATTTGTCGTTCTCATGCTGTTAAGACATTTTAGAACTCCATTTGAAGGCTTGACGAGGCTGCTCTTCTTTGGTTTTGCAAGACATTCTGATTTCCTTGGGATTTGCTCCATCTCTCCCTCCTAGAGGTTAAGGATTTTCCATCCTCAGATTTTCCTCTGGTTGGCCTTGGCCTATCATAGGCTTGGGTTGACCTCGGTTTTTTTTAAAAGAACTTTCTTTGAATGTCTACTCTAGAAAGAGAAGAAGAGTTCCTGTGGAGTGGGGGCTTCAAGAGCAGCTTCCAAGGCTAACATTACCAACCTTAGTAAAGAGAAAAACCATGGTGAGAGGAAAACCTTGGTGCTAATATTCTTCCCATTCCTCCAAGTCCTTTTGTTTCTAGTGTTCGTAGATTTTGGATTTGGCAACGAAGTTGACCTCCTTAGGCAAAGCCTTAGGTTTTGGTAAGGGATAGGCCAAAATCTTATTTAATGAGGTTGCCGCAATGTGGATTCAATAATTTTCATGCCCCCTGATAACCACTGGATATAAATTCGAGGTACTTCTCCCTCTACATCCACACATTTTGGCAGCCTCACTGAATAATTTCTCCAACTTAAGGGAGAGATTGGACTCAATGACCCATCTGAGGTTGTTGCTCAAGCTCATTATGAGCTTTGTCATGTAAGTCTCTTTTTCATTTTAATCATCTACTTTTCGATTCGATTCCTGCCATTAACTCATTTATTTTCTTATTTAGGATTTTGGTTGAATTTCCATGTCAGCAATTGGCATGGCCAATAAGATTAACTCTCTTTAGTACAACAATGTTCCTAGGGCTGAGTTGACCTAAGCTCAAACTAGCCAAAATTGTGCCAACTTCCTTCTGGCCGAGGCTAGGATCGAACTTAAATCATCCATAGTTGAAATAGAGACACTCGGCACTCAATTGGATGAAGCTAAAGCTCACCTTACGAATGCCAAACTTTTTGGCTAAAGAGTTCCAGAAAATTGAAAAGTATACCTCTATTCAAAATGAAGGGATGGTGTTTGGAGTGACGTCGGTCCATCAAACGTGCTTCTCACCGCCACTCTGAAATGAATTTTAATTTCGTAAATGAAGACTTTTCCACCTTCAACAACAATACTTATACTTTACTTGATGACTCTGTGTAAGACCCACTTTCCGTCATCCAACATTTGGATATGCATTTGATATATAAGTTATTCGATTTTGAAATATTTTGATGGAGAAGAAAGCTTAGAAAGAAAGATAATTGGAAATGAAGGAATACTACTTTTTTAATAAAATAATTTAAAAAATAAGTGAAAGGAAATTAGATTTTATATATTTTTTAAAAAGGGGTATTTTTTGGTAAAAAGGAAAAGGAAAAAAAAGAAAAGAGAAGAGAAAATTTTGGGTTTGTAAAAAGAAAAAAAGAAAAAAAAAAGAAGGATAATGGCATGGCTTGTGTGAAGCCATGAAGCCACACACAAGTTGGTTTTAAAACTTTTTTTATTAAAAAAAAAAAAAGAAAAAATCTAGCAAAAATAGAAGAAAAACTTGTTAAAAGAGTAGTTTTAATAAAAGAAAAAAAAATGAAAAAATTTAACAAGAAGAAAGGGGAAGTCACGAAATGGCCAAGAGAAGAAAGGGAAAGGGAAAGAGAAAGAAAGAAGAGAAAAGGAGAAGGAAGAATATGGATTTTTGGAGAAGGAGAAGACTTGAGCTTGGGCTATTTTTGAAGTGGCACATCAAAGAGAAGAACTCATGATCTTGAATTGAAGCTTGGGTAAGTTTTCTAATTTTTGGTTAAAGTTTCTCATCAGTTTTAGAATCTAAATTAGTACGTTTATTTTGTGGGTTTTCTTCCTTTTGCATAAGAACTCCTATGGGTTTTCTAGTGTGCTTTCATTTGGAGTAGACTTGAAAAGAAATAATGAAAAACGTTTATGCTTTTACCAAGAACTTGTTGGAGTTTTGATTGTTGTGTTTCTTAATTATTGTTGATGTGGAAAATCTAGAAGAAAAATGATGGTGAAGATTAAAGAGAAAAAAAAAGGGGGGGGTTTAGAATAGAGGATGGAAATATGTAGAAGGAAAGAACTTTGTGTGGATTAAGTAGGAAGAAGGAGATGAATAGTGAAAGGAAAGAATATAATATTTTATCATTAAAAGTACAATGAAGGTACATAGGAGTTAAGAAGAGAGGGAAATCCTATTCTATGGTGCGTAATGGCTTGGACTTTGGAATTTATGAGTATTATGTCTTATTTGGAAATTGAGGGATACTTATATTAAGCTCAAATTAATTTTAGGTCGAACAGAGATAGAAATGGCTAAATATGACTCGATTTCTCGTGTTGATAATTTGTGAGTGCTTTATTTTATGAAATGTTTTCATTATTTAACTATTGTTATGAGATTTCATGAAATCTACACATTTATATGTTTCTAGAGAAATTGTTATGAGATTTCTAGAAGAATTTTATGAATTTCTAGACATTTTATGATTTTGGCTAGAATTATCGTTTTAGAGATACATTTGGTACATTTATGATTATTTGAGAAACTAAAAGAGTTTTGATTTTTATTGAGAAATATATGAAGTTTATGAAATGTGGTTTTAGGGAAAGTATGAATTTAGAAAGGTTTTATGTTATTTGAGGATTTAGAAGTATTTGGTACTTCTTTGAGAATTTAGCAATCATTTATGTTTATTGAGAATCTTTGATGATCGTGAAATGTTTTAGAGAACATAAGTTCGTTATAAGGATCTGAGTTTATGAAAAGTTGTTTTGAGCAAGAGAACATGATTTTCAAAAATAGTTGAGAATTAATAGTTTTATGATAAAAGTAGTTTTTAAATCACTAGACCCTTGTACCCATGGCGATTACCCGTATGTTATGTGAATGTGTTTCTATAGTATACTAGAGAGAGAGCTTTGTTCTACGTGCACGTATGATAGAGATTTACTTTGCTATGTACTTGGAGATTATTCGATATATTGTATGACAGAGATTTACTCTGCTATATATTTATAGATTACTTTGTATATAGTATGACAGAGATTTGTTCTACTATGCATCTGGAGATTACTCGATGCATAGTATGACAGAGATTTGGGTACAGATTCGATGATGAGATTTGTCTGCTTTTAATTACGCGTTTTTAAGAGTTACTGTTATAAATCTCCTTGATGTTTTATTTATCTCGAGTATTTAAACTGCTCTTGATTTATAAAGTTTTACTGCGCTTTAAATTTCTCTTAATATAAAAGAGTTTTGTTTAAAGTTATCTTCTTATTAATACACCATTCACTGGATTTGATTAGCTCACCATAAATTTCTTTATTTAAAAAAATTCAAATAGGTAGTACTTGAGTTTCAAACTAGCCTAATGAGGTTTGGATTAAACTAGCCTAATGAGGTTTGGATTCGTCACCAATCTCATATAATTTATGCATTGTTTGGCATGTAAATGTAGTATTAATGTATTTTATACAAACACACACACACACACATATATATAACTAGAGTGGCTAGCATGATTTTGATGTTGTATATATGCCTTTTAGATTGATAATGGTTTGAAAGATTGAGACCTAAACTTTTTTCCTTATTAAAAACTGGGTGTGGTGATTTTAGATTTCTGAACAAAGTTTGAATAGTGTGCGGTGCGGCACACTTGATGTAGTGGTGGAGAGGAGATGTTTTGGGATTGTTTTTATTTTTTCTTGTATGTGTATTTTATCTAGTTTTCAGGAAAAATTCTGCCAAAATTTTTATGAATTATTGTTTCAATAAAGCTTTTGCTAGCAACCTATTGTTTCAAAAAGTGTTTAGTTTTTATAAATTTGACAATGGATTCCATAGTTTATGATAAGTCTTAATTAATCATATTTATTATGTCTAATTTCCTTCTATTTTGATTGAATATTGCTCCTGATTGTGGAAATTGTATATAATTTTATTTAGGGGTGAATTACCAAAGATTTGGTGAAATTCAAGAAAAAAACACGTTTTAGTTTATTTTTACAAATTGAAAATAAAAAGAGAATAATAATTAAAAAAAAAAGAGAGTTTGAATTGAAAGGAAAAAAAAACTCGAGCAAAACAAAATCAAATCTCTACTGAAAAGATAAATGTTCCAAGAAAATGCATGCAACAGTGACTCCATTCTCAATGTACTCAAAAGTAAAATAAGATAACAAGAACAATGGAATGAGATGATGCCAAAATGACGAGCAATTTTAAAAAAACTTTGAACTCTTTGCGTGTGTGTATGCATAGCCTAATCATGACTCGTTCACTAAATCAGCGTAACTTTATGCTTCCCCCCATTCGTCTTCCCCTACAGTAGCTCGAAAGACTCAATTCAGCTTCTTGACAATCAAGAAAGTAGTAAAAAGCTAGGTGTCTGAGCTCACAATGGGGTAGCACTCCCCCAAACTTGTTATTTACTACTTAGAGGCACTAGCTTTCACATTACTATCGCAAGGACCTTATCCATAGCACTCGCTCGATGAATGGCCTAACTAATCACGGTAGAGGTAAGCTCTTTTTACCCTCGAACACTTAAACTCATGCAAGGTACTTTTCTTTTCTCTTCTCACTAACACATTTATTCACAACTCAAATTTTTTCTTTTTCGCAGACAAAATAATACTTTTTCTTACTCCTAAGCTTAACATCACAATCTATCTTACAAATTCACTTACAAACCAAGCCTTAAGTCTATCGGAGTGACAAACAAACTTCTAGAAAACATAAAACTCCTCTAAATGCTTAACTTACCAAAACTAGGCTTAGTGCTCAACATATGCAAAGACTTGAAAGCAAAAAATTTAAAATTTACTCAAATTTCAACATGCTTCAAATTTCACAATACATATGCAAAAACAATCCACTACGGAGCACAAATCATAGAATTTCTTTATCACAAAAGCATACATGATCCTAAAACCATTCTACAGCACATATTCTCAGCATTCATCAAAATTTTCAAATAAGCTAAAAAGTCCACTCAAGCTTAAAAATCACCACATCAAAATATCCCTCATCCAAGGGTAGCACCATTCCCCCCACACTTAAACCAAACATTGTCCTTAATGTTTACCCAAAAGTAACTTGAAATGCAAAATGGACAACTAAATAGAGTAGGAGTAACAGTACTTCCCTGAAATGGCAAGACTTCCCATAATAAGCATACAGGACCTCAAACACTTCTTAGGAACTGCAAAACACAAAAGGGCCATTTATTCAACTAAGTACAAAACACAAGTAGCTAAATGAAGCAAGTAAAGAACCCTGGGTTTCCTCCCAAGAAGCGCTTGTTTAAAGTCATTAGCTTGATATTTTCCACGTGCTTTTTTCAAGGTGGCTCAAAAATAAAGAACTGAACATCTTCCCTCGTTCTTGCATTCTGAAGATTAGCAACACATTCTCCTATAGAATTTTCACTAGATATATTACTCAAACACGTGGAGAAAGAACTATGATTAATAGGATAAGGGATAGAAAAATCCTAAGCACCTAAAGCAGACATCTCCTCATGATTCCCATCCAGGATAAGAATCAAATGAAGAGGCACAACAGATTCATGCTCATCCTTCATCTCACACAAATCATTCAAAAATAAGTTCCCAAATTCATTTTTCTAAAAAGTCAATTTATTATTAAGCATGACATTATGACAGGTAAAGAAATCACTATTCTCAAGAAAGTCATCTAACACATGCTTCAATATTCAACACTTTCTAAACACCTTCACTCAATCTATTATCATAAAAGATAGATTCATTAACAGCACATTCAGTCAGGGTGATCAGACACAACAACTTCCTTATCATTTATTCTCAAAAAGAAAAAACTATCATTAGACAAATCATTCTTTTTAACATAAACAGAATCAACAATCATCTTATCAGAACCAACATTCTTCACATTCTCATAATCAAAAAAAGAAACACCAGGAGATACATCAGACGAAAAACCAATCGCCTCAAGCATTTCACAATCCCTTAGCCTATTCTTATTATTATGCTCAGAAGGTTTAATTTACACTAAATCGACCCTAAACCTCTTATCCTCTATACCAAAAGCATTAATAGGGTCAAAATGTGGAAAATTACCTTTTTGCCTTCCACTTGCAAGCTTAGCTTACCTCGATGTTGAACGAATGAAAGTTTCACTCCGCAGCGGAAGCATTGGATCGTCTTTGATTTTATTTAAAATTAAACAATAAAAATTAAGGTTAAGCAAAACATACCTTGAAAATATGGAGATTCTTTTGGAAAATCTTTATCTCTTCCACAAAGTCTTCCTGGCTATGACTCGAACATAGGACCAAGGCTTGTGGGAGCCTCTTGAAAGAAAATCCACAAGGGATTGGAGAGGAAGAGGTCTAGAGAGAATTCTCTAATTCTCTCTATTGAGGAGATGTGTGTTCTATGAAGAATGCCCAATGGCTCACCCCTAGGGTCCTATTTATAGTGGTCTAGAGAAGATAATTAAATAATATATTTTAATATCTAATATATTAAAATATATTTATCTAACCAATTTGAATCTTATTCAAACATTTTAAAATTCTCCTACGACATTTATTTCCTAATTTGAATCAAATTAAAATTTAATAAATATATTTTCTTTAATGTATCTAATATACATTAATTATTTTAATATTTAATGTATCAAATACAATAAATATATTTTCCTCTTTTATATTTAATATATCTAATATATTAAATATTAATTTGAACACTAATTTGAACATTTCAAATTAAATATTAATTTGAACATTTCAAATTTTTCTTTCAACTAAATTGATCTTTTAGTGTTACTATGAGCTAGCAAGGGAACCTTATGGACCTATAGATTATAAACTCCAATGATACAAAATTGATTAATTAAACTCTTTAATTAATCAATTTTCATTCATCAACTCTAGGGTCACTCCACTATGACCTAAAGTTGTATTCTTATGCACTATAGGACAAGTTGTGTCCATTGATATAATCACTGCATGCAAGTCGATCCTTCACGAGTTGTTCGTAATTACAACTGGGTCAAAAGTCCGTTTTACCCCTATAATTGAAGGGAATAATCGAATTAAACCCATAGTGGAAGCATAGGAATCGTCTTTGATTTATTTGGAATTAAACTAAAATACAAGGGTTAAGCAATAAATACCTTGAAAATAATATTATGGAGAATATTATGGCGGATCTTTATCTCTTCCACAAAGTCTTCCTGGCTATGACTCGAACACAGGACCAAGGCTTGTGGGAGCCTCTTGAAAGAAAATCCCCAAGGGATTGGAGAGGAAGAGGTCTACAGAGAATTCTCTAATTCTCTCTATTGAGGAGATGTGTGTTGTGAAGAATAGTTCAACCCAAGGGTTCTATTTATAGAGACCAAGGGAAAATCTTTGCCGATATTAACATATTATATTTTAATATATAATATATTAAAATATATCTTTTATTTATTTGAATCTCATTCAAATCTCCTACGATATTTATTTATTTGAATCTTATTCAAATTCTATAAATATCTTTTATTTAATATATCAAATATATATTAATTATTTTAATATTTAATGTATCAAATACAATAAATATATTTTCCTCTTTTATATTTAATATATCTAATATATTAAATATTAATTTGAACACTTCAAATTAATATTAATTTGACCATTTCAAAATTTTCTTTCAACTAAATTGATATTTTAGTGTTACTATGAGCTAGCAAATGGACCTTATGGACCTACAGATTATAAGCTCCAATGATACAAAATTAATTAATTAAACTCTTTAATTAATTAATTTTCATTCATTAACTATAGGTCACTCCACTATAAACCTAGAGTTGCACTCTTATGCACTGTAGGACAAGTTGTGTCCATAGATATAATCATTACATGCAAGTCGATCCTTCACGAGTTGTTCGTAATTACAGCTGGGTCAAAAGTCAGTTTTACCCCTATAATTACATCTTGCACCTTAAGTACCATTGATTCTCTAATGAACAATATGTTTATAATCTAATTATAAACTAAGTCCCTCTCGGGCCAATGAGAGGGTGGGGCCCCATTGTTCAAGTCCCGAAATCAGCACTTAAGGGAACTACTCATCTACTTACCCTATATGGGAAGGAGTGAATTCCATCTTGTGAGATTATGTTCCCAGCTCCCTATTTGGTAAAGTCCCCAAAATGGTAGGCATATTGAATCGGCTACAAAAGCCACTCTCACCATGCAAATCAAAGGACAAGCCCTCACAGGCAGGATTTCATAACTCACTCAAGATTAAGATCGAGTCGCATATGATCATCCTAATGAAATATTAATCTTCTCAATTAACGGATTTATAAAGAGAGATTAAATATTTCATGGTCCAGTCTTATACAAACTCATTGTATAAGATATCCCCACTCACATTTCTCCACATGAATGATTTGGATCAAATCATTTGTAACTATTACAAAGTGGGTCGTATCAATAGTGTTACCAGAATAAGGCACCCAACCTTATCCATATACTATGACCCTTTAGGTTATTTCTTGAACATGATTCTCTCGTATGTCAACCACATACTGTTCAAGATTACACTAATAATCTTGGATTTTTCATATAATGGATAATATTATATTACAAATAAAATAATCAAAATTATTATTCATTATTAAATAAATTATTGGTTACGAGGCTTTAGGGCATAAATCCCAACAATCTCTCACTTGCACTAAAGCCGGCGAGACATGTATCCTAGAGCATACTCTATACCCAACATGTTCTCCCACTTGCCCTAGCAAAGATGAAACATGTCTCGTAATCCTAGACATTCTAGGTGACCCTCAAACACTTTAGCCTAGAGAGTCTCTTTATCAACATGTGAGCTTAACATTCCCAAATGGTGAAGTGTTGTAAACCAGCTTTACTACTCTTCTATAATCTTTAAAATTGTCTCGTAGACACTTTTAGAGGGAATCATGTTCACCATGCAATCTCTATTGCATTTCCTAACTGGAGTATGGTAATGGTGTGTAACTTATTACTGATGTGACCATGTCTAACAAGGTCCTGTTTCTTCTCTTGTAGCACAATTTTACAAAATTGTACTTGGTATTAAGATAATTGGGATAAAAATCCATTTTCTATCAATTAGTTTTAGTACGTAAGGTTCATGTACTTTCTATTATGATCTGATCATAATATCTTGATATATTTAATTACCTAATCGATTTTTTTTTTTTTAACTTTAGTCTTCATTTTCTTGAACTTTTCAAAAATTTAGACTTATGTTGTATTAGGTAAAGATACTTATACCTTGAATGATCATCAACTAGAGTGATGAAATATTCATGACTTTATTTGACTTTTACATTCACCAGACCACTTGGGTCAGAATGTGTAAGCCCAAAGTATTCTTTGGCGTTTTAGCCCTATCTAATAAAGGCTCAATGATTATCTTGCATGAAAGGCAAGATCTACAGACAGGTAAAGTAATTAACTAATTTTTTAAAGAATTACCTCTTACTAGTCTTTTCATTCTATTCAAGTTGATGTTAATCAACCTTAACATCCAAAATCAAGTATCATCTTTTAGGAGAAAACAATGTCTTTCTATTTTGGATTCTATAATCATGAATATCTCAATATTTTGTATATGTCAACATTTTTAACATATACAAATTGTTCTTATTTTCAGCTGAATGTATTTTCAAACAATTTTGAAAATATAAACTTTCATACTTTAAAGTAATTCATACTATATGAACATTTTTGTAATAAAGTTCGAGAAATTGAATTTCTCTTATGGTTAATAAAAACACCATATTCAGCATTATGTAACAATTTTACTTAATGACATCTTAATGTCTCCCACTACACTAACTGAGATAGGCTTCCTAGTGCTAACTTGTAGAAACTATTCTACATGTTAAGTATTTTTCAAGAATTACATATTAAATTTAATGAAGAATAAATCTTGATAGTAGATCTTATATCGACTATCTAGGTGGTATTATTTATATTCCACCAAAAATCTAGTAAATCAAATTTACTTTCATTTATATTTTTCTTCCTAGAGGTATTTCAAAAACTCCTCTTATTATGACTGTCCTAGGTAATTTAGTAACTATTTCCTTTTATATAACTTCAATCATTTGGTTTCTTTACTTGGATTTTTGTAATACTTAGTTTTGAGATCATTTAGACAACTGTCTAAATTTAGCTTATGTTGACTTCAACATTTCATACGTTGTTGTCATTTTCTATATCTTCTAAATTTGACATCTAACATGTCAACTAGGAGAATACGTATAAGCTATCTCGTTTACTTTTGATTCATTAATCATGTGTTTCACGAATAATTCGAATAGCATTAGCAATAGGTTTTGAGAATATTTCTCAATAAAGACAAATTCAAAATTTTACACTACCATTATAGTGTTAGTGTTACTTTTCCAAGTAATAAAATTTCTCAATTTTGACTTATCAGTAATAAAATTAAAAATTATGAGAGAAACTGACATAATATTGAAATATATATATAATTTAACATTGTGCAAACAATTATCCATTCAATTTTAGCATAGAAATCAAACAATTTAAAAAATGAACCCTATAAATCATTTCTAATGCTATGGTACTTTAGTGAGTTAGAACAAGTGCCGTTGTAGGGTAAGTCAAGTATTCCTTCACTAAACTGAGACAATCTCAATCAAGTATTATACAAGGATAACGCTTATTCCTATAATATTTAGTTACCATTAGTTTGGTCAAGGACATCATTAACAACTTTAATGAGCCTTTTGTAATTGTGACCCATCATTTTAGATCTCATAGTTTTATCCCAACAAGTGCCGCCGTAGGATAGGTTAAGTATTGGAAACAAAACTACAATCATATCCTTCTTAGGGTTTCACCCTGATATTGACCCATGCCAACTCCTTCTGTAGGGGGACGGTCCAAAAGCCGCCATGAGGCCCCGCATGAATCTCACGATGTGAACCAATGATGGAGACCGTAGGTGTTGGGATTTATGCCCTAAAGCCTCGTAATTAATAATTTATTTAATAATAAATAATAATTTTGATTATTTTATTTTCAATATAATATTATCCATTATATGAAAAATCCAAGGTTATTAGTGTAATCTTGAACAGTATGTGGTTGACATACGAGAGGATCATGTTCAAGAAATAACCTAAAGGGTCATAGTATATGGATAAGGTTGGGTGCCTTATCCTGGTAACACTATTGATACGGCCCATTTTGTAATAGTTACAAATGATTTGATCCAAATCATTCATGTGGAGACATGTGAGTGGGGGTATCTTATACAATGAGTTTGTATAAGACTGGACCACGAAATATTTAATCTCTCTTTATAAATCCGTTAATTGAGAAGATTCATATTTCATCAGGATGATCATATGCGACTCGATCTTAATCTTGAGTGAGTTATGAACTCCTGCCTGTGAGGGCTTGTCCTTTGATTTGCATGGGTGAGAGTGGCTTTTGTAGCCGATTCAATATGCCTACCATTTTGGGGACTTGACCAAATAGGGAGCTGGGAACATAATCTCACAAGATGGAATTCACTCCTTCCCATATAGGGTAAGTAGATGAGTAGTTCCCTTAAATGCTGATTTCGGGACTTGAACAATGGGGCCCCACCCTCTCATTGGCCCGAGAGGGACTTAGTTTATAATTAGATTATAAACATATTGTTCATTAGAGAATCAGTGGTACTTAAGGTGCAAGATGTAATTATAGGGGTAAAACGGACTTTTGACCGAGCTGTAATTACGAAGAACTCGTGAAGGATCGACTTGCATGTAATGATTATATCTATGGACACAACTTGTCCTACAGTGCATAAGAGTGCAACTCTAGGTCTATAGTGGAGTGACCTATAGTTAATGAATGAAAATTAATTAATTAAAGAGTTTAATTAATTAATTTTGTATCATTGGAGCTTATAATCTGTAGGTCCATAAGGTCCCCTTGCTAGCTCATAGTAACACTAAAAGATCAATTTAGTTGAAAGAAAAATTTGAAATGTTCAAATTAATATTTAATTTGAAGTGTTCAAATTAATATTTAATATATTAGATATATTAAATATAAAAGAGGAAAATATATTTATTGTATTTGATACATTAAATATTAAAATTTGAAATGTTCAAATTTAATATTTAATTTGAAGTGTTCAAATTAATATTTAATATATTAGATATATTAAATATAAAAGAGGAAAATATATTTATTGTATTTGATACATTAAATATTAAAATAATTAATATATATTTGATATATTAAATAAAAGATATTTATAGAATTTGAATAAGATTCAAATAAATAAATATCGTAGGAGATTTGAATGAGATTCAAATAAATAAAAGATATATTTTAATATATTAGATATTAAAATATAATATTTTAATAATGGCAAAGATCTTCCCTTGGTCTCTATAAATAGAACCCTTGGGTTGAAGTATTCTGGATAACACACATCTCCTAAATAGAGAGAATTAGAGAATTCTCTCTAAACCTCTTCCTCTTTAATCCCTTGAGGATTTTCTTTCAAGAGGCTCCCACAAGCCTTGATCTTTTGTTAGAGTCATAGTAAGGAAGATTTTGTGGAGGAGATAAAGACCCGCCAGAAGAATCTCCATGTTTATTTCAATGTAAGTTTTTGCTTAACCTTATATATTTTGTGTTTAATTCTAAATAAATCAAAGACGATCCAATGCTTCCGCTGCGGGATGAAAAGTTCATTCCTTCAGTAGGATATCTTGACACATTACCTTCTCCCACTTACTATTTTGAAATAGGGTTTTCTCTTAGTTAGACAAATTAGGCTAATCTCATTTATCTAAGTTTCTCAATCTACCATTCATAACTCTTATGTTGTTAGATTGATTTTAATATGAATTACTAAGTTTTTCTTTAAAAAAATATAATCACATTATGAGCATGCCTAGTGAAAATAAATAAAATTTGACTAATTCAACTCCCAGGTCAGTTCCCAGTTAGAGGTGTTTCCTTTCGGTCAGCTTAAATACCCCACTCTAGACAGAACCTTCCATATACAGAGTTCCCTTATAGTCAATTTTTATTTCAAATTCATTAATCTTTAATTAACTATTAATTATTAGATCAATGAACATAAGTGAATTTATAAATAAATATTTTTAATCCTATTAAAAATAATTCACTTGATGGATAATGTTGAAATTCAACTATTTTAAACCCTTTAAAACTAAATTAAAATATTATACTAAATTCTAATCCAATTAGAAATAAATAAATGAACTAAATTTAAAATATTTTAAACAATAATCAAGAATATCTTTAATAAATGGAAATTCTAATCTTATTAAGTCAACGTGCATTCCAATTAAGAAAGCAAATATTCTAATTAAATTTTCAAATCAATTTTCAAATATAACAATTATAGTCAAAGATATGGAAAAATTAAACTAATTAGGAAAACATCTTATCTCTGTTAGAAAACAACCTAATCAAAATTTTTAAATATAACAATTATATTAAAAAATAAGATAAGATGCATGATCATGCTTAACCTATGGTGGGATTTTAAATTTAAATGGCATACTTCATGCAACAATCAAACAATTTTAAAACATACATCTCATGCATAGCAAAATTGACCGGCATATTTGACATATTCTAAGAAATTGAAAACAATTTAAATAATTTAAATCCAAGACATATCTTGGTCTTCAATATATTTAATGCTTATAATTTCTTGATCAAAGGTTATTTGTTTATTGGTCTGAATTTGTGCTTGAAAAAATATGGTTTAGGCTAGAACTTAATTGCATGACTATTTGTAAATTCTTGCATGAAAGTGGAGAATTCTCTTAGAAGCCCTTAAAAGAAGTTGCTTAAAGCCTTGCATGTTATTAAAATCTAGATAGAGATATTAGGTTTATAACATTGCATGAGAGTTAATTGTGCTTGAAAGAGTCAGTTAACACTCTCACTTCTTGGTTTATGGAATATTTGCATGACAAACTTGGTAGTTTTCGCTGTAAGTCTAATTGGTGAAATTGATTCCCTAGGATATCTCTCTCCTATTGTGTCTCCATTTATATTTTGCTTTCTAAGTTAGCTCTTTAGTTTAGCTTGTTTGCATTTGATTTCTTTCTCTAAATAAAGTTAAGTGAGAGTAATTACAGTACTTAAATGAACTAAGAAATCCAATCCCTGTGATCGACCATGGCCACTATTATTACAAATTTTAGAGGTTTAGGTTTATAAATATATTTGATAGAGCTTTCGACAAGCTCTTTATCATAAAGCAGTAAGTAGATAATTTTCACATTAGAGATTTGTTTAAAATAAACACAACTATCATACTTACTCCTACAAAAGTCAATGGATAGCATATAAGAATCAAACCTTTTATACCATTGGCGTGGCGATTGCTTTAAACCATACAACGATCTTTTAAGTAGGCAAACTTTCTTTTCTTGTTTGGGAGCTTCAAATCCAGGAGGTTGATCCATGTAAATGGTCTCCTCAAGCTCACCATGCAAGAAAGCAGTTTTGACATCCATTTGCTCTAACTCAAGATCAAAGTGAGCAACAAAGGCAAGCAAAGTTCTAATAGAGGTGTTTCTTACAACAGGGGAAAAAACTTCATCATAGTCTATACCCTCCCTTTGAGTAAACCCCTTTGCTACCAACCTAGCCTTGAACCTAGGTTTGTTGTTTTCTAAAGGGTTCTCCTTAACTTTGTAAATCCACTTGCAACCTACTGTTTTAGCATCTAATGGTTTATTAACAAGAACCCAAGTTTGCTTCTTTATTAAGGAATCATACTCTTCTTTCATTGCGGCCCACCACTTGTCTTTATTTCTATCATTTATGGCCTCATTGAAAGTTTGTGGTTCATGGTTAATAAATTCATTAGCTATTACTAGGGCATAGGATATAAGGTCAGCGTACCCAAATCTAGTGGGAGCTACAATGGTTCTCCTAATCCTATCCCTAGTTAACTGGTAATCAGTCAAGTTTTGGTTATCATCTACCTCATCCTAATTAACTACTTCCTGTGTAGGTGTCTGTTCTAAGGTAGATGGTGCAATATCATGTTCTATTATTGGTTCATCTACTTGATCTATTTGGGAAGTAGTTAAGGGAGGTGCTAAAACAGTTTCAGTGGTGCTAGTTGGATTTTCAGTGATGGACTTAGTTTTTTCTTCTACATACCCTATTTTACTTTCATCAAAGACAACATCTCTACTTATTAGGATTTTGGATGTATTTGGTTCTAGGCACCATAACTTGTACCCCTTAACATCCTCAGGATACCCTAGAAAGACACATTTCTTAACCCTTGGGTCTAGCTTTCCCTCTTTTGAATAAGCATAAGCTAAACACCCAAAGACTTTCATGTGTGATAGGTCGGGGGGACTACCTTGCCAAAGTTCTTGTGGTGTTTTTAGATCTATGGCTGTGGACGGGCTCCTATTAATTATGTAGCATGCTATTGCAACAACTTCTCCCCAAAAACTCTGAGGGAACTGTGAATTCGACAACATGCACCTTACTCTCTCCATTAGGGTTCGGTTCATTCTCTTAGCCGCCCCATTTTGTTGAGGTGTTCCTACAACGGTCAAGTGTCTAGCTAGCCCCTTAGTCTTACAGTAGTTTTTAAACTCATGGTTACAAAACTCAAGCCCATTGTCAGTTCTAAGTTTCTTAACTCTAAGACCAGTTTGATTTTTAGCATAGGTTACCCATTCAACAAATTTATTAAAGGTGTCAGATTTATTTTTAAGAAGATACACCCACACCTTTCTAGTACAATCATCTATAATCGATAAAAAATACCTAGCCCCTCCATTAGTGACAACATTCGATGGGCCCCATAAGTCAGCATGCACATATTCTAGTTTTCTTTTAGCAGAGTGACCACCCTCCCAAATTTAACTCTTTTACTTTTACCATAAATGCAATGTTCACACATATCTAGGTCTACATTTTTTATATTGGGAATAATTTGTTGTTTTATTAACTCTTTAATCCTTTGTTCACTCATGTGACCTAAGGGTTTATGCCAAAGAGTAGTTTTGGAATTATCACTCTCCTTAAGTAGATCACTTGATCCAATGACCGTTGAACCCTCTAAGGAGTATAAGGTTTCCCTAAGATACCCTTTCATTGCTACTAAGATACTTTTCATGACTTTAAGCACACCACCCTATAATTTTATGGTGTATCCTAGCTTATCAAGCATACTAAGGGATATTAGGTTTCTTTTAACCTCAGGTACGTACCTAACTCCATTAAGAAGCCTAATATTCTCGTCATGAAGTCTAAGCCTAATTGTCCCTTCACCTTCTACATTACAAAAGTGTCAGTTCCCTAACATGACCTTACCTCCTACACCGGTTCAGAAGTCTTCTAGTCATTCTCTATTAGGGGTCATATGGAAAGAACAACCTGAATCTAATATCCAAGTATCATCTTCATTAGTAGTACTAACCATAAGGGATTGGTTATACTCATCGCTTAGGTTTACTACACTAGTTTTTTCTTTCCCTTTACCAGACGACTTTTTGTTTCTAAGGTCCGGACAAAATCTCCTAATATGGCCTACTTTTTGGCAATGATAACATTTCCTATTACTAGCCCCCCTAGACTTCGATCTACCCCTACTCTTGCTTCTTTGATTGTTTCGATTCTCAAATCTCCCTCTCACATACAAAGACTCACTATTAGTCTTTTTATTTTCTTTAAGTTTTTGTTCTTTAACTCTTATTGCACTTAAAACAATTTCAGTAGACAGAGTATCCCTACCAAATTTCATAGCAGATTTCACATCATTATATGCATCAGGTAAAGAATTAACCAACACAACAGCATGATCATCAGAAAATGTTTCACCTATATTTTCCATTTCAGAGATAACCCTATGAAATTCATCTAAGTTATCTTTCATGCTTTTATTTGGTTCCATTTTAAAGCTAAAGAATCTAGACTTTAAAAATATTTTACTAGACATTGATGCAACTTGATAGGTAGACTCTAACTTACCCCAAAGTTTTACCGCGGTATCCTCACTTCTCATTTTTCGTAGAATGGTGTCGGACAAATGAAGAATGATAAGGCTATGTGCTACCTTATTCATCTCTTTGAGTTGATCCTCCGTTATGCTCTCCGGAATCTCCTTAGCCTCCATAAGAGCATAATCAACCTTTTGTTGACGGAGGATGGCCAACATTTTGATCTTCCATAGACCAAAATCTCCTTTTCCATCAAAACGCTCCACCTCGAACTTGGTACTCCTTCTACAAGAATTAAAAAAATTGGACAGCAAGCTTTTCTTGAATAAAAAAATTCCAGGAATAAAAGAACAGAATTTTTTTTTTTCAGATTCTTTATTTCAAGAAAGTGTGTTTAATAACCAATTTTATTCAAGAAAAAATGCTATAAAAAACATGGATTTAAGCTCTGATACCAATTTTTATTAATTAACCAAGATCACAACCCAAGTTTTAGTCATTTTTAATCAAATTAGAGGTGATTAAGAGCAGATTTTCTGGAATTAAAGGGGTTGGACAGTATTAAAATATGTGCAGAATTTATAGTAAATAACAGTAAAACAGAGAGAAAAACCCAAGAATTTATAGGGTTCGGTCAATAGACCTACTCCACTTTGCAAAGGGTCTTAGAGGCCTTTGCAAGTCAATATTATTAGAGATTCAAACAAGATTTTACAGAACATTGAGCAAGAAAGACACAAGAAAGTAGATCTAAGAGGAATTGTTAGAAACAAAAAAAACAGTAAAATAATTTTGAAATAACAGAGAGATCAAGAAGGAGCAACACAACCTTTGATGAACCCAAAGATTATATTTCAAGAAGAAGAAATCATCTTAGCCAAACCGATTTCTTTCTTCTCTTCACGAATCTTCTTCTTCACGGATCTTCTTCTGCAGAATCACCTAAACGGCGACAGCAATTCCTTATGAATCCACGGCTCAAGGACAACAGTGAGAGTACTTCTCTCACTCTCGTTAGACTTGAAATTCGCTGAGAAGAGGACCCCCCCAATCGATTTTTCTTGGCCGAATGGCTTTCTGATTTTCTCTCTCTCTTTTCTTTTCTTTCTAACCCTAAATCTCTCCTTTTAATGAATGGTGCTCACATACACATACATCCTCATCTCCCTCATGCCCATACATCATATATATAAGAAAAAAGGGTTATACGAATTTTATAATAGAAATGTCCATATTAAATAAAGATGAGGTTAAACAAATTTTGGGCTCCTCCATTTTGGGCCCAACGAATTTTGAGTCCACTAGTTTTGGGAACAAGTTAATTGGTCCAATCTTTTATTTAATTTAGCTTTGTCATATTTAATTAAGCCCAATTTGAACTTAATTAAAAAACAATTATACTAAATTAAATTCATGATAAATTAGAAACCAAATTTATAACAGAAATCTTTATTCACAAATCACTTGCATCACCCCCAAGTTTCAAGTAATTTAAGCTTAATTTCTCAGATTGAACTTCTCCCTTCAAACCCTCACCTCTCTCCAATCTCACACTTTCCATCCTAATGAAGAGTGTTTAACTCTGTTTTTCTTCTTTCAAAACCAACCACACAAACCACCTCTTCCCTAAATCTTGACAACCCACGAAACAACCACCTCACACCTCTTCTCTTTTTGCCACGTTTTTATTCAAACATTATTATTTTTTATTTTATTTTTATTATTATTTTTTATATTTTTTCCCAACCTCTGTTTTTTCACTTTTATTTTATTCTCATCATCCACAATTTTCATTCATTTTTTTAAATTTTAATTCATGTAAGCTAATCCACACAACAACACACAATACCAAAATCCCCACGTGGTTCTTCCTTATGAGACAACATTTATATATATATATATAAATTTCCCCAAAATAAAATGAAAGGGTAGAAAAGTCATTACAGTATAGCATTGAAATGCCATCTATAGTGTTGCAATGCTATATCAGCAGCCTTTTAGCCTTGGAGTCCAGCAGGCATAGCATTGCAATTCTGTCTAAAGTGTTGCAACGCCAGCCAAATCAATTTTTTCCTTTTTTATAAAATTCTAAGAGACAGCGTTTTGAGAGACCAAAAACCTATTTTCGATTCAAGCAAAATCTTGGGACCTAGAGGAGACTTTTGGAGAGCTAAGGTGGTGACTCAAAGCTCGAGATGGTGGACATCACGTTTGGAACGAGTGATTGGTGTCACAATCGCACTCTTTCGCAACGGGACAACGATTGTGCGGCACTTGCTCTAGCCCAGCGAGCAAGTCAGCCGTACGAAAAACGAAAGTTGTGGACTACTTCCGTATATGGTCTAGCCTCCGGTCTCGGGAGAAAATGGTTTTAGAAAACGTGAGAGAGAAAGTGTTTTGGAAAATGTTTTAGAAAGAGTTTTGTTATACACAAGTAAGCAAGAAAGGGACAACAACGGCTTAATAGCATATAACTCCGAGTAGGAAGGTTGGACAACTAGTCATACCCCCCTATAGTACATTCTAGGATTTATGCCTTTGACAGACTTGTACATGAAAATGGCGAGGAGTCATACGTCCACTAAAATACAAGGAAAGCTAACTATCAAGTAAAACTAAATACATAGCATGAAAGCATGACTAAAAGGGGTTGAGATGGGCATGCGGCCACGGGCAACACACCCTGGACAAGCATGACCGTGACATTCTCCCCCACTTAAATGGTTGACGTCCTCGTCAACCGACTCTGCTCGAACTCGGCAGTCGCACGAGCATCTTGTCTTCAGGTCTTCAAGCGGTCCCAGCGGACCTCTGACTCTTGGCCTCTCTTCCAATCTTCCAAGAACTTTTTCATACTCTCGCTTTGATTGACTTGAGGCGTTCTCTCAGCCAGCCCCTCAAAAGCATTCTTCAGGGTGATCGGTGGAATCGACGCTTCTTGCCTTCTCGTCGAATTATACCATTTATGTTAGACCCACTCCTTTGTACTCATTGGTGCTTCCTTCGCATACTTCCGAGCAACTTCTGGCTTCGGTTTCCACTCCAGGGAGGAGTTATAACTGTGGTGATTCTTCCTTCCCCAAGGCTGATCAACGTCAAGGACCTTGACGTTGCAATGTCTATCTTGGCCCTCATTCAGTTGGAGGGCTGATAACAATTTCGCCTCATTTGGCTGCCTCAACTCGGCGTGAACCACGGTGGGTTTGGACCCCGTGATCACTAAACTCTTTGCCAGCGGCATCGGTATTACCTTGTGTTCGAGGAGAAATTACATCCTCAACACGATGTCGAAGTCGTCCATCTTGACGACCACAAAGTCTGCTTGACCACTCAAAGCATCTAACTTCACTGGCACTCTTCGTGCAACACCCAAAACCGGTAAGGCTGTTGAATTTACAGCTTTGATTTTTCCCACATCTCTAACCCAACATAGGTTCAATCGACGTGCTTCTATTTCTGTTATAAAGTTGTGGGTTGCTCCCGAGTCGACCATGGTATTCTTCGCTGGTTTATGATTTATCCATGCGTCGACGTACATGAGACCACGTGGAGTGGATCCTTTACTTCCATCCACCTTCTTCTGCAAGGCCGATAAATATTTCAAGGCTCTGATTCGGGTGTCGCCCCCATCTTCTTCAGAGGTTTCACCCTTAGTTCCTGATGTACTCGTCAACGAGGCTTGGAAAGCATAGAGGGCTGCTCGATTTAGGCATTCAGACACTCGATGGGCCCCTTTGCATATGAAACAGGATAGGGGCCTTGGTTTGTAGTTATTCTGATAATGTGGCCCTCGCCACGAATTTCCATTCTTCTGTTGGAACGATCTATTATCTCTTCCCTCACTTGTAACTTGGTCCTCTCCCCCACTCTTTGGAGAGTTAGGCCGAGAATTTCTATTCTCTCTACTTGGGGAAGATTGGCTTCGTCTCACATCTTGACATTGTTCGTGGCTTACTTCGGTGGTGAGATCAAACAAACGTTCCGCAGCTGCATAGGCTTCTGACAAGCATTGTACTCTCTGTTCATAAAGTTTGGACTTGGCCCACGATTGCAACCCTTCAACGAAGCAGAAGACCTTGTCCTTCTCTGACATGTCTCGAATGTCCAACATTAATCCCGCAAACTGCTTCACATACTCTCGAATTGTCTCAGTGTGTTTTAATTCTCGCAACTTGCGCCTTGCCAATATTTCAACATTTTCTGGGAAGAACTGAGAGCGCAATTCTTGTTTTAATATTTCCCATGTATCGATGGTACATCGTCCTTCTTGGATGTCCATATACCGGGATCTCCACCATAGCTTGGCGTCATCCACTAGATGCATCGTCGCCAAGGTAACTTTAGAATCTTCAGATGTCGTACTTGTGGCCTTGAAGTATTGCTCCATGTCAAATATGAAGTTCTCCAAGGCTTTTGCATCACGAGCCCCACAGAAGGGTTTCGGTTCAGGTACTTTCACCTTATTCAGCTGGACTACGCCTCCAATTAGGGCTTGATTTCCCACCGCTCTCATGGTGAGATTCACTATGGCGCTCAAATCTGCCACTTCTGCCCTCACAACATCGATGGCAACTCTAACATCTTCGGAAAGGTCGGACACCATCTGAACTATTGCTTTCTGTGCGCTGTCTAGACCCTCGACGCGCTCCTCTAAATGGGCAACAGAGCCCGACGAGCTATCCCCATGCTCGAAGCCAACAGGTCTTGTGGCTCTATCTTCCAGGGCCTCAACCCTCACCATCAATTCTCTGACGGGCATCCCGTCTAAGCGGCCAGCTACCGCATCAATCTTGTCGGCCTTGGTGGCAATCTCATCCAGGTGAGATTCCAAGAACCGAACACTATCAGGGACTTCTATTAGGAAGAGCATTTGCTCTTCTATCTCAGTCAATCGGTCGACATGGGCCTTGCCCAACTTTTCGGTCATGGACATGATCGCAACTTTTCAATCCGAGGAGCCAATTAGGCTCTGATACCACTTGTCACAATCGCACTCTTTTGCAACGGGACAACGATTGTGCGACACTTGCTCTAGCCCGGTGAGCAAGTCAGCCGTACGAAAAACGAAAGTTGCGGACTACTTCTGTATATGGTCTAGCCTCCCCTCGGGTCTCGGGAGAAAACGGTTTTAGAAAACGTGAGAGAGAAAGTGTTTTGGAAAATGTTTTAGAAAGAGTTTTATTATACTCAAGTAAGCAAGAAAGGGACAACAACGACTTAATAGCATATAACTCCGGGTAGGAAGGTTGGACAACTAGTCATACCCCCCTATAGTACATTCTAGGATTTATGCCTTTGACAGGCTTGTACATGAAAATGGCGAGGAGTCATACGCCCACTAAAATACAAGGAAAATTAACTTTGAGCAAAACTAAATACATAGCATGAAAGCATGACTAAAAGGGGTTGAGATGGGCATGCGGCCACGGGCAACACGCCCTGGACAAGCATGACCGTGACAATTGGCGCACGACCTAAGTTTATTCTCTACTTCCTTTACTTCTTCTTCTTTTTTTTTTCTTTTTTTTTTCTTTTTTTTTTGATTTAGGAGTTTTTGTGAACTGTTCAAGTATTATATATTTATGTTTTAGACACGTGAATGATTGTAATGTTGAACACTTGGTTGATTTTTAGTTGTAGTTTATATATCGACGTCTTTTATACCTCTTGTTTATATTGTCTAAACCTTTGGCCATGGTTTTGCTTGTTATACTAGATCTAGCTTGAGAGAGTATATTTAGTTAAAGAACATTAGATGCATGACAAGGGTTAATCTATTGCATGAGAGTGAGTAGGTTGATTCTAGAGGCCTTAAAAAGAATGTCTTAATGCCACACTTAGAAATAGAAATAGACTGAGAGGTTGATATATTTCTTTGCATGAGTTCAATTGGAGTTGAGAGAGTCAATTGATTACATTAGAAATTCTTGGCTTAGGATTGTTGTTAATAACTCAATTTTTAATCAATCAAAGTTGGGCTTAATTTAATCAACCATTCATGTGTTTTCAAAATTGAACTCCAAAGCATGTACATATTAGTTAGATTTTAATATTTTTTTACACCAAAGTTTGGTTCTCTAAATAAAATTGGGTAAAAGTAACTACGGTACTTAATTACATCTAAAGAAAACTAATTCCTGTGGAGATGATACTCTATATTTATCACTATATTAAAACTTGACATCGTACACTTGCGGTCATTTGCAAGTACTAAAATACATGCAACAACTCCATCCATGATCGATAGATATCCAGATGTTCCATTCGATCCTTTTTATCATCATAGGGTTTGATGGTAGGCACTTTAAATTTTAGAGGTACTTCGACCAAATTGGACCAAACCAAAGGCACCATGAGGCAGGAGCGTGCATATAGCACAGATCCCCTAGGCAAAAGAGGACTCTTCATCCTTGGCATCATGCAGAGGTCGAGGCTAGGGTTGGGCCTTTTGGCCCAATTCTTCCCTTTTCCAGGGTCTAACCTGGACCTTAAGTTACTTCCTTGTTCGAATCTTCGTCGTTGGACTCGCTTTGTCTTAGTTTTACCCTTCTATTTTGGGTTTATTCTTTAGGTCCAAAATTACCTATAACAATATCCGTAGACATAACTTATTTTATTGGTCCCTCTCCTCTTCTCTTGCCTGCTCGGCTTGTTCCACCCTCTAAACATCCTAAATTCAAGCTCTAGCCAGGTAGGAGTCAAACTTTAAATAAGTAATTTATAAGTCAATTTAACTTGAAGTAAATTTCAATAACTCCATGAAAATTAATTGAGCATCCACTTAAAAATATAATATGTATAAAAGGATCATTTTTTAATTACTCTTACACAATTTTCCACGATCTTGTAGAAATTTCATTAATAGTTCAAAAGAAAATACATATAGGTATATAAACTTATAGTAGTGTCCCTCGTTTTGGGCTCAAACATTACACTCACATAATATGTGGATTTTTCATGGGATGACATTATAGTTTGAAGGTTATTTAATGCTTATAAATTAGTAAAACTTAGGTCTTCCAAAATATATAAGCTGAAATGAAATACCCAAATTGCAGCCACATCATCCTTCTCTACTGCCAGGTTACTGCTATAGGACTTCTCACAGCATATTTTCCTGAGAGCCAAACAAGAGATCCAAAAGAAAAATCACTCAAAGCTTCTCTTTTCCCCAATGCAACAAAACTTACTTGGTAACTTAACTTCTCTCCCAATCTCCCAAAACTTAACTTTTCGGGCTTCACAATAATTGATATTCCCTTTGGACTGTTGATTTTAACAGTGTAATCAGTCCTTGGGCTACCAACATTTGTTACCGTTCTCTTGAATGTAACAGTAACATTTTTGGCCTTCTTCTTCATGAACACCGAGAAAGAAGGGTAGTTCAAGTCCCCTGGCTGAAGAAATGTTCTTTTTGATGGACAAGTGAAATTCCCTCTTGAAACTAAAGCAATTTGTGTTGAATTATAGTTCAAGCTACACAAGTAGTTTAGGTAATCATTGGGCGTGATATCGTACACGAGCCCTGGATCGGAAGCTTTCTCTGGATCCACATGGCCGGAACCGAATGCAAAAGGGTTTGCGGGTTTGCCGCTTGCAGAGCCAATGTCGGAAATGAGACTCATTTTGTTGTCATTTGTGTAAGCTGTGGTCATGAGTGCAGATTTGATGGCAGCAGGTGACCAATCCTTGTGCGCTGATTTAACCAGCGCAGCTAAGCCGCTAACATGAGGGCAAGACATAGAAGTCCCTGAGATGATATTGAACAACACTCTTCTTTTATCAGACTCAAGCTCACTTGGGCTCGCAATGGGTGGCCAAGCAGCTAGTATATTAACACCAGGTGCAGTTACATCTGGCTTTATCACGTCTGGTCCGATGAAGCTCGGCCCTCGAGAAGAAAACGCAGCCACTATCGGGGCTCGGTTTCCATATTTAGTCCCTTCAAATGCGATCGAAGCTTTTGATTGATGTTTCGAGGAAGCTATATAGTTTATGATGGCTTTGCCAGCTGAAGCTCCAAGATTAGTGGCTGGTAAAACATGAGGGTCGGCAAAAAGCTCCTCACCTTCAAGTTGTGTGTTGATCAGAATCATTCCAGCTCCTCCTGCTAATTTCACTTGCTCTCCTTTTGCAGTTCTCGAGTTTGTTCCTCTTTCACATACCACAATTTTGCCCTTCACCATTGATGGGACAAGTGAAGCAGCTGTACAAACATTTGCTTCTTGTCCACCTGCAGTATTGTTATAAACAAGTGGGAGTTGATCTATGTTGTTCCCAGAATACAGAGAAGAGCCTTCAAAAACTTGTCCATTTCCAAGCTTTACAGTGGCTGGGAAGGTTCTATCAGTGTAGCTTGCAGCGACTGTCATGATCCATGGGGCTACATTACCAACAGTTGACCTCAATGGGCCAGAATTACCAGCTGAACATGAGACAAAAACCCCATTTCGAATAGCACCAAATGTAGCTATGGCAATATCATCTTTGTAAAAAGCACTGGCACCGCCGCCCAAAGAGAGCGACAGAACATCGACCCCATCTGCAACGGCGCGGTCTATGGCTGCCAGAATATCAGCATTGGCGCAACCCTCTGGCCAGCATACTTTGTACGCTGCGATCCTGGAGTGAACCAAGGTTTTAAATACCAATATCGATGAAGATGTGGAATATTTAAATTAATATATAAGTTAAAATATCCTTGTTATCAATAGTAGGTTTAGAATAGTGATATTTTGCTGAATTTTTTTTTTATATTGTTAAAGGTTCGAGATTGAGCTTTTAGGACATGTCATTTTAATTAGTCCATATAATAAAGTAATTTCTAATAAATCTCTAAATTTGTAAGTTGTGTCTATTTATTCTCCGTATTTTAAAATGCTTCTAATATGTTTATGAACTTATTTTTGTGTCTAACAAATACTCGTAACACAATGACTACATTGATCAAAAATATAAATCAACCTAACCACGCAATATTTAATTTGTGTCATAAATTTTAAATAAAATAACATTGATTTACTAGAATCTTTTTAAAAGTGAAGTGACTAAATAAACATAACTCTGAAAGTTTTGGTACCTATTAGAAAGTTTTTTAAATATATAGAGACTAAATAGACACAATCCTAAAAGTTCAAAGACCAAGCATGTACCTTAAGTTCGTTGTTATATATTTTGTTGATATGGTATTATAGAAATATGGACTAAACCCTTCATAACAATATCCATATCAAATCAATAAGAATAGCTACATGTTGACAAAAATTTAATACCTTGAAGTGAACCTCATCCCAGCGGCAACTCCCATGCCCTGGTTATAAAAGCTAGCATTGTACACCATATTGCCAGCAGCAGTCGATGCGGTGTGTGTGCCATGCCCATCTGAGTCTCGGGGCGATCGAAACGTCCCCGTTGCGTTCAATCTACCGACAATGGCCTCGTAGCCTTTAATGTAGGCTCTTGCGCCAATGAGTTTCTTGTTGCAATTTGAACGTGAGAACTTTGGACCTGCTTCACAAATGCCTTTCCATTTTTTTGGCACTGCGGGCAGACCCTTGTCCTGAAAACTTATATGCTCAGGCCAAATGCCAGTATCAAGCAAACCAATAATTATATCAGAAGCTAAGTTTGAAGAATTCCAAAGGCCATGGTCTCTTTGTAGGCCCAGAAACTGAGGGGAGTGGGTGGTGTGAAGCTGTAGTAGTTCATCAGGAGTGGCGGCCAGAAAGCCAGGGATTTTGCTTAAAGAATGAAGTTTTTTGGTGGAGAGCCTCGCTGCAAAACCTGAAAATCAAGGTGTTAAATTTCCGTTGACATGTAAAATATTAATATTGACCGTAAAAGATGTCAACAAAATGTGGATTATGCGTGTGTTTTGGCCTGCCCTTTTCAGTGCTTATTTAAAATTTAGTAGTATTTGATTAAAATTTTAAAAGGAGGTAAAGAGTTCTTTTAAAAATTTTAATAATCAAAAGTGGTTTGAGAAATTTTGAACGAGATAAAAAGTACTTAATGTGAGGAAATATTTAACTAATTTCCTTCCAAAAGTGCCGGTACGAAGTGTTTTATTAAAAAAAGAAAAAAAGAAAATTATTTCAATAGCCATGCCAAAACACCTGCTAAATAATTTTGAAATGCTTATTTTTAAATTTAAATATTCTTTTATAAATTTCTATTAGTTTTTTCGAAATATTTGTCAACATCAATATTTTTATCAACGTTCTTATAAAATTGAAAGTTTACATTTTCATGAATATCGATATTTAAAACCTTACCTGAAATAGCAGTTTTGTAGACATAGAGAATTTCAGCGGCATTTGATGCTTCTTCGTCGTCTAGGGATGAGATTTTATTGACAGAATCAATCATGGATGTGTACCATTGTTCAGGGTTGGTGGTGGCCGCCATCTTCGTGGTGTCCATGTGAATAATGTAGGTCTGTTGATCCACAACAGCAGTTGAAGTTGCAAGCATTATTGACAGCAACAGCCATACTTCTCTAAAGCCCATTGTGTGGCTGCAAACATAAGTAAAATGACAAAACATATCAGTTAGTATTGAGCTTAAGTGAAGTCTATATAACCACCAACATTTAGGTTTTTTAGTAGTATTATTGGTTTTACAATATCTCTTATTTTCTCTACAAATAAACAACAGACCACTACATTATTCAAAGTACTACAGAGTCTCTCCCCTCAAATAGCGTTAATGTGTCTATTCTCAGTTTCATTGAGAACTCACTCTTTATCTAGGTCAACTCTTCTCTACTACAACACATTAATTGCCTCTCCTAATAGAACACAACCATAGATCACATTGAGAGATAACCAGTTCTGACCAATTATCCTTGTCGTACTCTTAACAATCTGTTAAATCACCAATCAACCCAAAAGCTTAGGCTAATGGGCTATGATAAATTTAATTATATCAACACTCCAACACAATCCTCCCTTCAAACAAAAATCTTTCGAGCCTCCAACTTTCGTTCTTTCCATCATGCCATCATCTTACCTATTGAGCTTTATTGCTCACCACTTTTTGTCTGAGGTCTAGGAATTCATCCACAATGTCGCACATGACTATATCTCTAGGCTTACTATTTTTGTTTGGCACCTGGGGATTTCTCCAACACAGCTAAGTTTAGGGCACGTCACTCTAATACCAATTGTTATAGACAACTGACTTCTCTATATTTCTACAATGGTATAACTTTGTCCACTTGAAACAATAAAGCCCTCATGATTTTATTTTTGGTTTCACTCAAAATACTTCATACTAAGAGAAATGGATATGCTTATATATATCCACGATTTTTTCCTGTCTAGTCAATGTATGACTTTGGTCGCACCCCAACAACAAAGCACAAAACTTCACTTAAAGATGCATGCAGAAGAAACCTTATAAAGAAAACTTCATATTTGAGAGAGAGGGTCTTTTATATCTTTTATTTTCACTACAAATACAACAAAGCACAAATTAGAACTTCATATGAAGATGCATGCAGAAGAAACATTAGAAAAAACTTCATTTTTTGAGAGAGAAAGAGTTTTACTCACTGCACTTGTCTGAACCAGGTAGATGCTTCAGTTGAGAAGAAGATGGAATATATAAATGGGCAAGAAGAGGGTTTCTATATATACATAAATAGAAGAATAAAAGGGATAACTTAAACTCTACATTTAAGGCTTTTTCCCAGTGATTTTTATACATACTAAGTGATCATTGAAAGTTATTTTTGGATCCTTTTAGTAGTAGTGTAGTGCACGCCTTTCCACTAAAAAAAAAAACCCCATTTTGTAAAACCCACAACGCTTCTGTGTGTGTTGGAAAACAAGATGGATGTCTGTCTCAAAAGACAATGGAATTTACACACCTTTGTCCAATTCCCCATGTTTTTGCTTGCCTAAGTCAACTCTTTTTTCAATTGGATAGATTATGTTCAATTTTCCACTTAGATTGGATGGTTTATAATTCTTCTGTGTACCTCACAAAAAAACCATCCTTTTTACTTTAGAGAGAGCTCAGTTTTTTTATAATATAAAAAAAAAAAAACTTAATTTATACTAGAAAAATTAGGTTCGTGCTTTCCCTCTCAAGGGAAGTGTTAAACCAATAGATCTCTTCATATTTGTACAATAGTCTAATATTGTTTATTTTGAATCTAAGTATATAAATGGTCTTGTCGTTTTTTGTTTCTACCTAAAATGATTCATATCAATAAAGATATTATCTTTGATTATATATACCAATTAAATCTTCCTTACTTTTCCAACCTGATGTTGGGACTATGTTAGTTTCTCAAATAAGGAGACGCTAATAAGTTTAGAACAGGCAACTAAAAAGGAGGTGCAATAAAACCAATGGGTCTCAAATGGAAATAGAGAGAAAAGGGTTTGGTTTAGAGAATAAACCAAAAGGCCAATTACAAGATCTAGTTTGTTTCCAATATGAGAATTCATTTTCTATTGCAATCAAAGGCCTAAGTTTCAAAGAAATTGGTCTTAAGAAGAGAGAGGATGAAGAGAGAACCTATAACCTTGTGGACCAACACATGTATGTGTGTTAGTTGGCATGGCCTCACAATGACTTGATCTTGTGATTGAAGTTTTGCTTTGAGTCCATTTCAAGCCATATATGCTGCAATTGAAATCCCTACACAAAGTTAATAGTAAGAGTGAAGTTAAAGAAGTTTGCTATCATGATGCCAACCAGCTGACATGAAATGGGGTTTAAAGATGCCAACTTTATTTGTTCAATCTTCTATGTGTTAAGAAAGACTTTTTTTCAGTACACTTTGGGGGCTTACATAATCATTTTTCCATGTACTAATTACCTTCAATTAAGATGAAGGTTGCAAAACTAAATCACATTAAAAGCATATCATTGAATTTCTTTTACTTTTTTTTTTATTTACTTGATTCGGTTTGATTCGGTTTCCATTTGATCATATTTTTGTTTCTTGTTTACTATTTCTTGCTTTTTGTTTCTTATTTTTTAATAAATAAAATTATAACTGCACTTAGTATTTGTTTATTATTTTTAGTTCTTTTTTTTCTTATTATTAAAAAACATAACCATGTTTGATAATCGTAACTTATTTCTTGTTCTCTAAAATCAAATTTTTATATGAAAATTGGCTTTTTAAATTAAACATTCAAACTTTTGGTGTTATATTTATTTTTAAATAATTATTATGCCTTTTATGAGTAAAAATAATAAAATAAAACTTTTATTTATGTTTTGGAAAAAATAGAAATGGAAACTAAGAAACTTGATATTTATTGTTTAAAAAAATTATCTTCACAATTTTGAAAATGTTTCTGAAAATGAGCCAGAAACATGAATAGTTACTTAACTCTTCAAATTTTCAAACATGAAAAAAAACGAGAATGTTATCATATCAAAGGTTTTTACTGATTTTAATATGCACGAAATCAAAACTTTCAATCGAGTTTCCAATTGTTTCGGGTGAGGTGGATTCTATTAGATTACATGAGGTTCCATCTCAAAACCAATTGGCAATGAGAGGAGTAGCCCATGTATCTTATAAATTGTGAGGTATCTCTACATTTTTCCAATGTGGGATCCTCAACATGCCCCCTCAAGATGGTGTCACTTTGGGTTCACCATTCTTGGATCGGATCCCAATTTTAATTTTTTTTGGACCGAATACCCGTTTGGGTTTAATGGGCTCTGATACCATATCAAGATTACATGGGGTTCCATCTCAAAACCAATTAGCAATGAGAGGAGTAGTCCATGTATCTTATAAATTGTGAGGTCTCTTTACATTTTTTCAATGTGGGATCCTCAACAGATTCCAACTTTCTTCCCCATGAAACTTCTCCAACAACTGCCAATACTAGGTTTCGATTTTCGGGTGTGTTTGGATTGACATTTCAAGTATTTAATTTTGAAAAATAAAAATCATTTTTATAAGATTGAGGCAGTTGCAAGGATGGCAAAAGTTAATGGGCTAATTGCAATCGTGTCACCAGTTTTTTTCAAGATTGCATATATGACAATGAAAAATCAGCCCATTCCAAAAAAAACAACTTGAAAAAGTCAAAAATAATCTTTTCATCATTTTCCCGCATTTTACTAATATGAAGTATATCAACAAAATATATCAGTTATATATTGTTGATATATTACTGATATATCTAAAATTAAGTATATAAGTGATATACTACTGATATACTTTATTTAAGCATATCAGTGAAATGATATACTTAATATGAAGTATATCAAAAGTATAACAATACTTCATATTTGGCACATCAGATATACTTAAAATGAAGTATATCATTGATATACTACTTATATATTTTGTAACGACCGGTTTATTTAGAAGTATTAATTTTGAAATTTTGGAAATCAAGTTGAATTAATTTCTTAAATAAGTATATTGATTTTGGGGTTAATTTGAAATTTCATGGTTTAAAAAGGGCAAATTTGAAAAGCAATGATTGGTCAAAGGGCATTTTTATTTGGAAATTGGAAAGTTGTTTAAAAAATAAAAATAATAAATAATAAAAGAGAAAATAATAAATAAATAAATAAATAAATAAAAACCCATCCTTATCCACTATATTTTTTATTATTATTTTTTTATTTTTTAAATTTTGTTATTTTATTATTATTATTTTATTATTATTTTTATTCTTATTTTTATTTTTTCTTTTTCTTTCTCTTCTTCTTCATTTTTTCTTCTCCTTCCCGATAGCTCACCCCATCTCTCTCTCTCTCTCTCTCTCTCTCTCTCTCACCGTCCGATCCCTCTCCCTCTCTCCGCCGTGCTCTCTCCCTCTTCCCGCCGTGCTCTCTCCCTCTCGTCGATCTCTCTCTCTCTCTCTCTCTCTCACCTCCGAACACCCACCCATTATTTTTTCGTTTTCTTCTTTCTTTCCAGCCGACCAAGCTGCTGGATTCGACTGCTATCGCCGATCGTCTCCTTTCCTTTCTTCACCGAGTTTCCACTGCCGAGTAAACACCCACGCCCCAATCGCCGGTCCACACGATCAACGAACGCCGCCCAGATCTCGTCGATTTCGTTCGCCGGAAATCGGTTCTGCCAGATCCGCCACCGGCCACCTCCGTTTCTCTCTCACTCTTGAGTCTCGGTACAGACAGCAAGGAAGAGGAGCTTTTTGGGTTAAATTTCCTGCAAGCTCGGGATTGTATAGGTTCGTTTGGATCCGATTCATAATGGGTAAGTGTTCTAACCACGATTCAAAGTGATTTATGGGCGGTAAGGTTGAATTAAAGAGCTAATTTAGTGGTTTGGAACTAACCCATAGTATTTTTGGACTTAATATAGATTACCCATTTCGATTGAAGGCCGATTTGGAAAAAAATTGCAACCTTCGTACTGCTGTCCAACACTGTTTTGAGGTAATTTTTATGTGGGTATCGAATTTTCCAACTCAATTAAGGTTAAGCGTGAGTTGGGTTATAGTTGGCCATATTTTAGAACTTTTTCTTAGAGTTTAGGGGCTGTTGTGGTATTTTATATTTTAACCATAATGTGTAGGCCTTTGTTTGACGATTCAAGATCAAGTATTCAAGTCCGGGCTGCCTTAAACCGTGGAGTTATTCAAGTAAGTGGTCATTTGGATTCAAGCCCTTCAAATTCCTTTTTGATTGAAACGTAAGTTTGATAGTGTGATAATTATGAAAGCATGCTTAAAAATTATGTTTAAGAAGTATGAAATGGTTAGTAGATATGTCTAGAAGCAACCTTGAGCTAAAACGGCCTAAGTTGTGGTAATAAAGGAATTAGAGGCTTAAAGTTCGAGTTCATTACGTTAGCGTATGAAATACTTTATGAATTTGTCCAAGTTGAAATTGGAAGAGTTTGGACATGATTGTGGAGATTTGTGAATAGTCATTCTTGCGTAAATATGAGTATATGGAAGATGGTGTGATTGGTTAAATTAATATGAATTATTGTGATGAGTTTAAGGTGACTTAAATGTGTAGTTGTTCTAGTTAAAGGAATTAAGATTGTAAACTAAAGATTGATCATTTTGGCTAGTGTATAGAACCTTAAATTAGCTTGTACTCGAGATTCATGAATGGTGATTGTGATTAGCCTGCAAAGTTCATGATCTTAATGTAGTCCCCTAAAAGTACTTACGCATGGGTTATTGATTTACTCAAAATGCTTGGAAACACTTAAGTGGTTGGATGAAGTTTAGTTTTTCTCGAGTTATGGTTGAGCTGACTGAGCGCAGGGTGTTGGAGTGGTGGATTTGGACTGGAGACTGATTTGAAACACCTTAAGGGGTTTTAGTGGGCAGGGTCATGGTTAGTGCTTCGTGTGTTTATAATAAGTAGATGATTGAACAGATTTAAGATGTTTCAGATATGTCCGAATGTGTGTGGAAGGTTTTCGGTTGTCCTGATTTGTAGCGTGCATAGGGAACTGAACTTCTAGATTACTGATTGGAGGGCTATATGCTGCTAGGACATGTATGGGCTAGGGCTATGCAAAGTTCTTGTTTAGGACTACGTTCAAACTAGAGTAAAGTTCATACTTGAGACGCGTGCTTGTGATCTACGGTGAGAGGTCACGAGGAGATGATTGTTGTTGTTTGTTGAGATGTGGGTCTGAGTTATATACTTATAAATATGAGGCGTAAGATGTTAAAATTGTATAGAAGGGCTAGAGGGTTGTCTTTCCCTCTTTGCTTATGCGGATTAAGGGATGATTCCCTTTGTATGTGCTTTTGAACTCCGGTTCAGGTTGTGAATATGGTTTGGAAATGATGAATGATTCTTTGCTTATGCGGATTAGGGGATGATTCCCTTTGTATGCGCTTTTGAACTTCGGTTCAGGTTGTGAATATGGTTTGGAAATGATGAATGATTTTGGCATGGTGGATGACCCCGAGAGGTCTTGAAAGCGTTGGGAAAGTGGAAAGGCCCGTTAGATTGTGCTACCTACCCTATTTCTGTCGTTTCGTGCGAGCTTGTAAGCTTAGAACTTTATGTGATGAGCATAAGGGATGCGTTCCTTATTGCCGTGTGTGCTAGCATAGGGGCGAGGACCCCAGAGATTTGTGACGAGCATAAGGGTTGCGATCCTTATTGCCGTGTGTGCTAGCATAGGGGCGAGGACCCCAGAGATTATGTTGAGCGTAGGGAATGCATTCCCTAGCGCCTGTAAGCTAGCTTAGGGGTGATTCCCCACTGTGTTGAGCATAGGGATGCGTTTCCTATTGCCTGTGTGCTAGCTGAGAGATGATTCCCCAGTATGTTGAGCGTAGGGAATGCGTTCCCTAGCGCCTGTGTGCTAGCTTAGGGGTGATTCCCCATTATGTTGAGCGTAGGGAATGTGTTCCCTAGCGCCTGTGTGCTAGCCTAGGGGTGATTTATCTATTGAGATGAGTGTGAGGGTTATAGACCTTCACAGGTTTGGGTTCTAGGTTATAGGACTCGCAGGTATGACACAAAGTTAGGGTCAGGTAGTGGTGAATGTTGTGGAAGGTTAAATGGACTTTTAAAAATGACTGAAGAAAGTATTTGAAATCTAAGCACGCGTGTGAGTAAGAGCTTGGTATGGTTTCTTTAAAAGTTGGACCCTTAAGTGGGCTACTTACTGAGTATGTTTATACTCATCCTTGCTACTTTGTTTGTTTTGCAGATTATGCACATTCTCGGGGTGGATGACGCAGGCGACGACTTGACGAGACTATGGAGACTCCACCAAATGTCTTTTCCCTAGTTTAGTTTTTAGTTTTATTACCTTGTTCCTTGATGGGTATTTGGTTTGTAAAATCTAAATATTCTTTAGTTATCGTGTACTTGGCTAGAGTTTCTTAGAATCCTGTGTTTGATGTTGAAGCTCAGCATATTTGTTGTAGTTTGTTGGATGCTGAACGTTTTATCTGAGTTATAGAAGTGTTTTTCATTCTTATCAGGTTGTTGTAAAATTTTGGTTTCTCCTAGTTACGCTGTCATGCTGCCGAAATTTCGAGCATGAGCAAGGTAACTAGGTCATGCTTCCGCATCTAGAGTGTCGTAGGAATTCGGGTCGTTACATATTTTATTTAGGCATATCAGTGAAATGACATTTCTAATATAAAGTATATCAACAGTATATCAGTACTTCATATTCAGTATATTAGATATACCTAAAATGATGTATATCACTGATATATTACTGATATACTTTATTTTTGCCAAGCATTTTTGTTTTTTTCAATTCTATCGCATTCATTTCTCTTTGTTTCACCTCATTACACCTAAATATGTGGGCATTTAGAAAAGGAGATTCAGAACTTAAACCACTAATAGACACACGATGCATAGTTATCACCGTCATCATCTCTCTTTGGCTTTGTTTCTTCTTCAAATCTCGCCTTCACCTTTTTATGCATTTCAAATTGTGATGGGATCAAATTGTGAAGCCATTTTTAGTTCTTGATTTTATCAATGGTTTTTGGTCGCTAGTTTTTTTTGTTAATACACTGATTTTTAGTTGATACACTTGTTGAGTAGTATATTAGTAGTACATCAATAATATAGTACTAATATACTTCATTTTAAGTATATCATTTTACTGATATACCTAATATGAAGTATATCAACAGTATATCAATACTTCATATTCAGTATATCAAATATACCTAAAATAAAATATATCTATGATATAGTACTAATATTCTTCATTTTTCTGTACTCATTCAAAAATGCAATTTCAAGTATAAGCTACAATTGATATATCAATGCTGTACTTAAAATGAATTTTGAATATGTATTGATATACTATTGGTATATTAATTGATATATGAAATATAAAGTATGTCATATATATTATTGATATACTACTGATATATGAAATATAAAGTATATCAGATATACTCTTGATACACCAATGAGGGTAGAATTGGTATCATTAGGAAAAATGAAAATCAAATTTAAAAATGTTGCTATATTTGCAAATTTAACCATTGCTAGATTTGTAAATATCTTAATATTTTTTGCTACCAATTACAGTTTTTCCGTAAGATTTGTACTGTTTGGCAACTACTCAATGACTTTTTTAAAAATAAGTTTGAGAAATAAGTTATTTTGAGTAAAACATTTGAATTCAAATTCTAAAAAAAATGTTTCTAAGTGTTTAATTTGGAATTCCTTCTAAATTTTCAAAATATATGAAAATGACCAAAATACTCTCACACTACCTTCACTTCTCTATGCATGGTTGTCACTGCTTACCACCCACATGTTGGGATTTATGCCATAAAGCCTCGTAATTAATGATAATTAATAATAATTTTGATTATTTTATTCGTAATATAATATTATCCATTATATGAAAAATCTAAGGTTATTAGTGTAATCTTGAACAGTATGTGGTTGATATACGAGAGGATCAAGTTCAAGAAATAACCTAAATGGTCATAGTATATGGATAAGGTTGGGTGCCTTATCCTGGTAACACTATTGATACAGCCCACTTTATAATAGCTACAAATGATTTGATCCAAATCGTTCATGTGGAGACATGTGAGTGGGGGTATCTTATTCAATTAGTTTGTGTAAGACTGGACCACGAAATATTTAATCTCTCTTTATAAATCTGTTAATTAAGAAGATTAATATTTTATCAGGATGATCATATGCGACTCGATCTTAATCTTGAGTGAGTTATGAACTCCTGCCTGTGAGGGCTTGTACTTTGATTTGCATGGGTGAGAGTGGCTTTTGAAGCCAATTCAATATACCTACCATTTTGGGGACTTGACCAAATAGGGAGCTGGCACTACTACAAATTCCATATTACTTGACATTTGCAACTTTTAAATACTTGATGCTTTTATGAAAAAATGTCAAGTAACACGTAGTTTTTAAGGAAAAACGTCAAGGAAAATTAAAAAAACGCGGAAGTTAACGGAAGTTTTCAGATTTTGTCCAGCTAACACAAAACTTGATATTTAAAAAATGTCAAGTTTTATTATAATGTTCTTGTCATATTCTAAATGTCAAGAACTATTAAGTATTTATTTTAATAAATTGAAAAAAAAAACTGAAAGGGCGCTCAGTTTAATCGCCTTTTTTTGTTTATTATTTGTTTAAAGTCATCTTGCCCTAAACCCTCTCGTGGTTCATCTCCCTCTGATCATACGGAAACCTTGAAACTCTACTGCGTTATCCTGTTCTTCATCGTCTTCGTCGGATTCCGGTATTGGATTGAAGCGACCACCGGAAGTTGGAGACATCAAAGGCTCGTTATTGTTGTAAACTTTTAGCGGCTTTGATTTCGATTTCAACAGCTTGTCTTCGATTTCATCGATTCACTGCAATTCATCTCCCTCTTGGGATTTTCATCTCCCGCCTGTCGTTTAGTCTTTTGTCAGTCTCAACCACTCACCGGTCGGCCACCGTCCCTGCTGTTCGCTGGGAAATTTCAGATACTTGAAAAATCAACTACTGCCCCCACCGGAAGTTCCATCAATGCCGGCCTAGACCTCAACCTTCTCTCGCAAAGCCTCATCCAGTCTTGAATTTCCAAGCCTCAACTTATCCTCCACTCCACCCTCCCCCTCACAATCGATCAGGTTAGTTTCGAATCAAATCAAATGTTTCAAAGATTTTTCAATGTCTCCCTTTTGAAAAAAAAAATTATCGAATTTTTTTGTGTGTTCAGTCAGTTCTTGATTTATCTAGGGCATGATCAATTGTGAAAGATGTTACTTCTATGTGTTTGAATAGAATCAAGCAATTGATGGGAAGCTAAAGGGTAGGTGATTTTAACTAGGGATGAGAATTTCAATTTCAGAGCAGCTCATTAGGCTGACCTCCATGACCTTCTCTACAATGAGCTTCCTCCTGATATATTTCTTTGGGGTCACCATGTTCTCTCTTTCTGCACATCTGAGGATAATGCTTCTATGAAGATAACAACTAGAATTTACAAACTGATGAGATTATTGAAATAGTTGGGGATTCGCTTGTTGTGGCAGATGGGTGTCTTTCGATTTTGTTCCATTTCTACAACACTTTAGCTAGAGGATAATGTTTGCCCCCTTTTTTGTGTTTCAAAAGAATTAGAACTTTCCTCTCACATCAATGTTCTACTATCCACTTGTGGTTGTTGACCATTCAATATTCTCCAAAATCTTCCCATTATTATTTAGACCGATGTGTGGATTCATGTTGTTTATAGGAATAAAAGAATTGTATGTTCCAACAATTATTTGCGAGACGAAAAACCAATCCAATGTGATATATACTGGCATTTATAAGCTACTTTGTTCAAGAGATGAGCTTCTTCTTTAGAATAAGATAATAATGTTACAAAACAGAGGGGTAGGAGATTATAAAATGTAAATCCATGATATGGAATTTTATGATCTTTTACCCATATTGGGTGAATGTGAGTAATTTTAGGTTTTGATAATCAAATGTAGTCTACCCTTTTGTTTAGAGTTCTTGGATGTTACTGTTAGCATTTTAGGATTATGCCAAATTTTCATTTGCTTTCATTGGAGCTATTGGCTTAAGTATAGTTGTTGAAAATGGGGAGACAAGCTTATTTGGAACTAGCATTTCTATGATGATGTCTATGAAATGGCTCTGAGTTACCTATTCTTTTAATTTATGTTTTGAATGAATGAATATTCTAAAGTTCTCTTCTAATGATGAGAAGTCATTTACAAGCAAGGATCTCAAAATCGAAAGAGATTGCACATGGCATTCAAAAAAAAAAGTATAATTTCACGGAAAAACACAAAAATTTTATTCAACTATGATGTTTGATATTTCCATGATCTGTACTTTAAAAATTTGTCTTTGTGTGAAACAATATGATCGTTGTACAATATATTTACATATTTTTATTTTATTCTCACACTATACAATTATGGTGCAAATTAGTTGATTTAACATGTACTGCTTATTTTTTAAATGTTCTATTGTTGTAGTTGTTTATATGGTACCTCCAATTTAGTGGCTTATGGGCTGAGAATGCACTTTACGTTGATTTTGACTGGAGGTTTATAATTATTAATCTCCCGATGGATAGACTACATTTGATTATCTAAACGCCATTTGATTATCAAGAATGGATGTAAAGAGAAACAAATTTCAACTAAGGTAATTAAGTTTATCAAGCATAATTATATTTAGATATAAGATAAATGTCTTATATATGCTTTATATATGACATTGATTATTTTTTTTTTAGGATAGTAGATGATAGATTAAGAATTGATTGATTAAGTAAATGTTAGGTGAAGTTTCTCTTTTCTGGGATAGAGGCTGCTTGGATTCCCCCATAACCTTTGGGGGAAGTTTTTGGTAATTGAAGACTCAATGTACTATGCTAATTGCTAATGTTTTGTATAAAAGAAGAAAAGAAATGGGGAAGCTTGGATGCATGTCAATCTTTCTTTTCATATTTTGTTGGACATGAAGCTGGAGGGTATGTTTGATATATCTTTCTAAGGCTAAATATTATATGTTTTTTCCTCTAATTTTAATTTTTCGTGTATGTTCCTAAGTTTTGCTAAGATTATTTTATTTTAGTTGTTATATTCATAAATTTTGATAAGTTTGATAATTTTGTCATTATGTTCATAAATTTTTATAACTTTATTTGTTTGTGTTAATTTGATGAGTTTAGTATTTATGTTCATGATAATTGTACAGTTGTTATGTTCCTAAGTAACAATGGTTGTGTTAATTCGATGAGTTGATGAGTTTAGTCATAATAAGTATAATTGTTATTAAGTGTAGTTGTTATTTTTTCTTCTCTTTGACCAAAGGCTGTAATTGATAATTTGTTTCTTTAACTATATTTTTTCCTACGACTCTGCAATTTTACCAGCAGCTACAATGGCGTCAATTTCCAAATTCTCTTTCACAAATTGTAAAATATAGAAATTTGTTGCTTTCTATTGGCAAAGCTACTATTTCTCCACTGGGAAGCTTGAAGCCCATCTGGGTATGTTTTATTTCTTTAGTCTAGGGCGATTCTCTATTTGGTTGCTCTAATTTTTGCTTATAGCTTAAAGTTTTATGAAGATACAAGTTCTTGTTTGCTGAATAAGGTGCACGACTTTAATTTTGGCTTCTTTTTGTCTTTGTTTTTTGATTTAGACGAAAGGGGAAAATTCTGTTTATCTAATAATGCGAGAAGTTTAGTAGCTCAGTGCATGTTGCTTAGGCCGATCGTTTTTTCTGGTTCTCCTTCTACAATAAGTACCTCAAGATATGATTTAAAACTATGGCCATTGCTTGAATGTCAATCTTTTTTCCATTCAAATTCGATGATTTGATCATTACCAAGTGGACTTGTGTAACTGTTTGTGTTAATTTGATGAGTTTAGTTATTTATGTTCCTTTGATTATGTTATTCATACCTCAAATCTTAATTCTCTTGCTTACATTATTTGCATTTCTTCTTATGTGTCAGATATGATCCTATGCATTAATGGCTTCAATTACAAATTGCACCATGTTCGATCAAACTTCAAAGAGTTATTTGAAGTTTTTTTTTTTTTTGCAATTGACAATATTGTACTTGACAAACACAATAATGTTAGTGAAATTATATGTGGCCATGTTATACTTTATGAGGTTAATAATTCTTGTAATTTTTTGAATTGTTCATATGGATTCTTGTAATTTTGGAATTGTTCAAGAGGTTGATACTTTGGTAATGTTGAAGATATAAACTTTGTTAAAGTTATTGGTGGAAATTTGATTGATGGATATTGAATATATATTGTTTATTTGGCTGATAAAATTATGGCTTTTTCAATATATCAAATTGTTGGAATACAATGCAGAAGATTCAAGATAATAGGGAACAACATTTATTAGAATTGAAAAAAATAAAATAAAAAACAAATATGACATGCCAAATGCGTCAAGAACTAATTAAATTGGCATTTTTGCAATGTCAAGACAAAACTACATTTGACACATAAAAACTGTCAAGTTTTAGTAGAAATGATACATAATTCGTGTCAAGAATTTATATACATGACGCTTTAGAAATGTCAATGAGTTTAATATTCTTGACATTTGAAACATATCAAGAAAAGTATATCTTGACGCTTCTCTTTCGTCACATTTTAGACATCTTATTCTTGACGGTGGCTTCGTTGACGCTTTTAAAAGCGTCAAGGATATTATACTTTGACATTCCAAAAGCGTCAAGTAATACAGTTTTTCTTGTAGTGTGGGAACATAATCTCACAAGATGGAATTCACTCCTACCCATAGAAGGTAAGTAGATGAGTAGTTCCCTTAAATGTTGATTTTAGGACTTGAACAATGGGGCCTCATCCTCTCACTGGCCCGAGAGAGGACTTAGTTTATAATTAGATTATAAACAAATTGTTCATTAGAGGATTAATGATACTTAAGGTGCGAGATGTAATTATAGGGGTAAAATGGACTTTTGACCCAGCTTTAATTACGAACAATTCTTGAAGGATCGACTTGCATGTAATGATTATATCTATGGACACAACCTGTTCTACAGTGCATAAGAGTGCAACCTAGGTCTACAGTGGAGTGACCTACAATTAATGAATGAAAATTAATTAATTAAAGAGTTTGATTAATTGATTTTGTATTATTGGAGCTTATAAAAATGACTCTAAATACACCTAATACACCTAAAATCTTATTTTTATCAAATCAAGACTTCAAGCACATGCAAAACTTGTTTTTACTTAAATTTTCTCTAAATGACATGAATTATAACATTAAACACTTGCTTTCTAAGCAATAGTTTAGTTTTTAGAGCCAAATAACACTCATAAATGAGAGTTATCAGTCTTCAATCGATTGTGGGCGATCGTGGTGGACTGCTTTTTCGTGGCCTGAATCTTCATTTTATAGCCTTCAAATGCTAGGGTTTTCTCCTTTGATGTTTAAGGCAAGAATTAGATCTTTATGAGCTTGATTCGTGGAAAATATCTTCGAATATTAGCATAAAATCGAACTTCCAGATTTTTTCCTTATTTTTTGAAATTTTGTCTCTAGGAGAAATTGCAGTTGCAATTTGAGTCGCAATTCTGGCAGTTTTTACTTTTATGCATAAAAACATTAAAACACATTAAAAATCAACTATTTTCCTCTTATTTCTTATTTCTTAGCACAAAACAATCCCTTAACTAATTTTGACTATTTTCTCATTAATTTTCTATATTTATTAGACATAAAAGCATGCATTTGTGCAAATAGCTTAAGTAAAAAGGGCTAGAAATATGTAAAATTTGAGCATTATCATAGGGTTTTCTCTTACTTAAACAAATTAGGCTAATCTCATTTATCTAAGTTCTCAATCTATTCTCCATAACCCTTATGTTGGTTGGATTTGATTTTTATGTGAATTACCAAGTTTATTAAACTATTTTCAAACTAATCACATTATGAACATGCTTAATAAAAATTAAATAAAATTTGACTAATTCAACTCTCAGGTCAGTTTCCAGTTAGAGGTGTTCCCATTCGGTCAAATACCCTAGTCTAGACAGAACCTTCCATAGACAAAGTTCTCTTATGACTTTTTTTTCAAATTCATTAATCTTAAATAAACTATTAATTATTAGATTAATAAACCTAAGTGAATTTAAGCAATATTTTTAATCCTATTAAAAACTAATTCATTTCATGGATAATCTTGAAATTATACCATTTTAAACCATTTAAAACAAAATTAAAAGATTATCCTAAATTCTAATCTCATTAGAAACAAATAAATATAAATTCAAATTTTAATTTTAAACTATTTAAAGCATGAATTAAAAATATCTTTATTTTAAGAAAACTTTGATCCTATTAGGAAATGTCTTAATCCTATTAAGAAAACATGCATTCAAATTAAGAAAGCCAAATATCTTAATTCAATTTTCCAATCAATTTCCAAATATAACAATTATATTCAAAGATATGGAAATTATAAACTAATTAACAAAAAATCTTAATTCTATTAGAAAACAACCTAATCAAAATTTTTAAATATAACAATTATATTCAAAAAATAATTAAGATGCATGATCATGCTTAACCTATGGTGGGATTTTAATCTAAATGGCATACTTTATGCAACAATCAAACAATTTAAAACATACATGTCATGCATAATTAAATAATAGCAAAATTGACCAGCATATTTGGCATATCCTAAGAAATTGAAAATAATATAAATTACAACAATTTGAATCCAAGACATATCTTGGTTTTTCATATCTTTTCCTTCTTGAAACCATTTCAATTTAGAATTCCAATTCAATTTCAAGCTACTTATTTGAAATCCAATTTCAAAATCAATTGAAATTTAATTTCAATTTTACGCGGCTTATTTTGAAAATCAATTGAAATCCAATTCAAATATCATTAATGAATTTTTCAAAATCCACTTCAATCGATTGCACCAAATTGGACCTTCATTAGTAGTTTCATGCATGTATATTGTCACAGCTTGTTGTTGTTATTATTATTATTATTATTATTATTATTATTATTTTAAAGAGAGATCCCACATGCTCCACATGCCTTCAATTTGAGTTATTCAGCCAAAATTATTGACCGTTGAACATGTGTTCATCAGTCGACTTGATTTATGCCTTCGAGGATGAATTTTAATTAACGTTGGCGAGCTCAAACGTGTGCAACTTCTTGTACTCCCAAGCAAAGTCGAAATTCTTGAACAAAAGCAGGTGTATGATCGGTGGCTTGAAAATATATTTGTTTGAAAAATATGGAGAAGCCGGCAGCAGGTTATCGAGCAACACATGAATATTATGTTGACAACATTTGATGTTGATTTAAGTAAAATATAGAAGACCCTAACCCTTGTGGGTTTTTGCAAAGATTTAATCAAAGCTATAAATCTGTTGCAAAATAGCCTAAACAGTCAATTTTGCAAACCATCACATAATACATATATGATAAATTAAAATGTCCACCATGTATAATTTTCATTCTAAATAAATCTCAAAACCTATCTATGATACCAATTAAAGGGAATAATCTAATTAAACCCTATTGGAAGCTTCAAAATCAGTTTGAGTTTATTTAGAACAAAATAATATTATTAGGGTTAAGCACAAACCATACCTTGAAAAAAATATAGAGAATATTATGACGGGTCTTTTTCTCCTTGTTCTCCAACGCCAATGAGGTTGAACTCCAAGACTTCCACAAAGTCTTCCTTGCTATGACTTGAACAAATGACCAAAGAGGTTTGTGGGAACCTTCTTGAAAATAGAGAGAGGGAATGAGAGGAGAATTTCAAGAGTCCTTTTCTCTTATGAAGAATGCAACAATGGCTCACCCCTAGGGTCCTATTTATAGTGGCCTAAGGTAAATAATTAAATAATATATTTTAATATCTATTATATTAAAATATATTTATCTAACCAATTTGAATCTTATTCAAACCTTTTTAAATTCTTCTACGACATCGATTTTCTAATTTGAATCTAATTCAAATTTAATAAATGTTTTTTCTTTAACGTATCTAAATACATTAATAAGTTCTTTGATATTTAATGTATCATATACATTAAATATGTTTTCCCTCATTTAATATATCAAATATATTAAATTTGAATATTTCAAAAATTTCTCTCAATGAAATTGATCCCTATTTGCTCATATGAGTTAGCAAGGGGACCTTATGGACTTACATATTATAAGCTCCAATGATACAAAATTAATTAATTAAACTCTTTAATTAATCAATCTTCATTCATTAACTCTAGGGTCACTCCACTATAGACCTAGAGTTGCACTCTTATGCACTGTAGAACAAGTTGTGTCCATGGATATAATCACTACATGCAAGTTGATCCTTCATGAGTTGTTTGTAATTACAGTTGGGTCAAAAGTCTATTTTACCCCTATAATTACATATTGCACCTTAAGTACCACTGATCCTGATAGATAACTTGTCGAAGGTCCTATCAAGATTAAATTTATAAAAATTGGACTTCTAAATATTTTGTAATAATCGTGGCCAGGGTCATTCACAGGGATTGGAGTTCTTAGATTTAATTAAGTACCACAGTTAATTATGCCTAATTTTATTTAGAGAAACAAAACTTTAGAGTGATCAAAAAGACAAATAAAATCTAAACTACTATTTACAAGGTTGAAGTCCACTTTTTGATAAACATAATGGTTGAGTAAATTAAGCATATCTTTGCAGTTAAAGAATTGATTTCTTGCAATTAATCTCAAGCCAAGAATTACTAAGTGATCAATATCCTCTCTCGAGCTCAATTGAACTCATGCCTAGCGCAATAAATCAACCTCTCGGTCTATTTCTATTACTAAACATGTCATTAGGCGATTCTCTTAAGGCTTCTAGAATTAATTTACTCACTCTCGTGCAATAAACTAAATCTAGTCATGCATCTATTGTTTTATGGATAAATTCACTCTCTCGAACTAAATCTAGCCTAACATGCAAAACCATGACCAAAGGTTTAAGCAATAAAAATCGAGATGCATAAAAGATGTACTTACAATCATTCAATTAAAAAATCAACAAAAGTATAAAACATACAACCATTCTTGTCTAAATACAGAGATAAACAACATTATAGTCCATAACAAAACTCCTAAAAATCAAAAGAAAAGTAAAGGGAAAAGAGAATAAACTAAGGTCTCATGCCACACTCGTCCCCAGCGTGAAGTCCACGATCTTGAGCCTTAAGTCTCATCCTTAGCTCTCCAAAGGTCTCCTCTAAGCCCTTAGACAGTGTATGAATCGATTTTAGGGTTTGGTCTCTAAAAAATGGCTCCCTTTGCTCGAATGAATAAGTTTTTTTTATAGACATCGAGACAGTGTTGCAATGCTGTCCCTTCGAATTTTATAAAGAAGGAAAATATTTGTTTGAGTCTCGTTGCAATGCTATATATAGCGTTGCAATGCTATGCTTGCGATTTTTCAAGGTTGAAAGGATCTTCAAATGGCATTGCAACGCTATAAGGGGCATTGCAATGCTATGCCGTCAGGTCTAAATGCCTTGTTCTTCTTCTTCAACACTTGAATCCTCAAATATAGCCTTAAGTTGCTCAAATTTGTCCAATTATCTCACAATTCTCCAGTTTTGCTCAAAATGCTCAGCTTCTGAGAAATAAACATAAAACTACATGAAAGCACACAAAATCATAGCGAAACTAGCATTAAAATAAGCCTAGAAATAGCACACTTATGCATGCTATTAGATCCTCTAATGAACAATTTGTTTATGATCCAACTATAAACTAAGTCCCTCTCGGGCCAATGAGAGGGTGGGGCCCCATTGTTCAAGTATGGAAATCAGCACCCAAGGGAACTACTCATCTACTTACACTATAAGGGAAAGAGTAATTCTATTTTGTGAGATTATGTTCTCATCTCCCTATTTGGTCAAGTCTCCAAAATGGTAGGCATATTTAATCGGCTACAAAAGCCACTCTCACCCATGCAAATCAAAGGACAAGCCCTCACAGGCAGGAGTTCATAACTCACTCAGAATTAAGATCGAGTCACATATGATCATCTTGATAAAATATTAATCTTCTCAATTAACAGATTTATAAAGAGAGATTAAATATTTTGTGGTCCAGTTTATACAAACTCATTATATAAGATACCTCCACTCACATGTCTCTACATGAACGATTTGGATCAAATTATTTGTAACTATTACAAAGTGGGTCATATCAATAGTGTTACTGTAACGCCCGACTTATTTAGGAGCATTAATTTTGAAATTCTAGAACTAAGTTGGAATAATTTTTTTTAAAAAAATAAGTATTTTGGATTTTTGGAGTTAATTTGAAATTGGAAATTTAAGAAAGGGCAAGTATGGAATGAGAAAAATGGCATTTTTGTAATTTTTCTTAAAAATTGTCCCTCATCCTTATCTTCTTCTCCATCTCCTTCTTCTTCTTCCTATCTTCTCCCTCCCTCTCCCGATAGCACCTTGATCGGTGCTTTTCACTACACACAAGTGCACGTGATCGAAGTAATAAAGAAACTGGAAGTATTCCAGAGTATCGTACCCAAGGGAACGAGGTTTAATAAAATGATTTGAGAGGTGTTTTGACTAAAATAAAATTATTTGAAAATTCAATGGAAATGAAAAAGGGATTCAAGTTGCTAATGCCCCTTTGGAAAGAAAATGCAACAAGAAAGCAATTGCAATCGTAGCTAACTCAAGAACTAAGTAAACCGAATTCAACTCCTATTCGACCTTCTATGAAGTATCTTTAGGAGACTAAGTGATTAAACCTATATTTCTATGGCTAATCTAACTTAGATATTTTTGCGCACAATTCTAGTGGTTTTGGAGTCTCGCCCTATGTCTAGAGTCGATGTTTCAGATTTATGTCTAAGCCTTTTCCTCCATTGCTTTTGCGACATCCGCTTCCCTTAACCCTTTCGGTATTAAGTTATAGCTTGGCAAACAACACTAGATGGCCAACTAGGTTTACCCAACAATTAACTCACCAAAAGCAAACTAGAGTTCAAGAATTAGCTAGATTGTTTTTACTTTGAAGCTTTACATCTTTCCTCTAGGGCATTTACAAACTTGAATCCCAAAGGAAATTTAGCTCTTCATGATGGAATAAATTGAAAATAGTAAATGTAAAGTAGTAAAATTCATTGGTACAATCAAAGTAAACAATGCAATCAAATTGCAAATACAAAGCAATTAGTAGCTTAAAGTAACAATGTCAAAATTCCAAAATTCAAATAACAGAAACAAAATGTGCTAAAATTGAAAACAACTCATTAGCTAACTTGAATTCAAATAACAGAAGCAAAATTGCAAAGCTAGCCAAAATCCAATAAGAACTCAACTATCCTAAAAACCCATTCCTTTCGCATCAATTGAACAAGAATTTTGTTCATAACCACATCCAATTCTTATGGAGATGGGATTGAGAAGAGGATTCTGGATTGAGATGTAGAGAAAATACAAAAAAAAAAACAGCAACTAAAATTAACAAAAAAAATCTGCTGTAGTAGGAGAAGAAACCCATAAAACATAAACGAAAATCTTCTAAAATCTAGCTCAATCGAATAAAGATTGTTCATAACCAACACCAACTCTCATTGTGATGGGATTGAGGAAGAGATTCGGACTAAGATCTACAAGAAAATAAAACAAAACAGCAACTAAAAACTAAAAATGAAAAATTGCAGAAAGTAAGAAAACCCAAAAAAACATAAACTAAAATCTTCTCCAATCGAGCTCTCTTTGTTCGGCTTCTTTGTTCAATATTTATAGGGATCTCATGCTAGGGTTTCCCTTTTGGTTGATGGACAATCATGGCTAATCATCTTGCTGAATTCATGGGTCAAATTTCCTTCAAAATCCCGAAATTCTCGTTTTTTACTTAAATTCCAGATTCTGCCAGATTGCAATTGCATAGCAATTGCACTGCAGTTGCATTCCACGAAAATCCTGCATCAAAACATTAAGTAAGTGTGAATTTTTTTTCTTCTTTTGTTTTCTTTTCTCAACTTACTTAATTTAAAGGTCTTCCATCAATCATGTGATTAAATTCAAGCATTTTTTTATTTTTCATCAAATAATATGATTAAAAATCACAAATATAACTAAGTTTAAAGGCCAAATAATCCTCATGAATGAGAATTATCACACCCCCAAACTTGAGTTATTGTTTGTCCTCAAGCAATCAAAATCACAGTTATTCAGGTATGAAATTAAACAACTAACCCAAGTTCTTGATAAAACAAATATCCTTTCAGGAGATATCTCAGGCTCATAACACATGTTTATCACAACCAACTTTAATCCCACCTTGGTCTTGACCTTAGCACTTTTCACCCATACTTCCCTAAAATTGTATCTCTATTCTTCTAGTTTCATCTCGCTTGCTTCCTATATAGGCCATCTTTTGAGAAACAACTTGACAAAAGAAAAACTCCCCCAAACTTATTTCTTTTTACTGCCAAGCTATAAAAAAAAAAAAAAAAACTTTTTTTTTCTTTTTTTTCTTTTTTTTTTTGTAGAGGGGTTTCTTAGTCAATTGTACCTTCGTTCCAACTTACCGACACTTTGTGGTGAGGGTAGTTGACTACGAGCACACATCACTACTAGAAACCGTTTTTAATCTACTCATTTCCTGAATCAACCTTTCATGCAGAGGCAATCATGGGTGTCATGACTTTCCCTGGTTACTCGATTAATTCTTGAAAATAGGAGTATCTTTTTTTTTTTTTTTTTTTGAGCTTGGCAGCCTTCATACAACAACTCACAATATGTTTACATTTCATGAATTGCAAAAAATGAATATATAATGATGTGGGGTCAATAAAAGTAATGTAAGGTGTCTGTCCCCCCCAAACTTAAAATGTGGCAATGTCCTCATTGACTAGTTTGCTTTTGGGTGGTTAAGATGACCATATATATTAACAAGCTTAATAATCTTAGAATTATAGAGACACAAGCTAAGGTGAATTAGTGGTGGGGTGCTAAGGAAAGTAAAGAAGTCATAAAGTTGGGTGGATAACTGAGGAATGTTTAATGAGCCGAGCCTATTCCAAATATCATCATCAAGGATTTTTAAACTTTAAGACATATTTGGGAAACATACAAAAATCAGAGATTAAACATAACTGGCACTGAGCTTCAAACCACTTGGACATTAATCAAATCATCATGACAAAATGCAAAGGACAAGCACAAATATTCAAGACAACAACATCACAATCTAAACTATTAAGATTTAAGAAGTAGAGTTTAAGGTGCAAAGAACAACTCCCCTAATCATTGGAGGATGACTCATCTTCTTCTTGGCGTGTTGGATGTTTTGCTTCATTTTGCAATTGCATTCCATTTGCATTCTTGTCCCTCGGCTTGCCTCATTTTTCGTGAATGCAATTGCATTGCAATTGCAACTCCTTTGGATTGGCGTTTGATTTTCCCCTCTCCCTTTTTATCTAAACTCCAAAGCAAATTATCAAAAAGTTCACACAGGCTCGAAAAAGAGTTCATGCCTTAAAAAAATTTTATTTTTTATTTTTTTAATATTTATTTTCTTATTTCTTTTTGAATTTTTGAATATCTTAAACAATTTCCCAGGTAGATCCCCAGGTAGAGGTGTTCCCTAAACGGTCAACTTAAATACCTCAGCCTAGATAGGATTCTGCCTTAGACAGAAATTGCTTAGTCATTTCAGAATTCATCGAAATAATGGTTTTTTTTGTTTGTGTAAAAAAAAATGAACAAAAAGATAAACTTATCCTATTCCAGTAGGTATCCCGCAACCGTGTTCTTTCATTTTGCACCTAGGCCTTGATGATGGACGAGATTTCAGTCTTGGTTGGGGTGCTTTAATCACAACGAGCCTTGCTTGCTCAAGAGATTTGCATGTGCGTTTGAAAGTAGAAATTGTGACTGCATACTGCAAATTGTCATCCTTCATACTCTCCTTTTTGCATTCTTCTTCTTTTAGCGTTTCCTGCAGGTTACAATAAGTGAAAGCAGGACATTCTAGTATCGGGAGCACGTTGGATGTCATTTGCGGTGAAATTGCAACTGCATAGCTCACTGCAACTTCCTTAGGTGGTTCCTTCTTTTCTTGAGGTGGTTCTTCTTTAATCTCTTCTCTCCCTTCTGGCTCCTTAATATTTTCAAGTGTTGGAGCACTTTCTGCTTCTACTGGGAGTTTGAGATCCTCATATTCGAATTTACTTGGTGTCACCACCTCGAATTCTTCTTTTTCTTCTTGCTTGAAAGTCTCTGTATTGTTGAGCAAAATTCCTTGGGACCTGTTCTGCAAATCATTTGCAATTTGTTCCATCTGGATCTCCAAATTCTGTAAAGATGTGGCTTGGCTTTGCATTACAACATCGTTCTTTGCTCTATATTCCCTCGCGAGTTCTGCGATACTTGGCTCTTTTGGGATCATCTTCACTTCCTGGAAGCACTGGTACTGATGTTGATTTACAAATCTGGGTAGAAATCCATAACACAAAGAATCAAGATTATAAGGACAATTATCAAATGAATGACTTCCTTTACAATAAATACAAGAAATAGAAGGGATAGGATTAGTAGGAGCTATGGAATTTCTCATCATCAAAGTTTCCATCATGTAGCTTAATGATGAAGCTTGTGGGCTCAATGTTGCAATGATGTCTTCCATCTTGTTGATTATCTCAAGCAATTCAATCCTAAGTTGTGCCTTTCTCCTCTTGCAATTGCTCTCCCTCAACCTGCAAAACAATGTAAACAAGAATTGGGCTTTCTGCAATAGAAGAATTGCAACTGCAATGCAATTGCAATTCAATTGCAATCTGCTCACAATTTATGTGCAAAAAATAAATTTTATTGAAATGCCGTTCCCCGGCAACGGCGCCAAAAACTTGATCGGTGCTTTTCGCTACACGCAAGTGCACGTGATCGAAGTAATAAAGAAACTAGAAGTATTCCAGAGTATCGTACCCAAGGGAACGGGGTTTAATAAAATGAATTTTAGTTGGCACAAAATCGTTGACAAATTGCAAATTAAGGTAACCGAGGGTGAAAATGATTTGAGAGGTGTTTTGACTAAAATAAAATTATTTGAAAATTCAATGGAAATGAAAAAGGGATTCAAGTTGCTAATGCCCCTTTGGAAAGAAAATGCAACAAGAAAGCAATTGCAATCGTAACTAACTCAAGGACTAAGTAAACCGAATTCAACTCCTATTCGACCTTCTATGAAGTATCTTTAGGAGACTAAGTGATTAAACCTATATTTCTATGGCTAATCTAACTTAGATATTTTTGCGCACAATTCTAGTGGTTTTGGAGTCTCGCCCTATGTCTAGGGTCGATGTTTCAGACTTATGTCTAAGCCTTTTCCTCCATTGCTTTTGCGACATCCGCTTCCCTTAACCCTTTCGGTATTAAGTTATAGCTTGGCAAGCAACACTAGATGGCCAACTAGGTTTACCCAACAATTAACTCACCAAAAGCAAACTAGAGTTCAAGAATTAGCTAGATTGTTTTTACTTTGGAGCTTTACATCTTTCCTCTAGGGCATTCACAAACTTGAATCCCAAAGGAAATTTAGCTCTTCATGATGGAATAAATTGAAAATAGTAAATGTAAAGTAGTAAAATTCATTGGTACAATCAAAGTAAACAATGCAATCAAATTGCAAATACAAAGCAATTAGTAGCTTAAAGTAACAATGTCAAAATTCCAAAATTCAAATAACAGAAACAAAATGTGCTAAAATTGAAAACAACTCATTAGCTAACTTGAATTCAAATAACATAAGCAAAATTGCAAAGCTAGCAAAAATCCAATAAGAACTCAACTATCCTAAAAACCCATTCCTTTCGCATCAATCGAACAAGAATTTTGTTCATAACCACATCCAATTCTTATGGAGATGGGATTGAGAAGAGGATTCTGGATTGAGATGTAGAGAAAATACAAAAAAAAAAACAGCAACTAAAATTAACAAAAAAAATCTGCTGTAGTAGGAGAAGAAACCCATAAAACATAAACGAAAATCTTCTAAAATCTAGCTCAATCGAATAAAGATTGTTCATAACCAACACCAACTCTCATTGTGATGGGATTGAGGAAGAGATTCGGACTAAGATCTACAAGAAAATAAAGCAAAACAGCAACTAAAAACTAAAAATGAAAAATTGCAGAAAGTAAGAAAACCCAAAAAAACATAAACTAAAATCTTATCCAATCGAGCTCTCTTTGTTCGGCTTCTTTGTTCAATATTTATAGGGATCTCATGCTAGGGTTTCCCTCTTGGTTGATGGACAATCATGGCTAATCATCTTGCTGAATTCGTGGGTCAAATTTCCTTCAAAATCCCGAAATTCTCGTTTTTTACTTAAATTCCAGATTCTGCTAGATTGCAATTGCACTGCAGTTGCATTCCACGAAAATCCTGCATCAAAACATTAAGTAAGTGTGAATTTTTTTCTTCTTTTGTTTTCTTTTCTCAACTTTCTTAATTTAAAGGTCTTCCATCAATCATGTGATTAAATTCAAGCATTTTTTTATTTTTCATCAAATAATATGAATAAAAATCACAAATATAACTAAGTTTAAAGGCCAAATAATCCTCATGAATGAGAATTATCACTCCTCTCCCTCACTCTTGAAATCTCCCTCTCACCAGTAAGCTCTTCTCCTTCATCTTCGTCTCTCTCTCTCTCTCTCCCTTCCTCCCGCGGAACAGAGCAGAAGCCGCCTACCTTCCTTGTCACACCCCCTCCCGAACCACCTGCTAACTTAGCCCGGAAGATGGCGTGAAGCCAACATACATCGTTTCCTCCCTAACGATACCTGTGACCCTGTTAAAACCTGATAAACATACTATATTTGAATTTAAAATGTCTAAACACAACACAGCAGAAGTTTGAAAGTCACTATACATACATACGGAGCAGCCCAACTTAAACCCCATTTGAACTTCTAAACGGGTAGGGAGTACTACAACCAAAATACATCCCAAACATGATTTACACAACCACGACCACTAGTGCATACACGAATATAACTATACGTTCCTCTCAGAATAACTACAAAATGTTTGGACCTGCTATACAGTTCCACCCACGTAGAAAATATCAAACTCGTAGAGCTTTCGGCAGACTATGGCAGGATTTCAGGCACCAGGAGCTCGATCACTACCTGAAAAGTTGGAAAACATTGAAAGCATGAGCTGGGAAGCTCAGTGAGTGACTGAGTTTATAACTATTAACTCGCAAATTACAACATATGGTAAACCCTGGGCATATGTGTCGGTAGTCGGCGCTAAATATAAACGTATAATTATCACAGTCTTTCTCAGAAATCCAACAGGTATGTCATTAAAACTCGCAAGGCATACCAAGAATATTAACCATCTAGAAATATATGACAATCTACGTTGTGTAGGGCACGCCCAGTACAACCAACGTTCACTCTACGATGTAGTGGGGCTCGCCCAGCACTCCCATCGTCTTTGTCGTAGTGGGGCCCGCCCAGCACTCACGACAGCATTGTTGTTACGGAGTAGACTCAACGTTGACAACAGAAAATGACATGTGTGCACACGGTACTATACAGCCTCGGCTCAATATCTCACTCATTTACTCATTCGAGTCTCAGAAAAACACATGATAATCTTTAAACATTACTTGCTAGAGCATGCTTGCCTGAAATCATAACATTTTCGCTAGATTTTAGCAAATCAATAAACATATGCTCACATGTAAATTTCGTTGGAAAAATCTAAGCTCATCACGAGCATTTAAAATCATTCATAGGCAATCATGTATGCTCATAACCATGTGTTCAGAAAACATAAAGCATTTAAGCTAATTCATTCCTAAGAAGTCTTATATTCACATAGACATGATTTCAAGCATAGAATATGTTTTCGAAATTTGTTTTGTCACTCACAGCGTTAGATCTAGATTCTCGGCCCGTATACTCGACCTATTTCCTCTTGGCCTGTCAAATAAACCAAAACCCAAGCATTAGAACTTTGAATTCATGAATTTCCAAGCTTAGAATTGCAAAACCATTCTATCTACTTCCAGTATTCTACCACCTCCATACCCTAATTTCACATACTCATTACTTCCTCATTACTTGGCCAAAAATGATGTACTTTATACCAGACTCTTCCTTTTTGAACCCTCTACAACTCATATGAAGGAATGGAATTGAAATTTCCAAAGAATGTGTCCGTAAATACCTCGAAAGCTACCTCCCTCAAATTCAGTTTCTGCAATTCCAGAAGCGTTTTCCTGCTGCACCCTGAACTTGTCCTGAATTTTAAAGCAACTTTCAATCATATTTCGCCCACAACTTCTTCATAAAAGTTTTAGGAAATTAAATAAGCTTTCCAACCATACCTAACGGAGCTTCTAATTCAAAATCTACAGACCAGCACGACCCAAAAACCAGAGGTTTCTCAGATTTGACAGCAGATTTTCCCCTCTGACTTCCCCTTTACAAATCAACAACTTAAAGTCAGATTTTGCTCGAGCTTCCTTTATAAAATTTGTTCGAAAATGAGCTAACTTTCTAGAAAATCAAACCTCACCTCTTAATTCTTCTTGTGGAGCTCAAAACGATCTAAATATCAGCAGTGAGCAGGATTGATCACCAAATCTGTCATGCAACCTTGAATTAAATCTTCTCCCCTTCTTCTTCACTTCAAAACTAAGAAAATCCTCCTTCCTCTCTTTCTCTCATCCTCTCCCACGAAGCCCTCTTCTTCTCTTTGGTAAATGAGATGCAAGATGGGTAGATAAAGGTATATTTGTAAAATGAATAAAAAAGACTTCCACTTTCTTTTTTTTTTCTTCCTTTTTCCTATTTTCCTTTCTTTCTTTTTTTTTTTAAAAAAAAAACTCACACGTATTATTTTCTCCTTAATACCCCAAACAAATGTTTTAAACATTTTTTTTTTTTTTTTTAGAAAATTCAAGGAAAAATCTCGTGAAATCACTACAAGAAAAAGCATTTTCAGCGATGAAACTTTCGGCGACAAAATCAAATGCATCGCTAATAAGTAGATTCAATGATGAAAAATATTAATCGTTGCTAAATTAGCGACGATAGAAACTTTTCGTTGCAAAAACTAGTGACAAAACCAAATGTGTCACCAATAATTAGATTTAGTGACAAGAAACAATAATTGTCACTAAAGGTAGTGACAATAAGAACATTTTGTCGCTAATAGTCGTAACGATAAAAACTTTTCGTTGCTAAGACTAGCGACGAGACTAAATGTGTCACCATTAAGTAGATTCAACGACAAACAAAAAAGTTGTCTCTAAAAGTAGCAACAAATAGAACATTTTGTCACTAATAGTAGCGACGATAAAAACTTTTTTCACTAAGACTAGTGACAAGACTAAATGTGTCACCATTTAGCATAGTCAGCAACAAACAAAGAAATTGTCTCTAAAAGTAGCGACAAATAAAACTTTTTTTCGTTAAAAGTAGCAACGGTTAAAACCTTTTGTCACTAAAACTAGCAACAAGAGTAAATATGTCACTAATAAACAGATTTAGTGACAAAAAAAATCGTCGCTAATAGTAGCGACAAATAAAACCTTTTTTCGTTAAAAGTAGCAACGATTGAAACCTTCGTCGCTAAAACTAGCGACAAGAGTACATGTGTCACTATAAACATATTTAACAATAAACAAGAAAATCGTCCCTAAAATTAGTGACAACAAAAAAATTATGTTACTAAAACTTGTGATGATAAAAATCCATTGTTACTAAAACTAATGATGAGATTATATTAAAAATTGAAAAAAAAAAAAGTGCAATGCACTTGAGTTTAGTCATCTTTTAAATCATATATTTAAAATATAGTTAGTTCATCTTATTATTTTATAAAAACAATAAATTTTCATATTTTACTTTTAAGATTTAAACATTTTAAATATAATAGAATTATTTTTTAAAAACATTGATATAAATCATGATAAAAGTTTTTTTTGGCATATATTCATACTTTTTTTTTTAATTTGGCATAAATTTATACTTAATTCCTTAAAGATAATTATATTTTCTTATTTTTGTGAAGTTATAAAATTCTAACAATTTTTTGGAAGTTCAAAATGCAGAGATTTAATTGAATTTAAGTTAGAATAATCATTAATATCTAATTGGATAAATAAATAATCTTCTATTTTATTATTATTCCTTGATTCTAAGTGAAATGATAAATATTTTTCAAAACAAAAATAACATTGCTCAAAATTTGTTATACAATAGTTTTTATTAAAAAATAATGTTTAAATTTTTTTAAAATATATATTACATTGAAAATATTAAAAGTAAAGGTGAATTGACTTAGAAATAAAGTTATACATTTATAAATTAAACTACTTTATAACTATATATATATATATATATATATATATATATATATATATATATATATCAAAATAAAGTTTATAACTACTCTATAATTATAACTACATTCAACTTTGAGTTATTTGTCTAATTTAAAACATATATATCTATCTATATATATATATAATGACAAATTAACAATGTGTGTACTAAAATATGTAAATTTGATGTTAATGAATGATTAATGTATATTATAATAACATATTATAATATATTTATTGTAATATTTTTTAATCAAAATATTATTATCTTTTAAAAAACCAACCTTGATTTTAAAAAAATGGGTTTTATAATTATATAATGGATGAATCAATTTTTTTTTAAAAACTACATCAATCACAATATTGAAATTATTGGAGTAAAAGTATCCAAAAACGATTCTACAATACTCTACCTTTAAAAATGTTCTAAAGCTTTCTTTAAAATATTAATTATTAAAATCTTATAATAATTTTTTTTTTAAAATGTCAAAATGTATAATTAGTTATTAAAAATTTATACCATGGTCGTTATGTGTGACAACAAATTTATTATTATTATTATCATCAATGCTATTTCTAGAAACAAAAAGTTTTTGTGGTTGCTACTTTTACGAACAGTGTTTCTTTTTTTTTTTAATACTTCAATCTATTATTTAGGGGTAAATTTAATCTTTGATGGTAAGGTTTAAAAATTATTAAATAAAGTATAAATAATAATTTTACTATTGATTACAATTAAAAAATAAACTTAATTATTATACTTATGTTTTTTTAAAAAAAGGTTGTATAGATCTTTATTTTTCCAATATATTTTTGAAATTTGATGTCTTAAGTTTTTTGTTTTAATTATTAAAAATTCTAAAATAAAGAGAAATTATGTATATATTATTAAAAAAATTAAAAAGTTTAAAATACATATATGGATCATAACTTGTGCAAATCAAATTAAGTATTTCTTTTTGAATAAATAAATAAATAAAATAAGATAAAAATGATGAGTTATCTCATTGGTTGGAAATTAATATTATTTTTCAAAGTTGTTAGTGTCACTATAGTTTGATCAATTTTCAACAAAAAAATATATAATTTTTATAGATGAAGATGCAACCGCAATGAAATAATATTACATTCATTGAATTTAGTTTGATCAAATTACTATTAATTATTAATTAAAATTATATTGTACAAATTAAATTCATATGTTATACACAAAATAAAATATTATATGATATTTCTTGATTTAGTATTTTGTATATTAAATTTATTTTTTTTGTAATGATAGAGGATTTAAAATGATGGCTATTGAAAACAATTAAAATCTAAAATATGATGATGTTGAATTAATAATTTGCCATAATTTTTTATAGAATCTTTGTAAAATCTTATTATTTGAGCTTGAATTTTTTAAAATTAAAAGCATAATTTGAATCACTTAAGCGTTCAAATGATTCTACTTGAGGGATAACAAAAAACATAGTTCTTTTAAAATTCATCCGAATTTTAATCACTCAAAATCATTGGAAAACAAGTTTTCAAATGGTTTTTATTTTCTATGTAAAATCATTTGTGTAGATATCAAAGATGATGAAGTTATTTTCTACCTAATTATACATTAGTTTTTTTTTGAAAAATTATATATTGGGAGTTACTGTAATAGTAATCAATAATCTTTTTTTCTTTGACATTTAAATAACTAAAAACTTAACATTTGAGCTTCCATTCTAAAATTTATTAAGTTTTAGCGTTTGATCTTCTAAAAAGAAAATCTGACATAAAATTTAATAAATTTTGAATGACATTGTATAATATCATTTTGTCATAAAAATACCAATAATATCACGTGTATATTTCAAAACATGATATATATATACACACACACACACTATTTTTGTTAGGAATTTGTAGAAAAAGTGTGTGGTAATTGATATATGTGCATGTATGTATGTATATATATATATATATATATATTTCTTTCTTTTTTTTAGTTCAACAACTTTTAGGAGTTGGAAAATTTTTGAACCTCTGACCTCTTGGTCGAAGGTACATGTCAATTACTGCAACTATGCTTATTTTGGCTTTTGGTAATTGGACTTAACCCGAAAGTAAATAAAAAAAGAATATAATCTAATAACTTTTGGTGGGTTCAAGATACATTTTATTATGGTCACAATTTTATGAGTATTTTTCTTCAAGTTTGTTGCCAAATAATCTTAGTGTGTAAAATAAATTTTATAATAGTTATATTTAATTATGTTAATCTACCCACAATTATATTATTATTAAAATGAGCATAAATAAGAGTAATTTATAATATTTATTTTGATGCTAGTTATTATGTTTTATATTTATAATTTGAGTATGTCGTTATATGAAAAAAGAATTAATAAGCTAGTTATTTGTTATATTGTTTGAAATTTTATTATGATATTAGATAACAAATTTATTATTAAGAATTTAACTTAGGTTTGTTTTTTTTTTTAAAAAAGAAGAATTTATCTCAAGTTTGATTAAATTTAAATCCACATGGTAAAACAATTTTAGTTATGTTATTGATATTATCACATTCATTAAAAATACTTTACGAAAATGTAAATAGGATGGCCATAAATTTTACTTGTGTTAAAAATCCAGTTTAATTAATAACTTTTAAATTTTTAATTTTAAAATTTTAATTTTAAATTAATTAAATTTAATTTTTCGTTCGTTCTAAAATTTTCAGTTAAGCGCAATAAATAATGTATGCTTTCTTTAAATTTGGATTGATTTTTGTCTTATTAAAATTGAGTAGTTTCAAATTTTTATAAATTGAAAATTTGAGAAAAGGAATACATTTTTTTTTGACAATTTCAATTTCCCTCCCCCAAAACTTTCCTTCTCTCACGCTTGCATTCGCTTCCTTCAAATTCTCCCTCCATAACCCATTTTGCCTATATTTTCTCACCCTCAAAACCTCCATTCTCCCTTATTTTGGTATTTCATAATTATTTTTCTAATTTTCTCTCTTCTTCTCATCTCTCTCACATTCCCTTCAACTTACTAAACCCATACTAAACCCATTTCTATTTTTCTCTCTTTCTCCCATCTCTCTCGTATTCACTCTCTAACTTACAAAATCAAAATCTCATTAAATCGATCTCTTTCTTCAACATAAAACACAAAAAAATTGTGTTTGTTTTTATTTCATCCAGATAGCAATAAAATCAAGGTCTCCCTACACCAGATCGTGCTTTTTTAAAGATAAAGGTAAGTTTATTTTGTTTCATTTTATGTGTTTTTTTTATTGACCATATTAATCTTTCTCTATACTTCATAGGTTCGATAAAGCCCTACATTGCTATAGTTTTATCCAAAATCATCTTCATCACCATGAGGTCGATGTTGAAAGCAACCTTTCTCTCAGGTATGAGAAATAATGTCTTATCCTTCTACTGAGGAACCCTCATCTTTGTTTCTCTCACTCATGCTTCTCAAATTGTATTTTTTTTTTAAAAAAAAACTTAAATATGTTTTAGATTCTTGTTTGGGAGAAAATACTGGTGTTTGGAGATCTTTTAAGATTTTATGTTTTTTTAAATGACAGATTTTAGTACTTTGCTATTATTGGGTTTGTATTAATTGTTTTAAATATATTTATTAAACAAATTCTAAGACACAAAAAATCTACAACATTTCATTAAATAACATAAATTAAATATATAATGATAGAATATTTGATTAACATCTTTGTTGCTTTGAAGATCAAAGCTGGACAAATAAGGTATAATAAATTGTCTTTTTTTTTTTTTTCATTTATGTGTTGGTTGTAGATTAAATTTTGTTAACTTTGTCGTTTTGTTTATATTTCTAATTATTTAAAGTATTTCATCTACAAGATATTTCGATTTATTACATATGGGATTGAGAGTTCAAGATCAAGGACATGGTTTCTTTTTAATTGATGAGATTTTTTTAATAGTGATGTAAAAATTTGCACATTTTTTGGGCAAAATAGTCACTATGTATTATGTTAATGTATTTGTATTTCAACTTTGTAAATATGCAAGTTTCCAACATTTTAGTTATTATTGTAATTTATATGCCGAATGGTTCTTATTGAATTTATAAATTTAGAAATAATTAGTCATATATTTAAAAATTAAGAAGAAAAGTTGAATCAAATAGCTTTTTTAATAAAAAAAAAAAAAACTAAAGTTAGCTTCACGAAAAATTTTACATTGTCAATTAAATATACTCTAAAAAATTTACAGCATTTACATTAGAAATACCACTGCAATAAAGAAAATAATTTTAGGTCAACAACAATTAAAATAACATTTGGTCACAAATTTCATTAACAAAAGATTGTTTTGTCACAAGCATTAATTGCAACAAATATGACGTTTCTCCAGAAGCTTCAACAAGGAAACATTGTTTCATTACAAGATCAATAGCAACAAAAACGATTCTTCGTTGCAGCTAACAACGCCAATGAGAGTATCTCAATGACATACAATTATTTTCATGGTTGTTGACTTTTAAAAGATAGAATAAGTGATTCCGTCATTATTGATCTTAAGCGGCGAAACAAAGGTTTTGTTGGTGATGATTTATAGTGATGGAATATGCATTTTTTCATTGCTGACCTTGAGCGACGAAATAAGTGATTTCGGCTTTGATGACCTTAGTGACAAAATAAGTGATTTAATCATTATTAATCTTTAACAATGAAATAAATAATTTTTTCGTCGTTGTCCTTTTCGCGACAAAATAAAGTATCACTACAAGAATTTGGACTTTTTCCGACGCACGAAAGCGTCGGAAAAAGTCACAAAACGCGTCGGGAAAGGCTTTCCCGACGCGACAATGGGCGTCGCCAGGGGCGTCGAAATTGATCGGTCGGGAGAGGGTTTAGCCGACGCCAAAATAGGTGACGTCGGCAGAACCCACTTCTGCCGACGCTAACTAAGGGCGTCGGCAGAAGTCACTTTTGCCGACGCGCAAAAATTAGCGTATGCAAAAGTGACTTCTGCCGACGCCACCTATTCCAGCGTCGGCAAAAGTCTGGTATTGATTTTTAATATTATTTTTTTAAAATCTCATTTTTTTTTCTTTCGAATATTATTGTAATGCATTTTTTTTTACCTGATAATAAATGTATATAAAACAAAATATTCCATATTTCATTCAAATATAATAACAAAATTTATGCCAAATTTTATATCAACCAAACAACAAAATTTGTTCATACAATTTCTGTTTATATAAAATTAGAAACAAAACTAAAATTACAAAAAACACTTAGGAAAAACAAAATTTCTCGTAAATGCATCCTAAATCTCGTCCATAATCTTACTCGCATGCACATCAACCCCGAAGCACCTACAAAAAAAAACAAAATGTCAGTTCGTCCCAATATTTCAACGACAAATCAAAGCAGAACCAATTGATTCAAACAAGAATTATGTGAGACAAAGAAATTGACAAAGCTAAGTATAAAATCAAGGCAAAAGATGCTAATATATATGCATATGGGTTTGCCCCAAAAAGTAAAAAGTTCATGAGAAAAAAGGAGAGACAAACCTCAAGGCATCTTGTTGGAACCATTGTCCCCGAGCCTTTGAGAATAACATCGACCTCGAAGTATCTATGAAAAACAAAACCTAATATTAATTATATGATCACTACAAGATCAATATACTAACTTATCATGAAAATGAATACTAACTCATCAAATTAAAACAAACAATATACCTTAACAAACTTAACATTAAAATGAATACTAACATCATTTAATTAAAAAAAAACAACTAAACTTCTCAAAACAATCTCTTAGCACACATCATCCATTTAAATGGATCAAAACAATCAAAACCACTAGACTTAACTAACTTATCTAAACATATGAACACAATCTCAATGTAACGCCCGGCTTAATTACATGCATTAATTTCAAATTATGTAAATGAAGTTGGAAGGATTGCCATTGGGTAATTTAAATTTTAAGGTTAATTTGAAATTTGGAATGAGAAAAAGGGTATATTTGGAAATGAATAAGTTAGTTGGGGGCATTTTTGGAAAATAATAATAATAATAATAATAATAATAAAATAAAATATATCATCCTTATCCTATTCTTCTTCTCCTCCTTCCCTCAACCGAAAAACCCATCTCCATTTTCTTTCTCCCTCCCGATTTCCTCTCTCTCTCTCTCTCTCTCTCTCTCTATTTCTGATCTCTCCCTCTCCTTCACTGATCTCTCTCTCTATCCAATCTCTTCTTCCTTCCCCGCCGTTGCCGACAACCGCCGCGAGTAGAGCCGCAAGTATCGCCGCCGTTGAACGATGGACGGTCGTTAGCTCCCTCGCACCACGCTCGTTGGCCTCCTCCGTGTGCAGTCGACGTTCACGCCGCACGCCTGAGCGCCGGTGCAGATCATATCCGACTCACGTCCGCCGCCGATTTTCTGTCTCTCTCTCTCTCGGTTTTCTGCACAGACAACAAGGAAAAAGCTGTTTCGGGGTCATTTTCCAGCGAGCTTAGTGTTCGATCAAGCCGTGTATAGGTTCGAATTGGAATGGGTAAGTATTCCGAGTTTGAATTTAATCTATTGATTGGTTATGTTTGTGAATTTGAGTTATCCATAAAGTTTGGAATTTAATTTAGATTACCCATGGCCTTTGAATTTTAAATATATGAATTTAGACCCTTTGGAAGTAAATCAACAAGCTTTTGGTTCGTGGGTAAGTGTTCTAACAATGACTCGAAGTAGTATAAGGGTGTTAAATTAAATGTTAAGGGCTGACTTATCTAGTAAATGGTCATTTAAAATGACCCATTAATTATAGGATTCAATTACCGGACATCCATCACGTTTAAAGGTCGTTTTGGGCAAAATTAAGTTGATTCAAGCTGCTGTCCAGCACTGTTTTGAGGTAATTTTTATGTGGGTATCGGATTTTCCAACTCAATTAAGGTTAAGCGTGAGTTGGGTTATAGTTGACCATATTTTAGAACTTTTTCTTGGAGTTTAGGGGCTGTTGTGGTATTTTATATTTTAACCATAATGTGTAGGCCTTTGTTTGGAGATTCAAGATCAAGTATTTGAGTTCGGGCCATCGTGAACCTCGAATTAAATGTGGTAAGTAGTCGTTTGGACTTGAGTTCCTTTAAATTTCCATTTGATTATGATATATGTAATTGATAATTTGGGAATTTTGGGAGTATGCCTAAAATCATGTTTATGAATTATGCAATGATTTATGGATTGGTGTAGGTGTTGCTTGAACTATAAATGGTCTTTATGAGGTTATAATGGAAATTAGGGACTTATAGTTTTCGAATGATTTATGAATGAGCCGGAGTAGCACATAAGAGAATGGTTGTTATAAGTGTGACTGCGTTGGTTGTGAATCGTGAATAATCATGCTTGCCCAAGATAAGAGTATGTGAAAGGTGTCGTGGTTGATTAAGTTAATATGAGAAATATCGTGTTGGGCTTATGGTTGCCTGAACTTATTGTCATTCTCGTTAAGAGATTCAAAGTTACAAACAAATGGATGAAAATGTGCCTGAGGTTATGAATGAATTTGACTATAATTTTCCCCAGTAAGCTTCAATGTGTGGATATTTGGGTTAGACTAATATTTGTAAGTGTTTGGGACTTTAGAGATGATTGGTTAGCTGTAGAATGCAGAATACTGGAACTTTAGATTGATTGGTTGATTGGGTTCAATGCTTTTGGGTTCAGGTTGGGTTAGAGGCTGAAGTAGAGCACCCTAAAGTTATGCAATACTCAGGGTCGAGGACCGTATTTTATGTGTTCAGAATGGTCTTATGTTTGGGCTGACATAACGAGTTTTGGATGGGTCCGAATGGGAGTAAAGAGTTACTGGTCGTCCTGATTTCTAGAGTGGTTATGGAACTGAATTCTGAATTAAAAAGGGATGGAGGGCTATGTGCCGCTAGCACAGGAATGTGCTTGTGAATTACGGGCCGGGTTGTGAATGTGGTCCGGATATAACAAATGATTTTGGTATGGTAGTTTACCCTCGAGATTCCAAAAGTAGTGCGAAAATGCAAGGAGCTTGATAAAATAAGAGCCACCTGACTTTATGTCTCTCCTGGGCGAGTTTGTAACTCTAGGTTGACTAGATGTGATGAGAGTGAGGGATTGTGTTCCTTCACTGTGGTGCTAGCTTAGGGGTGATTCCCCAATTATGTTGAGCGTAAGGATTGTGATCCTTAGCGCCTGTGTGCTAGCTTATGTGTGATTCCCCACTGTGTTGAGCATAAGGGTTGCGATCCTTATTGCCGTGGGTGCTAGCATAGGGGCGAGGACCCCAGAGATTTATGTTGAGCGTAGGGAATGCGTTCCCTAGCGCCTGTGAGCTAGCTTAAGGGTGATTCCCCACTGTGATGAGCATAGGGATGCGTTTCCCCATTGCCGTGTGCTAGCTTAGGGGGTAGTTCCTCATTAAAAGTGTTTGAAACCTTCGGGCCAGCTTGTGTTTGTGATTTGGGCATGATGGATGAATGTGGTAAGGTGGAGTGACCCGAAAGGTTCCAAAGCTGTTGTGAAAGTTCAAAGGCCCGTTAGATTGGTGCTACCTACCCTAATTCTGTTCCTTCGTGCGAGTTTGTAAGCCTAGAACGTATGTGATGTGATGAGCATAAGGAATGCGTTCCTTATTGCCGATGAGCTAGTTTAGGGGTGATTCCCCACTGTGTTGAGCATAGGGATGCGTTTCCTATTGCCGTGTGCTAGCTGAGAGATGATTCCCCAGTATGTTGAGCGTAGGGAATGCGTTCCCTAGCGCCTGTGTGCTAGCTTAGGGGTGATTCCCCATTATGTTGAGCGTAGGGAATGCGTTCCCTAGCGCATGTGTGCTAGCCTAGGGGTGATTTATCTATTGAGATGAGTGTGAGGGTTATAGACCTTCACAGGTTTGGGTTCTAGGTTACAGGACTCGCAGGTATGACACGAAATTAGGGTCAGGTAGTAGTGAATGTTGTGAAAGGTTAAATGGACTCTTAAAATAATTGACGGAAGTATTTGGAATTTAAGCACGAGTGAGAGTAAGAACAGTTTTCTTCTTGATATGGTTTCTTTAAAAGTTGGACCCTTAAGTGGGCTACTTACTGAGTATGTTTATACTCATTCTTGCTACTTTGTTTGTTTTGCAGATTGTGTACAATCTCGGGGCGGATGACGCAGGTGACGACTTGACGAGACTATGGAGACTCCATCCAATTCCCTTCCCTTGTTTTTTTTCATTCTTAGTTTTGTTTCCTTGTTCCTTGATGTATGTTTGGTCTGTAAATTCTAAATATTCTTTAGTTATCGTGTAGTGGGTTAGGGTTTCTTAAAATCCTGTGTTTGATGTGAAGCTCAGCATAATTGTTGTAGTTTGTTGGATGCTGAGCGTATTATCTGAGTTATTGAAGTGTTTTCATTCTAATCAAGTTGTTGTAAATTTTGGTTTTCTCCTAGTTACGCCGTCATGCTGCCGAAATTTTCGGGCATGAGCGCGGTAACTAGGTCGTGCTTCCGCATATAGAGAGTCGTAGGAAATCGGGTCGTTACACTCAAAACTAAACTTAAACTTAGGAGCATTACAACCAAAACAATCTCTTAGCACTTCACCACCTATTACACATTTCACACCCCACAAACTCACTCAAACTAACCTTTAAAAAAATGTGCCTAACTTATCAAATCTCACTTCGAATCTCACTAACTCATTGATTTAATTTCTTTATTTGTCACCAAAGCTTTTAGGCTAAAAAACAAAAGATTTCCTAAACAAAAATTCAAGAAAGAAACAAACCTCCCATTACAATAACCAATGCATAATCAATGCCAATTCAAACAACAATAAACAACACGCCCCCAAAATGCTCAATCAAACCACAATCAAATCATTTGCCAAACAATATTTCACCAAGAAATCCATTAAACAATATTTCACCAAGAAATCCATTCTCCAATTTAAAACTAAAAACACACAAACAAACAAAAAAACCATAAACCATAAACCATTAAAAAATTGCCATCAATAAACACAAAAGAAAATAAACAACAAATCAAAGCACTCAAACTTCTATCAAGATTTTAGATAGCCAAAACCAAAAAATGAATAAACACAAAAGCATAAACCATTACAAAATTGCCATCAATAAATACAAAAGCAAATAAACAAAAACTCAAAGTACTCAAACTTCTATCAAGATTTTAGATAGCCAAAAAAATAAGAGTTTGTTCTAATTCAAATGTTGAGGGAGAAAAAGAGAAAAAAAAAAAAAAAAAAAAAGGAAACCTACCGGAAAAATGGGTGGCGGCGGCGGCGAGACAGTGGCGGCGAGACGATGGTGGCGAGACAGTGGCGGCGGGCGGCGATGATGTTGGAGGAGGGTGGCTGTGCAAGCAATGGTGGCTGCAGCAGAGGAGAAGAAAAAAATCGAACAGGGAGAAAGAAAGAGGGAGAAAGAAAGAGGGAAGAAAAAGAAAGGGGGTTAGGGTTTTCTAAGTGAAACTTTTCCCGACGCCGCTTTAAACGGCGTCGGGACAAGTACCCTTTCCCGACGCCATGTTAGAGGCGTCGGGAAAGGGGTGACCCTTTGCCGACGCCGTTTAAAACGGCGTCGAGAAAAGGGTGACCTTTTTCCAATTTGCAGACGCAGTTCATATGATGTAAGGAAAATGGCACCCTTTGCCGACGTCGTTTAAAATGGAGTCGGGAAAGGGTACCTTTTCCCAACGCCATGTTAAAGTGGCGTCGGGAAAGGGTACTTTTCCCGACGCCGTTTAAAGTGGCGTCAGGAAAGGGTCACCTTTCCCGACGCACTTTAACATGGCGTTGGGAAAAGGTGCTTTTTCCGACGCCGTTTAGGTGGCGTCGGGAAAAGCCGTTTCTACCGACGACATTTTCGGCGTCGGAAAAAAAAACGTCGGGAGAAACCAAAATTCTTGTAGTGTATTACATTGTTATTGTTCTTTAGAGATGAAATAAGGACTTTCATCATTATTGACTTTTAACAACAAAATAAATAACTTCGTCATTGTTGACCTTTAGTGACAAAGTAAGTGGTTTTGTCCCTATTGACCTTTAGCAATGAAACAAGTGATTTCGTTGATGTTAACCTTTAGCAACAAAATGAATAACTTCGTCATTGTTGACCTTTAGTGACAAAATAAGTGATTTTGTCGCTATTGACCTTCAACAATGAAATAAGTGATTTCGTTGATGTTAACCTTTAGCAACAAAATGAATAACTTCGTCATCGTTGACCTTTAGTGACAGAGTAAGTGATTTTGTTGCTATTGACCTTCAACAATGAAATAAGTGATTTTGCTACTATTAACCTTTAGCAACAAAATAAGCAATTTTGTCATTGTATATAGCGACATTTCGTCATTTTGTCGCCTTTGGTCTATAGTGACACACCTATAGTGACGTTTTTTGCGACATTTTTTTTCATCGCAAAAAAGTTTTAGTGACATTTTATTCTTTTTAGCGACATCTTTTTTTCGTCGCAAAAAACCTTTTTTCTTGTAGTGAATCTCGGTTTTACATTCCTCTTGTTGCAGCACCCCACCAAACGACAACCACTGCAGACCACGCACCGCCAAGCTTCAGCTTGATCCGCCGCAAACCATCGTTGAAGGCTCACGAATCCGTTGCCGTTCGCCGCTGATTTGCTCGCCATGCTCCCCCTCGCTTGAAAAGACCTCGCCGCCGATCACATCTTTCTCTCCCTCTCGTTTTAACCACAGACAGCAAGTGGGTGTGCTTCGAGTACGTGTTTTGACAAGGTTCTAGATTCGTTTCGAGGTAAAGTTCGTTTTGGTTAGATGGATTATTGGACTATTTTTGTGATTTAGATATTAATCCATAAAGTTGGATTCAATTATAGATTACCCATAACATTTGGGTATTGGTTCAATTTTAGTGGCGATTCTAATTCGAAATCTAAGGCGAGATCATAGGTAAGTGTTCCAACAACGATTCAAATTCATTTATGGGTGTTAAACTGAGTTTAAGGTCCTTTTTGTGGAATTTAGGGACTGTTTTAGTGTTTTATAATTTACTCATAATGCGTGAGACCTTATTCAAGGTTACCAATTATGTTAGGAGGCTGGGTTGTCGAGTTCGAATCAATTCGACATCATTTCAGCAAGCAAAGGAGTTGTTTGGGACTTCATTTGGTGATTTGAGATGCTTTGGAAGTGGCTATTATTATTACTTAAATTGGTAAGTATTTATTTGGATATTAGCCCCTTTAAGTTCTTTATTTTGCTTTTCATGTATGTTTTTGGAAATTACAAGCACAAGTCTGAAATTTCTGTTAATGTAGTATATGATGAATTGTGGATTGGTACAAATATTGTTAGAGCTAAAAAGGTTTAAGTATGATGTTATAATGAAAATAGAGACTTAAAGATTCAAGTTAGCATAAGTAGGACCTTAAAAGTTTGCCTAGGACTATGATTGGATGAGTTTGGCTCATGTTTGTGGAGCATGGGAATAAATATACACGTCCAATATGAATATGTGGGTCATGGTGTGAATGGCTGAATCATCCTAAATTGTCCTTGAGTTTAAGTTGCTTAAGCACGTATTAAAATGATATTAGGGGCTTAATTTATCTTGGAATGCTTAGAACTAATGAATTCTAGTATGATTTACAAGGGATTCGATTCGTGCATTATGTTTTATGTATGTGATTTACTTAAGTTTGGATATAGGCCTTGGAATACCTGAATGGCTAAGATAGTGTTTCAACTAAAAGTGTGAAAGTAGTGGATATTGGATTAATCTGAATGATCATAAGTGGTTGTGAAAGGTCTTTAAGTGATATTGAGGTGTTAACAGAGTACGGAATGCTTGAAACTCTTAAATGGTTGGTTAAGATTTAGTTTCTTGGGGTGGGGATGAACTGATTGAGCGCAGGGCGCTGAAGTGGATGGTTTGGGCTGGAGCCTGATTTAAATCACCTTATGTAGCACTCAGGGTCGTGGGTCGTGTTTCGTGTATTTGGCTAGAGTTTCTTAGAATACCGTGTTTGATGTTGAAGCTCAGCATATTTGTCATAGTTTGTTGGATGTTGAGCGTTTTATCTAAGTTATAGAAGTGTTTTCATTCTTATAAGGTTGTAAATTTTTGGGTTTCTTATAGTTATGCCGTCATGCTGCCGAAATTTCGGGCATGAGCAGGGTAACTAAGTCGTGCTTCCTCATTAGAGAGTCATAGTAGGTTCGGGTCGTTACAGTTACCAGGATAAGGCACCCAACCTTATCCATATACTATGACTCTTTAGGTTATTTCTTGAACATGATCTTTCTGTATGTCAACCACATATTGTTCAAGATTACACTAATAATCTCGGATTTTTTATATAATAGATAATATTATATTGTAAATAAAATAATTAAAATAATTATTAATTATTAAATAAATCATCAATTACAAGACTTTAGGGCATAAATCCTAACAAGAATATACGTCAATAACATGGCACATGAACATGTTGAATACTCTAGTTTCTCAACTCACATCATTGGGTTATAAAATAGAGCAAAATGAACGTGTTGAACTTCTACTTCAAAGTCTCCCTGATTCGTATGATCAACCTGACAAATAATGTTCTCACCGACTATCTAAACTTTGATGATATTGGAGTTGCTGTCCTGGAAGAGGAAAATCGACGCAAGAACAAAGAAGATAAGTTGGCAAGTTCACAACAAGCAGAGGCTCTAGCGATGATAAGAGGCAGATCAACAAAACGTGGCTCAAGTTGGAGCCAAAATCAAGGACGGTCAAAATCAAGAAGTAAGAAGAACGTGAAGTGCTACCATTGTGGCAAGAAAGGTCATCTGAAGAAAGATTGTTGGAATCTAAATAAGAAAGATTTTAACCCTCAAGGAAATGTAACAAACACCTCAAATGAAGGCGATATCTTGTCATGTGAAGCAACGACAACTATTGAAGGTAGAAAGAGATTGGCTAATGTGTGGTTCATTGACTCAGAAGCCACTTATCACATGACCTTTTGATAAGAATGGTTCCATCATTATGAAGTTGTCTCAATAGGATCTGTGTTCAACTGTAATGATCATTCCTTGAAGATTGTCAGTATTGGAACTATCAAGTTGAAGTTCCATGATAATACAGTTCGCACAATTCAACAAATGCAGCATGTAGAAGTCCTAAAAAAAGAGCTTGGTCTCATTAGGTCAACTTAATGACCTTGATTGTAAAGTTGTAGTTGAGAAAGGAATCATGAAAGTGATTCAAAGCATGTTTATACTTATGATAGGGAGAAAAAGTGGATACAAACATGTACATGTTGGAGGGAGAGACTTTGCAAGAAGGAAAAGCATCAGTTGCCTCGAGTAGTCTAAGTGAAAAGCTCTCACTGATGTGGCACTAGAAACTTGGACACATGTCTGAAAAAAGAATAAAAGTTCTAACAGAGAAAAATCTATTCTTAGGGCTCACCCTTTTGTGAGCACTGTGTTACAAATAAGCAGCATAGAATAAAGTTCAACACATTAAATTCTAGAAGTAAAGAGATTCTAGAATTGGTTCACTCTAAGGTATGGCAAGTACCAGTTACATCCTTAGAAGGAGTAAGGTACTTTGTGTCCTTTATAGACGACTACTCCAGAAGAGTGTTGGGTGTATTCTATCAAGAAGAAGGCAGATGTGTGTTCAGTCTTCAAAATATTCAAAGCACAAGTAGAACTTCAATCTGGTAAGAAGATTAAATGTTTGTGGACAGATAATGGAGGGAAATATACAAACAATGAGTTTGTAGAATTCTGCAATCAGAAAGACATTAAAAGGTAGTTTATTATTGCCTACACTCCACAGAAAAATAGAGTAGCAGAGCAGATGAACAAAATCGTGTTAGAGAGAACAATGCAAGGTTAAGAGCTGCAAGCTTAGACAAAACTTTATGGGCAGAAGTAGTTAATATCGTATGTTATGTTGTGAATCATGCTCCATCAACTGTAATTAAGTTGAAGACACCGATGCAAATGTGGATTGGAAAGCTAGCTGATTGTTCAAACCTCCATACATTCAGAAGTTTGGTGTATGTGATGTACAATGCCCAAAAAACTACAAAGCTGGATCCAAAATCTAGGTTTATCCTTGGGGGTATACTGACGGTGTGAAGAGGTATCTCTTGTGGGATCCCATTGCCAACAAGGTGATTATTAGTAGGGATATGATCTTTATGGAAGATAAGAGACAAATAGCAAATGATAGCACTGTAAATGAAAGCTTGAAGACTACAACAGTACACATAGAGAAAGAATCTGAGGAAGACTCTTTTGAAGCTGAACCAATACACCAGATCCAAGAACTAGTTGAGTCACAAGTATCAAAGACTCGTCGTTCCGATCAAATGACAAAACCACCCGGTTGGCAATTTGATTATATTATGGAGAGTAACTTTGCATATTGTCTTCAAACCAAGGATGAAGAGCCATTAACCCTCCAAGAGGCAATGCTAGTCCAGATGTTGCTCAGTAGATGAAAACAACGTGGGAAGAAGTAGAAGCTCTTCATAAGAACAAGACTTGGGACCTTGTAATGCTACCACGAGGGAGAAAGCCCATTGGTAATAAGTGGGTGTATAAGATCAAGCGTAACAAAAATGATCAAGTAGAGCAATATCATGCAAGATTGATGGTAAAGGGTACGCTAAAAAATAAGATCTTGAAGAAGAAATCTATATTCTTCAACCGAAAGGTTTTGAAGTAAAAGAAAAAGAGAACTTGGTTTACTGCAAAACCTTTCGGTTGAATCAGAAGGTTATGAGATCGTAAGAAGAAATCTATATGCTTAAAAAAATCGCTGTACAGTCTCAAACAGGCGTTAAGGTGTCGGTACAAGAGATTTAATTCCTTCATCATAAGCCTTGAATATACAACAGACTTAATGCAGACCCTTGTGCATATTTCAAGAGGTTTGGTGGAAAAGATTCCATTATCTTGCTGTTGTATGTTGACGACATGTTGGTAGCAAGTCTTAACAAAGATCGTATTGAAGAATTGAGGGGACAGTTGGCTAGGGAGTTTGAAATGAAGGACTTGGGACTAGCAAACGAGATTCTGAGGATGCAAATTCACCAAGACAAAAATAATAGGAATATTTGGCCATCTCAGAAAAATTATTTGAAGAAGGTCTTGTGACGCTTTAACATGCAAGATTGTAAGTTAACTTCTACCCATTTTCCTGTTAATTTCAAGTTATCTTTTAATATGAGCCCTAGAGTGAAGCAGATAGGATGGAGATGTCTCGAGTACCGTATGCATCAACAATGGGAAGTTTAATGCTCTCCATAATTTGTACCAAACCAAACATTGCACATTCAGTGGGGAGTAGTTAATCGATATATGACGAATCCTGGTCGAGAGCATTGGAATGTTGTTAAAATGATCCTTAAATGCATTAAAGGGTCCATAGATGTTGTATTGTGTTATGGAGGATCAAACTTTATTGTCAAAGGATATGTTGACTCAGATTATGCAGGTTATCTCAATAAAACCAAATCCACCACCAGATATGTGTTCACTACTCTTGCTAACGGAGTTGTAAGCTGGGTTTCAAAACAACAGTCAATTGTGGCTACATCAACAATAGAAGCAGAGTATGTTGCGGTTACACAAGCTAGTAAAGAAGCGGTATGGTTAAAAATGCTATTGGATGAACTCAAGCATAAACAAGAGAAGATTTCTCTATTTTGTGACAGTCAGAGTGCTTTGTATCTTGCAAAAAATCTAGCTTTCCATTCCAAGTCAAAACATATTTGAGTGCAATACCACTTTGTTTGTAAGAAAGTGGAGGAAGGAATGGTAGATATGCATAAAATTTATATAAAAGAAAACCTAGCAGATTACTTGACAAAGGCAGTCAATGTTAACAAGTTCAATTGGTGTCAATCCTCGAATGGCTTAGCAGAAACATAAGAAACATGAAGATGGAAAGGTAGAAAGAATAGTGTGGAGATTGAATGATTATCAATCAAATCTGCAAGTAGGAGATTGTTAAATAATATTAAAAAATTTGCTAACTTGTTCAACAAGTATTCTTGGAGGCCAAGAAAAATTTGTTGCCACTAGATCTTACACTTTTTTCAAGGTCAATTTCTGGCCATAAGATTTACTTGATGGCCAAGTCTATTTAAACTATAAATAGGTGGGTACCCATTGTTGGCAAACCATCCCAAAATCCTAGTGAGAAAAGTGTGAGATAGAAATAGAGAGAGTTTCTTCTTATAAGAGTGTTTGTCCTTCCTCTAAGAGAGAAAGTTTGCAACTCCTATTTTTATAGTGAAATTCTTCTATCCTTGCCCGTGGTTTTTACCCTAATTTGTTTAGGTGTTTTCCACGTAAAATTACTGTGTGTTTTTCTTCCCTTTCTTCTTCATTATATTATTATTTTCAGTCTATTGTAGCTGCAATCTTGCTCTATTCGGTCTTAATCTCAACAGGAGCTTGTAGTCTATTTGGTCTCTGAAGTTTTTTTTAAAAAAAAAAACACTTTAGTCCTTGAGGTTAGAAATGATTCTAAATGGTCCTTGAGTTAAGTTAACCGTTAGTTGACTAATAAAAAAATCACATGGCATTTTGAGTTGCAAATTCTTAAATGATGTGATTTTTTTTGTCTTATATGGCGTTTGTTTTTGTTTTTTTTAACTTTATTTCTCTTCCCCTTTCTTTTCTCTCTTCCCTACTCCTTCCTCTCTCTTCCCTCCCCTTTCTTCTTCTCTAGTTCTCCAATCAACTCCATTAACTTCAACATAGTAACCCAAGACCCCAACCAACAAAACCGGCCTCTTGAGAAACCCTATTCTTTCCGTTGTCCAACCTCTCTCACGACCAAAAATAGAGATTGAATGAAAAGAATCTCACGACCAAAAATAGAGATTGAATGAAAAGAAAAAAAAACTTAGACATTTGCATCCCGTGGGCTTGTTGCTAGAGGGAAAATAGATTTATTAACATTGAATTAAGGAAATATTGGGACAATACTGAATGAACAATGAACGATTAATTACATTCTCCCAAATGAACAATATTTGAGATTTTGGATAGAGAGCGAACAAAAATCCGACATTTCCTTAGGTCTCGTTTGATAATCATTTGGTTTTTGCTTTTTGGTTTTTAAAAATTAAGTCTATAAATACTACTCCCACCTATGGTTTTACTTCTTTTGTCATATACTTTTTGCCTATGTTTTCAAAAACCAAGCCATATTTTGAAAACTAAAAAAAGTAGTTTTCAAAATTTGTTTTTGTTTTTAGAATTTGGCTAAGAATTCAAATACTTCCTTAAGGGAGATGAAAATCATTGTAGAGAAATTGGGGGAAAACAAGCTTAATTTTCAAAAATCAAAAACCAAAAACCAAATAATTATCAAACGGGGCCTTAGTTTTTCCCAAAAAGCTACAAAAAATGGTATTTGAAATCTTTGAAAACTTAAAAACTTTAAGGCCATTTTTGGAAGTGATTTTGTAATGGCAAAAATCACTTTTATCATGCCCTTTTCAATTATTTTGGACATGAGAAAAGTGATTTTGGCCATTAGAAAAGCATTCACAAATGTGCTCTAAATCTCAAGTAAAATATATTTGTTAAAAAAAACCCAGTATAAACAACAAAATAAAAAGGGGAGAAATCAAATAAAGATAGAAGAAGCCACCTGTGGAGAACCGGAGAAAAAGGGATGGGGAAGAGAGAAAGGAGAGAGAGGGGGTAAAATAAATATATGTAAAAACAACAAATGCCACATAACATCAAAACAATTAAAAAATTAAGAGCATAACTTGGGTGTAGTCTGGGCTGCACCCAAGTCAGGTGCTGCCCACTTTATAACCATAGAAAAAAATTTTGGTTTCTTTTTTTTTTAAAAAAAAATTGTGATTATAAATTGGAGCCCAGGCTGCACCCAAGTTTTTTCCAAAAATTAATAAATATTTTCACATGCTTAAAAATTTCCAACCCAGTAATGTTACATCACATTTTCATTAGTCAACTAATCGTCAACTAAACATATGGATCATTTAGAATTATTTTACAAACATCAAGGATTAAAGTGTCTCTTTTGAAATTTTGGAGACCAAATAGACATTAAGCTCAAAACTCAGTAACCTAAAGTGTATTCTAACCTAATAAAATATTAGTAAAAAATCAATTTGTACCGTAAACTTGTCAAGTTGTATCAATTAGTGTTGCAATCTTAACCTTAAACATAACACAATGTGGCCCTAATAAGTTTTCATTTGAAAGATCAATTAAAAAAATGTATTCTCATATGCATTTCAATGAAATTATAAAACATATAAATGGCACAAAATTGATAAGATTTCAAAGAATAATGACATTACGGCAAAATCCATGTTAAAACTAGTGAGTTTTGACAAAGTTATTAATCAAGCTAAAATTTGTGGAAAACTTGGTATTATTGAAATCGGTGAGCTTAAGAAAATTTTTGCATTGCTTTTTTGTTAAAATTAGTAGGTGAATTAGTGGAAATTGAAGACAAAGGTAGAAATTTATCTAAGTCTAAGGACCAATTTGATGAAATTGAAAGGTTAGAGTCAAAATTGATACGACTTGACAAGTTCAGGGGTAAAATTTTAATTTTTTCCTAAATATTATCTACACGTAATTAAAAAATTACATACTATATATTTGATATTTTTTATAGCAGCTTTTAAACTGTATATAATTTTAAATTCATAAAATAAAACATGGACTGATCTAAGTTTACAAGAGATAAAAGAGTTTAAATTATTTATTTTAAATAAAAAAAAAATTCATATATATTTTGAAAAAATTATAAATAGGAAAAAATCAATCAAGTAATTTTCCACAGGATGAAACTAAAGTTTGAAGATTTGATTCTTATTTATAATTAACGACAACTTAGGTCTTTTAAAATATATATATAAGAAAAGCACTCCAAAGTGTAGCCACACATCACCCCTCTCTACTGCCAGGTTACTGCTACAGGACTTCTTACAGAATATTTTCCTGAGAGCCAAACAAGAGATCCAAAAGAAAACTCACCCAAATCTTCTGTTTCTTTCAATGCAACAAAACTCACTTTGTAACTTAACTTCTCTCCAAACCTCTCAAAACTCAACTTCTTAGGCTTCACAATAATTTCTACTCCTTTTGGGTTGTTGATTTGCACAGTGTAATAACTCATTGGGCTACCAACATTTGTCACTGTTCTCTTCAATGTAACAGTAACATTTTTGGCCTTCATGATCACAGAGAAAGAAGGGTAGTTCAAGTCCCCTGGCTGAAGAAATTTTCTTTTTGATGGACAAGTGAAATTCCCTTTTGAAACAAGAGCAATTTGTGTTGAATTATAGTTCAAGCTACACAAGTAGTTTAGGTAGTCTTGGGGGGCGATATCGTAGACGAGCCCTGGATCGGAAGCTTTCTCGGGATTGACATGGCCGGAACCAAACGCAAAAGGATTGGCGGGTTCGCCGTTGGGGGAGCTGACATCAGAAATGGGACTCATTTTGTTGTCAGTAGTGTAAGCTGTGGTCATGAGCGCAGATTTAATGGCGGCAGGCGACCAGTCCTTGTGTGCCGATTTAAGCAATGCAGCTAAACCGCTAACGTGAGGGCAAGACATAGAAGTTCCTGAAATAATATTGAACAACACTCTTCTTTTATCAAATTCAAGCTCACTTGGGCTCACAATGGGTGGCCAAGCAGCTAGTATATTAACACCAGGTGCAGTTACGTCTGGCTTTATCACATCCGGTCCAATGAAGCTCGGCCCTCGAGAAGAAAACGCAGCCATTCTCGGTGCTCGGCTTCCATATTTAGTCCCTTCGAACCCGATTGAAGCTATTGATTGATTTTTCGAGGAAGCTATATAGTCTATGATGGCTTTGCTAGCTGAAGCTCCAAGAGAGGTGGCTGGCAAAACATGAGGTTCGGCAAAAAGCTCCTCACCTTCAAGTTGTGTGTTGATCAGAATCATCCCAGCTCCTCCTGCTAATTTCACTTGCTCTCCTTTCGCAATTCTCTGGTTTTTTCCTCCTTCACATACCACAATTTTGCCCTTCACCATTGATGGGACAAGTGAACCAGCCGTGCAAAGATTTGCTTCTTGTCCACCTGCAGTATTCTTATAAACAAGTGGGAGTTCATGTGTGTTCTTGCCAGAATACAAAGAAGAGCCTTCAAAAACTTGTCCATTTCCAAGCTTTACAGTGGTTGGGAAGGTTCTATCAGTGTAACTAGCAGCGACTGTCATGATCCATGGCGCTACATTACTAACAGCTGAGCGAAATAATGTGCCAAAATTACCAGCTGAACATGACACAAAAACCCCATTTCGAACTGCACCAAATGCAGCTATGGCGATGTTATCTTTGTAAAAAGCACTAGTACCGCCGCCTAAAGAGAGCGATAGAACGTCCACTCCATCAGCGACGGCGCGGTCCATGGCTGCCAAAATATCGGCATTGGCACACCCCAGCGGCCAACATGCTTTGTACGCTGCGATCCTGGAGTGAATCAAGATTTTAAATATCAATGTCCATGAAGATGTGAGATATTTAAATTAATAAGTTAAAAACCCTTTCTACCAATATTAGGTTTATATTAGTGATATTTTAATGATATATATATATATATATATAGTTAAAGGTTTGAGTATGAGCTTTTAGGACATGTCTATTTAGTTAATATACTACTATTAATAGATCTCTAAATTTTTTGTTGTGTGTATTTCATCTCCATATTTTTAAAAAGTTTCTAATAATTTTATGTGTCCAACAAGTTCTTGTAACAATGTGTTAAACAAAATAACTACAAAGACCTACTAGAATCTTTTTGAAAGGTGTAGTGACTAAATAAATATAACTCTACATTAGAAATTTTTTATATATAGTTTTTAAAATATATAGTGACTAAATTGCCACAACCCTAAAAGTTTAAGCACCAAACTTGTAAATTAAGTTTATTGTTATATATTTTGTCATCATGGTATTATAGAAATATTGACTAAACCCTTTATATCGATATCGATATCATATCATAACGATGAGAATATCTACATGTTGACAGAAATTTAATACCTATTGACTAAACCCTTTATATCGATATCGATATCATATCATATCGATGAGAATATCTACATGTTGACAGAAATTTAATACCTTGAAGTGAAGCTGATTCCAGTGGCTACCCCCATGCCTTGGTTATAGAGGCTTGCTTTGTTCACAATATTTCCAGCAGCAGTCGATGCGGTGTGTGTGCCATGCCCATCTGAGTCTCGAGGCGATCGAAACGTTCCCGTTACATTCAATCTACCGACGATGGCCTCATAGCCATCAATGTAGGCTCTTGCGCCAATGAGTTTTTTGTTACAATTTGAACGTGAGAACTTTGGACCTGCTTCACAAATGCCTTTCCATTTTTTAGGCACTGGGGGCAGACCTTTGTCCCGAAAACTTATATGCTCAGGCCAAATGCCAGTATCAATCAAACCAATAATTATATCAGAAGATAAGTTTGAAGAATTCCAAAGGCCATGGTCTCTTTGTAGGCCCAGAAACTGAGGGGAGTGGGTGGTGTGAAGCTGTAGTAGTTCATCAGGAGTGGCGGCCAGAAAGCCAGGGATTTTGCTTAAAGAATGAAGTTTTTTGGTGGAGAGCCTCGCAGCAAAACCTGAAAATCAAGGTGTTAAATTTCCGTTGACAAGTAAAATATTAATACTGACCGTAAAAAATGTCAACAAGATATCACTAAAGCGTGTTTGGCTTGTCTTTTTCATTGCTTATAAATTATTAAAGCCCCAAACTAATAATTGTATCAATTAAAATTAAGATTACACATTCATAAATAAAAGAATTTAGACCTTTGCTCGGAATTCCATCTTAAAATAATTTATGCATAATTTTCACACATGTATGAGACTTCTTTAAATGCAGGGATTAACATAATATTAAAGATAAAGATTGAAATCAAATAGATATAGCATCGATTTTTCATTAATATAATTGATTTTCCATATTCTCATCTTTCTCTATTTTTCTTTACTTGTTTAGCAAGAATTACATGATAATTTTTTCTGCTACTTTAGTAGGATTTTGGAAAAAATAATTTTATTTAGATAATTTTGAGTTGATTTAAAATCGAATCAAGTGAAAATAGTTATAAATTAGTAACGGATGGTCTAAATTGATTCACTATTTATGGGTATATATAAATAGTTTTTTTTTTCAAAATTTTAAAAGGTGTTAAAGAGTGCTTTCAACCATGGAAGCAAATATCGACCGATATGTCGTCATGTCGACTGGTTCGAAATATTGACAGAGGAGAATCTCAATTTTCTTCAAATATCGACGATTTATCTTTAAATAATGATATTTCACGACATTTAACGATATTTCCATGAAATATCGACAACTGTATAAAAATTTTAACTTACAAGGCCTGAGTCCATCCCTTCAAGGCTCAGCCCAATACAAATACTTGGTGAGAGATGTTGGAAGGAGAGCAAGCATCTATAGATAGTTTTTCGCTACTCTCAATCTATCGATGTGGGACTACCACATTAGGTTATTTTTTTTCCAATTCTTCTTTTCCCTCTGCATCTCTCCGTCTCATGAATTCTTCTCTCTCTCATTTTACTTACTTTTCTTTTAGACTTTTGCTTATGTAGTTGTAGTTATTTAGTTTATTTATTTATTTTAAACTTTCAATTAAATGATTAGATTTCTTTCTTACTGTTACTATTTTCATTTATTCTTCAGTTATAATATTATTGGTATGAACAAAACTAAAGTTCATTTTATAAAATGGTAAAAATGTGAACAAAATATAAATTTTGGCATATGACTATAGAAATTCGAACAATAAACTAAAGTAGTAACTAATTTTAAGATTTATTGAAAATACATCGACTAAAATGGAAGTCCCAAAATAGTATTTTAATTTATTTTTTTAGTGCTTTTTACAACCTATAAATATCTACTCCATTTTTACTCTCTTCACACCTCAATCTCAAATTCTCAATTCTCTTTATATAATGTTCAATTATAGTTTAATCAAGTCATAATTAAAGTCTCATTCAATAATTCAAACAATTTCATAATTTTACCAACATTTCCATTGACATCGATATTTTAAAATAAGTATTATATGATGATTAAAAACAATCAATTATAGTCTAATTAAGCTACAATTAAAGTTTCATTTAATATTCCAAACAATTTTCATACATTTCTAAATTTTTTCAAAATTATCTGTAAGCATCGACACTTCCATTGATATATATATATATATATATATAGATAGATATGATGATTAAAAATGGTAAATTATAGTCTAATTAAGCCACAATTAAAGTTCTATTTACTAATTCAAATAATTTTTATCAATTTCCGTGATGTTCATAAATTTTTTCGAAATTTCTATTGACATCGAAATTTCCATCGACATTTCCGTAAAATTTGGATCTCGACATTTTTATTGACATCGACATTTCAAACATTGCTTTCAACTAATTATAAGTGTTTTTTAAATTTTTTGATAATCAGAAGTGGTCTGAGAAATTTTGATGCAGATAAAAAGTACACAATGTGCTAGTAGAGGAAATTTTTAACTAATTTATTTTTCCAAAAGCGCCTGTACGAAGTGCTTTAAAAAAAATCAGAAGACATGCCAAAACATGCCTATAAATAAGTTTGAAATACTTATGTAAGGACCGAATATATATATATATATATTATTTCATTAATTTTTAAAACATTTTTAAATTAGAATTTTATCTTCTTTTTAAATTAGGAGACAAATCTTTATTATCTTTTCTTTTTTTTTTTTTTGAAAAAAGAGAATATAATCTTTAAGGATTTTAATTAGGATTTTTTAAAAAGATCTTTTAAGCCCCTATCTTTATTACTAAACGTTTTTAAAGGAAAAAATAGAGAAAAGAATAAGACGCTCTGCAGTTTCCTGCAGTAAGTTTTATACTCTTCTATTTTGAAGTTTGTTTTCTTTCTTTCTTGATGGAACATTTTTTAAAAAAATTTGAATTTTGTTTTCATTCTTGATTGTTTAGAATGAAAAGATTCTTAAAATCTTTTATCCTAAAAAGTTTTTTGGTTTTCAATTTGCTGGAATTTTTATCAAGGGTTTTCCTCTGAGGTCTTTAAGATTAAATTGAAGGTTTTGATAATATAAAAATTTTCAGAATTTTCTAGCTTTGAATCTCTATAAAATTGGGACTGTTTTAAGTGTTTCATGAATTCTTTTTGCACAAGAAAGTTTACCAAATGATTGCTTCTTTGAAGTTTAATTTATAGCTTTGATTTCTACATGAAAAGGGTATGCTTTTAATGTTTTTACAACAATTTATAGCCTTTTTTAGATCTAGTTTTTGGTGTTAAAAAGTTGCAAATTTTGATTTTTTTAAGGTTAAAATCTCGAAGAGTTTTGTTTTATGAAATAGAAAATTTTATGGGCTATTTGTCTATAATTTATGATAGTTTTGAAGGTTTTACAAATTTTAGAATTGAAAATTTGTTTGGTATTTTATTACATATTGAAAAGCATTGAGTTTACCGATTTTAGTACGTTTTTAATTGGATTTTAAAGTGTTTTTAACCCAGTTTTTTAGTGCTATTTTTTTAGTCCAAGAACTCTATTTTTCCGAACTTTGTATGCAGAAAATTATTTTGAATAGGAAAATTTGGGTAGTTAAGATTGTCTATATTTTAGATAAGCTTTTGGACCCTTAAGATAGAATTTTGGTTTCTAATCAGTGAAGTATTGGATATTTTTGGACTTCTAGGAAATGTTGATGATTGTCCAAGAAAATGGATTAGATTTGGAATTGAGATTGATATTGAGAATTGCAGGATTATTGATCGAGGTAAGTAATTTCCACATCCCTTCCAAAATAGCAATTTTGGTACAATTATGTTTTGAATATTCTTTATTTGACAATTGTTTGAAAGTATTTTTTGTATGATTTGAAATTGGTCGAAATTGATTATATGTTTTAAAGTGTTTTTCTATTTGAAAGTATGTTTGAAGTTTAGGATAAGTTGAAATAAAAGTATTTTGATTGATTTCGAATTGAAAGTAAGTTTGTTTTGGTTTTGTTACATATGAAAATTATTGAAGAGTTTGAATGGTTGATTTGATGAAATTGTTATTTGAAATTAAACTACATATTTTGTTTCAAATGTTAATGAAAGATTTTTGATCAATTCGATAAGGGCTATCCAGATATGCCAATTTTCTGTTTTGGGAATGTTTTGCTTATTTATGGTAGTAACCTAGATAAATTAGAATTGATGAAATTGTTCTGGCTTATTTGTGAGAAAACACATTTGTGGGAAGACACATTTGTGGTTTGGCATTCCTTTGGAATGAAGATTCATGTGTGTGTTATTCACTCACGTGTCCTCATACTTAAGTAATTATATTGATTGTTCTTGTCGATTTTATTGACATTTTTTATTGAAAGCACTAACTGCTTGAAGCTTATTTGTGGGAAGGCACGCAATTTGTGATTTGACATTCTTTTGGAATGAAGATTCATGTATGTGTTTCACTCACATGGCCTCACACTTAAGTAATTGTATTGAATGTTTTGGTTGATTTTTATTGGCAATCTCTGATTGAATGTTCTGATTGATTGATTGGTGTTACTGATGGGTAACCATCATATATGTTTTGAAGGCTACCCAAATAATGCATATTCTCACTCTGATATTTGAAAGTATTGATTGATTGAAAGTACTGTTTGAATTGAAAATTTCAATATTTGAAAGTTTTGATTAAATGAAAGTTTTGTTTAATTGAAAAGTTTTGTTTTTGAAAACTTGTTTGATTGAAAGACTTTTGTTTTTTTTAAAGCACTGATTGTTTGAAAGTTTTAACTGAAGGGTTTGATAATTGTATTAAAAGTTTTGCAAGGATATTTGTATTTTTGTTACAACTGTTTTGAAAGAAAATGACCGAATGAATATTTGACTTTTGATTCAACTATTGAAATTATTTGTTAAATTGAGTTTCTATGTTTTGTTTTGAAGAAAATGAATTTTTGAACTTGATGTGGAAGTTGCATATTGAGTATTTTTGTATTCATTTTTGTTCTTCCAAAATGTTTTCAGATGAAGAATCAAGTGATAGTCCTGAAACAAAGTGAAGTTTAGCATTCTGGCACAAGACTGTAGGAAGCTGTTGTTAAGGATTCAAGAGTTTATTTTAGAAATCTTTTGTAAAAAATTGCTTCCGCTGAATTTGTATAAGTCTATTTTAGTTTCCAATTGTTAAGCTTCAGCATTATCGGGCTTTTACAACTTATAAATTTATATTAATTTTCTAGAAATATTTTTCAACATTAATATTTTTAATTTCCCATAAAATTGGAACTTCACATTTTCATCAACATGAATATTTAAAACCTGACCTGAAATGGCAGTTTTGTAGACGTAGAGAATCTCGGCAGCATTTGTTGCTTCTTCTTCTGCTTCGTCTAGAGATGTGATTTTATTGACAGAATCAATCATGGATGTGTACCATTGTTGAGGGTTGGTGGTGGCCGCCATCTTCGTGGTGTCCATGTGAATAATGTAGGTTTGTTGATCCACAGCAGCAGTTGAAGTTGCAAGCATTATTGACAACAACAGCCATACCTCCCTAATGCCCATTGTGTGGCTGCAAACACAAGTTAAAATGATAAAACATATCATCAACATTCAGGTTTTTTAGTAGTATATTGGTTTTACAATATCTTTTATTTTCTCTACAAATACAACAAAGCACAAATTAAAACTTTATATAAAGATGCATGCAGAAGAAATCTTAGAAAAAACTTCATTTTTTAAAGAGAGAGACTCACCGTACTTTTCTGAACCAGGTAGATGCTGCAGTTGAGAAGAAGAGGGTTTCTATTTATACACATAAATAGAAGAACAAAAGGGATAACTTAAACTCGACATTTAAGGCTTCTTCGTAGTGATTAATATTATACATAATACGTAATCATTGAAAGTTATGTTTGGATCCCTTTAGTGGCACTGTAGTGCACGCCTTTCCACTAAAAAGGAAAATCTCCCATTTTGTAAAACGCCCACCAACCTTCTGTGTGCTTGAGAACAAGATGGATGTCTGTCTCAAAAGACAGTGGAATAATTTACACACCTTTTTCTAATTTCTCATGGTTGCGCTTAAGTCAACTTTCTCTTCAATTGGATAGATTTTTGTTCAAGTTTCCACTTAGATTGGATGGTATTTTATTTCTTCTGTATGTCCCCCACAAAAAAAATTAAATCATCCTTTTTCTACTTTAGTAAGAGAGAGAGTGTTCAGATTTGTATAATGTAAAAATAATCAACTTAATTTATACTAAACTAATTAGTTTCATGCATTCTATCTCTCTTCCCTCTAGAGAGATCTCTCAATATACATTAGTGTAATATTTTTTATGTTGCTGGGTTCTAAGTGTGAATGGTTTTGTTTTGTTTTGTTTTTTTAATCTATCTATCCAAAATGATGAATATCAATAAAGGTATTATCTTTACTTGTATATCCAAAATGCTTGGACTATGTTCGCATCTCTTATAAGAAGGAGACGATAATAAGTTTAGAATAGACAACTGAAAAGAAGGAGGTTGCAATGAAACCAAAAGGTCTCAAATGGGAGTACAAAGAAAAAGAGATGGTAGTGTGGGGAGTACTGGCTGGAGGCATATGGTTTGGTTTAGAGTATAAACAAAGTCCAATTGTAAGTTCTAGTTTGTTTCCAAAATGAGAATTGATTTTCGCCTGAAATCAAAGGCTTAAAGAAGAGTTGGTCCAAGTAGAGAGAATGAAAAGAATCTAGCCATTACCCTTGGAGACCAACACATGTATGTTTGTAATTAGTTGGCATTGGCCCTCACAAAGACTTGATCTTGTGATTGAAGTTTTGCTTTGAGTCAATTTCAAGCCATATATGTATGCTTCAATTGAATCTCTACACACAAAGTCAATAGTGAGAGTGAAGTTAAAGAAGTTTATGTTATCATGATGCCAACTAGCCGAGTCAATCATGGGGTTCAAGATGCCAACTTTTTTCTTCATCTTCTTTGTGTTACGAAACTACTTTAATTTACAGTTTACTTTCAGGGTTACATTAATCATTTTTTTTGTACTAATTACCTTTAACTATGATGTAGGTTGGATAACTAAACCACATTAAAAGCATATCATTGGATTTCTTTTACTTCATTTTTTTTGTTTATTTACTTGATTTGGTTTTACAAATAAGAACAAACGTTTAGGGACTCTTTGATAACGTTCTTATTTCTAGTTTCTCAATTTTTTTTAATAAAGAAAAACATAACTATGCTTAGTACTTCATGCCTTTTTTAAAAAAAAATTATTTTCTTTCTTTCTATTTGGAAAAAGAAACATAAACATATTTACTAAACGTTTATTATTTCTTGTTCTCTAAAATTCTAAATTAAAAATGTAAATTTTTTATATGAAAATTAGTTTTTAAATTAAATATTCAAACTTTTGGTGTTATATTTATTTTTAAATAAATATTATGCCTTTTATGAATAAAAAATAATAACATTGTATTTTTATTTATATTTTGAAAAAAATAGAAACAAGGAAGAAAAACCAAGAAACTTTATTTATTTTTTCTTTTTGTTTCCAGCTGCACCATTTTGAAAATGTTTCTAAAATTGAGAAATGAAAAACCAAAATAGTTACCAAATGCTTCAATTTTTCAACAACTGAAAACAAGAAACAAAAATGTTATCAAATGTTTTTACAGCTTTTAATATACATGAAATCAAGTTTTCTTAGGTGGATTTTAACTTTCTTTTGTGGATAAGATACCAATTACATTTCAAAAGTCAATGATTCGATCTTCTACTTCTTCCATTGTTGAACTCAAAAAAAAAAAAGAAGCTATTTCTTTTGTGTGAAGCTTCTCCAACAATTGGCATACCAAGTTCCAATTTCATTGATATGCAATTGGCTAATTGCTAGAAATATTCATAGATTGGATATATATATATATATATAATTTTCTTTTTTTCCTTTGTATATCATTTTGAATCATTCAAAAGCAAACTTTCATCTTCGTAGGCACTTTCGCTTTAAGACATCTTTTTTTTTTTTAGTACATCTCTGCTTTAATTAATCGTTCATGTCTAATTGATGTCACCTTGATTTATATATGGACAACACTCTTACCTTATCTCAACCTACATGACTCAAATCATATTGCATATGATTATTGCCGTCTCAAATAATTTTATTCAAAACTTTATGGATCTCCATATGGATATAATACATATGAAATATAAGTTTTTTCCTTGTCTAATGGTCATCTTTTTTCATAATGATTACTTCCATTATTAAATTTGTTAGATTCAGATCAAAACTCAAACCAAATTATTTGGCAATGAACAGCAGAAAGCTTCACACCAACTAGAAAATGAAGATATTCAAACAGAGATAAAAAGGGAAGAAGAAATCGACACAAATTCAGAAGAAGCTTTATTACACACACAGAGAGATGAGAAATGAAGAAAATCATTACAGTATCAAGGTCTAATTAAAATGACCGATTACAATTAAGTATACTTTATTAGATTGCATGAGGTTCCATCTCAAAATCAATTGGCAATGAGAGGAGTAGCCCATGTATCTTATAAATTTATTTTTCCAATGTGGGATCCTCAACATGCATGCCCCCTCAAGATGGTGCCTCTTTGGGTTCACAATTCTTGAATCGGATCCCAATTTTTTGACCGAATACCCGTTTGGGTTTAATGAGCTCTGATACCATATTAGATTACATAGGGTTCCATCTCAAAACCAATTGCCAATTGGTTTTGAGATGAAATCCCATGTAATCTAATATGGTATAAGAGCTCATTAAACCCAAACGGGTATTCGGTCAAAAAATTGGGATCCGATTCAAGAATGGTGAACCCAAAGAGGCACCATCTTGAGGGGGCATGCTGAGGATTGTTGAGGATCCCACATTGGAAAAATAGAGAGACCTCACAATTTATAAGATATATGGGCTACTCCTCCCATTACCAATTGGTTTTGAGATGGAACCCCAATGCAATCTAATATACTTTTCTTCAAACAATCACCAACATCAGCAATAAACAGGGCTCCACCTCCAATGAATAATTCTAGAACCCTCAGGGAGTAATTCAAAAACCTTACTCCAAATTCTCTTCAAAACAATCGGGAAAAAACAACCGACTGCAGCTCCAATTCTTTAGGCCCCGTTTGATAACCATTTGGTTTTTGAAAATTAAGCCTATAAATACTACTTCCACCCATGAATTTACTTGTTTTGTTATCTATCTTTTACCTATGTTTTCAAAAACCAAGCCATGTTTTGAAAACTAAAAAAAGTAGTTTTCAAAAACTTGTTTTTGTTTTTAGAATTTAGGTAAGAATTCAAATGCTTCTTTAAGGAAGATGAAAACCATTGTAGAGAAATTGAGAGAAAACAAACTTAATTTTCAAAAACTAAAAACCAAAAACCAAATGGTTATCAAACGGGGCCTTACATACTCAACACAATATATCACTAGTTGACTAAACTGAGCTGGCATAAACACATCAAAATTTGAAAGTCGTTTCATCTACATTGTAAATCACCAATCAACTCAAAAGCTTAAGCTTATGAGTTATGGTAAATTTAATTATATCAACACACTAACACTCTCCCTCACTTGTGGGCTAGGAAAGTTGTAAGAGACCCAACTAGTAGAAATCAATATTAATTGGAGAGAAAATGACATTACATAGGTTTGAACTTAGGACCTCCTGCTCTGATAGCATGTTAAATCACTAATCAATCCAAAAACTTAAGCTTATGAGTTATGATAAATTTAATTATATCAATACTCTAACATATATTAATATATATTATGTTTTTTTTTTAATTTAAAATTTGTGGAGTGTAATGGCTAAAATTAAAAAGCTTGAAGATTTAATTGCGACCATTTCTATAGTAAAAGGTAGCTAGCACACTTTTAAGTCGTTATTAATGACATTATAAAGGTTGGATTTCATTGCTTGGTATGTTAATTAACTATTTACCATCAATTATATTACATCATCTCATGCAACTTAGTCCCATATATAACTTCATAATAATTCATAATAGGGGGTGGGGTAAAAAGAAAACTAATAATAATAAGGGTCTTGCAAATATGGCAAACAAAGTGCTGATAGGGCCCTATCAGTTGGTATCAGAGCCAAGGTTTAATTTAATCATTGTTATGGAGTACTCTACTAGTAGTAGTGGAGGTAATTCAATAGTTAGACTGTCATCAACCAATTATTCCATTTGGAGACCAATGATGGAGGATTTGCTGTTTTGCCAAGATTTGTATGATCCAATTGAAACAACCATAGAAGCTGATGGCACCATTTCTAAACCTTCAAAACCAGAGAAAATGGAAGAGAAATATTGGGCTAAGTTAAAGAGGAAGACCTTGGGGACTATTAGGCAATGGGTTGATCTTAGCATTTTCAACCATGTGTCTAAAGAGACCGACCCATATGATTTGTGGAAGAAATTGGAAGGTCTTTATGAAAGGAAGACCGCGCATAATAAAGCTTCATTAATCAAGAGACTTGTTAATTTGAAATTGAAGGGTGGGAAGTCTGTTTCTGAGCATTTGAGTGACTTCCAAGATATTATTAACAAGTTGACTACTATGAAGATTGTTTTTGATGATGAATTGCAGGCTTTGTTCTTATTGAGTTCCTTGCTAGACAGTTGGGAAACCTTGGTTGTGACTATTAGTAACTCTGCTCCAGAAGGTATTCTATCTTTGAATATGATCAAAGAAAGCATGTTCAATGAAGAGATAAGAAGAAAGAAGATAGGAGTTGATAATTCGAATGCTTTTCTTGTTGAGAATCGTGGAAGAAGCAAGAGTAAAGGACCCAAAGGCCGTGGTAACTCAAAGGGAAGGTCCAAGTCTAAAGACAAAGAGACTAGGACATGTTACTACTGCAACAAGCCTGGCCATACCAAAAAGTTTTTCTACCGTTGGAAGAAAGAACAAGGTAAGAAACAAGACTCACAAAAGGAGGGAGATGATAAAAATACTGCAGCAACCGCTTCTACGAGTGATGGTGATGTCACTTTGATTTGTGCAACTAGTGAGTGTCATCATGTAGAGAGTTCAGACATAGAGTGGCTGGTAGATTCAGGTGCTTCATATCATTGTGTTCCCAAAAAAGAGTACTTCATGAACTATCAATTTGGTGATTTTGGTAGTGTGAAGATGGAAAACAAAAGCTCAGTTAGCATTGTTGGGTTAAGTGATATTCGTGTGAAGACAAGTGTTGGGTGCATGCTTACATTAAAGAATGTGCGCCATATTCCTGATTTACGCCTTAACTTATTATCTGCAAATGTCCTTGATCAAGAAGGGTTCCAACATACCTTTGGTGACGGTAAGTGGAAATTGTCTAAAGGTTTGATGACAGTTGCTCGTGGTGAGTTGTGTTGCTCTTTGTATAAAACATACTTGAGGGTATGTTCTAGTGAGCTGAATGCAGTTGAAGAAAAAAATTCTCCTAATTTGTGGCATCGAAGGCTAGGACATATGAGTGACAAGGGGATCAAACTGTTGGTAGGTAAATCTTTTATTCCGGTTGATAAAACAGTTTCTTTTGACCCTTGTGATCATTGTTTGGTAGGTAAGCAACATAGAGTTTCTTTTTCTAGAAAGTCCACTAGAAGATAAGGAAAATTGGAGTTAGTTCACTCCAATATTTGTGGTCCTATTGAGGTAGAGTCTCTTGGTGGCAATAGATATTTTGTCACTTTTATAGATGATGCTACTCGAAGAACTTGGGTGTATATGTTGAAGACAAAAAGCCAAATGTTTGAGATTTTCAGAAAGTTTCATGCTATGATAGAAAGGGAGACCGAAAGAAAGTTGAAGTGTCTTCGATCTGACAATGGTGGTGAGTATACTTCGAATGAGTTCAAGTACTATTGCTCACAACATGGCATTAGACATGAGAAGACAGAGCCCGACACACCACAACACAATGGAGTTGCTGAAAGGATGAACAGAACCATTGTAGAGAAGGTGAGGTGCATGCTTAGAATGTCTGATCTTCCTAAGACATTTTGGGCTGAAGCAGTGAATTGTGCCGTGTATTTGATTAATCGATCTCCATCGATTCCTCTTGGTCATGACATTCCAGATAGAGCATGGAAGGGACGTGATCCCACTTATTCGCATCTGAGAGTCTGTCACAACCCGCCCCAGATTAACTCTACCAAACCTAGGATGAGCTGTGCTGGCAGTAGACCCCAAATGTGCAATGGAATCTATTGCCAAGTCTTTATCTCTTCAAACATTATCTAACTTTATCTACGGATATCCCAATAACAGCACAGTAAAAAATTTTCCCTTTACTTACACTAGATGATATGCAATGACTTGATAAGACTGGTGGCAGATTCTGATTAGCAATCTCTAATTGAAACTCAAGAGCAACCTGGTGGAAAAATTAAAAACAAAAGAATGAGCTAAAAAGCCCAGTGAGTGGTGATTCATAAGAAAATACATTTTCAAGAAAATTATTCTCTTACTAAACAAAAGTTCATAACTCTGTGAAATAATGTAATTCACGATCAGTTTAGAAACCTTCGAGATCATTTAAAGACATTAAAATATGTAAATAAACAACTCTTGAAACAACACCTCTTAAGTCAACAATTCTTGAAAACATAAGCACAAGTTCGTAAAAACATAGATAGGAAAATTCGTAATTATAGCTCTGGAAAGCATAAACATAACTAGTGTAATTCATCACCAAATCTGTACCCAAATCTCTATCATACTATGTACCAAGTAATCTCCAGATACATAGTAGAACATATCTCTGTCATACGTGCACGTAGAGCAAACTCTAACATCTGTAATGCTTCAGGTCCAGGATTTGGACCAGGATTTGGAATCCAGATTTGGCATCTAATGGCCCCGGCATTCCCCTGCATCCCCTGCGGCCTGAGCATGCAAGCATACTATGGAAACATATTCTCATAGCATACCGGGTAATCACCATGGGTACAAAGATCTAGTGGTTTGAAAATCACTTCCAACATAAACCTCTTAACTTCTCCAACTCTTTCTAAAAATTACATTCTTCTTCTAAAATAGTCTTTCATAAAATTGAGATATTTCTGAAATAACATTAAACATTTATACTTTCTCGAATAATCATCAAATCTCTCAATAATATAAAACATTTCTAAAATCATATTTTCTCTGAATCCACATCTCATATAAATTTCATACATTTTTCAAGAAACATTAAAACTCTTCAAACATCTCAATAATCATAAAAATATCTCAAATATTTCTCAAATGACAATTTCAACTAAAAGCATAAAATATTGACATTTCCATACCATTTTTGGAAATTCATAACATTCTATGAAAATCTCTTAGCAATTTTCTCTAAAATCACACATGATTTATAGAATTCTTGAAAATTCGTAATAATAATCACATAATAAAAATATTTCGTAAAATAAACCACTCACAAAACTATTGTCGTTGCCACCCTGAAACGTTGGCTATTTCAATTCTCTGTTCAACCTGGAATTCCAATAATCATACCAGAGCTTATGAATTATTTCCAAAGGAAATAAACATGCTTCACATTAGTCTATTAAACTAATTTTTCAAGTTCATTCTCTTAATTAATAACCAATTGTCCAAATTCCTACTTAATATCCCATTTTCTCTTTCATCCTTTTATGACCATGGTATATTTGTCTCCACTCCAATTAAAATATATTTAATCAATTCCAACTCTTCTTAATTATTTTGTCTTTTACCTCTAAATAAACAATTCTTTTCATACAAATGGACCAACCTCACTCATCAAAAACTCATTGACCAAGTTCTCTTCACTTTCTCCTCTTCCAATTTAAGTAAATGTATTATTTTATTATTATTATTATTTTTTTATTTCTCCTTCCCTCCTCACGTAAGGTGAGGTGTGCCTTACCCTCAAAGTCCCTTCCTCTCTCTTCATTAAAAACAAATTGTACAACACCACTTCTTTTTTTTTTTTATAAATTTATTTACACAATTACTTTAATTGTCTCTCTCTTCTCTTCAATCATCTTCTTCCTCATTTTCTCAACTTCTTCCACAACTTTCTGTTTTTCTTCCTTCCAACCCATACATTTACTTTTTCTTACAACTCTCTAATCTTTTAAGCTTTCTTAAATTAAGTTTCTAGTAATTTCTCTTGGCATGACAAACTTTTCTCTTAACTAATTTATCTTTCCTTCCCTAAAATTAAAACAATCTCCCAACAAAATTGAACATTTCAAATACCCAAATTCCATTTCTTAACTTTCAACCTACCCAAATAATAACATAAGCAAACTACAAACTTCATCCTCCTATTTCAAAGTATCCATAAGAATTTCACAAGCAAAAGAAAAAAAATCCATAAAACTCTCTTTAAAGACCACCTATTTTCATGGTTTCCCTAAAAAAAAACTTACCAATCTAAATCTTCTAGCTTGAGCCTCTCAACACCACTTTCAATTTCATGCTTGGCATGCTTAAGCTCCTCAATTCCATTTATGTGTTGTTTCTCTCTCTCAAAGCAAAGTTTCTTTTTCTCTTTGGTTTCTCATTTCTTCTCCATCCGAACACTCATTTCTTTTTCCTTTATCTCTCTCTCTCTTTTTTTTTTAATTTAAAATCAAAAGCTTCCACTATAAGTTTCTTTTATTTTTATTTATTTATTATTTTTTTTAATAAAAAATATATATATATTCTTTTCCAACTTCTTTCCAATATAATACAAAACAAACACCAATTTTCCTTTCTTTTCTAATATATATATATATATATATATATATATATATATATATTTACTACATACAATTTGTATTCCATTTTCAAAGTTTCAAATTTCTTGTATTTCTATTTTGTCTCAAACTATAATCTCTCCATTAACAATTTCAAAATTAAATAATCCATATATCAAATGCATATATCCAATTGCTAGAAGACCAAAATTAGGTCTTACAAATTATTACTCCCTTTTGAGAATTTCGTCCTCGAAATTCAATTAAGGAATGCATTGGAACTTCATTTTTCCATGTTGCACCTTTATTGCACATTTTCTTTTTCCGAGTTCTCAAAGACATAAAAGAGTGTTAAAAAAATATTATCTTCTTTAAGAATTTCGTCCTCGAAATTCAGCCTTGCGAGTGAAGTTAATAACTAAGAATTTTGAACATGTGAGTAGCATTTTTCCTGGGCATAATTTGCTTCCCCATGAAACCTTGCTAACAAATAATCTTATTGCAAAATACATTTTCCTTTTCATCCAAAACTATCACAACTGTATCTCATATGGAACCATAACTCAACTTTATATCATCGTCCATAATCTTATAAGCCTCTCAAATATTGTTTGTTATGAAAATTTCCAATTGACATAATTGTCCCTTATTAATTTGATAACAACCTTGACATTTTATCAACACTCAATTGAAATTGTGAGAGAAATATGGAGTACATAAAATAATATTCATCCACAATCATGAGCATCCTTGTCAAAGGTGATTTACGTACTCAAATCGACATATGGTCTCTCTTTGACTTCATGTCTAATCACTATACTTACTCTTTCTTATTTTCATCTTTTCGTTAGTCAATGTTGCCCTTGTTGCAAATATTTTAAGTAAGTTCATGGTTTGTTGGTTTCCTCTGACCACTTTATTACAACAAATGGAGTTTTCTCTCTCTACATACAAAGCTTTAACTAACATCATCTCTCTATATTTGAATAACGACTCTTATTATAAGCAAACTCCACAAACGACTCATGAAATTCCCATCTTTCCTTGAACTATAGATAGGCTCATAACATAACTTCAAAGTTTAGATAGCTCTTTTCATATATCCATCATCTATGGCGAGAATTTGTACCAAAATATAGCTTAATACCCAACATTTGCTATGCACTAGACCATAATTGGAAAGTAATTTCTAAGCTTTGTTCAATACATTTAACTCCAGAAGTTCATTTATCTAAAGGACTTGTAATCTTGGTCGACAGTGATTAGCAATTCTGGACCAATCTATGTCATCAACCAGACACCATCATAACCACTCTTAATGCAAAATAAGACCAAATAATAAATCCATCTTGATATGCTTCAATTTCCATTAAAAGTAAGGTAGAGAAATCAAAATCTTAGTGACAACTCAAGCATGTAGAAACATATTTTATTTCTCTTACCATATCTTGCTATCAATAATGTTTCTTCAACCCTTAGTACATTTGGTACTTCATGAGTGCATATACTAAGCCAAAATATGAGCTCCCCAAGTATCTCATTTCTTATACTTGGGTGGTTAAATACTCATAACCAATTAAACTTAGTCAAATTCCATCATCCATAATTCTATCAATCCAAGCAAGGTTTATACTCAACAATTTGCAAATATGGTTTCTAATTCATAAACTGAAAAATTCTGCATTCAATTGTTTGAAATCACCCCATAAAGAAAATCTAATTGCATCTCTCTTAAACAACTTAACTCCTTGCTTAAGGCACCAATAATAAATTACTTTTTTTTTTCTTTTTGGGTTAAGTCAATGATACAATCATAATGTTCTTTCAACTTTCGTCATCTTCTCTTACACAAATTTCATTCTTTCTAGTTAAAGATATTCTTTAATTCTTGTGATTTGTCCATATGTGAAACTTTTCTTCATATAGATAATGTGACTACTCCTTAAGTATCTCATACCTTATGGCTAATACAATTTTAGTCAATCCTCAATCACAATTTAGATAATTATGCTTGTGATTCTACACCATTCTTAAACATAAACCATTAACTTTCCATTTTGCATCAAACACAACCAAACCTAATATCCCTGTAGATAACAAGTTATTCACTATGCATTGGAAGTGTTATATTGAGTGACAACTAGCACTTTCTTCAAATTTCAAGAACTTTGCTCATACTTATTTGCCTATATACATTTCAAATTCTTTCTAATCAAATATATCAATAGAGCATCTATCTTGAATAATCTTCCAATAAAACTGACCAACTCATCCCAACAGCTATGTGCTTCAATAACAGTTCTAGGTCATCCCATTTAAATCTTGCCTCAATCTTTTAATGATTGGAAATTGTGTCATTTACATTATTCGCATCCTTTACATGATTCACTTGGTCTAGAAACACAACTTGATCAAGCCAAAACGCAAACTTGCTAACCTTAACATATAACCCTTCATCTTGCAATGTTTGTAGCTTATTATGAGATATCCCACGTGCTCTTCTTGACTGTTAGAATTTGCCAACTTGCCCTTAACGAATACAACCACAATTGTATTATTAAGAACTGAACACTTAGTTTCCAAAATCCATAATTTTGTTGGTTCATTAACTAATAACTTGAATGGTGCAACCCAAAAACTCATCTTACATAGATAGCGTCCTAAAGGCAATTTTCAGTACTTCCGTTCCTCAAATATTGGTGGTATCCCAATCACATAACATTTCAAGAATATGTTGAGATATCTTTGAACTAATCAAGCAAGCCCCCTATTCAGGTAGTGGATACTTACTATGTCCAACCACCTTATTCAAATGATTAAAAACAATGCCCACCACCTCATAATGTCATCCTTTTTCCAATGATTAATACAGTTGTACCATCTGGTAAGGCGTTAGGTCTAGTGAAGTCCGCTAATCGCCTGACCTGTTAATTGTACTAGCTAAATAGCCATGTATATTCTCCAATGGTCCTCTAGGCTTCTTCATTTCTAACATACTCTTTCAACTCTCATAGTCCTTTTTCTATATACTTTCCATTCATTCCATTTCCTTATCAAGATAGGAGCATACCTTTTACCCTTTAATACTTCAAAATGGTCACTGATCTTTGTACTAACTTTAAAAAAAAAAACTCATTTTGTATCGAATCTCTCTATATGACCCCAAACAAATATTCTTCATAAAATAATTCCTTGAATTCGCTTTAATTTCTTATTTCAAAGTCTCGATTTCAGTTTCTTAATTTTAAAGTCTATTACTTATCATTAACTCCAATTAACTATAAGCTCTTTCTTTGAAATGGAAGTGATAAACACCACTTCCTATCCTTTAAGAATCTTAATACATAAAAAAAATGTTCCTAACTTTCCCATCATATATCCACTATTATATGTTCTTCATTTTAACGATATATTAACTCCTTTAGTTTCCACTTGCTAAAATTTGAATTTTCCTCAAGTTCTTGAGCATCTTCATTCCAAATGCTACTAACATAAAGTAAATTCACCATCTATATTTTTCTTTTCTCATAGTTGCTTCAACTAATCTCCCAATTACTCTCCACTCTGACCTTATACAAAAATTCAAAATTTCTCTCATAAACCATCCTCAAACCTCTTGCACTTGTCAATCTCATCCCCAATTATCATGGTTGCATATTTGAAAAGCTCAATATACTTTCTTTGTTACGCGACATGATATCATCGACTTTGCTCCAAACTAAAAAATTCCTTTCACTTCCCAGCTCTATACAATGGTGGACAATATTCCTCATATAAAACTTTCTTGAATTCATTCCAACTAACCTCGTGACCATTTGATCGCCTACTTGTATTTGATTTCCACCAATCCTAAGCCACTTCTTCTAAAAGAATATAATAAGGTCTTATCACCTTTTATTTTCAAGGCATTCCATTACCTTTAAATACATTTACAACCTGTCCATCCAATTTTGTACATCAACTGGATTCGAGGCCTCAATAAATGGCTTTGCTCCCAACTCTATCAATCATTTGATTCTATAGGTTTTTTTTTTTTGTTTTTTTTTTGTTTTTCATAGAATCCTTCTTGATTGACCTCATCCCTTTTGCCACACTATAAGCAATTCTGGTCGTTAATTGCCTTTCTCTATCATCCACATCTTTTAAACTACACCAAGAACATTTTCTTTCCTTTTCCCGTCAACTATTTTTCTTTATCAATCACATTACCTTGTTGCTCATCTTCTGAGTGACTAATCTCTCCAACCAATTCTTTATTCACTATACTTTGCCTACCAGTAGCTCATTGAGTTTCATTTCCTGTAACTTACGTGATCTGCCACCATGACTCATGATTACTTACAATGCATTGCATATCACACCTTACTACTCATATCTTGCAGAATCTTATTGCTCTGATACCAAACTGTCACAACCCGCCCCAGATTAACTCTACCAAACCTAGGATGAGCTGTGATGGCAGTAGACCCCAAATGTGCAATGGAATCTATTGCCAAGTCTTTATCTCTTCAAACATTATCTAACTTTATCTACGGATATCCCAATAACAGCACAGTAAAAAATTTTCCCTTTACTTACACTAGATGATATGCAATGACTTGATAAGACTGGTGGCAGATTCTGATTAGCAATCTCTAATTGAAACTCAAGAGCAACCTGGTGGAAAAATTAAAAACAAAAGAATGAGCTAAAAAGCCCAGTGAGTGGTGATTCATAAGAAAATACATTTTCAAGAAAATTATTCTCTTACTAAACAGAAGTTCATAACTCTGTGAAATAATGTAATTCACGATCAGTTTAGAAACCTTCGAGATCATTTAAAGACATTAAAATATGTGAATAAACAACTCTTGAAACAACACCTCTTAAGTCAACAATTCTTGAAAACATAAGCACAAGTTCGTAAAAACATAGATAGGAAAATTCGTAATTATAGCTCTGGAAAGCATAAACATAACTAGTGTAATTCATCACCAAATCTGTACCCAAATCTCTATCATACTATGTACCGAGTAATCTCCAGATACATAGCAGAACATATCTCTGTCATACGTGCACGTAGAGCAAACTCTAACATCTGTAATGCTTTAGGTCCAGGATTTGGACCAGGATTTGGAATCCAGATTTGGCATCTAATGGCCCCGGCATTCCCCTGCATCCCCTGCGGCTTGAGCATGCAAGCATACTATGGAAACATATTCTCATAGCATACCGGGTAATCACCATGGGTACAAAGATCTAGTGGTTTGAAAATCACTTCCAACATAAACCTCTTAACTTCTCTAACTCTTTCTAAAAATTACATTCTTCTTCTAAAATAGTCTTTCATAAAATTGAGATATTTCTGAAATAACATTAAACATTTATACTTTCTCGAATAATCATCAAATCTCTCAATAATATAAAACATTTCTAAAATCATATTTTCTCTGAATCCACATCTCATATAAATTTCATACATTTTTCAAGAAACATTAAAACTCTTCAAACATCTCAATAATCATAAAAATATCTCAAATATTTCTCAAATGACAATTTCAACTAAAAGCATAAAATATTGGCATTTCCATACCATTTTTGGAAATTCATAACATTCTATGAAAATCTCTTAACAATTTTCTCTAAAATCACACATGATTTATAGAATTCTTGAAAATTCGTAATAATAATCACATAATAAAAATATTTCGTAAAATAAACCACTCACAAAACCATTGTCGTTGCCACCCTGAAACGTTGGCTATTTCAATTCTCTGTTCAACCTGGAATTCCAATAATCATACCAGAGCTTATGAATTATTTCCAAAGGAAATAAACATGCTTCACATTAGTCTATTAAACTAATTTTTCAAGTTCATTCTCTTAATTAATAACCAATTGTCCAAATTCCTACTTAATATCCCATTTTCTCTTTCATCCTTTTATGACCATGGTATATTTGTCTCCACTCCAATTAAAATATATTTAATCAATTCCAACTCTTCTTAATTATTTTGTCTTTTACCTCTAAATAAACAATTCTTTTCATACAAATGGACCAACCTCACTCATCAAAAACTCATTGACCCAGTTCTCTTCACTTTCTCCTCTTCCAATTTAAGTAAATGTATTATTTTATTATTATTATTTTTTTTTTATTTCTCCTTCCCTCCTCACGTAAGGTGAGGTGTGCCTTACCCTCAAAGTCCCTTCCTCTCTCTTCATTAAAAACAAATTGTACAACACCACTTCGTTTTTTTTTTTATAAATTTATTTACACAATTACTTTAATTGTCTCTCTCTTCCCTTCAATCATCTTCTTCCTCATTTTCTCAACTTCTTCCACAACTTTCTGTTTTTCTTCCTTCCAACCCATACATTTACTTTTTCTTACAACTCTCTAATCTTTTAAGCTTTCTTAAATTAATTTTCTAGTAATTTCTCTTGGCATGACAAACTTTTCTCTTAACTAATTTATCTTTCCTTCCCTAAAATTAAAACAATCTCCCAACAAAATTGAACATTTCAAATACCCAAATTCCATTTCTTAGCTTTCAACCTACCCAAATAATAACATAAGCAAACTACAAACTTCATCCTCCTATTTCAAAGTATCCATAAGAATTTCACAAGCAAAAGAAGAAAAATCCATAAAACTCTCTTTAAAGACCACCTATTTTCATGGTTTCCCTAAAAAAAAACTTACCAATCTAAATCTTCTAGCTTGAGCCTCTCAACACCACTTTCAATTTCATGCTTGGCATGCTTAAGCTCCTCAATTCCATTTATGTGTTGTTTCTCTCTCTCAAAGCAAAGTTTCTTTTTCTCTTTGGTTTCTCATTTCTTCTCCATCCGAACACTCATTTCTTTTTCCTTTATCTCTCTCTCTCTCTTTTTAATTTAAAATCAAAAGCTTCCACTATAAGTTTCTTTTATTTTTATTTATTTATTATTTTTTTTAATAAAAAATATATATATGTTCTTTTCCAACTTCTTTCCAATATAATACAAAACAAACACCAATTTTCCTTTCTTTTCTAATATATATATATATATATATATATATATATATATATATATATATATATATATATATATATATATATATATATATATATATTTACTACATACAATTTGTATTCCATTTTCAAAGTTTCAAATTTCTTGTATTTCTATTTTGTCTCAAACTATAATCTCTCCATTAACAATTTCAAAATTAAGTAATCCATATAGCAAATGCATATATCCAATTGCTAGAAGACCAAAATTAGGTCTTACAGAGTCTTTGGCAGCAAGGCATACATGCATGTGCCTAAAGAACAAAGGTCAAAACTTGATTCGAAGACTAATCCATGTGTATTTGTTGGGTATGGGGATGAAGAGTATGGTTACAGGATCTACGATCCAGAAAAGAAAAAGGTAGTGAGAAGCAGAGATGTAGTATTCTTTGAGCACGAGAAGGGTGCAGATCTTTTGAGTACAAGGTACACTTCTATTTCAGAATTGTCTGTTGATACTACTAATGGTTCCACTTTTACTCCTTCTATTATTCAGCCGTCAAATGAGAATGTTGAGGATGTACTTGATGATGTACATGATGATGTTGATGAGGTAGAACCTGATGGTAATGTACCAGATCATATTGATGATGATGATCTTGATGAGTCTTCATCTGGTGATCAAGAAATCCATGGGGAAGATGTGCATGACGAAGTGATTCATGAAGAAGTTCATGAGCAGGGGGAGCAATCCACTCCTCAAGTGGAGGATACACAGGTTCGAAGGTCTACAAGAGAGCGTAAACCTTCAACAAAGTATCCAAGCTCAGAGTTCATTCTAGTTAGTGAAGATGGAGAGCCAGAGAACTATCAAGAGGTCTTGTCTCATGATGAGAAAGACCAGTGGCTTGAAGCAATGAAGGAGGAGATGAATTCCTTGAAAAAGAATGAAACCTATGAGCTAGTACAGCTTCCAAAGGGCAAGAAAGTCTTGAGAAACAAATGGGTTTTCAAGTACAAAAAGGATGGCGAGAAGATAGTAAAGCGCAAAGCCAGATTAGTGGTAAAGGGATGCAACCAGAAAAAATGCATTAACTTTGATGAGATATTCTCTCCAGTGGTCAAAATGACATCTATCAGAACATTGTTGGGTTTAGTAGCAAGTCTTGATCTTGAGTTGGAGCAACTTGATGTAAAAACTGTATTTTTACATGGTGATTTGCATGAAGAGATCTACATGGAGCAACATAAAGGATTTGAAGAAAAAGTGAAAGATAAACTTGTTTGTCGATTGAAGAAGAGTCTTTATGGGCTTAAACAGGCGCCAAGGCAGTGGTACAAGAAATTTGATTTGTTTATGACAAGCAATTATTATAAACGAACTACAGCCGATTCTTGTGTGTATTTTAGAAAGTTTCCTGGAGGTAACTTCATCATCCTTCTTTTATATGTAGATGATATGCTAATAGTTGGACAAGATGCAGATATGATTCAAAGTTTAAAGAAAGACTTGTCCAAGTCCTTTGACATGAAAGATTTGGGTCCTGCAAAGCAAATTTTAGGCATGGAGATTACTCGTGACAGGAAAGCTGGGAAATTGTGGTTATCCTAGGAGAAGTATATTGAACGGGTTCTTTGAAGGTTCAATATGAAGCATGCTAAGCCTGTTGGTACACCGTTAGCAACTCACTTCAAGCTAGATAAGAGAGCATGTCCTACAACAGAGAAGGAGAAAGAAGCTATGTCAACCATTCCTTATTCTTCTGCAGTTGGTTCTCTGATGTATGTTATGGTGTGTACTAGACCTGATATGACACATGCGGTCGGTTTAGTGAGCCGTTTCTTATCTAATCCAGGTAAGGCTCAATGGGAAGCAGTGAAGTGGATCTTCAGGTACTTGAGGGGCACCTCCAAATTGAGTTTGTGTTATGGAGGTGATAAACCTATACTTCAAGGCTATACTGATGCAGACATGACATGACAACAGAAAATCTACCTCAGGTTATGTGTTTACATTTTCAGGGGGAGCCATCTCATGGCAATCCAAGCTACAAAAATGTGTAGCATTGTCCACAATTGAGGCAGAGTATATTGCAGCAGTGGAAGCAAGCAAGGAGATGCTATGGCTTAAAAGATTCCTTCAAGAGTTGGGTTCGAAGCAAAGTGAGTATGTAATATTCTGTGATAGTCATAGTGCTATGGATTTGAGCAAGAATTCAATGTATCATGCTCGCACCAAACACATTGACGTTAGATATAAATTTGGCTACAAGATGTGATTGAAGAGAAGAAAACGAAACTGAAGAAAGTCCACACCGACAAGAATAGTGCAGATATGCTAACTAAAGTAGTTCCTCGAAGTAAGGTTGAGCTTTGTAGTAAGCTTGTCAGGATGAGGTTCAAGTGATCTTGGATGTGATTGTGTCTTCCCCGTAATGGGGCTGGAGGGGGAGATTGTTATGGGTGTCAAGCCCATTTGTTAGACAAACAAGGTTTTTTTCTTATGTTTGTGGGCCCAAAATATTGAGTTATATGTTTAGCCTAGTTGGGGTTAAACGTGTGGGCTTATCTAGAAAGCCTAGGTTTTTTTTAGGGAGATAATGACCTAAAAAAGGGAGGAAAAACAGAAGAAAATATACAGAAAACGGAGAGGGAGAGGGCAGTTCGGTTTTTCAGAGACAGATTCCACAAAGTTGTCAATTTCCGGAGTTTCAGCCGTTGGATCTTGCTGCAATTTGGTCAGCTTGTTGAGGACACATAGGGTCATGTTTTGAACGGCTAGATCGTCGTTTTGAGCTTCGGTTTGTCGTTAATCGCTGATAGACGGAATCTGGAAAACTGGGTATTTTTTTTATCTTTCATCTCTCAATTGTTGTTCTCTTATTTATGAAACTGTTGGTGGGTTGTGAACCTTTGTATGACTGATTTGGGTTCTTTTTCCCTCACTTTTATCATAATAAGAGAAGGTGACAAGGGTGGACTCCTCACAAGTCCCGTGGTTTTTACTCTTCACATTGAAGAGGTTTTCCACATATAATTTGTGTGTTGTTTGCATTTAGTCTTCTGCAATTTTTTATGGTTTATTGTTGTCAATTGCTGGTTGATTGCTTGGGAATTATTTGGTGAATAATTTGTGGTGTATTGGAATTTTTTTTTTGGTCGATTGTCTTGGAGGAGATCTTGGTGGGTTATTGTTATACTATTTGGGCCCTATCAAGTGCGACTAATAGTAGATCAAGAAAAGAAAAAAGATTAAAAATTTGCAAATATAGCAACCACAATAAAGCCCGAGCCAAACCACTTTCTAAAAAGCTAAATAACCTTCAAAGCGGCCATTTCAATTTTAAACCCAACTCATGTCTATCAGTGATAGACGTAATTATCTGAAAAACAAATGATAGATGTGATTGATGTATATCGTTGTTCATTGATTGACATCTATTAGTGTTAGACACCAATCACTAATTGATTACACATATGAGTAAATCACTTCATTTGATAATTATTTTATTTTTTAAATTAAATTTATAAACTCTACTTCCACCATGAGTTTCTTTGTTTTGTTATATACTTTTTACTCATGTTTCCAAAAATCAAATCAAGTTTTGAAAACTAAAAAAAGTAGGCATCGTTTGATAACCATTTGGTTTTTGGTTTTTGGTTTTTGGAAATTGTGTTTGTTTTCTTATCAATTCTCTACAACATGTTCTTTCTTTCTTAACAAAACATTTGAATTCATAGCAAAATTCTAAAAACAAAACAACTTTTTGAAAATTACTTTTTTTAGTTTTCAAGACTTGGTTTTTTAAAATATAGATGAAAAGTTGTAACGACCCTAAATACACAACAGACTAAATGCGAAAGCATAACTAAGTTACCTCGCTCATGCCTGAAATTTTGGCAGCATGACGGCGTAACAATGAGAAACTAAAATTTACAAATACCTGATAAGAATAATAACACTTCTAAATTTTAAAGTACAGACTCAGCATCCACCAAACTACAAATATAGTATACTGATCTAACCAAAGCAGACACGAGAAATCTAGAAATTCTAACCAAACACTTTGAAACAAAAGAGATTTAAAGTTTATAGACCAGACATACAACAAAGAACAAAGCTACATACTAGAAGCTAATATAAGGAAAGAAAAATTTGGTGGAGTCTCCATAGCCTCGTTAAGTCATCGCCTTCGTCACCCCCTTCGAAGAAGTGCACAATCTGCAAAAACAAACAAAGTAGCACAAGTGAGTATAAACATACTCAGTAAGTAGCCCACTTAAGGGTCCAAGGTTCACAACCATACACAGAAGAGTTCAACCCTAACTCACAAGCTTTTGCTCAAACTCAAACCCAAACATTCACTTTAGTTAGCTAACTACCCACTCACTTTATCCAAAGCCCACCCCTCTCTAGTATTGCCTCGTGCTACACCTACGAGTCATGTATCCTGGGTCCAACACAGTGAAGGAAAACAACCCTCATGCTCATCACAATGGGGGAATTGCCCCTAAGCTAGCATATTCGATGAAGGAAAGGAACTCTCACGCTCAATCACAATGGGGGAATCACCCCCTAAGTTAGCATACTCGGTCAAGGAAAGCAACCCTCACGCTCAATCACAATGGGGAAATCGCTCCTTAAGCTAGCATACTAGGTGAAGGAAAGCAACCATCATGCTTAATCACAATGGGAGAATCGCCCCCTAAGCTAGCATACTCGGTGAAGGAAAGCAACCCTCATGCTCAATCACAATGGGAGAATCGCCTCCTAAGCTAGCATACTCGGTGAAGGAAAGCAACCCTCAAGCTCAATCCCAATGGGGGAATCGCCCCTTAAGCTAGCATACTCGGTGACGGAAAGCAACCTTCACGTTCAATCACAATGGGGGAATCACCCCTAAGCTATTCTACTCAGTGAAGGAAAGCAATCCCCACACTCAATCACAATGGGGGAATCGCTCCCTAAGCTAGCACACTCGATAAGGGAAAACAACCTTTACGCTCATCATATCACATAACATGCTAGGAATACATGCTCGTACAAGAGAAAAAGTAAAAAGAAAAGGGTAGATGACATTGGTCTAACGAGCTTTTGTTCATTCACAGCATTCCTGAAAACCCCTATGGGAACTCACCATGCCGAAACCACTCACAAAGCAATGAACTTTGGGTCTTCACCCAAAGCCCAAAGTCCAACTCACTACTAGAATGACCAGGTCGGTGAGTCACTCCAAAGCCCCTAACCGATGGGCTGATCCAAAATCCAACCACTTTAAAGCCCCCAAATTGGTTACAAGCTCGCATTACCACTAATCGGGTCAGAACCACACCCACTTCCTGAGTTGGAGTTCACCAATACAACCAAAGTTGCGAATTCAACATCAACAAGATTAGGTGATCACGACTTAAGTATAGGTTCAATGAATCCCACTTCACCTAAGTCTCGTTCATATTCAAGCAAAACACAATTCTCCAACAATCAAACACTACTTAAACACAATTCTCCATTAGTTCAAGCGTTCGGGGTTCCACAACCACTTTAGATACCACCGCAAACCACACATCACAGACAAACCAAACATGCGTGTTTAAACAATTTCAACTGACTTCTCACACGTCCATACTTCATAAAGAAGCCACGTTCTCAGTCATCCATGCATTCCAGAGCGTTAATCCATACCCAAGCCTTTACTAGTACACAATGCCAAGACCCTATGAATACCCTGTTGGGATTTATGCCCTAAAGCCTCGTAATTAATGATTTATTTAATAATTTATAATAATTTTGATTATTTTATTTGTAATATAATATTATCCATTATATGAAAAATCCAAGGTTATTAGTGTAATCTTGAACAGTATGTGGTTGACATACGAGATGATCATGTTCAAGAAATAACCTAAAGGGTCATAGTATATGGATAAGGTTGGGTGCCTTATCTTGGTAACACTATTGATACAACCCACTTTGTAATAGTTACAAATGATTTGATCCGAATCATTCATGTGAAGACATGTGAGTGAGGGTATCTTATACAATGAGTTTGTATAAATCTGGACCACGAAATATTTAATCTCTCTTTATAAATTCGTTAATTGAGAAGATTAATATTTCATCGGAATGATCATATGTGACTTGATCTTAATCCTGAGTGAGTTATGAACTCCTGCCTGTGATGGCTTGTCTTTTGATTTGCATGGGTGAGAGTGACTTTTATAGTCGATTTAATATGCCTACCATTTTGGGGACTTGACCAAATAGGAAGCTGGGAACATAATCTCACAAGATGGAATTCACTTCTTCCCATATAGGGTAAGTAGATGAGTAGTTCCCTTAAGTGCTGATTTCAGGATTTGAACAATGGGGCCCCACCCTCTCACTAGCCCTAGAGGGACTTAGTTTATAATTAGATTATAAATAGATTATTCATTAGAGGATCAATGGTACTTAAGGTGCAAGATGTCATTATAGGGGTAAAACGGACTTTTTACCCTGTTGTAATTAGGAACAACTCATGAAGGATCGACTTACATGTAATGATTATATCTATTGACACAACTTGTCCTACAGTGCATAAGAGTGCAACTCTAAGTCTATAGTGGAGTGACCTATATTTAATGAATGAAAACTAATTAATTAAAGAGTCTAATTAATTGATTTTGTATCATTAGAGCTTATAATTTGTTGGTCCATAAGGTTTCCTTGCTAACACTAAATGATCAATTTAGTTGAAAGAAAAATTTGAAATGTTCAAATTAATATTTAATTTGAAATGTTCAAATTAATATTTAATATATTAGATATATTAAATATAAAAGAGGAAAATATATTTATTATATTAAATATTAAAATTTGAAAATTTCAAATTAATATTTAATATATTAGATATATTAAATATAAAAGAGAAAAATATATTTATTATATTTGATACATTAAATATTAAAATAATTAATGTATATTGGATACATTAAATAAAAGATATTTATAAAATTTGAATAAGATAAAATAAATAAATATCGTAGGAGATTTAAATGAGATTCAAATAAGTATAAGATGTATTTTAATATATTAGATATTAAAATATAATATTTTAATTATGACAAAGATTTACCCTTGGTCTCTATAAATATGACACTTGGGTTGAGCCATTAGATATAACATACGTCTCCTCAATAGAGAATTAGAGAATTCTCTCTGGACCTCTTCCTTTCCAATCCCTTGTAGATTTTCTTTTAAAAGGCTCCCACAAGCCTTGGTCCTATGTTTGAGTCATAGCTAGGAAGATTTTATGGAGGAGATAACATCCGCCAGTAATATCTTCATATTTACTCCAAGTAAGTTTGCTTAACCTTAATTTTTAGTTTAATTTTAAATAAAATCCAAGACGATCTAATGCTTCCGCTGCGGAGTGAAACGTTCATTCCTTCATACCCTGCCAACAATCATGACTTTTGCCAAATCACCCAACTAGGTCGACAAGTTCCTTTAAATCTCAGGTTGAGGTACAACAAGGTGAATCTCATTTTAAAGAGATTTACTAAACAAAATATCCAACGACCAATATGGTTACATGCATACTTCATGCTTAAAAAGAATTGCATCCACCACCAACCTTCATGCTTAAAGTACTACACATGCTAATGACAATAGACTTGAAACTTTAAGCCCCTAATTCCATTATTGCCACACAAATAGGTCAGTTTTAGCTCAAAACAACCTCCACACCGATCACTAAACATTACATGCTTCATAAACACAATTTTGATGCAAGCTTTCACAATCCAGAAATTGTCAAACTTACATCATATTCAAATAGAAACTTAAAGGGGCTTAAATCCAAATGACTACTTACATCAATAGTGAGTACAAGAGAATTTAAAACTCATTCGCCTAGAAACTCCTTTGCACCACCTGAAGCAATTTCAAAGAACCAAAACTACATACAATCAGGTTCCAAAAATTAGCATTTAATCTCTAGCATCCAAACACGAGTTCGATTGGCTTAGAAAGGACTTTACCCACAATTCCTTACCCAAAACAGTGCTGGAAGTTGTTGGACAGCAGCTCGAACAATCCAAATTCATCCAAAACGACCTTCAATCGCAATGGGTATTCTATATTAAAATCCAAAACATTGTTGTTTAGTTTCAAATCACCAAATAAGTCATTCAATTCAGTTTTACAACCCATAAATCACTTCGAACAACTTTCGAAACACTTACCCACAATGATAGGAGCATTACCCACATTGAAATGAATCGAAAGCTAGCTGGCTTTGGCTCCGAAAGGACCAATTTCACGTATTTGATATCCGAAGGCTATGGGTAGTCTAAAATCATACATAAAAATCTATGGGTCAGCTTCCAATCACCAAATCAGTACCTAAAACTAACTCTAAACTTCAAAAATCACTTGGATCGTTGTTGAATAAACTTACCCACTTCGAATCAAAAATGTTCACGGCTTGTACAAATGTCAGGCTCGTCAGAAATTGACCTCGAACCATCACCGACCTTGCTGTCTGTACAAAAACCGAGAGGGAGAGAGGGAGTAGCCGACGACGACTCAGGTTGCAGCAGGAGGTGGCGCAAATGGGAAGCAGATCCAAGCAAAGTCGACAACAGATTAGCGTTCAATTGCGGAGTCTGCGTGCGGGACTGGTGCGCTGTGTTAGGTGGCGACACGACGCATTCAGCTAGCGTTCTTGCGGCGCTCCAGCGACGGGAGGAAGAAGAAGAAGAAGCTACGGTGGAGAGAGAGAGATTTTTGGGAGGAAGAGAGTGCGATCGTGAGAGAGGGAAAGGAGAAGGAAGAAGGAAAAGGAGAAGAAGATAAGGAAGAAGTCTTTCACTTTTCTTTTTTTTTTTCAAACAAACCAAAAGAAACATATATGCCCTCAACCAACTTCTTCATTTCCAAATATGCACATTCAATCATTCTAAATTCCAAATTAACCTAAAAAATCAAAATACTTAATGAGAATTTTTCCGACTTAATTCCAAAATTTCAAAATTTATGCCCCTGAATAAATCGAGCGTTACAAAAGTAGACAACAAAACAAGGAAAATCATAGGTGAAAGTAGTATTTGTAGACTTAATTTTCAAAAACTAAAAACCAAAAACCAAATGGTTATCAAACGAGGCCGTAGTTTTTGAAAACTTGTTTTTGCTTTTGAAATTGGGCTAAAAATCCAAATGTTTCATTAAGAAAGATAAAAACCCTAAACCTAAAAACTAAATGGTTATCAAAAGGGGTCTAAGCAATCTATCAAATGGATTCTAAGCAATCTATCAATGATTTATGTCTATTAGTAGAAAATCATTGATAGACATAAATCAAAGACAATGGAATCGAAATCTCTACCCAAAGTCAATAATAAGAGTGAAGTTAAAGGAGGTTTCTATCATGACTCGAACCATATTAAAAGCACATCATTGGGTTTCTTTTACTCATTTTATTAATTACTTGGTTTTGGTTTTATAACTTCGAACAATTTTTAACGACCCATTTGGTAACGTTTCTGTTTTTTGTCTCTGTTTTATATTTTTTGTTTTCTGTTCCTATTTTGTAATAAAGAGAATCATAATTACATTTGGTAACTATTTTGTTTCTTGTTCTTCTTTTTAATTGAAAAAGAAAAAAAAAATTGTTCGATAATCATTTTTTATTTCTTGTTCTCTAAAATGTTAAATTAAAAATGTAAAAGTTTTATATGGAAATTAGCTTTTAAAATTAAAATTTGATGGATGCAATTTTTAAAAGTAAAAGTTTGAAGGTTAATTGAAACAATTCTTATAGTTCAAAGATAGCGGACACATTTTCTTTTAAGTTGCTATGAATAAAATTCTAAAGGTTGGATTTAACTGCTTTATAACTTAATATAAATAACTATTTCTCGATCTATCATACAAACAGCCTGCACGAAATGAATTTACAACTTCCTAATTATAAAAGGTGTAAATATGGCACATTTCCAAATTTTCCTTTAATGCTAGTTCAAGCCTCTCAATGTAAACATAGTTCAGTGGTAATTGACATGTATATTCGATCAAGAAGTTAAAAGTTCGAACTAGTTCAAGCTTTGGATATGTTCAGTGGTAATTAGCATGTATATTCGATCAAAAAGTTAAAAGTTCGAACTAGTTCAAGCTTTGGATACAACAAGGTACCTCCTTTCTTGTAGCCTCCAAGAAGGATTTTTATATGATGCAATCCTAATATGAGGTAGTTTTAGGGATAGAATAGTTATTTCTTCCATCTACAAAATCAGGAACCCTTCATTTTATAGTGGAGTTCTCTTGTGTTTATAATAAGAATTAATTCATCAAAAGAGCTTGATCAATTAATTGAAGGTGATCACTAGAGGTCACAAGCCTATAGATCTATTAGCTGTCTCTATGCTAGCTTGTTAAAATGCAACCAACACACTGTTAGAAGAATATTAAATGATAATGGTTATCTAAACAACGATAATGGTTGTTTTAATAAACAACTAAATTGTTTAATTGCATCATGTATATTAAATAATGAATTAGATTCATTATTTTATTAAGGATGGTCCTTTTTCTAGTTAAATTGTACAATTAAAATATATAATTTAATATTGGATTAGATTCATTATTTAATTATTACAGTAATATTCCTAATTAAATTTCTTAACAAGAAAATATATTTTAATTATGAATTTGATTTATTATTTAAGTAGGAGAGACTTTTGAAAACCTGGAGAATAGTAACTTGCTATGTGTATTCAGTATTCTTCAAAGAATATAAATTTCAGAATAATCCAAAGGTATACAGATTCTAAGATAAATATAGATAGTGGAAAAACGTAAAAAAGGAAAAGAAAATCAATAAGGAAACGACAAGAACCACTGCTTATGAAAGGATGTCCGAAGCGTATCAGAAACACTCACAAAAAATAGAATGAAACATTGAATATTTGAAAAGAAACAATTTACTTATATTGCAAAACTCTTTAAGAAGCTACAAACTTGGCTCACACTTTTTCTCTCAAATTCACTTTGTTTTTTTTTCTTCTTCTCCACTCGCTTCAAACATAAAAAAGGCATCCTATTTATAGGAGTTTCATTAAAAATTCTAGATCCATAACTCTTCATCCTAAATCCGTATTAACTCTCATCTAGATCCATGAATGTACATAGTTGTATGAACTTAGTTAACTCTCATGCGAAGCATCAATCTTGAGATACCATCTTGAGATACCATCTTGAGATACCATTGACTAAAATTTATTTTAGACAAGTTTAAACACTAGTTATTGGATCTAAGTAAAGCTCTCGACTTATTAAACACATCAACTTTGAGTGACTTTATTAAACACAAACAACCCATTTACATTGTCAGAACTTATAGAAAAGAGATGATTAATGAAGCAGAGGGTTTGTTCATCAACAACAAAGAAGTGTGGTGAGTGGGTGTGTGATGTTGCCCTAGTGAATAAGATGGCACGTTTGTAGGGGGGAAGCGTGTTTACATGGTTATGGTGGAGAATCCCAAATCATGTCTTAATTCTTCAAATACACGGTATTTTTGTGCCTCGAATGCATGAATCTAGCTACTGTCATTAGATGTATATACTTCTTTTGACACACGAATTTTATGTTGTGTGATGCTCAATCCATGATCAATGTTAATTTCAATTTCATTAGTTAATCTCAAATTATGTCTTTTTCAGATTTTTGGAATTTACAGTATACACAAATATTATAGTGTTTTAAATGTTAGGTGATTTTTAGAATCTGCTATCACTAATCAATTTTTTTGATTGATTTTAGGAACTGTGTGTTTTTTTTTTAGAATTTTGATTCACTAAAATAAATTACCAACAATTTCTTGATTTAAGGGATTTATGGAGAATATTTTGTTAGGGAGTATTTTTTCTATTTAATAAATTCTATTTAAAATTTTGAAAAAATCGTTAGCTATTTATTCAATAAAAAGTCTCGTGATCATATTTCAAAACACACATTTAAATTTAGTCATTCATGCCGTTACCCCTAACATAAATAATCTAACTTTCCTTGAAATAAAGTTAACATCCTAGAAGTCCAATCTAACCAACATTAAAAAAAAAAAAAATTAATTAAAAAAAAAACATCCAAATCTGCATCACAATGGTTCAAAATTTTAATCTAGGTATATCCCCCTCAAACTACTAACTTTTCCCATTCAAATCATTTTAATACCTTAAAATAAATTATTTTTGCCCCGAAAAATCTGATCTAAAGACTGCTTTAAAACACTTTAAAAAATCAATGAAAACATGAAGTTTTCATGAAAAAATCAAAACAATAAATCCAAATTTTACTAAAACAATTAGGGGGTGTTTGGAGCAATGGGTTGGGTTGGGTTGTTTTGGAATCCAAACCTAAACCCTTGTTTGGACCACTGTGTTCAAAACCCAATGATTCTGAAAAACAACCCCATGGTTTTGCATAGTGAAATGGGGGGGGGGGGGGGGGGGGGGTTTGATTTCCAACACACCGGTTTGCTCCTCATTTGGCACCTATTTTCATTATCACGTTTTCTTATCTCTCTCCCGTCTCTTCCATTGTTTTTTTTTTAATTGGTATCTCACATTTTTTTTGTAACAAACAATAAATTATTACAAATGTTTGTTTTATACATGCCATAACTTAACCAAATTTCGTATTTGACAAAGTAATTATTTTTCATTGGAAACTCATTTTTTTTTGAAAAACTATAAATTATTACAAATATTTTGTTTTTTTATACTTGTCATAAACCTAACCAAATTTGATATTTGACAAAGTAATTATTTTTCATTGGAAACTCAAATTTTTTTTTGGTAAAAAACAATAAATTATTACAAATATTTTTTTTATACTTGTCATAAACCTAACCAAATTTGATATTTGACAAAGTAATTATTTTTCATTGGAAACTCACAATTTTTTTTTTTGTAAAAAACAATAAACTATTATAAATATTTTTTTTTATACTTGTCATAAACCTAACCAAATTTGATATTTGACAAAGTATGTTGATTTTTCATTGGAAACTCACATTTTTTTTTGGTAAAAAACAATAAATTATTACAAATATTTTTTTTATACTTGTCATAAACCTAACCAAATTTGATATTTGACAAAGTATGTTGATTTTTTATTGGAAACTCACATTTTTTTGGTAAAAAATAATAAAATATTACAAATATTTTTTTTAATACTTGTCATAAACCTAACCAAATTTGATATTTGACAAAGCAATTATTTTTCATTGGAAACTCACATTTTTTTTTTGTAAAAAACAATAAATTATTACAACTGTTTTTTTATACATGCCATAAACCTAACCAAATTACCCAACTTACACAAAGGATTCTACAACTAACCAAAGATTGCCACTAGAAAATAAGGAAAGGAAAAAAAAAAGAGACCAAAGTAGCAAAGGAAAAAAGAAAAAACAAAAACTACACAACCCCAGGGTTCAGAACACTGCACTCAAAACACTGTTTCCTGATTCGCAAGGTTCAGAACACTGTACCCCAAACACTGTTTTCTGATTCCCAGGCTTCAGAACACTGCACCCCAAACACTGTGTTCTGATTCCCAGACTTTCAAACCCCCCAGAACAAACCCTCCAGGGTTCCGATTCCAAGGGTTCTGATTCCGAAACGGTGCTCTAAACGCCCCCTTAGTGGTAGAACGTCTTGTACAAAAAGAGCCAAAATAACACAAAAGTAGTACATAAAATTCAGATATTCAAATCTAAAGCATTGCATAACTTTTCTTGAAAAAATAGTTTTATGAAAATAAAATAAAATAGATCAAAAATATTTTCTGAAATTTTATATCAAAGTTATGAAAAATCTTCCCGTCTGATTGGAAAAACCATAGAAAATTAAAGCCTAAAATAGTTGTACGTCCTCCCAAAAATTGAAATTTAACAACAAAGAATATAACCAAAGTAAGCATAGGTCAACGGTAATTGACACGTACCTTTAGCCAAGTGGTCAGAGATTCGAATTCCTCCAACCCCTAAATTTTGGAAAAAAAAATATTGTCAAATTCCTCCATTCATTTTCTTATTTTTTCATAAAAGTCTACACCATTTGTGAAAAACGTAACTGTGGATTTCATGAAAAAACTCACAAATTTCAACAAAAATTTAGCTCTAATGTCATTTGTCTTTGAAATCTATCAATTTTGTATCATATACACGTTTTATAATTTATTGAACATATTTGAGAATATTTTTGTAACGATCTTTCCAACAAAAACTTAATAATAAATAGAGGGTAAGAATTGCAACAAGTTTTCAAGTTTAAGGTTAAGATTTGCAACAGTTATCTAAGTTTGAGGTGCAATTGGATGAAATTCAATGTTTAGAGTAAACATTTGATACTATAACGACCCCAAAATTTAGCCTAATCTAGAGGATGTCATCAACTTACAACCATAATGCTCTGAAAATTTTGGCAGCATAACGACATAACTACTATTGCATGATTTTAAGTGCTCACAAATAACCACAAGTGTATGGTGTCAAGTTTTAATATAGTGATATGGAATATCGAGTTATTGTCTCCACAGGAATTGAGTTTCTTTAGATTAATTAAGTACCATAGTTAATTATGCCTCACTTTATTTAGAGAACCTAAACATTGAGAAAAGAGAAAATAAAACTAAACTAATTAATTACAAGAGTGGAGTTCATTTTAGAGAGATATTGGAGATTGATTTAATCGTTAAATCCAACTTTGATTAATTAAAGAAAAGTAAAATATGCAACAACCCTAAGCCAAGAACTACTAAAATATGCAATTGACTCTCTCAAGCCCAATTGAACTCATGCTTAATAATAAATCACCTACTCGGTCTATTTTCACAATTAAGCATGGCATTATGGAATTCTTCAATGGCTTCTAGCATTAACCTACTCATTCTCATGCAAGAGATTAACCCCAGTCATGCATCTAAGTTCTTTAACTAAGTTCCCTCTTTTAAGCTAAACCTATTTCAACAAATAAAGTTATGGCCAAAAGCTTAGAAAATTAGCACAGAATGCTCGAATGGCATTACAATATAATAAAAATAAAAAACTAAACACAGTTCAAACCTACAATCATCCAAGAGTCTAAAATACTCAAATTAATAAAAGAGGTTTAACTTAAAGAATCCTAAAATTGAAGAAAACAAAGTAAAGGGAAAAGAGAAAAATTGGATGTCACGTATCAACACTCGTTCCTGTCGTGATGTCCAGCGATCTTAAGCCTTGAGTCTCCTCCTTAGCTCTCCAAAGCGTCCTCTAGGTCCCATAGCTATGCTCCAATCGAAATTAGGGTCTTTGTCTCTCCAAAACGGCTCCCCTACACGAATGAAAACTTTCCATTTATATTGTTGAGGCAGCATTGCAACGTTATCCCTTTGAATTGGATAAAATAGAAAAACAATCATGAGTCTGGCATTGCAATGCTAGGCTTCAGCGTTGCAACGCTTGGCATGTGAAAATCTGGTTGTAGAGGGCTGCACATATGGCGTTACAACTCATTTATAGCATTGCAATGCTTTGTGCTCGGGTCTCTAGGCTTTTGCAACTCTTCTTCTTGTCTCTTTTGCCCAAAAGCTCTTTTTTAAGCTCCTTTTTGTCTACAATCCACTCCAATTCACCGGTTTGGCTCCAATTACTCGAATTCAACAAATCACATAATAAAAGCATCAAAGTCCACTAAAAATAGCACAAAACTAACCTAAATCTAAACCTAGAAATAGCATACTTTTGTGTACTACCAAATACTCCCAAACATAGATTTTTGTTAGTCCTCGAGCAAACCAGAGCAAAATAGAGTAAGGCAACATCATGAAATTTTAATGCAAGATTAATGACTCCAGCCTCAGCAATCCAAATAACATAAAACAATTAAAAAAAATCTTAGCACATGATAGCACACAAAAGTGTGCTATTTCTAGGCTTAGATTTAGGTTAGTTTTGTGTATTTTTAGTGAACTTTGATGCTTTTACCTTATGAATTGCAGAATTCAAGCATTTGGAGTTTAACTGATAATTTGAAGTGGTTTGGAGACAAAAGGGAGCTTAAAGGAAAGCTTTTAGGCTAAAGAGATAGAGAGAAGAAGTGCACATGCAAAAAATCCCAAGGGCATAACGTTGCAACACTATACAGAGCGTTGCAACGCCATACATGCAGCCTTTCAAACCCAACAGATAGCACACAGAGCGTTGCAATGCCAAGCTTGAAAATACTTTTCTTATTTGATTTGAAGGGACAACGGCAATGTTGCAACATTGTCTCGATAGTATAGAAGGAACTTTTTCATTCGTGCAAAAGGAGCCATTTTTTAGAGACAAAAACCTTATATTCAATTCATACACTGTTTTGGGACTTAAAGGACACTTTGGAGAGCTAAGGGGGAGACTCAAGACTCGAGATCGCGGGACATCACCACATGAATGAGTGTCGGCACGCGCCGTTCAATTTCTTTTCTTTTCCCTTCACTTTGTTTCTTGAATTTATGATTTTTTTTTTGTACTGAATATGTGTTGTAATTATGAGTATTTTAGACTCTTCGATGGTTGTATTTTTAAACTATGTTTGATTGTTGATTTATATTATTTCGTAATGTTTTTAATGCCTTCTAAATCAATTGTCTAAGCTATTGGCCATAACTTTGCATGTTAGATCAAATTTAGCTTGAGAAAGTAAATTTAATTTAGGAACTTAGATGCATGACTAGTATTGATCTATTGCATGAGAATGAATAAGTTAATACTAGAAGCCGTTAAAAGAATGTCTTAATGTCATGTTTAGTTGTAGAAATAGACCGAGAGGTTGATCTATCCCTTTGCATGTGTTCAATTGGGCTTGAGAGAGTCAATTGCATAGTTTTGTAATTCTTGGCTTAGGGTTGTTGCATGTTAATCAATTCTCCAATCAATTTCATAGTTGGACTTAATGTAATTCAATCATCAATGTCTCTCTAAATGGACTCCAAAGCATGTAAATACTTAGTTGAGTTTTATTCGTATTCCAATCTAAGTTTAGGCTCTCTAAATAAAATTTGGCATGAGTAATTATGGTATTCAATTGAACTAAAGAAAATCAATCCATGTGGAGTTGATAACTCGATACTTGTATCACCATATTAAAACTTGACACCACATACTTGCGGTTAATTACGAGCACTTAAAACCACACAACAACACACCCCTTTATGAGGAGTTTAAATTTGAGTTATTTCTAACCTCCTTTCTATCAATTTCTACTAACTTTAGATAGTTTTACAAAGTCTTTAATTTGTTTTCCTCCTACACTGGCTCTAAGTTCCAATCTCTAGGTTCCCCACAGTTAAGTTAGCAATCCACTCAAGTACAATATTTTTAACAGGAGTTACTAACCCCCAAACTTACCTTTTTCTTTCATTCTGAGACCCTAGCTTTCACACTTCCGCTATAAGGACCCTTATCTAGAGCACTCGCTCAATGGTTGGCCTAACTGGTCACAGTGGAGATAGCTAAGATCACCACACTTTAAGCACAAATTATTGATAAAACATGCTACAATTTTCTTTAAACATGCAAAAAATCAATAAAGATAAAATTTTCTTTTCATTCAACAGATTTCAATTACAAATCATCCTACAAATTGACTTTTAATCAATTCTTAAGCCTATTGGGGTGACAACAACCTCTAGACTCAATAATACCATCCTAAGCATTCAAACATAATAGATAGTTGGTTATGTGCTCAATGTGTTGCAAGGAAATTTAAGACAAATTTAAATTTACTCAATTTAGGGCATGCTTTCAAAGTTCGTTCCATTGCAAAAAAGAAAACATCTAGATTACTTTCTAGGCGCCTAATCAGTCATCATGTAATAAAATCCATTCCAAACATGCTCAAAGAAATCGAAAAAATTATGCTCAAAATCAGGACCACAAGTACTGCCCACCCTCAATATAAGAGAAGAATTAAAGCATATAAGGACAAAGATTAAAAAATGAGTAAACAATTCTAGCCTAATAATAGAGAAAACCGCTCTATGTGAGGTCCATGAGTAGGGACGAAGAAAGCACCAAAATGATCGAGGTCCTACAAAATGGGAACAAGATTTAATTGGCACTCCATACAACCTATAGTAGAAAGTAAAAACAAACAATAAACTCAAAGAGAGAGAAGATTTGGGGTGCCTCCCAAGAAGCGCTTTTTTTAACGTCTTTAGCTAGACGAGGCTCATGTTGTGTGTCTAACTTGAGCTCAAGTCCTCACCACTGTAATTCATTGTCAATGCCCATTCTAGTGGATCATTCTTCAAAGTTATTTCAGAAAATTCATTAGCCAGACAATCAACTATATCAACTACCATACCTTGGCTTACCTCTAGGGAGACTAAATGAAGGCAAAATAGTGTTATTTCTAGGCTTAGTTTTATGCTAGTTTTGCTATGATTGTGTGTGATTTTATGTGTTTTTATGTATATTTCTCAGAAATCGAGCATTTGGAGCAAAACCGGAACATTGTGAAGTATTTGGACGAATTTGGAGCATAACTGAGCTATATTGAGGATCCAAGTGTTGAAGAGAAATAACAAAGCTTGTGAACCCAAGAGTTTAGCGTTGCAACGCCATTTGTAGTATTGCAACGTTAAATTAGCAGCCGTTCAGCCTTGGAATGCATCAGGCATAGCGTTGCAACTCTGTGGCCAACAAAATTGATATTATCCTTATTTATAAAATTCAAAGCGATAGCATCGCAACGCTGTCTCGATGTATAAAATAAAAATTTTAGCTTCGTGTGAGGGGAGCCGTTTTTGAGAGCCTAGAACCCTAATTTAGGCAAGGAGCACCATTTTGGGACCTAGAGAGCACTTTGAAGAGCTAAGGAGGAGACTCAAGGCTCGAGATCGCCGGACATCACTACCGAAATGGGTGTTGACACGCGTCGTCCATTTTTTTTCTCTTTTCCCTTTACATTATTTCTTGAACTTTAGGATTTATTGTACCAAATATTGGATGTAATTTTGAGTATTTTAGACTCTTTGATGATTGTGCTTTTAAACTTTGTTTGATTTTTGAATTGTCTTATATCGTAATGCCTTTTATGCATCGCGAACCAATTTTCTAAGCCTTTTGCCATAGCTTTGCATGTTAGGTTAAATTTAGCTTGAGAAAGTAAATTTAACTAAGGAACTTAGATGCATGACTAGGATTAATCTATTGCATTAGAATGAATAGGTTAATATTAGAAGCCATTAAAATAATTTCATAATGCCATGTTTAGGTGTAGAAATAGAACGAGAGGTTGATTTACTACTTTACATGAGTTCAATTAGGCTTGAGAGAGTCAATTTCATATTTTAGTAATTCTTAGCTTAATGTTGTTGCATGTTCTACAATTCTTTAATCAATTTCGTAGTTGCATTTCATGTAACGTAATCTTCACTTGTCTCTCTAAATGGACTCCAACTTTTGTAAAAAATTAATTTAGTTTATTCTTTTTTCAATCCAAAGTTAGGTTCTCTAAATAAAAGTAGGCATGAGTAACTGAGGTACTTAATTAATCTAAGAACTGCAATCCCTGTAATCGAACCTGACCACTATTATTGCAAATTTTAAGAGGTCCAGTTTATAAATATCATTTGATAGGGCATTCAACAAGCCCTCTTATCAAATTGGCACCGTTGTCGAGGATTGGCATATTTTAGTTTAATGAATATCATGGTCAAAGTGCTTGATTTTAATTTAGAGTGTAGATTATGTATATCTTATGAAATTTTTGTATCCTAGTTTTTGTTGTATAGTATGTATATTTCTTGTGTTGTATACCCCTGTATTTTAGTGTAAAATATGTATATGTAAACTATGTATATTTTATTTAGTCCGTTTGTTTGGTTTTGCTTTCTACAAGTACTTTCATTTTTCTTTTATGTAGGCTTCCATAGTGTATGCCCATAATTTGAGATGCTCTAGTGCGTTTCGATCCTAAAATCGAGCTCACTTGTATTTGAAACCGTCGAGTTCAGAGAGAAAAATCAGACTTACCAATGGTAGAAGAGAAGATCGATGAGCAGAAGGCGATTAGGGACTATTTTAAACCTGTGTTCTCGCAGAGAGCTCAGGGATAGTCCATGCACCCATAGCAGCAAACAACTTTGAGCTGAAAACTGGTCTCATTCAGATGGCCAAAGACAGCCCCTTTAGAGGACATCCTACAGAAGACCCCAACTCTCATTTGAAATCTTTCTTTCTGTTTGTGCAACTGTTAAAATCAATGGTGTTTCCCATGATGCCATTCGCTTATGTTAGTTTCCTTTCACTTTGCAGGATAAAGGAGGCTAGCTGGAAAGCTTAGAACCACAAAGCATCTCCACCTGGGAAGAGCTTGCCCAAACACTCCTATCAAAATTCTTCTCACTTGCTAAGACCGCTAGGCTCAGAACGGAAATTGGAACGTTTAGGCAACTTGAAGAAGAGCATATATTTGAGCCCTGGGGGAGGTATAAGGACCTCATGAGGAGGTGCCCACAACATGGGTACTCTGATTGGCTATAAATCCAGTTGTTTAATAATGGGTTGAACGGAAACACCAAAACAATACTAGATGCAACAACGAGAGGGACAATTTTATCTAAACCTATGGCTGAAGCTAAGACTTTGTTGGAGGAGATGGCTACCACAAGCTATCAATGTCCAACAGAACAATCAATTGCGAAGCCAGTGGCATACATCTATGAAGTTAGTGAGGTAAGTACTTTAAAAGCACCAATGGCTTCCCTAACCAATGCTTTATCTCAATTGACAGGTTTAGGGAGCAGTACTTATATTGCATCATTGACAGCATCTCAACAACCACATCTTGGGGGAGATTTGAACATGGAGCAGGCGAATTATGTGAATAATAATGGATACAACCAAGGGGGAAATCACATGCACAACTCAACCCCGACTCATTGCCATCCAGGTTTGAGGTATCATGAAAATTTCTCTTAAGGTAATAATATAAATGTTTCTAGCCTCTTTTAGGTTTACCTTTCAGTTCACAGCAAGTAGAGAAGAAATCTTCTTTAGAGGATCTGATTGGAAGCTTCATCACTGAATCAAAGAAGGGGACAAATAAGCTTGAGCAGAAAATTAAAGGCATTGTCTCAAGGCTGGGAAGTGCAATTAAAAGCTTAAAAGTGCAGATGAGCCAATTGGAATTCTCCCTGAATGCATTGCATAAAGGGAAGTTCCCAAGTAACACTGAAGTTAACCCTAGAGAATAATGCAAGGTAATAAGTTTGAGGAGTGGGAAACAGCTGGAAGGACCTATGAGATGGCTATATGATGAAGGTGAGGAAACCATAGAGATTGGAGACTAAGAAGCTGAACCTGCACGTGAAGCTGAAGAGTTCCTTACCCTAACCATACTTGTTGTGCCAAACAATATTCCTTATCCTCAGAGATTCAAAAAGAAAAATATTAGTGGTGAATTCTCTAAGTTCCTTGATATGTTTAAAAATCTTATTGTCACTATTCCTTTTGCAAAGGAACTAGAGGTGATTCCAAGCTATACAAAGTTTATGAAGGACATTCTAACCAACAAGAAGAAGTTTGGGACTCTAGAGACAATACACATGACAAAGGAGTGCATTGATGACTATATAAGAAGCTGTCATCCAAATTAAAAGATCAAGAGAGTTTTATTGTTCCTTGTACTATTGGAAATTCTTATTTTCACAAGGCTTTATGTGATCTAGGTACTTCTATTAATTTGATGCCTTTCTGTGTGTACAAGAGCTTAGGCCTTAAGGAGCTCAAACCAACCAACATCTCTTTACAACTAGCAGATAATACATTGACTTATCCTAGAGGTAATAATAGAAGATGTCATTGTCAAGGTTGATAAATTTCTGATTCCTGTGGATTTTGTGGTACCTGACATGAAGGAAGACGATGACACACCCATTATTCTTGGACGTCCCTTCCTTGCTATGGGGGAAGCCTCTATCAGAGTAAAAGACGGCAAGCTATCTCTCAAAGTTAACAATGAGATGGTAACTTTTGACATGCATAACGCAATGAGGTATCCCCTAGAGGTAGGTCAAGGTATGGTTGTGGACACAGTTGATTGTATATCTAATGAATTTCTGAGATAATGATGAATAAGGATCCACTAGAATGGGCATTGACTAGAAATTGCAGCAATGAAGACTTGAACACAAATTGAATCTATCATGATTTATGCCCTAAAGCTTCGTAATTAATAATTTATTTAATAATTAATAATATTTTTTATTATTTTATTTGTAATATAATATTATCCATTATATGAAAAATCAAAGGTTATTACTGCAATCTTGAACAGTATGTGGTTGACATACAAGAGGATCATGTTCAAGAAATAACCTAAAGGGTCATAGTATATGGATAAGGTTGGGTGTCTTATCCGGGTAACACTATTGATACGACCCACTTTGTAATAGTTACAAATGTTTTGATCCAAATCGTTCATGTGGAGACATATGAGTAGGGGTATCTTATACAATGAGTTTGTATAATAATGGACCACGAAATATTTAATCTCTCTTTATAAATCTGTTAATTGAAAAGATTAATATTTCATCAGAATGATCATATGTGACTCGATCTTAATCTGGAGTGAGTTATGAACTCCTGCCTGTGAGGGTTTGTCCTTTGATTTGCATGGATGAGAGTGGATTTTATAGCCGATTCGATAAACCTACCATTTTGGGGACTTGACCAAATAGGGAGCTAGGAACATAATATCATAAGATGAAATTCACTCATTCCTATATAGGGTAAGTAGATGAGTAGTTCCCTTAAGTGCTGATTTTGGGACTTGAACAATGGGGCTCCACCCTCTCACTGGCTCGAGAGGGACTTAGTTTATGGTTGGATCATAAACAAATTGTTCACTAGAGGATTAGTGGTACTTAAGGTGCAAGATGTAATTATAGGGGTAAAACGGACTTTTGACCCAGCTGTAATTACGAAGAACTCGTGAAGGATCAACTTTGACAAGTCTTAATTAATCACATTTATTATGTCTAATTTCCTTCTATTTTGATTGAATATTGTGCCTAATAGTGGAAATTGTATTTAATATTATTTAGGGGTGAATTACCAAAAATTTGGTGAAATTCAAGCTAAAAGCACATTTTAGTTAAATTCACCAATCGAAAAAAGGAAAAATGAATTGAAAAAAAATGAAAAAAATAAATGAAAAAAAGGGAAAACAACAAAAAAAAAAAAATTAATTAAACAATTAATATTTGTATATATATGTTTCCAGTGGGAAGTTGAAAATTGGGCTCAATTTGGCCTATTAAACCCAATGAAGAAGGAGAAATATGTGGAGGACCACTTCTTCATATTGAAATGGATGGATATTTTTCTTCACCATAATTTTTGGGAAGGTAAAAGCTATTTTTAGTTCATCTCCAAGTATAAATAGGAGGCACTCTTGCTTTTGGAAAGACAGTGAAGGTTTTCTTTGTTTTAGTTCTTTTGTAGAGGGAAGTTTGTGTTTTCAATTTCTTTGAGTTTTTTTCTTTTTTTTTTTTTTTTTTTTGTTTAATTATTTCAGTTTTTTATCCTCCCCTTTTGCAATCTTTATTTCTTTTCCACCATGTGTGGCTAAGTCTTAATTTCTGATTCAAGGGTGATTTAATTTCCAAATGTAATTTTGTGAGGCTTTGGACCAAATTGAGATTTTGTCTTTAATTCTAGAATTCTATGTTTCTTGTTCTTATTTTTATGATTGATTGCTATTGAATTAAATTGACGCCTTAATTTAGTTTCAATTGATTTATTTCTATCTATGATTTTGTGATCCATAATTATCACAATTGATTAAAATATGTAGCAAGGGGTTGGCTTATGTGTGTGTAATTATGGCTTTTCCATCTTACATAGCTTGCATAATAGACTCTAGGGAAATAAAGAAACAAAATTAATTAATTTGTAGCTATCTCGATTAGTTAGTTTTGGTTTAGTCATTCTCATTGTTTTTAATGCTATCATTTAATCGATATGGAACACTATCGTGCCCAATTGATTAAATGGTAAGTTTTGATTTTGATGCTTTGTCAGAGTCAGTTAAAATAGGAGAATTTACACTTGTTATGACTTTTTCAAATAAGTAAACTAAGTTATTGAATTTGAGAAATTGAAATTATTTTTTTAAAAGCATATGATCAAGATTACAATTGGATGAAATTTATACCTCTGAATTGAAAGTTTCATAAAATTGATTTTTTTTTATTCATTGTTTAATTACAATTTTTGTTCACAATTCAACCCCCTTATTTTATTATTATTTCTATTTAATTTTTTTTTTAACTTTGAGAAATTAATTCAATTGGTTCCCTTGGGATTCCACCTAGTCCACTATTTTTACAAGTTAGATCTAAAGAATCAATAGTCATTTTGGAGGGCTTCGGCAACACGGCCAAACTTCCATGTAGTAACTATATCTATGGACACAACTTGTCCTACAGTGCATAAAAGTGCAACTCTAAGTCTATAGTGGTGTGACCTAAAGTTAATGAATGAAAATTAATTAATTAAAGAGTTTAATTAATTGATTTTGTATCATTGGAGCTTATAATTTGTAGATCCATAAGGCCCCATTGTTAGCTCATAGTAACAATAAAAGATTAATTTAGTTGAAAAAAAATTTGAAATGTTCAAATTAATATTTAATCAGAAGTGTTCAAATTAATATTTAATATATTAAATATAAGATAAGAAAATATATTTATTGTATTTGGTACATTAAATATTAAAATTTAAAATATTCAAATTAATATTTTATTTGAAGTGTTCAAATTAATATTTAATATATTAGATATATTAAATATAAAAGAAGAAAATATATTTATTGTATTTGATACATTAAATATTAAAATAATTAATGTATATTAGATACATTAAATAAAAGATATTTATAAAATTTGAATAAGATTCAAATAAATAAATATTGTAGGAGATTTGAATGAGATTCAAATAAGTATAAGATATATTTTAATATATTAGATATTAAAATATAATATTTTAATTATGACAAAGATTTGTCCTTGGTCTCTATAAATAGGACCCTTGGATAGAGCCATTAGGAATAATACACATTTCTTCAATAAAGAATTAGATAATTCTCTCTAAACATCTTCCTCTTTAATCCCTTGTGGATTTTCTTTCAAGAGGCTCCCACAAACCTTGGTCCTGTATTCGAGTCATAGCCAGAAAGACTTTGTGAAGGAGATAAATATCTGCCAGAAATATCTCCATATGTATCTCAAAGGTATGTTTTGCTTAGCCTAAAATATTTTTTTGTTTAATTCTAAAATAAAATCAAAGTCGATTCCAACACTTCTGCTGTGGGTTTAATTCGATTATTCCCTTCAGAATCTACATGAGTCTAATCTAGCTAAAGACATTAAAGAAAGCGCAACTTGGGAGGCAGCCCAAGTTTTATTTCCCTCATTTACTTTTCTTATTTGTTTTTCTTTCCTAGTTTAGGTTGTTTTGAAAAAGAGTGCCAAGGAAACCTCGTTCCCATTTTGTAGGACCTCGATCGTACTGAGTAACCTCCTAGCCAATACGAGGAACTCGTATGGAATAGTTTCTCATCTTATCAAGCTAGTATCATTCACTCATTCTATCTTTGTCCTTAGTTTATTTGAGCATGTCACATTAAGGGTAATGTAAGTTGTAAGTTTGGGGGTGGGTAGTACTTTGCAATCCTTGCAATCCTGAGAATTCTGAGCAAATTTTTTTTTTTTTCTGATCTTATGCATGAATTCGTGATTTATAATGCATTATGACTGATTAGGACAACCTAGGAAGTAATCTAAGTGAATTTCTTTTTGCAATAGAATGATTTGTGAAGCTTGTCTTAAATCGAGTATATTTTGTAACGACCGACATTTTTAGGTATTAATTAAAGTTTTAATTTTGAGATTTGAATTAATTGTAAGGCCAATTTCATGTTTAAAGTTGTGTTGAAAGTTAATTTTAGAGATTTGCATAATTGAAATTTGAGAAATTGGAGGTGAATTGGGAAGAAAGAAGGGGAAAAGGGAATTAATTGGTTTGGGGGCAATTTTTGTTAATTAGGTGACTTTAAGCCAAGCCCAAGCCCAAGGAGAAGCCAAGCCCAAATATCATTCTCTATTATTTTTATACTGCACGCAGCCCTAAGTCAAGCCAAGCCGTCATCTTCTTCAACCTTCTCCCCTTCCTCCATGAAAAACAGCCTCCACCATCAATCCTTCTCTTTCTCCCTTTCACTACCAAGGAGCCATCCATTCAAAAGCTTCTTCTTCTTCAACAAACATTCATCGCCGGATTTGTCCTTCACGCCGCGGGGACTGTTCACGTGCGATACTGTTCACAACGCGGTACTGTTCACCTCGTGGGACTGTCCACACCGTGGAGGTACTGTTCACGCCGCGCTCAGTGTTCACACCGCTGTTTCCTTATTAGCGTTTCGAATCCCGAATAGTGCCACGATTGCGTTATGATTTTGGTAAATTTCGACTCCGATTTAATTTTGGATTAAGCCCTTTAAGTTACTTGTGACTTGGTTATTATTATGAATTTTAGAAGAAAAACATGAAATTCATAATTAGGAAGCATGTCATATTTAGAGAAATCTTACTATGGGTAAATTAGAATTAAATTTTTACTAATTTTATGGCTATCTTGGAATAAAGGGCTTAAAGATTTAGAGAATCATGTGTATTATCAAAAGGACTTACTTGAAATAATAGAGGAATGAAATTATGTTATCTTGGTAACTAGTTGGGGGTAAACTTAGCTACCTAGGTGGGTGAATATTCTTGTTGAAGAATTTAATGTAGTCAAATTCATGGTGGGTTCATGTGCGTATACAGTAATTTGAGTAGTTTGTCTAAGGTTCATAAGTTGAGTAGGTCAAGTAATAAGTTCTTTTAAATCATTATAGGTTGAGGTGAAAGAACTCCATAAAAGGAGAAAGCGAACTAATGGAGCCAAGGTAAGGAAATTTATGCCGATATGCTTAAATGTAAGTTAGGAACTGAATTGAAAAACTACATTTGAAATGAAAAACTTTTATAAATGTTTTATTATGATTTTTGATGAATTTTAAAATGCTTTATTATATATGAAAATGGGTTTTCACTTGTTGATTGCCAAATATTCTTGTGAATGTGATGCATGAGTTATGGTTTATGATTTATGATGAATGATATGAGAATGTTGCCTTGTGTTGCATCATTGAATGAAAATTTACAATGCTTTGGGACCTCATGCATACATGTGTATTTTCATGCTGAAATGATTTCGAAGGCTGTGACAATTACCCTCATAAAATTATAGATGTTCATCTAAATGAAAAGAAACCTGAAAAGGTTAAATGAAAAGGGACCTGAAAGGGTTAAATGAAAAGGAACCTGAAAAGGTTAAATGAAAAGGAACCTGAAAATGTTAAATGAAAAGGAAAGGTTAGGTTGGGATAATTGTCCACATTAAGCCGAGGAGAAAAGTTAAAGGGAAACGTTTCCATTATGAAAATGTTTTAGGTCCCACTAGAGGAAAAAGGTTTTAAAAATCACTTTGTATGTGTTTGCATATCCTGACCCCGGTAGTGAGGTCACTTACTGAGTATTTTAAATACTCACCCTTTTCAAAAATGTTTTTCTTTTCAGGCAAAGACAAAGACATATCTTAGGCGATTGACAAGGAAGTTTGCTAAAAGGGTCATGGGTGACTTTGAGGATCATGACTTCCGCATTTAGATAGTGTGTTAGTTAAAACATATTTTGTTTAGTAAACAATGTGTTGTGAAACTATTTCAACTAATTGAAAGTTATAATTCATATTATGTTTTGAAATGATTTTTAAAGGGATCCCGAGCATAAAATTTTTTGATTGTTTAGCAAAAAGTTTAATTCTTTCTGTCTTTTACCAAAGATTTTTAAATTTCTTCAGCATGCATGTAGTAATGCCTAGAAAGTCTAATAGGAAAAGTCGGGTTGTTACCGTTGGTATTAGAGCACATAACTGACTTTCTATTATGTTCGAATACTAGGATGTTTTTGTTGAGTCTAGAGGTTGTTGCATCCTAATAGGCTTAAGAACTGATTAATAGTGGAACTGCATGAAAATTAGCGATTGAAATTTGTTGAAACAAAAAGAAAATTTTATATTTATTGATTTTTTAGCTTGTTTAAAGAAATTGAAAGCATGTTCCATCAATAATTGTGTGCTTAATGAGTAGGGATCAAAAGAGCAACCTCCATTGTATTCAGTTAGGCCACCCATTGAGCGAGTGCTCTAGATAAGGGTCCCTACAGTGGAAGTTTGAAAGCTAGGGTCTCTGTAATTAGGAAAAAGATAAGTTTGGGGGTTAGTAACACTTGTGAAAAGAAAGAAAATGAATGCTTAAATAGATTGCTCTTTGTATAGTGAGAAAGCTTAAAATTGGAACTTAATGCTAGTGTAGGAGGAAAACGAAGGAAAGTCTTAGCGAAAGTATCTCAAGATAGTAAAAAATAGTAGAAAGGAAGTTAAACACACACACACGCAATGAAGTATATAGATAGCATTTTAATTGCTTAAGGAAAGATGTGTTAAAACTTTATTCTATTGTTTTATTTTCATTAGATAACTGAGGCTTGAGTCATGATTCTTGTATTAAAATCTTGTGAAAATGCTATTTTGGCTTTGTTTTGCTCAAGGACTAGCAAAAATCTAAGTTTGGGGGTATTTGATAGTAGGCAAAATAGTACTATTTCTAGGCTTAGTTTTATACTAGTTTTGCTATGATTGTGTGTGCTTTCATGTGTTTTTATGTATATTTCTCAGAAACTGAGCATTTGGAGCAAAATCAGAGCATTGTAAAGTATTTAGAGCAATTTGGAGCATATCTAAGTTATATTTGAGGAGCCAAGTGTTGAAGAGAAATAACAAAGCTTGTGAACTCGAGAGTTTAGCATTGCAACGCCAACGCTACATCAACAGCCGTTCAGCCTTGGAATGCAGTAGGCATAGCATTGCAACTGAAGGGAATAATCTAATTAAACCCAAGCGGAAATGTAGGAATAGGTTTGAGTTTATTTAGAATTAAATAATAATATAATGGTTAAGCATAACATACCTTAAAAATATGGAGATTCTTCTAGCGGATCTTTATTTCTTCCACAAAGTCTTTCTGGCTATGACTCGAACACAAGACCAATGCTTGTGGGAGCCTCTTGAAAGAAAATTCACAAAGGATTAAAGAGGAAGAGGTCTAGAGAGAATTAGTATTCTTTTTATTGAGGAGATGTGTGTTGTGTTGGGATCTATTTATAGAGACCAAGGGAAAATCTTTGCCATAATTAAAATATTATATTTTAATATCTAATATATTAAAATATATCTTATATTTATTTGAATCTCATTCAAATCTCCTACGATATTTATTTATTTGAATCTTATTCAAATTCTATAAATATCATTTATTTAATATATCAAATATACATGAATTATTTTAATATTTAATGTATCAAATACAATAAATATATTTTCCTCTTTTATATTTAATATATCTAATATATTAAATATTAATTTGAACACTTCAAATTAAATATTAAATTTGAACATTTTAGATTTTAATATTTAATGTATCAAATACAATAAATATATTTTCCTCTTTTATATTTAATATATTTAATATATTAAATATTAATTTGAACATTTCAAAATTTTCTTTCAACTAAATTGATCTTTTAGTGTTACTATGAGCTAGCAAGGGGACCTTATGGACCTACAAATTATAAGCTCCAATGATACAAAATTAATTAATTAAACTCTTTAATTAATTAATTTTCATTCATTAACTATACGTCACTCCACTATAGACCTAGAGTTGCACTTTTATGCACTGTAGGACAAGTTGTGTCCATAGATATAACCATCTTTTACTCTGATAGAGGCTTCCTCCGTGTCAAGAAAATGGCATCCCAGAATGTTGGGGATATCATCATCCTCCTCCATGTCAAGCACCATAAAGTCTGCAGGAATAAAAAAGTTATCAACTTGGACAATAACATCTTCTACTATACCTCTTGAATATGCCGATGAGTGATCTGCTAGCTATAAAGAGATGTTGGTTGGTTTGAGCTCTTTAATACCCAATATCCTATACACACAAAAGGGCACCAAATTAATAGAAGCACCTAAATCACATAAGGTCTTATGAAAATAAGAATTGCCAATAGTGCATGGAACAGTAAAACTCCTTGAATCTTTCAATTTTGTTGGCAACTTCTTATGCAGTGCATCGGTGCACTCCTCTGTCATGTGCATGGTCTTAAGAGTTTCAAATTTCTTCTTGTTGGTCCGGATGTGCTTCATGAACTTTGTATAACTTGGAATCATCTCTAATGCCTTGCTGAGATTTTCTTCTTGAATCTTTGAGGATAAGAAATATTGTTTGGCACAACAGGAATGGCTGGGGTAAGGAGCTTTTCAGCCTCAGATGTAGGTTCAACTTCTTTATCTCCAACCCCCATGGTTTCCTCATCTTCATCATACAAACGTCTCACAGGTCCTTCCAGCTATTTTCCATTCCTCAAACTTACTACCTTGAATTGTTCTCTAGGGTTGACCTCAGTGTCACTTGAAAACTTTCCTTTATGCAATGAATTAAGGAGGAAGCCAACTTGCTCATATGAACTTCTAAGCTTTTAATTGCAATTTCATGTACAAAAACAATGCCATCAATTTTCTGCTCCAATTGAGTACACCTCTTATTTGATTCAGCTATGAAGTTTCCCATCATATTGTCCAAGGATGATTTCCTTTTAGATGGCTATGAATTGGAGGGTAAATCTTAAGGAGGCTACAAAACATTTATGTTATTATCATAGGAAAAATTCTCATGATAACTTAAACCTGGGTGGTAGTGAGAAGGAATTGAATGGTGCATGTAATTTTTACCCTTGTTGTATCCTCTATTGTTCACATAATTTACTTGCTCTATGTTAAAATCTCCCCCATAATGTGGTTATTGAGATGCTACCAATGATGCAATTGAAGGACTGCTCCCTAAACCTGTCAATTGAGATAAAGCATCAGTTAGGGAAGCCATTTGTGTTTTTAGAGCACTTACCTCACTAACTTCACAGATGACAGCCACTAGCTTTATCATTGATCGCTTTGTGGGCCATTGATAGCTTGTGGCAGCCATCTCCTCTAGCAAAGTTTTAGCTTCAGTCAATGTTTTGGACAGAATCATCCTTCCAACTGTTGCATCCAGAATTGTCTTAGTATTTCCATTCAACCTATTGTAAAATAGCTGGATTTGCAGCCAGTCAGGGTAACCATGTTGTGTGCACTTCCTCAAGAAATCCTTGTATCTCTTTCACACTTCAAACATTTGTTCGCCCTCAAGCTGCCTGAAAACTCCAATCTCAATTCTAAGCCTGACAGTCTTTGTTGGTGGAAAGAATTTGGACAAAAATGCTTGGGCAAGTTCCTCTCAAGTGGATATGCTCTGTGGCCCAAGACTTTCTAACCAATCTCGAGTTTTATCCTATAAAGTAAAAGGGAATAAACATATGTGAATGGAATCATTAGAAACACCATTAATTTTCACAGTTCCACATAAAGCAAGGAAAGATTTAAGATGAGAGTTTGGGTCCTCTGTGGGACGTCCTCTGAATGAGCTGTCTCTAACCATCTAAATCAAACCAGTTTTCAGCTCAAAGTTGTTTGCACCGATAGGTGCGTGGACTATCTCCTAGCTTTCAGCAGGGAACATAGGCTTGAAATAATCCCTAATAGTCTTTTTATCTTCAATCTACTCGTCCTCCATTTGGAAGTTTTGATTCTTTCTTTTGATTTGACAATTTCTTCTACAAGTACACTCGATCTCAGGTTCAAACAGCTCTAAATTTTCCTTGGCTACGGGCATACACCACGTGAACCTGATTAAGAATAAACATAACACAAGTAAAGAGCAAAACTAAATACAATTTCTAACTACACAAAAGGAAAATAAGAGAAAAAGAAATTTACACAAACAAAAAAAATACCACTACAAAAATATATATTAATCACAAGAATTTACACTCTAAATTAAAATCAAACGTTTTCACCACAATATTAATTAAACTAAAATATGCCAATCCTCGAAAACGGCTCCAAAAACTTGTTGCGTGGTTTTAAATACTTGCAAGTAACTGCAAGTGTATGATGTCAAGTTTTAATATAGTGATATGGAATATCGAGTTATTGTCTCCACATGGATTGAGTTTCTTTAGATTAATTAAGTACCATAGTTACTTATGCCTCACTTTATTATAGAACCTAAACATTGAGAAAAGAGAAAATAAAACTAAACTAATTAATTACAAGAGTGGAGTTCATTTTAGATAGATATTGAAGTTTGATTTAATCGTTAAATTCAACTTTGATTAATTAAAGAAAAGTAAAATATGCAACAACCCTAAGCCAAGAACTACTAAAATATGCAATTGACTCTCTCAAGTCCAATTGAACTCATGCAATAATAAATCACCCGCTCGGTCTATTTTCACAATTAAGCATGGCATTATGGAATTCTTGAACGGCTTCTAGCATTAACCTACTCATTCTCATGCAAGAGATTAACCCAATCATACATCTAAGTTCTTTAACTAAGTTCCCTCTTTTAAGCTAAACCTAATTCAACAAATAAAGCTATGGCCAAAAGCTTAGAAAATTAACACAAAATGCATGAACGACGTTACGATATAATACAAATCAAAAACTAAACATAGATCATAACTACAATCATCCAAGAGTCTAAAATACTCAAATTAATACAAGAGATTCAACTCAAAAAATCCTAAAATTGATGAAAACAAAGTAAAGAGAAAAGAGAAAAACTGGACGACGCGTGCCAACACTCGTTCTCGTCATGATGTCCAACGATCTCGAGCTTTGAGTCTCCTTCTTAGCTCTCTAAAATGCCCTCTAGGTCTCAAAGCTATGGTCCAATCGAAATTAGAGTTTTTGTCTCTCCAAAACGGCTCCCCTAACATGAATACCCTCTAAGTATCTCCAACCATGTAAATAGTTATCTTAGGTTTCAATTTGATTTTCCTCTATTGTTGGTTCTCTAGATAAAATTGAGCACTAATAACTATGGTACTTAATTAATCTAAGAAATCCAATCCCTAAGATCGACCTGACCATTATTATTGCAAATTGTAGAGGTCTGGTTAATAATTATATTTGATAGAGCCTTCAACAAGCTCTTTATCAACAGTCATAATGAGAGGATATTTTGAAATACCTCCATGTGAAGAAGAACATAAATGAAAATAAATTTGATTTACTGGATTTTTGAAGAATAAATATTGTCACCTAGATAGTTGATTCTTGATTTGTTCTTCATTACAATTAGATTGTAATTCTTGGAAATTAAATACTCAACATGCTTTTGTAACCAATGCCAATAACTCATCAAGCATAAACATCACAAAATCACCAGAAAACTCTCAACAGTTCAGCATGCTCAACACAACACACAAAACCACAACAACATACTCAACATGTTCACAACAAATCCTAGGGTAGTACAATTCAATCAAGTATACATAATAAAACAATGGTTAAATTACAAGTTTAGTCTTTGAACTTTCAAGCTTGTATCTATTTGGTCCCTAAACTTTGAAAAGTGTTTAATAGGTCCCTGAAGTTTCAATTTTGTATCTAATAGGTCCCTAAACTTTAAAAATGTCCAATAAATCGTTGAACTTTCAATTTCTTGTCTAATAGATCTCTGACACATTTAAAATTTTAAAAAATTAACTAATATATTAATTAATATAAAATTCGAGTTTATGTCTAATAGGACCCTAAACTTTTAATTTTTTTATCTAGTAAGTTCATGAATTTTTAAAAATGTCAACTAGGTCAATAACCTATTAAACACAAAATTAAAAATTCAGGGACCTATTGGACACAAAATTGAAAGTTTAAGGACCAATTAGACACATTTTAAAGCTCAGAGACCAAATAGATATAAATCTAAAAGTTTAGGGACCTATTAGACACTTTTTAAAGTTCGGGATCAAATCGACACAAACTTGAAAGTTCAAGGACTAAACTTGCAATTTAACCTAAAACAATTAAAGCACATAGCATGCTATAGAAAACATGTCCAACAGGTAGAATTCTACTTACAAAACTCATCCTAAAGCGCTCCTATAGTAACCTAATGAGTGCCTGAAACAAGAGGGACGAGGTTTCAAGTGAAGGGAATGAACTCTTCATCCCGCAGCAGAAGCATTTGATCGTCTTTGATTTATTTAGAATTAAATACAAAATTAAGATTAAGCAAACATACCTTAGGATTATTATGGAGAATATTCTGGCAGATCTTTTTCTCTTCCACAAAGTCTTCCTGGCTATGACTCGAACACAGGACTAAGGCTTGTAGGAGCCTCTTGAAAGAAAATCCCCAAGGGATTGGAGAGGAAGAGATCTAGAGAGAATTATCTAATTCTCTCTATTGAGGAGATGTGTGTTTTGAAGAATATACTATGGCTCACCCCTAGGGTTCTATTTATAGTGGTCTAGGGAAAATAATTAAATAATATATTTTAATATCTAATATATTAAAATATATTTATCTAACTAATTTGAATCTTATTCGAACCGTTTAAAATTCTCCTACGACATTTATTTCCTAATTTGAATCCAATTCAAATTTAATAAATATCTTTTATTTAATGTATCTAATATACATTCATTATTTTAATATTCAATGTATCAAATACAATAAATATATTTTCCTCTTTTATTTAATATATCTAATATATTAAATAGTAATTTGAACACTTCAAATTAAATATTAATTTGAACATTTCAAATTTTAATATTTAATGTATCAAATACAATCAATATATTTTCCTCTTTTATATTTAATATATCTAATATACTAAATATTAATTTGAACATTTCAAATTTTTCTTTCAACTAAATTGATCTTTTAGTGTTACTATGAGCTAGCAAGAGAATCTTATGGACCTACAGATTATAAGCTCCAATGATACAAAATTAATTAATTAAACTCTTTAATTAATTAATTTTCATTCATTAACTATAGGTCACTCCACTATAGACCTAGAGCTGCACTCTTATGCACTGTAGGACAAGTTGTGTCCATAGATATAATCATTACATGCAAGTCGATCATTCACGAGTTGTTCGTAATTAAAGCTGGGTCAAAAGTCCATTTTACCCCTATAATTACATATTGCACCTTAAGTACCACTGATTCTCTAATGAACAATATGTTTATAATCTAATTATAAACTAAGTCCCTCTCGGGCCAATGAGAGGGTGGGGCCTCATTGTTCAAGTTCCGAAATCAGCACTTAAGGGAACAACTCATCTACTTACCCTATATGGGAAGGAGTGAATTCCATCTTGTGAGATTATGTTCCCAGCTCCCTATTTGGTCAAGTCTCCAAAATGGTAGGCATATTGAATCGGCTACAAAAGCCACTCTCACCCATGCAAATCAAAGGACAAGCCCTCACAAGCAGGAGTTCATAACTCACTCAGGATTAAGATCGAGTCGCATATGATCATCTTGATGAAATATTAATCTTCTCAATTAACGGATTTATAAAGAGAGATTAAATATTTCGTGGTCCAGTCTTATACAAACTCATTGTATAAGATACCCCCACTCACATGTCTCCACATGAATGATTTGGATCAAATCATTTGTAACTATTACAAAGTGGGCCGTATCAATAGTGTTACCAAGATAAGAACCCAACTTTATCCATATACTATGACCCTTTAGGTTATTTCTTGAACATGATCATCTTGTATGTCAACCTCATACTGTTCAAGATTACACTAATAACCTTGGATTTTTCATATAATGGATAATATTATATTGAAAATAAAATAATCAAAATTATTATTCATTATTAAATAAATTATTAATTACGAGGCTTTAGGACATAAATCCCAACATCAAGGCTAGAACTGAATTCCAAAACCTTATTCAAAATTGTAAGAGTGTTTAGGAGGAATGTTCTTACCGAAAATGTCCTTAAACCCTATTCGAATAGCCCAAAACTAAGCCAAACCTAAAGCAGAAGAGTCTCAAGCATTAGAAATGAATCTAAAGCACTTTAAAGAGTTTGAACGAGTATGACTTATCATCTGTAACTCACCAAAAACAGATCGCATTACTTGATGAAAAATGTTCGAAGGGACTCCGAATTGGTTCGAACTACAAACAAGACACTTCCAAATGTTAGAAAACATTAAAAGTATCTAATCTAAGATTGAATTGCACTAAGAGGCATTGGAGCTTATCGATTAGCACCTAAACGACCCAAAAAACGTGCTGGACAGCAATTGACAAAGTCTGAAAATGTAGAATCGAACCTCACAGTCAATGGGTATTCGAACCAAGACCAACTGAGGTTGAAGGACATGAATCAAAGCAATTTCGGGGTCTGAAAATGATTTGGCCCTTGTTGGAACTCGTAGATTGGAACTGAACGACCTCGAACTTGCGCTGTTAGCGCTAGGTGGAGCCTAAACATTATTGAAAGGAGAGGAATCGCCATTGGAAGGGAAGATCAATGTCGTTGCCATGCTCGATTGAATGGGTCTCGTCGCTTACGAGTAGGTGTTGGTCAGAACAACGTTGGAATGCTGCTTAAATGCTGATGATTGGGCGCAAGAGGGAGAAGCCGAAGCCATCTCAAGGAGGAAACACATTGGAGTCGCGTCGAGGTGTTGCTTGTCGCCCGACTACGTCGTGGAGAGGGGGCAGAGGTGACCGACAGCTGCTTGTTTCACCCAAAGAGAGGGGTGGTGTGGCTGTTGAAGTCATGAATGAGAAGGAGGAGAAAAGAAATGGGCTAGGGTTTGTTCTAATTTCTTTCTTTTCAATTCTCCAAATAACAAATGAACAAAAGAGAAGAAAATCTAGGGCTTTTCAATTCCAATTTTTTCTCTTCTTTACCAAAACTAAAACTCTAAATAAGGAACCTAATAGATTTGAGACAAAATCTAATCAAAAGAGGTTTGGGTTCCTTTTTGGACTTGGGAATAAAATTCTAAAATCAAAATTTCTTAAAACTTGGAATTAAAGTTTTAAATAAAAACTCTTTTACCAAAAATTCTAAAATTTAATTCATCAACCATGGCTAAACTCAAAATTCTACTTTTCCAAATTAGAACTCTAACAAACACATAGAGTCCAAATACTCTAAAATAGCCTAATTATGTAATGTGGGGCATTATAGATACAACAAGTTTAAGGTAAAAGTTAACATTTTCCCTAAAATTTGATTAAATCACAAGTTTGGTGCCTGAACCTTGAGTGTGTTTATTTGGTTCCTGAACTTTAAAAAGTGTCTAATAGATCCCTTAACTTTCAATTTTGTGTTTAATAGGCCCCTGAGCTTTAAAACCTATATAAATTGATCCTTAAAATTTTATTTTTGTGTCTAATAGATCTTTAATGTCAAATAGATCATTGACCTATTTGACATTTTTAAAAATTAATGGACCTACTAGAGACAAAATTGAAAGTTTAAAATCCTGTTGGACATAAAATTGAATATTATGTCTATATATATCAGTTAATTTTTAAAATTTTCAAAGATGTCATGAATTTTTTAGACACAAAATTAAAAGTTTATGGACTATTAGACACTTTTAAGGTTCATGAACCTATTAGACGTTAATTAATTAAAAGTGTAAATACTTGTTAGATATTTTTTAAAGTTCAGAAATCCATTAGACAGAAACTTAAAAGGTATAAATTAAGCTTTATAATTTAACCTAAATATCACATACACATTAAATAACTAAATACTATATATTTCATATTATTTTATATTTTAAAATACTTTTTATAAATTTATAAAGAAAATAACATCCACAATTTAAGTTAATCTGAGATTAAGACTTCATTATTTGTTTTGAATAACTCATAATTTTTCATATATTTTTGAAAAAATTATAAATAGGAAAAATCAAATAAATAATTTTCCACCAGATGAAACTAAAATTTGTAGATTTAAGTCTTATATATATATTAATTAGTAACAACTTAGTTCTTTTAAATATATAAGAAAAAGCACTCCAAAGTGCAGCCACACATCATCTTTCTCTACTGCCAAGTTACTGCGATAGGACTTCTTACAGCATATTTTCCTGAGAGCCAAACAAGAGATCCAAAAGAAAACTCACCCAAATCTTCCCGTTTTCCCAATGCAACAAAACTCACTTTGTAACTTAACTTCTCTCCCAATCTCCCAAAACTTAACTTTTCGGGCTTCACAATAATTGTTATTCCCTTTGGACTTTTGATTTTAACAGTGTAATCACTCCTGGGGCTACCAACATTTGTCACTGTTCTCTTCAATATAACAGTAACATTTTTGGCCTTCTTCTTCATGAACACAGAGAAAGAAGGGTAGTTCAAGTCACCTGGTTGAAGAAATGTTCTTTCTGATGGACAAGTGAAGTTCCCTCTTGAAACTAAAGCAATTTGTGTTGAATTATAGTTCAAGCTACACAAGTAATTTAGGTAGTCTTGGGGCGTGATATCATACACGAGCCCTGGATCGGAAGCTTTCTCTGGATCGACATGGCCGGAACCCAACACAAAAGGGTTTGCGGGTTTGCCGCTTGCAGAGCCAATGTCGGAAATGGGACTCATTTTGTTGTCATTAGTGTAAGCTGTGGTCATGAGTGCAGATTTGATGGCGGCAGGTGACCAATCCTTGTGTGCTGATTTAAGTAATGCGGCTAAGCCGCTAACATGAGGGCAAGACATAGATGTTCCTGAAATGATATTGAACAACACTCTTCTTTTGTCAAAATCGAGCTCACTTGGGCTCACAATGGATGGCCAAGCGGCTAAGATATTAACTCCTGGTGCAATTATGTCTGGCTTTATAATATTTGGTTCAATGGAACTTGGCCCTCGAGAAGAAAATGCAGCCACCCTCGGCGCTCGGCTTCCATATTTGGTCCCTTCGAATGCAATGGAAGCTTTTAGCTGCTTTGAGAAAGCTATATAGTTTTTTATGGCCTTGCCAGCTGCAGCTCCAAGAGAAGTGGCTGGTAAAACATGAGGATCAGCAAAAAGCTCCTCCCCTTCAAGTTGTGTGTTGATAAGAATCATTCCAGCTCCTCCTGCTAATTTCACTTGCTCTCCTTTCCCAATTCTCGTGTTTGCTCCTCGTTCACACACCACAATTTTGCCCTTCACCATTGATGGGGCAAGTGAACCAGCCGTGCAAAGATTTGCTTCCTGTCCACCTGCAGTATTGTTATAAACAAGTGGGAGTTGATCTGTGTTCTTGCCAGAGTACAAAGAAGAGCCTTCAAAAACTTCTCCATTTCCAAGCTGTACAGTGGTTGGGAAGATCCTATCAGTGTAGCTCGCACCCACTGTCATGATCCATGGCGCTAAATTACCAGCCGTTGAGGGAGATGGGCCAGAATTACCCGCCGCACATGACACAAAAACCCCTTTCTGTGCAGCACCAAATGCAGCTATGGCTAGGCTGTCGCTGTAAAAAGGGATCGGAACACCACCCAATGACAGCGACAAAATGTCGACTCCGTCCGTGACAGCGCGGTCCACCGCTGCCAGGACGTCCGCGATTGCACAGCCTTGTGTCCAGCACACTTTGTAGGCTGCAATTCTGAGAGTGAATAAAAGTCCTGAATATCAATGTTGACCAAAATATGAAGATCTCAATTTTATAAACATGTATATATAGAATGTTGATGTCAATTGATATTTTTAAAAAATCATAGTAATTAAGAAATTGTTTAAAAATTTTAGGAAAAAATCAATTTTTACTTACTAAGTTGTGACACCTAAGTTCAGGAGTTGTAAATGAATGAACTGAGATCACATCCAAATAAGAGGGATCCTGAGACTATGCAAGGCATGACTAAGAAAGGCTTAAAAAATTAACAATTACTACCTATAATAACAAGTTGCACATTCCTTTTCAGTAGCTCAATCATAAGAACTGCAAAATTAAACATGTTTGGCTTGGAGAAATCCTATGTTGGGTGTCCTCCTAGGAATTTTCCTAGAAAGCATGTGAGTGAGGACAACACATGCTGAAAGGACCTATGTTGGTTTGTGGGGGCAGTCTTCACTCTCGCAAGCAGCTCAAGACAAGTAGGTAGTGTGGCCAGGTCGCAGGGGATGCAGGAAAATGTCGGGGCAATTAGGTGTAGAATCCAAAATTTGAATCCTGGGCCTAGGGCGTTACATATGTTGTATCCAGTTTTACTCTATTAATTTCATCAAGTTATACCTAGCCTGAGATAACTACTGTAATATTTATCTTGATTTGTTTGTAAAAATATAAAGACTCGCTAATTTCAATGAAATCAAACTTAACACAAAATAACCATAAAATAACTCTATCAAAACTCACCAATTTAATCAAATTCAATTTTAATGTTTTTTTTTTCTATTCTATCACTTTAATACTATAGGTATGTTTTATAATTCATTAAATGCTCATGAGAATACTTTTTTTTAAAAAAAAATCATTCAAATAAAAACTTATTATAAGATGAAAAACTATAATATTTAAGTTTAAAGTGTAAATTTGATAAAAATGAAAATTTAGGATAAAATTGAGACACCTGACAAAAGTCAAGTTTAATATTGATATTTTTTTTCTTGAAACTTAAAATGATATTTTAACCTATATTTTATATATACCATTCATATCTTTAATCCTTATATGAATGTTAAACCAATAGAAATATCAAACACGTGTGAAAATCCAATACCTTGAAGTGAACCTCATTCCAGCAGCATCTCCCATGGCTTGATTATAAAAGCCAGCTTTGTGCACAAGATTTCCAGCAGCAGTGGAAGCCGTGTGAGTGCCATGTCCATTCGAGTCTCGAGGCGACCGAAACACCCCTGTTTCATTCAACCTACCAAAACTGGCTTCATAGGCCTTAATGAAGGCTCTTGCGCCAATGAGTTTCCTGTTGCAATTTGAAGGTGAGAATTTCTGGCCCTCTTCACAAGCCCCTTTCCATCTTCTTGGCACTGGGGCCAGCCCCTTGTCTTGAAAACTTATGTGCTCGGGCCAAATGCCAGTGTCGAGTACGCCAACGACCACATCGGAGGCCAGGTTGGTGGCGTTCCAAAGGCCGTGGCCTGTTTCGAGGCCGAGAAAGTGAGGGGAGTGCGTGGTGTGGAGTTGTAGTAGTTGATCGGGAATGGCGGCGAGGAAGCCATGGGTTTGGCTTAGAGAGTGTAGCTTTTTGGTTGAGAGCTTTGCAGCAAAGCCTGAATTATGATCTAGAGGTTAATCGAGATTTTCGTTATATTAAAAATATGGACAAGATAGGAAAATGCTTGCCTACACGTCAATCAAGATATTCTCGACTTTCTGATGTGTGCATTTTTAGCAGGTCAAAAATATTAATAGGATATACTTATCTATTAAATGCAATGGAAATAGAACGAAGAAAATTGACTAAATTTTAGTTCATTATCCTTTTTTCAATTTAATCCCTGTTGTTTAAAAAGTTTCAATTCAGTTCCTTATTTTTTAATATTTTTTAGTTAGTTTCTTATAGTTATGAATGTTAAAATTAGCTAATAAACTTATATGGTATAATTATTTTTTAGTAAATTGGCAGAAATATAGAGAAGAAAAATGTCCTTTACAATTGGAAAGTTTCTAATTTCTAAAGGTGTGTTTGGTCACTGATTTGAAAATAGAAATTTGAAAACAAGAGATTCAATAAAAATAATTGTTCAAAATGTGTTTGGTAATATATAAACCATAAAAATCTTCCCTGTTACCTACTAAATATTAGATTGAGTCTCAATTATATTATTAATTAATTTACGAACATGTTTTATGTTATAAACTTTGTATAATTTATAATCTTACAATATTATATAATTTAGGGCAAAATACGCTTTTGGTCCCTAAGGTTTGAAGTTGATGTCTATTTGGTCCTTGAAGTTTTAGAATGGACACTCTAGTCCCCGAAGTTTGGAAAATAATTTTAAATGGTCCCTATGTTAAATTGACCGTTAGTTGACTATCAAAAAAGTGATGTGGCAATACTGAGTTGACAATTTTTAAATGAATTGACAATGTTTGTTCATTTTATATTATGTGGCATTTTTTTTCTCTTTACTCTTCGTTTTCGCTCCCCTCTCTCTCTCCCCTTCCCTTCTCTTTTCTCCCCTTCTCCCTCTATCCGCCGGTGCCGCTACCTAATTGTTTTTTTTTTTAAATCTCAAACACTTGCTATGGTGTTGTAGATTTGGCAATGGATTAAAGCTAACAAAAGAGTGGTAATGGATTTAGTAATTCATTAACTATTCATGGTATTGACCCACAAAATTTTGATAATCATCTAAAAAGAGAGTTGAAATTATTCTCCTGCAGACCGTTTAAAAAACACTATCAACTGCGCCGCCTCATTCGATGCGTTGGGAGTGGATGATGCCGACGATCTTGAAAATCGCGAAGAGTGGGTTCAATCCCCTTAGAATAGCCGAGGTCGGCAACGACAACGGCGTTTGGAAAATCAACGGCACCTAAGGCGATGATAGCGCGACGAAGCAAAGGCCGAAAGCCAAATTGGTATTTGCTCTGTGAGATTGAGTTTGTGGCATAGCTTTGCTCACCGATTCCTCGGTTCATTATGAGAATTTTTGGCATTTTGAAATTTGGGTTTTCCTCCATTGACTTGAAATTTCTTCTCTTACATGATTCTTGAGTTTTTTTTTTTTTTTTCTTCTTCTTCTTCTCAAGTATCCATCATTGACTTAATTAAGGTAGATTTAATATATAAACTATGGATGGTGTATAAATTATTTGTCATCTTTTACATTTATATTTTAAAAGCGTTTGAGTTTTTTTTTCTTCTTTTTGACACCAGTTGATAGAGGGAGAAAGGGAGAAAAGGGAAGAGAAGGAGAAGAGGAGAGAGAGGATAGAAGAAAAAAGAAAAAAGAAAGAGAAAAAATGGCACATAATATAAAAATAATATAAAATGAATTAACATGGCCAATTCATTTAAAAATTGCAAACTCATTATTGCACGTCACTTTTCCGTTAGTCAACTAACGGTCAATTTAACATAGGGACTATATAGAATTATTTTCCAAACTTCAGGAACTAAAATGTCTATTTTGAAACTTCAGGGACCAAATAGACATCATCTTCAAACCTCAGGAACCAAAAATGTATTTTACAGTATAATTTATAATATATTAGGGGCTGTTTAGTTTAAGGTTTCACAGATTCCCATGGATAAAGGATGTCTGGGAATAAGATTGTTGGGAATCAAAGATGACTGTGTTTGGTTATGCATAAGAATGCTATCATATTTTTATAAGAATAAGTGATATCAACATTTGTTTTATGAGATTAATGTATGGAATTTTATATAATTATGGTGCAGTAATTAATAAAACAATCTAAAATAATTAAAAAAATGAATATAATTTTTTCTAAAAATTGATAATTAAAAATTAATTGATTAGATTTAATCAAGAAGTAATTAATAATTATTATTTAAAGTAACTTCATACTAAATTAATCATAATTATAATTAATTAAAATTAATGAATTGGTAGTTTATTTTACTATGATATTGCATCAATTCATTGCATTTTATTCAAAAAATAAGTATGCATTTAAATAAATTTATTTATTAAATTGAAATGGTTAAATTTATATTGTATTATTAAAATTTCAATGTAATTAATGATTAACAAAAAGAAAAAAGAAAATGAACAAAAAGAAAAATATATATATATGAGAGGGAAAAAGAATGAGAAAAAATGATAGAAAAAGAAGAAGAAAAGAAAAGAAAAAGCAGGAAAAAAGATGTAAAAAGTATCAAAGACAAATAAAAAATAAATAAAGAAAGAAAGAAGAATGAGGAAAAGAAAAAAAAATGTCAGGAAGAAAAGAAAAATAATTAAAAAAAATGATAAATAAGATGAAGGAAGAAGAATGAAAGATAGCAGGAAGAGAGAGGAGGAAAAAAAAAAAGAAAAAAAAAAGCATAAAATGGGGTAGAAGCAAAAATGGAGAAGAGTTTTGTCAAAACCCATCAATTCACATGGGATTAAAAAGACTTCAACTACCAACATTTATGATGTTTGGGAAAACTCTTTTCCCAGGCAAATAACTTAATCTCTTCAACCAAACATGAGTTTTATATACCCAAACCCAGTTCTATCCTTTTAAACCTCCAACCAAACAGGCCATTATAGGTTAAAATACCATTTTGGTTCATGTACTTTGAACTTTGTACCATTTTGGTCGCTGTACTTTCAAATGTCCAATTATAGTCTTTGTACTTTCAATAAAGCTTAAAATTGTGGTCTCTATGACAAGTTTGAAGTTAATTTTTATCAAAATTGGTTAAATAATAATAATAATTTTAATACAATAAAAAGACACCATGTGAACATACTTCCAAAATTTGTAGAGGAAAAACTAATAGAGACCAACTTTTTTAAAGAAAAATTAACCATAAATAGTAGGGACAAATTTTAAGTTTTATTGAAAGTATCGAGACTACAATTGAACATTTGAAAGTACAGGACTAAAATGGAACAAAGCTCAAAATACAGGGACCAAAATGGTATTTTATATTATATAATACATATTTAAATTTGAACAAAAATGAAATGAGTTTATAACGTCAGAGTTTTTATATTTTTTAATGTAATTCTGCATTTCAAAATTTTAAATTCAAAATCTGGATACAATGTAAACATAAAAATGTTGTGTTTTCAAAATTTCAGTAGTTTGGATCACAAAAACCAAAAATAATTTTCTACAACAAATCTAATATATTCACTGAATTCATTTGCAATATGAAAACATAAAACAAAATCTAGATTGCATATCAAATAGGCCCTATCAAATTTCTAAGAAATTTCGAGCTTTCTTCTCTCAAATGACATTGTTTTCTCTAAATTTTTGTCAATTCACTAAAGTAATGTGTTATGCAAATTTATCATCAACCAATCTAATTCATAATGGTGAGGGACTAAATTAAAAAATGTTAATACTTAAGGGACTAAATTGAAACATTTTAAAAAATTGAGACTAAATTGAAAAAAATATTCAAACATTAGAGACTAGACATATAATTTAGCTATGAAAATACACATCATTAGAAATATAAAATTGGTAGGATATGCTACCAACTGATTTGTAGGCAAGGCTTTTATTGACAAAAATATCATTTCAATGAACCTAACATATGAATAATAAGAATTTTCTACTTATTAATTTAAAATTTAAAACTTCTATGACTTTTTTTTGGGTTAAAATATCGATCAACATTGTTCACTCCATATATTTGAGATTTTATATTTATATCAACATCGATATATAAAACCTTACCTGAAATAGCAGTTTTGTAGACGTAGAGAATCTCAGCGGCATTTGATGCTTCTTCTTCGTCGTCGAGAGATGAAAGTTCATTGACAGAGTCAATCATGGCTGTGTACCATTGTTCAGGGTTGGCGGTGGCCATCTTCGTGGTGTCCATGTGAATGATGTAAGTCTGCTGATCCAAAGCAGCAGTTGAAGCTGCAAACATTATAGACAAGAACAGCCACACTTCTCTGAAGCCCATTGTGGCTGCAAACAAAAGAAAATTGTTAAAAACTTATTGATACACTCTTCAGATTTTTTTTTTTTAGATTTAGTTCTTAGTTTTTTCCTTTCCCCCTTTTAAGTTTTTTTTCCTTTAATACATTAGTTTTTTTGTCTTTAATTTTCAGTTTTGTTTTCCACTTTTTAAATCTACATTTTTTTTTTTTGTTGTTTTTAAGTTGATGGATCTTGGTGGAAGTTTGTACCCCCATCAACCATCAATAATGAGATTTTTTATTGTTTGTTTATCTTTTTTTTTTAAAAAAAATCAAGAAATTCTCACCCCCCTTATTTAAACTTAAAAGAAATATGTATGCATACCAAACATTTTATCCTGGAAAACGACACACATTTTTTAATCTCTTAAGAGAGGGAGAATATCTAAGTGTACTTGCCTGGACGAGTTGGATGCACTTGTGAAGGAGATGAGTATATAACGGCAAGAAGAATGTTTCAGTATATAAATAGAAGAACAAGGCTGAAATTGAAAGGAATTGACAGAAGGACACAATCTAAGGTAGAACATGCAGCTTAATTTAACTCAAACACGGAGAAACTTACTGAATCTAATCATAGTAAGGATTGACAGATTGAGACTTCTGTCTTGATTCTATATAGGTGGTGGTGCATGACCGTTCTTAGTGAATCAATTTATATGGTTAATTTTGTTAACAAATGAGAACTAAACCTGCTAACTTGCTTCAAAGACAATTTCTTAGGACCATGGCCACTTCACCCAACTAATGTTATTGATGTCTTTTTCACTAAGCTAGGTTGGATTGCCTTCTCAAAAAATAAAATTGTTTGACTCGCTTCAAAAAGAGATAATTTAGGCCTCATTTGATAACTATTTTATTTTTATTTTTTTAAAATTAAGCTTATAAACAGTCATTCTGCAGTTTTACCTATGTGTTTCTTTATGTTGTTATCTTTATATATATATATAAATGTAGTTTTTAAAACGTTGTTTTCGTTTTTGAAATTTGGATAAGAAGTCAAATTTATTTTAAAGACAAATAAAAAAATTACCATAAAAATCTGTGAGGAAAGCAATTAGAATTTTTATGAAAAAATTCAATTTTTACCTCCAAACTTGTCAAGTTGTATCAATGTTCAGTCTGAAGTATCAATTTTATCAAATTGAACCCTAGACTTAGATAAGTGTTGCAATTTCGACCCACTGTTCAATTTCTGTTAATTCAAGACCAACTAATTTTAACAAAAATCAAACAAAAAATCTCCATAAACGACTCACTGATTTCAATAATATAGTGTTTTGCACAAATTTTATTTTGATTAGTGCACAGATTAACTATTGAATAACTTTGCCAAAAATCACAAATTTTAACAAACATGTAGCTCTAATGTCATTTTTTAAAAAAATCCTATCAATTTTTTTTTATCTACATATGCTATATAATTTATTAAACACATATGAGGATACTTTTTTTAACAATCTTTCGACCAAAAACTCATCAGAGCAAGAAAATTGCAACACTTTCTTAAGTTTAAGGTTAAAATCGCAACACTTACTTAAGTTTGAGGTGCAATTTGATGAAATTAAAAGTTTGGAGTGAAAAATGATCAACTTGACAACTTTAGGGGTGAAAATTGTTTTTCCTAATTTTTAAGGGTAGAAAACTAGAAATAAATAGTTTACAAATAAGACTTTAAAATTGACATGTTGGGACTTTCTCGAAGATTATCATATAGAATAAGTAATAGTTAAAGTTATGCTTTGTATTTGCTTTTGTTTAATGTGAGAGAGAATTTAAAGCTTTGATCTTTAGGAAAGATATTATTTAATTTTCTTCAATGAGTTGAGTTATATTCAAAACTATTGTAGATTCCTATATAGTGGCAGTGGAAATAACGCGTGCTTGAGAAAAGGGTGGATGTCTATCTCAAACACGATGGGAAGCGCACCTTAGCTTTTTTCAATTTCTCATGCTTTTGCTTGATGAATTGAGTCAACTCTATCTCCAACTGGTTCTCCTTTGGGTGGTTTTCATTCACTTCTCTCTAGGTTGGGATGCCAACAAAATTTTATATTGGTTAAGATATAGAAAGATGTAAAAATAAAAGATATAAGATAATTAAAATCAAAAGCAAAGTCATGAGATATGTTCAAAAGCGAATAGAATCATACCACCGTAGAAATATGCCATGGAATGCTTGCTATCTTAATAATATATACATGAGCCAATATATCTTTTTGTATTCTTGAGAGAGTGTTCACTTTCAAAATGTAAAAAAATAAACTTAAAGAAAAACTTAATTAATGCCAAATAATTAGTTTTGAATTATTGGTTCATTATCTCTCATTTCTTTTGAGAAGGTAAAAATAGCAAACCATCCCTACTTTTACATTGGTATAATGTAATTCTATTTTAGCTGTACTATTAAATCAAAATTGGGATTATCTAAAGTCTACATGGTTTTCTTTTTTGATTCTACCTAAAATGTTTCACACCTAATAGAGATATTATCTTTTCTTTCATACTAATATAAGATCTTTTAACTAATGTGAGACTATATTGTTATTTTCTTAAAAGTGGCAAATGCTAGATTATAGGTTTAGTTTAGATAATAGTTAAACAAAGGCCATTCCAAGTTTTTGTTTTGTTTTCAAATGAGAATTAATTCCTTTTATAACTTTTGCTATCAAAGCCGTAAGTTTCAAAGAAGTTGGTCCTCTGTAGCAGATAGGATGAAGAGAACATATAAACTTGGGGATCAACACATGTATGTTTGTTTGCTGGCATTGGCCTCACAAGGACTTGAACTAGTGGTTGAAGTTTAGCTTTGAGTCCATTTCAAGCCATATATGCTTCAATTGAAATCTCTACCCACAAAAAGTCAACAGTGAGAGTGAAGTTAAAGAAGTGTGCTATCATGATGCCAACTTGCTGACTCAAATGGGGTTCAATAACTTTTTTCTTTTCCTATCTTCTTGTGTTAAAAAGGACTTCTTATTTTGGGGATACATAATCATTTCATTTCTGAAATTTATGCTCAACATTTTTTGTACTCACTTTTGGTTGAGTTATTATATGTTTTGGAGTGTAGATAATTGCTAGATCATGTAAGTTGGAAAACTAAATTACATTATAAAAGCATCAATATTTGTGTTCCTTTTACTTTTTTTTTTTTTTTAATTTTCTTCATTCATTTAGGATGATTCACTTTGGTCCTGGTTTGAAGTACTAGATTTCATGGTTTTCATTGAAGAACAATTTTCTAGCTTTTTAGTTGGTTTTCTTTTACAACTTTTGATATTAGTGCGCAAAAAATTAGGTCCCTTCAATATTTATTAAAATATATGTGTTGGTGCCAGATTCTGATCCGTAGGTCAGGTTCGTCCAAAGCTGAAATGTAGTCAGATGTTGGGTTGACTTGCAAGAGAGAATCCTCACACCGGTGTGATGATATGCTCGCCCGCTCTGATGCTCAAGTTAGTGAAGTGACTGGAGTATTTTTAGAGTTAAGCACAACTTGAGATTGCATACTGATAAAGAGCTTGTCGAAGGCTCTATCAAAGATATTTATAAACCTAGACCTCTAAAATTTCCAGTAATAGTGGCCAAGGTCGATCTCAGGGATTGGATTTTTTAGATTTAATTAAGTATCATGGTTATTCACACCTAATTTTATCTAGAAAACTTAAAATCAAGAAGTGAAATAAAGGTAAATTAAACTACGTATTTATAATGTTGGAGACACTTAGAGCGAATCCTTTATTTACACATTGGTTTTAGCAAGTTAACACTAAAATTGGTCAATTTGTGAAATAAATCATGCATGCAACATTTATAAGCCAGGAAGTTACAAAAATATTTAATTGACTCTCCCAAGCTTCAATTAAATCTCATGCTTAATTAGTGCATCAACCTTCCAATCTAATTTCATAACAAGCATGGCATTACGAAACTTCTCCTAATGGCTTCTATTAGTAAGCAATTCATTCTCATGCAAGTGTTTACTAATACTTTTCCTTGATGTATGTGTCGTACGCCATGAAGGGACAACTTGATACACTCAATGGGACAGTTATCCCCCTTAGGGGTCCTCGATGGTTGATAGTTCATCAATCGACCAATGACTGAGGCACTACATCCGCTTGGTCGTATGGCTTCGAATCATTCTAGGCCTTTCAGGCTTAGTAGGCATGGGTAGTCCTAAACCCTTGAACCTTTTGTGGGTCGGCCAACGCAATATCGTGGGTCAGCCTATAACATTAGCTCCACTGATAAACTGACCTAAGCAGTGGTCGAGTTTCGATGTGCTTGTTCGTAGGGTCACATCAGGAGATGCGTGTAGCGTCCGTGATGTCATCACAATGATGGCATGGTTGCCTTCAGTTTACGAAGTGTCGCTCGCCCGTCACGCCTCGATTAGCCTTCTGATTGGCATCGATTCGTAGGTCGCATCCATGCGATTCAACGATTGCGTCTCTTCGAGTTTCTCCTATAAATAGGGTGAGCCCCGTCACAACTGGAGTCACAGATTGTGTCAGTTTTTCCCTCAAGAGCCAAGGTGTGTGGTCGATCACTGGTGACTTTCCTCTTCTTTCTCATTTTTCCGTTCTTGTTCACAGTCATGGCATAAACGGCGCCTGATAGTGGTTGAGGTGGTCCTATCGGCTCCTCCTAAGTTCCACCAGTGGTGGATGGCGTGTCCAGGTTGTCACAAGGGGACCTGGATGCGTTGCAGGAGAAGTATGACATTCCCTCGTCCTGAAGGGAATAATCGAATTAAACCCACAGCGGACGCATAGGAATCGTCTTTGATTTATTTAGAATTAAACTAAAATAAAAAGGTTAAGCAATAAATACCTTGAAAATAATATTATGGAGAATATTCTGGCGGATCTTTATCTTTTCCACAAAGTCTTCCTGGCTATGACTCGAACACAAGACCAAGGCTTGTGGGAGCCTCTTGAAAGAAAATCCCCAAGGGATTGGAGAGGAAGAGGTCTAGAGAGAATTCTCTAATTCTCTTTATTGAGGAGATGTGTGTTGTGTAGAATGGCTCAACCCAAGGGTCCTATTTATAGTGACCAAGGGAAAATTTTTGCCATAATTAAAATATTATATTTTAATATCTAATATATTAAAATATATCTTGTATTTATTTGAATCTCATTCAAATCTCCTACGATATTTATTTATTTGAATCTTATTCAAATTCTATAAATATCTTTTATTTAATATATCAAATATACATTAATTATTTTAATATTTAATGTATCAAATACAATAAATATATTTTCCTCTTTTATATTTAATATATCTAATATATTAAATATTAATTTGAACACTTCAAATTAAATATTAAATTTGAACATTTCAACTTTTAATATTTAATGTATCAAATACAATAAATATATTTCCTCTTTTATATTAAATATTAATTTGAACACTTCAAATTAATATTAATTTGAACATTTCAAAATTTTCTTTCAACTAAATTGATCTTTTAGTGTTACTATGAGCTAGCAATGGGACCTTATGGACCTACAGATTATAAGCTCCAATTATACAAAATTAATTAATTAAGCTATTTAATTAATCAATTTTCATTCATTAACTTCTAGGGTCACTCCATTATAGACCTTAAGTTGCACTCTTATGCACTGTAGGACAAGTTGTGTCCATTGATATAATCACTACATGCAAGTCGATCCTTCACGAGTTGTTCGTAATTACAGCTGGGTCAAAAGTCCGTTTTACCCCTATAATTACATCTTGCACCTTAAGTACCACTGATTCTCTAATGAACAATATGTTTATAATCTAATTATAAACTAAGTCCCTCTCGGGCCAATGAGAGGGTGGGGCCCCATTGTTCAAGTCCCAAAATCAGCACTTAAGGGAACTACCCATCTTCTTACCCTATATGGGAAGGAGTGAATTCCATCTTGTGAGATTATATTCCCAGCTCCCTATTTGGTCAAGTCCCCAAATGGTAGGCATATTGAATCGGCTACAAAAGCTACTCTCACCCATGCAAATCAAAGGACAAGTCCTCACAGGTAGGAGTTCATAACTCACTCAAGATTAAGATCGAGTCACATATGATCATCCTGATGAAATATTAATCTTCTCAATTAACGGATTTGTAAAGAGAGATTAAATATTTCGTGGTCCAGTCTTATACAAACTCATTGTATAAGATACCCCCACTCACATGTCTCCACATGAATGATTTGGATCAAATCATTTGTAACTATTACAAAGTGGGCCGTATCAATAGTGTTACCAGGATAAGGCACCCAACCTTATCCATATACTATGACCCTTTAGGTTATTTCTTGAACACGATCCTCCTGTATGTCAACCACATATTGTTCAAGATTACACTAATAATCTTTGATTTTTCATATAATGGATAATATTATATTGCAAATAAAATAATCAAAATTATTATTAATTATTAAATAAATTATTAATTACGAGGCTTTAGGGCATAAATCCCAACAATCTTCCACTTGCACTAAAACCGGCGAGACATGTATCTTAGGGCATACTTTATACCCAACATGTTCTCCCACTTGCCCTAGCAAAGATGAGACATGTCTCGTAATCCTAGACATTCTAGGTGACCCTCAAATACTTTAGCCTGGAGAGTCTATTTATATAGATCCAAAGAACTACCGTTAAAAGCCATCTTGGTCACTACTATGATGCTTTCTCTCTCTCGATATGATTCCCTATACATTGGTGTTTTCTAATTTCCTTAATATTAGTCTTTGCACCAGTATTATCATAATAAATAGGATAGACTAAATCATATCTGAAACACCTTTCAGATATTTAAGGAACTATTTGAGTCATACAAGTCATTTTCTTGCTTCACAAGTAAAACAATTTAACTTATATACCATACTCCACCACCTAGAGTAAGATTTATTTTTACATAGATTTTCTAAATCTTTGCAAGAACCAGTGTATCTTGTAAAGATCAAATCTTTAACTCCATACACAAAAATTTCTCATCATCCATAGATAATTTGAGAAAGTTTTTAATTTTCTACTCAATGGTCATACCATTCGTTTAACTGATATATGCTAACCAATTGTATATTAAATGTTCAGTCTCATTTGTGCATATCATATACTCTCAACATTTGAGGTGTCTTAAGATACACTTTCTTAGACATAAAAATCAAATATTTGACAACAATTTTGTCAATATAAGATGTTTGAGACAAAGTTAACATTTTGTACTTAAAATCGTCATTTTGGACATTTAAAATATACTGAGTCATTCCAAATCACTTATTTGGAATTGGTTACTTAATCAACGTTTTATGTTAGACATCTTACATCATTCATAATGGGTAAAAATATCACCAACATAAAACATGAGAAAAATCCACTAAGCAATTAATGATTTTCTTGTCTATACAAGCTTCATTAATATTTATCCAAAGTCATAGATTTTGATACTTTTATTAAACCTTATATTCAAGATCTAATGGTAAAATTCATTTCATAAATAAACCTTTACTATTTCGCAAACCTTTTGCTTTTGATCTTTGAAAATAAACATATCTGATTGATTTGTGTAGATGCATTATCTAAGATTTCTTTTCGTAAAAGAATTCTAAACATTCATTTTCATATCCCATATGCAACAATGAATTAAATAATACTTACAGACTTTAGTATGACAACAAGTGAGAAAGTTTACTCTTAGTCTACTTTCTCCTACTAGGTCTAACCCTTTGCCATTAGTCTTACTTTGAGAGTAATAAACCTTCAACTTTGTCATCTAACATGACAGTTTGGGCTTCAATTAAGTCCTTGTAAAGGTTGAGTCATCTCATAACTCTCCCACTACGATGAGGCTTATCCAATTCATGACTAGGATCCATTTGACTTTCAAATATAATTAAATTGTTAACAACTTTTGTTAACTATTTAGTGGCTTCACTTGGAACCAATTTATTAACACTATCTCACCTTATTAAAGGTTTGTAGTCTTTTATTTGACATTTCTTATAAAATTGATATTTGTCATATAAATACCTTATTCGTTTTAGAACTACATAAAAGACCACTTTATACTCCTTAGGGGTGGCCTACACTTAGGCTTATCTTTGAACATATACAAGCTTTTTAGGCTTGTTTCAACACGTGAGCTTAACATTCCCAAATGGTGAAGTGTTGTAAACCAGCTTTACTACTCTTCTATAATTTTTAAAATTGTCTCGTAGACACTTTTAGAATGAATCATGTTCACCATGCAATCTCTATTGCATTTCCTAACTGGAGTATGGTAATGATGTGTAACTCATTACTGATGTGACCATGTCTAACAAGGTCCTGTTTCTCCTCTTGTAGCACAATTTCACAAAATTGTATTTGGTATTAAGATAATTGTGATAAAAACCAATTTTCTATCAATTAGTTTTAGTACATAAGGTTCCTGTACTTTTGTGATTTCATTTACCAAGTCTATCTAGTTTGCTATTCAATATTGCAATTTTTCGATTATGCAATTCAATTATGCAATCTTTATCACTTTATTTTGTAATTTTTGGATTCTGCAATTCAGTTCTGCAATTTTTGCCACTTCAACTTGAAATTAGATTATGCAATTATTCTCTTTTTACCACACACCATCCCAACATTGTTTTTGCAATTTTAGTTTCCAAGGTCTCAATTCTCCTTACATTTTTCTTAGCAATAATTGTTGTTACATCGTTCCCTGTGGGATCGATACTTAAGAATACTCATGTTTTAATACTTGTATCGGCAATATGCACTTGCACTGGGGTTGAACGTATTTACTTACTTTTCTTCACCCAAAGTTCACCCGATCATGTTGCCCGTAAGCCCATTGTAAAATAGTTGGATTTGAAGCCAGTTTGGGTACCCATGCTGAGAGCACTTCCTTAACAACTCATTGTACCTCTCCCATGCTTCAAACAACTGTTCACCATCATGTTGTCTGAAGGTGCCTATCTCAGCCTTAAGCTTTGCGGCCTTGGCAGGAGGGAAGAAGTTTGTCAGGAATGCTTGGGTCATCTCCTTCCAAGTGGTGATGCTCCCACACTGTAGAGATCCAGGCCAATCTTTTGCCTTGTCCTGCAAAGAGAAAGAAAAAAGGTGTAATTGAATGGCATCAACAAAGACACCATTTATTTTAACTGTGCCACAAATTTTTTGACAATTAAGCAAATGAGAGTTAGGGTCCTAAGAAGGATGTCCTTTGAATGCACTATCTCTCACTATCTGAATAAGGCCTGTTTTCATCTCGAAGTTATTGGCATTGATAAGCACGTAGACTATCCTAGGCTATTCAATAGGAAACACAGGGTGGAAATAGTCTCTAATAGGCTTTTTCTCCTCCTCGCCTATAGGTTAGTCTGTCATGCTTCTATTCGAGCTCTCCTTCCTTTTGATTTCTTCTACAAGTTCTCTCAATTTCAAAGTCGAAATGGGCTAGAATTGCCTCCTTGTCTTTTCGCATACACAGTCCAAGCTCTAACAAAAAGAAAATAAAACAAAAAAAACCAACAAAATTAATTCAATAAATAAAACAAAAAATAAAATAAAATTCTAAATTAAGACCAGATGAATTCTCCACAATATCAAAATGATCTAAATAATGCCAATCCTTGGTAACAGCGCCAAAAACTTCTTGCATGATTTATGTGCAAAACCACAAGGGCGTGGGTCAAGTAATAGAATAGTGATGTAGAGTGCAGAGTGTCATCCATAAGATTGGATTTCTAGATCAATTAAGTACCATAAATACTAACATCCAATTTTATTTAGATAGATGAAATTATAGAAGAATAGTAATCAAAACAATTGAATTTAATAGGAAACGTCAAGGAGAAAAAACCTAGGGAATTGATTTCACCGCTTGAACTATTGTTTTAGTTAGTTAACCTAAAAAATTATCATGCATAACCATAAGCAAGAAGTTAAAAATAACAAAAGACTTTTCCAAGCCCAATTGAAACTCAAGCACTACTTAAACCTAACGTATCTCTCTAGATTTTAATAACAAGCAAGGCATTAAGCAACTTCTTCTAATACTTCTAAGAGAATTCTCCACTTTCATCCAAAATTTACAAATAGTCATGCATATAATTGTTCTAGTCTAAATTATACTTCTTCAAGCAATAAATTAAACCAATAAAATATGTAAACTTTGGCCAAAAGATTACAAGCATTAAGAACATTGAAAACACGAATGGTCAATAAGCATAATGAAATCATAAATTAACAACTAAAATAATGAGTTCAAAGGCTACGTCAATCCCCTAGCAAAAAGTCTAGCCCATTCATAGTCACAAAACTTGAATCTAGACTTAAATAGAAATCCATAACAATAACTACAAATAAGGGAAAGAAAAACTCTTATCACGTGTCGATCCTCGCTCTTCGAATCCTATTCCTTAGCTCCCAAGAATGGTCTTTTGCTCCTAAGAATGTGCAGAAATCGAAATAGGGTTGTTTTCTCTCTAAGAGATCCCCTAATCCGCAACCATATTTTTCCTTTTATATAATCGTGATAGCGTCGAGACGCTAGGGTTATCATTGAGACGTTGTGCCCTTTGCCGCGTGAAATATAATGAAAGTCATGGTAGCGTCTCGACGCTATATCGCAGTGTCTTGACGCTACTGATTGAGGGCGAAGAGCGCGTGTGTTGAGTAGCAATGAGATGCCCTTGGGAGCGTATCAATACTACCCATGCAGATCCAAGGCTTGTATTGTTGCAGATATGGCATTGAGATGCTATTGATAGCGTCTCAACATTATTCCCTTGGGATTTTTGGCTTGATTCTCACTATACTTCACTTGGCTCTTCATTTGTTGTCAATTATCTCCAAATTCGGCACAATATCTCTAGAACCTTTGATTTCCCTGCAATTTCATGATAACTATAAAATAAACAAATAAACTCGTGAAAGGACCCAAATAGGCCATACAACTAACAAAAATGAAGTCTAAAGATGATACATTTTGTGTGCTATCAAGCGCTAAAAAGGCGATGTCGCAATCCTCAGTCCACTCAAACGTCACATGCCACCGCAAAGTCTGGAAGAACAACATGCACTTGTCGGTGGCACGAGAAACGAATTGGTTGAGGACCGTAATCCTACCGTTAAGGCTTTGTAGTGGCTTTACAGTTTGTGGGGATTCCATGTCGAGGACAACCTTAATCTTCTCGAGATTAGCCTCGATGAATCGCTGGTGCACCATGAAGCCGACGAACTTTTTTGAAGTGACATCGAAGGCCCACTTGGTGGGGTTCAACTTCATGGAGTTACGTTATAGAAACGAGAAGGTTCTTCCAAGTTGGCTACATAAAGGTTGATCGTGGGGCTCTTGACGAGTATGTCGTCAACGTTGACTTCCATGTTACACCAATTTGGTTAGAGAATAGTTTGTTCACTATCTGCTGGTAGGTCGCACTGACGTTCTTCAACCCGAAAGGCGTGACATTGTGATAGTACAGGCCTTGCTCGATGATGAACGAGGTGTGCTCTTCATCGGGGTCATGCATCCGTATCTAGTTGTAGCCTGAGTAGGCATCCATGAAGGATAGGAGCTCATGGCTAGTCGTGGCACCTACCAGCTAATCAATCCTTGGGAGGGGAAAAATGTAACGACCCTACTTATCAAATTAGCCTTCCTAGGGACGCTACTACATGCATTCTAATAGAATTTAGAAATCTTTAAAAAAAACATAGGAAGATTTAAACATTTGTTAAAACATTCAAAACTTTTAGCTCGGGATCCCTTTATTTCAAAGCATAAAGATAAACTAGAACATTTAAAATCTGAAATAATTTGTAAAACTTGACAGTTAAAAGGTCATAAAAATAAATAAATAAAATGCTAGCCTATAAGAGATTTGCGAAAATAGGACTTCTCTACGTCACCCATGGCCCCTTGCAGCAACTATCCTGTCATTTGTCTAGGATGCCCTTACCCTTACCTGAAAAGAAAAATATTTTGAAAAAGGGTGAGTATTTAAAATACTCAGTAAGTGACCTCACTACCGGGTTAGGATATGCATACACACACATGATGAGTTTTCGAAAACATTTTTCTTTCTTTCCTTTGGTGGGACCTAAATTCATTTCATAGCAGAAACGTTTCTCTTTCAACTTTTCTCTTCGACTTAATGTGGACAATTAACCCAACCTAACCTTTCCTTTTCATTTAACATTTTCAGGATCCTTTTCATTTAACCTTTTCAGGTTCCTTTTCATATAGCCCCGTAAGGCTCCTTTTCATATAGATGTACATCAATAATTTTAGGGGGTAATTGTCACAGCCTTCGAAATCATTTTTATCATGAAAACATAATGTATGCATGAGGTCCCAAAGCATTTTAATTTTTTTTTCATTTCATGATGCAATATAAAGCAAAGTTCTCATGTCATTCCTCATATCATAAATCATATAACATGCATCACATTCATAAGAACATATGGCAATCATACATGTGCAACTCCAATTTCATATAAAATAAAGTATTTTAAAATTCATCAGAAATCACAACAAAAAAAACATTTATAAAAACTTTTCATTTGAAATACTTTAATTTTTTTTTTCAATTCAGTTCCTAACTTGCATTTAAGCATATCGGCGTAAGATCCCTTACCTTTGACTAAGCTCAAGAATCCAATTCGCCCAATGCCCACCAAAGTTCCACTGCCTTGAACCTCGGTCAAACTATTTGGGGCCTAATCAAAGTCATCCTTAAGGTTAGAAAAATTCCTAAAATCCATAATTAAACCCCAAAGTTTCTTCCACCAACTAAATTCCAAAATTAGAAATAATTCCTTAGCATTTAACTTAATCCCAAATTGATGGTTAAAACTAAATTCAAACTACAAGGTCCATGATTTAATCGTACCCTCAAGTTTAATCTACTAAAAAAAATCCAAAAACTCCAAGGATTTGCTTGATTTTAGAATGAGAATTTTACCTCAATTCCGACCCCAAAACAGAACCGAACCTTGTCGAATAGATGATGGTTTGATTCGATTTTTTTGACAAACCAAACTCCTCCTACAATGGGTATTCCAAAATAGAGCCCAAAAATCAATGGGTAATCCTCTAAATTACTAAAACAGTACCAAAAATCAGAATTCTATTGTGAAATCTATGAGTATACAACACGAGTAAGCTTACCCACACGAAAACTAAGCCGAAACGGATTGTACAGTGTTGAAGATCGCCCAAAATTCAAACTGCAGCAGAGTGGGCGGCGGTTTGTGGAGTCTGGCAGAGTTGGCAGTTCGGGTTCTCGATCGGGTGGCGTTCAGGCGTGCAGCGGTTGAGGGTGTTCGGCGGTGGTCTGGGCAAATCAGATCGGAGGTGGTGAGCGGCGATTTGGGCGGTGGTTTGGCGTGGGTCTGAGCGACGGCGAAGCTGCGGTTCAAGTCTAAGGCGATCTGCAGTGGCGTGACGGTGGTTCGAGCGGTTCACGGCAAATCGGGGGCGGATCTGGGTGGTGGTTGCGACGATGTGGTAGTGCAGATCTGAAAAAAAAATTCTGTCCAATGGAGGTGGTTGTCGAACAAGGAGGAAGAAGAAGGAGATGAAGAAGATGGAGGCTTGGCTGGCTTGAAGGCTTGGCTTCAACCTAGGGCTACGTGTAGGTTATTATATTAGAGAGGAAAATTAGGCTTGGCTTCAACATGGGCTTGGGCTTGGCTTAATGTCCCTTAATTTACAAGAATGCCCCAAACATTAATTAAATCCCATTTTCCCCTCTTTCTTCCCATTCTACCCTCCAATTTTCTAATTTCAAATATGCTAAATTCTAAAATTAAAACCCAACACAACTTTAAGCATGAAATTGACCTTACTATGAATTTTAAATTTCAAAATTAAAGTCTTAATTAATACCTGAAAGTGCCGGTCGTTACATTAAAAAATGTCCTTGGGGCAGGCTTTATTGTGGTGGGTGTAGTCAATGTACATGCACCACCCCCAGTTGGCCTTCTTTACTAAGACCACGTTTGACAACAACTTGGGGTAGTGGACTTCTCGAAAAAAGCTTGCCTTAATGTGTTTTTGGACCAGCAACGACGCTCCATGTTGAGTCCATGACTCATTGACAAACGAGACGGTGGGTCAGGTCGATGTTCAGTCCGTGGATGGCCGTGCGTGGGTTGATCCCTAGCATTTCTTCGTAGGACCATGCAAGACGTCATCATTCACTCAGAGGAATGTTGCCAGTTGCTCCTTTTGGTTCAATGGCAGTTTAGTGTCGATGCTCACTTGTCTTTTGATCGACTGAATATGTGGGTTAAAAATCAAGAGAAAGAATTCAGCCCTAGTACAAGTACATACTGTCAACTGCAAGTACTGAATGGAAATATTCTAGAATATCGTATCCCAAGGGAACAGTGTAAACAAAGTTAAGTGTAACAAAATATTTCTTGAAAATAACAACTTGAGTAACAAAATACAAAAATTGGATTTGGATGCAAGAACAATAAAGAGACAAAATAAATGCTAGGATAAAATTTGTGGAAATTCACTTAAGAGAATGAGCGGATTCAAGTGCACTCTTGCCCTTTGGTGAGAATTGCTACGCAATGGCAATTGCAATCGTGCCATAACATAAGTGGTTGTAAACTGAATCAACTCCTATTCAATCTTGATTCAAAATCCTTAGGAAACGAAATGATTGGACCTATATGTCTATGACCAATCGTTCTTAGGTAATTAAGACCACATTCTATTGATTTTGGGGGACTCGTCGTATGTCTAGGATCAAGCTTGGCTTATGTCTAAGCATTGTACCCCATTTCTTTTACGAAATCTGCCTTCCTCTAGCTCTTTTGGTATTAGATTCAGACTTAGAAGCAACCCAAGTTGATCAATCAAGGATTCCTAAAAACGTATAAATCAGTAAAAGCAAACAACTTATATGTTAAGGCCGATTGTCCCTTATTTATTGGCTTTACATTCTCACTTCTAGGGCATTCATACTCTTGAATTCCTTAAGGAGAGTTAGCTCATATTTGGAAGAATAAATAGAAAATAATTAATGCAAAGCCTTTTGATAGCCATGAGGAAATTAAGAAAAACCTACTACAATAATAAATTACGATATGTATAAACCTACTAGCTGCAAAAATGAGAAAACAAAAGGTTTAATTGAATTCAAATAGAAACATCAATGCCTAGGCTCTCAGCCAAAATGTACTCAATGATACAACAGAGGGTGAGTAAGTTTGAACATGACACAATTCTTAATTAAAACATACAAAATAGTAGACCTACAACAAAAATTCTTCCACTCTCAAGTTCATCCTTATAATCGACCTTCATCCATCTCTTTCGAGTTGAGTAAGGCCCTTACAACCCAAGAACTTCCTAGGTCAAATTAATTCGGATGAACCTTGCAATGGATTGGAACAAAATACAAAAGAAAGCAAGTGATGGTGCGAAACTTCTCCAAAAATTGAACGAATAGCAACGAAAGAAAATAAAGTGCATAAACTAAGAAAATGAGATCCAAAGATGTCCCCAGCGGCTGCTCCTTCGTCTTCCTTTTATAACATGAATCCTCTAGGATTTTCTTCGTTGCCATGTATGGAATAATTTCCCCAATTTTTTGCTTAAATTAAGGAGGTTGACTGTATGGAATCCCTTAATTTAGATGGTCACCGAAATCATGAGTTTTCTTTTCAAGGTGTGATTGCAGTTGCAATTGTATTACAATTGTCTCCTTTTTTCTAATCTACACAACATTCAACCAAATCAATTTAATTTCAACAAATTTATCTATTTCTCTCATCCTTAAGGATTTTCGTCATGCTTAAGGACTTCTTCATTCTTTACTCATATTCTGAGACTTTAGGTCTAACAAGATAACGAAACACAAGAATAAATTGACCTGGCAACATCTGAAAAGTTTTCGAAGATGCTCTAACAGTAAAGTAGCTTTCCTTTTCGCTCTCTCTATGCCACTCTTAACATGCTCTGTTACTGTAAGCACGACGCCAAGCCTAATTATGCAAGAAAGATTGTTGGTATCTCCCTTACACAAAGCAAGCAAAACAACAGCAACATTTTCTTTGTTGTGAGGCAACCCGGTCCTTAGCAGGTCTATTAGAACAAGCATGGTATATTGGCTTTCACCATGGCTACTTTTTCTTCTTGATGAATGACCGGGATTGACATTATTGTGAGAGCTTCGTTGCCATGGAGTTAACCAAGTTTATAAGCATCTTTAATAGAGCTAGAATGATCCCTGCCCTTACAGCCCTTCTCTTATTCCCTAAAATTGTATACAAATTGTAACACCCGTCATTTTTTTTGTTTTATTTTACTTAATACTAATTTGAATTAATGGTGGTGTGGTTTTGTGGTATGATGATTTTGGAGTTGGTTGTATGTGGATTGGATTTGGTTAAGGGAAAATTGGGAATAGGTAGTGATGATTGAAGTTTGAAAAGAGGGTTTGAAAAAAAAAAGACAAAAAAAAAAAATTATGGTGATGGCATTTATGGGAAAGTCAAACCTCCTTGATTCTCTCCCCTCACTCACAATTTCCCCATCTTTTTGTGGACTAACTTCTCCTTATTTTATTATTATTTTAATTCCCAAAATAAAACCCCCATCTCATCCATCTCTCTCTCTCCCCCCCCCCCCATTTTTTTTCGAATTGCAGAACCCCCCTTCGTTTTTCTTCGCATGCCATCCGACCAGCAGTGCCGCCGCCCTGACCGTTGGCCAGCAGCTCGTGTCTGAAGCCGCCACCAAGCCTCGCCGCCAGTCCCTGCCCGCTTGGGTGATCAGCTGCTTGCCGGAATTCAGACCTGCGCCCTCTGCTCGCTAAGTCACGCCGTCGCTAAGCTGTTCGCACTGCCACTGCCCATACGTCCCCGACCACCGCTTTTTCTTTCTAGGTTGGTTGCATAAACAACAAGGGGTTGTTTTCGATTCGTATTTAGGCCTTTTATAGCAGCATTTTGTGGGTTTTCATCACTGTTTAGGCTCGTGTTGATTGGGGTAAGTTTTCCACTGCTATTTAAGGCATTATTGATGAATATTGGGGCTGATTTTGATTGGGTACCATTTAATTTTGACCCAAGTTATTTGGATTCAAGTGTAGGATTTTTCATCTTGATTGGAGACCAGCTGGGGCATTGTTGAGACATTTTAAAGCTACTGTACATTTCGAGCAAGGTAAGATTTAATTAGATTTTATAAGTTATTAATGCAGTGAGGACTGGAATAAATTGGAGTTAATTTTGGAGGCATGATTGGGGCTTTTCTGTGGGTTTTGGGTGGTTGTTTTTTCAAGTTAAATTGACCTTAATTGTTGGAATTAAATTGAAGGTTAATAGGAGGCAAAGTTTGGAATTGGAGGAATTGTCACATATTTCAAGGAGTTGTGTTATTAACCAGAAATTGGGAAAGGTGAGATTTTCACCACCTTTTAAATAAAATCCCAAAAGTCAAGTATGGAGTCCTTGGTTAAGTTTATTTAAAATTTAATTAGTTTGAATTTTTTTTTGGGCCGTTACGTTATTGCCAGTTGCCTATATATTTTTTCAGCAAGTGATTTTGGGCTTGAGCTGTTATACTTTGTTTTTGCTTTGAGGTAAGTAGTTTTTGGAATAAGCCCCTATTCAATTATCAATTTATTTTTGGACCATGCTGGAAAAGATTGTAAATCTCTGTGCAGTGCTTGAATTCTGATTGTGGAGCATGTAATTTTGGGTGGTTAGTCCTGAAATTCTTCTTGAGTTAGGAATTTCCTGAGCATGTGGTATGTGGGTTTAGGGGCTTAAAGTTGTGAACTAAATGTCTTGGAGCATGTGTATATCCATGGCTGACTTTATGTTTGATATGATCGATGAGGGGTTGCGTACCCTGTTTTGTGATAGAATGAAGGAAGGGTCCTTTATTGTAGGTGCTGGCCAGTATGGCTCGAGGGTCGTGGACTCTCTTGCTGTATGCTAGCTGTGGGGATGAAGCCCACTAAGTGATAAGTGCTGGCCAGTGTGGCTCGAGGGTCGTGGACTCTCCTGCTGTATGCTAGCTGTGGGGATGAAGCCCACGGATCGGAAGCATGGCTCTAGGGTTTTAGTGGTGAGACTATATCGTAGGTGGAGGAGGTTAAGTGGTCACTTAGCTAAGAGAGTGTGGAACTGAAGTAAGATCAGAAGTTGAGCGTCTAGGAGTTGGATAGAGAACCTTGGATTTAAGTGGACTACTTACTGAGTATTTTTATACTCATTCGATGCTACTTTGTTTTCCTTTCAGGTGGCCAGTAGACTCTGGAGACACGTGGCACGAGGCATTGGCTTGACTAGACTATGGAGAACCGTCTCCCTGTTCCCTAGGATCGTAGAGCCGTTCTAGTGGCTTGGACTCCTCATTTTGTTTAGTTTTATTTATTTACTTATTTATTTACTTATTTATCTTATTTTCGCATCTATTTTATTTCGGTTGTGAAACTCTGGTCTTGAAATAAAAGTATTCGAAAATGTGGTTTTGAGTTTTTATTTATTGAAACGGGATCCCAGGTTGAAATTTGCTTCTGGTCGTATTAGCATGAAGTTTTATTTTATTTTATTTTGTTTGGTTTCAAACCTCCCTTTACTCTATGCAAGCTTCAAGTAGCGATCTAAGGTGGGTCGTTACACAAATTCTTGACCATAAGCTTATATGTGCATGCAACAAAACTCAAAATGAAAAGGAGCTGAAATAGTCATTTGATTAATATCATTTATAGTAGTGGGATTGTACTCGAGTAAAGTGTTCCTAGAAATTCATAGACTAAATTAGTTATCCAACAAGACTAGCTAATTTTTCTAAATCCACCTTGCTTGACCCCCTTTTACCTTGTAAGGATTTTGATGGACACAGAGATGCAAACATATGTTTTCTATTGGAGATGAGTATAGGGGTCTTTTGTGAACTTGGTCCATCGGCAAAAGTAGGGGATCTTGTTGCTCTAATCCTCCTCAACATGTCTGTATATATATATAGCTGACTTCCTTAGAAAAAAAAAATCATCTATCAAACAACATGGTTCAGAAACTCACTTGACTACTTTTGAGCTTGCAAAAAAATCACTTTTTTTCTTTTTTGTGTTAACTGAGCTTTACTGGACTCGAAAAAAAAAGATAAATAAATAAATAAACTACATCTTTCAAAGGGGAAAATTTTATTCAAGAGGAAATTGTTTTTAAAAAAATCAAGCAAGAAATCTTTTTGCTATTTGGAAAAATTGACGCAAAGGGTTTGTCTTAGGTTTCAATTACGCCATGACTTCAGAGTTTGAAGTACCTGTATTTGGGGAGGCAAAATGGAGTGTGAAAGCTTCTAACTTTTCTGAGACAAGAGGCAGAAAACATTTGGTGTAATAATCTAATCATTCTTCACATAAGTAGATTCCAAATCGTAATGATCTCCGTAATAATTCCCAGGGTAATGGTCATCTACGGTTGTTCATCTCACCGTAATACCAAGAATTAAAAACTGAATCACCATAAAAAAGATGAAGACCACCGAATAATAACGATTTCATAACTAGAAGGACCCATCTAGACACAAAAAGAAACAAGTTTTCCCATTTTGAACGAGTTAAAAAATCAAAACAAAACACTCCATTTGGGTTCATATAGAAAACCAAACAAAAGAACTCTAAAATCAGAATTTCAATTTATTCCAAGAAATGAATACTTGACAACAGACACATAGCAACCCTTAATTTCCTCGTACTTCAATGAACAAAAACGAGTTTGACATATATAATCCAAGCATATTTATGTAATTTTCACAAACAAATTACCTTGAAGTCAAAAAAAAATTTGGCATACTTTGAGCTTCTTGAGTTCTCATCTTCAACAACAGTAGCAAATTGCTCCAGCTTATGAAGTATACGCAGCTGCTCGCCGGTGGTGAAGTGTACGCAGGAACGGAGGGGGAGGGAGACACGAAGACTATCGGTGAGATGCAGCCGACAGTGAAACTCGATGGAGGAACGAAGACGCGAGGGAGAGGGAAGGAGACAAGCGAGGGCTTTTTGGAGGAGGGAGAGTGAAATATTTGGGGGATGAGTTTGGCCCTAATCAACACGTGAAGGAGAGGGAAAGGGAGGTTGAGCGGCCATGGAGATTTCATTTATTTTTAAATAAAAAATACTATAAATAAAAATATATTATTTTTAATTAATGATAGTTAATCAAAGTCATAGATTTATGACATTGAAAAAATGTCATAAATTTTTGAAAATACAAAAATCTCCATTTTTTTCAGTCAAAAATGCACCTCAAACCATTTATGACATTTTTTTTCTCCCTTCGGCCTTCCCTTTATTTGCTTTACCTTTTTTGTCATGGAAAAACTCAAATTTGTAGTAGTATAGGTTTCATTTTTCTTAATAAAACATTTGAAATCTTAGTCAAATTCGAAAAACAAAAATAAGTTTTTGAAAACTACTTTTTTTTTTTTAGTTTTCAAAACTTGGCTTGGTTTTTTAAAACATACGTAAAAAGTAAATAACAAAACAAATAAACATATAGTTTGAAGTAGTATTTATAGGCTTAATTTTCAAAAACCAAAAATCAAAAACCAAATACTTATCAAACGGACTTTAGTTATTTTTACTTTTGATTGATGTTATTATTAACCTTTCTAATTATAGTATATTAGATGAATTTTTTTTAAAAAAAAATAGTGTATTAGATGAAAACAAAATTATAAAAATAGCCGTTCTATATTTTACAAAAAATATGCATTTAAAAAACAGAATAAAAAACAATTATGTTTTTCTTTTTAAAAAAAAAAAACAGAAAACTGTTAACCAATATAGTTTTTATTTTTCAAAATAGAAACCAAAAACCAAAAGCTAAAATCGAGAACAAAAAACCAAAAATAAAAAACAAAAAACAGAAATGTTTATCAGACTACAACAGAAATGTTATATGCATGTTAATGTTTTTTTTGCCCATCAAACATATCAATCACATCACACACAAATTAGTTCAACACATAACATAGCTTCATAAACAACAACAACAATACATATCTACAAAAGCACATACAATCAATCCCTCATCAAGCCTTTGCCTTCACGGGCTATAAATAACAATCGGACTTCTCACAACATATCGAGCATCAACCCAAGCAAGCGAACCTGACACCATTTTCGCCGACGGCAAAGGGCTGGCCTTCACAACTACCTTAAAGCTTTGCTTCTGCAGCAATTGTGAAAATGACAGAATCGTTGGCACCACTGTGATCTCCACCCCAGGGGGAGCCCTGATGGTGGCGTTGTAGACAGAGACGGGGCGACCAACATTGGTGACTTGTCGCCAGAACACGGTAGTCGACGGTAGTCGAGAACTTTTGAGGCTCAGTTGAAAGGTTGGGTAATTGAGAGAGTCGTGGCCTTGGCCAGGGATTAGAGTGGAGCAATTTACGGATTTGGTTCCGGTGAGGATGGAAATTGAAGATCCAGTGTAGCCTTCGCTGCAAAGGAATTGGATGTACGACATTTCGTTGACGTCGTAGATTAGGCCAGGGTTTTTAGCTCTAGCTGGATTTAGGTTGCCCGCACCATACGCGAATTCCCCATCAGGGTTTAGTCGTCGATTGATCGGCCTCGCTTCATAATATAGATATGAAACATTAGTATTGATATAGTATGATTGTTGCTAATTATCTGATCATAGCTTAACTCAACTAATTAAGGCATCGCCACTTTCACATATTATTGAACTAGAAAAACACATTATCATTTGCTATTACATATGATTTGTATTTTGACTACATTTTTTTTTTGTTTGATTTGGTTATTTGTTGTGATTTGTAGTATACAATTGGTTTGATTTTTTTTCCATATATATATATATACATATATATACCTAATGGTTAATATTATAAAATGTTGATTGAGTCAAGTTTGGTTATTTATGAATTTTGATAATTGTGTCGTTTTAGTTTCTAGATTGCAGAGACTTTCAATTATTTTGGTGAACTTTTGATTTTAATTGTAATAGGTTAATACTGTTACTTATATGTTGTTGGACTAATGAGTGATATTTTAGAATAATGTGGTACAAGGGAGTAGCCTGGTTGTGTAAAAAGGTGGGCGAAATACCATTTCAAGCTAGATTCATTGGTACACTTATTTTATCAATAATTGACATACTCCCTTGTACCACTTGTTATCACATCATTCTCTCATTTACCAAATTTAACATGTTGCACCAATATATATTAATGTAATGACATTACTAACTTATTAGAATTAAATTGAAAGTTGAGAGAGGTAATTAAAAGTTTTAAAACTTTAGAGATTAAATCCGCATAACTATAAAGTTTATGGAGAAATTGTAATACAACTATATTTATTTAAACTAAAAATCAACTTGTTTTTTCAAATAAGGTTTAAATCTCATTTAATACCTAAATTAGAAAATATCAATTTTAGACCTTGGACTTAAAAAAAATAATTATTTTGGTTTCTAAACTTTCAAAATATGTATTTAAGTCTTTGAACTTCCAAAAAAAAAATAAATCACTTTGTTTTTTTTATTATTTTGCCACATCAAATCCACCCCCAATTCTTATATTTGTCCTAGTCATCAATATTTAAGCACAATTTTAACACCAAAAACTTGTTACTATATCACACTTAAAATCTACCCTAAACCCTAATACACATATTTGAAGTCAGGTTATACATCAAATAAACAATCAAATACAACAACGATCATAATAGTCATTTATATAATATTTAAAGATTAGAAATAAACATTTTAAAAGTTTAAAAACCAAAATAGAATAAAATCTAATAATCTCGAAACTAAAATCATCATTTTAAAAAGTTCAAAAACCTCCTTCGAAAAGTTCAAAAAAACCAGAGTAGAATTTCAAACGTGTTAAAATAATCAAGATGATAGGAAATAACTTTTTAGGGGTTGTTTGCAGCGTAAGTTATAATAGCATGAATTATAATAGTCTGGAGTATTTTACACCCCAAACACAGACTATTATAATCTAGACTAAACAACTCTACATTTTAAACAATATTATATAACTCCACAAACTATTATAGTTCATATCATTATAACTAATTCAACGTCCTAAATAGTTCTTAAGTTTTTAAATAAACAAAAGAGAAGGGAAATTTTTTGAGAGATGACTTTTATACAAGGAGAGAGGCATACCGGTGGTGATCAAGGCGGATCTAATGGCGGCGGGTGACCAAAGAGGGTGGAAAGACTTGACATAGGCGGCGGCGGCAGCAACGTGGGGGCAGGCCATGGAAGTGCCAGACATGAGCGTGAATTTTGAGAATTGGGTGTCACCCTTCTGCCCCGTCAGTGACTTCAGAGGCGTGTACCCTGCCAATATGTCCACTCCTGGCGCTGCTATGTCCGGCTGCAACACATCCATATATAGATTATTCATCTCATCCACAACAATCTAACCTCTAAATTTTGGGATTGGAAAATTGGAAAACATTCAAAAGGTGATGTTCGTTTTAGGGTTGTGTTTAATGGATTTCTGAATTTTAAAAAATGTCTAAAACATTTTTGGCTAACAAGTTTGCCAATTCGATTGAATAAGTCTGTGTGACGTTAGAATCTCTTTTTAAAAAAATTTATAGATTTATTAGACATAAAATTGAAAGGTAGGGTTGCCTAATAAATCTGTAAATCTTTTTTTAAAAAATTGAAGATGGTAGGAATTTATTAGAATTTTTTTTGTTTTCATTTTAAGAACCTATTAGTTAGAAATAATATTAAAAGTTAGGAACTAAATTTGTAATTTAACTTTATGTTTTTATATACCTTTAGAATGCGATTGGAGCCTGGATTTGGACCTCTGGATGAGAAGGAAGCCACGATTGGAGCTGCTGCTTTGAGTTGTCTTGTTTTGTATATCACTGCCGTTGCTGTTCTGTATTCAAATCAAATCCAATGCCCAAAATCAACCCTCTAATTAGTCTGTATAATCTACTACACTTTTCCAGTTTTTGGGAACAAAACGAAAAGAAGCATTAAACAAGTCCAAAACAAATCTTTTTTGAAAAAAGATTACAATGTTATGTTATTTTTATTCTCAAGTCATTTGATTTAATTCCTATAATTTTATAAGTTTCATTATAATTCTCATAGTTTAAGTTAAACTTTCCATCCTAATTGTTATTCAATATTAACAGACTTATTAGACTATACATTTTTTTTCTCGCATTCTAAGCTCATATTAAGTACTGTTTGAATTGAGTAAAAAAATAGAGAATCGAGTAGATTTTTTTATGAAGTGGAAAAACATGTTAGGCAAAAAAACGATGAGTCTCATTAGTGCATATAGTGAAAACCTTGATTTTAAAAAACCCACCACTTTTTTCACGCAACTCGTTTCCTTCTTTACTTACAAACCCACATAGTTTTGTTTATCTTTTACTAACTCAAATACTAATACAAAGTCAGCTAATTTAACCTTCACATATATCTATACACCAAACGTCCATTCTTGCTCAACATAAAATAAAAAAAACGTATCTACACATAACAAAACATAGCATCTAATAACGATAAAGGCACTTCGAGAGAGTCGTAATCAAAGTTATAAGAATCAAATTAAAAGGAAGCACAAAATCTAAAGAGTTACCTCGTGGACTTGATGTAGTTGTCAATAGTAGCACCAACGAAGCTACCAACCAAGGTGCCAGGGGCCATGAAGATATCGGTATTGTCAAGAAACTGATCACTTTGAATGACGACGCCATTAGCACCAAGTGATTTGACAACAGAATCAGCGCCCCAAGAAATCAATTTACAGAACACGAGGCTGCCTTTGACCTTGGTTGGATCAAGTGAGCCCTCAACGCAAAAGCTTGCACTGTCTTTGCTCTGTGCGTTCCTCGCCACATGGCCTCCACTAACCAAAGGGTACATTTTTTGTTGTGGATTGAATATGTTTATTCCTACTCCCTGTCCATATATATATAATTCATACCACGTATATCAAACAAACACTTTAATGTCACTCTCCTCTTTTTCAAAACAAACGGATCCATTTGGGTCATCTTTGGTAATAGTAACTATAGTAGTGTTTGCTTTTTCTTTGGTTAAATTGTAAATTTCGTCGGTAAATTTTAATGGTTGTTTTATTTAATCTATAAGTTTTAAAAAAATTTAATTAGTCTTTGAACTATTAATCTTAATTTTAATAAGTCTCCGCTCTTACTTAGTTAATTACATGTTGATATGTGACATATACACTAATTAGATTAGTAAGGGATAATTTTGACATAATGATAGAAAATGCGATCAAACAAGGGATAGAACATGCGATTAAACAAGGGAATAGATCAACTAGATAAAATAAAAGTGAATAGATTGAAAACTTCAATTTAAAATATATTCATTCTACCCTTGCCCTATCGAAAAATTCGCCACAACTTTTAGTTTATCAAATTAATGCATTCCCTTGTCTCATCATTGCATTAATAGTGTTAAAATGTTATTGGATAGTCAAATCAATATTTAGGTCAACATTTAAGTAGTAATCATTAAGAACTTATTTAAATTAAAATCTAAAATTCATAAAGGTAATTCAATCTTCTTAATCACCTTTTCTTCTATTGTTAATTTTTAGAAATCATTAATTAAGCTTACTTGGAGAGTCTCTTAAAGATTTGAAAAGTACTACTAGCCAATATTCAAATAATTTTTCGTATTTTTAGACTTAAGTTGAAATCTTATTTTGACCCCCTTAAACTATAATATATAGTAACTATTTTGGCCTTGGTGCTCTCAAATTTTGCATAAAAATGTATGTTAAGTTTTAAATTTATTTCATATCTAGTGAATGAACATTAAGAAATCATTTTAGAACTACATATAAATATTCATGAAAAAATATGCAATAAACTTACAGAGATGTTCTTCCCATTGCCCAACTCCAATGGGCTGATAAATTTCCGATCAATCGCACTGGCAGCAACTGTCACAATCCACGGCGCGTGGTTGACGATGCTGCCGGCAGTTGGACCATTGTTGCCGGCGGCGGTCACGGTGATGATGCCCTTCTTCATGGCATGAAACGCGCCAATGGAGATCACATCCTCGGAGTAATTGCCAAAGCCATTGCCCGCGATTGATATCGAAATGACATCAACGCCATCCTGTATGGCAGCGTCGAAGGCAGCCAGAAGATCCATGTCGGAGCACCCTGTACCGACCCAGCAGACCTTGTACATGGCAACTCTTGCTGATGGCACGCCCCCACGGGCGGTTCCTTCAGCCAGACCGGAGAGGTTGGCTCCGGCTATTGCATTGCCCGTTGCTGTTGAGGACGTGTGCGTGCCATGGCCATCGACGTCTACCGGCGACAAGATGTCGAGGGGATCAGGGCTGCCGTCGAGCTTGAAATATCTTGCTCCTATGAGTTTGCTTCACCATATAAAATAGATCAACAAAAGGATAAAGAAAGAACAGTGAGAATTAAGGTTCAAAATTATTTATCAAATGCACTATTTTGGAAATGAAAATGTAATATTTGTATAATGTCTTCCTTTTTAAGTTTTGGTTAATTAAGGGCTATTTAATAATTATTTGATTTTTGAAAATTGTACTTATTTTCTCAAAATTTCTCTACAATAGTTTTCATCTTCTTTGAAATGGTTTTTATTTTTCATAAGGAAGTATTTAAATTTCTAACCAAATTCCAAAACAAAACCAACTTTTTGAAAACTACTTTTTTATGCAATGAGTGTTTGAGTTAATAAATTCGAATTCAGATTTATTAAGTTATAACTCAAGAGACTCAAGAGTTTTCTTCAAATTCAGTTCTCGTGTTTTTTATGGTGGTCGAAAGATTCATTTTAAGTTTTAAATTTTGAATTTTTTAGTTCATGAGTTAATTCTCCTAACTGAATGATAATATGATAGGTTTATTAGACAAATGTAATAAACAGAAATAAGATAGACAAATAATAAAAAGTGGATAATTAGATAAAATACAATTACATGCATGCAATTCTTTTCAATTTGAAGCAATATCTCAAATTTCTTTTATAAATCAATCCAAATTTATTTTGTCTAGCTATCCAGTTTTTTCTTTGGAACAAAATGAACAAGCTTGCTGCATCATTATTTACTTAATGGTGTTAATAGTAAAAATAAAATAGAATTATAAAGAATAATTGAAACTTGTAAAATTTAACAACAACCATCCAAATTTAGGAACTGAATTTGTAAATTTAAAAAAAAAAATTATAATTATGATGAAAGTAAAATAATTGAACAAAATTTTGATTTTAAATCCTCACATACCTCAAATAAAATCATTATCATTTTCATAAAATCTTTCTTTTATCTTAAAAGAAAAAAAAAATCTTTGAAGGTGTAATGGATGGCAAATAGTCAATTTAATACCTAATTTAATGGATAAGACACATATTATTAACATTTCAAAAGTTAATAGTTTGATCTTGCATTCTATAGTTTTTTTTTTTTTTTTTTTTTTGAGTTCTACATCATATAGTTGTTGAACTAACAAAAAAAAAAAAAAGAAAGAAAAAGATGGCAATTAAAAGTCACGTATGAAATTTAGGACATCTTTAAGAGTGATTTTAGAAGGGTCAAATCACTTTTGTCTTGCCCAAAATCCCTTCTATTCTAAGTGCATGTGTGGGAATGATTTTAGAATAGCACAATTGATTTATTTATAATTGATTTATTAAAAGTAATTTTCATATAATCATTTTAATGTTTGGTTCTATACTTTCAATAGTGATTTTTATACAATTAAAAGTGATTTTCAAAAGGCATATTTGGAAATGACTAAAATAAGTGTTTTAAGTTAAGTGATTTAATTATAATTAATTTTTTAAAAGTATTTAGTCATTTTAATATTTGATTCAACACTTGTAAAAGTGATTTAAATTTAATTAAAAGTATTTTTTTTTAAAAAAATGATTAATGTTTGTTTTCAAAGGTGATTTTAGAATCATCAAGTTACTAAAAAAAGTATTGCATTTGAGATTTTAAAAAAAAAAAATAGAAGATGGTAGACAAAAGTTATACAGAGAAAACTAAAAATTAAGAGAGAAAAAATATAAAGCTAGAAAAAAATTTCAAAGAGGAAAAAAATGTTAGAGACAGAGGGATAAAAATTTTAGATAGAGGGACAAAAAATTTAGAGGGAAGATTTTAATAAAGAGAGTGAAATTCAAAGATAGAGAAATAATGATAGAGAGATAAACAAAAAAAGTTGGGCAGAATGATAAAAATTTTAGGAAAAAAAACTTTAATGAGGAGAAAAAAGTTAAAAAGATAAGAAAATTATAGAGAGGAACAAAAAAAAATTAGAAATTAAAAAAAAAATAAAAGAGAGTTAAAACCATTAGAGAGAAAAAAAAAAGAGAAAAATGAATAAAAATTTAAAAAGATAATAAAGTATGAGATACACATTATCAAAACTTTAGAGAGAGAATAATTGTCATTTTGTAAACAATGATGGATGAACTCAATGTTACGGTTTTGAAAAAACACACTTTTTGATAGAAGTTTATGAATTTTACAAATGATGACGATTTTACCCGTCACCAACAGTATACACTTAAAAAAATGAAACATTAGTCATTTTAAATCACAATCACTTGACAAAAATCACTTGGGAATCATCTCCCAAGTGATTGACCGGCGGGAATCACTTCAAGTGATTTTGGATATTTTCAAAATCACTTATTCATTATTGCCAAATATTACAATTTTGGGAGAGAAATGATTTTAGGCATATCAAAAGTGATTTTGACCATTCCAAACATGCCTTAAAATCACTCTTAAACATGCCTTAAAATTAACTTATTCAAAATCACTTTCAATTGAATTAAAATCAATTTTAACATTGTATAACCAAATGTTAAAATGATTATATGAAAAACACTTATCATAAATATCTTATAAACAAATTATTTTTTACTAAAATCATTATTTCTAAAATCATTTTCAAACGTTTCCTTACTTATTGCAGCCAGTGAAATTGGCAAAGTGGAGACAGGTGCCTTTCCATTTTTGGGGTGGAGGACCAAACCCATCATCTTTAAAGCTATCGGCTGTTGGAGTGATCCCTGTAATTAATTAATAATATGGATCACAAGATTCACAAATATAATTATTAACTACAATTTATATATTTTCTATCAAAATTATAGCATAGTACATGTAAAATTTAGTGTGTGTTTGACCTGCCTTAAAATATTTTTTAAGTGAAATGCTGCTTATATAAATACTTTTAGAAAATGCTTCATTTGAAAGTATTTTTAGTGCTTTTTATTTTTCTTAGACTATCTTAAACCACTTTTGACTAGTGGAAAGTTAGAGAGAGTATTTTTAATTAGCCAAAATACTTCTTACCACTCTACAAAACTTTAACCAAATACTACACATTTTTTTAATGAGAACTTGAAAACACATGTTAAACATGTTGAGGATTCCACATTGAAAAAATGTAGAGATATCTCACAATTTATAAGATACATGGACATCTTCTCTCATAACTAATTGGTTTTGAGATGGAACCTCATGTAATCTAATATGATATCAAAGCCCATTAAACCCAAACGGGTATTTGGTCCAAAAATTAGAATTCTACCTAAGAATGGTGAACCCAAAGATGTACCATATCTTGAGAGGGCATGTTGAAGATCCCACATTGAAAAAATGTAGAGAAACCTCATAAGATACATGGACTTCTCCTCTCATAGCCAATTGATTTTATGATGGAACCTCATGTAATCTAATAAAACAAACCTTAGTATTATATATAATTTCACATTAGAACTTTTCATTATTGGTTCATTTTCAATAAATTATTGAATAGCATTTGAATAGTTATTCAAAGGTAGAGTCTTAAGTCAATGAATATATTGAATCATAATGTCTTGTTTTGTTACTAAAATATGAAAGTCTTGGGTTAAATAAGTACTTTTTTTTTTTTTTTTTGCATTAAGAAGTACATATATAATTGACTTTTGAAAATGTGAGGCTAAATAGAATGTTAAAAATAGTTAGCTATGTTACACAATTTATTGATCTGTTATAAATTTTATCATTTTTGTACCATTATTATTATTATTATTATTATTGAGTTGTTGTACCATTTGTATTAAATACATAGATAAAGCATTAAAAAAACAGAAAAAAATCATTTTTATTTATATACTTAGCGCAATGAATCAATTTTAACTTTCAAATTTTGAATTTTTATCCAATAAAACTCTAAACTTGAATAAATGGTAAAATTAATATCTTTTTGAAAGTTTAGAAAACTATTCATGAACAAACCAATAAATCACACGGAATTCTTTAATAAAACCAAAAGCAAATCACAATTTATTCAAGTTTAGGGATAATAAGAAGAAATTTAAAGTTTTAAGTTAAAATTGACTAATTATCATAAGAATAAAAATAAATGTTTTCTATTTTATCTATCTATGTAATTAATAATAATTGTACAAAAATGGTAAAATTGATTAAAAAAGTATAAATAGCTGGCTATTTTTTAAATTAGAGTTAACATAAAATTTTCACACAAAAAATGGCGTCAATCTAATAAAAATGGTTTTTCAATTTAATTATTATTGTGAAACTCCAAAAGATTTATAGTCATGTGTTATTTTAGAGAATTTGCTAAGAGATTTGCAGAGGATTGTTATGAATTGTTAGTAATTTATTATCTCAGCTATGGTTTTAGAGATGTTAGAAATGTTTTATGACCTTTGAGAAATTATTCTGAATTTTCAAAAATGGGGTTGAAATTCCAGCATTTTTCATTGTAGCTAAACTTATCATTTTAGAAAATTTTGAGAGATTGATGATTATTGAGAGTTTATAAATATTTAATGTTATTCGAGAAATCTATTAAGTTTATGAAATGTTGTCTTAGAAATAGAGCATGATTTCTAGAAAGAGTTTGAAATTTAAAGAGTTTTTTGTGTAAAGTAGCTTTAAACCACTAGATCTATACACTCATGGTGACTACCTGTACGCCATATGAATGCGTTTCTATATAGTATACTAAAGAGAGATCTTTGGGACTCACTCTAGCGCGCACATAGGCTTTGGGTCATGTGTTAGGATGCTTAGCCTTTTTAGGACAATTTTGCATGCATGCATGACAGAGGAGATAGAGATTTACTATGCTACGTACCTAGAGATTATGCGGTGCGTAGTACAACAGAGATGACATAAATTTTCTCTGCTATGTATCTGGAGATTACGCGATGCATAGTACGACAGAGATGACAGAATTTTGCTATGCTCTGTATTTGATGGCTACTTGATATATAGTATGACAAAGATTGTCCTATTGGGCATATTGAGATCACTCTATGCCAATATAACATAGATTTAGTTACAAGTTTGGTGATGAGTATACAAAATTATGCTATACCCTTAGAATTATCATTATGCACTTTCCCTATGCTTCAATTATCCTGGCTTATTAAATTCTTCGTGATGTGCACTATGTTTCAGAGTGTTGGTTTTAGTTTAATAGGAGGAAATCTTCTTTTAACAACTAATACCACTCACTGGGCTTATTAGCTCACTCTTTCTTCCTACATTTTCCTATCAGGTAGTGTTTGAGTTTCTAACAAGCCTACTGGAGTTGAAACCTGCCACCAGTCCTGTTTGATTGCATACAATTTTGTATGTACATGTACTTTTAGATGCATCTTTTGTAACTAGATCGTGGCTAGCTCAAATGGGTGACACGTCACCGTTTGTGTTTTATGTTGGCTAGGGAAAAGTAGTTTGTAAATCGTTGGAAGTGTTTTTTCCAAGTTATGTATAAATTTCTGGTGTGTTGTTGGATAGTATGCTTGAAAAGAATGTGAAGGAGATGTTGCAGTTAAATATATTTCCTGTTTGAGAGTGTGCATCATAATAGGTGTAGTTAGATCATTATTAGGGGAAGCTCTTCAAAATTCCTTTTAGACAATTTGTTAAACAAGTTTCACTAGCCACCCTGTATATTTCCTGAGAATTATTGGGTGAATGAACGTTGAGAATGGGTTTCTATTGCTTATTAGGATTCAATGTCGGCACACTTCGCTTTAGGTTGGTTAGAGTAATCTAGGACAGGGCATGTCAGATACAAATTAAACTTTTTAAAATAAAAAATAAAAATATATAATAATAATGAAAGAAGAAGAAGAAGAATTACCAGTATCAAATAAAGCCACAATAATATCCGTCTCCTGTTTGGTATTTCTTCTTGCATTGGAAGGCAATCCAATGAAGTTCCATGATCTTGTTGTTTGTAGCTTTCTATACTTGTTTTGGATCACATGATGCACATCTTCCCTCTCTACATCAAAGCAGCCATATAACAGAGAGAGATGAAAAATGGGGGGTAAAAATCAAATAAAGAAGAATACAAGCACTAGAAAGAGAAGTTTTAAAAAATAATGGGGTAAAAAGAAAATTAAATACGGAAACAGAAACAAAGAGATGCATATAGGAATAATGCAATTACTTGATAATGTTTTGGCTTCCTCTTCAGTAAGCTTGGCAGCAAATGCATTGAAGCTTTTTGTGTAACTATACACCATCGACTCTTTTGCCTCGACATGGCTGCAAAGATACAGAAACGTTCAATAGAGTTGTCGTTGTAATATGACTGCCACCTTTATAACTATTATATGAACTTAAATGAATAGAAAATACATAACACAGGTAATTAACTCGAACATAATTCTAGTGATCACATTAACGGTCTAATTTATAAGTTCAAAGTGTAATAATAATAGTAAAGGAAACATGTTTAATAGTTTTTTCTTTGGAACATGGGTTGTAGTTTTTCACATGATCATGTTGATTTAATATAAAGTGACATTTATATTGGACACCATTATAAAACTAGTGAAATGACTAACATCGCTCCATTTTATAGAGATTATATTGTGTAATGACTACCTCGCTCTACCTACATATTTGTACCTAGATTATTTTTCACACTTTGACCCTTTTTTTCTAAATTTTATCATTTCCAATAAAAAGGAAACACATTAATTTAGGGAGTCAAGGAAAAGAATATCTAGTACTATGGTACTATATAAAAAAATTTCAATACTATCTCTATTCATTTTTTACCATAACAACATTTAGGAATAGTAGAAGTCTATAAAATAAAATTATATATATCACTAAATGACATGTCAAATATGAACGAAAAGAGTATATACTATAAACATACTAGAAATTTTCTTGAAATCAAATTCTGTTCAAGACTTCATTTCAATTGGATAGTTGATATGCGGTGAAAGAATAGGCATGATAACATTTTAGCCCTTCCAATTAAATATGTAAAATTAAAATTGAATCATTTACCATTTAATTCTTTTGTGAGTCTTAGTACAAATAATATAAACATATAATATAACCCACCTTTCCTTCACTGACATGAGAACGTTGAGATGTGTTTCTACTGCATCAACCTCATTTAAAACACGATTATTCTCCAGGAAAACAATGAAATGTTTCTGTAAAAACACAGAGTACGTGAGAGAAAGCTTAAAAAAAAACACTAAAATGGCACATGAATTTATTTATTCAAGAACCTTATCTTCATTGATACCAACGGCAGCAACACATCCTACGATGAAGAAAAGAACAAAGACGAGAAGACAGGAAGATTTCGATATCGACATGATGAACGTATTTCGAATAATTTTGGACTTGAATATAGAAAAAACGGCAGCTCTCTTATTTACAATGTGATTTGTTCAAACTGAAAAGGATGAGAATTTGGTTCCATGTCTATCTATTTATAGAAATGAAAACTAAGTGGCCGTTTGAATTTTTTAGAAAAGACAGAAGAAATTTGCAAATATAATGGCAGGCCTTTGGATTAGAACAAGAGCAATGAGACTTGAAGTTGACTGCTTTTTAGGGTCTTAAAAGATTGATTTTTTCTTTAAAAGATAGGGAAATCTTTGAAGAAAGATAATGCAAACAACCTCTTTCAAATGTCAACCTAAACATATAATTCAGTTGGTTAACGTATATATCTTCGACTCAAAAGTTAGACGCTCAAATCTCCCATCTCACAAGGGTTGGAAAGAAAAAACTTCAAATTGTAGTGATTATTGATCAACCACCTACACAACTAGCTTCCTTTTGTTGCTTTCTTGCTGGCCATTAAATATAGGCAGTGTTTTTCTCAATATTAGTCATGGGTTGTTTAATTTAATTATAATTTCCTATTTGAACTAATGTAGCTATACAATGTATATGATATATATCTTAATTATAATTTGTACTTGGACCAATTTCTGATTGGATCTTGTTAATGCCCTTTTGTCAATATATACTTAGCATCTCTGATTACTCCATTCTTAAGGTAAAATACAATTTAATTTTCTAATTGAATATTGTGCCCTATTTGATTTTTAAGATTTTTCAACTTTAAATAGTTTTCATTACATTTTTGAATTTTAGACCATACTGTTATTTAGTCCTCACTATTAATGAAGCAACGTTTATGACAATATGCTCACTACATTAATTTTTAAGCTTCATGTGGCGATCTACTAGATAAACGATCAACATGCATGTCATGTTAAGGTTATCTCACCCTTAAAAGTATAAAGATTTTAACTATGGAAAGAAATAGAAACATAATTTAAAATGTAAAAAACCCAACACTACTACGAAATTGGGTTTCCTTAGCGCCTAATTTTTTAAATTTTCATAAAAGTAGATCTTGAAATACTAAAAAAAGGTCACTGTTCGAATAGAAATTTCGACTTTCCAGAAATTGTCATGTCATTACCCAACATTGATGACGAAATTATATTTAATTAGAGATTAATTAAATTTGCAAGGATCCTTAAATTAAATTATAGCAAATCTCAATATACAATTGGGTTATATGAAATTTGGATTAATTCCAGACAAAAGCTCCAATGGTAGGCCCAAAGTCAACCATGCCAAGTCCAAAGGCTAGACCCAAAGTCAACCAGACCCAATTCAAAGGGCTAAGTCCAAAGTCAACCCAGCCCAGTCCAAAGAGTTGGGCCAAAAGTCAACTAGGCCCAATCAAGAGGTTAGGCCCAAAATCAACTAGGCCCAGTCCAATTGACAGGTCCACGCCCACTTGGAGGCCTTCAAGAACTCTATAAATAGATAGCTCCCTCCTCAATTTTAAGGGTTAAAAAAAAAGGGCAGAATGTTAGACATTCAGAGAAGAAAAAGATTGCAGAGTTCAGACATTCAGAAGACTTAAGACAGAGTTTAAATCTTCCTGAAGATTGAAGATTGAGAATTTGAAGACAGAGTTTAAATCTTCCTGAAAACTGAAGAACAAAATTAACTCTTCCTAAAGATTAAAGACTGAAACTAAAGCGTCTGGTCAGAATTAAAGAAGCTCAGAGAGAATTCAGAAACAAAGTTGTGAAGTCTCCAGAAGCTCCTGAAGATCAAATACCTCCTGAACACTTCTCGAAGATCAAGCACGGTCCAGGAAGATCAACAAGCTAGAGGCCGATCATCTAACGATCAATTTGCCAGGGGCCGATCATCAAGTAGATCAACAAGCCAGAAGCAGACCATCCAACTATCAACAAGTCAGAGGCCAATCATCCAAGCAGATCAAGAAGCTAGAGGCCGATCATCAACTAGATCAACAAGCCAGAGGTCGATCATCGAAGAAGATCAATAAGCCAGAGGCCGATTATCCAAGAAGATAAACAAGTTGAAGACCTTCAAGAAGCTATAAGCTGAAGACCTTTAAAAAGCTACAAGACGAAGACCTTCAGGAAGCTATAAGCCGAAGACCTTCAGGAAGCTACAGGCTGAAGACCTTCTACAAGTGGAAGACCTTCAAGAAGCTACAAGTTGAAAACCTTCTACAAGCTACAAGCCAAAGACCTTCTACAAGCTACAAGCTGAATACCTTAAACAAGCTACAAGACGAAAACCTTCAAAAAGCTCAAAGCTGAAGACTTTCCACAAGTTCAAAGTTGACGATTCAACCTCGAGAACAAGCGTTCTAGCCCTCTAGTCAAGTATACATACGGGAGAAAGAATCAGAGAACCATATATTAGAGATTGTATTACACCACTATATTCAAATTAATACAAATATAAGTTCATTCCACGCGTCTTATTTCTTTGTTGAAATCTCGTGTGAACAAATTGGTATGCCCAGTGCGACCATCTCTACCTTTCATCTCAACACACAAGTGAAGCAATGTCATCCAAAAAGACTTCTTAGATGACCACTATCACAAGCAACTTGCACGAGTTCTGTTACCTATACCTACTCCAATGAATTGAGGCTGCAAAAAGATGAAGTAATGACATTGACAGGTTCTTGGTTAAGTGTAACCCTTTGTTTGATTTCGATTCAGACATAGTGTCTGTCATGATGATTGAAACAAGCACTATGGAAGAAAGACTGACAAAGATGCAGGAGAAAATCAACACTTTGATGAAGATGATCGAGGAAAGAGATTCTCAAATAGTGCACCTAAAGAGCTAGATTGAGAGTCAAAATGTCACTGAATCAAGTCAAACTCCTATTGTCAAAGATCGCAACAAGGAAAAGATTGTTGTGCAGGAAAATCAACCACAACACTCCACTTTGATCGCATCACTATTTGTCCAACAACTTCAGGACATGATAACAAACTCCATCAGAGCTCAGTATGGTGGACCTGTTCAGAACTCCCTTTTGTATTCCAAACCATACACTAAGAGGATTGACAACCTGAGAATGCCAATTGGATACCAACCACCAAAGTTTCAACAATTTGATGGGAAGGGCAATCCAAATCAACATATTGCTCATTTTATCGAAACATGTGAAAACACTAGTACATAAGGAGATCTATTGGTCAAACTGTAACACCTATTTCATTTTGGTAAAAAAAATAATATAATTGGAAAGTATGAAATTTGGGAATTAGGTATTTGGATTTATTATGGTTTTAGTTGGGAATATAAGGATTGGTTGAAAAAAAAATAAAAAATAGAAATTAAAGAAAGAGAAAGTGGGTTAAATATATATATATATATATATATATATATATATATATATATATATATATATATATATATATATATATCGCTCTATCCCAAGCTAGGTAGCTACGTTGTCGCTCCATTTTTAAGTCTGATGGCTTTGTTGTCGCTCCCTCTCCAAGCTCGATGGCTCCATCGTTGCTCCATCTCCAAGTTCAGTGGCTCCAATGTCGCTCCATCTCCAAGTTCGATGGCTCTATCGTCGCTCCATCCCCAAGTTCGGTGACTCCGTCGTCGCTCCTCTTCCAAGTCAAGAGGCTCTGTCCATCATCATCGGTCCACCATTTTCAAGTTAGGAGGCTTTGTCCATCTTCGCCACTCTAACATCTTCAAGTTAGGACGTTTGCCGCTCCATCATTTTCAAGTCAAGAGGCTTCATCATCATTCCATTTTCAAAGTTGAGGTGTCGGTTCATTTTCAAAGTCAAGGTGTTGCTTCATCTTCAAAGTCGAGATGTCACTTCATCTTAAAAGTCCATGTGTTGTTTCATCTTCAACGTCGAAATGTCGTTTCATCTTCAAAGTCGAGGTGCTGCTTCATCTTTAAAGTCGAGGTGCCGATTCATCTTCAAAGTCGAGGTGCTACATCATCTTCAAAGTCAAGGTTCTGCTTCGTATTCAAAGTCGAAGTATTGCTTGTCTTCAAAGTTTGGCGACTTCGCTTCATCTTCAAAGTATGGCGGCTTCGTTTCATCTTCAAAGTCTAGCAGATTCGCTTCGTCTTTAAAGTCTCGCGGCCTCATTTCGTCATCAAAGTCTGGCGGCTTCACTTCGTTTTCAAAGTCTGGCAACTTCACTTCGTCTTCAAAGTCTAGTGGCTTCACTTTGTCTTCAACGTCTGGCAGCTTCACTTCGTCTTCAAACTCTAACAACTTCACTTCATCTTTAAACTCAGACGACTTCACTTCGAGGTTGATCACTTCATCGTCAAACTCTGGTGGCCTCACCGCTTCATCTTCCAAGTAAATTCAATCGCTTCGTCGCTTCATCTTTCAAGTTATATTTGATGGCTTCATCGCTTCATCCTCCAAGTTAAAGCTCGACGACCTCAGTCTCTAAGTTATGTTAGATGGTTTCCGTCTGCAAATTATGATCGGTGGATTCCATCTCCAAGGTAAGTTCAATGGCTTCTGTCCCCAAGTTAAGTTTGACGGCTTCCATCTCCAAGTTAAGTTTGGTAGCTTTCGTCTCCAAGTTAAGATTGGTGGCGGCTTCCGTCTCCAAGTTATATTCAGAGGCTTCCGTCTCCAAGTTAATTTTGGCAGCTTTCGTCTTTAAATTAAGTTCAGTGGCTTTTATTTTCTGAGTTAAGTTTGGTGGTTTTTTGTCTCCAAGTTAAGTTTGGCAGATTTCGACAGAGTTAAGTTTGGTAGCTTGCGACAGAGTTAAGTTCGGCGGCTTTCATCAGAGTTAAGTTTGACGGATTTCGTCAAAGTTAAGTTTGGCGACTTTTCGTCGGAGTTAAGTTTGGCGGCTTTCGTCGAAGTTAAGTTTGACGGCTTTCGTCGGAGTTAAGTTTGGCAACTTTTCGTCGAAGTTAAGTTCGACAGCTTTCATCTTCATTGTTAAAGACTTCATAATCTGTTGCAAAGTAAGGAATGAACACTGAGGGACATAATCACCTTTACTCGTGTTGGCCCTATATCAGTGTCACCCTTATACTTGCTTCGTTGTTGGAGATTTCATAATCTGTTGCAAAGTAAGGAATGAACACTGACGGACACAATTACCTTTACTTGTGTTGGGCCTATATTAGTGTCACCCCTATATTTACTTCATTGTTGGAGACTTCATAATATGTTGCAAAGTAATGAATGAACACTGAAGGACACAATCACCTTTATTCGTGTTGGCCCTATATCAGTGTCACCCTAGTTTCATCCATTGGGGGTATTTGTAGTTGCAAACAAAAAACAAAGGACAAAATGGCAAAAGAAAATCACAAAGAAAAAAAATTGGAGTACTTCAAAAGCCTACATACCTCATAAGTGAAGGTCAACGTTGAAACAAAGCTTCCAAAATAAAGTTGCTCTGAAAAAATATATATCATGTTGTTAGCAAAGCAAATAAAGAAAAAAAAAAATCAAACCTTAAAAAAAATTGAAAAAAAAAAGCCAAAAGAGTTGAAAAAAAAGTGAGATTGAATTTAAGCTAAAAGTTGGAAAAAAACAAAAGAAATGAAAGTGAAAAAAAGTAAAAGAATAACAGAAAATAAAAAGAGAAAAGTTTAAAAAGAAAATTAAAAACAAAAGGATTTTTAAAGAAAAAAAAGAAGCTCCAAAGGACAAGACTCATCATCTTTCTCTATCTTCTTCTTCCTAGCCATTGCTTACACCTCCCTCTCTCCCTCGCTATCTCTCGACCATACCCTCTGGCAAGGAACAACATGCGCAACTAAAGTTTTGACGACGGCGATGGTTGGACTTCGATGCTTGACCCAAGGATAGCTGCTACGACATGTAAATTCGAGCTTCAGAGACTTGTTCGATGCGCATATGTGGCGGCTGTGTTTGGTGCGCAAATCCAGTGCAAACCGATGACGGCTATGGCTCACGGCGAAGGCTCCAATGAGACGACCCACAACCTCAATCCAATGAAAGCAGCTAAATGGGGCCTTGGCGTGTTGGTCAGGGGGCACGCTTCTCAAGCATTACTTATGAGTGCCCAGGTTCGAGATTTGATGGATGAGTGTTTTTGTTAATTTCTACAGTTTTTAATTTTGCCATGTAAAAACGCTTGGAAGACGCTTGGAAGTTGTTTTGTATTTAGTTCTTAATTATATATATACTTATCTTTTTTTTTTTGACATAATTTTATATATATACTGATCAAATCTATATATTTATCAAATCTAAAAAAATAATAATAAATATCTTTTGATTGTTAGTAGATTATTTTAAAAAGTTAATTGGATAAAAAAGTTAATTTAAAAAATATTTGGTAAATATTTCAAGTTTTATTCTTTTACTTCTATATTTATGTAGATCATTCTCTAATGGCTCATTATAATTTTGTAATTAATCAATAATATTTAATCTAAATGTTATATATCAACATATATAAAATTATATTTATACGAAGTTTAAATTACAAGTATAATTTCTTAAATTTCAATTTTGTGTTTAATAGATTCTTAAAAAATGTCTAAGAAGAGTCTCTAAAGTCTCAACCTTATTTCAATTTTGTATTCATTAGATCTTTGACATATTTGAAAATTTGAAAAATTAATTGTTATATTATACATAAATTTTGACCCTAAACTTTCAATTTTGCATCTTATAGATAGGTGAATTTTTTAAAAATGTCGAATAAGTTAAGGATCCATTAGACAAAAAATTAAAGTTTTGAGACATTTTAGACAAACAAATTGAAAATTCAAGGACCTATTAGACATTATTTTAATGTTTAAGGACCTATTTGACACAAACTTCATAGTTTAGAGACTTATTAGACACTTTTTAAATTTTAGGGACTAAACTCGTAATTTAACCTTACATGTAATTGTGCCCCTTGACATAAATTTCTGGATCTGCCCCTGCCTCAAGCCATGAAACAAAAAGAAAAAAAATGCTTTTGTAAAAGCATACAAAGGTGAGCACTACACTGCAATTCCAAAAAATAAGGGATTTTGGTTTCAGCCAAAGAAATTTCGTAATTTGGGTTCATGTACATTCGAAGATATTTTGGAGATAGCTTTTCGGGTCTTAAATCGTTACTGGTAAAAAAAAAATTGATTGGTTAACATCAATTTTGGAGTTCTGAAATTACTTTGTTCTGTAAGGAGTAGGAAATTGCAAAAGAAAAAAAATGTGTGAAGCTCAATAGGTTGAAATCCATGGAAAAAAAAGTTTTGGAGAACATCCGATCTTTCAATGCAAATGGGGTCAATCACAAAACGTCAAGTTTGAAGTCTACCATTTGAAAGATCCTCATTTGCCCTTTGGAATTCAGAAATTACAGGAAAAAAAATTTGCTTACTTTGTTCAAGGTAAACTAAAGTCTGTGGTTTCTATTAAGCCATCTCATCCCAATTTATAGAGTGGCTCTGATGCAAATCTGGCCAAATTTGTTATACAATATCCAGCCAAGATTGTTACATGAAATCAAAATCAGATCAGTGGTTTTGATTCCAACCATAGGCAGGTTTGATAGATTTTTTTGAAACAGTTTTAATTTTGATTGTTTAAAAAAAAAATCAATCAAAGAGAATTTTGATTTCGAGGGAATATTTGACATAATACTTATTTGGTAATATAGCTTGGTTTAAAATAAAGTTTGACCAAAATATTGGGTTTGGACTTTGAAATCAAATCTTTTGAAGGCATTGGATGAGAGATTGGATTTCAAATTTGAAAATCAAATCCTGGAAAGTTTAGTTACCTTTAAAATCAAAGGCTTAATAGGCTAATTTCAAATTATCACTACAACAAATTCGGGCTTCAATGTTAGTTCTACACTGACATTAAACTCATATGATGTCAATTTGGCAAACTGACATCTTTTAGGGTATCATCGTAGGTACGATGTCGGTTGGGTTCGATTCAAACTAACATCAAATGAACCGTTATCGTATGGGTACGATGACGGTTTACCACTGACATCGAACCTATTTTCATCGTACCCATACCATGATGGTTCAATTGATGTCAGTTTGAAACTGACATCGCACCTAGTGTCATCGTACCCATATGATGCCGGTTGCATACGTTGTCAGTTAGAAACCGCCATCTACATCTGTGTCAGGGTACACATACCATGACGATTTAGTACGATGTTAGTTGGACACCGACATCGAAGGCAGTATTGATGATGGTCCGAAACCAAAATCTTACCTTCACCTAAATACAAATTCTACGATGTTAGTTTGTTTTAATGTCATTTGACAACCATCATTATTGGAATATATGAGGACAGGTTTACACCGACATTGTTTCTTATACCACCAGCAATATATTTATTAGCATAATTGGAACTCGAAACCTGTAAAAAACTTGCAGCAATGCTTTTACAATAATTCTCAGCTCCCAATACAACTAATTTCATATCTATCACACAGATATGTTTCAATGAAACACAATTCCAAAACAAATTTACGTAAAAATGGATCCAAACACAATACTAATTTCGTTCAATTGAAACCAAAACACAAATCAAAGAAACACATGCAAAACAAACTATATATATTACATTTCATTCAATTCAGTAAAAAACAACACAATGCTCTCACAGAAACCAAATCTAATATATTTCAGCCCATCAGTAAATTAACCAAAACTCCCCGTAACAGAGTTGTTAGCCAAACAATTGTCATAAAGAGCAACAAAATTTTGAATTTACAAAATTGGCTAAAGCTACCAAAGTTTCAAAAAAGTCACATATATTGATAATACCATGGTATTAAATTTCCGTCGATATGTCGACATTTCCATCGTATTTCCACATGTCCATGAGTTTGACATCGACATAAGGGGAGGATCGACATTTCCACTATACCGTACAAAATTGATGAAATATTAAAAAAATTAGTAAGAAAATGTAACTTAATGTGAATATAATATTATAACAAATATTTTAACTCATTTAAAAAGTGTGAAATGTTCATTTATTAATTTAAATATATTTTTTTGAATTTTTTGTTTTTAAAATTTTTCCAGAAATATCCATCGACATTGACATTTTATCGCTATTTCCATCGAAATTTCCATAAAATTGAGACTTCGACATTTTCGTCGACATTGACATTTTAAACCTTGGATAATGCTAATAAGTATATGACACTCAACGAATGAAATTTGAAACATAATCTACCCATTCAACTCGTAACTCATCTAGTTGTGCTTGTGTAAAAGCCTTCTTAGTATTAAACTGCATGAAAACAAAAAATAAATAAATAAATAAATTATTGTAATTATATGTGAAAAAGTACAATGTATATATCAAAATTTAAAAGTGAGGAAGTATGTTACATACAAGAGTTTTAATAGGAGCATCTAGATTATGAAAAATATCTCACATGAATTTTATGACATAATATCCACATTCCACACTATTTTGTTGACGTGGACACTACAAAACATATAAATAAATAACAATATTTAAAACACTAGAAAACATATGACAACAATTGATATAACTCATTTAATTTACCTTTACGGGTATCCAATTAACAATGTTAGTCTTTCTTTGAATTCGAATGGTACTTTGGGCCAGACAAATCCTCATTGCCCTAAATAATATTGAAAAATGTATAAAAATAAACCCATAATCTTTAACAAGCTATAAATAGTCACATACTAAATTAACTTCTAATATTAAAAAAAACTTACGTATTCACAATGTTTTGGAGGTCGTCTGTCATGCTAGGATGTGGAGAGTAGAAAAGGTAAGCATTATTCGCATGTACACCCACAACACACAATACCCAATGACGCCTATCAAAACCAACCAATATATGTGTAATTATCACTATCAAATTAAAGCAATCATAAATCAACCTAAGTTAATTATTTAGACTCTTACCTAGGATTATATAGAATTAGTCCATCTGCCGGGGTTTTTGTAGTGAAAAAACATGTGCCTCTTTTCTTACTCTATCGTCCAGAGTACCAAAACATGGTGCAATATCGTTCGAGTCTACTACTCTGAACATATTTAGTATTTCTGTCTCCTGAAAGTATTTCCAAAGAAACCTATACCACATTTTTTTCACAGATGCATGAGGTTATATATAATTCATGCACAACCAAGGTGGAAGATTATAAATCACTATTATAACTGACCAATAGCTATATCTACTACTAAGGTTGCCATGAGGATTAATTTCATTCGTTGAGAGGGCTAAATGAATATTTCTCGACTCATGACCAAACTCTTGCCACTGGATGTCTACTAATTTCCAAGATGGTGTGTCTGCAGGATGTAGCAAAAATCCGTCATTTTTTCTTCCTCCAGCATGCATAGTTAACAACTTCGATGTTTTGGCACGTCAAAAAATTCGTTGGAATCAAGGGATTGGAGAAAAGTACCACATAACCTTTGCCGGAACACCTTTCTTAACTTCATTTGAATTCTTACGGGGCTTCCATCTAGAATTTTTACAAATTGGGCATGACTTTGCATCAGAAAGTTCTTTCCTAAATAAGACACAATCGTTGACACATGCATGAATCCTTTGATAATCCATTCCGAAAGTGTATAGTGCCTTTTTTGCTTCATACACAGAAGTTGGAATCTCATTCGGATTTGGTAGGAGGTCATGTGCCAATGTTAATAACTTAGTGAAACTCTTATCACTCCATCCAAATTTGACTTTCAAATTATATAATTTTACTAATGCAGAGATTTTAGTAAACTTTCGACAACCTGAGTACAAGGGCTTTTGTGGATCCTTTGGCCATTTTCATGGTTCGTTATTTTTTCCACTTTTCATTCTCATTGAAGATGTACATGAGTTTTGTTTTCTTTTCCAACCCTAGATGTTTTTAGTTGATTTCCTTTCCCTTCTCTCCAATGGAGAAGAAATCTAGCTTATTCTCTCTTCTAAAATTGGAGGTCATTCGTGGGTTGTCACCATCCCATTCTTGTTATTGGTGGGGGTCGTAATCCAAATGGCCGCTAAATCAGAGATTCAAAGAGGATTAGTTTGGGATTAGGGCTATGGATGAAAGTGCGACTCTCTTGAACTCTGCTTCTTCCATGGAGAATATGAGGTTTATAAGGATTTGAGCCTAATTGAAAAGAGTTGCAATACGATTTGTGAAGAAAATTTCTTCTACTACAATATTCTTTCGATGAATTTTCTGTGCATACCAACTCATCCATGGAGATTATAAACATGCACAAAAAGAATTAAAAACAAAGAAAGCTTATCTCTGTAAGGGAAAAAACTCCAACAGTTAGAAAAGTATTTGAAAGGAAAGAAATGTTGTGATTTATAAGGAAAAATTTCACCTCCAATTTTGTAGAAATGTTGTCGATTACACAAGCTGTCAATTGGAGAGAAATTGAGCAAGCTATCATCTTTGGAGGCTGATGACAGAAACATGTGTATTCTATTTGGTAAAACCTTTTGAAATGAAGTTCAGGCTTAGTGCAAGTGCACACTGTTAACAAGTAGTAAAATGAAAAGAATTTCAAGTATCGAATCCCAAGAGACTGTTTGTAAAAATTCAAGTTTATAGCAAAAATCTCATCAAAGTAACCGAGGTAACCGATAAAAATAGTTGAGGATTTTGGTTGTTGAAAAAGTAAAAGATATTAATGATAAAAAAAAGGATTCAAACATGTTTTTATCCTAGGACAAGAAATCTGCCTATATGCATATGCGTCTGCATACCCGCCGCATAGTTCTCTTGTGCAGTACTAAATCGAATTCTACTCCTATTCAGCCTTTATGTTAAAGGGCTTTTAAGAGTCTAAACAATTAAACCTATATGTCTATGACTAATTTGAACTTAGATGATTTAGCACACAATTCTTATGGTTCTATAGTTGTTGCCCTATGTCTAGGGTCAAACAATAAGTCCTATGTCTAGGCTTTTTTTTCCTATATTGATTTTATGAGTTCAGTTATTATTCAACTTTTTCAGTATTTAACTTTAACTAAATATGTAAATTGTAGATTCAATAAAATCAAATTGCACTCAAGAGATGTGTGCAAGCATACAAAGCTACATGTTAAGCTTAATTCATCTCCTTAAGGCATCCACATATTGAATCTCTAAGGAAAGTTTAGCTCATAATGGATTTGGAAATAAGAAAATACTTCATTAATCTAAAACTCATGATTACAAAAGAACTAAAGAACTAAAACGGTAAAGAAAACAAGCTGTAATATCAAGGAAAAAAAGAAAATTTGCAAGAATATTTCTCAGTCTAACTTGATCCTTCCTCTTTCAAGGTGGATCGAGCTTTTGCAAGCCTAATCTTTCGAAAAGGTAGCTAAGTTAATATATGGGCAGTTTGCAACAAATTCTCTTGGCTAAACTTTAAGGTTTCACGTTCTTGCTCTTTCACTCTCTTTCCAAAACTAACTTTTGACCTTATGGACCTACATATTATAAGCTCCAATGATGCAAAATTAATTAATTAAACTCTTTAATAAATTAATTTTCATTCATTAACTCTAGGTCAATTCACTATAGACCTAGAGTTGCACTCTTATGCACTGTAGGATAAAATATGTCTATGGATATGACCGTTACATGAATTCGATCTTTCACGTGTTGTTCGTAATTACAACTAGGTCAGAAGTTTTTTTTACCTCTGTAATTATATCTTATACCTTAAGTACCAATGATCTTCTATTGAAATTTGTTTATGACTTAATCATAAACTAAGTTCCTCTCAGGCAAATGAGAGGGTGGGGCCTCATTGTTCAAGTCTAGAATTAGCACTTAAGAAAACTATTCATCTACTCTCCCCATATGGGAATGAGTGAGTTCCATCTTGTAAAACTTATGTTCCCAGTGTTGAGATTTATTTCCTAAAACCTCGTAATTAATTAATTATTTAATAATTAATAATAATTTTGATTATTTTATTTGCAATATAATATTATCCATTATATGAAAAATCCAGGGTTATTAGTGTAATCTTGAACAGTATGTGGTTGACATAAAGGAGAATCGTGTTCTAGAAATAACCTAAAAAGTCATAATATATGGATAATGTTGGGTGCCTTATCCTGGTAACACTATTGATACAGCCCACTTTGTAATATTTACAAATGATTTAATCCAAATCATTCATGTGGAGACATGTGAGTGGAGGTATCTTATACAATGAGTTTGTATAAGACTGGACCACGAAATATTTAATCTCTCTTTATAAATCAGTTAATTGAGAAGATTAATATTTCATCAGGATGATCATATGCGACTCGATCTTAATCCTGAGTGAGCTATGAACTTCTGCCTGTGAGGGCTTGTCCTTTAATTTGCATGGGTGAGAGTGACTTTTATAGCCGAGTCAATATGCCTACCATTTTGGGGACTTGACCAAATAGGGAGCTGGGAACATAATCTTACAAGATGGAATTCACTCCTTCCTATATAGGATAAGTAGATGAGTAGTTCCCTTAAGTGCTGATTTCAGGACTTAAACAATGGGGCCCCACCCTCTCATGGGCCCGAGAGGGACTTAGTTTATAATTAGATTATAAATAGATTGTTCATTAGAGAATCAGTGGTACTTAAGGTGCAAGATGTAATTATAGGGGTAAAACGGACTTTTGACCCAGCTGTAATTACGAACAACTAGTGAATGATCGACTTGCATGTAATGATTATATCTATGGACACAACTTGTCCTACAGTGCATAAGAGTGCAACTCTAGGTCTATAGTGGAGTAACCTATAGTTAATGAATGAAAATTAATTAATTAAAGAGTTTAATTAATTAATTTTGTATCATTGGAGCTTATAATCTGTAGGTCCATAAGGTCCCCTTGCTAGCTCATAGTAACACTAAAAGGTCAATTTAGTTGAAAGAAAAAATTGAAATGTTCAAATTAATATTTAATTTGAAGTGTTCAAATTAATATTTAATATATTAGATATATTAAATATAAAAGAGGAAAATATATTTATTGTATTTGATACATTAAATATTAAAATAATTAATGTATATTAGATACATTAAAGAAAAGATATTTATTAAATTTGAATTTGATTCAAATTAGGAAATAAATGTCGTAGGAGAATTTTAAAAAGTTTGAATAAGATTCAAATTGGTTAGATAAATATATTTTAATATATTAGATATTAAAATATATTATTTAATTATCTTCCCTAGACCACTATAAATAGGACCCTAGGGGTGAGCCATTGGGCATTCTTCATAACACACATCTTCTCAATAGAGAGAATTAGAGAATTCTCTCTAGACCTCTTCCTCTTTAATCTCTTGTGGATTTTCTTTTAAGAAGCTCCACAAGCCTTGGTCCTGTGTTCAAGTCATAGCTAGGAAGACTTTGTGTAAGAGATAAAGATCCGCCAGAAGAATCTCCATAATATTATTTTCAAAGTATATTTATTGCTTAACCGTTGTATTTTAGTTTAATTCTAAATAAGTCAAAGACGATTCTTATGCTTCCGTTGTGGGTTTAATTAGATTATTCCCTTCACCCAGCTCCCTATTTGGTCAAGTCATAAAATGATAGGCTTATCACTTTCAAATCAAAGGGCAAGCCCTCATAGGTAGGAGTTCATAACTCACTCAAGATTAAGATCAAGTTACATAGGATCATCCTGTGAAATATTAATGTTTTCAATTAACAAATTTACAAAGAGAGATTAAATGTTTTCTGACCCAGTCTTATACAAACTCATTGTATATGATACTCTCTCTCACATGTCTCCATATGAAATTTGTATGAGATTCAAATATGTTAAATATATGTTGTAGTATATTTTATGAAGTTTGAATGAGATTCAAATAAGTAAAAAATATATATATATATATATAAGATATATAAGATATGAAATTTGTATGAGATTCAAATATGTTAAATATATGTTGTAGTATATTTTATGAAGTTTGACTAGGATTCAAATAAGTAAAAAATATATATATTTCAATATATAAGATATGAAATTTGTATGAGATTCAAATATGTTAAATATATGTTGTAGTATATTTTATGAAGTTTGACTGGGATTCAAATAAGTAAAATATATATATATATTTCAATATATAAGATATTGAATTGTATTATTTGATTTTGGCAAAGACTCTACCCTAGTCCCTATAAATAGGACCATTGGTGTTACGAACAAATTACAAGCAAAGAATCAAAAAACAAGAAAATCGACCATAGATTTATGTGGTTCACTAATGCTGTGTTAACCACATCCACGGGCAGAGAGAGAAATTTTTTTATTATCTTGAGGAGCAATAGAGTATAGAATACAGAGAGATTTTTGTAGATAAGAGTTAGAGGATTTATATATAGCACCTAGAATATGCCTAAAAAGTCAAAAAAAGAAAACAAAAATGGAAAAGCTTCACTATGGACTTTCGAAGCCCGAACCCCCAAAACCAGGGTGTTTCACTCCTAGATCCCGACTCACTGACTGGAAGCGAAACCCCCATGCTTGGTCATTCAAAGCACTAGATAATAGATTCAAGGCATTTTTACGATTGGGTTGAGTAAAAAACACACATTCCCCTTTATAGAGAAAATTGAGAACTCTTTCTAAACTATTTCTCCCAGTCTGGTTTCTTTCAAGAGGTAGTTCCCACAAGCCTTGGTTCTATGGTCGAGCCATAGCAAGGAAGACTTCGTTGAAGTCTTGAAATTTTGACTTGCTGGAACACAAGAAGTTGAATCCGACGTTCGTGGGTCAACATTAAATGGCCATCTAACAAATAAACTAGCCCTAACAATCCATAAACCAACCTCGAATCAGGGTCAAAAATTTTAACCCATCCAAAATGAAGTTGGAACATGGTTGTACAAATGTTGGCTTGCCAAAAAATAACCCCAAAATGCATTTTCCACGTTGTTGGTGTAGACCGAGTGAGAGTGAGTGAGAGATGCCGACGGCTAGATGACGACAGAAGTGCAGCGGAGTGGGATTTTGGTGGACGGCTCGAACAAGAAAACGACAATGGTGCGAATCTGGACATTCTGCGAGCGGTGGTGCAACAAACGGAGGAAGGAGCGACGCGGCTAATCTTCGTGATAGGGTGTGCGGATTTGGGTGTGGTATACGGGGAACAACGGCTCGATCGGTGATGGGGTGAGGCGTGATGGGGCGATGGATCTAGCAATGTGCGGCGTGGCGGTTGAGTTGCGACGAGCGTGGATCTGGTGGGTAACTAGTGAAAAGAAGAAGAAGAGGGGCTACACGATGGATTCTTTTTTTTTTTCATCGTTTTCATCTTTTTCCAATTCCAAAACTGTCGTCATACCTAACAAATTCATTCCCTTTTTTCCCTTTCAACCTCTCTAAACTACAATTTAACCCCAACCAACACAATAATCCATACAATATTAAAACGCCATTTATTCCACTAAAAAAACTACTTCAAAAAAAATATTGGGTGTTACAATACATCCTCATTTAGGATAAGAGGTAAAATTTATTTCATGGGACATCAATGTTGTCTTTCACATAATCAAAGTTGCACATAGACGTGAAGGATTGTTTTGAGTATAGGGGTGGGAGAGAGATTGTTTTTAGTATAGGGTTGAATGCAAGATTCTTTTGAATGTAAGTAGGTGGGTGTGAGATTTTTTTTAATATAACGGGTGGGTTAGGAATTGTTTTGATTGTTTTAAGTATAGTGGGTGGGTGAGTGCTAAGAGATATACAAAAGTATGAAAGTTAATTTACTTGTTTATGTTGGTTTTATTAAGTGTTCATTTGAAGAGCTTAATTTTTTTATTTGATTTGCTTTGATAAATTTAGTTATTATGTTCATAAGTTTAAGTTTATTTAAGTTTAATTTTTTATGACATGTTCATGTTTCATTAAGTTTAGTTGTTTATTTTGATTCGATGGATTTAGTTATTATTTCAAGATAAGTTTTGTTGTTATGTTTTTAGATTTTGGTAAGTTTACTTGTTTGAGTTAATTTGATTAGTTTACTATTTAAGTTCATGATAGTTGAGTTTTAGTTGCTATGTTCATCAATTTTTGAAAGTTTTAGTTAAATTTAGTTATTGTGTTTTAAAACTTTAATAACTTAGTTAAGCCTTGATGTTATGTTAGTTCAATTTCATTGTTATATATGTTATAAGTTTTGATAAGTTTAGTTAAGTTTTGATCTTATCATACTTATAAGTTTTGATAAGTTTAGTTGTTCATTTTAATTTCATGAGTAATTGGCTTTGTTTGTCTTAAGTTACTTGGGGTCGATGGTATTCTCAAAGGCTACTTTTCAAGATTATGATAGTTTGAAGCTATTGAAAATGAAGCTTTCTTCCTAGATTACTTATGTTTAATGTATTTTGGCTAATATTAATTATTTTTATTTTGAACTCAAACTTTCTACAAACAAATTGTAAGAATAAATTTGGTTTGATATAAATTTTCTTTTATATCATTATTTTGTGTCCAATTATTTTTAGGTACAAAAAGCTCCAAATTAATTACAATGACATTCGAAAGAATTAAAAATGAAATTTAAGAAAAAAAACATTTATGACACAAAGGAATTACTGACGATTTTTTGAAAATCATTAGCAATTCCAACAAATGTTGACGCTAAAGATGCATATGCAGTTTGTCGACGCTACATACTTAGCATCAACCAAGGCAGATCTATCAACAGTAAGGATGTAGCGTCGACAAAGCTACATATGTCAATGTTGCATCGTTAGTATTGACAGATATGCCTTAGCCGAATGTAGTAATAGGAGATTCAAGAAGTGAATGAAAAAAAAAAGAGTTGATCTAGTAATTGGAGATTCAATAAGTGAATGAAAAATGAACACATGATCAATATTACTGTTCACATGAGATTTCGACAGGGAAATTTAGCCCGTGTAAATAACTTGATTTTATATGGATTTCAGTATAGTGAGTACAATCTCTAGTATTTGATCCTCTGATTCTCTCTCCTACTTGTATGCTTTTACTCGAGGGCTGAATAGCTTGTTCTTGAGGTTGAAACTTCAATGGACTCTTAGAGTGTTCTTGATTTCTGTGACGTGTTCTTCGTTCAGACGGTGTTTGATCTTCAGGAGCTTCTGGGGTCTTCTGAGCTTTGTTTCTGAATTCTCTCTGAGCTTCTTCAGTTCTGAACCCTGAAATGAAGGAGGAAGCTCTCTATTTATAGAGTTCTTCATGGGCCCTAGGTGGGCTTGGGCCTGTTGGACTGGGCCCAATTGATTTTGGGCCAACCCATTTGGATTGGACCTGGTTGACCTTGGGCCAGCCTTTTGGGCCTGGTTGACTCTTGGGCCTAGCCATTTGGACTGAGCCTAGTTGACTTTGGGCCAGCTTCTTTGGACTGGGCTTAGTTACTTTTGGGTTTAGCATCTGGACTGGACCTTCAATTTGGACTTTTGTCTTCCAAATTTCAAAGAACCCAATAGCGTATCTGAACCTGCCATAATTTAATATAGGAATCTTTGCAAATTTAATTAATCCCTAATTAAATATAATTTTGTCATCAATGTTGGGTAATGACGTGGCAATTTTGGGTTGGTCGAAATTTCTATCCCAACAAATGCCCTCTTTTCGAGATTTATACACAAGTATGTGTGTGTGAATCTCGAAAAATTATTTTGGAATCAAAACTTAAGGTACTTCTAATTTGAACTCCATTTGACGTGTCAATTTAATCGAAATATGGAATTTGGTTCACAATTTTGATTGTTTTTTTTTTGACACATTTTTAACGCCAATTTATCAAAATATGAATTTGAGTCAATATTTTGATTTTCTTTTCTGGCATAAAATTTTGATTTGAATCTACTTTAATTCAAAATCCAAATTTGGTGCAAGGTTAAAATTATATCCCAAATTTTATTTGAAATTGGATTAAGATTTGGAATTCCATCCAATTTTTGTTTCAATTTGGAATAAATTTTAAAACTTACCCCAATTTTGATTTGGAACAAAATTTAAAGTATGCCCACATTTTGGATTGAGCAACTTAATTTAAAGTTTGGCCAAAATTTTAGTTTGGGATAAAAGATTTGAATTATGTCCAAAATTTGAGAAACTTAATTTGAAATTTGGCCAAAATTTGGCTTGGGACAAAAATTTGAGTTATGCCCAAAATTTGAGAAACTTAACTTCTACCAAAATTTTCTTCTTGATAATTTTTTTTGATTTCACCCAATTTTATCTTGAAATTTGGAGAAGTTAAATGTGCCCAAAATTTAATTTAGCAAAAAGTTATCAAGATAATTTGAAGCTAAGGTGAAACTTGCCATTTGATTTAAAGTCAAACCAACATTGAAATTTATTTGAAATTTATTTGAAATTGATTTGAATCCTCAAAACAGAATCTGAGACTGGATTCAAAGCTTGATTTGACCTTAAAATTTATTCTAAGCTTTGATAAAAAAAACCTGGAGAGTTCCCTTATTTGAAAAATCAAATTTTGATTTAAACTATATCCAAACTTGATTTAAAATGAATAAACTTCAGCTTGCATCAAACTCCAAATTTGAAAACGGCATGCTACATCCCAACCGCCCAATAAAAGATTTAGAACAACAACCCAACAATCGTATTTGGCCATTTTCTTTGATATCAATATTCAGTTCATGTTCATCCTAGATTTTCTATGAAAATCCAAACCAAAAAAAAAATCACCAGATTCGATCCGAAGACCCCTATAAAGACGACGATGGCTCCCTTTCCTCACCATTCAGTCATTCAGCTCAAGAGTTGCAAAGCGTTGAACTTTTCATCGGGTCCGCCGCTTGTTGCTGACTCAAGGTTGCCGATCTCGTCGTGGGTTGTCGAGCCGTCATCGGAGTCCGAGATGTTGCAGGTCGCCGAAACAGTTGAGCTCCCACCGCTGCCAGTCTTCGATCGTTTCGCTGCCGAACTCCAGCCATCAGATCTGTGTGAAAGAGTTGCGTTTCGCTAGCCGTCAGATCCCGTGGAGGTTGTCACGCCGCTATACGCCCACCTCGAAGCCGCCAAGCTGCCGATGAGTTGCTTCTGTTGTTCGCCGAAAGGGAGGATGTGAGAGTGAGAGAGAGAAGTGAGAGAAAGAGAGGGAGAAGAGAGAGAGAATGGAGTTTGGTGAGAGAGAAGAAAAGAAAGAAAGAAAAAAAAGAAAAAGGAGGAGGCTGCTTCGGGGAGAGAGAAAGGAAGGAAAGAGAAAAAGGAAAAGAAAAGAAAAATCTGACTTCTCTGTTTTTTTTTCAAAAAAATATATTATTTTATTTTAATATTTTAATATTTTAATAATATTTTTTTTCTGCACGTTTTTTTTCTTTTCTTTTTACGATTTTTTTTTACTTTTTATATATATTTTTTTTTATTCTTTTTTTTTTATTTTTAATTTTTTTTTCTTTTACCAATTTTTTTCTCTTTCTTTTTTTTTTTTACATTTATTATTATTTCTTTCTCAAATGTCTAATAGTTGAACATTTTCTTCTGTTTTTTTGCAAACTTATTTTTTTTACAAGGCTTTTTTTTATTTCAATCAAACCTTTTTTTTTCATTTTTTTTTTTTACATTTTCTCATGCATTTTTTTCTTTTTCTTTTTTTTTAGAGACTTGCATACTTACCAAGACCCACAAATATTTTTGGAGTGAGCCTCTATTTAAAAGGTAAATCTTGTTTATAAAACCCTGTATGTCTCCCTTGATTTTTTGAATTGCAGTTAGAATGCCCCTTTCCATGATCCTTCAACTTAGAAGGTGACCCAGTTTCTTGCTAAGGAGAAGGATGTTCAACGCTGGAGGTGACCCCTTGCTAAGGATGGTTCACCTTCATGGCGGCTTCCCCACCGGAGAAGGATGTTCAATGCTGGAGGTGACCCCTTGCTAAGGATGGTTCACCTTCATGGCGGCCTCCCCACCGGAGAAGGATGTTCAATGCTGGAGGTGACCCCTTGCTAAGGATGGTTCACCTTCATGGCGGCCTTCCCATTGGAGCAGGATGTTTAATGCTGGAGGTGACCCCTTACTAAGGATGGTTCACCTTCATGTCGGCCTCCCCACCGGAGAAGGATGTTCAATGCTGGAGGTGACCCCTTGCTAATGATGGTTCACCTTCATGGCGGCCTCCCCACCGGAGAAGGATGTTCAATGCTGGAGGTGACCCCTTGCTAATGATGGTTCACCTTCATGGCGGCCTCCCCACCGGAGAGGATGTTCAATGCTGGAGGTGACCCCTTGCTAAGGATAGTTCACCTTCATGGCAGCCTCCCCACCGGAGAAGGATATTCAATGCTGGAGGTGACCCCTTGCTAAGGATGATTCACCTTCATGGCGGTCTCCCCACCAGAGAAGGATGTTCAATGCTGGAGGTGACCCCTTGTTAAGGATGGTTCACCTTCATGGCGGCCTCCATTTTGAAACTGGATCGTGATTTAGATCCTTAGCCTCACAATTGCCTCCTCCACAACTATTTTGATGTCGCCTCTTCCGTTTTTTTCCTGATCCTTTTTTTCTTTTGTAGGACCATGGTGTACTTCACAGAACTTTCAGATGAGGAGGCGAGATGGCTTGTCATTTTAGACGACGCGAAGCAACCCACCAAAAGCGGGACCATCCTACCAGTGGGGGAGTCCATTAAAGAGTTAGGATCTGAGCTGGACAAAGCGCATTTCTTGCCTGACTTATCTGTGGACATGCCTTTAAACAAGAACTCCGCAAACAGAATATGGATCTTACAATCTCCCCTCCATAAGAAGGAACCGAATGAAGATCCAGCACCAACATTAGGGCGTCGAATCATAGAAACCCAAGTCCGTTGGGATCCCTAACTGAAATTAAATGGGGAGTTTGGCTAGATTGCGAAATATTGGGAATGGCTAGGACTTGCTGTGGCTCGAAATGATAGGGTCCTGCGAGGCTCCAATTTGCTAGGAGCTGTGATGGCCTCCTTATACACCTATGATCGTAACCACGACATTATCCGAGCTTTTTGTGAAGCCTGGTGCCCTGCAACAAACACCCTTCATACCTTAGCCGGAGAGGTATCCCTATCTTTGTGGGATATGTGGAAGTTTGGAGGTCTGCCTGTCAAGGGAAAATTCTATGATGAGACTATTCCCCCTTGTGAGGAACTGATGGGGGCACAGGACCAAGCTGACTTCCTGCCAAAAAGTTGTAGTTATCTGTTTCACTCCTATCATCATATCGCGTCTCAACAGATGGAGAGGCAACAAATTCCTGTGCATATGTGGATTTCTTTCTAGTTTAAGGGTGGCTTGAGGTATCTAAAGCCCCCAGCAGGCAGGCCAAGGAAAACTTCTCGCCCTCGCTCTACACATAATCCTGATGGCTCCACCGCTCAGGAGCGTGGTTGGTCTAACTACGAGCAGAAAATGTTTCAATCCCTTAGCGTAGAAGAGGGATGGAAAGACCAGACATATTTGGCCGCCTTCCTTTCATGTTGGCTGTGTGTTTTTGTCTTTCCCTACAAAAGCACAAGCTTTCTTCGCCCTGGTGTATCTAAGGTTGCGGCTCTCATGGAAGAAGGGACCTTATTTAACCTTGCAGTGCCAGTTTTGTCCAACATCTACCATGGCCTTGGCCAGATTTACAACACCCCACACTCTACTGGACGTTCAGATATTTGTTTTCCCGTCCACTATGTCCATGGCTGGCTTGCCCATTATTTCGGCACGCATTATAAGCCTTCGTCCAGAGTGATGGGGCCCTGGATGGTTGACTATTCCGGGGAAGGTGGCGCAAAATACTTTAGCCCCTCTGAAGCTCGTCAGTTGATCCACCGGGGTGCATCCATATTGTGGGATGTGAACGTTGCTTCCAGGAATAAGGCCGAGAATTTGCAGGATGTCAAAGGCCTATCATTTTCGTGTTCCTCATTTTTCATAAGTCTTCGGTCATGCTACTTATCCTCTCGTCATGGAAAGCTAATGACTATCGAGGCTTACAACCCCTATCGCTTTGGTCGGCAATTTGGCTTCTACCAAGATGTGCCCAATGACTTGCATGAGGATCCTCCTCACGTTAGTCTGGAGAATGTTGTTCGTTCTTGGCGGCTTTGTACTAAGACGTTGAGCTCATCCTGCATGTATCTCCCTGCGTTTGAGTTGAATCCTCGTACTCAAACTACTCAGGCTTACAAGAGTTGGTGGCAACGAAAGCATGGAAACTATCTCGAGGCAGGCCTTCGACTTTTAGTGGATAGTGTACCCTCTCCTCCAGCTAAGAATAAATCTGCCAAAGATCCCAGTGCCAGTGACGCGGGCAAGACTGTTTGTGAGGTACCGGCTGAAACACCAGGCAAACGAGATCCAAGTACTAGTGGTGCGGGCAAAACTGTTTGTGAGGTGCCGGCCGAGACACCAGCCAATCAAGGAGGGGCTCTTGATGGCGACGATGCTAGTTATAGTAGCAATGATGACCGTCATTGGAAGAGACCAAAAAAAATGGAGAAGGTGGCGACTCCCAATGTTATGTGATTTACGTCTGCCATTCTTGCTTTCCCTCTTCTGGTTATGCGAACAAGTTCGGGCAACTTATATCCAAGTCCCCTTCTTGACGTAGGTAGGGTGTAACCCTCTTTTAAAAGCTTCTTTTGCGTCGAAGACAGTTCGGGTCTTTCGTCAATGATCTTCAGACTCTCGAACTTGGTGTGCTTCGAAAAGTCGTAACCGGCTCTTTCCAGAAGCTTATATGCCTTAGTATCAAATCCGTCCTTCGTTCGTCTCTCAGGTAAAACTGTCTTTACTTGACCATCGTCGGGTTTCTTGACCTCCTGTTTTGCTATCTTGGTGAGAGGCGTGGCAAAGTTTTCTTTCAGGATTTCAATATCCTCGACTCTCAAATTTTTTGAACATTCAGCAAAAGGTGATTCACCCTTCTTCCGTCGAGATAGAGGGACATAACGCAAGACAGAGGGACTTGGGACGTCTTTGTCTTTCGAAACTCTACCTCCTGCTAGGTCTGTTGAGGCTTCATCTTTTCTAGCATCATATATCTTTGTTTCTTTGACGACTTTCTTTTTCTTTTCAATTTGTGGCTCTGGCTTGATTTTGTCACTAGCTTTGATCAAAGGGACCTCCGCTGGCACAGTTTCTCCTATGTTGTCGCCCTTCATGTAAAACTTTGCATCAGCAAAATGAGACTCAGCCTCTAAAAATGGATTTGTGTCAGCCGCCACTTTCTTGATGCCATCTTGGTAAAACTTGAAGCACTGATGCAACGTGGAAGTTATCACCCCATTTCCATGGATCCAAGGCCGACCTAGCAGCAACCTGTAGGTGGTTTTAGAGTTGATGACATGAAACAGAGTTTCGGCTTTTAAGTCACCGATGATGAGCTCCAAGCGGACCATGCCAATTGCTCATTGACCCCCTTGATTGAAGCCTTGGATTACCAATTTGCTGTTTGTCAACTCCTCTGTCGAAATACCTAGCTGCTTCATAGTTGACTTAGGCATTATATTAACGGCTGATCCATCGTCAATGAGGATTCGACTGACCTTCTGTTCTCGAATGTATCCCGAGACGAACAACGGCCTATTGTGAGGCTTTGACCCTAGCAGCAAGTCTCCATCGGTAAAACCTATTGACATGGGCGCGCCATAGAGGTTGGGGCGCTTGTACTATCAGAACATGTCAAGGCCTCAATGAGAGCACCTTTGGCCGCTTTGGGGAGTGACAACAAGTCTTCTATGCTGAAGGAAGATGAGCTTCCTAGCTCGGTTGACTTCTCCAACGAGTTTGTCGGCTCTTCATTGGTGTTGATGGCGTGACATGCAACAACCTCTAGTGTTTCTTCTTGGCTGTTTTCTAGGAAGTTACTTGGGAAGAATTCCGCTAAAGTAACTATCTGTCGAGGTCGGAAGAGCTCTTCCCTTTCTTGCACTACAAGCTTCGACTTTCTGGTAATCTTCTTGCCTTTTCTTCTTGGGAGTTTACTTCTTCTTTTTCTCTCCCGAAACACACAAGTTTCCTTATGAATGTAGTTCTGTCGTCGCTTTTTGCGACGGGTCACGACAATCCACCTGCTATTTTCATCTTCAATCTGTTCGCACTTCTCTTGAGTGCTCTTCTTTTGGTGGCTTCTTTCTTGAACATCCTTGCTTGAGGCAATCTTCAGTGACTGAACCGCAATGGGTTCAAAGGACCCAAACTGGATCAGACACTCTCCATTCTCGTGTAAGGGGATTGCAGACGGTTGAACACTTGGATTTGTCACTATTGCGGCATGATTTGTTTGAGCTACCTCATCGAGGTCTAACTCAATTTTCTTCTCACGAGCCAATCTCAAAATCAACTCTTTCAAAACAAAACATTTTTCCACCGGATGACTAACAATGCGGTGGTACTTACAGTAATTTGGATCGCCTACCTTTCCAAGCTCCCCTGGTCTCTTGCATTCTAGGAGCTCAATGAGTTATTTTTCTAACAGTTGCTCCAACATGTCTGGGATGTCAGAGTCTGGAAACGGGTACACTTTTTCTTGTCTCTCTTTCAAAGTTGGGCGACGTCTCTCGCCCGCTTCTTGTTGCTTATCTGGCTTGATTTCTTTTCCTTTCGAGGAAAACTTCAGCGGGGTCGTGTTGACGACCATGGATTCTTTGGCGGCGCTCTTCGTAGCCTTCTCTGCGCCTTTAAACTCTTTCCTTTCTTTCTTCATGTCTGGGACTAGGAGATCTTTATTCCCTCTCGCAGCGATGCTTAGCTCCATGTCTTGAGCACGGGTTGCTAGCTCCTCGAAAGAACGAGGTTTTATTCCCTGCAAAATATAAAGTAGTCCTCAATGCATACCTTGGGTGCACATTTCAACCGCAGATACTTCTGTGAGTCGGTCTTTGCAGTCGAGACTCAGGGCCCTCCAACGGTTGATGTAGTCAATGACAGGTTCACCCTTACGCTGTTTGGTGTTGGTGAGTTCCATCATACTTACAGTTCGCCTCGTGCTATAGAAGCGATTCAGGAAATCTCTCTCAAACTGCTCTCAGCTGTCAATCGTCTCAGGCACTAAGTCAGTGTGCCAATCAAAGGCATTTCCTTTCAAGGTACGAACAAACTGCTTGACCAAAAGGTCACCGCGCGTCCCGACATTCTCGCAGGTTTCGACGAAATGGGCAATATGCTGGTTAGGGTTGTCCTTCCCATCAAACTGCTGGAATTTCGGAGGCTGATACCCTGCGGGCATCCTCAAGTTATCGATCCTCTTGGTGTACGATTTGGAGTACACGATAGGGTTTTGAGTGGGCCCACCATATTGAGCCCTGATAGAGTTCATGATCATGTCCTGCAGTTGTTGGACAAATAAGGAGGCAACTGAAGCAGGGTGTTGTGGTTGCTCCTCTTGGATGATAGTCTTTCCCTTGTCATTCCTTCTTACAACAGGGGTTTGACTCGACTCAGCCATTTCTTTGCTTTGAACTTGATTTTTCAAATGGGCGATTTCAAGATCTCTTTCTTCCACTGCCTTCATCAGGAGGTTGATCTTTCTTTCCATCTCCGCCATCCTCTCATCGGGGTCTACATCAGCCATCATAACGGACATCACATCAGGGTTCGATGTCTCCTTCAGTTGACCGGAAGTGGTAATGGGCTGGTCAAATAGCGGGTTGTCTTTGATAGTGACTTTGCTTTTAGCAGACTCATCAATCAGTTTTATGATTCTGCTTGCGATTGGGTCAGGGGTTCGGCCTTCACTTATCTCAGCCCCTCTCGAACGACTGCGAGTAACTGGTCCCGCGTATGTGTCGCTTGAAGCAGTAGTCTTTGATGCAGCTTTCTTTGGTGTCATGATTCGATCTGAAGGAGAAAGAGATGAGAGGTAGAGTGGTCCCACTAGGCGTGCCAATCTGTTCACACGAGATTTCGACAGGGAAATTTAGCCCGTGTAAATAACTTGATTTTATATGGATTTCAGTATAGTGAGTACAATCTCTAGTATTTGATCCTCTGATTCTCTCTCCTACTTGTATGCTTTTACTCGAGGGCTGAATAGCTTGTTCTCGAGGTTGAAACTTCAATGGACTCTTAGAGTGTTCTTGATTTCTGTGACGTGTTATTCGTTCAGACGGTGTTTGATCTTCAGGAGCTTCTGGGGTCTTCTGAGCTTTGTTTCTAAATTCTCTCTGAGCTTCTTCAGTTCTGAACCTTGAAATGAAGGAGGGAGCTCTCTATTTATAGAGTTCTTCATGGGCCCCAGGTGGGCTTGGGCCTGTTGGACTGAGCCCAATTGATTTTGGGCCAACCCATTTGGATTGGACCTGGTTGACCTTGGGCCAGCCTTTTGGGCCTGGTTGACTCTTGGGCCTAGCCATTTGGACTGGGCCTAGTTGACTTTGGGCCAGCTTCTTTGGACTGGGCTTAGTTGCTTTTGGGTTTAGCATCTGGGCTGGGCCTTCAATTTGGACTTTTGTCTTCCAAATTTCAAAGAACCCAATAGCGTATCTGAACCTGCCATAATTTAATATAGGAATCTTTGCAAATTTAATTAATCCCTAATTAAATATAATTTTTTCATCAATGTTGGGTAATGACGTGGCAATTTTGGGTTGGTCGAAATTTCTATTCCAACAATTACATATGCAATAATGATTCTAACCATTTTAAAAAAATAAGGCCCGCTTGATAACCATTTCAATTTTAGTTTTTAATTTTTTTGTTTTCTATTTTTTGTTTCATATTATTTTAAAACAAAAATCAAATATGTTTGATAACTATTTCTTGTTTTCTGTTTTTCAAAAACATAAAATCAAACTTGTTTGATAACTTTTTTTGGTTTTCAGTTTTAAAAAAATTAGAGAGAAAAATTTGTGTAGACATTGAAATAAAAATTTTGAGACGTAGATATAAATGTTTTCGGGAGAAAAGTTAAACATAGTAAATATAGAGACATTAAAAAGTATTTAGAGAGAGAATTTAGAGAAAAATATGTTAGAGAGAATATTATATTTAGACTTCACAAAAAAATATTAGTTAGAGAAAAAAGGAAAAAAAAAAGTTAGAGGGGAAGAGATCAATTTTGAAGAGAAAAATTTAAATAAAAAGAGAGATTTTAGAGAGATAGTAAGTTTAAGAGTAAAAGATATGTTAAAGAAAGAAAGATAGAGAAAAAAAAAAGTTCTACTGAGAGAAAATCTAAGGAGATTTCTTTTTTTCAAAAGAAAAGCTAGAGATATATTTATTATAGAGAAAGAAAAGCTAGATAAAAATTTTATAAATAGATAAGTTAGTGAGAAAGAAAAGTTTAGAGAAAATTTTGGGCAAAAGAAAAACATTTAATTTTGAGAGAGAATTGGAGAGGTATGTTAGAAGAGAGAGAAATGAAAGTTAAATAAAGATAAACATTTTAGATAGAAAAAAAATTATGTAGAGTTGAAAATTTTAGAGAAGGAAAGAGAGATAAAAATCATATCGAGATCAAAATTTAGAGAGAGAAATTTTCTAGAAAGAGAAATACATAATTTTGGAGAGAGAGATTGAGAAATTTTGTCAAGAGAAATTTAGAGAGAAATCAGTTTTAGCGAGAAAAAAAGTTAGAAAAAGGAATTTGTTGGAGAGAGATATATCAAAGAGGGAAAAAAATTAGCAAAAAAGAAGTTTTTGAAAAAAAAAATCTATTTTTAAAAACTACTTTTTTTGGTTTTTGAAATTTGCTTCTAATTTCAAACACGTTTTTAAAAAACAAAAAAAACAAAAAACAAAATTGGTTATCAAACAATTTTATTTTTTAAAAATGAAAAATAGAAAACAAAATGATTATCAAATGGCCTCTAAATAAATAAAATAAGTGAAAGAAAGATCAATTTCAGAAGAGGATGTGGTAGTTTCTTGAAGTGTAGAAAAGTTGTCTTGTATTCTAATTCAAGTGACTTAAATCTTTGAATGCGTGCTTGTGAAGATGACTATGAGTCTTCAGTTGCTTAAATGTCTTTGTTTTTCTTCAAATCACAACTTTTCTTAGAAATGTTATCTTCAACATAGTTGATAGTAGCTTAGAGAAGTGTAGTAACTTTGACCTTAAGTCAACTTAGAGAGAGGTAAAGCAATGTAAAAACTTTGACCTCAAGTCTCTCTCAAGTCAGAGAAGGAGAATTAAAGAGCGGAAAAAATTTTGACCTCATCATTTAATTAAGTTTATATTTTGAGCACAACTTGGGTGAAGCCTAGAATTAAAGAGTGTAAAAAACTTTGACCACATCATTTAATTAAGTTTATATTTTGAGCACAATTTGGGTGCAGCCTGGGCTGTACCTAAGCTTGGGCTGCACCCAAGTCTGGTGTTGTCCACTTTACAACTACAGAAAAAAAATTTAGTTTTTTGTTTTTTTTAGAAAAAAAAATTCTATGGTTATAAATTGTGTAGCACAAAACTTAGGTGCAGCCCAAGCTGCACACAAATTTTTTCCTTATATTTTATATGAACTTTATTTTTTATTGGTGTTCAACTTTTTAAATATATGGTGTGCCTAATTTTCTCAACACTGATATTCTAGATGATCTTGACCTTTTAATAAACAATATTATTGAACATTAGGGATGTCCATTTAACCCGCGGGGCCGGGGCCCCGCGGGGACCCGCCCCGAACGGGGCGGGGAATCCCCGTTTACACGGGGAATGGGGGAGGGAGCGGGGAGGGATTTTTCCCCGTTGGCTAAACGGGGACGGGGACGGGGAATATATTCCCCGCCCCGATTCCCCGCCCCGCCGGCCCCGATTAATAATAATAATATATATATATATATATATATATATATATATATATATATATATATATTATTACCTATAAATAGAATTTTTTTTTTTAAAAAAAAAACTATAGTAGGAATTAGTTTAAGAATATGTCGTTATAAAAAAAAATTAAAGTCTATGTTGTAATATTGAAATTTGAATTTTTAGAAATTAATTTGTTTCGACATTATAGTATTTTTACTTATGGTATATTATTGTTTTTATTAGGAAATTTTATAACATTTACTTTAAATAGAATTATATTGAAAATTATTCATTTAGAAATAATTTTTTTATTATGGTTGAGAATAAATTTAAAAAAAAAAAAAGATAAAAAAAAAAAAGAACGGGGAAAAATTCCCCGCGGGGAACCCGATCCCCGCGAATTCCCCGCGGGGAATCCCCGCCCCGATCCCCGCGAAATTAAACGGGGAATTTCGCGGGGACGGGGAATGAAATGGGGGGCGGGGACAGGGACGGGGAATCCATTCCCCGGCCCCGCCCCGCCCCGTGGACATCCCTATTGAACATGACATACAAAAGAAAAAAAAACTTTTAAGTTTTGGGATAACTTTTATAAAAAAAAAAGTATTTTTTTTTTTGGAAAACAAAGATTACAAATATTTTTAAAGGTGTTTTTAACCTACACAAAAGCCTAGTGCAGAATGAAAATTGTTCATTAAAAAATCCAAACTAATCAACAGTTGTTGATTAACTTAATAACATAATTAATTATTAAAGTTATGCTGGTGTTAATGTTTTCTCTCCAAACATATCATCACATCACACACAAATAAGTCCAACACATAAAGATAACTTCATAACAACAACAATACATCATCTGCAAAAGCACATATCAATCAATCCCTCACCAATCCATCATTCTCATGGGCTATAAACAACAATAGGACTTCTCACGACATGTCGAGCACCAACCCAAGCAAGTGAACCCGACACCATTTTCGTCGATGGCAAAGGACTAGCCTTCACAACGACCTTAAAGCTCCGCTTTTGCAGCAGCCGCGAGAATGATAGAGTCATTGGCGTCACCGTAATCTCCACCCCAGGGGGAGCTCGGACAGTGGCATTGTAGACAGAGACAGGGCGGCCAACGTTGGTGACTCGCCGTCGAAACACGGTGGTCATCGACCTTCGAGTGCTTTTGAGGCTAAGTTGAATGGTTGGGTAATTAAGAGTGTCATGACCTTGGCCAGGGATTAGAGTGGAGCAGTTTATGGATTTGGTTCCAGCAAGAATCGCGATTGAAGATCCAGTGTAGCCTTCACTACAAAGGAATTGGACGTAGGACATTTCATTGAGATCGTAGATTAGGCCAGGGTTTTTGGCTCTTGATGGATTTAAGTTGCCAGCGCCGTATGCGAATTCGCCGTCAGGATTCAGTCGTCGACTGATTGGTGTCGCTTCATAATACACATGGAAACATAATTTTTGTTAACACACTATATCATTATTACTACTTTTTTTTTTCTTTTGGGGTGTTTGGTTTCGTTATTTAGTTTTAATTTAGTTTTGGTAAATATCTAATGGTTAATATTATAAAATACCAAGTCATGAATTTAGGTTATGAATTTTGGTAGTTGTTTCAATTATATGTTCTTGAACTTTTAATTTTAATTGTAATTATAATATAAGCTTGCACAGTTGTTTAAATGTTGAAGTCGTACGTGTTAGACTAAGAATGAGTAATAATTTAGAACAATGTGGCACAAAAGAGTAGGCAAGTTATGTAAAATAAGGGTAGGTGACGAAAATGTATTTTAAGCTAAATTTGTTGGTGAACTTATTTTATCTATTTGAAATACTTCCTTGTCACATAATGTCAGCATTCATTTATATAACTAACATGTCATATCAATATTCAAGTAACAATATTACAGACAAACTTAGAATCAAAATCAAAAATTGAGAAATGTAATTGAAAGTTTTTAAAATTTAGATACTCAATAAACGTAATTATAAAGTTTGGGAAGAAAATTTGTAATTATATCATATTTATATAAACTAAAAATCAACTTCTTTTTCAAATAAAGGTTTAAATCTCTTTTCAAAATTCCTATACTTTTGAAATATCTATTTTAGCCATTGAATTGTTTTTAACAAGCAACCACTTTTGTCCTAAACTTTCAAAAAAATTATTTAAATCCTCGAACTTAAAAGAAATAACTATTTTTGTCCTTGTTATTATTCTTCCACAAAAACTCTAGACTAAGTTTAGTACACATATTTAAAACTACAATATACATTAGATGCGACAAAAATAACCCTGAAGATTGAAACAGTTATCTTTTATAACATTCATAGAATAAAATAAACATTTCAAAAGTTCAGACAAATATGAAATACAATCAAACGTTTGGCGCTAAAATCAACATTTTAAAAGTTAAACCTATTCTAAAAACTCAAAGGAACAAAAAATAATCAAGATGATGGAAAGTAACAGCTAACTAAACAAGAGAAAAGGCAAAAATTTGAGTGATGATTTTTATATAATTAGGAGGAGAGGCATACCAGTGGTGATCAAGGCGGATCTAATGGCGGCAGGAGACCAATGGGGGTGGAAAGACTTGACATAGGCGGCGGCTGAAGCGACGTGGGGGCAGGCCATGGAAGTTCCAGACATGAGCGTGAATTTTGAGAATTGAGTGTCACCCTTCAGCCCCGTCAGTGACTTCAGCGGCGTGTACCCTGCCAAGATGTCCACTCCTGGCGCTGCTATGTCCGGCTGCAACATCCACAATAATATATATAGCCTCTGAACTTGGGATTTAATAATTGGGAAGTATTCAAAGGGTGAAGTTGTTTTAGAGTTTAATTTCAAAAGTGGTCTTGTTCTTTTAGACATGGTATTAAAAGTTCAATAACTAAATTTATAATTTAACCTTCCATTTTTATTTACCTTTAGAATGCGGTTGGAGTCTGGATTCGGACCTCTGGATGAGAAGGAAGCCACCATTGGTGCTGTCGCTTTGAGTTGTCTTGTTCGGTATATCACTGCCATTGGTGTTCTGTATTCAAATCAAACCCAATGCCCAAAATCAACCCTCTTAGTCCGTCTTTTCCAGTTTTTGGGAACAAAACGAAAAAAAAAAGCATTCAACAAGTCCAGAGCACTTTTTATGAAAAAAAAATTACGAGGTTATATTACCATTATTCTTGAGTCTTGATAGCAAAATCAACCCTCTTAGTCCGTGTAATCTACTACGCTTTTCCAGTTTTTGGGAACAAAACGAAAAAACAAGCATTCAACAAGTCCAGAGCACTTTTTATGAAAAAAAATTACGAGGTTATATTACCATTATTCTTGAGTCTTGATAGCATGTAATTACGCTATCTTATTTTCTATTATTTATACTAGTTTTGTGATGATTTTGTGAGCTTTTATGCCTATTTCTCTTAATTCTGTAGAAACCAAGCTTGAGGAGCAAAATCGAGTGTTCGAGAGTATTTTGGTGGATATTGGATCCTTTTGAAGCTTAATTGAAGATCCAAGAAGAGTAAAGATGTTATTTGAGCATAAGGCACCTTCTGGGAGATTCTACGTTCAATCACAGTTCCAATGCATCAAACCGGAGGTCATTCAGACACCCGAGCGAAGAGATACGACAAAAATGGCCAGTGCTGTTTGCAGGGTAGCGTCGCGCGCTACGAAAAACTCAAAAACGCTATTTTTTGCTTAAAAACGCACGCAAACCACTTTTCTTGTAGCGTTACGACATTGTAAGCAGCATCGCAACGCTACCTCGTGATTTTATATATAAACAAGTTTTTGGGGCGCCGTTTTGGGAGGTCAATCTGAGGGTTTTAGCCCTATTCTCGATTCCAAGCTAAAATTGAGGGTTTAGGAAGCAATTAAGAGCATTTGTAGAGCATTTTTGAAGATCCGGAGCTCAAGGGACATGGAGATCACGACGGGAACGTGGGATCGACCATTGTTTGCTAATTTCTTCCTTTTCCTTTAGTTTTAGTTTCTATTTTGTGGCTGTAAATTAGGAACTTAGAGGTTTAATTGTATGAATCTAAGTATTTTTGTTCCTAATACTTGGGGTTTTGATGTAGCCATTAGACTTGAGGTTTTAATTGATTAAATACCTTGATTGAATGCTTTTGTTTCATTCATGCTTTTATGTATTTAATGCTTATAATCTCTTGATCACAAATTATTTGTTTTATTGGTCTGAATTTGTGCTTGGAAAAGTCTGGTTTAGGCTAAAACTTTGACTATTTGTAAATTCTTGCATGAAAGTGGAGAATTCTCTTAGAAGCCCTTAAAAGAAGTTGCTTAATGTCTTGCATGCTATTAAAATCTAGATAGAGATATTATATTTATAACATTGCATAAGAGTTAATTGTGCTTGAAAGAGTCAATTAATACCCTCACTTCTTGGCTTATGGAATATTTGCATGACAAATCTTGGTAGTTTATCTATAAGTCTAATTGGTGAAATTGATTCTATAGGATATTTCTCTTCTATTGTATCTTCATTTATCTTTTGCTTTGTAGGTTAGCTCTTTAGTTAAGCTTGTTTGCATATGATTTCTTCTCTAAATAAAGTTAAGTGAGAGTAATTGCGGTACTTAAATGAACTAAGAAATTTAATCCCTGTGATCGACCCTGGCCATTATTATTACAAATTTTAGAGGTTTAGGTTTATAAATATATTTGATAGAGCCTTCGACAAGCTCTTTATCAATTATTTAACTTGATTTCAATTTAATTCCTATTATTTTACAAGTTTTATTATAATTCTCACTTTTCTCAAAAACCCACTCGATTTCCTATTACCTTGTAGAAATTCCTTGAATCTGTTGTTTGGCACTTCGAATGATCTTGTTGTTTGTAGCTTTCTATACTTGTTTTGGTCCAGGTGGAGGTGCCCCCAAAACCTAAATTATATGGAGATTAGTTTATTTTTTAGTAATTTTGGGCCTTTTGGGCCTATTCTGTATTAGGGTTTATGAGGGGTGCCATATATAAGCTCCCTAAACCATTATCTGAAATACTCTTCTCTGTATTCATCTTCTCCTTCAAAATAACAAAACTTTCTCTCCCTCTACCAGTGGATATAACTAACACACCGTTATTGAACTATGTAATTCTGTGTGTTTTTCTTTCTGTGTTCTTTGCTTGTCATTTGATTTCTACTTTAACAAACTGGTATCAGAGTCGTGGTTGTTAGGGTTTTTTCTTTTACAAACAAAGATGTCTGCTATGAATGTGAAAATCGACAAATTTAACAAAAGAAATAGTTTCAGTCTATGGCAAATCAAGATGCGATCCCTGTTAAAGTAGTAGGGGTTGTGGGCGCCGCTATTTGGAAAATCGAAGAAAGCAGATGTAGATGACGATGAGTGGAATAGCCTAGAGAAGAAGGCCCATTCAACAATCATGCTATGTTTGGCTGATGACATCATCATTGAAGTCGCTGATGAAGAAACTACCACTGGTCTCTAGTTAAAGCTCGAAAGTCTATACGTGAAGAAGTCTTTAACCAAGAAGTTACTTTTGAAGTAACGTCTGTTTAGTCTGCATATGCAGGAAGGTACGCCTTTGAGGGATCATCTAGATAAATTAAATACAATCTTATTAGATCTGCGTAATATTGATGTTAAAGTAAATGATGAGGATGTTGCCTTAATTCTGTTAGTGTCTTTTCCCTTATCATGTGAGAATTTTGTGGATTCATTTATTGGTGGGAAAGATACTATGTCTCTTGAAGAAGTAAAAACTTCTCTTCATACTAAAGAGGTCCGTTGTAAGGTAGCTGATTCGGTTACAGAAAGTCAGACTTCTGGGTTAGTTGTTATAGGGGGATAGAAGAAGATTGTTAAAAATAAGTTGAATTATAAAAATTTGAAGTCTAGGGGTTCTAAACCTGATGATATCTGTAACTACCGTAAGGAAAAAGGGCATTGGAAGGATGACTGCCCTAAGAAAAATAAGCAGCAGCAGAAAGCAAAGGGAGGTTTTACAGCTGTGGCAGAAATTGACACCAATTCTGAAGGTGATTTAGCCTTAGTGTGTGGGTTCTTGATTCTGGGGCATCTTATCATATGTGTCCAAACAGATAGTGGTTTTCAACCTATGAGTAGATAGATGGAGGAAATGTGACTATGGAAAACAACAATGTTTGCAAGGTAGTTAGAATGGGCTGAATCAAGATACGGACACATGATGGTTATTTCTGCACCTTGAATGAAGTTAGGTATGTTCCACTAATGACAAAGAATCTGATATCCTTGAGTGTACTTGACAATAAAGGTTTCAACTTCAAAGGTGAAGGTGGAGTTATGCATGTCTGCAAGGATTCCAAGGTGTTTCTGAAAGGTGTCAAGCGGGGAACTTTGTATTTTCTGGAAAATTCTACATTGATAGGGTGTGCTGTTGTTGCATCATCCTCTGTTCACAAGGAGGATATGACCAAGCTATGGCATATGAGGCTTGGCCATATGAGTGAAAGAGGAATACAAATTCTGTAAAAAAGGAATCTTCTTTGCGGGCACAAGATGCAAGATCTTGAATTCTGCGAACATTATGTGTTTGGGAAGCTACATCGCAACAGGTTTCCAAAGGGTGTTCACAGTACAAAGGGTACACTTGACTATATTCATGCTAATTACTAGGGGCCTTCTCAAGTTGAATCTATTGGAGGTAGCATGTACTTTATGACTATGATTGATGACTACTCAAGAATGACTTGGTTGATTATGATGAAGCATAAAAGTGAAATTGCTTGAGAGAGTAAGATGCATGCTATCTAATGTTGGGTTAGCTAGAAGATTTTGGGCAGAAGTGGTAAGCATGACATGTTTTCTGATTAATTGTGAACCTCATACAGGTATTGATTGCAAAATGCCTTATGAGGTGTTGTCTGGTAAGCCTGCAAATTATTCTTTACTAAGTGTTTTTGGTTGTACTGTTTACTATCATGTAAGTGAGGTTAAATTAGAACCGAGAGCTAAAAAATGTGCATTTGTGGGTTTTGGGGATGGAGTTAAAGGATATAGAATCTGGTCACCCTCTAAGAATAGGGTTATGCTTAGTAGAAGTGTAATATTTGATGAGAATTCTATATTCAACTCTATTTCCACTGTTGCAGGAGAAAGTAGTAATGTTGACAAACAGGTGGAGCTGCAATTCTCTGTTGGGATTTATGCCTTAAAGCCTCATAGTTAATGATTTATTTAATAATTAATAATAAATTTGATTATTTTATTTACAATATAATATTATCCATTATATGAAAAATCCGAGGTTATTAGTGTAATTTTGAACAGTATATGGTTGACATACGAGAGGATAATATTCAAGAAATAACCTAAAGGGTCATAGTATATGGATAAGGTTGCATGCCTTATCCTAGTAACACTATTGATACGGCCCACTTTGTAATAGTTATAAATGATTTGATCCAAATCAGATTTATCCTGGTAACACTATTGATACGACCCACTTTGTAATAGTTACAAATGATTTGATCCAAATCGTTCATGTGGAGACATGTAAGTGGGGGTATCTTATATAATGAGTTTGTATAAGACTGGACAACAAAATATTTAATCTCTCTTTATAAATTCGTTAATTGAGAAGATTAAATTTCATCAGGATGATCATATACGATTCGATCTTAATCTTGAGTGAGTTATGAACTCCTGTTTGTGAGAGCTTGTCCTTTGATTTGTATGGGTGAGAGTGGCTTTTGTAGCCGTTTCAATAAGCCTACCATTTTGGAGACTTGATCAAATAGAGAGCTGGAAACATAATCTCACAATATGGAATTCACTCATTCCCATATAGGATAAGTAGATGAGTAGTTTCCTTATGGTGACTTATGCATTGCAGGTTGCTGAAGAAGTGGATCCTCATGAACCATCCACCTACAAAGAAGCCGTTTTAGGTAGTGAGTCTGCTCAATGGCTCGCTGCAATGGGAGATGAGATGGAGTCACTTGATAAAAATCAGACTTGGGAGCTAGTTAAGCGACCTAAGAAGAGGAATATTGTCTCCTGTAAATGGATCTTCAAGAAAAAGGAAGGAATATCACCCGTAGAGGGTATTAAGTATAAAGGTCAAGTTATTGAAAGAGGGTTCACACAATAGACGGAGTTGAGTATAACGATATTTTTTCACTAGTGGTCAGACATACTTCTATCAGGGTGGTACTATCTATGGTTGCACATTAGAATTTAGAACTTGAGCAATTAGATGTGAAGACAACTTTCCTACATGGAGAGCTAGAAGAAGATATATACATGACCCAACCAGATGGGTTCTAGTGTTCTAGTAAAGAATACCATATTTGCAAGCTGAAGAAGCCTTGTATGGACTAAAGCAGTCTCTGAGGCAATGGTATAAGAGATTTGATAGCTATATGATTGCTAGTCTACAATAAGAGTCCATATAATTGTTGTGTGTATCAAAGCAAGTTAGATGATGGTTCGATGATTTATCTGGTTATATATGTAGATGACATGCTCATAGCTGCAAAGTCCAAGTCTGATATTCAAAAGTTGAAGGGCTTTCTTAGTGCTAAGTTTGAAATGAAGGATTTGGGTGCTGCTAAAAAAATTTGGGTATGGAGATTTATGGGGAAAAAGATCATAATAAGATTTTCGTGTCACAGAAAAGCTACAATCAGAAGATACTGTCCAGGTTTGGCATGTCACCAGTTAAGTATATAGATACTCCCAGTACTGAGAATGTTCATTTGTCCTCTGCATTTGCACCACAATTTAAAGTTGAGAAGGAGTACATGTCTCGAGTTCCATATGTTAGTGCAATAGGAAGCTTGATGTATGCTATGGTTTGCACTAGGCCTGATATTGCATCTGTTGTTAGTGTTGTCAGCAAGTTCATGGGAAAACCTAGAAAGGAACATTGTGTTGGGATTTATGCCATAAAGCCTTATAATTAATGATTTATTTAATACTTAATAATAATTTTGATTATTATATTATAATATAATATTATCCATTATATGAAAAATCTCTTAGATTATTAGTGTAATCTTAAACAGTATGTGATTGACATACGAGAGGATTGTGTTCAAGAAATAACCTAAAGGGTTATAGTATATGGATAAGGTTGGGTGTCTTATCTTGGTAACACAGTTAATACAGCTCACTTTGTAATAGTTATAAATGATTTGATCCAAATAGTTCATGTAGAGACATATGAGTGAGTGTATTTTATACAATGGGTTTGTATAAGATTGGACCACGAAATATTTAATATCTCTTTATAAATCCGTTAATTGAGAAGATTAGTATTTCATAAGGATGATCATATGCGACTCGATCTTAATCCTGAGTGAGTTATGAACTCCTGCCTATGAGGGATTGTCCTTTGATTTGCATGGGTGAGAGTGGTTTTTGTAGCCGATTCAATATGCCTACCATTTTGGAGACTTGACTAAATAGGGAACTGGAAATATAATCTCACAAGATGAAATTCACTCCATCCCATACAAGGTAAGTAGATGAGTAGTTCCCTTAAATATTGATTTCGAGATTTGAATAATGGGGCCCCACCACCTCATTGGCCCGAGAGGGACTTAGTTTATGGTTGGATCATAAACAAAGTATTCATTAAAGGATCAGTGATACTTAAGGTGCAAGATGTAATTATAGGAGTAAAACGGACCTTTGACCTATACAACTCGTGAATAATCGACTTGCATGTAGTGATTATATCTATGGACACAATTTGTCCTACAGTGTATATGAGTGCAACTCTAGGTCTATAGTGGAGTGACTTATAGTTAATGAATGAAAATTAATTAATTAAAGAGTTTAATTAATTGATTTTGTATTATTGGAGCTTATAATCTGTAGGTCCATAAGGTCCATAAAGAGTTTAATTAATTAAACCCTAGGTCCATAAGAGTTTAATTAGCTCATAGTAACACTAAAAGATCAAGTTAGTTGAAAGAAAAATTTGAAATGTTCAAATTAATATTTAATATATTAGATATATTAAATATAAAAGAGGAAAATATATTTATTATATTTGATACATTAAATATTAAAATAATTAATGTATATTAGATACATTAAAGAAAAAATATTTATAAAATTTGAATAAGATTCAAATAAATAAATATCGTAGGAGATTTGAATGAGATTCAAATAAGTATAAGACATATTTTAATATATTAGATATTAAAATATAATATTTTAATTATGACAAATATTTGCTCTTTGTCTCTATAAATAGGATCCTTGAGTTGAGCCATAAGACACAACACACATCACCTCAATAGAGAATTAGAGAATTCTCTCTAGATCTCTTCCTCTTCAATCCCTTATGGATTTTCTTTCAAGAGGCTCCCACAAGCCTTGGTCTTGTGTTAGAGTCATAACAAGGAAGACTTTTGTGGAAGTCTTGGAACACGAGAAGTAAAGAACTGCTAGAAAATATCTCAATTTATTTTCAAGGTATGTTTTGCTTAACCTTAATTTTTATTGTTTAATTCTAAATAAAATCAAAGTCGATTCCAACGCTTTCGCTTTGAGTTTAATTCGATTATTCCCTTCAATTGGTATCAAAGCAATCTTTGAGTTTTATTTAGAATTAAAGTTTTGTGATGGTGGGTATTTTAATTTATCATATATGTGATATATTGTGGTTTGCAAATTGATTGTTTAGGCTATTTGACATTAGATTTATTGCTTTGATTAGATCATTGTAAAACCCATAAGGGTTAATTTTTTTTTTGTATTTATACTTCAATTGCTGCCAAAATCGACTTCAAAATACATGTTGGAGTCGTATGAATGTGGGGCCCATCGTTCTAAATGCACACAATAAATTGAATAGTAATTGTTGGCGAAAAGAAAAGAAAAAATCGATTGGAGTTATATATTATTAGTAAACGTTCCAGCATCATAAACACATGTATTTGGTTCTTTGGAGATGTGGACAGTAGGAGGTCTATGACTGGTTATGTATTTACTTTTGGTGGTTTTGTTGTTAGTTGGAAAGCAACTTTGCAGTCTACAGTCACTTTGTCTACTACTGAAGTAGAGTACATGACATTGACAGAAGCTGCTAAAGAGAGAATATGGTTGAAAGGGCTAGTTGGTGATCTTGGTTTACATCATGATCAGGCTATTATATATTATGATAGTCTGAGTGCAATATGTCTAGCCAAGGATGAAGTCCATCATGAGAGGACTAAACACATAGATATGAGGTATCATTTTCTGAGAAGTGAGAAGAGGGTGAAGGTGATGAAAGTTAGTACTGCTGATAATCCTGCTGATATGTTTACCAAGCCTGTTCAGTATGGCAAGTTCAAACATTGCTTGGACTTGCTAAATGTTTTAAGCTGTTAATAGTCCTTTTTTAGGACACTTTGAGACAAGGGAGAAAGTCTGAGTACATTTGGTAACTTTTGTGTTGCATCTGGTACATCTGTTATCTGTGAAAGAATTCAAGTCAATGTGGAGATTAGGGCTTGTGCCCAAAGTGGACAATATCCTACCAGTGTGGAGATTTGTTGAGGGTCGTTGTCCCTAACAAGTGGTATAAGAGTCAGGTCCCTGACTTAGCAATGTCAGTAGAATCCTCGTGTGTCAAATAAAGAAAGTGAGCCTCAAAGGCATAGTCATATTGAATCTGTGGTTGAGCATTTAGATGCAGTGTGCTCTAGTGAGGATTTGACAGCGCGGTGTACTCCAGTGAGAAGTTGACACCACAATATACTCCAGTGAGGAGTTGTCAGTAATTTGCTCGAGCGTAATTCAGAGGGATGACTATTTGAGGGGAGGCTCGAGGTGGTATTTTGTTTGAGGGGAGGATTGTTGGGATTGTTGGGAGTGCAACCAAAGTCCTGCATTAGCTAGGATAAGGAAAAGATTATGAGTTTATAAGTGAGGGACATTATCTCCATTGGTCTGAGTCATTTTGGGTGAAACCAAAAACAAAGTCATAAGGGCTTGTGCCCAAAGTGGACAATATCATATTAGTGTGAAGATTTGTCGAGGGTCGTTGTTCCTAACATACCTTTTATGCAATTGAAACCTAATACAATCAACTAATTTAACCTTCACATATACCTATACTAAACATTATTTCCTTCTCCGCCTCCAAAAAAAAAACAAGTCCGCACATACAAATAAAATTAGTAACATTTAACATCTAGTATATTGACAGAAACGTTTTAAGAGATTCAATCAAATTAAAAGGAAACATAAATCAGAAAGACCGTATAAGTTGGATAAATGTAAGGTAATATATTACCTTGTGGACTTGATATAAGTGTGAATAGCATCACCAACAAGGCTACTAACCATGGTAGCAGAGGCCATGAAGATATCAGCATTGTCAAGAAACTCATCAGTCTGAATGATAACCCCACTAGCACCAAGGGATTTGACAACAGAATCAGCGCCCCAACTCAAAAATTTGCAGAACACAAGGCTGCCTTTGACCTTGTTTGGATCAAGTGAGTCCTCTTCGCAATAGCTTGCACTGTCTTTGCTCTCTGAGTTCCTCGCCACATCCCTTCCGTTCACTAAAGGGAACATTTTTTGCTTTGGATTGAATGTGTTTATCCCTACTCCCTGTTCATTCATACCATAAAAACCAACACTTTCTCACTCCCCTCTTTTTCAAAATAAATTGATAGTGTGGTTGGAATAACTTCAGAAAAAAATATATACTTCTTAACTAAAATCAATTTTTCTCTAAGCTAAGACTTAATTTTGTCAATTAGCTTTAGATATATTTGGTATATTGGTTGTCGGAATTTGAAATACTTTGAAGGAAGAGAAAAAGAGAGAAGAGAGAAGATGTTTGTGTTATTTATGAGTTGGAAAAGAAGTAATTTGAAAAGAAAAAAAAGGAGAGAGAGAGAAATCAAAGAAAAGTAAAACAAAAGGATTTGAGAAATAAATAAATAAAATAATAATAAAGGGAAGCTTAAGCTTCCGTGTGAAGTTTTGGTAAATTAAAAATAAAAAAATAAAAAAGAAAAGAAAAGGGTGGTGTGGATTCATAAAAGCCACCAAAAAAAATAAAAAAAAATAAAAAAAATAAAAAAAAAAAGAAAGAAGAAAGGATATCGGGCAAAAGGGGAAAGAAAAAAGAAATGGAGATGGAAAGGACATCCATTTTGAACAGGAAAATAAAGAAAGTGAGGGAGAAACAAGAAGGGGGAGAAGGACAATTGAAGGAGGAAGTGCTCAGAGCTGAAACTATTAGAAAGTCATGGATATGCCAGAACCTTTGTCAAAAAAAAGTCCAAAAGAGATTTCAATCCGGTAAGCTCAACTTTTCTTAATAGAAAATATGGAAATCTTAGTTAATGGTACATGGGTTTTATTTCTTTAGGTTCAAAAACTCATGAATTTCTCTTATGGTTTAAGAAATTTCATGGATCCTTGTGTGTATATATACCTATTTGTGGTTGTCTCACGTAGAAAAAATAAAATAAAATAGAAAACTTCATTCTTAGTAGAAAGGAAAAAGAAGAAATGAAAGAAATGGAAACTAAGGTTGAATAAATATGGAGTAATTAAGCAAATTTGTCGGTTTTATACTTCAATAAAAGCAAAAATGAAAAATTATACTTTAAATTGAAAGGCGACAAAAATGGAAGTTGGTTATGTATATACTCTTATGGAAGAAAGAAATGAAGTGGAGAAGTTAAAAATGGACATTAAATGAAATAAAATGAAAGAAATGTTTTGTGGATTGAAGGAGGAAGAAGAAGATGAATAGTAGGAGATGATAGACTATTTTATCATTAAAAGTAGGTTAAGGTAAAAAAGAAATTAAAGATGAGAGAGAGTGTGTTAATTGGGTTCTTCTCCTAACAAGCAATAGGAAAGAGAAAAGAGATGGAAAATAGAAAGAATTGAAAATTTGTGAAAAATACTAAATAGTACATGGGAATTAAATGTGAAGAGAAGTTGGTAATTTTGACTGTTTAAAATAATATTTTTATTGTGGCAAAGTTGTAGTGTAAGAGGAAGAGCAGGGAAAAGAAGAGATAAATAGTTGTTTTAATGGAAGAAAATGACAAAAATATATCTTCTTAACAAATTGGTGAGAGAGAAAATGTGTATTTTCAAGGTTTGACTAATTGGTGATATTTAAGGATGGAAGATTAGTTTGAATAGTTAAGTAAAGTTTATATTTATTTCCTTTTTGAAAATAATTCATAAGTTAAGTTATGATTATTGGAATTTCAGGATGGACAAATATTGGAATAGCTTATGATTCGAGATGCTAACGATAATAGTTCTGTAAGTAGTTTATTTTATGAACTATTTTCGTTATTTAATTATTATTATGAGTTTCAAGAGATCTATAATTTTGTATAATTTTAGAGGAATTTTTATGAGATTTTTAGAATTTTTTTATGAATTTCTAGTAATCTTATTATTTTAGTTGGAATTATCGTTTTAGAGATGTGTTTGAGATATTTTAAGATCTTTTGAGAAATTAGAAGAGTTTTAATAATTATTGAGAAATATATGAGGTTTATAAAATGTGGTTTTAGAGAAAGAATGGTTTTGAAAATGTTCTACGAGAGATTTGATGATCATTTAAGAATTTTTAAATGTTTAATGTTATCTGAGAAATCTCTCAAATTTATGAAATGATGTTTTAGAGAAAGAACATGATTTTAGTAAGAGTTTGAGAATTAAAAGTTTTATGTTGAAATTGGTTTTCAAACCACTAAATCTTTGTATCCATGGTGATTACCAAGTATGCTATGTGAATGTGTTTCCGTAGTATACCAAAAAGAGAGATTTGATTTGCGTGCACATATGACAGATATTTGTTCTGCTATGTATCTAGAGATTACTCGATAAATAGTATGACAGAGATTGACTCTAATATGTACCTAGAGATTACTCGGTACATAGTATGACAGAGATTGACTCTACTATATACCTAAAGATTACTCGGTACATAGCATGATAGAGATTTCTCTGCTATGCATATGGAGAATACTTGATGCATAATATGACAAAGATTGTTGTATTGTGGTATGAATATTACTCTACGCTAGTATGACAGAGATTTGAGGGTATAGGTTTGGCTATGAGTTTTACTAACTTTTGCATATATTTTTAAGAGTTAATGTTTTAAAAGCTATAATCTCTATATCACTATTTATGTTTTGAAGAGTTATTGTTACAAATTTTTTGATGTTTTATTTATCTCAAGCATTTAAGTTGCTCTTGATCTATACAGTTTTATTGAGATTTTAATTTCTCTGAATATAAAAGAGTTATGTTTAAAGTTATTTTCTTATTAATTCACCACTCGCTGGGCTTTATTAGCTCATTCTTTTATTATTAATTTTTCCACTAGGTATCACTACTTGAGTTTCCAACGAGCCTATTGAAATTGAGATTTGCCACTTGTTTTGCATAGGTAGCTAGCATATCATTTAGTTTATACATGTAGTAGTACTACTTTATTTTTGTACTTAGAATGGCTAGTATCATTTGATAAAATTGTATTGCCTCGGCAAGTTACGATATTTGTAATATTGGAATGTGCATGCCTATCATATAGTAAAATTATGGTTGAGATTTTGAAACATAGTCTGGATAGAGTGCAGTAATGCACATTTTGGGTTTAGAATTATATAATATTGTTTAAAATGTAGAGTTGTTTAGTCTGGAGTTATAATAGTCTGTGTTTGGGGTGCAGAGTACTCTACAAGTTATTATAATACAAGTTATTATAACTCACGCCCCAAACAGCTTAGTGTTAAGTTATGATATTGTATGATGGCTGAAATTGTTTTGAATGTTGAATGTTTATATGATTGTTTTGAAAGTATTCTATGTAGCATCATTAGATGAAAATTGAAAGTATTATGGAACCTCATACATATATATGTGTGAATGTATAAAAGTTATGTTTACAAAGGTTGTGACAATTATCCTCCTCTAAAACTATTGATGTACATCTAAAAATGAAAATGAAGGCTTGTCGGCCAAGGCTTATCTTTGCTGACTAGAAGCCAACTAACCATCCTATGGGTAAAGTCTCAAAAGGGGCCCACTAAGCACATCGGAGTTAGAAAAGGAAAGGTTATGATAGGTTGGGTTAATTGTAAGTCCACATCAAGCCGAAGAGAAAATGTTAAAATAAGATGTTCTAAATGATGAAAAGGTTTAAGTCCCACCAATTAAAGTTCCATGTCTCATGTTATTTGCATGCTTGCATTTACAACTCGGTATCGGAGCTACATACAGAGTATTTTAACGCTCAACCTTTTCTTTAATCTTTTTTAGGTAATGATAGAGACATGAAGGGTAAGTAACAGGATTGTTTCTGGATGTGTCATGGGGACAATATCAACATGGCTTCTGCATTCATGTTATTTCACGTTTTAAAGGTTTTATTTAAAAAGTTATGTTATGAGATTGTTTTAATAGTTTAATGATTTATTTTATGTTTTTCAATGTTTTCATTGCAATCCCAAATAATTTTTTTAATTATTTTCTTTTAAAATATTCATCTCCATGTCTTTTATTTAGAAATGTCTTTACCATGCATGTAGTAATATTTATAGTTGTTTAAGTCCAAAAATTCAGGTCGTTATAATTTTTATTGAAAATATTATTTTAAAAAATACTTAAACTAGAAGGTATTCTAAATAGACTTGAACTTAATGAATAATATTTGGCTTTTTGTGTTATCTTTTGGTAACAAGTAGTGTTCTTTTTTGGTTAAATTAAAATTTTAGTTGAAAATTTTAATGATTGTGTTTATTAGACACAAAATCGAAAGTATAGGGATTTATTAGAAGTTTTTTAAAGTTTAAAGATCTATTAAATATAAAAGTAAAAGTTCAAAGATCTATTGGACACTTTAAGGTTTTTGGACCTATTTGATTGAAAATTCAAGAACTAAACTTATAATTTAACCTAAATCTTATCTTGACTCTCTCTTAAAACTATATCATACTATCTATTTGACTTTTATGCTCTCAAATATTATTGTTTTAGTTGTTAACTTTTTCATAAAAATGTTTGTTGAATTTTTAAAATTATTTCACTAGATCTAGTGAATGAATATTAAGAAATCATTTTAGAGCTAAATATAAATATCCATGCAAAAACATTATGCAATAAATTAAACTTACAGAGATGTTCTTCCCATTGCCCAGCTCCAATGGGCTGATAAATTTCCGATCAATTGCACTGGCAGCAACCGTCACAATCCACGGCGCATGGTTGACGACGGTCCCGGCACTCGGACCGCTGTTGCCTGCGGAGGCCACGGTGATAATGCCCTTCTTCATGGCATGAAACGCGCCGATGGAGATTGAGTCCTCGGAGTAATTGCCAAAGCCGCCGCCACCAATCGATATCGAAATGACATCGACGCCGTCATGTATGGCGGCGTCGAAGGCAGCCAGAATATCCATATCGGAGCACCCAGAGCTAGCCCAGCAGACCTTGTACGTGGCAACTCTCGCTGACGGCACGCCACCGCGGGCGGTTCCTTTGGCCAGACCAGAGAGGCTGGCTCCGGCAACTGCATTGCCTGTTGCCGTTGAGGATGTGTGCGTGCCGTGGCCATCAACATCTACTGGCGATAAGATGTCAACGGGATCGTGGTTGCTGTCGAGCTTGAAATATCTTGCTCCGATGAGTTTGCTTCAAGATATGAAAAAGGAGAAAAAAGGGAACAATGAGAATTAAGGTTCAAATGATTTATCAAATAAACTATTGGAAATGAAAATTTAATATTTGTATCCTATCTTTCTTTTTAGTTTTGATTAAATTATAAATTTAGTTCCCTCGCATTTTTCATGTTGGTACGTATTCTATTACCATACCTTAAATAAAATTTATTTGAATTTTAAAATTTTAAAATTTATTAGTTCATAGATACCTCTTAGTCGATGATATATGTCTAAACCAATTAAACTATGCTCAAGTTGACTCTAAAAGACAAACTATAAAATAAAGAGGACATAATTAATGAGACAAATAAAATTAAACGCATGCAAAACAAGTTTGCAGTAATATCTCAAATTTCTTTCATGCATGCATCCCACATTATGTTCTTTTGTCTTTCTATTTGTGCCAAATTAACCAACAATTGGACAAACATATTACATTATTATTTAGTTAATGGCGTTAATAACAAGAATAAAATAAAATTACAGGTGACATAATTGAAACTTTTAAATTTAGCAACTAACCATTAATTTATGAACTAAATTTGTAATTTAATTTTTTCTTTTTTAAAAATGATGAAAAGTAAACAATGAAACAAAACTTTGATTTTAGAAGATTGAAACTTTCAAAATTCGGTGACCAACGTCAAAGTTGATAGACTAAATTTGTAAAACTTTTGTTCCAAAATTTTGATTTTAATCCTTATATAACTCAAACAAAATAATTATAATCTTACCATAATTTTTTTTTATAATCTTACCATAAAAACTTTTTTAAGTGCAATAATAAAAAATAGTCAATCTAAACACACTTAATAGTATCTTAAAGGTTAGGTGCTTTGATTTCTCACCTCTAACAAAGTAAAAATAAACATAAAAATGACAAATAAAAGTCGAACAATACTTAGCTGCTCTCTAATATGTAGGAATTTCATTACTCTCCACTATTTAATTGTTGACAATAAAGAGAAAGAAAGCACAACAATTAGAGAGAAATGTAAAAAAAAAAAATTTCTAGAGAGAGAAAGCAAATCAATTAGAGAAATGTAAAAAATATTCTCTTTATTGTCAACCATTAAATAATATTGAGCAGAAAGATTCCTAAGGAAAGTATTTTCTATAAAGTCGGATATGGAATTTACTTGTTGCAGCCAGTGAAATTGGCAAAGTGGTGACAGGTGCCTTTCCATTTTTTGGGTGGAGGACCAAACCCATCATCTTTAAAGCTCTCGGCCGTTGGAGTGATCCCTGAAATTAATTAATAATATGGATCACAAATTCCCATCAAAATTAGGTTGGGCAAAAACCGAGGCAACCCAATTACTTCGGTTCGGTTTTTATAAAATTTCAGTTTTCTTGCTTTTAAATTTTAAAAAATCGAGATTTTTTATTCGATTTACGATTTTTCTTTTTAGAAAAACCGAAATAACTGAACCTAACCAACCTCTTAAATAACTTTTAAAAAAACCTATATCGATTCAAAATTATGGCAAACTCTAAAATTTAATGTGTATTTGAGAAACTTTAAAAGTATGTGATATACTTATTATATAAGCACTTCCTTTAAAAGTATTTTGAGGGTTTTTTAATCTATTTTTAGACTATCTTAAATTACTTTTTTAATTAGTTAAAAGTTTAACAAAATGTTTCTAATTAGTAAAAAAACATTTTTTTACTACTCTCTTAATTTTTAACTAAACACTACAAATTTTTAAAAAAATATTTTAAAAGACATGTCAAACAAACCTTCCATATTATATATATTTCACATAAATAGCAACTATTTAGCTTAAACTTTTCATTATTGGATCATATTCAATAAATTATTGAATAGTATTTGAATAGTTATTCAAAGGTAGATTCTTAGTCAATGAATATATTGAATCATAATGTCTGGTTTTGTTATTCAAATATAAAAGTCATAGGGTTAAAAAATTACTTCTTTTTTTTTTTTCGCATTAAGAAGTATAATTGAATTTTGAAAATGTAAGGTTAAATAGAATATTAAAAATAGTTCGCTATATACATGGTTTATCTTTTATAAATCTTACCATTTTTTTACACGATTTTTATTAAATACATTGATAAAAGTTTTTTTTTTTTTTAAAAAAAGCAGAAAAAAATTCATTTTTATCCGTATACTTAACTCAATAAGTCAATTTTAACATAAAAAATTTGAATTTTATCTAATTAAACTTTAAATTTGAATAAATTATGAAATTAATATCTTCTTGAAAGTTTAGAAAACAATTCATAAACTAATCAATAAATTGCATGAAATTCAATTGATATAACACTCAAAATCAAATCACAATATATTAGGCCTCGTTTGATAACCATTTAGTTTTTAGTTATTTTTTATTTTTGAATATTAAGCCTATAAATACTACTTACATACCTATGAGTTTCCTTGTTTTGTTATTACTTTTTACATATGTTTTCAAAATCCAAACCAAATTTTGAAAACTAAGAAAAGTAATTTTCAAAAACTTGTTTGTTTTTGGAATTTGGTTAAGAGCTCTATGTTTTCCTAAGAAAGATAAAACTAAGGCACAATTTTCAAAACCTAAAAATCAAAAACCAAACATTTATCAAACCGGGCCTTAAAGTTTAGGGATAATAGGATGGAAATTAAAATTTTAGGTTAAAATTGTCTCATTAAGCTAATTATAAGAATAAAAATAAATGTTTTTTATTTTATCTATTTAATTAATAAAAATGGTAAAACTTTATTAGAAAAAATAAATAGCTGGCTATTTTTTAAGATTACATTTAACCTCAAATTTTCAGACAAAAAATAACCTCAATCTAATACAAAAATGCTGATAACTAGTCACAGATTTTATAAAATAAAAAGTTAACTATTTCGAAGCATACAAATTAAACTTGTTTCCTTAGTAAAAAGTTTTTTTGAAAAAACAAAACGAGAAGAATTACCAGTATCAAATAAAGCCACAATAATATCACTCTCCTGTTTGGTATTTCTTCTTGCATTGGAAGGCAATCCAATGAAGTCCCATGATCTTGTTGTTTGTAGCTTTCTATACTTGTTTCGGATCACATGATGCACATCTTCCCTCTCTACATCAAAGCAGCCATATAGCAGAGAAAGATGAAAAATGGGGGTAAAATCAAATATAGAAGAATACAAGCACTAGTAAGAGAAAGTTTAAAAAATAATAGGGGGTAAAAAGCAAATTAATTAAGCAAAAAGAAACAAAGAGATGCATGGATATAGGAATGCAATTACTCGACAATGTTTTGGCTTCCTCTTCAGTAAGCTTGGCAGCAAAGGCATTGAAGCTTTTTGTGTAACTATACACCATCGACTCTTTTGCCTCGACATGGCTGCAAGGATACAAAAGTGTTCAGTAAAGTTGTCATTATATAATATGATTGTCACTTCATAACTATATATGAAATGAAATGAATTGAAAATTTACAATAATTTACCTAAAGTAACTAATTTAACATAGTTTTTAGTGGTCTCATTAAGTGTCTTATTTATAAGGTCAGAGTATAAATGACACATGTTTAATAGTATTTTCTTTGATAATGGGCTATAGTTTTTCATATGATGTTAATTTAATAAAAAGTGACATTTGTGTTAGTCATTCGACATATTGGACACCATTATAAATATAATGACCTATCTGGTTCAACTAATAGAGATAGTGCAGTTTATCGAATCACATCTTTTTATCACGCTTTTGACCTTTTTTTCCCAAGATAAATTTTATCATTTCCAATAAAAATGAAACACATTAGTTTATGGTTTCGAGAGGAAAGTTCTAGTGTTACGATAGTATATAAATTTTTCAATATATACCTTCATTCAATTGTTTACCATAACAACAACATTTAAAATTGAGTATGAGGCTTATGCAAGAAATAAATAATATCTCTTAATGACGTGTCAAATTGTAAATGCAAGGAGTATGTACCACAATAATACTATAAATTTTCTTTGAAACAAGTTAGGTTCAAGACTTCATTTTAAGGAAATCGTTGATATGCTTTGAATCAAAGAATAGGAATGACAACATATTTACCCCTTTTCCAACTAAATATGTAAAAACTTAATCATTTACCATTTGGATTCTCATATGAGTTCTAACACAAATAATATAACCCACCTTTCCTTCACTGACATGAGAACATTGAGATGTGTTTCTACTGCATCACCCTCATTCAAAACAGGTTTGTTCTCCAGGAAAACAATGAAATGTTTCTGCAAAAGCACACAATGAGAGAAAGCTTTAAAAAAATCACTAAAATGGCACATGAATTTATTAATTCAACAACCTTTTTCTCATTGATTTCTACGGCAGCAACGCATCCTACGACGAAGAAAAGAACAAAGATGAGAAGAGGAGAAGATATCAATATCGACATGATTTGAATAATTTTTGACTTGAATATCAAAAAATTGCAGCTCTCAAGGATGAGAATTTGTTTCCATGGCTATCTATTTATAGAGACGGAGTTTAAATTTTTGAAAAAGACGGAAGAAATTTGCAAATATAATGTTAGGTCTTTGGATTAGAACAAGAGCAATGAACTTGAAGTTGACTTCTTTTTAGGGTCTTAAGAGATTGGTTTTTTCTTTTTAAGTTGGGAAACCTTTGAAGAAAGATAACTCAAACAATCTCCTTCAAATTGTAGTCATTATTGGTCAAACCACCAACAATTTGCTTCCTTTAGTTGCTTTCTTTGTGGCCATTAACAATGGTGGGCATTGTTTTTCTCAATAATAATCATGGGTTATTTAATTTAATTATGATTTCATATTTGAAATAATGTAGATATACAATGTATTTGATATCTTAATTATAATTTCTACTTGGACCAATTTCTAATTGGATCTTGTTAATGCCCTTTTGTCAATATTTATCTAATATACTTGCATCAATGATTACTTCTTTCTCATGGTGAATTATAAATTTAGTTCATGAAATTTAAATAATTGTGCTCTATTTAATTTTTGAACTTTAAATTGTTTCGATTACATTTTTAATTTTGGATTATACTTTTATTAAGTCATTACCATTAATGAAGCACTATTGCGACATGGTCATTACATTAATTTTTATTGAATTAGTTTCATGTGACAATTAGTTAGATAGATGCGATCTACATGTCTGATTAACGTTACTACTCCACATTAATATTAAAGAATTTTAACTATAGAATAAAATAGAAATGTAATTTAAAATATAATAAATCAAATAGACATAATGCTCAAAGTTGAAGAACTAAGTTTATAACTTTTTTTTAACAAAGTTGCAAATACGTGATGATTTCAACTACATTCGAATGGAGATGTCTAGCTCAATTTCTCTTACGCTAGTAATTTTGCAAAAGAACAAAGGACAAAAAGGTTGATCTAGCAATAATGATTCTAAGCATTTGAAAAAAAAAAAGAGAAAAAAAAAATCATTTTCAGAAAAGGATGTGGTAATTTCTTGAAAACAAAGTATAGATAAAACACATACACGACATATATGTATGTAACAAAGTTGTCTTGAATTCTAATTCAAGTGACTTAAATCTTTGAATGTATCCTTGTGAAATTGACTATATGGGCTTTGGTTCCTTAAATGTGTTTTTTTATTTCTTCAAATCACAACTTTGCTTAGAAATGTTACCTTCACCATAGTTGATAGCAGCCTATAGATAATAGATAGATAATAGATAATAGATAATAGATAATTAAAGGAGTGTAAAAACTTTGACCTTAAGTCAGCTGAGAGAGAGAGTTAAGGAATTGTCAATATACTTTGACCTCAAGTCTCTCTCAATTCAGCTGAGAGTGATTAAAGGGTGCAAAAAACTTTGACCTCAAGTCTGTCTCTCAATTCCTTTGGAAATAATAATAATAATAATAATAATAATAATAATAATAATAATAATTAAAAAATTAAAAATGAAAAATGAAAAAAAAAATCTCCCAATTAACGAATAAGCTTATATCTTATATGAACTTTTATTTTCTATTTTTCTTTCAACATTTTGAATTTATAGTGTGCGCCTAATATTCTCAACACTAATATTTTAGAAGATTTGGATTTTTTAATATACAATCTTCATGATATACAGGGGAAAATGAACTTTTAATATATATATATATATATATATTAAAGGCTAAATTATAAAAAAATACCCATGAACTATGTACTTTGTTTCAAAAATACCCCTGAACTTCAAAGGTTTCAAAAATACCCTTGAACTTTAAAAAAAAGTTCAAAAATACCCTTACCGTTATTTTGGATGGAAACAGTTAGTACTCTTTTCAAAAATACTCTTGAATTTTGTATTTTGTTTCAAAAATACCCCTAAACTTTCAAAAGTTTCATTAATACCCTTAAACTTTTAAAAAAAGTTCAAAAATATCCTTAACATTAATATATTGATAGAAATCGTAAGTACTTTATTTTAAAAATACATTTGAACTTTCACATTAATACACCCTTAACTTTAAAAAAAGTTTAAAAAAATGTTCTTACCATTAGTATACGGACGAAAATTGTTTATCTACACCTAATTACCTCTCTCTTCTATTTCTTCTTTCTCCTGATTTGCTTTAACCTATGGCTTAATACTTATCTATTTTTTCTCTTTTTTCCCCCTTTCTTTTTCAATACCCTCTTCTCTTTTCTTCCATTTTTCTCTAAAACTTCTCTCATTTCTGCTATATTCTTAAATATTAGAACTTTAAATTAACATGAAGAGCTATCTCTCATTTCTAAGCATGCTCAAACATAAAATATAAGAAATTTCAACACCCAAACAGTTAATATCTTTGAAGTTATTTTGAGTTGGAAAGAACTAATTTGAAAACAACTCATATAGATACCCTCATTTATTTTCTTCATATAAATACTCTCATTTTTTCTTCATTTGTCTAATTCTCAATCATGACGAACATTCTTAACTGACCACAACAAATAGACTAATTTGAATTGCAAAAAGAATTAATAAAATTTTCCTCCACTACAAATTTAGTAATGCATATGTTTTATTTCTTTTCCCTCCCACTAGATGTCCTCAAAATTATGACCCAAATTGTCAACATGTGTCTCTCTTTGTGTATTAAACCCAAACATACTAACACAAATTACTAACATACAATTTTGTTAAAGCATTTAAGTCCTAAGTTTGCTTGGGTGGTTCCATTATTCTCCTTCTTCTTGCTATAGTCTATATATCTTGATTGAAGGGGGTAGTTTTAAAGATTGGAAAATGGAAGAAGAGAGTAAAAATGGTATTGAAAAAGAAAGGAAAAAACAAGAGAAAAAATAGAGAAGTGTTAGGCCATAGATTGAAGCAAATCAAGAGAGAGAAGAAATTGAAGAGGGAGGAAATGTGGTGTAGATAAATGTTTTTCTTCCATATACTAACGGTAAGGGTATTTTTTGATCTTTTTTTAAGGTTAAGGGTATTAATACAATTTTTAAAAATTCAGGAGTATTTTAAAATGAGGTACTAACAATTTTTGTTAATATACTAGGTATTTTTGACATTTTAAAAAAAAAATTAAGGGTATTTTTGAACTTTTTTTTAAAAGTTTAAGGGTATTAATGAAACTTTTGAAAGTTTAGAGGTATTTTTGAAACAAAGTACAAAGTTTAGGGGTATTTTTGAAACAAAGTACTAACAGTTTCCATTCAAAACTAATGGTAAGGGTATTTTTAAATTTTTTTTGAAAGTTCAAGTGTATTTTTGAAACTTTTGAAAGTTCAGGGGTATTTTTGAAACAAAGTACAAAGTTTAGGGATATTTTTTTATAATTTAGCCTATATTAAAATAGTGTTTTTAGGTAAAACAAAGGTTATGAAAATTTTGAAAGGTTCTTTTAACCTACTTTTGAAGCCTATTGCAAGCTCACCCTTGATGATCAGAATTTTCTTTTCTTTTCCTTTTTCAAACATTATTCATGTTTTTTTTTTTTTTTTTTTAAATTTCAATTATTAGTAGGAATCGTAAAATGAGGCAAGGTCTGGGATGCCTTCTCTATCCCGATGATGAATTTCAATTTTCATCCCTACGACAATCGCAAACACAGAAGTAGGATTCATGTTAGGATCATCTCTCCTATACTAAATTACTTTAAATTTTTTGGAGGGATGTCTACCTCTGGGTCATGATGTGGAGAGGTAATTCTAGGGATGAGTGAACTTTGGGCATATGGAGGGTTCAATTTTGGAGCCTATTTGCTTGAGCCTTCTCTTGTCTCTCTACTTGGAATGTGAGGCTCTTCTTTTTGCTTTTATTTGAGGTGGCCTTTGTCTTCTTGTTTTTATTTTTTGGTTCTCTTGATGTGCCTTGATATCAGGCTGTGAGAACCCATTTTGGTTCGTACTATAATATATACACATAACTTTATTGAATTAAATAAAATATTTCTCTGTTTTGTTCTAGTATTTTAAAAGTGATTGAAAATTAATATTTGCTTAAAAAATATTTTTAATGACAAATCACTAAAATGAAACCAATAAAACTACACAAAAAAGAAGAAAATCTTACTATCTTAAAAAGTGGCTAAGAGGAGGAATCATTTTTGGACTATTTGTTCAAGCTCTTATTATATAATTCCATATATATCCCTCCCATTTACTTATTTAATCTTTATGGTTTTTCTTTTTCTTTTTTTCTTACATTAATTAATAATCAATAATTAATGATATTTCTTACCCCATCCCTCCAAAGTTCCACTTTTCTCTACTAATTATATCATTAAGTTTGACTCTCCCTCTTCCCACTCATCCCCCTTCCTTCTCCCTCGATTTATTTCTCTCTCTCTTTATTTACTCTTAAATATTTATCTTCACCCATCCAAATTCTTTTCTCTTTTTTTTCCTCTTATTAAAAAAGAATGTGAAATATTAAGAATATGACTAGCTTAACTTAAATATGAAAAGTCTTTCTTATTTATTTATAGAAATTAATTTTAAAACTTTATGATCTTACATTTAATTAAAATAATAATGGAATTTCAAAGGTTTTGGGAATTCAAAAAGGTTTACAACTTCTTGATTTCCTACATGTATATAATGATCTCTCTTCTACTTTTTTTCCCGACAACAATAGTTTTCTTCTTACTTTGCCCATTTTTTTCAATCTCTCAATCTCTCCTAAACACACAGGTATGATTCCTCCCATAGATTTTTTAGATTATTTTATAATTAATATTATTATTCATCGATTTATGATATTTTTTTTACCTTCATTTTTGTTTAATTTATAATTGTTTTACATTACATTTGGAAATTCATGTCAACAAAATGCAATTGTTGTTTTTCTTTTGTATCAAATTGATTCAAAGTTTCATAGAATAATAAAATAGGAATTCTTTGAATTTGGAAGAAGAAAGCATCCAAGTTTGTAAGCATCTAACCTTTTAAACAATAATTACAAATATTTTTTTAATCACAAGAATCATTTTTAATGTCGCCATATATGACGCTTATGACAACTGTTCTAAATATATAGAGAGAGATTGTAAATATAGTAGAACAATCTTACCAATAATATTTTGCATCAAATTCTCAAGCTGCAAGTATTTCATCATTTTCAAACATTTGTCTTACTTCTTCAAAATATTTGAAATAAAATTTTGAAATACTGAGGCTAGATTTGGTAATAATTTTGTTTTTAGTTTTCTACATCCCGAAATTAGGCTTACATCCTTACAATTTATTTGTATGTTTTGCACTTACTTAAAAACACATATGATCTACTTTTTGGAAACCATTTTTCTTATAAGTTTTAAAAAATTTACTTAGATTTTGATAATATTTTTCAAAGGTAAATAACTGAATTAAGACAAATTGGTGCAATAGTGTTTATAGTGATAATCTATTATAGAACACATTTTGAACTTCATAAAAATGAAAAACGAAAAATACTATGGTTATCAAACAATGCCAAGAAAAATTGAAATTTAAATTATGAAAAATTACTAAATTAAGTAAAAAAAACCGGGGAAAAAAGAAAAAAAATACTAAATAAGCAAAGGTAAAAAATGAAGGGAGAAAAAGCAAATACCAAACAAAAAAATTGAAATAAATAAATAAACTTGGAACTAACATACTCCATTATCATTTGAGTTAAAAATAATAATATATTAGTAGTAATTCATCATTTCGAACCATCATTTTTATTACTACAAAAGTTATTAATAATAAAATATCTATTTCATAGTAGCAAAATAAAACTAGGTGAATATATGTAAATAAAACATGAAGTATAGAAATTTAAACAGAAGTACGCATTTAACCAATTAATATTTTATTTAACTATTCAAAATTTATTGTCTAAAATACAGTTATTTATTAATTTAATAATATTACTTATAATTAAATTTTCAAATAGAAAAATCATTAAAACATAATCATCACACGTGCAACGCATGTTAAAAGTTTCTAGTAAATCTAAGTGAGCAATCAAAGTGTAGAGAGAGACTAGTAAGAGAAACTGTACGCACAAAAAGAGTTTCTAAGTAAGAGAAAATGTCTATGAAAAGAGAATATTGAGAAAAGATATATATGTGGAGAAAAGTCAGTGAGGGAAATGTGCCCAAAAGGAAATCAGTGAGAGAAAAAAAAAAAAAAAAAAAAAATATATATATATATATATATATATACACACGTGTAATTTTTATCATTTTGGTACTCCAAATTGCTTTCAAGAGGGAAGATTATCCCTCAACATGTTTTTCCTAGGAGATCACCCAACATTGAATATAAACACAATTAACTATGGAGTTGTTCTGAATGAGTCACAAAAAAAAAGAATGTGCACTTTGTTGGATAGGTAGCAACTATCAACTCTTTTAAGCTTTTCTTAATCATATGCTTGCATAGCCTCATGATCCCTCTCATTTGGATGTAGTATTGGTTCATTGATGTATCTCTCCTTTATTCAAATATTACATGCCCACCAGCTTCCACCTTTGGTTCGTCCTTGAACCACATTATACCTAGAAGATGTTCTGCTAATTTGTTCATACAAACTATAACAATCTGACTTTTTTAAAACATAGACTACTAGGGACATTACTACATGAATGCTAGTAATTTTTGAAAAGTTGAGAAAAGGCTGTTCACACGCAATTTCAACATAAAAATTTAATAATTTGTATCAAATTTGTGTAGTGGAGTACAAATCTCTAATTATTAATCTTCTTATTCTTTCTCTCAAATGTACATTTGTCTCGAGGGTTTTGCAGCTTGTTCTTGAATGTGAAATTGTCTCGAGGGCTTTTCAACTTGTTCTCAAGATTGAAGCTTCAATTGATTTTTGGAGTCTTGAAGTGTTCTTAATCTTCAAGGAGTATTCTGTGTTTAGACAGTGTGAAACGACCCGAATTTCTACTACGACTCTCTAATGCGGAAGCATGGCCTAGTTATCTCGCTTATGCCCGAAATTTCGACAACATGACGGCGTAACTAGGAGAAAACCAAAATTTTCAAAGACCTGGAAAGAGGCATAAACACTTCTATGTTTCAGATAACAGACTCAGCATCCACCAAACTATGATAAATGATGCTGAGCTCAATCAACAGACAAAAGAACTTAAGAACTTTTAACTAAATACACGAAAACGAAAGAAATTTAATCTTACAGACCAACAAACAACAGGGAACAAAGAAACAAAACTAAAAGCTAAACAGGAAAAAGAGATTTGGTGGAGTCTTCATAGTGTCGTCAAGTCGTTTCCTCCGTCACCTGCCTCGTGAATATGCATAATCTGCAAAACAAACAAAATAGCAAGGATGAGTATAAACATACTCAGTAAGTAGCCCACTAGGGTCCAACATTTAAAGAAGCCATACCAAGAAGAAAACTGCCCTTACATGCACTCGTGTTTAGATTTCAAATACTTCCTTCTATTATTCTAAAAGTCCATTTAACCTTCCACAACATTCACTATTCTCTGACCCTAACTTCGTGTCATACCTGTGAGTCCAGTAACCTAGAACCGAAACCTGTGAAGGTCTATAACCCTCACACTCATTTCAATAGAGAAATCACCCCTATGCTAGCACACAGGCGCTAGGGAACACATTCCCTACGCTCAACATAATGGGAAAAACACCCCTAAGCTAGCACACAGGTGCTAGGGAACGCATTCCCTACGCTCAACATAATGGGGAATCATCTCTAAGCTAGCACACGGCAATAGAAAACGCACCCCCTATGCTCATCATAATAGGGAAATCACCCCTAAGCTAGCCCATCGACAATAAGGAACGCATTCCTTAAGCTCACCACATCACATACGTTCTAAGCTTACAAACTCGCACGAAACAACAGAGACACGGTAGGTAGCACCAATCTAACAGGCCTTTGTACTTTCACAATGATTTTGGAACCTTTCGGGTGATCTATCATACCAAATTCATCCATCAAGTCTGAATCACAATTACAAACTGACCCGAAATTCACAAGCACACACAATGGGAAAAATCGTCTCCTGTTTCACATAAGCTAAGGGAAAACGCAACCCTCCAGCCTAACCAACATTTGGTACGTCTTACGCCTCATATATATATATATATATAGGCAAGACACAACTCCTAACGGACCAATCTGAAAGGCTACCTTCTTCCTAGGCCAGTACTAAAACGACCCACTTCTCATTCTTTTAAGAAGTTATTCGTAGCATATGACCTAGGCCCACCTTCCATAAACAACCACAAATGCATCTTTGTGACCTTGCACCATAGATCGCAAACACGAATCTCAAGTATGGACTTTCGCCCCGATACCACATTCCTAAATCAGCACTTTGCATGACTATAGCCATACATGTGCCAGTGGCATATTACTCTCCAAATTATTTAACCCAGAATCTAGTCCTCTAAACACACTAGAATTTAAGACAACCACGGGGTCACTGTATACCCTTAAGGTATTCTAATTCAACCACTAATTCAAACCAACAACTTCGGTGCTCTGCACACGATCAACTCTTCCATATCTCGAGAAAACTAAACTTTAGCCAACCACTAAAGTGTTTCAAACATTCTAAAGTAAATTAAGCCCCTATTACCATTTTGACATGTACTTAAGCAACTTAAGCTCAAGAACCACTCAGGATAGTTCAACCAATCACACCATGATTCACATATTCACATTTGACATGCACGTTTATTCTCAAATCATCCCAAACATGAGCCAAACTCATTCAATTCCAACATTGGCAAACTCTTAAGGCTCTACACGTGCTAACTACAATATCTAGATACTTTAAGCCCCTATTTCCAACTATAACCACATAATTAGGCTGTTTACAGTTCACACAACATTCACATCGACCCACAAATAATTATACGCTTCATAACAAGATTTTCAGGCATGCTCTTAAAATGTACAAGTTCTCAAACATACAACATACTCAAATAAAAACTTAAAGGGCCTTAAATCCAAATTGCTACATACAAATTTACTCCAAGGTTCAAGTCGGCTCGAACTCGAATACTTGATCTTGAATCGTCAAACAAAGGCCTACGCAAGATGGGTAATTTTAAAACTCTAAAACAGCCTCTAAACTTCGCAAAAAGTCTTTAATCATGGCTATTTAAAACCCAACTCATGATTAGCCCCAATTATGTTGGAAAAATTCGATATCCTAGAAAAACTTACATCAAATCAGTGCTGGAAATTACTGGACAGCAGCTCGAATCAAGTCCATCTCGCCCAAAATGGCCTTTAAACACGATGGATGCCCGATAATTGAATCCTATAACTAAGGGGTCATTTTAAATAGTCATTTAATAACCAAATCAGCTCATACGACTCCATATTTTCCTCCAAAAATAGTGGTGAAACTCACCTCATTAAATTCCTCAATTATAAATTCCTCCAACCTTAGTCGAACTCGAATCGCCTCTAAATTCAAACTCCGTGATCGGTGGTCATGCAAGCGCACGCGATCAAAGTAATATAAATTGGTATCTGAGTACCAAGTATCAAATCCCACAGGGAACGAAGTAACAAAGGTTTTGTTTTGCAAAAGTGTAAGGAAAATTGCAAGTTTGAAAAGTAAAAATGCAAAAATAAAGTTGGGATAGGTTGTTGGTGAAAAACAGAAATTGCTAAATCCAATTGCTAAATCTAGAATGGCAATGTTGGCAATAACAAAAATTGCTAAATTGAATTGCAGATTCTAATTTAGCAATGAGCGAAATGGCTAAAAATTGCAAAATTAAATTGCTGAATCTAAATTGGCAATATGAAATAGCAATTTGAATGAACTTAGAGAATGAAATGATAAAGGATGGGGCTCAAGAATGTCATTGCCCTAAGTCGTAATTGTAAACCAAAATTGCAATTCCAACCTACTCCACACTCAATTGTAAACCAAAATTGCATCTCCTATTTACCTCGAAATTGGATTTTTTAGGAGGCTAAGTGAGAGGCCTATATGTCTATAGTCCCTCTATCTTAGATAATTTTTGGCTCACAATTTTATGGGTCTTGGAGTCCTTAATCCCTATGTCTAGGGTAAGGAATGGCTTATGTCAAAGCTCCTTTACTCCATTACTTGTGTGAAATCCGCTTATCACTAACCATGTCGGTATTAGATCTAAGCTTGAGTTGAAACCCTAGTTGATCAATCTAGGATCTCAACGGAAATTCAATCAACACAAGCAAACAATTGAGATGTAGGCTTGGTTTTTATTGGAATTTTGGCTACATTTACTTCTTAAGGAATTCACATCCTTGAACCCCCTAAGAAGTTTTAGCTCATATTTTCGATGAACATCCTAAAACTAATTTTAAAGAAAGAGTTCATAAATGAAATGGTGCAATTTAATTAAATAAAATACTAACTTATGAAATGCAATTTGGCTATTCCTAGAAATTCAAGCAAAAATAAATAATTGAAATTAAGCCAAGGTGGCAAGGGCAACTAAGTAATTTTCCTTATCTTCTCCCTTCTGCCATGACGTCCTACAACTTTAAGTTGGAATTTTTTCTTTACAGAAGCTAACGAAAAAGAAAGGAAAAAAAACAAAGCATGAAAAATTTAAGAAAAACCCATGAACTTGACTTGGAATTAAACTCAAAATTCCTTCAAAATACATCAAATGAGATTAGAAAAAGTGCAAGCCACCTCCTATAATACAACTGAAAGAAATCGAGATGGGAATTAAACTAAAATGACCAAGGACAGCAGAAAAATATGAAAAACAGAGGCTGCAAAAAAACTACAAAACCCACGAACAATTGCTTCTAAATTCGCCTCCAAAATCCACTTGCATTGCTCCTCCTCTTCTTCCCTATTTATAGGCCTTCATTAGGGTTGAAGAATGCCCAAATTTCGTGCTTAAATTCCTCCAAATCGGGCTGTAATTGAAGAATTTCGAAATGGGTTTAATGCATAATTTTTTCCTTTTTTAAAACCCAAAAACCCACGAAATTGATCCTTCAAATCGCCCTCAAAATCCGATTAATAGCTCCTCTTCTTCTTCCCCATTTGTAGGCATTCATTAGGGTTGAAGATTGCCCAAAAATCATGCTCCAATTCCCTTGATTCATGCGAAATTTTCTCTTCCCATTTATGGGTTTTTCGTTCGTGCCCCATAAATTTCTGCCTAGAACACAATTGCCAAATCAGATTTGGCAATCTGATTTAGCAATTTCACATTCCCTGCTCCAGAAACAATTGCCAAATCAGATTTGGCAATCTGATTTAGCAATTTCCAAAAATTCTGCAAAAAGAACCAAATTACTTAGAATTCTCTTCCAATTGCTATCACATTCAATTCTTCCTTAATTTCAAACAATCTTCCACTATTTTCAATTAATCCTAGGACAAACAAGAGTTTTTTTTGAGCATTTGAGGATTTAAATAAGCCTTAATTTTAAGGCTTATCACACCCCAAAACTTAAGATATTGCTTGTCCTCAAGCAATTAGAAACAAATAGCAACAAACACAAGCAAACACTTCACAAAATGATTTCAAATGGTGTTTTTGAAAAATAAATGTTGTTCAGGAGAAGTCTCAAACTTTTAACACTTTACACAATTCAAAGATTTTCTCACATAAAAGTTTTACTTTTCTTTTTCAAGATAAAACATTCTTATGCAAACCCACCTATTATGCTTATCCTACCTAAGTCATAGTCATAGAGTCTAGGGTGATCTTCTTTGTTCAACAAGCTAAGCTCACTCACATTATAAGCCTTTTCTTTCTCCCCCAAACTTATATAAAGCTGCTGCTAGGCCTCATTTTCTTTTTTTTTTCTTTTTTTTTTTTAGAGTCTTACTGTCACTTGTACCTTCGTTCCAACTTACTAACACTTTGTGGTGAAAGTAGTTGACTACGAGCACAAATTACTGCTAAGACCGTTTTCACATACTCACTTCTTAAGTTAACCTTTCATGCAGAGGAAATCATGGGTGTCATGACTGCCTCTGGTTACTCAGTTAACCCTAGAAGGAGGAGTATCCCTTTTTTTTTTTTTTTTTTTTGAAATTCCTAGCAGCTGTTACAACGACATACTATTACAACAACATAATACAACAATGACATACTGTTACAACAAAATAATATTACAACAACATACTAGTACAACAACATAATATTACAACGGTAGTATTACAAAACTCACCCCCCCAAACTTAAGTGAGTCAATGTCCCCATTGACTAAGAACTAGAAGTACAGGGGTTGATGTATATAGTTGGGTCACTTTAACATGCTAAGCATCGAAGCTAAACTCTCCTAAGTCCATTAGATGGGAAAAACACAAGGGGAGTTTGGGTTCGAATGTTTTATGGAGAAAAAGAATTTATCAAGTTTTATGATCTTGAAAACTTGAAGTTGTGTGTAAAAGCATTTGAAAGTTGAGAAAACTCTAAGTGTCATCATTAAGAGCTTTTTAACAAAACACCAAAGAAAACAGTTTGCAAACTTATTTTTGGAACATGATTTTTATGGCATGCTTGTGCGAGGAATAGATTTTTTTTTTTTTTTTAAATTTTTTAGAACTCATGAAAGCAATTAAACTAAATAAGCATAAAAGAACTTAACTAAACCTTAAACCAAAAACATAACAATTAACAAAGCTAGAAAGATAGGTTAAAGAGAGACTCCCCTATGCAGAGAAAAATGTGTTGTTGCCATTACTGTCCTCGGGGTTGTTGGAGTTTTTGACAAAGAATTCCCCTGAAATTGCAATTGCAATTTTGCTTTCCGCAATTGCGACTACAATTTCTTCCTCCCACTCTTTCTTCTTATATTTTCCTGAAACTCAAGAGTAGAGCATCAGAAAGTTCACACAGTTTTTCTCAATGCAAATTTACTTTTTGAAAATTCCAATTTTTGAACTCAAAGTTGATTCATCAAACTCCCAGGTAAATCCCCAGGTAGAGGTGTTCCCTAGGGGTCAACTTAAGTACCTCAGCTTAGACAGGATTTTCCTTAGACAGAGCTTTTCTGAATCAAACTTTTTCATTCGGATTGGAATTTCAAAAGTTGAAAGTTTCTCTTAAATTTTTGTTTTTTTTTTGTTTTTTTGTTATTTTGTTTTTAAAGAAAATGAACGAAAAGATAAAACTTATCCTATTCCAGTGGGGAGACAGCAATTGTGTTCCTTCATTTTGCATCTAGGTCTCGATGTTGGACGAGATTTCATTCGTAGTTGAGGTGCTTTGATCACAACGAGCTTTGATGACTCAAGAGATTTATATGTTTCTTTGGAAGTAGAAATTGTGGGTACAATCCATGTCGCAAACTGCATGTTGCCATCCCTCATGCTCTCCTTTCTGCATGCTTCTTCATATAATGTTTCCTGCAAGCTGCAATAAGCGAAAGCATGGCATTCCAGCGTCGGGAGCACTTTGGATGTCAATTGCTGTGAAATTACGATTTCATAGCTCACTGCAATTTTCTTTTGTGGTTCATTCTCTTCTTGAGGTGGTTCTTCTTTGGTCTCTTCTCTCCCTTCTAGCTCCTTAATGTTGTCAAGTGTTGGAGTGCTTTCTACTTCTATTGGGAGTTTAAGGTCTTCATGTTCCCATTCAGTTAGTGTCACCGCCTCACATTTTTCTTCTTCTTGTTTTGAAGTCTCTATGTCCTCAAACAAGATTCCTTGGGACCTGTTCTGCAATTCATCTGCAATTTGTTCCACCTGAATTTCAAACTCCATAGAGATGTAGCTTGACTTTGCATTACAACATTGTTCTTTGCTCTATATTCTCTCTCAAGTTCTTCGATGCTTGGCTCTTTTGGAATCATCTTCCCTTGCTGGAAGCACTGGTACTGATGTTGATTTGTAAATCTGGGTAGAAATCCATAACACAAAGAATCGGGATTATAAGGACAATTATCAAATGAATGACTTCCTTTGCAATAAACACAAGAAATGGAAGAGATTGGGTTAAAATGAGCTATAGGATTTCTCATCATCAAAGTTTCCATCATGTAGCTTAAAGATGAAGCTTGTGCGCTCAATGCTGCAATGATGTCTCCTTCCATCTTGTGGATTTTTGTGAAGTCCCACATCGGAAGATTTGGAATGGGATGTGCTGGATAAATGTTGGGAAGAATCCCCAACCTAGTGCATGAGTTCTGCACGTGGTGTGCGCACGCGTGGCGGAACTTAGGAACTGTCGGTCGTCTAAAAGGGCGATGTCGATGGGGAACTCGGGTAAAAGTTTGGTGGGCTTGGTATGGGCCAGGCCCAAGGTTAACTTTTACCCGAGTTCCCCATCGACATCGCCCTTTTAGACGACCGACAGTTCCTAAGTTCCGCCACGCGTGCGCACACCACGTGGAGAACTCAGGCACTAGGTTGGGGATTCTTCCCAACATTTATCCAGCACATCCCATTCCAAATCTTCCGATGTGGGACTTCACAATCTCCCCACCTTACGGTTCAACGTCCCCGTTGAACTCAGCCCTTCCGCCGGATCAACGAGACCCGCTACCTCCCGCAGAGGCTCGATTGTGAATGCCCACCTCCGAGGACCGTAATGCTCTGATACCAAATAAACCTTGGGCCTGGCCCATACCAAGCCCACCAAACTTTTACCCGAGTTCCCCATCGACATCGCCCTTTTAGACGACCGACAGTTCCTAAGTTCCGCCACGCGTGCGCACACCACGTGCAGAACTCAGGCACTAGGTTGGGGATTCTTCCCAACATTTATCCAGCACATCCCATTCCAAATCTTCCGATGTGGGACTTCACAATCTCCCCACCTTACGGTTCAACGTCCCCGTTGAACTCAGCCCTTCCGCCGGATCAACGAGACCCGCTACCTCCCGCAGAGGCTCGATTGTGAATGCCCACCTCCGAGGACCGTAATGCTCTGATACCAAATAAACCTTGGGCCTGGCCCATACCAAGCCCACCAAACTTTTACCCGAGTTCCCCATCGACATCGCCCTTTTAGACGACCGACAGTTCCTAAGTTCCGCCACGCGTGCGCACACCACGTGCAGAACTCAGGCACTAGGTTGGGGATTCTTCCCAACATTTATCCAGCACATCCCATTCCAAATCTTCCGATGTGGGACTTCACAATCTCCCCACCTTACGGTTCAACGTCCCCGTTGAACTCAGCCCTTCCGCTGGATCAACGAGACTCGCTACCTCCCGCAGAGGCTCGATTGTGAATGCCCACCTCCGAGGACCGTAATGCTCTGATACCAAATAAACCTTGGGCCTGGCCCATACCAAGCCCACCAAACTTTTACCCGAGTTCCCCATCGACATCGCCCTTTTAGACGACCGACAGTTCCTAAGTTCCGCCACGCGTGCGCACACCACGTGCAGAACTCAGGCACTAGGTTAGGGATTCTTCCCAACATTTATCCAGCATATCCCATTCCAAATCTTCCGATGTGGGACTTCACAATTTTCTTAAGCAATCAACCCTATGTTGTGTCTTTTTAAAATTTCTCTCCCTCAACAAGTGAAATCGAGCTCCTCCTGCAAATAGAAGAAATTGTGGTTGCAATCTTCTCTTACAATTTTTGCTAAAACAAAATTTTTGTTAAAACTGTCATTCCCCGGCAACGGCGCCAAAAACTTGATTGGTGGTCACGCAAGTGCACGCGATCGAAGTAATATAAATTGGTATCTGAGTACCAAGTATCGAATCCCACAGGGAACGGAGTAACAAAGGTTTTGTTTTGCAAAAGTGTAAGGAAAATTGCAAGTATGAAAAGAAAAAATGCAAAAATAAAGTTGGGATATGTTGTTGGTGAAAAACAGAAATTGCTAAATCCAATTGCTAAATCTAGAATGGCAATGTTGGCAATAACAGAAATTGCTAAATTGAATTGCAGATTCTAATTTAGCAATGAGCGAAATGGCTAAAAATTGCAAAATTAAATTGCTGAATCTAAATTGGCAATATGAAATAGCAATTTGAATGAACTTAGAGAATGAAATGATAAAGGATGGGGCTCAAGAATGTCATTGCCCTAAGTCGTAATTGTAAACCGAAATTGCAATTCCAACCTACTCCACACTCAATTGTAAACTTGATCGGTGGTCACGCAAGCGCACGCGATCGAAGTAATATAAATTGGTATCTGAGTACCAAGTATCGAATCCCACAGGGAACGGAGTAACAAAGATTTTGTTTTGCAAAAGTGTAAGAAAAAGTGCAAGTTTGAAAAGTAAAAATGCAAAAATAAAGTTGGGGTAGGTTGTTGGTGAAAAATCGAAATTGCTAAATCCAATTGCTAATTCAGTATGGCAATGTTGGAAATAACAGAAATTGCTAAATTGAAATTGCATATTCTAAATTGGCAATGCGCGAAATGACTAAAAATTGCAGAATTAAATTGCTGAATCTAAATTGGCAATATGAAATAGCAATTTGGATGAACTTAAAGAATGAAATGATAAAGGATGGGGCTCAAGAATGTCATTGCCCTAAGTCGTAATTGCAAACCAAAATTGCAATTTCAACCTACTCCACACTCAATTGTAAACCAAAATTGCATCTCCTATTTACCTCGAAATTGGGTTTTTAGGAGGCTAAGTGAGAGACCTATATGTCTATAGTCCCTCTATCTTAGATAATTTTTGGCTCACAATTTTATGGGTCTTGGAGTCCTTAATCCCTATGTCTAGGGTAAGGAATGGCTTATGACTAAGCTCCTTTACTCCATTACTTGTGTGAAATCTGCTTATCACTAACCCTGTCGGTATTAGATCTAAGCTTGAGTTGAAACCCTAGTTGATCAATCTAGGATCTCAACAGAAATTTAATCAACACAAGCAAACAATTGAGATGTAGGCTTGGTTTTTATTGGAATTTTGGCTACATTTACTCCTTAGGGAATTCACATCCTTGAACCCCCTAAGAAGTTTTAGCTCATATTTTCGATGAAAATCCTAAAACTAATTTTAAAGAAAGAGTTCATAATGAAATGGTGCAATTTAATTAAATAAAACACTAACTTATGAAATGCAATTTGGCTATTCCTAGAAATTCAAGCACAAATAAATAATTGAAATTAAGCCAAGGTGGCAAGGGCAACTAAGTAATTTTCCTTATCTTCTCCCTTCTGCCATGACGTCCTACAACTTTAAGTTGGAATTTTTTCTTTACAAAAGCTAACGAAAAAGAAAGGAAAAAAAACACAGCATGAAAAATTTAAGAAAAACCCATGAACTTGACTTGGAATTAAACTCAAAATTCCTTCAAAATACATCAAATGAGATTAGAAAAAGTTCAAGCCACCTCCTGTAATACAAACTAAAGAAAAACTGAAATGGAACTTGAATAAATTGGCCAAAAAAAAAAGTAGAAATTCGAAAAACAGAGGGTGCGAAAACCCACGAACAATTGCTTCTAAATTCGCCTCCAAATCGACTTGCATTGCTCCTCCTCTTCTTCCCTATTTATAGGCCTTCATTAGGGTTGAAGAATGCCCAAATTTCGTGCTTAAATTCCTCCAAATCGGGCTGTAATTGAAGAATTTCGAAATGGGTTTAATGCATAATTTTTTCCTTTTTTAAAACCCAAAAACCCACGAAATTGATCCTTCAAATCGCCCTCAAAATCCGATTAATAGCTCCTCTTCTTCTTCCCCATTTGTAGGCATTCATTAGGGTTGAAGATTGCCCAAAAATCATGCTCCAATTCCCTTGATTCGTGCGAAATTTTCTCTTCCCATTTATGGGTTTTTCGTTCGCGCCCCATAAATTTCTGCCCATAACACAATTGCCAAATCAGATTTGGCAATCGGATTTAGCAATTTCACATTCCCTGCTCCAGAAACAATTGCCAAATCAGATTTGGCAATCTGATTTAGCAATTTCCAAAAATTCTGCAAAAAGAACCAAATTACTTAGAATTCTCTTCCAATTGCTATCACATTCAATTCTTCCTTAATTTCAAACAATCTTCTACTATTTTCAATTAATCCTAGGACAAACAAGAGTTTTTTTCGAGCATTTGAGGATTTAAATAAGCCTTAATTTTAAGGCTTATCACTCCGAAAGAGTTAATTTCATGAATTCGAGACCCAATTATCATGGTAATCTAAAATTAAAACAAAAACTTCATGGGTAATCTTCAAATCACATACATAGCCAACCATTAGCTTGAAATCAACATCGGAATGCTTACCCACTCCAAATCGAGGTCGTATACGGCTAAACGAATATCGAACTTGTTTGAATTTCACCCCGAACCAACACCCATCCTGCTGTTTGTACAAAGAGCCGAGAGTGAGAGAGAGACAGCAGTTGACGAGCTAGGCGTGTGGGTCTGCGACGGCTGGACGTTGGGCAGACGCGAGCTGCACCGATGATTTGAAGACGGCGTGAGGCGGAAAAACTTTACAGCTGTTGACGGAAAAGAATGGGAGGCTTGCGAGCGGCGGGGCTGGTGCTGTTAATTTCATGAATTCGAGACCCAATTATCATGGTAATCTAAAATTAAAACAAAAACTTCATGGGTAATCTTCAAATCACATACATAGCCAACCATTAGCTTGAAATCAACATCGGAATGCTTACCCACTCAAAATCGAGGTCGTATACGGTTGAACGAATATCGAACTTGTTCGAATTTCACCCCTAACCAACACCCATCCTGCTGTTTGTACAAAGAGCCGAGAGTGAGAGAGAGACAGCAGTTGACGAGCTAGGCGTGTGGGTCTGCGACTGCTGGACACTGGGCAGACGCGAGCTGCACCGGTGATTCGAAGACGGCGTGCGGCGGCAAAACTTTACAGCTGTGGACGGAAAAGAACGGGAGGCTTGCGAGCGGCGAGACTGGTGCTGTTATAGTTGACGTGAGGAAAGAGGAAGAATGCTGCGAAGGAAAGAGCGACATCGAACGGAGAGAGAGAGATAGAGAGAGAGATTTCAGTGAGATGGAGCTTTCGGGAGAGAGGGAGAGGGAAAATAGGAAGAAGAAGCAGGAGATAGAGAAGAAGATAAGGATGAGGGGAAAAAATTTAAGAAAATTATGAAAATGCCCTTTTTCTCATTCCATACTTGCCGTTTCTTAAATTTCCAATTTCAAATTAACTCAAAAAATCTAAAATATTTATTTTTAAAAAAAATTAACCCAACTTAGTTTCAAAACTTCAAAATTAATGCTCCTAAATAAGCTGGGCGTTACACAGTGTTTGATCTTCAAGAGCTTAGGGAGACTTTTGATCTTTGTTTCTGAATTTTCGCTAAATTCTTATTTTGAAGTCTTCAATTTCTAAACCCTTGAAAGGGAGGGGGAACCCTTTATTTATAGAATTGCCTAAGGCTTCATGTGGACTTGTGCTTGACTACTTCTGGGCCTAACTATTGGACTGAGCTTGATTAACTTTGGGCCTAGCTCTTTTGGGCTAGGACTTGTTGGATTAGGGCCTCCCATTTGGGTTTTGTCTAAAATCGACCCAAATTATATATAATTCATTTTAACCAACTTAAACTTAATTTATTTGATCAAATAGTTATAAAGAAGACATGTGGCATATTTGGATTTGCCACAATTTAATTTGGGGATACATGTAAATTTATAATTGAACCCTAATTAAATAAATAATTTTGTTATTAATTTTAAGTAATGACATGACAATTTCTTATTGGTCGAAATTTCTATTCCAACAAAGGCTATAGAGAAAATATATATTCTATAAAATAATTAAAAACTTTTATTTTGGATCTCATAAAAAATAATGTTAAACACATTAATAAAATAAACTGATATATAACTTTTGGTATACAATAAAGTTTAAAAAAACATGAAAACTAATAAAAATAATAATAAACCCATGTTGATGCAAAAGAAGAATCAAGGGACAACCAATAGACATCCTCTTCACTCACCTTGGTTGTCATTACTATTACCTGCAAAAAAAAAATGCAGGAAGAGGGTGAGTATTAAAAATACCCGATAAATTAGCCCTCCGAATAAGGTTACGTATGCATACATATATAACATGATTCATGACATCATATGTAACGACTCGCCTTTTTAAACTTAGAGGACTTATGTAATGCCTGACAATTTTAGGTATTGATTAATTTCTCAATTTTGGAGTCAATTTTGATTTAATTTCTCTTCTAGTGGATTACTGGAATGAATTGATTCTTGATTGATTGGGTTTATGGTTGAAGCTTAAATGTGAAGAATGGAGGTTAATTTTGGAGCTTGTCCAAACAATTCTTTTGTTTACAAATCCATGTTTTGAAATAAAAACCATTGTCTTTTGAAGCAAATTTCTAAAATAACAAATCCATATGTTTTATGTTTAGCAACAAAGTTTTGAAATAAAAATCGTTGTCTTCTAAAGCAAATTTCTAAAATACGAAATCTCTGCTTTGTATTTGATTTTGGCAATAAAGTTTTGAAATAAAAACCATTATTTTTTGAAGCAAATTTCTAAAATAAGAAATCCATGTTTTATGTTTGGTAACAAAGTTTTGAAGTAAGAACCGTTGTCCCTTATAAAAATATTCCTGTTTTGTTTTGGTTAAATCGACTACTTAGTCGAGGTCGGAGTCTTTGCCAGCTCGATTCCATCACTTTCTCAAAATAAAAATTTACTATCCAAATTCTCTATCTTTTCTTTTGTCTACCCTTTCAATCCATCAAGGATACACAAAGGGGGGGCAAACTATAGATACCGTATTTGGTCCGATAATTTTTATACTTCGATTGGATTTGATTTTAGTTTATGGGTTGTGTTTACTTTGGTTCATTTTTGGTTTACTTTCATTTTTCCCCAAGCTTTGTTAAGCTTTTTTGTTTATTAATTTTGTTATGAGTTTTATTTGTTTTGATTTTAATTTTATTTTATCATTTTAAAAAAAATTATTATTGTTTTTTCCTTCGATTTTGATTTGATTTGATTTGATTTAGATTATTTTTATTATTATTTTATTTTATTTTTCATTTTTGCTATTTTCACGATTTTCCTCTCCCTTCACCCACGTAAACCATTCCTATTCTTCTTCCCCACAGCTTGCACATTCTGAGTTCTTCCTCAAGAAGAGGGCATCCATCTTGAAAAATCGTTTGCTTTTTTTAGTAAATTTCACACCACTTCAATGGAGGGGGAAAGGGGAGCTTCGGGGAATTCGGTCATAGATTTTCTCAAGTGCAGTTTTCCAACAATAAGACCCACACTCCGGCGAGTTTTTGACGGCAACCTGACAGATCCAGCCTCGAACCCACGCTCTGGCGACACAGCTCTGCAACAGACGAGCCTGACCCACCTACGTGAATACCCAAAAATCCATCTACAATGCAAAGACCAACCAGCAGCTCTCCGAAGCAGTTCCAGCAATCAGTCGCGAGCTCGACGGCAACCCATGCTAGCAACATCACGCTTCGAGGAACTTGAACCGACAAACTCACGACTACCTTTTTCTTCTATCGTAAAGGTGAGATGTAGTGTAGGGAGAGAGAATTTTTCTCCCTTGTGACTTCCAATTTGACCCTCATAAATTGTATTTAATTCCTAAGTTGCCCCTATTTTGTTAATAATTTCAAGTTGACCATAGTTTCATATCCTTGTTTCCTAATTTGCCCGGGGCATATTGGTTTAATTTTGATTTTGCCCATAATTGTATGTTTAATTTTTAACTTTGGCACAACATGCTGATTTAATTGTCAATTTGATAATAGCATGTGTGTTTTTTAAATTGGTCAATACTTGCTGTTAATTTATAAATTGACTCTTGGTTTGTTGTTTAATTTGCAAATTGATTTATGGCATGTTGCTTAATTTGCTATTTGATTTGAATAGGAAATTGATTATTTCATTTTGAATTGAATTGAATTGTAAATTGCTTAATTATTGATTAATTCATTTAAATTGCAAATTGCTTAAATTTTGCTATTTGATGATTTTATTTGGATTTATTTGATTTGTGAATTTCTAAATACAATTTCAATTTAATTTCAATTGATTTATCTCTAAATTGATTCCAACTAAAATAAAGTTTTAATTTGGTTCTAATTTAGATTTTCTAAATAAACTCTTAAGTTGTAACTAATTAATGAGTTTGAAATAAAATTTATTAAAAAGAAATCCAAATACTTGAACTTGTTCTTAATCTTTTCATTGTTAGAAATATTCCATTTCACAAGGCATTTTTCCTTTGGAGCAACTTAACATGCAAGAAAATGCAAAAGAGATTAAAATGTTTCCTTCAAAAAATCCAAAAAAGTATATCAAACATGTAGCTTAGATCGTGCAACATGAAGTATTCAGGCCTGCAAGTTCTTGTCCACACAAGAACACACTACTCACAGGGTTGAAAGTGATTTAAGAACTCCAATTTTCTGAGACAAGATTCCAGTAAATCCCATTGTTGTCAAGGATTTGAGAAAGTTATAAGCAATATAAGCAAATACTAGACTTGGAAACTTTTATATTTGGCAAGTAAAAAAGTATGATAAAGCAACATGGAAGATAAAAAATATGGAGGTTAAAAAGGAGTCGCCACCAATCTTTTTAATGGTGTGATTGGACACCAAAATAGAATAAAACAACTTTTTTTAAAAAAAAAAAAAGGGTATGCGAAAACCAAATTTGGGATCGGGAGTTGTTTGTGTATGGGGAAGGTGTTAACACCCCACAACACCCGTTTAAAAATGGTGGCCAAATTTTAATCTTGAATTGCAAAAGATTTTTAGAAGAAAAAAAACTCGCTTAGGAAAAAAGAGATTTTTAAAATAATGTCTTATTTTACCTTGCATTCCTCTAATATTTGAAGTCATGATTTGTAAGGACTTGTTTTCTTTTTACTATTATGATAAGGGCAAAAATGTCTTTATGTTTGGGCTTAATTTGAAAAAAAAAATGGATTAGTTTTGTGGTGGACACGTGGGTATGAGTGATAAGTGAGGGGAATTGTTGTTAAGAAATTATTGGAAGTTGGGGTTTTTATCTTTTGAGATAAGGAGGTTTGTGAAATTTTGGGGTTAAAATTAATAAAATAAATAAAATAATAGAATATATTTTTCCTTTTACAATGAAAATCGTGGGTTTTGGAAGATGAAAGGAAACTTGTGGTGAGAAGCTCAATTTGGAGAGTTTTGCTTCAACTACTTGAAATTTGGAGGTGGAAGAGTTTTACAAAGGAAATATTTCAAGTTTGGTAAGTTTCTTTGAGGAATTTATGGAGAAATTTTTATGTTTATTTGTGGGTTTTTCTGTTTTTCTTTCAATTCAAGTTTGGATGTATAAGAAGAGGAAAGAAATTGGGTTTAATTTGGGGTTTGGATTTATGGAATTAGTGTTTTGTTTTACAAAACAAAACAAAAGAAGAAAAGGGAAATTCATAAGCATAAGCAAAAGGGAAAAAGAATGGAAGTTTTCAATATTCTGGAAGAGAGAGAAATTGGACAAGGAAGAGAAAGTAGATGGTGGGTTGTTGGAGAGAGAAGGTAATAAAATATATTATTTAATTAAGATTAGGGCATTATAGTCAAATGCAATAAGTTAATGGTGAGAGAGAGAAAGAATGTATTTATTTTATTTTTTTTGTCTACATACAATTGAAGGAAGAAAATTGGAAAGTTTGGAAAAAGGAGATTTTTTTTTTTATAGTAAAAATAGGACATCTAGAATTAATTAAAGAGTGAGAATTAGTGTGTTTGGAGAGCCACAAACGTGGGAGTCAAATTGGAAGGAAAATAATATATTAATTTAGTTAGAAGAAAGATGGGTTATGAGAGGAAAGAAAGAATTGTTGTTTAATTTGAGGAAAAAGACAAAATGGTACTTGTGAAAAGAAAAGAATATATATTGGAATTGAAGAAAGTATTTTAAGGTTATGTGATTTGAGTTGGTGATAAAAATGTTGTATCCTCATATGGTAACTCAATTAATATTTCAGGTCAAACAGAGATTGGAATGATTTACGACCCGAACATATCAACCCCACCATAGTTTGTGAGTGGTTTGTTTTCCAAAATGTTTTTGATATTTAATTATTATTATAAGATTTCAAGAAATCTATAATTTCGTAAGACTTTAGAGAAATCGTTATGAGATTTTTGAAAAAATATTCATGAATTTCCAGTAATCTTATGATTTTAGCTGAAATTATCATTCTAGAGATATATTTGAAACATTTTATGATTATTTGAGAAATTAGAAGAGTTGTAATGTTTATTGAGAAAATATGACTTTGGAAATGTTTTATATTATTGAGGGATTTGATTATTATTTGAGAATTTACACATGTTTAGTGTTATTTAAAATCTTTCAAGTCTATGAGATAGTGTTTTAGAGAAAGAGTATGGTTATCAGAAAAAGATTGAGAATTAAGAGTTTTATGTTAAAAGTGGTTTTCAAACCCCTAAATCATACCCACGGTGATTACTTGTATGCTGTGTGAATGTGTTTCTATAGTATACTAAGAGAGAGAGAGGTCTTTGGGACCCACTCTAGCACACACATAGGCTTTGGGCTGTGTGTTAGAGTGCTTAGCCCTTTGGAGGCAGTTCTACGTGCACGTATGACAGAGATTTACTCTGCTATGTATCCTGAGATTACTCGGTGCATAGTATGACATAAAGTGAGTTGCTGTGCGTATGGAGTTTACTCTACGCCAGTACTATGGAGATTTGGGTACAGATTTGGTGATGGATTTTGTGAGCTTATGCTTATGTTTTCAAGAGTTGTAACTACACGTTTTCTCTATCTCTCTATTTATATATGTACTGTTATTTGCAAATATTAGGTTTTTAGAGGTATTGTATCTAGAGTTATAATCTCTATTTTCGTTGTTTATGGTTGAAGTGATATTATTACAAATTTTACTATGTTTTTCGTGATCTTGAGAACTTTAAAATTCTTCCTAGTTTACTTGTGATTTTTATAAAGATTTGAATTTACGTGTATTGCGTAATGGTTTTCGAGAAAGATATTTTCCTATTAACTTACCACTCATTGGGCCTTTTAGCTCATTCTTTCTTTCTGCATTTTCCTACCAGGTAGCGTTTGAGTTTCTGGTGAACCTACTGAAGTTGACTTCTGCCACCAGACTTGCTAAATTGCATATCATTTTTGTATGTACATGTGCTTTAAAAGCATATTTTGTAACTCGGCTAATACGAGCTTAAGCGCACCACATTTTGGGTTTCACGTTGGCTTATGATTAGTACTTGTAAATTATTAACGATGCTTTTGACTTTCTAAAGTTACGTTTGAATGGTTGGAGTGTTTTTGAGTAGTGTATTTGAAATGGATTTGGAGAAGAGTATCTAAGTTATATATATATGTGTGTGTGTGTGTACATTTGTTATTAGGGAGCATAATGTTTCAAAATCCAGGTATATTCATCCGTTTTTTAGGGGAAACTCTGCTGAAATTTTGAGGATTTTATTTAAAGAAAGTTTTGCTAGCCACCTATTATTTCCAAAACATATTTTGTTTTGATAAGTTGGACATTGGATTTCGTTTTTTTTGTTTCGATTGATTGTCGACATGCCACGTCCTAGGTTGGTTAGAGTGATCTGGGACGGGGTGTGACATGATCCCATAAAATATGTTGATAAATATCCATCAATTTGACTATATTAGAAATATTCCAAAAAATCTTAGGAAAAATCCTCCACCTCAAGAATATGAGAAATTTTACAATTTCTCAACTCCGTCATAGAATAGCCTTTTATAAAAGAAAGTTTTTTTTTAAAAAAAAAATGTTTTAATTAAATTCATTTTTTTCTTGGGACCAAAATCTCGGACTCCCAAAGATAATGATCCCTCGTCTCAAGAATTCTAGAAAATCGGACTCCCAAATATTTCTAGATTCTGTCGTCGGAGTTTAAAAAAAAATGACATTGAAAACCACTTTTTAAGATAGAGATTACAAAAGGTTTTAGAAATGACTCTTTGGTTATAAAACTTTCATAAACTCAAAAAGAGAAAATTTAAAGATTTGAAAATAATTTTTATAAAGAGAGATTGGAAAAAACATTAAGAAAAATCAAGAAAATCGAAATTAAGCATAATAAATAAATGCATTTTAAGGATAAATTAAGTTAACATAATAATCTATTCATTAGAAAATAATCAAGCAAGCACTATATGCAAGCATGTTAACAAAATTAAGGGAAAAAACATATTGAAATCGATCTTGGACTTCCAAAGAATCGATTTCTCACCTCAAAAAAATTAGAAAATCGGACTCCCAAATATTTCTAGATTCCATCGTCGGATATTTTTTTTATAAAAAGTAAATAGACTAAGAAGATTGACACAACATAGTTTGTTATGCACATATCAAATTGACAATGTGGTAAACATGCTAATATAAATAATGATAATTAAAAGGTGACATTTAAATTAAAGTAAATGAGACAAGCAAATAAGATATCAATCTTGGATAATTAAGAAAAATGAGACAAGTAGATAATTTAAAAAGCAAATCAAAATAAATGGAACAAAAAGTACAAAAATTAAAAAAAAGGGCAAAAAACAATACTATGTCTAGTGCAATGTGCTTGATGTCACAACACAAACACACAAAAAAAAAAAATTGAAAGATAGAAGATGGCCGCGTAAAGGAGAGATAACTTGAAATTTTTTTTTTTTAAAAAACTATTAAAAAAAACTTTGATAAAAACTAAATCCCTCTTTTTTTTTTTAAAAAAAAAAAAAACATTTACTTACTACTCTCTCCTTCTCCATTTGATTTTTCTCTCTTCTCTCAAAAACCCTTTTATTTTCTTCTCTTCTTCAAATCTTCCTCACCAAGGTGGTAACGACAGTTTTTTTAGAAGCAAATCTCTACTCACCCAATCAAGACGCTGCAAGAAAACAAAAATGCAGGAGCGTCTATATCTCGACTCTGATATAGTGAGCATCGTGCGACGTTGCGGTGAGCCCCCCTCAACCCTGGTCTAATTAAGGACAACGTCTCGACGCTGCCTGTAGCGTCTCGACGCTGTCGCAATTTGTATAAAAGGAATTTTTCGTGTCCTAGGTCATTTGTCTCCATTTTTTGCTGCCAAGAGACCATGTTAAGGCCATTTTCTCTTTGTTTTTCATTAGAATATGATAGTTTGGTGCTTTTGGTTAATCTTTGGTGTCAGGAAACTTTGTAACTATGTTCGGCTAGACTATCGATGCCATTTCAGGTTGTAAACAAGGTACTATGTTATTTTTGTGAGATTTATTCCATATTTCCAGTATTTTCTAACATCTTCTATTATTTCTTGATTCTTGCTAGAATGCCCATAACATGTATTCTTTCGTAGGTAGTTTGACAACCTATTCACATCGATTGAATACGCGATCGTTACTTTTAGCTAGCAATAGGACCAGCTCGTATTTGCATCCTAGAGGCTAGTCTCATTTAGATTGCAAGATAGGGCCTATGAATCAAGATAGCTAATTAATCAAATTAGGAATGTATGCTTAGTTTAATTAATTGGTCTTAATCAAGACCTATAACTTAAGGCAATTAGCTACGTTAGTATGGAATGCTATCTTGGCTAGCTAACTAGGGCTAATTAGGCTAATAAACTTGATGTTAAGTTGGATTAATTGGGATTTAGGGGATCTAAGTTTGGTAAGGGGCTTAGCCGGCTTTATCGGTGAGTCGATTAGATAATAGATGGTTAGGAAATAGCTTGCATTTAGGCGTTATGTGATCAGAAATAACATTGTACGTAGTTTTATCTCGAAACGGTGCCTGAGGTTAATCATTAACGTTTATCTTACTATTTTTTTAAGTCCTGCTGTCTATTTTTATGTTTAACTTCTCTCTGTCCGTGTCAGTCCAAGTCAATAAGAAATCCAAATAATAGAAATTCAAGGCCCCGTTTGATAACCATTTGGTTTTTGGTTTTTTGTTTTTGAAAATTAAGCTTGTTTTCTCCCAATTTCTCTACAATGATTTTTATCTCCTTAAGAAAGTATTTGAATTCTTAGCCAAATTCCAAAAACAAAAACAAGTTTTTGAAAACTACTTTTTTTTAGTTTTCAAAATATGGCTTGGTTTTTGAAAACATAGGCAAAAAGTAGATGACAACACAAGTAAAACCATAAGTGGGAGTAGTATTTATAGACTTAATTTTCAAAAACCAAAAACCAAAAACCAAATGATTATCAAACGAGGCCCAATTTATTCAATTTCCTATGGTTCGACCCGGTCTACTATTAATTACTACAAGTAGTTAATTTTAGATCAGTAATTATAAATGTATTTGATTGAGCCTTCGACAAGCTCCTTCACATATTTGCTCAAAAATCAATCCATATGCATAACACACAACTCCTAGTATTTCACAATTTTTGAATAAATTTGAACATAATTATTTTACCTAACATTGAGTCGAAATATCACTAAGTTTCAAAATCATTGTCAATATTATGTAAAATTATTATTCACAAATTTATCACATGTAAAATAATCAAATACTTTCATCAAGTACAATAAAAAAAAAAAAAAAAGACATACTCATAATTTGATCATCCACATTCCAAACCCCAAAATGGGCACATATTTCGTTCAACATTTGTAATATTAACAACAAAATATTTACAGAATTCATGAAAGTTATCTCAAGCGCAACAAAATAATAGGGAATAAAGCTCTAAAGCTTACATACAGTCATTAGGAAGTTCATGATTAAAGACTACTACCCTAGGGATGTTCCAGTTGGGACGAGTTCTATTTCCATAAATAATAGAACTATGTTGTTTTGTAGCTCGTGAAATAAGCTCATGCACAAAAGCTATAATCACACAGTCATAAGTATTATTTATTCTAAGTTTGTTAGATAATTGATCCAAAAGGTTCTTCAGACTTTCATTAGGTAAAAGTGATCAAAGGCACTCAGTCTTTTATCACTTGTCAAAAGACCTCCTTCCCAAATAATCTCTTATAATTGACCATTCACTAATATGACATGCTTGACCAGGTACACCCTTTATCTCCATAATCTTCTGGCTCTTAAGAGGGAATGGAGTGGGAAGCTCTCCAGTCACTGTCGTCTCGTTCAACGATTCCTTCGCCAGTGGCGGTGTTGTAACGCTAGCCACCCTGTTACCGTCACCATTCCCTCTATCAGACACAGAGGCAGATGTCGTTTAGGCCAGCCTAACTGATGGAATTGCTTCCAGCCTTTTGAGGGATCTTGATTTCTCGCATTTGCTTTCCATTTAGATCCACCTGAATCCTCAATTGAAGGTCATGGAGGAAGAGTATGGAGCCAATCCCCATAATGAAGAACGTCAGTCCCACTCTCTGAAGGAGAAACCAAATGACAATCACGATTGGAGTGTCCGATATACCCAAAGACATAACAAAAATTGGGTGACCTTTGATACTACATCAGGCACCAAAGAACCTAATTCGGCCTTGTTTGCAGTTGCACTCCCCGGCGCAGAGGCTTCGTGATATCCATGAGAAAGCGAATCCGCATAACTGACCCAATCCATTCTCTCGTCCTTTCCTGTCGATTCCCAGAAACTGTCCAATTGAGTCACCTAGAACTGTAGCCACTACTTTGATCATACACTGAAAAGGAATATGGAGCACATGAAGCCAAAAGGTTGTTTTAGAAAAGCACAGAGAGCCCGGATGATCGCTAGCAGTCGGTGATTGCAGAACAAAGAAGTGCTCTATCAAAAGTTCAAGGCCCTGTATTCAGAATTTGGATCTTCTCAAACCAAGATTGAAACTAGAAGACAAACAAATTATCCCTTGCTACATCAATCTTCGTATCAGAATGGACTAAATGGATTTTAACACTACCCTGAACGTGATTAAATTAATTCGGCAGCTAGTCAGTTATTTGCCCACAACATACAAATGAATATGTTCCTCAGTCAACATAGCAGAAGGCGCCTGAGGAACCACCACTGATGCAAATTCCTCCGACATAAGGGACCACGCCGTTCATTGTTCCATTAGTTCATCCATAAAAAAAAAAACTCAGAACCAACAAAAACTAGAAGAAAAAGCCAGCAAAACAAAGCAAAAACGCCACTCTAATGTAGAGAAAACCTGTACCTGACAGGACCTAAATTTGACTTTTATATCAATTTTTTTATTGACTCTTTTTAATCTATTGATATGTGGTATATCGATAATAAACCAAATGAGCATGCAAACAATCACTAAAAGAAAGAAAAAAAGGGTGAATAATATCATTGATATACCCTTTTTAATCTTATTAATAATAGTATATTGATAACTCTTAATATAAGAGTTATATTTATCATTTTTTCTTCTTAAACCTATATCTTTTGAGTATATTTGAGGATTTTTGGTAGTGAAAACTCCCTAGTTAAGTGCCATTTTGTATGAAGCACGTTGTAACCTGTAATTCAGCACTTTGATAGTTCTTCGTTGTTTGCTGAGCTGATTTGTATTATTTTGCTTCATGTGACATAATACTAAAGGAGTGGTGCTTAAGAAAAAGAATGTTAGTGCATTTTAGGAGTAGATTGTGAAAGGTTTTCAATACCAAAAGATGCTGATGGAGTGATATTTGCTACACCATTCTTTGAACAAAATTCCACCTGAGACTCATGTGAAGAAGCTATCATTATTATGAGCAGTACAGGTTGAGCCAACTAAGCTAAAAATAACCAATGGGAAGTTGCCAATGCTGATACCTTGTCTAATCAACTTGAATTTGATGGAAAAATGAGTATATAGGGATAACTAGGCATTTTTGGAAAGGGGGATTGTATTGGAGAAAGGGCTTACGGAAAGGGAGAAAGGAGAGCATTCACCAAGGGTATCTACTTGGGGAAAATAGCTGAGGACAGCAGAAAGGGCTTATTCATCTGACTTTTCTCATCTTTCTTTACTTTATTTCAATTCATGTAATCAGACTTTTGTTAATGGCATTTCAATTTCAATTTAGTTGTTTTCTTCCTTTAGTTATGAGCTTAGTTCTTTTAGGCAAGGATTAGGGAACATTACATTGTATTGAGACTTGAGCTGTAGTTTCTTGTGTTTACTTGAACTGATTTTGATTGTGATTCATGTTAATGTTTGGATTATGTCTGGCCAATTAATTCACTCACTGTTTTCTTGCATTTTGGGAGAAAAAAAAGAAAACCGATTGCTCATTATTCACATGAGCACTATTTCAAAGCTTAGCTTTCAGTAAAGTGGAGGATTAGGGATGATCACTCACCTAATGCACACAAGCAATGCTTAAAATTGAGTAGTTTAATGGGAGTTAGACTGCAAATTAGGGGAGTTCTGGGAAGAATCCCGTGGGTATTGTTGTGTGGTTCAAATGATCACAAGTTTTGCTTCAGCAAATTAGTTTCATGACAGTGCAATAACCCCTAATGATTTGAGACTATTGTTGTCTTCTGTTGCAAGTCCTTTCTTTTCTTTACTTTTGGTTGTTCTGCTGCTTGACTTAATTTCTTTACGTATTGTTTTGTTTATTAATTGTTCAAGTAGACTTAGTAATGCATTATCTTTACTTTATTACTTTTAAAATTCACTAAAAGTTGAGTCAAGCTTAGTGATTGTCCTAAACTAATCACTGAGAAGAACGATAGAATTACTTATCACTTGCTGCGTGGACTGTGTATACTTACACATGTTTAGAGTGTTTTTATTGCATATTTAGCTGCACTCTGATAAGTAACATAGATCAATGATAGAATTAATATAAAATAAACATGTTAACTATTACAATTGAAAACAGAAATTAAATGCCACTTATATACCATTCTTTTCCCCTATTGATAAGGTATATCAGTAATAGACATAATAGCAAATAAACATGCAAACAATAATTAGTAGAAAACTAAGTGAAATATTACCTATATACATTTTTTTATTCTATTGATATAGTTATTAACGATATACCTAATAGTAGAGGAGCATGAAAATAATTATTTATAGATAAAAAATCCAAATATTAATAATATACCTTTTTTTTGTATTTATTGGTGTGATATATCAACGATAGACATAATAACAAATGAGTATGGAAACAAACATTGATAGAAAATAAAGGGTAAATACCACAAATTATGTTTTTTAATCTATTGATATGATAAATCAATGATAGACCTCATAACAAATGATCATGTAAACAATTAGAAAAAATTTCAAATATCACCGATATACCATTTTTAATTCTAATGATATGGTATATCTCAATGATAGATCTGATAACAAATGAGCATACAAATAATCATAGATAGAAAACAAAAGTTAATATCATTGATATAGTATTTTAATTTATTGACAATGTACATCCAAAATAAACCTAAACAAAAATGAACATGCAAGCAATAATCTAATAGTAAATGAAGTAAAATATCACTTATATACCATCAATGATAGTAAACGAACATGCAAACAATCCATGATAGTCACTATCATTGACAGACCTCAGTCATTGATAGGTCGATCACTGATAGACCTTAGTCATTGATAAAATCTATCAGATAGATCTATCAGGGATGGACCTCAGTCATTGATAGACATGTCATTGATAGACTTGTTTAGGCAATGATAGAACTTAAAATTTTGCCATATTTGCAAATATTTTTAGATTGAGCTAGATTTGCTATTTTTGTGTTAGATTGTCATATATGCAAATTGCTCCATTTTCATTTTTACTCTTGAACTTTGAAATTTGTTCCAAGAAATACTCTTGAACTTTGAAATTGTTCCAAAAAATATCTTTTATGTTAAAATAAAAGATGTATAAATTGACATGAGATAGCTCTCGAGTAAAATTAAAATGTGTACATGATATTATTTTAACTATGTAGAAGATTAAAATCGTTGTTACCATTTATTTCATCTTAAAAGATATGATTCAAATCATTTACATAATCAATTTTTACATATCAGTTGTTACGTCAATTTATGTGAATAATGTTGTAAATGATCTAACGTATGTCTTCCAATTTTTACATATTTGCTGTCACGTCAATTTTAATGAAAAAGCTTTCTAATGATATTTTTTTGGAACAAATTTAAGTTCAAGGATAAAAATAAAACTTTTCAACGCATAATTGAAACCTACACAAAGTTCAAGGGTATTTTTTGAATAATTTAACCTTAAAACTATCCCATCTTTTACTATATTTTTTAACTACCTTTTTTTTACAACTACTCTATAAAACAACATCGTTTTTTTTATTGCAAAAAACGAAAACCCTATATTCTAACCTTATTTCTTTTCTCTTGATACAAAACAACATTTTTTTTAGATACAGTGAAAATTAATCGATTATAATTATAATTGAAAATGTCAAAATACTAGATTGTTGGTTACTCAAGGTATTTGGTAATGTTTCTGATTCTTGATTCTTATTTTTCCTTGGTAGTTATTTATTTATTTCTTATTATTTAAGGGAAAGAACATGTTTGATAACTATTTTTAATTCTTTATTCTCTGTTTGTTTTTTTGAATGAATGAAAAAAAAAATATATATTTGATAATCATTTGTTTGACTTATAATTAAACAATATGTATATATAATGTAAGATTTCTAAAGTTCAATGTTTAAATTCGAGTGTGAAAGTGAGCATAGCTCAGCAGTAATTGACATATACTCTTTTTCTTGAAGTCGGTGGTTCAAATCTCCCATATCCTCACATTTGTTGGACTAAAAAAAAGGTTTAAATTCAAGTCGGATTTGAGCATAACCTAAGCCGGCCATTAAGTACAGGTCTCTCATGATTAATTAGAAAAGTGAAATCCATCAAAATTACCCAATAAAACAAAAAGAAAGAGGAAAACAATTTCTCTACAATCATGTACATAATCCCAAAAAAGAAAAAATAAACCCAAACAATGAATTTGGCAAAATCAACTTGGTAAAGAACATGATGTGTGACTAATGGCCAGCGCCCTTCCTGCTTGGTCCCGAAGCCAACGTAGAAACTCGGTTGCCGCTGCGGCCAAAACCCTTCAGCGGTGGTGCTAGGCTTTTTGGCATTTCAGCAACGTCGTGGTCATCAACACCATCGTGCTCGGTCGCTGATCGGAGTGGTCTACAATCGGCAAGAAGAGCGATCTGTGGGGCAGCCATTAGCATCATAATAAGAACTAAGCAAAAGCTTCTCATCGTGGACATTTGCAAGTGCAAAAAGAATCAATAATGGAAAGCCAAAAAGGGTTGGCTTTGGCATCTTTCTTTGCTTTGAATTTTTGTTCCTTATATAAATTGTTGGGTGAATTTCTTTTGGAAGGCCAATGGACGGTTGAAAGAAGAAGCCTTTCTTGAAGTGGGATACTTTTATGAAAGGGGGTGTTTTACTAAAAAATCACTTTTGGAGCATTGTAGGCTTTGTTTTAACCATTCGATTTTTGGTTTTTAGTTTTTAAAAATTAATTTTATAAACACTACTTCTATCTATGAATTTTTTATTTGTTATCTATTTTCTAAGAGAGTTTTCAAAATTCAAGCCAAGTTTTGAGAACTAAAAAAATTTGTTTTTAAAAATTTGTTTTTGTTTTTGAAATTTGGTTAAGAATTTAAATGTTTCCTTAGAAGTTAGAAAAATGAAAACCATGCATTGTAAAGAAATAGTGAGAAACAAAGCACAATTTAAAAAAACCAAAAACTAAATGGTTACCATACAAGACCTTAGATTGAATTTTCATGGTTTTGACTATTGAGAACTCTTCTTTTGTTATAAATTCTAATGTATTGTTTTCCAAAAATTGAGGGTTTCAAAGTATAACCAACAAAAAAGAAAAAAGAAAAAAGAGTGGACCTTGGTGGTGCTTTGTTTAGTTGGATGCTCATGTTAGTTGAAAGTTGTTTAAGTTTTGTAGGGATGATGGGATAATTTGATGTTGAAATTCATTATCTTTTTCAGATCTTTATGTATAATAATTAAATAATTTTGACAAACTTTTTGCTTTATATTCACCTTATTTTAGAATCGAGTGCTTTAAGTTTAGAAGTTAGGGTATTTTTGGTAATAACTTTATTTTATTGTAAGTCAAAAAAAATATATCTTTTTTATGTCATAGATGAAAATTTTAAAATTTTAATTAAATTTTTTATCAAAAAAAATATTAATTAAATTTAAAAAAATGAAATAGATTATTTTTACGCTTTTAAAACACGACTGGACGTATAAATTTCATGTTATTTAGTCAAAAGTGATTTTAAAAAAGTCTAAAGACAATTAAAGCACTTCGAAGTACTTTTAGAGAAAATATATAATTAGTAATTTTTTTGTGAAATGTTCTAAAATATGTTGAACTTAAAATTAATATTACGAAAAAATCATCTCAACCTCACTCTAAAATAGAGTTTAAAGAAAAAAATGGAGCATAAAGAATCATATTTTTCGAAAAAATTGATAAATTGTTAACCATGTATTTGAATTGATAGAAAAGGAACAAAGGGAAAACATCTAAAAAAATTGAAAAAAAAAGAAAGGTTCACACATGTTGATTAAAATTCTCTGTCTCATCTTCTGCTTAGAATCAATTTACGGCTGTCACCAAATTAGATCCTTTTTCAGTCAATTTGCTTTATATTTAAGTTGGTGATGCAAATGTAACCAATAAGAAAATAAATTAAAATATCAATGATTTAGAATAAATTCCACCTTGTGGTTTGTGATATTGACAGTAAAAAGATTCCAAAGATTAATTTATTAACATTGACCTTGTTGAAGAATGTTATGTTGGTCAAGTCAAGCCTGTCACTCTCTGGTTGCCAAAAGCAAAGGCACATGATTCCATATGTAGATATAAAATTAATCTACACCTTAAATTGATCTAAAAGATTACCAACCCACCTAATTTCAGTAAGCCCGCTAATATAAGCAAGAAAAAATGGGTCAACCTCTCAACACACAAGATTCTCAAATAGATAAGAAAACCACCTAAAAGGCTATCAAATTCATCCCCATGAGGTAAAAAATAAAGCTAAAGAAACTGCAAGAATGCAATTGAGATGGTTTTAATACAAAGCAAACCAATGTACTAACATAGAGTAATCAGATTCTCAACAATTTCCATTTCCACGGGGTTTTGATGGAGCATGGAAATATTTCATCCATACATAAACCTCAACTTCCAACATACACAATAACTATTTTTCATTCAACTTGTATGACACTCATGGCTACTATACAATCAGCATACAAAACATTTCTCAAGCATAAGAAATTCTCAACCTAGCACTAAAGCGTTACGATAGTAAAATCACTTAACTTACACTACAAGAATTCAAGGTTTTTTCGATGCAAAACATATCGTAGGGATAAGTAGGAAATGCCGATAGTTAACAAGTACCATCGACATTGCCTATAAGACAGGCCGAAGGTTCTCTTGAACCGTTGATCATTTGTAAATGAGGGCAAGCATTTGGGTGAGGAAATACCAATGATTCAATAGAACCGTCAGCAAAAAGGGCAGAAAGGCCAACAGCCAAGACCGGTCGTTGGCCTTTCCAATAAGGAAGTCAGTTGACTGAACTGGCTTTCCATTGGAAAAGCAGATGGCTTGTCTGGGCCATTAGCCTTTCCTATGGTTTTTCTGACAGTTCGATTGAACCGTCGGCAAAAGTAGTTTAAAGGGGGCTCGAAAATGAGCCCCCCATTTTTTCCTCTCTCCCCAAAAATTTTCCATTTCCCACTTTTTCTCCTCCCTTTTCCCTACCACCCTCGCCACATGCCGCTACCCTCCGCTCACCTCACAGTCGCACCCCAGTTGGCCGCCGTCGCACCCTCCTCTCTCTTCCTTTCTTTTTTTCTTCTTATTTTTTCTTTTCCACGCACCCACAAGCTCCGCCGCTGCCATCACACCTTGCTGCCATCGTCGCCGCTCCTCACTACCGCCGCTAAACCTTGCCTCCACTGTCGCACCTCACTGCCGCTCAATTTTGATAATTTTATAAAAACTTTCTTCTATAAGTAGTTAATATAATATTAAATTGAAGATTATTTTACAAATCTAGTTTAAGTTTACTGTGTTTTGATTTGTGGAACCTCAGATTTGTGAGTACGAACATTTTCGAACACAAACCAACAAAGTTTCGAGCTTTTTTGGGTAAGATAAGTACGTAGAAACTCACTTCAACCTTTTCGAACTCGATTAAAGTATGTTAGATCATTCTCTAACGTTTGGAAAGTCTTTTTTGTAGTTTTGAACTCATTCAAACACTTTTTTTAGCAAGGATCAAGTTTGTTTCAGTGAATTTTAGTGATAAACCTTTGCTTAGGCATTTTCAAACTCAGTTAAAATAGTTTAGATTGATCTCTAACCTTGGAATTCTTTTGTTTTAGGATTTGATTTCGTTTCAGAGTGCTGAAACAAAATTTAAGGTAGGTTTTGGGGTTGATTTCAGTTGCGAATTCTTGTTTGAGGTGAGAATAACTCTTTCTTTCCCTATTTTGAGTTTGTACTTTATAATTTATTGTAAAGAAATAGATATATATATGTATTTAGTTTTTTTGTACTTTAAAATCTATTTTAAGTTATTTTGTAATGTTGATTATTCTTATTTATGGCTATGGAGTTGAACATTATATGGTTGGTTAGACTTTTTAGTATTAATTGGGTTGGTTAGCCTTTTTAGTACTAATCGGGTACAGTTTGTTAGACTTTTTTTTAACATTACATGGTTTATCTCATTTAGGTTTAGGGAGGAATTGTTAATCTCCTTACATGGTTTGTCTCATTTAGGTTTAGGGAGGAATTGTTTGTCTCATGACATGGTTTACTTTTTTTTTTTTTTTTTTTTTTTGTCTCATTTACCTTAGAAACATTAAAGGTTGGTTAGTGCATAAGGTTCTCATATTACTTAGTTTTTCTGATAGCACCTTGTTAAAGCCCTATCAAGATCTCTAAAATTTAGGCCCTCCTACTTTATCAATTATTCCTATGCCAAAATTCGTATGTAGGAAATTTGACATGGTTTATCCTACCACATCTAGTGTTCTTAATATATATTAATTAGAAAAGGAAAATGAAAAATTGTACATATCAATAAGAGACCACAACATTAAAGTATATTAAGATAAAAAAAGCAATAAGAGCTCCAAACATTGTTAATAGAGTACACTTTCACACTATAAGAAGTGATAATCATTGGGCTACACAGAATAGTGAAGTCCTGGTGCTTGGAGAAAGTGAAAGACAAGGTGATGAGTTGAATTTCTATAGTGTATTAACTTAGGTGTTGGACTTAGAATATGTGAAGAGAAGATGTGCTATGATACTTGAATGTAAATGGTTCGACACATAGACAATAAAAAGAATAGATCACACTTTAATTTAGGGTTGATATCAATTAATACATCTCACTACTGGTATGTTGATGACCCTTTTATCCTTGCTACTCAATCACAACAGGTATTTTACCTCGACGATATGAAATATGGTAATAATTGGAAGGTGGTGCAAGTGGTTTAGAACAAATGTTTGTGGTACATTCCAGAGGTAGAAGATATTGGAAATGACCAATTTGAGTTGATAGAAGTTGAGGGTGGAATTAGAGTTGATGAATCAATTTAGGAGAACATATTATGCAGGGATGATGTTGATCTCACAATTGGGGAATGACACCTAATTAGAGGGGTATCATCGAATAATAATGATGATTTCATAAACGATGAAGAGGAGGATGTAGAAGTTTCTCTTGAGATTACTTCAAGCCCCAGTGAGAATTCTGACTCAAATCATGATAGCGATTAACAATTGGAGTAACTATGTGTTTCATTACTTATTTTAGAAGCGTTTATCCTTATTATTTTATTTGTATCACTCATACGTTTCATGTGTACTGGTAGAGAGACAATGGTGCATCCTGCTTAGTTGGAGAATGAGGTGACTCATCATTTTGTTGATAGTGACCCTAGCGCCAACCCTAACATCGTTGCAATATCTTTGTTGTGGTGTTAATCCCACATCAGTAAAATCAATGATTTGCCGGCTTCCGTGATGTTATATAAGCACCATCCCCCTTTTGTTTTCAATGTACGAGAATTTGAGAGTTTTCTCATTTAGTTTAAATATTTTATAATTTTTATTTCTATTTCTATTTAGAAATTAATTTTTGGTGATTTTAAATTTTTGGTGAGTGCTTGAGTGTGCTCCTATTTGTAACCCCATCTTTTGAAATATTAGTAGAAATATTCTCATCGTCTTCGCCTGTGGATGTAGGCATAGTCCGAACCACGTAAGTTCTTTGTGTTCTTGTCTTCTCTAACTCTATTTACGCATTTGCCTAAGGTTATAACAAGTGGTATCAAAGAATCTAGTTTATAGAACTTGATTTATTAGTGTTTCGTTAGTTGAGATCTTTTGTATATGGAAACTGTGAAACACCATGTACCACTTTTAGATCGCAATACTAGATTTTTATTATGGCAAGCTAAAATGCAGGCAATGCTTGTCCAAATGGACTTAGAAGAAGTTTTACTGATAATTACTAAGATGCCTGCGTCTTGGACATAAGAAGAAAAACAAAGCAAAGATCGAAAGGCTCTCACTTTAATTCATCTTCATTTGTCAAATGAAAATTTGCAAGATATTTTGAAAGAGAAAAGTGCTACTGGTTTATGGCTAAGGTTAGAGCAGTTATGCATGACGAAAACTCTAACTACTAAATTTCTTTGAAGTAGCGATTATTTTCTTATCATATGGATGATGGAACATCTTTAGATGACCATTTAGTTGGTTTTAAGGAAACTATCTCTAATTTAGAATCTATGGAGGTTAGTTATGATGAATAAGATTTGGCTTTGATTCTACTATGTTCTCTACCTCCTGGTCGGGTGAAACTTGTGGGAAAAATTTAATAAGAATGAAGTTTAACCCTTAGTGGAAGCATACACTGTCGATTGCAAGTAATAAGGAAAATATTCCAAATATCGAATCCCAAAGGAACGGACACTGCAATTTTAAATGCAATACAATTGTAACAATCACAACTTTAGTAACCAAATTATGAAACAAAATTATTTTGTGTGTGAGAGTACAACAGAACTGAAAAACAAAACTTAAAACTGATTTAAGGGACACTCAGAAAAATGCAGGGATTCAAGTCCATTCTTGCCTGTTGGTAAGATTGCCAACCAATTGCTACAGTAATCGGACATTTTACAGAACGTGGTAAATATAATCAACTCTCATTTAGTTTTGATTCAAAACTTTTAGGAGACTAAGTGATTGGACCTATATGTCTATGGCCAATCGTATTTAGGTAATTAAGATCACATTCTTCGTTTTGAGGAGCCCGTCCTATGTCTAGGATCGTGCTTGGCTTATGTCTAAGCTCTTGCCTCATTGCTTTTACGAAATCCATCTTCTTCTAACCCTTTTGGTATTAGATTGGACTTAAAAGCAACCCAAGTTGATCATTCAAGGGTTCCAATAAAGAAATAAAATCAGTAAAAGCAAACCACGTTAAGCTAATGTCGATTGCTTTTGGGTTTATTGGCTATGCATCCTTACCTTAGAGCATTCATGTTCTTGAATCCCTATGGAAGGTTTAGCTCATGATTAAGTATAAAAACAGAACTGAATAAAAAGTGAAAAACCATGGAAAACATAATTGAAATATAACCCTTAGATGAACCGATGGGTAGAAATTCTTATTCAATAATGTAGAAATCGTACAACAAGGAAAATGTCTCAAGAACACAAATCGAAAAACTTAAAAATCAACTTCAATACAAAAGAAACAACTAACAGAATGTAAATGGTAATACTGAGAACAAAATTTAAATTACAACTTAAAACTCAAAAGCTAGACTCGAATCAACCCTAAAATCGACTTCTCTCCTTCTCTTTAGAGCTAGGAGTAATATTCACAACCCAAGGATGAACCAAAGATTGGATTATGGGCTTCTCGAGAACAGAACTGGAGAAACAAAAGTGCAGACGAAAAACAGATGAATGGAGAAGAAAAATAGCATAATGAATCGAGACTTTGCGTGAAGATCGAATGTCGTTATTCCTCCTCCTCGTGCTCCTTTTAACCTCTCTTTCTTTTAGGGTTTCCTTCTTGGTGTCCCTTTGACTTGTGAGCTTTGAATTCTCGCTAGATTTAATGGAAATAATCCCCCTTTTTACACAATCTTCTATTATTTCGAAATATGTTCTTTCCTTTTTTGATTGTTGTGGCAATCCATCAGCAATATGTTGACAATCTATCTTTTTCACCAAAACTGCATCAAAAACACCTTAATTAGTGCAAATCTTTTCTTTTCATTTTATTTATTGATTTTAATTTACTTTGGAAGATCCATGATGTTTTTGTTGGAATTTGAATGATTTTATAAAGAAATTGCTAATAAACCCAAGTGTAACATCTATTTATGGGCTAAATAATTCTCAATTATGAGAATTATCACCCTCATATGCAAATTTTAGAGATACGATATTATATAGTCGTGATACTCTCACTTTGAATGAAGTATATGATAATTTGTTCTTTAAGGAGAAAATAAAACATATTTCGAATGGAGTTAAGAGTTCAGGAGAGGAGTTATTAGCTCGAGGGAGAACACAAGAGAAGAAAAGCAATGATGATCAGAGAAATCGATCAAAATCTAGAAACAAAGATAAAATATGCAATTATTGCAAGAAGAAGAGTCGCGTTAAATCTGAATGCTACAAGTTACAAAATAAGAATAAAAGAGATGTTGTAATTCAAAATGGAAAACAACCAGAAAGTTCCAGTCAGGTTGGTGTTGTTGAAGGTGATGATAGTGATGATGACCTCTTAATTGCTTCTAATAATAATTTAAATTCTTCTGGTGAATGGATTCTTGATTCAAGATGTTCATTTCATATGTGTCCTAATAAGGACAGATGTTCAACATATGATACAATGTCTAAAGGTGCAGTATTGATGGGAAATAATGCATCTTGTAAGATATTTGGTATGGAAGAGTCAAAATCAAGCTGTTTGATGGAGTTGTCAGTGTTGGGATTTATGCCCTAACGCTTCGCAATTAATAATTTATTTAATATTTAATAATAATTTTGATTATTTTATTTATAATATCATATTATCCATTATATGAAAAATCTAAGGTTATTAGCGTAATCTTGAACAGTATGTGGTCGACATACGGGAGGATCATGTTCAAGAAATAACCTAAAGTGACATATATAGTATATGGATAAGGTTGGGTGCCTTATCCTGGTAACACTATTGATACAACCCACTTTGTAATAGTTACAAATGATTTGATCCAAATCGTTCATGTTGAGACATGTGAATTGGAGTATCTTATACATTGAGTTTGTATGAGACTAGACCACGAACTATTTAATCTATCTTTATAACCTGTTGATTGAGAAGATTAATATTTCATCAGGATGATCATATGCGACTCGATCTTAATCTTGAGTGAGTTATGAACTCCTGCTTGTGAGGGCTTATCCTTTGATTTGCATGAGTGAGAGTGGCTTTTGTAGCCAATTCAATAAGTCTACCATTTTGGAGACTTGACCAAATAGAGAGCTAGGAACATAATCTCACAAGATGGAATTCACTCATTCTCATATAGGATAAGTAGATGAGCAATTCCCTTAAGTGCTGATTTCGGGACTTGAACAATGAGGTCTCACCCTCTCACTGGCCCGAGAGGGACTTAGTTTATGGTTGGATCATAAACAAATTGTTCATTAGATGATCAGTGGTACTTAAGGTGCAATATGTAATTATAGGGTTAAAACAGACTTTTGAACTGTAATTACGAACAACTCGTGAAGGATCGATTTGAATGTAGTGATTATATCTATGGACACAACTTGTCCTACAGTGCATAAGAGTGCAACTCCAGGTCTATAGTGGAGTGACCCTAGAGCTAATGAAGGAAAATTGATTAATTAATTAATTTTGTATCATTGGAGCTTATAATTTGTAGGTCTATAAGGTCCCTTTGCTAGCTCATAGTAACACTAAAAGAAGAATTTAGTTGAAAGAAAAATTTGAAATGTTCAAATTAATATTTAATTTGAAGTGTTCTAATTAATATTTAATATATTAGATATATTAAATATAAAAGAGGAAAATATATTTATTGTATTTGACACATTAAATATTAAAATAATTAATGTATATTACATACATTAAAGAAAAAATATTTATAAAATTAGAATAAGATTCAAATAAAGAAATAAATATCGTAGGAGAATTTAAAATATTTGAATAAGATTCAAATAGATTAAATATATGTATTTTAATATATTAGATATTCAAATATATATTATTTAATTATGGAAAAGATTTGTCCCAAATCTCTATAAATAGGATCTTTGAGTTGAGTCATTAAAAACATACATCTCCTCAATAGACTTTTTCCTCTCCAATTGCTTGTGGATTTTCTTTCAAGAGACTCCTACAAGCCTTGATCCTATGTTCGAGTCATAGCTAAGAAGACTTTGTGGAGGACATAAAGACCCGCCTAAAATATCTCCATATTATCTCAAAGGTATGTTTTGCTTAGCCTAAAATTGTATTTTAGTTTAATTCTAAATAAATCAAATGTGATCCACTTTCGTTGTGGGTTTAATTCAATTATTCCCTTCAGTCAGGACACTTGCTGATGTGAGACACATTCCAGATTTGAAAAGAAATTTAATTTCTTTGAGTACTCTTGATTCTAAAGGGTACAAGTACACTAGTGAAGGTGGAGCTTTGAAGGTTAGTAAAGGTGATTTGATAGTTATGAAAAGACAGAAAAATTTTGCCAGTCTTTATGCATTACAAGGTTCTACAGTTCTGGGTTATGTAGCAGTTTCCACACCTTCTTTATCTGATGATAATATTACTTGACGTTGGCATATGCATCTTGGGCATATGAGTGAAAATGGAATAGTTGAGTTAAGCAAAAGAGAGCTCCTTGATGGACAAAAAGTTAGTAAGATAGAGTTCTGTGAGCATTGTGTGTTTGGAAAACAGAAACGGGTCAAATTCTCGAAAGGTATCCATAATACAAAGGGAACACTTGATTATATTCACTCTAATCTTTGGGGACTAGCTAAAGTACATTCTAAAAGTGGTGCACATTATATGTTAAGCAGCATTGATGATTTCTCCACAAAATTCTAGATATTTTTCTTGAAATGAAAGAGCGATGTGTTTTCTACATTTAAGGATTAGAAGACCACTATTGAGAAATAGACAGGGAGATAGATAAAATACCTTCGTACAGATAATGGTATGGAATTTTGTTCTAATGAGTTTAATGTCTTTTGCAAGTCGAAGGGAATTGTTAGACACTTAACAATTTGTCATAGTTTTCAACAAAATGGAGTAGCAGAGCGAATGAATCGGACGTTGATTAGTAAGGTGCAGTGTATGTTATCAAATGCTGGCTTACCTAAATCTTTTTGGGCTGAAGTTGTTGCTTTAGCATATCATCTTGTTGATCGCTCTCCTTGTATATCTCTTCAGAAAAAGACACCACAAGAAGTATGGTCCGGTACTCTTGCCAATTATTCATATTTAAAGGTATTTGGTTGTCCTTTTTATGTTAACGTGAATAATGGTATACTTGAACCAAGATCCTTAAAATGCTTCTTTATTGGTTATAAGTTTGGTATTAAGGGATATAAGTTATGGTTGTTGGGATTTATACCCTAAAACCTCGTAATTAATAATTTATTTAATAACTAATAATAATTTTGATTATTTTATTTGCAATATAAGATTATCCATTATTGGAAAAATCCAAGGTTATTATTGTAATATTGAATAGTATGTGATTGACATATGGGAGGATCATGTTCAAGAAATAACCTAAAGGGTCATAGTATATGGATAAGGTTTGGTGCCTTATCCTGGTAACACTATTGATACGACTCATTTTGTAATAGTTACAAATGATTTGATCCAAATCATTCATTTGGAGATATGTGAGTGGGGGTATCTTATACAATGAGTTTGTGTAAGACTGGACCACGAAATATTTAATCTCTCTTTATAAATCCGTTAATTGAGAAGATTAATATTTCATCAGGATGATCATATGCGACTCGATATTAATCCTGAGTGAGTTATGAACTCTTGCCTATGAGGGCTTCCCCTTTGATTTACATGGGTGAGAGTGACTTTTGTTGTCGATTCAATAAGCCTACCATTTTGGGGACTTGACCAAATAAGGAGCTGGGAACATAATCTCACAAGATGGAATTCACTCATTCCCTTATAGGGTAAGTAGATGAGTTGTTCTCTTAAGTGCTGATTTTGGGACTTGAACAATGGGGCCCCACCCTCTCACTGGCCCGAGAGGGACTTAGTTTATGGTTGGATCAGAAACAAATTGTTCATTAGAGAATCAGTGGGTGCCTTATCTTGGTGACACTATTGATATGGTCCACTTTGTAATAGTTCACGTGGAGACATGTGTGTTGGCTTTTTGGCCCTTAATCTCAAATTAATTAATTAATTAATGTTTTGATGATAACAAACTTGCTACTAATTACTAACAATTTAAGGTTTTGAAGTGTCCATAGCGTAGAGCTTGGAATAACGATTCCAACGTCTCTTGAATCACTCAAATCAGAGTTAAAATGAAGAAGTTATGACCAAAACAAATTTGAAAGAAAAATTTCTGACGCGATGACGTAGCAACCGAGTCAGCAATGTGGACCATCTAGAAAGTGACACGTGGAACTATGGGAAAGTGACACATGGTGGCTTTTTGTTTGTTTAAAAAGAAAAAGAAAAAATATATTATTTTTTATTGTGTCTAACGGTTTTTAAATTAAAAAAAATAAAAAAGAAGAGGCTGACAACATTTAATGCTTCCAGCCGTTGGCTTTTTTTAAAAAAATTATATATATATATATATATATATATATATATACACGTTTCTAACCGTTGGCTATTTTTAAAAAAAAAAATTATATATATATATATATAAGTTTCTGACCGTATGCTATATATATATATATAAGTTTCTGACCGTATGCTTAAAAAAACATATATATATATATATATATATATATATATATATATATATATATATATATATATATATATTATATTATATTATATTATATTATTTCTTTTATTTATTATTTACTTTTTACTTTTTATTTTCTTTTAATCTCCACCATTCATTTTACTTTTACCACAATCCAATGATCCAAATTAAATTTTGATTTTTATCTCATTTCCCTCTCTTTTTATACCATCTTCTTCTCCAAAACTCTACAACAAGTTTTACAAATTTTTTTCAATCTCTAAAATTTCAAAAAGCCCCCATTGTTGCTCTCTCCAAGCTCTCAACTTTTTTCTTTTCATCTTATTCTTGAGAGAGTGTTATTGTGTAGTGAGGATTGATTTGTGAGAGTTAAATTTGCAAATCTACTCTATTAAGAGAGTTCTTAAGTGTGTTCTTTATTTTCTTCAAACTTTATAACGGTTTGATCTTAACTCGTGGAAAGGATCAAGTTTGCTCTTGAACTCGTAAAAAGAGCGTTGTAGCGGTTGGGCTCTAATCCGTGGAAAGAGTCGGTAAAGTTTTTATTCAAATTCCCAAGAGGTGCTTGGGGAGTGGAGTAGGTCGAGTTTGACCGAACCACTATAAAATTACGGTGTCATCCTCTCTAACTCTTTCTCATTTACTTTTGCAAATTAATTGTAGTAATTGATTGCATGCTTTAAGTTGTTCTTAATTGTTTATTGTGTTAGATTGAATTAATTTTTTCATACTTTGCTTATTGCATTAATTATCCTTTTTATTTGTTTATAAAAAGTTTGATAATTAGATTATTTGTGCATATTTAGGAAAGAGTTTTATTAAACCCTATTCACCCCCATTCTAGGGTTTCCATACCGATCCAACAATGTGAATTGGGGTATCTTATACAATGAGTTTGTATGAGATTGGACCACGAAATATTTAATCTCTCTTTATAAATTCGTTGATTGAAAAGATTAATATTTCATCAGGATGATCATATGCGACTCGATCTTAATCCTGAGTGAGTTATGAACTCTTGCCTGTGAGGCTTGTCCTTTGATTTGCATGGGTCAGAGTGGCTTTTGTAGCTGATTCAATAAGCCTACCATTTTGGAGACTTGACCAAATAGGGAACTGGGAACATAATCTCACAAGATGGAATTCACTCCTTTCCATATAGGATAAGTAGATGAGTAGTTCCCTTAAGTGCTGGTTTCGAAACTTGAACAATGGGGCCCCACCTTCTCACTGGCCCTTGAGGGACTTAGTTTATGGTTGGATCATAAACAAATTATTCATTAGAGGATCAGTGGTACTTAAGGTGCAAGATGTAATTATAGGAGTAAAACAGACTGTTGACCAAGCTGTAACTACGAACAACTCTTGAAGGATCAACTTGTATGTAGTGATTATATTCATGGACACAACTTGTCCTACAATGCATAAGAGTGCAACTCTAGGTCTATAGTGGAGTGACCCTAGAGCTAATGAATGAAAATTGATTAATTAAAGAGTTTAATTAATTAATTTTGTATTATTGGAGCTTATAATTTGTAGGTCCATAAGGTCCCCTTGAGAGTCATACGAACCATTAGGGATCAACTTTGTTGAAAGAAAATTTGAGACGTTTAAATTAATATTTAATATATTTGATATATTACATAAGGGAAAACATATTTATTGTATTTGATACATTAAATATAAAATAAAATTATTAATATATTAAGATACAAATATATATAAAATTTGAATGAGATTAAAATAAGAAAATATATATTAAGGGAATTTGAAATATTTGAATGAGATTTAAATAATTTAAATATAGATTTTAAAATTAGATATTAAAATATATATTATTTAATTAGGTGGTGAATATAAATAAGACTTTTATGGGTTAAGCAAAGCAGTGCCTCCTACCTTGAGAGAAAAGAGTTCTCTCAATAATTCTATCACCCATTCCCTTTCTCTTACAAAGAGGCTCCCACAAGCCTTGTCCTGTGTTCGTGCCATAGCCAGAATGACTGTGTGGAGGATTTTAAATTGTTCATGCCTCTTTGGAAAGAAATGTCACCACAAATGCAATTGCAATCGTAGCTAACACATGAAAACTAAGTAAACCGAATTCGAGTCCGATTCAATTTTGCTTCAAAATCTTTAGGAGACTAAGTGATTAAACCTATATTTCAATGACTAATCCAACTTAGATAATTTCGCGCACAATTCTAGTGGTTTTGGTGTCTCGCCCTATGTCTAGGGTCGATGTTCAGAACTTATTTCTAAGTTTTTTCCTCCATTGCTTTTGTGACATCTGCCTTCCCTTAACCCTTTTGGTATTAAGTTTAAGCTTGACAAGCAATACTAGTTGGCCGGCTAGGTTTACCCAATATTAAACTCAACAAAAGCAAACAAAGTTTCAAGTGTTAGCTAGATTGATTATGCTTTTAAGCTTTACATCTTTCTTCTAGGGCATTCACCAACTTGAATCCCTAAAGGAAAAAGAGCTCATCATGGAGGAAATGAAAAACAACAATTGAATTGATACCAAACTCATAATTTAATAACCAAATAAAGGGAATAAAATTTCAGAATGTTAAGGCAACCCTAACTAAATTATTTTTAAGAAAAGACTTGAAGAAAAACACTCCCACAACTCACACAACAATCTCAAAGGATAGAATAAAGGCAATAATGAACTTCATAAATTTTCAAATTATTAAGGAAATAGAATTCAAAAGAGCAAACTGTCTTATGAATAAAATGGGAATAACTAAACCTCAACACAAACTAAAATTCCACAAGCTTAGAAGAAGGAAACGAAAAAACAGTAGCTAAAAACAAGAACAAAATGTGAGAACAACTACAGATTCGTATATTCCTCGTTTCAATCTAACCAACTACACCCTCACAGGCGATTGGATCTTCACCTCCTCTAACTCTCATTGAGGAGGGATCTACCTCGGAATTTCATAAAGCACAAACAAAGACAACTCGCTGGAAAAATGACAGAAAAACAATGAACTAAAGCTACTGCCCGAGAAGAAAAACTCAAATCCCTTTTGGCTCTTTCTTCCTTCTTTTATAAGCGTTGGAGGCTAAGGTTTCCATATCTGTTCTTCTACCACCTTTGGTTGACATGTAAGGCTGGAATCGGGTTGAAAAATCTTCCAAATCTCTCAAAATCTCCACAAATCCCGTGTAACGCCCGACTTATTTAGGGGCGTTAATGTCAAAATTTTGGAATTAAGTTGGAATAAGTCTCAAATAAGCATTTCTTATTTTTGGGGTTAATTTGAAAATTTGAAAGTTTAAGAGGGCAATTTTGGAAGGAAATAATTGATCAAAGGGCATAATTGGATTTTTGATTAAATTATTTTTTTTTAAAAAAAGTTGGATATTCTCTTTCTCTCTCCCCGATTTCCTTCCTTTCTCCTTATCCTCTTATTATTCTTCTTCTTCTCCCTCATCCTTCCCCTCTTTCCTTCCTGTTCCCTTCCTCTCCCTTTTGATTTTTTTTCTCTCTCTTTCACCGACAGCACTAGCTGCTCGCCAGTCTGCCGTTCACCTTCACACTAGTCGTCGAACGCAACTTCAGCCTGCTTGTTGCCGTCCACCACAGTTAGATCTGAGAAGCTACAACCACGCCCCACTCGCCTTGTTTTTTTTGCAGCCCAAACGCCCAGCTCCGCCGCCAAGCACTTCCAGTCACCGTCCCTCGTCGCCGCACGCCTGTCCAGTCACCACGCCGCCGTCTCTCTCTCTTTCTCTCATTTTTTGCACAGACAACAAGAGGATTGGTGATTCGGGGTCTAATTTCTGACAAGCTCGACATTGTACAGCCTTAAACAACTCCAATTTGAAGTGGGTAAGTGTTCCAACAATGATTCAAAGTAAATTATGGGTAGTAAAACTGAATTGAAAGGTAGAATTGGTAATTTGAAACTAACCCACAATGTTTTGGATTTTATTTTAGAATACCCATTGTGATTGAAGGTCGATTTAGGTGAATTTGGACCCTTTAAGCTGTTGTTCGGGTCTATCCAGCAAGATTTAGTCATTGTTTTGAGGTAAGTTTTTCATGGGTATCGAAGTTTGCAACACGATTAAGACTAAGCTTGAGTTGGATTTAAATTGGCCTATGTATTAGGATTTTTCTATGAGTTTAGGGACTGATTTGGTAATTTGAAATTTACCATAACGCATAGGCCTTTGTTTGGCGAGTCGATATCAAGTATTTGAGTTCGGATCGTCTTGAACCTTGGAGTAAATAGTAAGTAGTCATCTGATTTAAGCCCCTTTAAGTTCTTTATTTTGCATTGCATGTATGTTTGAGAACTTGTAAATTGTAAGAGCATGCCTGAAAATTTCGTTCTGAAGCATGTAATGATTTGTGGATCAGTGTGGATGTTGTTTGAGCTGTAAATGGCCTTTTATGCGGCTATAATGGAAATTAGGGGCCTAAAGTTTTGAATGGTTTTTAATTTAACATGAGTAGCAATTTAAGAGTTCGCCTAAGGTTGTAGTTGTTTTGAATTGGTGTATGTTTAAGTGGTCGTGGGTGTAATTTTTTCAAGTATGAAGTATATGTGTGACCAAGTTGGTTGTTGGATGTTTCGCTTAGTAAATATTTCAAAAATGAGTTTTACCTTGTTGTACCTAAACCCGAGAATCTAAAGGAACTTATGGACTCAGTAGAGTGACTATGCATAGGCCATGGTTCCTAGTGGGGTATTCATAAGGGCTTGGACTTGTGAACTAGTAAGGTTCAATTATGGAACAACGCTCTGGAATGTATGGATGTCTGTGATCAGTGGTTTGTGGTGGAATCCAAAGTGGCTATGGAATCTCGAGCGCTTGAGCTCATGGACAAAAGTAATCCTTGTTTGAGATGTTAAGATATTGATTGGAGTACAATATGTTTAAAATGCTTGATTAGTTGGAAGAGGTTGCGTTTCCTTGGAATGTTGGATAAGTTGACTATGTACAGGGTGCCAGGGTTGTTGGTTTGGGCTAGAGACCGACTTAGAACACCTTAAGGGTATGCAGCACTCCGGGTCGTGGTCCATGTTTCGTGTGTTCAGAATGGGCAGATGACTGGGCACGTTTATTATGTTTCAGACGGGTCCGAATGAGAGTGGAAGAATATTGGTTGTCTTGATTTCTACCATGTTTAGGGGACTGAATTCCAGATTAAATGATTGGAGGGATTTATGCCGTTAGCACATGTATGGGCTACGGCTATGTAAAGTTCTTGTTTAGAAATACCGTTGAACTAGGGTACAAGTTCTTACTTGACATTCGTGTTTGTGATCTATGGCGAAAGGTCACAATGATGCGATTGTGGTTATTTATTGAAGTGCGGGCCTGGGTCATATGCCACTAATAACTTCTTAAAAGAAAGAGAAGTGGGTTGCCTTGGTGTTGGCCTAGAAAGTAAGTAGCCTTTCGGATTGGTCCGTTAGGATTTGTGTCTCGCCTATATATATATATATATATGAGGCATAAGGTGTTGTAAATGTATGGAAATATTTGAGGGTTACTTTCCCTCTTTGTTTGTGTGGATTAGGGGGTGATTCCCCCATTGTATGTGCTTGCGAACTTCAGGCCAGATTGTGATTGTGATTCGAACATGATGGATGAATTTGGTGTGGTGGATGACCCTGGAGGTTCCAAAAGCGTAGCAAAAGTACAAAAGCCCATTAGATTAGTGCCACCTGACCTTATGTCTCTCTTGGGCTAGTCTGTAACTCTAGGTTGATTTGATGTGAGTAGGGTGAGGGTTGTTATCCTTCACCGTGTGTGTTAACTTAGGGGTGATTCCCCACTGTGATGAGCGTAAAGGTTGCGTACCCTTATTTCTTGTGTGCTAGCTTAGGGGTGATTCCCTATTGTGATGAAGGTGAGGGTTGTTATCCTTTCCTATGTGTGCTAGCTTAGGGGTGATTCTCCATTGTGTTCAGCGTAAGGGTTGCATTCCCTTATTGCCTGTGTGTTAGCTTAGGGGACGATTCTCCCATTGTGTGTAGGCATGAGAGTTGCTTTCTTTCATGGCCATAGTCGACCTAAGTTACATGACTCGTTGGTAATGCTCGAGACAATACCATACCGGGGTGGACTCAGGTAAGGTATGCAAGCTGTAGTTGGTTGGACGATGAGTTGAGGTTAAGTAGGAGCCGTGCGTGCCAAGACAACTTTTGTGTTGTGATTTTGAGTTTTGGACTTTAAGTGGACTACTTACTGGGTATGTTTATACTCACTCGTGCTATTTTGTTTGTGTTTTGCAGATGGTGCATATCCTTGAGGCAGGTGTCAAAGGCGATGACTTGACAAGGCTATGGAGACTCCACCAATTTCCTTTCCCTGTCCTAGTATCTAGTGTTGTATCTTTGCTCTTTGTTGTAGTGTGATGTCTTGTAAAGCTTAAAATCCTTTGTTTCCGTATTTTTGGTTAGTAGTTCTTTGATGCTTGTGTCAGTTGGTTGAGCTCAGCATGTTGTATCGTAGTGTGGAGGTTGTTGCGCAGTCTTTCTGAGTATTAGAAGTGCTTTTATGTCTCTTTCCAGGTGTCTAAAAATTTTTGGTTTTCTTGTAGTTACGCCGTCATCTGCCAAAATTTCGAGCATGAGTGAGGTAACTCAATTATGCTTCCGTGTTTAGGTTGTCCATTTTTAGGGTCATTTTATCCCGTGATTTTCGCAACCTTTAGGTTTTTCCAGAAATGCAATTGCATTTCCATTATGGAATGCAATTGCATTTTTTTTTCTTGTCACAACTTATTTTCTCGAAGAAATGCAATTGCATTTCCAAAATGGAATGCAATTTCATTTTTGTACTTGCTCCAAACCTACACAAAAATATCAAATTCTTGCAATTTCAAACCATTTTTCAACTTCTTTCCTCTTTTTCAAAACTCCAACGAGCTTTTATGAATTTAACTAATAAAAACTACTTTTAGCTTGCTCTTTACACAACAAAATGCACAAAAATGGCAAGAATAACCTCATTTAAGGGCCAAATAATCATCATAAATGGGAATTGTCATTGACCAAATCTTTTTCTAATTTTATGGGAGAATGTGTATCTAACCTTCATAATGCAGGTAAGAGGGAGGATGTTAATTTCTTTATATTTGAGCCGCCTTGAAAGAAGTAAGTAGGAAACGTCGAGCTAATGACGTTAAACAAGCGCTTCTTGGGAGGCAACTCAATGGTTATTTCAGTGTTTAGTTCTAGTTTGCTTTTGTTTTTGTTTTAGTTGAATAAATAGCCCTTGTTTGTTTTGAAGCTCCCTTTACATTTGGTAATCAATCATGCTCATCAGAGGAGGTCTCTTCAATTCTGGGAAGTACTGTTTACCCCTTTTATCTTTTAACTATCCTTTTTGCATGATTAGTTGCTTATTTAAACATTGAGGACAATGTTTGATTTAAGTGTGGGGGGAATGGGCTAGGCTGTTGTTGAGATGGAGATGTTAAATTTTGAGAATTTGAGCTTAAATAATTGAAATTTTTTATTGTTAAGGATATGTGTTGTAGATGGAATGCCATAATTACAGATGATATGAGTCTGAATGAAGTCAACAACATTTACCTTCTTGGCTTCTCTTAGTGCAACTGCTTCGACCCATCTTGAAAAGTAATTCATCGCTATAAGGATATGGGAGTGTCCTACTGATGACCTTGGTATTATTGAACCAATAAGGTCAAACCTTCTAGCTTTGAAAGGCCATGAAGCAACAGTTGGATGTAAAGGCTCTTGCGGTTGATGTTTGAAGTTCGCGTGGAACTGACAAGCTTCACCTTCTTTGCATATTCCATTGAGTCTCGAACCATTGTAGGCTAGTAGTCGCCCATATTTTCAATTGGAAATGCAGTTTTGGGCCCAATTAGTAAGCCCTGTAGATGCCTGAATGTGCCTCCTCTAATACTTTGATTGACTCATTTGTTCCCAGGCATCGAAGGAATAGTCCTTCATAAGAGCGACGATAAAGAGTCTCTTTATAATAGATGAACCGGAAAGCCCTTCTTCCTACATTAGCCTTGCGTCGAGAATCTGTAGGGAGCTTTCCATGCTAAGGTAGTCTATAATAGGATGTTGCCAGTCTTCCTCTTCAATAGCATAGAGGGATATTACGTTTATTTCTTCATGTTCATTTTCGATGGGTGGCACGACCCATTTTTGGGAAAGTGAAATGTTCATTGTCGTATCCCTTGAGACTGTTAAGGTAGTGGCCAAGTTCACTAGTGCATTTGCTTTCTTGTTCTCTGCTCTTGGAATATGTTCGAGTATTATGTTGTCAAACTTTTCCAGCAGTTGCCTTGCGTAGTCAAAATAAGGATTCAAGTCGTCGTGCTTTACATCATACTAGAGCGAGAGTTCATTAATGACTAATTTTGAATTGCCATAGACTTTTATGCATGATATGTCGATCTCCATGGTCATCTGAAGGCCGATTATTAATGCTTGGTATTCCGCCACATTATTCGAGCATAACTAACTTACCGTGAAGCTGTAAGGAAGCATATGCTTCTCTGGTGAAATAAGGATGATGTCTGACCTCGCTCCATCTCTTCATGTTGCGCCATCGCTGGTTCCATGATTTGAACATAGAAGACCTCCTCATCGAGCAGGTCTTCGCATAGCTTCCAGTATGATGGAATTGGGTGACTAGCCAAGAAATCAACTAACGCTTGTCCCTTCACCACCTTTTGAAGCACGTAAGCGATGTCATACTGTTGGAGCAAGATGGTCCATTTAGCCAAACCTCCAGAAATTATCGATCTCGATAAGACGTACTTCATCGAATCAACTATTGCTACTAAGTGCACTGTGAATGCTTGGATGTAGAGCCTTAGTTTGTCTATAGCGAAGAAAAGGGCAAGACACATTTTCTCAATTGGAGAATACTTTACTTCCAATCTGTTCAAAGTCCTACTTAGGTAATAAAGAGCTCGCTCCTTTCCTTTTTCCTTTTCTTGTGCTAAAAGTTTTTCGAGCAATCTTTCCTGTGCGACAATGTACAATATCAGTGGCTTCCCTACTACTAGGGCACTTAATACAGGGGGATTGAGCAGGTACTTCTTGATGCTCTAAAAAATAGTTCTGACTTGCATCATCCCACTAGAAGCTTTCTCTTTCTTCATTAACCTTTGAAAAGGTTGGCATCGACCAGCTAGGTTGGAGATGAATCTCCTGATATAGGCCAAACGGCCTTAAAGACCTCTCAGCTCCAGTAAGTTTCTCGGCCTCGGCATCTTTTGGATGGCGTCGATCTTTGACTGGTCTATCTCGATCCCTCAATGTCTTTCAATGAACCCGATGAATTTTCCAGAAGTCACTCCAAATGCACATTTGAGAAGATTCATCCTCAGCTGATATTTCCTTAGGCGACCAAATACCATATTCATATCCTCTAAGTGATCTTGTCGCTTCCTAAACTTGACCACGAGGTCATCAACGTAGCACGCAACATGTTTGTGCAACATGTCATTGAAAACCTTTTGCATGGCACGTTGATAAGTGGCGTCCGCGTTCTTCAATCCAAAAGGCATCACCTTATAACAGTATACCCCTTTTGGAATTTGAAAAGCCGTCATTTCTTCATCTTTGAGAGTCATTCGAATTTGGTTATAACTCAATGATCCATCCATGAAAGACAAAGCCTCATGTCTTATGGAGGCATCGACCATAATGTCAGTGATGGGCAACAAAAAATCGTCTTTTGGGCATGCATTGTTCAAGTTGCGAAAGTCAACGCAAAGGCGGAGCTGTCCATTTTTTTTCCTGACAGGAACAATGTTGGCAATCCATGTTGGGTATTTTTATTTGCAAATGAATTCAGCTTCAATCAACTTATTGACCTCTGTCTCAATTTGAGGAATAAGCTCTGGTAGAAAACATCGTTGGGCTTACTTAACTGGTCGATACCCCTGTTTGATGGCGAAGTGATGAACAGCCACTTTTTGGTCAAGTCCTAGCATCTCTTTATATGACCAAGCAAAGACATCTCTATACGAGGTGAGCAAGCTCATATATTCACCCTCTTCTTCACGAGTAAGTGACGCACTTATAAAAGTTGGGCGTGGGTCCTCCGTAGTAGAGAGGTTCACCTCCCTAAGTGAAGGAATGAACGTTTCACTCCGCAGCAAAAGCATTGGATCGTCTTTGATTTTATTTAAAATTAAACTAAAAAAAAATAAGATTAAGCAAACTTACTTGGAATAAATATGAAGATATTTCAGGCAGGTCTTTCTTAACTATGACCCGAACACAGGATCAAGGCTTGTGGGAGCCTCTTGAAAGAAAATCCACAAGGGATTGGAGAGGGAAAAGTCTAGAGAGAATTCTCTAATTCTCTATTGACGAGATATGTGTTCTAATGACTCATTCCAAATGTCATATTTATAGTGGCTTGGGGGAAATAATTAAATAATATATTTTAGCATCTAATATATTAAAATATATTTATCTAACAAATTTGAATCTTATTCAAACCTTTTTAAATTCTCCTACGACATCTATTTCCTAATTTGAATCTAATTCAAATTTAATAAATATCTTTTGTTTAATGTATCTTAATGCATTAATAATTTCTTTAATATTCAATGCATCATATATAATAAATATGTTTTTCTTCATTTAATATATCAAATATATTAAATTTTAATTCGAACATTTCAAAATTTCTCTCAACGAAATTGATCCATATTTATTCATATGAGCTAGCAAGGGGACTTTATGGACCTACAGATTATAAGCTCCAATGATACAAAATTAATTATTAAACTCTTTAATTAATCAATTTTCCATCATTAACTCTAGGGTCACTCCACTATAGACCTAGAGTTGCACTTTTATGCATTATAGGACAAGTTGTGTCCATGGATATAATCACTACATACAAGTCGATCCTTCAAGAGTTGTTCGTAGTTACATCTTGGTCAAAAGTCTGTTTTACCCGTATAATTACATCTTGCACCTTAAGTACCACTGATCCTCTAATGAATAATTTGTTTATGATCCAACCATGAACTAAGTCCCTCTCGGGCCAGTGAGAGGGTGGGGCCCCATTGTTCAAATCTCGAAATCAACACTTAAGGGAACTACTCATCTACTTACCCTATATAGGAAAGGAGTGAATTCCATCTTATGAGATTATGTTCCCAGCCTCCTATTTGGTCAAGTCCTCAAAATGGTAGGCATATTGAATCGGCTACAAAAGCCACTCTCACCCATGCAAATGAAAGGGCAAGCCCTCATAGGCAAGAGTTCATAACTCACTCCGGATTAAGACGAGTCGCATATGATCATCCTGATGAAATATTAATCTTGTCAATTAACGGATTTATAAAGAGAGATTAAATATTTCATGGTCTAGTCTTATACAAACTCATTGTATAAGATACCCTCACTCACATGTCTCCACATGAACGATTTAGATCAAATCATTTGTAACTATTACAAAGTGGGTCGTATCAATAGTGTTACCAAGATAAGGCACCCAACCTTATCCATATAATATGACCCTTTAGGTTATTTCTTGAACATGATCTTCCCGCATCTCAACCACATACTGTTCAAGATTACACTAATAACCTTTAATTTTTCATATAATGGATAATATTATATTGCAAATAAAATAATCAAAATTATTATTAATTATTAAATAAATCATCAATTACAAGGCTTTATGGCATAAATCCCAACATTAAGCTCATCCACTGTTGATTGACTACCGTCCTCAAGTGGAAGTGGTGCCTCGTCTGTATCATCTTCGGACATCTCAACTTTCGTTTCTTCTTCAATTGTGATGTGGTGGCAAGAGGCCTTACCATGATCTTGCTCTAAATATTCCTCTAAGGAATTGGTGATGACTACACCACGTCGTTTTACCCTTAACGAACCTTTCGTGTTGACGGTTACAAAGGTTTTTTTTTCATTCGAGAGGGAATAGTGATGCGAATGTCTCCCTCAGTTCTTTTTTCACTACAGGACGAATCTTTTGAAGTCTCCACCGAGCTTTCAAGTTAAATCGATCGAAGACAGATGCAATAGGCCCTTCATTTCTCGATGTAGTTACACCTAGCCTTTGAAAAACTTATGGTTGCGTCCCAGCCAAAATTGAAAGTATATTTTTCCTCTCCTTAGTGGGCAAGCCTAATTTCTAGAAGGTTGATGATCACACCAAAGTTGGGGTTGATGAGGTACTCTTTTCTTTGCCTGCAGGCATACTCAACCTTTAATGGGTCAAGGGTCGAGTGGGATCAGAAGTTTGAGCTGATAAGGTACTTCCTTCTCCAGCAGTGGGCTTGCTCAACCTTTGAAAAGCTGAAAGTCGAGTGGAGCAAGTAGTAAGTGGTGACTCCTCTTCCCCTGTTGAAGCCTCACCTAACCTCTGAGAGATTGGAGTGAGTGCAATTAGCTGCCCGATGAGCCTAAGAGCTGGAATCCTTTGGTTGGCGTTTCCTTCGTTTCTTTGACAATCGACTTCGTCCACCGTTATATGACTTATGTCTACCATTCTTGCTTGCCCTCTTTTGGTTATGCGAACAGGCTCAGGTGACTTATATCCAAGTCCCCTTCTTGACGTAGGTAGGGTGTAACTCTTTTTTAAAAGTTTCCTTTGCATCGAAGACAATTTGGGTCTTTCGTCAAAGATCTTCAGACTCTCGAACTTGGTGTGCTTCAAAAAGTCGTAACCTACCTTTGCCAGAAGCTTATATGCCTTAAGATTGAAATTTTCCTTCCTTCGTCTCTCAGGTAAAACTACCTTTACTTGATCATCGTCAGGTTTCTTGACCTCCTATTTTGTTATCTTTCTGAGAGGGGTGACAAAGTTTTCCATTAGGATTTCGATATCCCCGACTTTCAAATTCCTTAAACATTAAGTAAAAGCTAATTCGCTCTTCTTGCGTCAAGATAGAGGGACAAAGTGCAAGAAATGGGAACTTGGGACGTCCCCATCTTTCGAAGCTTTGCCTCCTATAAGGTTTGCTGAGGCTTCATCTTTTCTAGGGTCAGACATCTTTGTTCCTTTGACAGCTTTCTTTTTCTTCTCAATTTGTGGGGTTGGTTTGAGTTGTAGTCGTTGCCTTTGATCAAGGGGACCTCCGCTGGCACGGTTTCTCCTAAGTTATCGCCCTTCATGTAAAAAATTGCATCAACAAAATGGGACTCAACCTCTGAAAATGAATTTGTGTTAGCCTCCACTTTCTTGATGTCATCCTGACAAAACTTGAAACATTGATGCAACGTAGAAGTTATCACCCTGTTTCCATGGATCCAAAGGCGACCTAGCAACAACTTGTAAGTTGTTTTGGAGTCTATAATATGAAACAAAGTATCGGATTTTAGGTCCTCGATGATGAGTTCTAGATGTATCATGCCAATCGCTCTTTGTCCTCCTTGGTTGAAGCCTTGGATTACTAGCTTGTTATTTGACAGCTCCTCCGTTGAGATGCCTAGCTGCTTCATGGTTGACTTCGGCATTATGTTGACAGTTGATCCATAGTCAATGAGGATTAGACTGACCTTCTATTCTTGAATGTATCCTGAGACGAACAACGACCTATTGTGAGGTTTTGACCCTAGCAGCAGGTCTTCATCAGTAAAACTTATTGACATGCAGCATGAGGCACATAGGCACCATAGAGGTCGAAGGCGCTTGCACTATTAGAATCTATCAAGGCCTCAATAAGAGTACCTTTGGCTACCTAGGGGAGTGACAACACGTCTTCTATGCTGAAGGAATCTTGGAAGTTTCTTAGGAAGAATTTCACTAAAGTAACTGTCTATCGAGGTCGAAAGAGATCTTCGTTTCTTCCACAATAAGTTTTAGCTTCCTGGTAATCTTTCTTCCTTTTTCCTATGAAGTTTACTTCTTCTCTTGCACTCCCAAAACACACTAGATTCTTTCTAAGTGTAACTCTGTCGTCGTCTTTTGCCACGAGTCACAATGGTCCACCCTTCATTTTCATCTTCAATCTGCTCGCACCTTTCTTGAGCGTTCTCCTTTTGGCGGCTTCCTTCTTGAACATTCTTGCTTGAGGCCTTCTTTTGTCACCAAACTGCAATGGGTTCAAAGGACCCAAACTAGATCAGGCTCTCTCCGTTTTCATGCAAGGGAATCACAGAGGGTTGGACACTTGAATTTACCATTATCTCAACGTGATTTGTTTGAGCTATCGCATCAAGATCTAGCTCAATTTTCTTCTCATGAGCCAATCTCAAAACAACACTTTCAAAACAAAACATTTTTCCACTGGATGGCTAACACGGTGATACTTGTAGTAATTAAGATTGCCTACCTTCCCGAGCTCCCCTGATCCCTTTCATTCTGAGAGCTCAATGAGTTGTTTCTCCAGCAATTGCTCTAACATGTCTGGAACGTCAGATTCTGGAAATGAGTACACTTTCTGTTGTCTCTCTTTCAAAGTCAAGCGGCGTCTCTCGCTCGCTTCCTATTGCTTTTCTGGCTTGGCTTCTTTTTCTTTTGAGGAAAACTTTAGAGGGGTCGTGTTAACTACCATGGCTTCTTTGGCGAAGCTCTTTGTAACCTTCTCCATGCCTTTAACCTCTTTTTTCTCCTTCTTCATGTCTGGGACTAGAAGATCTTTATTCCCTCTGGCAGCGATGCTTAACTCCATGTCATGAGCACAGGTTGCTAGTTCTTCAAAGGAATGAGGTTTTATCCCTTACAAGATACAAAGTAGTCCCAGTGCACGCCTTGGGTGCACATTTCAACAGAAGATACCTCTGTGAGTCTGTCTTTGCACTCGAGGCTCAGGGCACTCCAACGGTTGATGTAGTCAATGACAAGTTTGCCCTGCACTGTTTGGTGTTTGTGAGTTCCATAATACTAATAGTTCGCCTCTTACTGTAGAAGCGATTCAAGAAATATCTCTTAAACTACTCCTAGCTGTCAATCGTCTCGGGCTCTAAGTCAGTGTACCAATCAAAGGCATTCCCTTTCAAGGTACGACCAAACTGCTTGACCAAGAGGTCACCGTGCGTCCCAGCATTCTCGCATGTTTCAACGAAATGGGCATTATGCTACTTAGGGTTGCCCTTCCCATCAAACTGTTGGAATTTTGGAGGCTGATATCCCGTGGGCATCCTCAAGTTGTTGATCCTCTTGGTATATGGAGTACATGAGAGGGTTGTGAGTGGGTCCACCATATTGAGCCCTAATGGAGTTCATGATCATGTCTTGCAGTTGTTGGACAGACAAGAAATGATAACGAGAGCTTGTCAAAGGCTCTTATCAAATTAATTTATAAACCGGACCTCTAAATATTTTGCCATAATAGTGGCCAGAGTCATCCACAGGGATTGGAGTTCTTAGATTTAATTAAGTACCATAGTTATTCACGCCCAATTTTAATTAGAGAACCCAAACTTGGATTGAAACAATAATATAAACCTAAGCTATATATTTACAAGGTTGGAGTCCATTTAGAGAGATATTCGAGATTGAATTAACATGAAGCACAAATTTAATTTGACTAAGAGATATATCATGCAACACTATAAGCCAAGAATTTCTAATTTATCTAATTGACATTTTCAAGCTCAATTGAACTCATCCATAAGTAATAAATCACCCTTTCAGTCTATTTTTACTACTCATGCATGGCATTAACGGAATTCTATAACGATATCTAAGAACAAAATATTCATTCTCATGCAATACTCTGTTATTAGTTATGCAACCACATCTCAATTCAAGTTCTACTCTTTCAAGCTAAAACTCAAATTCTAAGAATTAACTTTGGCCAAAAGTTATGAACATAAACACAAAGATGAATAAATAGCATTACGATATATAACAACTCAAAATCAAATATAAGTTCTATAATCACAACCATCCAAAAGTCTTAATTATTCAAATTAATACAGCTCAAAAATCCTAAAATTGAAGGGAACAAAGGAAAAGGAAAAGAGAAAAACTGGATGACGCATGCCAACACTCGTTCCCGGCGTGATGTCTCACGATATCAAGCCTTAAGCTCCTCCTTAGCTCTCCAAAGTGCTCTCTAGTTCCCAAAACAGTGCTCCTTATCGAAATTAGGGTTCTATGCTCTCAAAATGGCTCCCCTTACTTGAATGAAATTTCCCTTTTATAGAGTCGAGATAGCATTTCAACGCTAGGGGCAGCGTTGCAACACTATCCCTTCGAATTTTGAAAAAAGGGAAAAAATCTATTTGAGTAGAGTTGCAACGCTATGCCTGCAGATTTACAAGGTTGAAAAGCTTCTCAAATTGCGTTGCAATGCTATGCCCTTGGGTCCAAATGCCTTGTTCTTCTTCTTCAACACTTGAATCCTCAAATATAGCCTTAAGTTGCTCGAATTTGTCCAATTATCTAACAATTCTCCAGTTTAGCTCCAAATGCTCGGTTTCGAGAAATAAACATAAAAAATAAATGAAAACACACAAAATCATAGCAAAACTAGCCTAAAACTAAGCCTATAAATAGCACACTTATGCATGCTATCAAGGAAGCAACTAAAGCTTGGTGTTGCGGCTGCTCCTCTTGGATGATAAATTTTCCCTTGTCATTCTTTCTTATAGCAGGGGTCCGACTTGACTTAGCCATCTCTTTATTTTGAATTTGATTTTTCAGGTGGGCAATTTCATGATCTCTTTCTTCCACTGCCTCATCAGGATGTTGTTTTTTCTTTCCATCTCTGCCATCCTCTCATCGAACTCTACATCGGCCATCATAACAAACATCATATCAAGATTCGATGTCTCCAACAGTTGACCGGAAGTGACTGGTCAAACAGTGGGTTATCTTTGACAATGACCTTGCCCTTGGAAGATTCATCCAGTAGTTTAATGATGCTGCTTGCAACTGTATCAAGGGTTTGATCTTCACTTATCTCAGCCCCTTTAAAAAGACTGTGAGTAACTGGTCCCGCGTATGTGTTGCTCGAAGCAGTAATCTTTTATGCAGCTTTCTTTGGTGCCATAACTTGATCTGAAGGAGAAAGAGATGAGAGGTAGAAAGGTCCCACATGTCGTGTCAATTTGTTCACAACGTAATTTGAACAAAGAAATAAGAACACGTGTAATGAACTTGTACTGTATTAATTTGAGTATAGTGAGTATAATCTCTAGTATTTGATCTTCTGATTCTCTCCCTTGCTTGTATGCTCTACTCGAGGCTGGAGGAGCTTGGTCTCGAGGATGAAACTTCGATTGATTCTTGGAGCATTCTTGATATTCAGGAAGTGTTCTTCGTTCAAATGGTAATTGATCTTTAGGAGCTTCGGGAGACTTCACAGCTTCGTTTGTGAATTATCTCTAAGCTTCTTCCATTATGAACCCCTGAAATGGAGGAGGGAGCTCTCTATTTATAGAGTTCCTCAGGGCCTCCAAGTGAGCTTGGGTCTAACTGTTGGACTAGGCCTAGTTGATTTGGGTCAGCCCTTTGGACTGGGCCTGGTTGATTTTGGGCCAGACCCTTTGGCCTTGACCTGGTTGACTTTGAGTCTAGCCCTTTGGACTGGGTCTTGTTGACTTTGGGCTTAGCCCTTTGGATTGGGCTTGGTTGACTTTAGGTCTAGCCTTTGGAGATTTTGTCTAAAATTAACCCAAATTTCATATAACCCAATTGTATATTGGAATTTGCCATAATTTAATTTAGGGATTCTTGCAAATTTAATTAATTCCTAATTAAATATAATTTCGTCATCAATGTTGGGTAATTATGTGGTAATTTCTGGTTGGTCGAAATTTCTATTCCAACTGATACTACAGTAAAAAAAACTTTTAAAAAATTTAATAATGGATTCAATTTAAATATTATAATTTATTTTAGGACAAAAAGAAAATCAAAATTTCTTTCTTTCTTTTTTGTTCGGTATTCTCTTTTTTTCTTTCTTTCTTTCGTCTTCCTTTATTTTTCTTCTAAAATAAATTTTAATATTTAAATTTAAATCCGTTATTAAAGTTTTTTTTAGAGTAGTATCTACTTTATTTTACAAAAAGAAAATCAAAATTTCTTTTTTTCTTTTTTCTTTGATTATTTATTTATTTATTTTTATTTCAACTGTTTTTCCTTCATTTTTTTTTCCAAAATAAATTATAATATTTAAATTTGAATCCATTATTAAAGTTTTTAAAAGTTTTTTTTAGAGTAGTATCTATTCTATTTTACAAAAAGAAAAAAAAAGTGAAATTATAATTTTGTTTTTTTCTAAAATAAAATTTAACATTTATTTTAGAAAAATGTTTAAATAATTAATACTTAATTAAATTTAAATTTCTTTAAGACAATGGAATCAATTCCAATATAATTCCATTTGCTTAAAAAATTAAAAGAAAAAAAAAACTATTGTTGATTTTGTAAAAAAAAAAGTAATAGAAACAGGAAGAAATAACAAAGGACAAAGAAAAAAAGGGAAAGAAAAAAGAAAGAGAAAAAGCAAAGGAAAAAAAATAAAAACAAAAGTTGCGCTCCAGCGAAAGCACACCCTCATTGATATTAGTCCAAGGGTGCAACCACTGTATCAAAACAGTTTTTGGAAATATTGATGGAATAACGCTTTTCTTTAAGAGTGAACAAGAAAGGTGGCAAATGCCAAATGGCAATGTTGTCTATTCAAGAGACAAGTTGCAGTGATGCGTGGATAGAGTTCATCTCTTCATCTGACTATTTAAAATTACAATATTTAATAAACACAAAATTAATATATTTTATAAAAAGTTTAAAAAATACAATATTAAATAAAAAAAATTCTGAGACAAACAATAATTGTCAAAAAAAAAAAAAAAAAAGAGATAGAGCATAAAATAAAGACATAGGTAAAAATGATTACAACTCTTCTATTGTTTACAAAAGCTTCTAGTTTGGGAGATAGAGAGAAATGAATTAGCAAAATCTAACTGATATGGTTCGATTCGATTCTCGATTTACCCGAACTGACTTATGCTCCGTTTGGAAAATGGATTTGGTGAGAAATGATTTCAAATTTCATGATTTAAAAAAAATGGACATGATTTCAAATTCTTATTTGCATTTAGAATCAAATTAATTTGAAATCATGAAAATTAAATTTTCTTGTTTGGATGCTCACGAGAGATGAAAAGTATAACATTTTATTGCTATGCCCTTATAATTTTGTAAGACATTATATTAATAAGAATAAAATATTTTAATATCAAATAACAATGTCAATTACAAATTTACAATTATGTTTTGAACATTTTAAATTAAATTAAAATAGAGAATATGTTTATTTACTTTTTTAATAAAAATACATTACAATCTTATTCTCATTTTTTCCCATATATTTATTATATATTAAAAAAGAACCTATCCCCTATTTGTCTATATATTTATATTTATTGTATATTAAAATTTTAAAAATAGCCTAATTGATATTTTTCATATATTTATTATAGTTTTTCCAAATATTTTTATATATTAAAAAATAAACTTTACCAACAAATCTACAATCGTTTTCAAAAAAAAATTACAACAAACTGCATTATATTTTTTTCCAAAAAAAAAAACTACATTAGATTTTCTCTTCTCATTCTTAACAACCTTTTTTGTTTCTTTTAAATTTGTTTCGTTTTTTTAACTATTCTTAGCTCTCTTTCTTTCTAAAATCTATTTCATGCTTATTCACCCCCTCCCTCCCTGCTTGACACTCCTAGCCGACACCATCTCACCTCCCACACCTCCCAACGAACTCGCCGCCACTCTGTCTCACACTCTCCCGCCTCTCGAAGCAATCAAAGTTTTTTTCTTTAGAAATAGTGGTTTAGCCCCTAACCTGTGCTTGTTGGTAAGATCGAGTCTACCCTCCACTGCTCATTTTTCAGCCGCTAACCCATGCTCCAAGGTTTTGATTTTTTGTTTTATTTTTATTTTTTTTCGTTAATTTATGTTGATTTGTTCTCTTCACCAAAGAAGAAGAAAATCGAAAGAAGAAACTATGGATAGGTATAACTAGCATAGCGAGGTGTTTGACGTAGGAAGGCATAATTTTTTTTTTTTAAATCTCTATGAGCTAAAATTGGAAACATATTTTTCAAGTTCAGAACCTGCCAAATTCGACCTATTTGGAACGAATTTTTTTTTTTTTTTTTAAGAAAAACACGATTTCAAATCACAATTAATTTCAAATTCCTTTGAAATATTTTGTATCCAAACACAGAAAATGATTTCAAATCATAAATGATCCTCCCAAATCCAGAGGTTCCAAACAAGGGGTTATTCGTTATGCATAGTGCATGCATACTGCCCAATTTCCCCTCTTTTGTCTATTACTCTCTCTCTCAAGGCTCATTCATCGATTCTCACTCACACTCGTCACCCGCAATACGCAGTCGCCTTTGTCATCTCTTTGTCTATGCGATTTGCTGTTGTCATTAATGTGCTTCTCGTTGTTAATACTCTACTTTTGGGTCGGTCCTTCACCTACGTGCTCCTCACCGTCGATTCAGCTCCTCGACGTGATTTAGTGTAAGTTTGTAACTATGATTTCTCTTGTTAAAAAATGACAAGTTATCTTAAGGGTTTAAAATGGCGATATTTAAGTAATTTACACATAGGATAACTTAAATAAAACGGCTGTGATTTTTGAATAGGTCAAAGAGAGAGAGAGAGAATATGCACGCAGCGACCACAAAAATAGGGAGAATAAAAAATTGCAGCCACTTAAGCCTGGGGTGTTCTCGAGTTAATCTGGTAATGTGGGTCTCGATCTTTAGAGGCGGTAAACGCCAGTGGTTGCTCGATTTACAGGGTAGTTGGTTGTGGGTCTCATTCTTCCATGGGTCTTATTGGTGTTTCAGTTTGAACATTGTGAGACTCAGTTTTAGGGGCAGTAGGAGGTGTGGGTAATGGCAAGCAATCTCACGGGGGGTTCTGTGTGGTCTCGGTGGTGTGGGTCTAGGTGCAGACTTCGTGGGTCACAGTGGGTGTAGCTACTGTACACGATGGTTCCCAATAAGTAAATAGTGGTTTAGGTTGTGAGGTGATTCACAGTAGGTATTTGATTGAAGCTCAAGTCGGTCAAGATTTGAGGTATTTTGCATTGTTGTAGACGCACTTCAGTCCATATGAATTGGGTTTATTCCATTGTGATAAAGAGCTTGTCAAAGGCTCTATCAAATATAATTAATTATTGGACCTCTACAATTTGCAATAATAATGGCCAGAGTTGGTCTCAGAGATTGGTTTTTAACTCAATTAAGTACTGCGAATAATCTCACTTTACTTTATTTAGAGAACTCAAAGCAAGAGCAAACATGGGAGATAACAACTAATCTTAGAAAGCAAGATAAATGGGAGACACAAATCTAGAGGATAGACTTAGGTACAGGATCAACTACTCAAATAAAACAGATAGTCACAGTTAACCTGGTTGTAAACTCATAAGTCTAGAAATTTTAAGAACATGGATTCTCCTGTCGGTCTCCTCCCATCTCAAGTATTAATTAACTAACCTAGGTGTCCCTCAACGTTAGCTAATTAATACAAGGCATTACAACCCTTCATTACACGCCTCTAACAATTGCTCTTATCACTGTCGTGTCCAAGTAATCATCAGTCATGCATTTGGTTCTAAACTAGCTTATCTCTATCAAGCCTACACTAGCAAATGAATCAATTAATCACTGCTAAATGAATTAATCTTCTCAAACACTACAATTAACTAACCTTGACTCCCACTGTCACTGGGGTAATTAATTAATTGTCAATTTTAACCCTCTCTATGTTTTCTCTTCCGAGCTGAACTTAGATTAATCCAATTAATCATAAAACAGTGATTAAAAGCATTAAACTCTAAATGCACAAAAGGATTCAAAGCCATAAAAGTAATAAACATCTATTCATTAACAAATTAATCCAAAGTTTCCAACAATTAAGCATTTAATTCAATTAATATAAAAGTCCCAAGTATTGGGAACAAATATACTTAAATTCATACAATTAAACCTCTAAGTTCCTAATTTACAGCCATAAAACAGAAAGTAAAACTAAAGGAAAAGGAAGAAATCAGCAAACTACAGTCGATCTCGTGTTCCCGTCATGATCTCCACGTCCCTCTAGCTCTGGATCTTCAAAAATACTCCACAAACGCTCTCAATTGCTCCCTAAACCCACAATTTTAGCTTGGAATCGAGATTAGGGTTAAAACCCTAGGATTGGCCTCCCAAAACGGTGCCCAAAATGATGTTTATATAGAAAATCACGAGGCAGCATTGAGACGCTGTAAGTAGCGTTTGATGCTAAAAGAAAAGTGGTGCACCCGTGTTTTTGAGCGAAAAATAGCGTTTTTGCGTTTTTCGTAGCATTGAGACGCTCCTTACAGACAACACTGGCCATTTTTGCTATATCTCTTCGCTTGGGTGTTCGAATGACCTCCGGTTTGATGCGTTGGAACCGTGATTCGATGTAGAATCTTCCAGAATGTTCCTTATGCTCAAATAACATCTTTACTTTTTTTGAATCGTCAATTAAGCTCCAAAATGCTCCAATATCTACCAAAATACTCCCGAACACTCGATTTTTCTCCTCAAGCTCGGTTTCTATGAAAATTAAGAGAAATAGGGATAAAAGTTCACAAAATCATAACAAAACTAGCATAAATAATAGGAAATAAGATAACATAATGACATGCTATCAACACTATATTTCGTGACTTAATGCTCTCTAATAAAAGTATCATAAGTTGGTTCTCAAAGTGGATGTAGAACGAAAGGTTGAACCACTATATATCTTGGTGTCGATTCTCTTTTGCTTATTGATCTGTTTTGGGATATTAGAGTTCGATTTATAACAAGTGGTATCAGAGCTCCATTCGATTCAAAGATTGGAAGATGCGTTGTTTGTGCCTTTATTTCCAATCCTTATTTAGGTTATTTTGTGAGGTAATGTACTGAATGTTGCCTTCAATGTCAACTCGTTTCGAGGTTGCTCGATTTGATGGGAAAGGTGATTTTGGTTTCTGGAGAAAGAAGATTAAAGCTCTTTTAGTACAACGAAAGGTAACAAAAATCTTGTGTGACGAAAAAGACCTTCTGGCAACACTCACAAAAGATGAACAAAAGGAGATGGATGAAATTTCCTATTCAACAATTATACTCTATCTCTCGGATGGAGTACTTAGACAAGTAGATAAGGTAACTATCGTAGACGAATTATGGAAACAATTAGAGAGCCTTTATCTGACTAAATCTCTGCCAAATAAATTATATCTAAAGGAGAATTTTTTTTTGATATAAGATGGATCAGAGTAAAGGCTTGAAAAAGAATTTGTATGATTTTCAAAAGATTGTGGTTGATCTCAATGACATCGATGAGAAGATCTAGGATGAAGATCAAGCAGTCATTGTTTTGAATTCTTTTCCTGATACATTTTGAGAAGTTAAGGAAGCCATTAAATATGGAAGGGATTCTCTGATAGGGATATTGTGGTGGATGCCTTGAAAACGAGAAATCTCGAAATTAAGAAAGAATACAGTGAAGGAGTTGCTTATGGCCAGGGGGGAACTGAGAAAAAGCACTGGACAGAAAAGAATTCGAGAAACATGTCTAAATCCAGAGGGAAAGTCAGAAAGTGTTTCTTGTGTCATAAGGAGGGGCATTTTAAGAAAAAATGCCCATTGAACAAGAACAAGAAAGTTTCTGATAACAAGAAAGGTGAATCTAGTGTAGCTAATGTAACAAATGGGTATGATTCTGTAGAGGTCTTGATGGTGTCCAATAGAGATATTCAAGATGAATGGATGATGGATTCTAGTTGCACATTTCACATGACTCCCAAATGAGACTATCTTATTGATTTTCAGGATGGCAGTGGGGGAAAAGTTTTTCTTAGTTATAATAGTGTCCGTAATGTTAAAGGAATTGGTTCAATTTGGCTTGCAACACATGATGTATGACGAGAACGCTTATAAATGTATGGTACGTGCTATAACTTAAACAAAATCTAATGTCTCTGGGTGAGTTAGATAGAGCAAGTTATTCTTATAAATCTAAGAAGAGAGTTTTGAAAGTTCCCAAGGGATCTTTGATTAAATTGAAAGGAACCTTGAAGAATTATCTTTACGTGTTGGAAGGTACTGCAGTTACAGGAAACATTGTCATTGCATCTAGCAAAGGAACTGATATGTCTATGCTATGGCATAAAAGGTTGGCTCATGTGAGTGAAAAATGTCTACAAGCTCTTCACAACAAGGCTTACTTGGAGGTGTTAAAGACATCGAACTCCCATTTTGTGATCACTGCATAATGGGAAAGTCTACTAGGGTAAAGTTTGGAAAAGGAAAGCATTCAACTAAAGGCATATTGGATTATGTACATTCAGGTTTGTGGGATCCTACCAAGGTACCTAGTATGGGAGGTTCAAAGTACTTCATGTCTATCATTGATGACTTTCAAGGAAGGTATGGATTTATCTATTGAAATAGAAGGATGAAGCTTTTGGAAAATTCCTTGAAAAGAAGAAGCAGATTGAGAACCAAACAAGAAAGAAGGTAAAGTATCTGAGAACTGATAATGGTTTAGAATTTGTGAATCACAAACTCAACAAACTTTGCAAATTTGAGGGAATCACTAGACATTTTACTATCACACATACTCCACAACATAATGGTTTAGCTGAGAGGTTCAACAGAACAATAATGGAGCGTACTAGCTGTCTTTTGTTTAATGCTTTCTTACCTTTGAAGTTTTAGGAAAAAACTGCCCAAACTGCATGTTATCTCATTAATAGGAGTCCATCTTCTGCTATAGATTTCATGAAGGGAATAATCGAATTAAACCCACAGTGGAAGCATTGGATCACATTTGATTCCTTTAGAATTAAACTAAAATACAATTTTAGGCTAAGCAAAACATACCTTTGAGATATTATGGATTTATTTCAGGTGAGTCTTTATCTCCACCACAAATTTTTCCTGGCTATGACTCGAACACAGGATCAAGGTTTGTAGGAGCTTCTTGAAAGAAAATTCACAATGGATTGGAGAGGAAAAAATCTAAAGAGAACTCTCCAATTCTCTATTGAGGAAATGTGTGTTATAATGGCTCAGCCGTTAGGTCCTATTTATAGAGATCTGAGGCAAATCTTTGCCATAATTAAATAATATATATTTGAATATATAATATATTAAAATACATATATTTAATATATTTGAATCTTATTCAAATCTTTTAAATTCTCCTACAATATTTATTTCTTTATTTGAATTTTATTCAAATTTTATAAATATCTTTTATTTAATGTATCTAATAGACATTAATTATTTTAATATTTAATATATTAAATACAATAAATATATTTTCCTCTTTTATATTTAATATATCTAATATATTAAATATTAATTTGAACATTTCAAAATTTTCTTTCAACTAGGTTAATCTTTTAGTGTAACTATGAGCTAACAATGGGACCTTATGGACCTACAGATTATAAGCTCCAATGATACAAAATTAATTAAACTATTTAATTAATCAATTTTCATTCATTAACTTTAGGGTCACTCCACTATAGACCTAGAGTTGCACTCTTATGCACTGTAGGACAAGTTGTGTCCATGGATATAATCACTACATGTCAGTCGATCCTTCACAAGTTGTTCTAATTACAGCTGGGTCAAAAGTCCATTTTACCCCTGTAATTATATCTTGCACCTTAAGTACTACTGATCCTCTAATGAACAATTTGTTTATGATCCAACCATAAACAAAGTCCCTCTTGGGCCAGTGAAAAGGTGGGGCCCCATTGTTCAGTCCCGAAATCAGTACTTAAGGGAACGACTCATCTACTTACCCTATATGGGAAGAAGTGCATTTCATCTTGTGAGATTATGTTCCCAGCTCCCCATTTGGTCAAGTCCTCAAAATGGTAGGCTTATTGAATTGGCTATAAAAATCACTCTCACCCATGCAAATCAAAGGACAAGCCCTCACAGGCAGGAGTTCATAACTCACTCAAGATTAAGATCGAGTCGCATATGATCATCCTGATGAAATATTAATCTTCTCAATTAACGAATTTATAAAGAGAGATTAAATATTTCGTGGTCTAGTCTTATACAAACTCGTTGTATAAGATACCCCCACTCACATGTTTTCACATGAACAATTTGGATCAAATCATCTGTAACATTACAAAGTGGGCCTTATCAATATTGTTATCAAGATAAGGCACCCAACATTTTCCATATACTATGACCTTTAAGTTATTTCTTGAACATGATCCTCCCGTATATCAACCACATACTGTTCAAGATTACATTAATAACCTTGGATTTTTCATATAATGGATAATATTATATTGCAAATATAATAATCAAAATTATTATTGATTATCAAATAAATTATTAATTACGAGGCTTTAGGGCATAAATCCAAATACTTCAAGACTCCTCAAGAGGTATTGAAAGAAGAAGCACCAGGTCTTAATCATCTCAGGGTATTCGGTTGTTCAGCTTATGCTCATGTTAAGGAAGGAAAGTTGAATAAGAGGGCATTGAAATGTATGTTTATTGGCAATCCTCCAAGTGTCAAAGGATATAAGCTTTGGTGCTTGGAAGTGAGTAGTAATAAATATATTATCAGCAGAGATGTCAATTTTAGTGAAGAAGAGATGTCGTTTTGTATTAAAAGCCAGCCAAAAAAGAAGCTAGTTGAGAATATTGAATCATAAGTCAAAATTGATTCCGACACATGACCATCAGGTACTTCAAGTGAATCTAGTGATGAGTCACCTCTGGTTTCACAAACATAGATTTCATAGAGGTCTGAATATGATGGTGGATAGTCTTAACATGAAAGGATTTTGATTGATAAGGTAGCTTTCACTGAAGAAAGTTTGTGCAACAATGACTTGCAAAACTATCAGCTTGCACGTGATAGACCTCATAAGGTGAGACAGGCTCCTGGTATGGTTTTACTGACCTAGTTGCTTTTGTTCTTAATTGTGCTTCTGATAATATTTAGGCAGAGTCTATTACATACAAAGAGACTATTGTGTCTAGTTTGAAGGAACAGTGGAAAGCTACAATGGAAGAAGAATTGTTCTCTTTGAGTGGGAATCAGCATAGTCATTGGTTTCAAGTCAGAATCAAACGTGGTCATTGGTTCCAAAGCCTCCAAACCAAAAACTCATTCAATCAAAGTGGATTTATAAAATCAAACCAGATACAGGGGGTAACAACAAGCCTAGGTATAAAGCTAGGCTAGTGGCAAAGGGTTACATTCAAAAGGAAGGAGTTTATTTTCATGCAGTTTTCTCTCCGGAGGTGAGGCATTCATCCATTTGATTAATTTTGTCTATTATTGTTCATTTAGATATGTTTCTTGAACAAATGGATGTCACAACAACATCACTTCATGGAAAATTGGAGGAGGTAATTTACATGGCTCAACCTAAGGGCTATATGAAGTGAAGGGAAAGGAAGATATGGTTTGTTGCCTTCACAAGTCCATTTATGGACTGAAGAAGTCGACAAGATAGTGGTGTTGGGATTTATGCCCTAAAGCCTCGTAATTAATGATTTATTTAATAATTAATAATAATTTTGATTATTTTATTTGCAATATGATATTATCCATTATATGAAAAATCCAAGCTTACTAGTGTAATCTTGAATAGTATGTGGTTGACATATGGGAGGATTATGTTCAAGAAATAGCCTAAAGGGTCATAGTATATGGATAAGGTTGGGTGCCTTATCTTGGTAACATTATTGATAGGGCCCACTTTGTAATAGTTACAAATGATTTGATCCAAATCGTTCATGTGGAGACATGTGAGTGGGGGTATCCTATACAATGAGTTTGTATAAGACTGGACCACAAAATATTTAATCTCTCTTTATAAATTCGTTAATTGAGAAAATTAATATTTCATCACGATGATCATATGCGACTGGATCTTAATCTTGAGTGAGTTATGAACTTCTACCTGTGAGGGCTTGTCCTTTGATTTGCATGGGTGAGAATGGCTTTTGTAGCCGATTCAATAAGCCTACCATTTTGAGGACTTGACCAAATAGGGAGTTGGGAACATAATCTCACAAGATGAAATTCACTTCTTTCCATATAGGGTAAGTAGATGAGTTGTTCCCTTAAGCGCTGATTTTGGGATTAAGTAATGGGGCCCTACCCTCTCACCGACCCGAGAGGGACTTTGTTTATGGCTGAATCATAAACAAATTTTTCATTAGAGAATCAGTAGTACTTAAGGTGCAAGATGTAATTACAGGGGTAAAACAGACTACTGACCCCAACTGTAATTACGAACAACTCGTGAAATATCGACTTACATGTAGTGATTATAACCATGGACACAATTTGTCTATAGTGCATATGTGCAACTCTAGATCTATAGTGGAGTGACATAGAGTTAATGAAGGAAAATTAATTTATTAAAGAATTTAATTAATTAATTTTGTATCATCGGAGCTTATAAATTGTAGGTCCATGAGGTCCCCTTGCTAGCTCATATGAACAAATAGGGATCAATTTCATTGAGAGAAAATTTTGAAATGTACAAATTAAAATTTAATATATTTGATATATTAAATAAGAGAACACATATTTATTGTATATGATACATTAAATATCAAAGAAATTATTAATGTATTAAGATACATTAAAGAAACGATATTTATTAAATTTGAATTATATTCAAATAAAGAAATAGATGTCGTATGGGAATTTGGAAAGGTTTGAATAAGATTCAAACTGGTTAGATAAATATATTGTAATATATTAGATATTAAAATATATTATTTAATTATTTTCCCTAGACCACTATAAATAGGACCGTAGGGGTGAGTCATTGTGTGTATTCTTCACAAGAGAAAATAACTCTTGAAATTTTTCTCTCATTCCCTGATAATTCTCATTTATGAGAATTATTTGGCCTTTATACTTAGTTATTCTTGTTTATTAAATTTGAATTAGATTCAAATAAAGAAATAGATGTCGTATGGGAATTTGGAAAGGTTTGAATAAGATTCAAACTGGTTAGATAAATATATTATAATATATTAGATATTAAAATATATTATTTAATTATTTTCCCTAGACCACTATAAATAGGACCGTAGGGGTGAGTCATTGTGTGTATTCTTCACAAGAGAAAATAACTCTTGAAATTTTTCTCTCATTCCCTGATAATTCTCATTTATGAGAATTATTTGGCCTTTATACTTAGTTATTCTTGTTATTTTATGTATGTTATTAGATAAAAAGGCTAGCAAATAGTTGGTTTAAATTGAATTATTATTGGAAGCCTTTTAAATTAAGTAAATGGAGAAAAGAAAGCAAAAGAAAATGAAAACCACACTTACTTGATGTTTTTGTGTAGGAATTTGAAGAATGCAATAGAAATGCAATTGCATTACAATTGCAATTTTGATAGATCTGAAAATTAAAGGAAAATCTGTAAATCTCCTAAAATCTAGAAATTTTGTGAGATATTGGCTCCACGATTTTAGCTGAGATTTTAGCCATAATTGTGCCTCATTCAAGAAGGAAATCCTAGCCCCATTCATCTATAAATATTGGAGAAGAAGCCTCAAGAAGGGAATCAAGTTTTCTGCCATTTTCGGCCACAGTTGCTGCTGTCCACGATTTTCAGCTGTCAAATTTCAGCTGTCAAAATTTCAGCTGTCAATTTTCTGCTGTTTTTATTTCTGTTCGCTGCTGTTTTTCTTTTGTTTTCCAGCCCCTTTCAACTTCGAAATTCAATCCTTCTTCAATGAAAATTGAAGGAAGTGAAGGCTCAATTCCCTTTGAAAAAAGTGGAGTTGAGTCGATTGAATAAGAAGTGGAAAAGGGGATGTGTTCTTCCCGTTCTTAGAATTTATTTTCTGTTTATTTGCTTCAGTTTTAGGAATTTAATTGTTGCTGTAATTTCAAGCTTTTAGCTACTGTTTTGTTCTTTCTTTTTGTTTACGAGACTAAATAGTTTCTGAATTTATTTCGATTAATGGAATTTTAGTTGTTCTTTCCTTATTATTAAGTTGTTATTCAATTATTTATTAACTCTGAAATTTTTATCACATATTGCTTCTATTTTAGTTATGCACTTTAATTCTTTTCATTCATTGTTTTTCGTTCTTTTAATTATGAGCTAAGTCTTTCTTTGGGATTCAAGCATGTGAATGCCCTAGAGAAAGGAATAAAAGCCTAATATGTAAGAGCAACTTTGCTTAATCTTATAGCATTGTTTGCTTTTATTGATTGAAATTTTCATTACTAGTTTAGATTGATCACCTAGATTAGTATACAACAATTGGAGTCTAATTCTGAAAAGGTTAGATAAAAATTGTGTTTTCATAAAAGCAATAAAGGAAAATAGCCTAGACATAGGAATTTATTTTTGACCCTAGACATAGGGCAAAACCTTTAAAACCAAAAGAATTGTGTTTGAAAATTAACTAAGTTCGTATTAGCCATAGAAATATAGGTTTAATCGCTTAGCCTCCTAAAGATACTTCATAGAAGGTCGAATAGGTGTTAAATTCGGTTTACAAAGCTTAAGTGTTGAGTCCAAGGATTGCAATTGCAATTAAGCCGCAATTTCTTTCAATAGAGCAAAAGCATATTTGAATCCCTCTTTTAGCATATTTATTTCTTCTTTTCAAAAACAACAAAAACCATCCCACTTATTATTTTACATCGGTTACCCACAATTGCAATTTGAAAACATCTTTGCTTATTCTCTTGAATTTTGTTGTATCCGTTCCCTGTGGGATCGATACTCTGGAATACTTCCAGTTTTATATTACTTGCATCGACAGTGTGCACTTGCACTAGACTGAAGCGTGTTTTAATTTACAAATATTTTCTTTAAGCCCCACGTTTCAGTTCGATCATTCCCTCTCTCTATTTTTAAAAAGGTTCCCACAAACCTCTTTGGTTCTTTGTTCGAGTCATAGCAAGGAAGACTTTATGGAAGTCTTTGAGTTCAACCTCATTAGAGTTGGAGTACAAAGAGAAAAAGACCCACCAAAATATTCTCCATATTGTTTTCAAGGTATGTTTTGCTTAGCTTAACCTTAATTTTTGTTTAATTCTAAGTAAAATCAAAGACGATCCAATGCTTCCGCTACGGGATGAAGTGTTCATTCCTTCAATTTGTATCAAAGCAATCTTTGATTTGTATTTAAAATTAAAATTCTGTAATGGTGGGTATTTTAATTTCATATATGTGATATATGTTAGTTTGCAAAATTGATTGTTTAGGCATATTTGTGACATTAGTTCTTATCACTTTGATTAGATCAATTTGTAAAAACCTTTTGGGTTTAGAATTTGATTCCATTTATCAAATTGTACAACCATGTTTGCCGTCAAATCCAAAGTGCATGAGAATAAGTTTTTTTAGGGCATGAAATTTTATATATGGGCATGCTTAAATGAACTGCTGCTTAATTATATATATATATATATATATATAAGACCTTACAACCTGCAATGGATATACCAACCACAAACATTTGATTTATGAGCCCAAAATCTCACCGGCGATTGGCATGTGTTGATTTTTTGTCTTCATGTGCACATCCTTTAAAACTCAGTTGGCAGTAGATATATGTTCGTGGGTTGATTGTTTCGGCAATAAGGATTTCAACGAATCAACAGCCAAATATATGTTCGTGGGTTGATTGTTTCGGTAATAAGGATTTCAACGAACCAACTCCCAATTTTCTTGTGTGGCTGCCAATGGTGAAGTTTCTCTCTGGGTATTAAATTGAACTCTAGTCGTGTTCTGTTTAGTTTTTTCAATCAGCCAGAGATACACATCTTTAGACTTCAAACGGCGATAAGGGTTTCAAGGAGCTAATGCTTGAAGTTAATTAAGGTTAGGGTGTTCGCACGTAAATTTCAACAAAGAAATAAGAACACGTGCAAATGAAACTTTGTATTTGTATAACTTTGAATGTGTGGAATACAATCTCTAATATTTAATCCTCTGATTCTCTCTCTTGCTTGTATGTTTCATTCGAGGGCTGTAGAGCTTATTCTCGATATTGAAGCTTCAATGGATTCTTGGGGTCTCGAAGAAGTGTTTTTGATCTTCGAGGAAGTGCTCTTCGTTCATGAGAAATTTGATCTTCAAGAGCTCAAGGAGTCTTCTGGCTTTTGTTTCTGAATTCTCTCTGAGGTCTCCAATTTCTAACCCCCAAAATGGAGGAGGGGGCTCTCTATTTATAGAGTTCCTCAGGGCCCCCAAATGGGCTTGGGCTTGACTGTTGGACTGGGCCTGGTAGACTTTGGGTCAAAACTCCTCTAGGCTTAGCCTTACTGACCTTGGGCCTAGACTTTGCTCGATTATGGCCTTCTATTTGGTCTTAGTCTAAAATTGGCCCAAATTTCATATGACCCAATTGCATACTGAGATTTACTTTAATTTAATTTAGGGATACTTGCAAATTTAAATAATCCCTAATTAAATAAATAATTTTGCCACTAATTTAAATTAATGACATGGCAATTTTTTATTGGCCAAAATTCTATTCCAACAAATGCCCCCTTTTCGAGATTTATGCACTAGTATGTGTGAGTGAATCTCGAAAAAGATAATTTGGAATCAAAATTTAAAGTATTTGCCCCTAACTTGAACTCCATTTGATATGCCAATTCATCAAAATATGAATTTGGGTCATAATTTTGATTTTCTTATTTGGCAGCGAACTTTAATTTGAATTTCGGTAAAATTAATGTTCTACCTTAATTCTAATTTGAATTTTATTTGAATTTCAAGTGGTATTCAAATTAAACCCATTTTTTATTTAGGGCATAGTTTAGAATCTACCAATGAATTTTGATTTGAAGCTTGAATTTGGAGTGCCCAAGTTTCACTTTTTTGAGATAAAAGTCTATCCAATTATATTTTAGAATTGGAATAGAACTTGAATTTGAACTTTAATCAAATTTTGATTTGGGATAAAATTTGGATTATGCCCAAATTTCACTTTTTGAGATAAAAGTCTACCCAATTATATTTTGGAATTGGAATAGAACTTGAATTTGGACTTTAATCAAATTTTGATTTGGGATAAAATTTGGATTATGCCTAAATTTCACTTTTTGAGATAAAAGTCTACCCAATTATATTTTGGAATTGGAATAGAACTTGAATTTGGACTTTAATCAAATTTTGATTTGGGATAAAATTTGGATTATGCCCAAATTTCACTTTTTGAGATAAAAGTCTACCCAATTATATTTTGGAATTGGAATAGAACTTGAATTTGGACTTTAATCAAATTTTGATTTGGGATAAAATTTGGATTATGCCCAAATTTCACTTTTTGAGATAAAAGTCTACCCAATTATATTTTGGAATTGGAATAAAATTTTAATTTGGTTTGCAGTTAATTTTTAATTTGAGATTAGATATGACAAAATTTAAATTGAGATGATATCCTGCCCGATTTCGATTTGAATTTTGAAATAGAACTTGGATTTGAGTTTGTAGTCAACTCATCCCAAAATTCAAACTTTAATATCCCAAAGTTTGAATCTTGTATGATCTTTGGATTCAAATTGATTTTGATTTGATCTTCTTGGCATTATTTTTGAAGTCAAATTAGATGTGATTTTATCTTTTCTTCCACTATAAATAGAGGAGATGGGTCTTCCATCAATTCACATCAACAAAGAGGGAGTACAGCTTTACACTGAGGAATGAGGAATAGGCAAGTCCCAATTTTTTTTCATTTTTTTTACGTTTTTTTTCACGTTTTTTTTTTAAACATCTACAAGACTTGCAAATACTTCTACTGCAGCCAAAAATACATTCATCTACCAAAAGGTAAACAGGTAGGTAATATTTTTTAGACAATACATATGCCCTTTTTTTTCTTTTATTCTTGCTTGCAGTAGAGATGTCTTTTTCAACTATGGGATGTCTTCTTCAACTTTGAAGGTGACCAACCCCTGATTCAGGCAGAATTAAGGATGGTTCACCTTCCCTCTTGTTTTACCTTTGGAAGACTCGACCCTCACTCAGGTGGAGTTGAGGGCAGTCTTGTTTTACCTGTGGAAGACTCGACCTTAACTCAGGTGGAGTTGAGGGCGGTCTTGTTTTACCTTTGGAAGACTCGACCCTAACTTAGGTGGAGTTGAGGACGATCTTGTTTTACTTTTGGAAGACTCGACCCTAACTCTGGTGGAGTTAAGGGCAGTCTTGTTTTACCTTTGGAAGACTCGACCCTAACTCTGGAGGAGTTGAGGGCAGTCTTGTTTTACCTTTGGAAGACTCGACCCTAGTGGAGTTGAGGGCAGTCTTGTTTTACCTGTGGAAGACTTGACCTTAACTCAGGTGGAGTTGAGGGCAGTCTTGTTTTACTTATGGAAGACTTGACCCTAACTCAGGTGGAGTTGAGGGCAGTCTTGTTTTACCTGTGGAAGACTCGACCTTAACTCAGGTGGAGTTGAGGGCGGTCTTGTTTTACTTGTGGAAGACTCGACCCTAACTTTGGTGGAGTTGAGGGCAGTCTTGTTTTACCTTTGGAAGACTCGACCCTAACTCTAGTGGAGTTGAGGGCTGTCTTGTTTTACATGTGGAAGACTTGACCCTAACTCAGGTGGAGTTGAGGGCGGTCTTGTTTTACCTTTGGAAGACTCGACCCTAACTCTGGTGGAGTTTAGGGCAGTCTTGTTTTACCTTTGGAAAACCAAACCGCGGTCTTCCTTTGGCTTCAGCGTTTTCTTTTTGCAACTTTTTTTTTATTGCAAATTTCTCTTGTTAACTTTTTTTCCTCTTTGAATTTGACGAATGGAAACAATCGAACTTAAACGAACGAAATGCAAATCTCTAACTTGCAGTGAGTGAAGATGCTTGAACCTTAAGAAGGTGAGCAATGAACCAACTTGAAGAGAATAAAACTCTATGGTATGCATCCAACTCATCATCTTACTTCATGGGGAGGAAATGCTTTTTTTTAAGAGACTGAACTTACAGTTTTTTTTTTCTTTAAGCTGCCTACGTACCCTTTGAGTGGAAGGGATCAAGTCATAACGTAGTTCAAATGAATACATTTTTTTATTAAGGTCGTTCACCTTTTAAGCTCATGAGGGTCAGGAGCATCATGTAGTTTATACTCTTACGATTAGGAGTGTTTACATCTTATGCATAAAACCTTTTAAGAACTTTTCGTTGATAGGACCGATCCTCAAGCCATCTTTATCCACGATTTTGTATGCTCCATTGGTGTAGACTTTTTTGACAATGTAGGGTCCATCCCATTTAGGTGTGAACTTGTTACCTGTATGTCGTGTTGTGATGATGGGTCTTCGAACAGCAAGTACTAGATCGCCAACTTGAAATGACTGGGGCCTGAGATTTTTATCGAAGGCTTTGGTCATTCGTGCTTGGTAGCATTCCAACGCTTGTTGAGCATCTAGTCTCCTCTCATCTAGCGCTTCTAACTCTTGGAGACGTAGTCTAGCATTGTCTTTCGTAGTCAATCCTTCTTGTACAACCATCCTGAGTGATGAAATTTCTCTTTCTAATGGGAGCACAGCCTCCACCCCATAGACGAGGGAATAAGGCGTGACCCCTGTAGGAGTGCGATGTGTAGTTCATAGGCCCATAACGCTTTACCAATCATTTCCTGCCAGTCTCTTTTTGTCTTAGAGACTACCTTCTTCAACAAGTTGCACAATGTCTTGTTGAATGCCTCTGCCAGGCCATTCGCTGCAGCATTGTACATGGATGACTTGTACTGCTTGAACTTGAATTTCTCACACAACTTATCCATTAAGCTGTTAGAAAACTGCCTTCCGTTATCCATCACGATACGATGCGGGATGCCGTATCGGTAGATGACATGAGTTCGGATGAAATCCACGACATTTTCTTTCTTGGCTTCTCTTAATGCGATTGCTTCTGCCCATCTCGAGAAGTAATCTGTTGCTGCCAAAATATAAGAATGTCCTACTGACGACTTAGGTGTTATTAGACCAACTAGATCAAGCCCCCAAGCTTCAAAAGGCCATGAAGCAACAGTTGGATGGAGAGGTTATGGCGGTTGATGTATGAAGTTTGCATGAAACTGACAAGCTTCACACTTCTTTGCATACTCCATCGAATCATGGATCATCGTGGGCCAGTAGTAGCCCATCCTCTTTAACTGAAAATGAAGTTTTGGACCTAACTGGTGAGCATCACAAACACCTGAATGTGCCTCCTCTAGTGCCTTGATCGACTGTTCTTTTCCAAGGCATCGAAGGAACAGTCCTTCATAAGAATGACGATAAAGGGTCTTCTTGTAATAGATGAATCGGGAGGCTCTTCTTCGTACATCAGCCTTATGCCGAGGATCTATAGGAAGCTTCCCATGCTGAAGGTATTCTATAATAGACTGTCGCCAGTCTTTTTCTTCAATGGCATAGACGGAGATCATATTTACTTCTTGGTATTCATCATCAGTTGGTGGCACGATCCACTTTTGACACAGTGAGATATTTATAGTCACATCGTCTGGGATCGTTAGAGCGGTGGCCAAATTTGCTAGCACATCTGCCCTCTTATTTTCTAACCTTGGAACATGCTCCAACATAATGCTATCAAACTTTCCCATCAGCTGCCTTGCATAGCTGAAATAAGGCTTTAAGTCCTCATGCTTCACATCATACTCAAGCAAGAGTTGACTAATAAGCAACTTTGAATCGCCATAGATTTCAATGTATGCTATGTCAAACTCTAGAGCCATTTTGAGGCCAATTATTAGCGCTTGATATTCAGCAACATTGTTCGAGCATAACTCACGGAGTGTGAAGCTATAAGGAAGCATGTGTTTTTCAGGCAAGATAAAGACAATGCCTGCCCCCGTTCCATTCCTTCGCGCTGCACCATCAAATACATGGTCCAAGGCTCCGTGATTTCCACATAGAAGACTTCTTCGTCAGGCAAATCCTCGCATAACTTCCAGTCTGATGGAATTACGTGATTTGCTAAGAAGTCTGCTAATGCTTGTCCTTTCACCGCCTTTTGATGTATATAGACAATATCATATTGCTGGAGTAAGATTGCCCATTTGGCTAAGCGTCCAGAAATAATCGGTCTTGACAAGATGTACTTGATAGGGTCGGCCTTCGCTACTAAGTGTACTGTGAAGGCTTGCATGTAGTGCCTTAGTTTGTCAATAGCGAAGAAAAGAGCAAGACACATCTTTTCAATTGGAGAGTAATTTACTTCAGCTCCATTCAGAGTCCTGCTCAAGTAATAAAGGGCTCGTTCCTTCCTTTTTTCTCCTTCTTGGGCTAGCAACGCTCCAAGCGACCTTTCCTGCGCAGCGATGTACAGTATCAACGGTTTTCCTGCTACAGGGGTGCCTAAAACGGGGGGATTAAACAAGTACTTCTTGATGTTGTCAAAAGCGTTTTGACATGCCTCATCCCATTCGAAGTCTTCTCCTTTCTTCATTAACCTTTGAAAAGGCTGACATCGACCGGCTAAGTTGGAGATGAATCTCCGGATATAGGCCAAACGACCTTGAAGGCTTCTCAACTCGTGTAAGTTTCTTGGCCTTGGCATTTTTTGAATGGCATCAATTTTTGACTGATCTATTTCAATCCCTCAGTGTCTCACCACAAATCCAAGGAACTTTCCCGAGGTGATGCCAAATGCACACTTGAGAGGGTTCATCTTCAATTGATACTTCTTTAGTTGATCAAAGACCACTTTTAGATCTTCCAAATGATCTTGTCTTTTCTTGGACTTGACGACGAGATCATCGACATAGCACTCAACGTGTTTATGCAAAATATCATCGAAGATCTTTTGCATGGCACGTTGATAGGTTGCACCAGCATTCTTTAGTCCAAAGGGCATTACCTTGTAACAATATATCCCTTTTGGAGTTCGAAAGGCTGTCATCTCTTCATCTGCCAGAGCCATTCGAATTTGGTTATATCCTGATGACCCGTCCATGAAAGATAGAGCTTTGTGTCCGGTAGTGGCATTGACCATGATCTCAGTGATGGGCAATGGAAAGTCGTCTTTTGGACCTGCATTATTCAAATCGAGAAAGTCAACACAGACACGGAGTTGCCCATTCTTTTTTCTAACAGAAACGATGTTGGCTATCCACGTCGGATATTTTACCTCGCGGATAAACCTTGCTTCAATAAGCTTATTGACCTCCGCTTCAATTTGGGGAATCAGCTCTGGTCGAAAGCGTCGTTGAGCTTGCTTGACCTGTCTATACCCCTGTTTGATCGCGAGATGATGGACAGCTACTTTTGGATCAAGTCCAGGCATCTCTTTATACGACCAAGCAAAGACATCTCTATACGAAGTGAGCAAGCTCATATATTCGACTTCCTCTTCACAAGTAAGCGATGCACTTATAAAAGTTGGACACGGCTCCTTTGGCGTACCTAGGTTCACCTCTTTAAGCTCGTCCACTGTAGATCGACTACCATCTTCAAGCAGAAATGGTGCCTCGTCTGCATCTTCTTCAGACATTTCAGACTCTGTTTCCTCTTCAATAGTGATATGGTGACAAGAGGTCTCACTTTCCTCTTGTTCCAAATCCTCTCTTGAGGGGTTGGTGATGATGACATCACGTCGCTTTACCCTCAATGAACCTTCTGCGTTGACTTCAACGAAAATTTTTCTCTTCATTCGAGAGGGAAAGGCACTGCGAATTTCTCCATCATTCTTCATTTCAACAAAAGACTTATCCTTCGAGGTTTCCACCGGGCAATCATGTTGAAGCCAGTCAAAGATTGATGATGGAGGGTCCCCACTTCTTGACGTGGTTACACTTAGCCTTTGAAAAACTGATGGTCGCGTCACGGTTGAGGTCGAAAGTACATCTTCCCTCTCCATTGTGGGCACACCTAATCTTCTAAAAACTGATGGTTGTGCATAAGTTGGAGTCAATGAGGAACTCTCCCCTTCACTTGTGGGCATACTTAACCTCTGAAGGACCTAAAGTCGAGTAGAATTAGAAGTTGGAGCTGATAAAGCATTTTCTTCCTTAGCTGGCATACTTATCCTCTGGAGGGCCGAAAGTCGAGTGGAACCAGAGGCAAGAAGTGACCCATCTTCTTCTATCGGAGTCACTCCTAATCGCTGAAGAGCTGAAGGTCGCGCTACTGATGGCCTGACACGTCTAAAAACAGAAGTCCTTCGGCTGACGTCTTCCTTTTCATTTGAGTCTTCAACCTCTTCTACTGTTATGTGGTTTGCGTCTGCCACCTTCGCCTTCCCTTTTCTCGTTATGCAAACTGGCTCGGGGGACTTATATCCAAGCCCTTTCTTTAACACTGGTAGAGCATAACCCTCTTTTAGAAGTTTCTTCTGTGTTGAAGAGAGCTCAGGTCTTTCATCGAAGATTTTTAGACTTTTAAACTCGGTGTGAATCGTAAAATCATAACCTGCTTTTGCTAAGAGTTTATACGCCTTCGGGTCGAATCCATCATTCGTTCTTCTTTCAGGCAGAAACGTCTTCGCTAGGTCATCCACAGGTTTCTTGACCTCCTGCTTTGTTATCTTCGTGAGAGGCGTGACAAAGTTTTCCTTCAGGATTTCAATGTCCCCAACTCTCAAATTCCTTGAACATTCAGCAAAAGGTGATTCGCCCTTCTTACGTCGCGACAAAGGGACATAGCGTAAGACAGGAACACTTGAAGTTTTCTCGTCTTTCAAAACCTTGGACTTTGCAGAGCTCGTAGAGGCTTCCCCTTTTCTTGGGGAGGGCTTGTCCATCTCTTCGAGATTTTCTTTCCTCACGTCAATTTGTGGTCTTGACTTGGATTCACTACCACTTTTGATCAAAGGGATCTTGGCTGGTACAGTTTCTCCTACGCCATCACCCTTCATATAGAACTTTGCATTAGCAAAATGGGATTCGGCTTCCGAAAATGGATTAGTGTCTGCCTCCACTTTCTTAATACCATCCTGGTAAAATTTGAAATACTGATGCAGCGTAGAAGTTACAACCCCATTTCCATGAATCCAAGGACGACCTAGAAGAAGCTTGTAAGTGGTCTTGGAGTCTATGACGTGGAACAGGGTATCAGCTTTTAGATCTTCAATGATGAGCTCTAAGAGTACCATGCCAATGGCTCATTGCCCACCTTGGTTGAAGCCTTGGATCACCAGTTTGCTGTTTGATAGCTCTTCTGTCAAGATGCCTAACTGCTTCATTGTCGACTTAGGCATTATGTTGACAGCCAATCCGTCGTCGATAAGAATTTGACTAATTCTCTGCTCTCGAATGTACCCCGAGACAAACAAAGGTCTATTATAGGGATTTGACCCCAATATCAGGTCTTCATCTGTAAAACCTATTGACATACAACACGACGCGCATGTATGTGCCGTAGAAGTTGGAGCACTTGCACTGTCGGAGTCTATCAGCGCCTCAATAAGAGCGCTTTTAGCTGCTTGAGGGAGTGACAACAGGTCCTCTATACTGAAAGAGGATAGGTTTTCCAGCTCAGTTGTCACCTCATATGAGCTTGGAGGATCCTTACTTGTGCTGACAACAAGACATGCAACCACATCAAGTGCTTCACCTTGTCCAACACTTAGAAAGTTCTTTGGAAAAAATTCCTCCAGAGTTATTTGTTGTCGAGGCTAGAAGAGATCCTTATCTTCTTTCGCAACGCATGCGAGCTTCCTTGCATTCTTTTTTCCTTTCTTCTTTTGCGACTTTCTTTTTCTCTTATGCTCTCGAAATAGCAGAGATTCTTTTTTAGCATAACTTTGTCATCGCTTCTTGCGACAAGTCACGATGGTCCAGCCTTCGTTCTCATCCTCAGATGGTTCACTCTTTCCTTGAACGTATTTTTTTTGGAATCCTCCCTCTTGATGGTTCTTGCTCGGGGCTTCCTCCCTTGACCAGACAACGATAGGTTCAAGGGATCCGAATTGAATTAAGACTTCTTTTTGCTCGTAAGAAAGTCCTGTAGGTGAATGGACTATGGGCTGAGCCATTATAGCCGCATGATTTGTTTGAGCCACTTCATCAAGATCTAGCTCAATTTTCTTCTCACTGGCTAATCTCATAATCACCCTTTTGAGCACGAAACATTTCTCCATGGGGTGGCTAATGACTCGGTGGTATTTGCAATAGTTAGGATCATTCACCTTTCCTAACTCCTCCGGTCGTTTACATTCAGGTAGCTGAATAAGTTGTTTTTCCAGCAATTGCTCCAGCATGTCTGGAACATCTGAGTCTGGAAATGGATAAACCTTTTCTCGCCTCTCTTTTAAAGTTAGGCGACGTCTCTCACCCCCATCTGGTCGTTTCTCCGTCTTGACTTCCTTTCCTTTGAGATTTAATTTAAAAGGGGTCGTATTAACTACCATAGATTCTTTTGTAGTAGCACCATTCGAAACTTTCTCGGTGCTTTTAACTTTCTTCTTTTCTTTTTTTACATATGGACTAGAAGGTCTTTACTTCCTCTAGAAGCAATGCTCAGCTCCATGTCATGAGCTTGCCAACTCTTTGAAGTTGCGAGGTTTTATCCCTTGCAAGATGTAGAGCAGTCCCGAGTGCATGCTTTGGATGCACATCTCTACAGCAGACAATTCGGTGAGACGGTATTTGCAGTCAAGACTTAGAGCTCTTCAGCGATTGATGTAGTCGACGACAGGCTCGCCTTTTCGCTGCTTTGTATTGGTGAGCTCCATCATGCTGACAGTTCGCCTCGTACTGTAGAAGCGATTAAGGAACTCTCTTTCAAACTGTTCCCAACTATCGATCGTCTCAGGCTGAAGATCAGTATACCAGTCGAAGGCATTCCCTTTCAACGTGCGGACGAACTGCTTGACCAGAAGGTTGTCGCGAGTTCCAGCCTTCTCGCATGTCTCAACAAAGTGAGCAACATGCTGCTTAGGGTTACCTTTCCCATCGAACTGCTGAAATTTTGGAGGTTGGTATCCCACAGGCATCCTTAAGTTGTCAATTCTCTTAGTGTACGGTTTAGAGTGAATGAGAGAATTTTGGGTGGGTCCGCCATACTGAGCTCTAATAGAGCTCATAATCATATCCTGCAGCTGCTGGACGGACAAGGAAGCAACAGAAGCTGATTGTTGTGGTTGATCTTCCTGGACAACAGTCTTCCCTTTGTCAGTCTTCTTCACAGCAGGGGTCTGACTCGACTCAGCAACTTCTCGAATTTGCATCTGGTTCTTCAGGTAGGCAATCTCTTGGTCCCTTTTTTCGACTTCCTTCATTAGAAGATTGATCTTCCTTTCCATCTCCGCCATCCTTTCATCAGCCATCATTACAGACATCACATCTGGATTTGACATCGTCTTTGATTGATTGCCAGCAGGAGTGGATTGATCAAACAACGGGTTGTCCTTGACAACAACCTTGTCCTTAGAAGATTCTTCGATCAATTTAACAATTTTGTTTGCAATCGCGTCAGGGGTTCGATCTTCGTTTATTTCAACCCCTTGAGATCGACTGCGTGTAACTGGTCCCATGTATGTGTTGCTTGAAGCAGTAGATTTTGATGCAGCTTTCTTTGGTGCCATTGCGTTACTTGGAAGAGAAAGAGATGAGAGGTAGAGAGGGTCCCACTGGGCGTGCCAATTTGTTTGCACGTAAATTTCAGTGAAGAAATAAGAACACGTGCAAATGAAACTTTGTATTTGTATAACTTTGAATGTGTGGAATACAATCTCTAATACTTGATCCTCTGATTCTCTCTCTTGCTTGTATGTTTCACTCGAGGGCTGTAGAGCTTATTCTAGAGATTGAAGCTTCAATGGATTCTTGGGGTCTCGAAGAAGTGTTCTTGATCTTTGAGGAAGTGCTCTTCGTTCATGAGAAATTTGATCTTCAAGAGCTCAAGGAGTCTTCTGGCTTTTGTTTCTGAATTCTCTCTGAGGTCTCCAATTTCTAACCCCCAAAATGGAGGAGGGGGCTCTCTATTTATAGAGTTCCCCAGGGCCCCCAAATGGGCTTGGGCTTGACTGTTGGACTGGGCCTGGTAGACTTTGGGTCAAAACTCCTCTAGGCTTATCCTTATTGACCTTGGGCCTAGACTTTGCTGGATTAGGACCTCCTATTTGGGCTTAGTCTAAAATTAGCACAAATTTCATATGACCCAATTGCATACTGAGATTTATTTTAATTTAATTTAGGGATACTTGCAAATTTAAATAAGCTCTAATTAAATTAATAATTTTGCCACTAATTTAAATTAATGACATGGCAATTTTTTATTGGCCAAAATTCTATTCCAACATAGGGTTTTCTAAAACTCTAAATTTGGATGACCCAATGAAAGAAAGAAATTCAAAACCAAAATATGTCTTGGAAATTCAAATTGTGTAATTTGAATTTAGCTTTTAATTTTTAGGATATGCCAATATGTCGGTCAATTTTGCTTTATTTAATTTAATTATGCATGTGATGTATGTTTAAAATTGTTTGATTATTGCATAAAGTATGTCATTTAGATTAAAATCTCCACCATAGGTTAAACATGATCATGCATCTTAATTACTTTTGAATATAATTGTTATATTTGGAAATTTTGATTAGGATGTTTCCTAATAGAATTAAGATGTTTTCCATTTTCCATGTCTTTGAATATAATTGTTATATTTGGAAAATTAAATTAAAATATTTCCTTTTCTAAATGAAATCTATGTTTTCCTAATAGGATTATGATATTTCCTAATGAGATTAGGGTTTCCTTAAAATAAAGATATTTTGATTCATGCTTTAAATAGTTTAAATTTGAATTTAATTTATCTTTATTTGTTTCCTAATAAGATTAGATTCTTTCGAAATAAGATTAGATCTTTTAATTTTAAAATAAGATTAGATATTTTAATTTCCTAATAAGATTAGGTCTTCCATAAATAAATATAATTTAATTCAAAGATAAAATAGTTTAAGTTTTGAATTTAATTTATCTTTTATTTTTTCTAATAGGATTAGAATCAAATATCCAGGATGATCTTTTAATTTGTTTTAAGGAGTTTAAAATGATATAATTTTAAGATTATCCAGTAAGTGAATTAGTTTTTAATATGGCTAAAAACAAGGCTTAATAATTCACTTAGGTTCATTAATCTAATAATTAATACTTAATTAAAGATTAATGAATTTGAAATAAAAATTGACTATAAGGGAACTCTGTCTATGGAAGGTTCTGTATAGACTGGGGTATTTAAGTTAACCGAGAGGGAACACCTCTAATTGGGAACTGACCTGAGAGTTTCAAATTTTATTTATTTTCACTAAACATGCTCATAATGAGATTAATTTTTTTTAATAGTTGAAAAACTTGGTAATTCACATTAAAATCAATCTAACCAACATAAGAGTTATGAAGGGTGGATTGAGGAACTTAGATAAATGAGATAAGCCTAATTTGTCTAAGTAAGAGAAAAATCTATTTCAAAATAGTAAGTGGGAGAAGGAAATGTGTCAACATATCCTTCGGTCTCCATCACTGGTTCACATCGTGAGATTCATGCGGGGCCTCGTTGCAGCTTTTAGACCGTCTCCCTACAGAAGGTGTTTGCATGGGTCAATATCAGAGTGAACTCTTGAGAAGGATAGGATTGTAGTTTTGTTTCCAATACTTGAACTACCCTATGGCGACAATTGTTGGGATAAAACTACAGGATCTGAAATGATAGGCCACACTTATAAATGGCTTATTAAGGTTGTCAATAATGTTCTTGACCAAACTAATAGTAACTAAATATTATAGGAATAAGAGTTATTCTGGTATAATACTTGGTTGAGATTGTCTCAGTTTAGTGAATGAACATTTGACCTACCCTATGGCAGCACTTGTTCTAACTCACTAAAGTATCATAGCATTAGAAATGATTTATAAAGTTCATGTTTTAAATTGTTTGATTTCTATGCTAAAATTGAATGAATAATTGTTTGCATGATGTTAAATAATATATTATATCAATTTCTCTCATAATTTAAATTTTTAATACTGATAAGTCAAAATGAGAAAATTTTATTACTTGGAAAAGTAATGTAACACTATAATGACAATGTAAAATTTTGAATTTGTCTTTATTGAGAAATGTTCTCAAAACATGTTGTCAATGCTAATCAAATTGTTCATGAAACACATGATTAATGAATCAAAAGTAAACGAGATTAGCTTGTATGTATCTCCTAGTTGACATGTTAAGATGTCAAGCTTAGAAGATAAAGAAAGTGACAATAACATATGAGATGTTGAAGTTGATAGAAGCTAAATTTAGATAATTGTCTAAATGATTTCGAAATTAAGTATTACAAAAATCCAAGAAAGAATTTTTGAAATACCTCTATAATATATATATATATATATATATATATATATATATATATATATATATATATATATAAATGAAAGTAAATTTGATTTACTAGATTTTTTGTGGAGAATAAATAACGCCACCTGGATAGTTGATACAAGATCTACTATCAAGATTTATTCTTTATTACATTTGATATGTAATTATTAGAAAATGCTTAAAAATGGATGTGATGTCAAAGGATAAAGGCCATTAATACTAGGCCCATGGAAGAGTATTTGACCCATTCGTTTGTCCTAAATGGTAAAAGAATGAGCATCAAAGATGTACAAACAGTCATTATCAACACAAAATTAATGGACATACAAGAGATTAGAGGAAATATGAGGGACTCGAAGAAGATTGTTACGAAGAAAGGAAGAGGAACCAGTATGGAGTGAAGACAACCTGTATGTGTGACTAGCAGTGCCTAACCATTACCAACCGTAACATTAGCTTCACCATTGAACTCAGAGGATACATTCAGATTAGCTAAATCTGAAGTTAAATGTGCATTACAACCAAAATTTGATAATCAAACCTCAGAGCCGAAGATAGTAGGTTGAGTCAAAGAGGTTGTCTAAAGAGATGCAGCAAGAGAAAGCCAATTGCGCAGGAGGAAGGTGACCATGAAAATCATGATTCATACGATTTGATATTAAGTATAGATTGTAGTTTTGTGGTAATGAGTGGCTAGACGTTAATTTATGGGATTGATGTAGCCATTAAACTCGATGTTTTAATTTAAGTTCTTGAATTGATTTTACATCATATCATTGTATGCTTTTATGTTCTTAATACTAGTATTCTTTTGGCCAAAGTTCACTTATTTTATTGGCTTTGACTGTTGCTTGTAAAAGAATCAATTAGGGCTAGATCAATTAATTTCATATCTAACTGTAAATCCTTGCATGAGTATGGAGGGTTGTTTTAGAAGCATCATAGGAAGTAGCTTAATACCATGTTCTTTTATTAAAGTTTAGACAGACATGTTAGACTTATAAAATTGCATGAGTTCCAATTGGGCTTGAGAAAGTCTTTTGGTCTTTTAAACTTCTTGCTTATTGTGATGTATGACCATTCTTGAATTTAATAACTCAAATTTCGGTTTAGTTGGTGAAGTCAATTCCCCATGTTTTCTCTCATTGCAGTTCATCCCTATAAAATTGCTTTGTTTGCCTTTATTCTCTAAAATATTTAATATCTAAATAAAATTGGATGTCAGTAACTATAATAATTAATTGATTTAGAAAACTCATTCCTGTGGACGATACTTACACTTAACCACTATATTAAAATTTGACACCATACACTTGCGGCTTTGCAAGGTCACAAAATCACGCAACAGTTACTCAATGAGCATGATAAGTAGGTTTATGTCAAATCCTGGAAAGGAGCATTGGAATGCAGTTAAATGGGTGCTTCGATATTTGAAAGGTACTTTAGATGTTTCATTGTGCTTTGGGAACATGTGTGATCAATCAACATTGCTAAAAGGCTTCACAGATGCAGATTATGCTACAGACCTGGACAAAAAAAGTTTTTATCTAGTCACATTTTTCGCTTGTATGGTAATGTGGTCAGTTGGAAGGTTTCTTTACAACCAATAGTGTTGGGATTTATGTCATAAAGCCTCGTAATTAATGATTTATTTAATAATAATAATAATCTTGAATATTTTATTTACAATATAATATTATCCATTATATGAAAAATCCAAGGTTATTAGTGTAATCTTGAACAGTACGTAGTTGACATACGGGAGGATCATGTTCAAGAAATAACCTAAAGGGTCATAGTATATGGATAACGTTGGGTGCCTTATCTTAGTAACACTATTGATACGGCCCACTTTGTAACAGTTACAAATAATTTGATCCAAATCGTTCATGTGGAGACATGTGAGTAGGAATATCTTATACAATGAGTTTGTATAAGACTGGACCACAGAATATTTAATTTCTCTTTATAAATCCTTTAATTTAGAAGATTAATATTTCATCAGGATGATCATATGCGACTTGATCTTAGTCCTAAGTGAGTTATGAACTCTTGCCTATGAGGGCTTGCTCTTTGATTTGCATGGGTTAGAGTGACTTTTGTACCCAATTGAATAAGCCTACGATTTTGGAAACTTGACCAAATAGGGAGCTGGAAACATAATCTCACAATATGGAATTCACTCCTTCCCATATAGGGTAAGTAGATGAATAGTTCCCTTAAGTGCCGATGTCGAGACTTGAACAAGAGAGGGACTTAGTTTATGGTTGGATCATAAACAAATTTTTCATTAGAGGATCAGTGGTACTTAAGGTGCAAGATGTAATTATAGGGGTAAAACAGACTTTTGACCCAACTGTAATTACAAACAACTCGTGAATGATCGACTTGCATGTAGTGATTATATCCATGAACACAACTTGTCCTACAATGCATAAGAGTGCAACTCTAGGTCTACAGTGGAGTGACCTAAAGTTAATAAATAAAAATTTATTAATTAAAGAGTTTAATTAATTAATTTTATATCATTAGAGCTTATAATTTGTAGGTTCATAAGGTCCCCTGGCTAGCTCATAATAATACTAAAAGATCAATTTAGTTGAAATAAAAATTTGAAATGTTCAAATTAATATTTAATTTGAAGTGTTCAAATTAATATTTAATATATTATATTAAATATAAAAAAGGAAAATATATTTATTGTATTTGATACATTAAATATTAAAATAATAAATGTATATTAGATACATTGAAGAAAAGATATTTATAAAATTTGAATAAGATTCAACTAAAAAAATAAATATCATAGGATAATTTAAAAGAGTTGAATAAGATTCAACTAGATTAAATGTGTATTTTAATATATTAGATATTAAAATATATATTATTTAATTATGACAAAGATTTGCTCTATATCTCTATAAATAGGACCTTTGGGTTAAGCCATTAGTGTACACATCTCCTCAATAGTGAATTAGATAATTCTCTCTAGACTTCTTCCTCTTCCAAGAGACTCCCACAAGCCTTGGTCCTGTGTTCGAGTCATAGCTAAGAATACTTGTGGAGAAGACAAAGACACACATAAAATATCTACATATTATCTCAAAGGTATGGATTAGTTTTTTATTTAATTCTAATTAAAATCAAAGACGATCCAATTCTTCCGCTGCGGGATGAAATGTTCATTCGTAAAAAGTAGTTGCTTTGTCAACCACTAAATTCAAGTATATTTATGTTGGAGAAGCAGTTAAGGAAGCAATGTGGTTGAAGCATATTGTTGGTGAGCTGTTGTCACAAGAGTTCATTCCTATCATCCACTAGGATAGCCAGAGTTCTATTCATCTTGCGAAGAGTCCATCTCACCATGAACAGTCTAAACATGTCGATGTTAAATTTCATTTCATAAAGGATGCAATTGCTCAGAATGAAATTGAACTGGTCAAAGTTCATACATATCAGAATTTGTCAGATATGTTAACCAAGGTACTCATAGCTCATATGTTTCAATACCTGTTAAATGAGCTAAATGTAAAGCCAGTGTAACGCCCGACTTATTTAGGGGCGTTAATTTTGAAATTTTGGAATATAAGATTTGATTTATTTTGTTGTTGGGCTAAATGCAAATTTAAATTTTTGAAGGGGGCAATTTTGGAAAGAATTTCAAATGGGCAAAGTGGTTATTGAAAGGGCATGAAGTGGTAATTTTGGAAAGAATCATTTTTTTCTCCACTCATTCTCTCTTCTCTCCCCAACAACTCCATACTCTTCTTCTTATTAGTCTTCTTCTTCCCGTCGTTCACCTCTTTCCCTCTTCCCACAGAACATAGCACCGTCGCCTTCTCAGATTTGTTCATGCATTGCAGGCGTCCCACGAGCAAAGCTCGCGTCTACCATTTGCAGCCTCACGCGCACACCTCCGCTGGACAGACGCCGAATCTGCTATGAATTAGACACCTTCTACCCGTCCTCGCTGCAGATCACCCTCTCCGATCTACCTGCCGCCAGCCTCTTTCGTCGCACGTCTCAGCATGAACAGCTGACCGACCACTTGCGGTTTCGCCGGAATCAGTAGCAGAGTGCAGTGGGTAAATTTTCTGAAAGTTTTTACCCATGCTTTTAGATGTTATCGGTTCAGTTTTGGGATTGTAGAGGGTAACTCATGATGTTTGGAGCATGATTTTAGATTATCCATAGCATTTGGGTCTTGGATTCACGAAATCAAACTATTTGGAGTCAATTTCAGTGGTGATTCGAGTTTGAAATTTAAGGTGAGATCGTGGGTATGTGCCCGACATGTTGTTAAAGTTGGTTTAGTTGTTAATTTGGTGATTTAAAGTTAATCCACTGATTGTCGGACTCAATTTCAGGATTACCCATTACGATTGAAGGTAGTTTTGGGCGAAATTGGATCCTTCGGCTTGCTGTCCAGCACTGTTTTGACATAAGTTTTCGTGGGTATCGAATTTTCCAACACAATTAAGGCTAAGCATGAGTTGGGATTTAGTTAGCTTTAGTTAAGGACCTTTTTGTGGAGTTTAGGGGTTGTTTTAGTGTTTTAAATTTTACCCATAACGTGTAGGACTTTGTTTGGCGATTCGGGATCGAGCATGTGAGTTATGGGCTACCTTGAATCTTGGAGTAATTTTGTGTAAGCAGTCATTTGGATTTAAGTCTTTTAAGTTATTATTTGATTTCGTTGATGTTTATTATGTTTTATTTGGGCTTGGATGTAAACAGAGGCATAATGACCATTATGGTTTCTAGCATGCTTAGGGAGTTAAAGTTTGAGTGGTATGGTGTGAGGGCTATATCGCCAGTGTGCATAAAGGCTATGGGTAAGTGAAGTTCAAGTTTAAGAGTGTCGTCGAGCTTGATCATCAGTCTATGCTCAAGGTTTGTGATTTGTGGTTAGTGGGAAAACGGGTCACGCTCCTGCGATGGTTGTTTCTTGTGGATGTATGGCCCGAGAATTTTATGCCTCTAGTAGCTTCCTAAAAGAGAGAAAAGTTGGTGGCCTTGGTGCTTGTCCAGAAGGTAAATAGTCAATTAGACTATCTTGTTATAGGTCTGTTGGGATTTATGCCCTAAAGCCTCGTAATTAATAATTTATTTAATAATTAATAATAATTTTGATTGTTTTATTTGCAATATAATATTATCCATTATATGAAAAATCCAAGGTTATTATTGTAATCTTGAACAGTATGTGGTTGACATACAGGAGGATCATGTTCAAGAAATAACCTAAAGGGTCATAGTATATGGATAAGGTTGGGTGCCTTATCCTGGTAACACTATTGATACGGCCAACTTTGTAATAGTTACAAATGATTTGATCCAAATCGTTCATGTAGAGACACGTGAGTGGGGGTATCTTATACAATGAGTTTGTATAAGACTGGACCACGAAATATTTGATCTCTCTTTATAAATCCGTTAATTGAGAAGATTAATATTTCATCAGGATGATCATATGCGACTCGATCTTAATCCTGAGTGAGCTATGAACTCTTGCCTGTGAGGGCCTGTCATTTGATATGCATGGGTGAGAGTGGCTTTTGTAGCCGATTCAATATGTCTACCATTTTGGGGACTTGACCAAATAGGGAGCTGGGAACATAATCTCACAAGATGAAATTCACTCTTACCCATATAAGGTAAGTAGATGAGTAGTTCTCTTAAGTGCTGATTTCGAGACTTGAACAATGGGGCCCCACCTTCTCATTGGCCCGAGAGGGACTTAATTTATAATTAGATTATAAACAGATTGTTCATTAAAGGATCAGTGGTACTTAAGGTGCAAGATGTAATTATAGGCGTAAAACGGACTTTTTGACCCAGCTATACTTACGAACAACTCGTGAAGGATCGACTTGCATGTAATGATTATATCTATGGACATAACTTGTCCTACAGTGCATAAGAGTGCAACTCTAAGTCTATAGTAGAGTGACGTATAGTTAATGAATGAAAATTAATTAATTAAATAGTTTAATTAATTAATTTTGTATCATTGGAGCTTATAATCTGTAGGTCCATAAGGTCCCCTTGCTAGCTCATAGTAACACTAAAAGATCAATTTAGTTGAAAGAAAAATTTGAAATGTTCAAATTAATATTTAATTTGAAGTGTTCAAATTAATATTTAATATATTAGATATATTAAATATAAAAGAGGAAAATATATTTATTGTATTTGATACATTAAATATTAAAATAATTAATTTATATTAGATACATTAAATAAAAGATATTTATTAAATTTGAATTGGATTCAAATTAGGAAATAAATGTCGTAGGAGAATTTTAAACGGTTTGAATAAGATTCAAATTGGTTAGATAAATATATTTTAATATATTAGATATTAAAATATATTATTTAATTATTTTCCTTAGACCACTATAAATAGGACCCTAGGGGTGAGCCATTGTGCATTCTTCACAACTCACATCTCCTCAATAGAGAGCATTAGAGAATTCTCTCTAGACCTCTTCCTCTCTAATCCCTTGTGGATTTTCTTTCAAGAGGCTCCCACAAGCCTTGGTCATGTGTTCGAGTCATAGCCAGGAAGACTTTGTGGAGGAGATAAAGACCCACCATAATATTCTCCATATTTTGAAGGTATTTATTGCTTAACCCCTGTATTTTAGTTTAATTCTAAATAAATCAAAGACAATTCCTATGCTTCCGCTGTGGGTTTAATTCGATTATTCCCTTCAAGGTCTGGTTCGTAAAAGTTTAGGAGAGCTTTGGTTCAAATGTGATTGGGGCATAATTACTTGAATGCTTTGTAGCATGTTTGCTTGATTGTGTTTAGGCGTTGGTGGTGAATGAACTTGTATTTAAGCTTTGTTTACCTAAGCATGCTTGGCGTTGAGTTCGTGTTTACAGTTATGCATAAGATCTATGAATTGAGGTGAAAATGAGGTTTATGATCTCTCGAGTGGTATATCCCTTGATGATCGAAGTGCGTTGTGGCCAGGAAAAAGCCGGTGGGGCTAGTGCCACTTATTCTCTCCCCATGTGAGCATGTATTCCTAGGGAGTTGAGGCAGAGGGGTGAGCGTGAGCCAGAGTGATGAGAGAGGCGATGATGCTAGCATAGGGGGCAATTTCTCCAAAGTGATGAGCGTGAGGGTTGTGAGCCTGAAGTAAGATAAGTAGGCACATAGCAAACTAAAGTGATTATTGAGTTTGAATTGAGCAGGAGTTTATGAGTTAGGGCGGAACTCGTCTGTTATGATTTCAGAATTTGGACCCTGAAGTGGGTTACTTATTGAGTATGTTTATACTCACTCGTGCTACTTTGTTTGTCTTTGTAGATTGTGCACATCCTCGAGGAGGGTGACAAAGGCAATGACTTGACGAGGCTATGGAGATTCCACCAAAGTTTCTTTCTTCTTGTTAGCTTTCAATTATGTATCTTAGTGTTTATAGTATGTTGGTTTGTAAATCTTAAATGTCTCTTGCTTTTGTGTATTTTGATAGAATTCCTTAGTTCTTGTGTCTGTTAGTTGAGCTCAGCATAATATATCGTAGTTTGGTAGATGCTGAGTTTGTGCTCTGAAGTTTAGAAGTGTTGTTTTATTTCTATCAGGTCTTTATAAATTTTGGTTTTTCTCGTAGTTACGTCGTCATGCTGCCGAAATTTCGGGCATGAGCGAGGTAACTCAGTCTTACTTCCTCGTTTAGAGAGTAGTGTGGGTTAGGGTCGTTACAGTTAGTATCATAGCCCTGGGTTCTAGGTTCTGTAGACTCGCTTACATCATAAGCATCGGTTTCTCCATAGTTGCGCTCAAGAAAGTCACCTCGTCCCCGCCAGGTTTGTTTTCTGCCAAATGTAAAGAGTAGCTTAGAATTAATTTTTGCATTGTGGTTCACTATTTCTTAGCGTGTGGGTTATGATGTAACCCTTAAATTGATTTATGTGTGTTAGATTGTGGCTTTGTTGAGAAAATGAGTTAAGTAGGGTAATGTTTTTTAATGTCCTTGGTATTGAGGATGGTAGTTTAGAGGAAACTACCTTTCGGGTTCATTTTTTTAGAATTTGTGATTCATGAACCAAGTAAGATATATTCGTCGTTCCTCACCTCTCAGGCTAAAAGAATGATGAAGCTTGAGAGTAACCAAACCAAGAGTGATTTTGTAGGGAATGTGGAACCTCTAATGAGAGAACTATGAAGGATTAGGGGAACAAAGACATGTTTTTCTCTCGTTGAGAAATGTTTTGCTTGGTGATGGAAAGAGACTTAATGGTCTTAATAAAGGGAAAAATGAGGAAAAGAAAAGTGATATAGAAAAGTTCGGTTTGTCTCAAGAGAAAGGAAAGGAATGGTTATGCTAAAATTCATAGTACTCGAGCATGTCATGACTTGCACTTAGAAGTTGTTAGATGTGGAGAAAGGAATCCTGTTAGTATTTGAAACTCATAACTTCGTAAGCTTTGGCTAAAAGCAAGTGCAGGAGATTTTGGTTATACACTTAGTGCTGTATGTGAGATCTTTCTCCTACAGTGAGCGTTTAATCCTGCGAGCGCAAAACATATTTGATGCTAAACTATCTCTTCCTTGTACAGTGAAGCTGCAAGTTACTTGTGGGGTTTCTGACGCTCAAAAAATGGTATGGATTATGTGTTTTCATATATTATTATTTATTAATTTGAATTTTCTTGTCGTGAAAGCAAAAGATATGTGCCTTGTGGACTGGTATTATGCATCATGCATAGTTGCCTAAATTTTGGTAAGATTTGAAATTGATGTTCATGATTTTATTTCATGTTATGATTATTATCAGCATATATTTGTTGCAATTGGTGTGTTTTACGCTAGTTTGATCAAAGTGTTGTTCACAAGATTAGCATTCATTTGATGGCCTAAGGACATATGGTTGAATATTAGATAACCAATATCAAACTATGCTACTTTTCATACCCTACTATAAGCCACTCTTGTATAATAATCATTCTAATCAATCATTCATTTGTTAGCAGAATTTGTTGAAATCTCTCATGTAACAGGAAATCATCTTTAAAGTTGAAGATCTCAAGAACTTGGATGTGCCTCTTTTATCATTGATCATCTTCTTAAGCTTAGGGACCTCTCATCCCTAGGCCTTTAGGCAGTGTCTTTTTCTCTTTTGGAATATATTTGGTCTCTAACTTTCTCATAAAAAAATAATAAAACACCAGAAAAGTTATGCTTGCAGAAAGTAGGGGGTGTAAATGGTTAGGTCAAGTTGGTTTTTCTGCAAAACCCAACTTCCTTTTTTTTTTTTTTTTGCAAGGGGCGGGGGGGTCTTATTTCCTTTATTTCCTTTCCTTTCCTTTCTTCTGTCTCTCTCTCCCTATTGAACTTTTTGTTTTCAAATTGCAAATGGCACAATTATAAAAGCTAGTCACATAAATACTTTATCAATTTTTTGATAGTTGATACAATATCTAATAAATTTTCAACAAATTTTCAACAATACTAACACTTCTAAAACTACATTAATAAAATTTCAAATAATACGGCAATATATACACAACAATAAGCTCCAACTTTTCAAAAAAAAAAAAGGAGTCTTAAAGAAAATAACTAATAAATATTTAAAAAACACACACAAAGTTTCAAATATCAAAGTTTACACAATATAAATTAAATGAAGTTGATAAAAAGCTCCAAAGCATCTGAAGTCAGTTTAGTAGATTTTCTTATTCCTAACAATCCTGCTGCACTACAGACACCAAGATTAGGATTATCACTTTCAACTAAACGAACAGTTTGACTAGAAGGACTTTGTTTAGATGTCTCATTTGTAAAAGACGAAATCATCTTAAGATAGAAATCAAACCAAGAAAAGTTCATGAGTACTAAATTTCTAGAGTTACTAGAGTTTTTCTCTCCCTTCCAACCCAAGAACAAGTCCATTTTTGTTAACCAATGTTGTGCAAAAACTCACCACGCAAGCATACACAATTGTAGGTAGTAAATGATAAACAAGGTCGATCCCACAAGGACTAATGTAAGCGAATTTGTTGAAGTAAAGCACAAACTTACTAATGAAAAACTAAGTTAAAGAACGCAACTGAACCTACAAATTGACTGAAAACGAGCACAAAAGCAGCTACTAAACTAAGGGAGACTTAAAAAGGCAAATTATAACTTTAAACAAAGATTAGAGAAGCTAAACACGTACTAAAATGATGAAAATAGGGGGCTGGAATTTAAGAAAGCAGTAGCAGTTTTTTGCCCAATTGAGGTTGTCAATGCTATAGCATTAGACACACCACAATGTTATACATAGCAGAAAAAAACAGCAGGAAATTTTGAATGGAAATCGACCCAAAAACTTCTTGAACTCGATTTTCTTGCCTTTAACACTGAGTAAAGCATATGTCTATGAAAATCCAATGCTAATAAACACTAATAATACCCAAATTTCCCAAAATCATAAGTTTAGAATGCATGTCTACACCCAAAAAACTTGTTCCATTTGTGCTAATTCACCCATTCCTAACCCTTTCAGTATTAAGAATTAGTTTAAGCCTTACTCAAGGTGATCAAACTCAAGTAGGGACTTGCAATAAACACCACAAATGAAAGTATAACTTCATAAAAAATGCATTGAATCAATAGGGTTCAAACAACCACATGAATCCTTAAATTTCAGCCCTAAAATACTTAGCCCATGACTTTAAAACAGAGAATAAACCAGAAGAATTCAGAAATCAACAACATCATGTGTTTAATCTTAGAGTTATACACAAAATGGCCACAAAAATATACTAACCTAGCTAAAAGATTAAGAAAAACTTAGAGCAATACAAGAATCAACAAGCTAGAAAGTAAAAATTGGGAAGAGAATGATCAAGAGGGAGTAAAGGATGATGAATCATCATCTTCTTCTTGAAAATCTTCAGAAAATCGCGTCTTCTTCTTCCTTTTCTCTGCTTTCTGGTTTTTCCTTCGTTTTTGGGTCTCCCCTCACTTGTTCGAGGCTTTTTCTTCTCTACCCATTCCATTTAAGGGCTTATTTTGCTTACTGTCCATGTGGTTGCTGCTTATTGGTCTTTTTTTACTCCCACGATTTAATTTCTGCGTAAAATCCCGTGTTCAGTTGTGGTTGCCAATGCTGTAGCATTGTAGACCACATTTAGAAATGAGGTTTGCAATGTTGTAGCATTGGTGACCACATTTCGCTGCTAGCCCACAAAATTGGTCCTCAAGCTTGGGAAAAAATCTGTCCAACAGAGAGCAAATTCACCAAGAGCAAAGGAAAAATGAATGATTTTTCAAAACACACCCTTCCTTAATAAAGCAACCAAATATAAGCCCAAAGACTGACTAATGAAATTCAAATAACTCGAGTTTTAGTGAGGTCTAAGAGTGAAATTGTGATAATTTACTCCCATTTCATGGGATTATCACACCCCCAAACTTAGACCATTGCTCATCCTCGAGTAACACTTTAATCACAAGAAATGGCACCACAACGAGAATAAATTGGGAATCAAAGGCAACCAAAAGATGTTTAGCCCTCAGGTAAATTCTCATCTCATTTTCTACAAATGGCACTTAAGGAAAGGACCAAAAATACATGCAAAAGCATAACACCCAAGTGTGTGTGTGCGAGACCCTAATCACTTAGCTTCGTGTTACCAAAGTCATTTTTAAGCTTGGTTCCCTAGATTTAGTTAATGGACTTCAAGCCAACCCAACATATGATCAACAACAAAAGTTCAAAAACTCAATCAAGAGAGTTCAAACATACAAGAATGTCTACCCGATATTCTTCATCTTTATTCTCTCCAAAACAACTAGAAATAACAAAACTGATGAAGAAAAAACGAGGATAGGAGGCCCGTAATCACATAATAATATATATTTTTTACTTTGTTTTTCTTTTTTTTTTTTTACTTTCAAGGGCCTCCCCCAAACTTGATACAATGCACAAAAAGACAAAATTAGCGCCTCACTCTGAACTTTACTTCCAAACTTAAGCTAGAGACACATGAGAAAAGAACTTTTCAGCCCCTAAATCCTCCTCAAGACTCCAAGATTCTTTTAGTAAGCATAAACTAAGTAGCTTGGATCATAGTGTAGAGGAGTTACTACACAGAACATGCATTTTTATACCTTTCAACATCAATGCCATTCGTAAGTTATGAGATTTAAATCTAAATTTTCATCATCAGAACATAACTTAAGGCAACAAAGATTCCCAACTAAACTCATATGCAACATCAACACATCACAACATTAACCATCATCACAAGCAAAACATCACAAGCAATTAGATACAAAAGCTCCAACCAGCCTATTCAAGCATTTCCCAAAACACAAACAAAACTACACAAGCACAAAAGCTAAAGAAAAACCTTTGTTACCCCCAAACTTAAGATGTGTTGCATCCCACAACACTGAAAAATAAAATGAACATAGTCCAAGCAAGATTAACCAATGATCCAACACTTTAATAGTACTTCAGCATTCAACCAACCAAAACTATGACCAAGGGATCAACTAGCATGAAAAGAAAGAAAAACAGGAAAAAAAAAATCTAAGTAAAAAAACTCCCCTGCTGTTACTGCTACAATGCTGCAGCAATGTTGCCTCAATTGGAGCAGATTTGCACATAGAAAACGAGAATTTTCAGCCCTTGAGTATTAATTATTCCTTTTTTTCATGAGCTTCTTCTCTCTTCACCTAAAATACTCAAGAGGCCCTAAAGCAACAACTTTTCAAACACAACAAACTACCACAAAAACATCAGTGCAAAATGAAAGAAAAGGAAGGACAAATAACAACAAAAAGAATGAAAATACTTAGTTTGATTGGGTTGCCTCATTGCGCGTTTTAATTTAAGTCCACAACCCAAGTCAAGAACATCTTTCATGAGACTTTGAAAGGACTTGAAGTTGCCTTCCATTCCTTTCTTCTTTCCTTTTTCCTTTTTCTCTTCCTTTTCTTTTTTGAAACATTTGTTCTTTGATTTTGCATTTTCTTGAAATTACTTGATTCAAAGTACCACACCCATTGATTCTTCTCTTTCTCATTTGGGTAAGACATCTCTTTTGATGAGTTGAGTATTTCAAACTGCTTCCCTTCTCTGTATGGTTGTATATTCTCCAACCATGAGATGTGTCCATTCTCAACTTCACTTTCTTCCATAACATGTTCAAAAGAGATTTCATTCTCTAAGCTCTCATTGCAACTTTTGTTCATTTCTCCATTTCCAATTGAATTTAGAACACCAATAGCAGAACATTCTTTTATATCATCAAAGGATTGCATAGTATTAAACACATTAAAGGTTACCTGTTGATCATTCATTCTCATGGTAAGCTCTCCCTTTTCTACATCAATCAACGTTCTCCCAGTAGCTACAAATGGCCTACCCAAGATTATAGGAACCTCTGTATCAACTTCATAGTCCAATATGATGAAATCCGCAGGAAAGATGAATTTATCCACTTGAACAAGAACATCTTCAATTTTTCCTTTAAGATGAGTATAAGAACGATCCGCTAATTGAAGAGTGACTGTAGTGGGTCTTGCTTCTCCAATTCCAAGCTTTTTAAACACAGACATAGGCATCAAGTTGATGCTTGCTCCCAAATCACATAAAGCCCTTCCATTGTAGGTTTTATCAATAGAGGAAGGGATAGTGAAAGCACCAGGATCCTTTAATTTTGGAGGAAGCTTGCTCTGAAGGATTGAACTGCAATCTTTTGTAAGAGTTACTATTTCAAATTCCCCAAGTCTTCGCCTTTTGGTCAAAATATCTTTCATGAACTTGGCGTAGTTGGGCATTTGTTTCAATGCTTCAACAAGTGGAATATTGATGTGCAAACCCTTCAAAATGTCCAAAAATTTATCAAATTACTTGTCTTGATCTTTCTTCTGAAATCGTTGGGGAAATGGTGGAGGTGGTCTCATATTCTCCTGTCCTGATGTCTGATGCTGTCGGGATGCTGCAACATTACTCTGTTCTACACTCTGTTGCTGTGGCGATGCTACAACAACGTTCTGTCCACCCCCAACCTTTGTACAATTTCAACTTTCCTCAACCTTCTCTTAGATTGAAGTGGGCTCTTTTACCTTAAGGGCATTGGTTTTAGGTTTTCCTAACTCCTTCCCACTTCTAAGTTGGATTGCCTTGTAAGTTTCTTTTCCTTTATTCCTTGGATTTTCGGTATCACTTGGCAAGGTGCCTTGAGCTCTATTATTTAAAGCTGAAGCTAGTTGACCCACTTGTGTTTCCAAGTTTCTAAGTGCAGCGACTTGGCTTTGGACTATGGCATCGGTCTTGGCCATGTGCTCTTTCAATAAACTTTCAATGGAAGATGTAGAATCTTGAGCTTGTACCTTAGGTTGCTGAAAATTTTGCTAAGGATACCATTGTTGCTGAAATCTTGGAGGTGTATGAGGTCTTATTTGCTGATTAAAATGTCCAACTCCTTAATTGTTCCATGAAACATTTGGGTGTTGCATCCAACTAGGGTTATATGTGTTGGCATAAGGATTGAAGTCCTTGTTAAATCCAATATAGTTCACAGAGGATGGATTTGACGGACATACCTCAAAAGTGTGCCCCTCACCACAATAAACAAATGACATTGCTACTAGTGGTGCAAATGGACTTCCTGAACCCATATTCAATGATTTTAATGTACTAGTGAGAGTGGCAATCTGTGTCGCGAGGTTCGCTGCACTAACATCTTGCATTCCCACTACCTGTCGAGTCGGGTTAAGGAGTGAAGTTGGCCACTAATAGTTATTCTTCGCAATTTTCTCCAAAATCTCGTAGGCACCATTTTATGTCTTTGACATAAGTGCTCCCCCAGCTGAAGCATCCACTACCATTCTCGTGTGAGTATTCAACCCATTATAAAAAGTCTGCATTTGAATACCGTAGAAAATACCATGGTTCAGGCACTTTCGTAATAACTCTTTAAATCTCTCCCATGTCTCATATAGAGATTCATCCTCTTGATGCTGAAATGATGTGATTTCGCTCTTGAGCTTGGCCATCTTAGTGGGTGGAAAATATTTTGTCAGAAACTGCTCCACCAACTCGTTCCAACTCGTGATGGCTCCTGATGGTATAGAATTCAACCATTCTAGCACCTTTCCTCTCAACGAATATGGAAATAGTGTCAATCTGAGGGCATCCTCACTCACTCCTCGGATTATGAATGATTTGCAAATGCCCATAAACAACTGAAGATGCAGATGAGGATCCTCCAATGGTGTACCACCAAATTGGCCTGTGTGTTGAAGCATCTGAAACATGACCGATTTTAGTTCAAACTGTTGTGCCTCTATCTCTGGTGGAAAAATTCCTGGAATTAAGATTGACACTGCATATTCCTGAATAACTCGATCTCTTTCATCTTCCACTACTTCGGCTTCTCCATTATTATTAATTCTCAATTGTGGATTAGTCATCTCTTCAATCACTGCTAACCTTTTTTGTTCCCCTCTTCTGTGATGAAATGTGTACTCAATCTCAAGATCAAGAGGTAACAATTCAGGATCGTGCTCCTCGTTTGTATAAGAAAATTAGCACCTAGCACGATACACAAGTAACCAATCAAATTTTTGTGTTTGTTACCTATAAACTAAAAACAATAAATAAAAGTACTCAATTTCACAAAATTCACAAACAATTAGTCCCTGGCAACGACGCCAAAAACCTGTTGTGCAAAAACTCACCACGCAAGCATACGCAATCGTAGGTAGTAAATGATAAACAAGGTCGATCCCATAAGGACTAATGTAAGCGAATTTGTTGAAATAAAGTACAAACTTAGTAATGAAAAACTAAGTTAAAGAAAGCAACTGAACCTACACATCGACTGAAAACGAGCACAAAAATGGCTACTAAACTAAGGGAGACTTAAAAAGGCGAATTATAACTTTAAACAAAGATTAGAGAAGCTAAACACGTACTAAAATGATGAAAATAGGGGGCTGGAATTTAAGAAGGCAGTAGTAGTTTTTTGCCCAATTGAGGTTGTCAATGCTACAGCATTAGACACCACAATGTTATACAGGGTAGAAAAAAAAAACAGCAGAAAGTTTTGAACGGAAATCGACCCAAAACTTCTTGAGCTCGATTTTCTTGCCTTTGAACACTGAGTAAAGCATATGTCTATGAAAACCCAATGCTAATAAACACTAATAATACCCAAATTTTCCAAAATCTCAAGTTTAGAATGCATGTCTACACCCTAAAAAACTTGTTCCATTTGTGCTAATCCACTCATTCCTAACCCTTTCAGTATTAAGAGCTAGTTTAAGCCTTACTCAAAGTGATCAAACTCAAGTAGGGACTTGCAATTAACACCACAAATGAAAGTATAACTTCATAAAAAACACATTGAATCAATAGGGTTCAAACAACCACATGAATCCTTAAATTCTAGGCCTAAAATACTTAGCCCATGACTTTAAAACATAGAATAAACCAGAAGAATTCAGAAATCAACAACATCATGGGTTTAATCTAAAAGTTATACCCAAAATGGCCACAAAAATATACTAACCTAGCTAAAAGATAAAGAAAAACTTAGGGAAATACAAGAATCAACAAGCTAGAAAGTAAAAATTAGGAAAAGAATGAGCAAGAGGGAGTAAAGGATGATGAATCTTCTTCTTCTTCTTGAAAATCTTCAGAAAATCGCAGTCTTCTTCTTACTTTTCTCTGCTTTTTGGTTTTTCCTTCATTTTTGGGCCTCCCCTCACTTGTTCGAGGCTTTTTCTTCTCTACCCATTCCATTTAAGGGCTTATTTTACTTATTGTGCACGTGGCTGATGCTTATTGGTCTTTTTTTACTCCCACGATTTAATTTCTGCGTAAAATCCCGCGTTCAGTTGTGGTTGCCAATGTTGTAGCATTGTGGACGACATTTAGAAATGAGGTTTGCAATGCTGTAGCATTGGTGACCACATTTCGCTACCAGCCCACAAAATTGGTCCTCAAGCTTTGGAAAAAATCTGTCCAACAGAGAGCAAATTCACCAAGAGCAAAGGAAAAATGAATGATTTTTCAAAACACACCCTTCCTTAATAAAGCAACCAAATATAAGCCCAAAGACTGAAAATGAAATTCAAATAACTCGAGTTTTAGCGAGGTCTAAGAGTGAAATTGTGATAATTTACTCCCATTTCATGGGATTATCAACCAAACACTACCATCATCAACCAAATTTTTATTAAAACCCAAAAGAAATAAACAATAGCAAAATAGGGGCGATATAAGACAGAACAAAACATGATCACTATATATAGACACATTCAATTGCAAACAAATAGAAGGCAAAAATTTCCATCAAACACGTTCTCAGATGCTGAAAAATTTCATGACTTTCCCAGAAAATCTAATCCAAACAGCAACACTTTCCCTCTCTCAATTTTTCCATCTATGATCCTAAAAACTCAACTTCTAAATTCTCAAATTGTTTCTCCTAATTCAAACAAAAATATTTTCCTCTTCTAACACATATAGAGAAAGAGAAATCATAGTCATATCGAACATCAAGAGAAGAACATACCTGGCCGAGAGGTCTTAGAGACCTGTCGAAGACTATGGAAGCTTGCAGGTGCAAAAGGAAGTTCCAATACAATGTAAAAGAGAATGTAAGTGGGTGTTCAATATGGGATTATTGAATCGAGGGAAAAATGTAATAGAGATGTTATAAACCGAACTCTAATATGCACAAAATAGAATTCAAATTTGCAGCAAACGAATTAATAGCAAAAGAGAATCGACACCAAGATATATAGTAGTTCAACCTTTCGGTCTACATCCACTTTGAGAACAAGCTTATGATACTTTTATTAGAGAGCATTAAGTCACAAAATACAGCGTACAATGGAATAAACTCAATTCATATGGACTGAAGTGCGTTTACACAACGTTAATTACCCCAAATTTTGACCGACTTGAGCTTCAATTAAATACTCACTGTGAAATCACCTCACAAGCTAAACTTGTGACTTATTGGGGACCACCTTACACAGTAGCTACACCCACCTTGACCTACGACATCTGCACCAAGACCCATACCACTGAGACAACATATAACCCATCGCGAGACTACAACGCAGTTACCCACGCCTCCTACTTCCCCTGAAATCAAGATTCACAAGGTTCAAACTAAGGCGCCAGTCAGACCCGCGGAAAAACGAGACCCACAACCGACTGCCCTGTAAATCGAGTAACCACCAACGTTTACCGCCTCTAAGGATCGAGACCTACATTGCCGGACTAACTCGAGAACACCCAAGGCTCAAGCGGCTGCAATTTTTTGTTTTTGCGGTGACAGCGTGCGTATTCCCTCTCTCTCTCTCTTGCCATTCGAAAATCACAGCCCTAATTGGAGAAGATAAGCAAAATTCTAAAAATGCCCTCCGTCTAAATTACTTAAATGACCCCATTTTATATCGACTGTGTTGAGGCACTAAGTGAGTTATAATAGTCTGTTTTATAATAGTCTGTGAAGTTATATAATATATGTTTAGAATGCAGAGTTATTTAGTCTGGATTATAATAGTTTGTGTTTGAGATGCAGAGTATTTCACATACTATAACTCACGACTCAAACAACCCCTAAGATTACTTGTCTTTCTTTCTTTCTTTTTTGATAAATAAAAAATTTAACTTGTCTTTTTTTTTTTTTATGAGAAATAAAAAATTCATTAAATTACAACGAAATCCAATGGGGTACATAAGATGGATTCTCATGCAATAATAGATGCATGAGCCATATCGAAAAATCCCTTGTCCATAATGCTTGTCTACCCAACAAAACCGATCTAGCTAAACCATCCACCTAACTCATTTTGTTCTCTAAGAACATGAGTGAAGTTAACTGGTTGGAAAGCTTCAGTGAGGACACCAATATCTTTGCTAATGGTTTGAACATCATACAGCAACTCGTAATTTCCATTTAGCATTGACACAATAGATAAGGAATAAGAAAAGAAATGAACTCGCTTGAAACCCATCCTGCTTGCTAACCGAAGTCCTTCTTTTATAGCACATGCCTCTATGCATAAATAAGATATAAAAGAAGGAATGAAAGTCTCCATTGCCTCTATTATATCACCTGCAAAAATTCGTATAACAGCACCCAATCCCAATTTTCGATCTTGTTCATTACATGCAGCATCCACAAATATCATATTCCAGTCATTCCCTACAAAATTGTTAGAAAGGGGCTTTGAACGTTCCACACCTTTTGCTAGACCAACATTTGCATTTTGAAACATTTGTAGATAGTCCAAAATCCAATCACATCTTACATCTAATTCTAAAGTGGCTTATCATACACAACATTATTTCTATTATTCCAAATAGCCCAAACTCCTACACATATTAATTCCAGTTTCTCCTCAGATACCATGCCCAAAATTTCCAACCAAAGATCATGTATATGATAAAGGCTTAACCTCTTCCAATTCAAATTTGGAAACATACTCATCTATATAGCTTTTGCTCTTTCACAACTAAACAAAACATGGTCTGTTGTCTCATATTTCTTTCTACACACTAGACAAAATGTTGGGACATCCATCCGCCTATGATTTAGATTAACCATCGTAGGAATACAAATATGGAAAGACTTCTACACAAATAATTTAATCTTTGTTGGAACTATGGGTGCTCAAAAAACCTGACAACTCGAAAACCCTGACCAACCCAACCCGAATTATAAGGGTTGGGTTGGGTTAGTTTAATTCTTGGTTTGGGTTGGGTTGAAAATTTTAAAAATTGATCGGTTCAATTTAGTTTGCGGGTTTAGGTTGGGTTAGGGTTGACTCGAAAATTTGGTTCTTGAACCCGCAAAAAACAACCAAAGCAATATTTGCTTTGGAAAATATTCTTACAACTTGAAAAGAAAAAGAAACAAATTCACTACATATACTAAGTTATTTTGCTTTATTCAGGGAAACTTGTCTCCTGTTCTTAGGTGGTTAATCGTTGATGCCTGTACTTGAATTTCAGATTTGTTCATAAATATCTCAACCTTTGCCATTCAGAAGCAGCCTTGTTTGTGGCCTATTGTCAGCAAATGTTACACCTATTTCTACATTTTGGGAAAAAAATTGTATATAATAGGAAAGTATGAAAATTAAGAAAGTAAATATTTGGATATTTATGGTTTTGGTTGGAAGATAAGGATTTGGTTTCTTTTTTATTAATTAAATAATGAAAATTAAAAAAAAAAAGAAAAAAGAAAAAGAGAAAGTGGGATAAATATATTTATTTATTATATAAACACATGTGCTTTATTATTTATTGTTTAATAAAACAAAATGAGGGCTTTTGTTGGAGAAGCCATTTTCGTAAGAGAGGAAGAGGAAGAAAGTGAGGAGATGATTTCTTGATTTTGGGCCATTTTGGAGTGTGAAAATTCAAGAAAGGGATCTCACAACCTTGTATTGAAGCTTTTGGTAAGTTTTCTAACTTTTGATTAAGGTTTCTCATGAGTTATAGAACCTATTTTGGTGGGTGTCCTTGTGGGTTTTCTTCCTTTAGTTGGAAACTCCATAAACTAGCTTGAAAACAAAGATGATGGTGATGATTGAGTAAAAGAAGGAAATTTGATGAAAGTCATGAGTTTTATCAAAGTATGGATTGAAGGGGATTAGTTGTATGTAGAAATTGCAAACTTTTTAGGGAAAGAAAACCAAAGAATATATTCATGGAGAAGAAGAAATGAAAAGAATGATATTTCTTATGGAGAGGGATTACAATGAAGTTATTGGAAACTTTATTTTGGGTTATTGTCTCAATTTCTTGGTAATTAGAAGAGTAAGATGAGGAAAAGAATGGTAAATTCTTGGGTTAGTGAGAAATATAAAGGTTTGGATAATTTAGTGTTGTTACACTTTAATTTTGGCATTAAGAGGTTAGTAATATGTTGACAATGTATGATTTCAGGGCAAGCGGAGATTGGAACCATTTACAACCCGAACAAACCTCGTTCGTAGTAGTTGTGAGTGGTTATTTTATAAAGTATTTCAATTATTTAGTAATTGATGATATTCTTGTGAGATTTGAAATCAATTGCAATTAATGTTAATGCAAATGATTTAGTTATTTGAAAATTTGGAGGAAATTACTTGTATTTCACAAATTGATTATTATTGAGATTGATGGTTTACTAAATTGATGAGAAAGTGACATATGATCACTAAATTGAATTTATTTTTTTTTAGCATATTTGAATTTGAAGAGATTTATGTTTATTGAAATTTTAGCTACAATGACTTAATTATTTGAATTAATTAAGCTTATGAAAGGTGAATTTATGAAAATCTCTTGATTGTAACCAATTGGCAAAAAGTTCAATTATTTGAAGTGAAATCAAGTATTTGTGAGTTTTAGAAATAACTTGATTTTTGAATCATGATTTTAGTTGATCTTTGACCTATGGCTTAAAGTTATGGAACCACAATTTGAGAATGTGTGGGGTTTGAGAACTTACGATGATTATTATATAGAAATTGTTTTCAAACCACTAGAGCTTGTACCCATGGTTATTACCCGTATGCTATAAGAATGTGTTTCTATAGTATGCTAGTGTGCCAAGGCCGCAGGGGATGCAGGGGAATGCCGGGGCCATTAGGTGCCAAATCCGGATTCCGAATCCTGGTCCAAATCCTGGACCTGAGGCATTACAGATGTTAGAGTTTGTTTTACGTGCACGTATGACATAAATTTTCTCTGTTATGTATCTAGAGATTACTCGATGCATAGTATGGCAGGGATTGGGTACAAGGTTGGTGATGAGTTTTGTTGGCCTATTATTTTGTGCTTTCTTTAAAGAGTTATTGCTGCAAATCTCTATGATGTTTTATTTATCTTGTGTATTTAGATTATGCTTAATTGATAAAGTTTTATGGAACTTTGAATTCCTTTTTAATATAAAAGGTTTTTGTCAAGAGATTATTTTTCTTATTAACTTACCACTCACTGGGCTCTATTAGCTCATTCTTTCTTCCTAAATTTTTCCTCCAGGTAGCGACTGAGTTTCTAACGAGCCTACAGAAGTCGATATCTGCCACCAGACTTGATAGTTTGCATATCATTTTGTATGTACATTTTTACAAATACTTTTTTTTGTGTAACTGATGTGGCTAGTGCCATTTTGGGATTTCTCTTTGGTTTGTAATATGAAACCCACCTGTTTATCTACTTTTAAGTTTTGTGGGTTTATATTGAATTTCTGAATTGATGGTTGGAGTTTGAATATATTATTATGGAAGCATATATATTGCTTTTCAGGTGTGTTTTACTCAGTTTTCAGGGAAAACTCTGCTGAAATTTTTATAAAATTTGGTGTTAATAAAGTTTTGGCTAGCCATTTGTGGTAAAAAAATAATAATAATAATAAGATTTTGTCATGAAAAGTTTGACATTGGATTCCATGATTTAGTAGGGATCTAATGTCGGCATGCCTCATCCTAGGTTAGTTAGGATAATTTGGGGTGGGGTGTGTCAGCAAATGAAGAACTCATCATCATTTGATCAGTTTATACCTGAAAGAATTATTCAACGATTGTTCAGTGCATCAAACTCTTGCACCCTAGAAGCATCCTTAGAAATTAAACCCTTATTGAAGCTTCCAAAAGTATTGAGGGTCGATCAAATTTGGCTTCCCAGAATATCCTTCTTTGTGTGCTTGAGCTTATTCAGTGTCTCATTTACACTTCTAGTGATGTGCTTCTATTGTCATCCTTGAAGCTCCTTAGAAACCTATGTGCTGGAGAAATTAGAAATCAGAATGTTTTCATTGAACAAAATGGAGTAGGAGTTGTTTCTAGCATTTTGCAGTATGTTATGCTTATGTATGATCCTGATCGCGTGATTATCAGACTAGGACTACAGGTTATAGCAAATGTTTCATTGGCTGGAGAAGAGCATCAACAAGCAATTTGGCGGGGATTGTTCCCTAACGAGTTCATTTTACTTGCTCGTATTCGTTACCGTGAGATTTCTGATCCTTTGAGTATGATTATGTACAATCTATGTAGTAGACACTCTAAACTGGTCGCATCACTTTGCTGCGACTTAGGGTGGCCTATTGAAGAGATTATGAGGACGGCATCTTCAGGTAAACTCCTAGATTTGCTTTAACTTTTCAGTCTATCTTTTCTTTTTATATATCGTCGTCGTCAACCTTTCTTGTTTCTTTGGAGTGTCTCGTGTTTTCACACTCCTTTTGGGTGTTTTTGCAGTTGGTTATAGCGAAGATTGGGTGAAGTTGCTTCTTTCAAGAATTTGCTTGGAAGAACCATATTTTCCTCTGCTTTTCTCTGTATTATGCCCTACTGATACTTCTGAAGATGGCAACAAAGCTGATTATTAAGACGTTTCCTTTTCATCATAACAAGCATTTCTCTTGACAATCATATCGGAGATATTGAATAGTGAATTGGAGTTACTTTTGTTCCCAAGGATTTTGCATTGTGTGTATATAGAATATTTCAGAGGTCCATTTCTATTATCAATTCCACCCCAATATGCGAGTGTAGTCTCCCAACAGGCACGATTGCAGTAGATGTTCTCGGCTACTCGCTCACTATTTTAAGAGATATTTGTGCGCATGATGGTAAGGAAGGAGGAAATAAAGATGTCTCTGAGGATGCAGTTGATGTGCTGCTCTCTCTTGGACTTATAGATTTGCTTTTGGGCATACTTCGTGATCTCGAACCTCCAGCCATACTCAAGAAAGCACTTCAACAAGCAGAAAACAAGGATAGAACAAGTCTTCAAAACACATTAAAGTCGTGTCCATAAAAAGGGTTTCGAAGAGATATTGTTGTTGTCATTGGAAATTGCTTATATAGAAGGAAGCATGTACAAGATGACATTAGAAAGAAGAATGGAGTGTTTGTGCTATTGCAGCAGTGTGTTGCTGATGAAAACGATCCCTTTTTGAGGGAATGGGGCATATGGGCTGTGAGGAACTTACTGGAAGGGAACTTAGAAAATAAAAAATTAGTAGCTGAATTGGAGGTTCAAGGTCCTGCAAATGTGCTTGAGATTGCTGAGCTTGGTCTTCAAGTTGAAGTGGATCGAAAAACTCGACGGGCTAAGCTTGTAAATGCCTCGTGACCATTTGAAGACAATTAAGGTAACTGTGTTGGAACTTGCTAGTGAATAGATTTTGGATAGTGTAATGCTTCTAAGTATCGTATGCCGAGGAATCTCATTGGCTTTGAGATGATACAAGCAATCTGTTGATTTAAGATTTCGTAATATAGAGATTTTTTCTATCAAGCTCATTTGATGTACAGTAGAGGAGTTGAATGTAGAGAGAAAGAATAGGATGTCATTATTTGTCAAAAATAAATAATTATAGGTATTTGCATATTCACATTTTAATTATAAATCATTTCTATGCAGGACCCTGTGAAGTTTTCTTTATGGAATCAGAAATAAATTCTCGATTGATTCATGTGTAATTAGTGAAATTTAGGGAACTGCGATTTTGATCGTTTTGATGGAAAGTTAATCGAATACATAGATATGATGATATTTATTCTTCTGTTAACTAAAACATTTGATGATCTTTCTTAGTTTTTTTCATAGTTGACAGGTGGATTTTAATGTGTTCCTAAAGCTCAAGATAAAATTAGGGAAATTGATGGAGTTCAAATTCTTAGGAAAGAGTTTGAGATAAGATAAAGGTTAAATTACAAATTTAATCCATATGGTTTTGAAAAAAATTAGAATTTAGTCTCTATTATTTTAAATGTTAGAATTTGTTGGGATTTATGTCCTAAAGCTTCGTAATTAATAATTTATTTAATAATGAATAATAATTTTGATTATTTTATTTGCAATATAATATTATCCATTATATGAAAAATCTAAGGTTATTAGTGTAATCTTAAACAGTATGTGGTTGACATACGAGAGGATCATGTTCAAGAAATAACCTAAAGGGTCATAGTATATGGATAAGGTTGGGTGCCTTATCCTGGATCCAAATCATTCATGTGGAGACATGTGAGTGGGGTATCTTATACAATGAGTTTGTATAAGACTGGACCACGAAATATTTAATCTCTCTTTATAAATCCGTTAATTGAGAAGATTAATATTTCATCAGAATGATCATATGTGACTCGATCTTAATCCTGAGTGAGTTATGAACTCCTGCCTATGAGGGCTTGTCCTTTGATTTGCATGGGTGAGAGTGGCTTTTATAGTCGATTCAATATGCCTACCATTTTGGAGACTTGACCAAATAGGGAACTGGGAACATAATCTCACAAGATGGAATTCACTCCTTCCCATATAGGGTAAGTAGATGAGTACTTCCCTTAAGTGCTGATTTCGGGACTTAAACAATGGAGCCCCACCCTCTCATTGGCCCGAGAGGGACTTAGTTTATAATTAGATTATAAACATATTGTTCATTAGGGAATCAGTGGTACTTAAGGTGCAAGATGTAATTATAGGGGTAAAACGGACTTTTGACCCAGCTGTAATTACGAACAACTCGTGAAGGATCGACTTGCATGTAATGATTATATCAATGGACACAACTTGTCCTACAGTGCATAAGAGTGCAACTTTAGGTCTATAGTGGAATGACCCTAGCGTTAATGAATGAAAATTGATTAATTAAAGAGTTTAATTAATTAAATTTGTATCATTGGAGCTTATAATCTGTAGGTCCATAAGGTCCCCTTGCTAGCTCATAGTAACACTAAAAGATCAATTTAGTTGAAAGAAAAATTTGAAATATTCAAATTAATATTTAATTTGAAGTGTTCAAATTAATATTAAATATAAAAGAGGAAAATATATTTATTGTATTTGATACATTGAATATTAAAATAATTAATGTATATTGGATACATTAAAGAAAAGATATTTATTAAATTTGAATTGGATTCAAATTAGGAAATAAATGCCGTAGGAGAATTTTAAAGATTTGAATAAGATTCAAATTGATTAGATAAATATTTTTAATATATTAAATATTAAAATATATTATTTAATTATCTTTTCTAGACCACTATAAATAGGACCCTAGGGGTGAGCCATTGAGCATTCTTCACAACACACATCCCTCAATGGAGAGAATTAGAGAATTCTCTCTAGACCTCTTCCTCTCCAATCCCTTGGGGATTTTCTTTCAAGAGGCTCTCACAAGTCTTGGTCCTGTGTTCGAGTCATAGCCAGGAAGACTTTATGGAAAAGATAAAGATCCGCCAGAATATTCTCCATAATATTATGTTCAAGGTATTTATTGCTTAACCTTTGTATTTTAGTTTAATTCTAAATAAATCAAAGACGATTTCTATGCTTCCGCTGTGGGTTTAATTCGATTATTCCCTTCAGAATTAGTCTCTATGGTTTGATAAAACTCTCATAAATAGTCTCTATCCTCATAAATAGACATTATGATTTTATAAAACTCTCATATATAGGGACTATTTATGAGAGTTTTATCAAACTATAGAGTTTATTTATGAGGTTTTATCAAATCATAAGTACGAAATTCTAATTTTTAAAACCATAGGAACTAAATTATAACTTTTTTCAAACCATTGAGATCAAATTTGTAATTTAACCTAAGATAAACTAAGAATATGCATTAATTTGTCTGCCTTATATATCTAAGAATATGCATGTATTTATGTGCAAGTAAAGAGATACTACTATGCTATGTTTGCATGGCTTATATCTCCATGTATGTGCAGGCATCTGTGTAAGGAATTCTAGTTAACATTTTTATACAAAGTGAGCTTCAAAAGCTAAAATCGCATTGTGGAAAAAAATATATGGTTTATGAACAGATGAATATGAATAAGTTTTTTTGGGTTTCTCTTGGAACTAGAAATGCCCACGGGGCGGGGTGGGAATGGAGAAGGCTTTCCCATCCTCGTCCCCGCCACCTATTTCAATTTCCATTCCCGCAAAATTTTTCATTTATTTTTTCGGGGATCGGGATGGGGATTCCCTGCAGGAAATTTTTCTCAGTTCTTCTTTTTTTTTTTTTTTTCAAAATTTATTCTCAACAATAATAGCAATTATTTCCAACAACTTCTAAATGAATAATTTTCAATATAATTTCTATTTAAAGAAAATGTTATAAAATTTCCTAATAAAAACAATAATATACTTTAAGTAAAAATATTATAATGTTGAAACAACTTAATTTCTAAAAATTTAAATTTCAATATTACAACATTGTCTTTAACTTTTTTTTTAATAAAAAAAAAAATAGTCTTCAACTAATTCGTACTATAGTTTTTTTTTTTAATTTTCTATTTATAGCTAATAATTTATATATATATATACTAACTAATCGAGGCGGGGTAGGGAATCGAGGAGGGGTCGGGGTCGGAGAATGTATTCCCCATCCTCGTCCCTGTTTATCCAACGGGGAGAAAACTCTCCCACTCCCTCCCCCATTCCCCGAGTAATCGGGGATTTCCTGCCCCGTTCAAAGCGGGTCGACCCCGCAGGTTAAATGGGCATCTCTACTTGAAACAATGGTTGTGCTTTCCCTTTTTGTTTGTTCTCAGACGTCATGCTTTTTCTTTTAGTTTACTTGTGTTTTTTCTCTCTCAATTTGATGACGACCTGACCTTTATTATAATTTGATGTAGATGTGGAAGTCAAGGGAAAACATCACAACCATTTGTTTGCTGAGTTACCAACCCAATTGAAAATAAAAAGTGCCAAAATTCATGCTTTCGAAGAAGATATGGAAGTGAAGAATGCATTGAAGACCAAAGTGGAAATCTACTTTAATGTTGTTAGTTCTTATAATTATTGAGATCCCCCATATTTCAATAATGTTATTTCTGACATATAAAAAGAGTTAAAATTTTGAACATTTTCTCTACCCAACATATGAAATAACTATCATGAGTAATAACATTTTCTTTATATTGTAATGCATTCTAAAATTTCATGGATAATCACTTTATTTGTTCTTTTTAGGATAAATATAAAAAGTAGTCACTAATATTTTAGCTAATTTTCAAATTTACTCTTAATCTTTTGAAGTTGTCAATTTTACCTTTAATACATTAAAATTTATCAATTAAGTAATTGAATAAAAAAAAATTGTTAATAAAAAGTTGATATTAAATTAATAATGTTTGTTAACATATTTGGACATGTTTTATTAACTAAAGGGTAAAAGTATAAAATAGAAAACAAAATCCAAATACAATGGAGCTTTTATTTGTAAATTGAAATTGATTTAATTATTAATAGCAATATGAGGAAGAAATGAAATATGAAGATTTAATTTCAAGAGAAGTTTCTAACGAAATTTAACAACAAAGTAAATAACACCTCAATTTATTAATGAATGAATAAGAAGTATTTATACATGAGGTGAGTAAGATGTTTAACAAACTTACTAATACTTAGAAAATACAGTTGTACAAAAGATAACAACTCAACACATATATCTAATATGCCTCCTCAAATGAAAGTTGACTGAGGCATGAGTTTGCACCGAAGAAATAGAAGTTGATCAGATGAAAGTGGCTTCATGAACATATATGCATGCTGATGTACAGTAGGTAAAAACTGCAAAAGAAGAGACTTACAAGCAACATGTTCACAAACAAAATGGAAATCTATCTCAACGTGTTTTTTCCGACCATGAAAAACAGGATTTCGAGCGAGCAGAAAAGCAGATTGATTATCACAATACAAAGTTAGAGGAGAAGAATAAGATACTAAAAGTTCATGAAGCAACTGTTGTATCCATAACAACTTAGCAGTGGTAGCAGCAAGGGTGCAATACTTAGCCTCGGTGGAGCTTCTAGACACTTTAGTTTGCTTCTTAGCAACCCGTGAAATCAGATTAGCACCAAGAAAAATTACAAAACTTGTTATCGAATGTCGATCAGTCGGATTATTCGAATAAGAAAAGGTAGTAAGAGTCAAGGAACTAGCTTGAAAATGCAATCCCAAATGTAAAGTACCCTGTAAATAGCGCAATATACGCTTAATAGCAGTAAGATGGGCATACGTAGGAGAATTCATAAGTTGAGATGCCTTACTAATAGCAAATGATATATCCGGGTGCGTAAAAGTTAAGTAATGCAAGGCTCCAACAATACTTCGATAAGCTGTAGCATCAGTAGATGAACAAACTGAAGAATAAGTAGGTAGAGAAGTAGTGGAAAAAGTAGTAGAACAGGACTTTGCTTTAGACATTGATGAGACCTAAAAAGTCACTATTATTTCATGCCTAAATCATGCTTGTTCCATTGATTTTATGAGTATATTGCGTATTTTATAGGTAAATAGAGTGCAAAACACATTTTTGAGATAATGCGTTGAATTGGGGTTTTATGTGATTAATCGATTATTTTGTAGGAATTTTTCCAAGAGATTCTATGTCGAATCACGATTCCAACACATTAAACCAGAGGTCATTCGGACACACGAGCGAAGATTTAGAGCAAAAATGACTAGTGTTGTCCAAGGAGTAGCATCGCAAGCCCCAAACCGCACTCCTAGTGCTAGTAGCGTTGCAAAGTTGCCGCCTGGAGTATATAATGTTATTTTTTGACCCTAGGTCATAAGCTCTCATTTTTATGCCGAAATGAGGCTCTTTTAGTTGGGTTATCTCTGTTTTTCATAGTTTTAGGCTAGATTAGGTGTGTTAGATCAAATCTCGCTGTCGGGCAACATCGGTGTGATGGATTGCTATACTTTCGACACCATTTTGGGGTTGTAAATACGATATTATGCATTTTTTTTGTGAAATTTGGTTGTTAATTTTATTTTTCAGCATTGTTTTATGGCTTGCAAATTCTTATGCTTATTCCTTTCTTAAATAGACCTCCAATATTTTATTTTTTTAAAAAATAAAGTTCCAAAAATATGTTTATGAATACTTTGTAAATAGAGTTTTAAATTCCCTGATTTCTTAGATAGACTTCCAATTTTTTAATTTCTAAAATAGAGTTCCAAAAATAGGTTTCGGAATACTTTGTGAAATAGAGTTTTAGATTCTTTAATTTATTAAATAAACTTCTACTTTTTTAATTTCTAAAATAGAGTTCCTAAAATAGTTTTCTGAATACTTTGTGAAATAGAGTTTTAAATTCCCTAATTTTTTACATAGACTTCCAATTTTTAAAATTTCTAAAATAAAGTTTGATAACTCTTTAATAGAAGAGTTATTCCTGTTTAAAAACCTCTTATTAAAGTATGATTACTGTGTGGAAGTGTAAGGGAGAACACCTGAAACCCGACCCCTTATGGACGACAACTCGATACCTTCATCACCTTCAACTACTACTTAGTTTTAATTCAGTTTGTGTTTTGGACAACTATTGTTATTTCTTTTCTTCATTCCTTTCAGCTTATGTATTATGATATTATGAACTTTGGACCTTCATTTGCATTATGGATTTCCTTTACTCCATCAACATCATTCTTCTTTCCCACGTATTAATTATTTAAAATATATGTCCTTGCTAATGTTATTTAATTTTACATCATCATGAATGTAGTGAATGAGATACTTGTACAAACTACACATTCATAATTAACTATGCTTGAAACAATTGATCCACATAATTGGTTAAAATATTTATATGCAATTCAGTAAACAATTATCAAGTTAAAAAAATGGATATGAAAAAAAAACCTTAAAAAATTGTTTAAAAAAATAGTCTAAACAAACCTAGCCCAACCCAACCCAACCCTGCACCCCAAACACAGTAATCAGGAACCCCAGGGTTCCTAATTCCAGCCAAGGATTCCCAGGGTTCTTGATTCCAAACCAGCGCGCCAAACGACCCCTTAATGTGTTCCTAAAGCTCAGGATAGAATTAGAGAAATTGATGGAGTTCAAATTCTTAGGAAAGAGTTTGAGATTAAGATAAAGGTTAAATTACAAATTTGGTCCTTATGGTTTTGAAAAAGTTAGAATTTAGTCCTTATGGTTTTAAATGTTAGAATTAGTCTCTATGGTTTGATAAAACTCTCATAAATAGTCACTATCATCATAAATAGACTCTTGCAAGAGAAGAGAGTTCATACCTATTTCAATGTTCCTCATTATGATTCCATGTACTCTTTTAGTATTTCACACATTTCTGCTCGTGTTTGTATTCAAAAGGCATCGAGAAACTTACATGCTCTCAACTTGTAAACTTTATTAAGCCTTCCACTCCCAAATCTTCTGTACAATCTAAGCCTATTTCTCTTTGTAGAAAGCATCGAGTAATTGGTGTCAGAGCCTTCGTCTATTTAATATATTCAATATACTCCATTCTTCAAATCCCTTGATATATTCTTCTGCTGATTTCAAATTTTTTGTGGCAGAAGAGATTGGCTAATTCATTCTCTCTACTCTGCTGAAGAATTGAATTAAATATTAGTTTAATTCAATACCATTTTTCTTAAATCTTTCCAGTGTTGTGCTGCATCGGTTCGTCGACCGTAGATGTTTGGCAAGGGCAAGGGGTTTCTGACAGTTGGTAAGTCCATTGGTAAGCCTCCTGTTCCCCCTACAACGAGTACATGGGCAATGAAAAGAGGTTTGAAGAAGGATATTGAAAGAAAGTAATATTTCTTTTAATTCTTTATCAAAGTTGTTAGATTGAAATGATATAATGTCAAAGCTACTCAAAACTTTGATTCCGAAGAAATTCTCAAAGAATACTCAAGGAGAAAATTCTACTACTCAAATTGATGAAGGAGATAGTCATGGAGCAGAAAAGAACAAGGAGGCAATCAATCATTCCATTGACGAACTTCAGATCGCAAAGATTTAAGAAAAACTTCTCAATTGGAATATTCCTCAAATAAATCCGAAGACAATCTACTATAAGAGTAGTTTTGATTTTACTCAAAGTTGGGGAATAAAGACGACTATGGAAAGCACTATAGCTATCCGTAGTAACCCATAATCATTAAATCTCTTCACTAGAGATTTAATACTCAAACATGGTCAAGAATACAAATATCTGCATATTGGCTTAATACAGATTACAGTCAAGACATTATTCATAATAGGTTTAAATACTCTTGTCCTTCTTACTATGAGAGACAAGCGACTTTTAGATTTCTCAAGTTTCTTATTAAGAATTTTTGAATCAAATATGGAGAGCGGTCTAGTCTACTTCAACTGCTATCTAAATTAAACTTTGTCACTCAATGACCCAAAGATTCTAAATTCTCAAATCATTGATATTCATTTGAAAGGATTGAATTTAGATGCAGAAGTTCCCAACTTTGTAGCTATATTCATGATATGTTATTGTTTGATGCAAACGAATATATTTCCAAGAGCCTTGAGATCATCTCCGAAGGGAACAACATTACTCATAGAGGAAAATGCAGCGAAATCAACAGTGACTATTCCTAAGAGTTTATCTTTGGATGAAATTTCCAGGAAGTCAAAATGGTTGTTAAAGGATGTGTTTACACCTCTGACACCAAAAGAAAATTTTTTTACTCAAATTATTGAACATCCTGATGGTCAAGTTGAGATCGACTTCAAGGATGAAACAATAAATACTTCAGTGGTAAAAAAACTTTTCAAGTTCGATACATAGCACTTTTGAATATAGAGGAGAGTCACCTTCATACAAATTTGGAAGCAAACCTCTAAGAAGACCAAATTCTATGAGGATCAATTCGGTGGATCTAGGCCTACGTATACATGATATACAATATGTTAAGTTAGATTCTCCAACTCAAACTGATATGGAAACAACGACTCAGCTTAATGAGCTCAATGTCATATCAAAAGGCTTCATAAGGTTGACATGAAATTCTTAAAAGAGGATTTCTTAAGCAACAAATGGAAGATTCCAAGGAAATCTTTCTTTAAAGCCTACAATCAAACTGAAAGGGAAGACTTGAAGAACAGATGGTTAGAGACCATGGAAGAACTTGAAGAACAAATCCCATTTTTCAAATGATTTACCTATCAGGACAATTATAGACATAAGGTAGACCACGTCAACACACTCAAACAGACGAAATGGAAGACCTTCGAGAGAGGAGAAGTCTCAACTACTCATCTACCACTAGAGTAGATCGAATTCAGTAGCTCTTATGGTCAACTGGACATTGCTAGTCCATTCAAGAAAATTGACCCAAAAGAAGAAGAAAATAATCATTCTAAGGGAATCGGAGGAGTTCAAATTCAAAATAACTTTACCAACAGGATCCTATCCACCATGGCGGAACAGATGGATATAATTGAGAAAAAGGTTCTTACTCCAACAACTCAAAAGGAAAATTTTGAAGCAAACATTGTTTCAAGAGAGGAAACTTCAATATTATTCTTTGGTGCTGATATTGGAAATTCAGTTCTAAGAATAAAAAATAAAGAGCAAGAATGCTAAAGAATATTGAGAAGCAACAAGCAAACCTCTCAATAAAGGTAGTCTGCACAAATAAACGTTCTCAATGATGAAGAGATAACATAGATGGTAAATAAGATGACACAAGTGAAGATCCTGAAGCACTTTTAAAGGCTAGAAAGAAAATACCTTTAGAAGTCAACAAGATCTCGGGATTTAACTCAAAAGGTAATTCTAGGAATTACTATCCAAGGACATCTCATCTAGATCTTGCATATGAGGAACGACCTTATATTGTAAATAGATCATTCGATGGACAATCAGTCTACGAATGGAATGTAGATGGACTTTCTCAATATCTCATCATTTGATATGTCCAGGAAATGCTTGTAGCAAATATAGCCTACGTTTCCAAAGGACACACTGATGCAGAAAGTGCCGCCCTGATAAGTGCAGGATTTACTAGCCAACTAAAAGGATGGTGGAGCTTCTTTTATTCAGAAAAGAAAAAAAGAACATCCTTAATCATACTTCAAATAGGGAGAGAAATGCAGAAAAAGATGAGTCATCTTCTTCTAGAACTCAAAGCAATGTGCAACCAGACGTCACACAAACCATAGGATCAACTATAGTTCTTCCTAGAATTTCTCCTGAGGATCGAATGGATGAGAGAATTAGGCCCAGATTGTACAGAAGATTTGGGAGTGGAAGGCTTAAGAAAGTCTATAAGTTGACAGCTTGTAAGTTTTTAGATGCCTTTTACATACAACTTGGGAATCTATTTATAGACCCCATAATTGAAACGAAAATTAAATAAAGCAAATTAAAAGATACATATGAACCGACAGGACAAGCCCTGACTGGATTATCTCTATGGAAAGCAGGAGTCTACTATTTAAAAAGCAATAAAACAAAAAACAGTAAAAGCTAAATTATTACAAAAGAAAAAGTAAAGATAAAAGAATCTTCATCATGATGTCTGTCCTGACATGCTTTAATAAAGTGGCTTTATTAAAGTTGTCCTTTTGTCGTCGTCATCTTGCAGAAATCTTATCTTCTTGTCTAATTATTTCCAAGGCGAGAGGCAAAGAAGTAAGATAGGCTTATCAACGGACTTACAACACTGTCGGGAACACCCTTCCACATTAGTCTTCTGCAATGGTCCTCAACACAGGTCATCTTCAACAATTCTTCATTAGGATAAGATTTCAACCGATCTCGACATTTTATCATTGTTGCATGTTGATGGAGAATAATATTTATCAAAGAATTCATAAATACATACAGGAATTCTTTGCAGGCTTTACATAAGAATTTACAGGGAAAACAAATTTACAAGAAAGAGAATTTACACATTTTTTTTAATATTAATAATAGTCACTTGAACTTATTGAATAAAACAGTCGCATCTTTTGAGTAATTGTAGTTTAACGACTTTTCGGTCTAATTGTAGTTTATCGACTATTTTAATCGAATAGTTTAACGACTTCTCGGTCTATTTGTTTGTTTAAGGACTTTCGATTCTATTTGTTAAGAATACCTTTAAGAAGGTTGTGAATCCAAGAACGGATCATTGAGGTAATATTCATCTTCCTCTTCATCAATAATGGATAGAGAAGGAGAAGATGATTTTTGAGAAGAAGAGGTTACTTGCAAAGGTATCCTATGAAGATTGGCTTCGCTGGCAGTTTGAGCAAGAGATTGTAGCAAGGCAGACTTATTGATAAGAAAGTTTGGCTGATTTTTCTTTGAAATATCTTGGTAATGCAGAGTTTTCGCAAACCAAGTTTTTACACCCCTTAGGTTAGCATGGGTAAAGGTATATTTTTTCCACAAACCTTCAAGGTTTTTACGAGGTATTTATAATTACCTTCGCAAATTGGAGTAGAAAGATTCCAACAAAAAATCTAAGGAATCAGGAAATACAAAGCGAATCGAAAGCTTAAGGCAAACGGTGTTTTGCATATGCTTTGAGAAAAATAATGAAAATTTTCTTGAATAGGAGTTGGGAATATTTCTTCGATAAGGCTGAAATTTCTTCACCAACTAATGAACCATAGTGGAAAATGGTTCTTATGAGAATTTTCACAAAATTGAATAAATCAGAAATGATTATAAGCCCAAAACTAGAGGATTGTCGTCCAAGCTTTAATGTAATCCCTGTATGAATAAGAGGTTGGATTGAACTTGATAGAAAGGTTATTTTCCTTATAGTTCTTTTGGTTCCACTTTGTGGGAGTTAGAACCCTAAAGATTTTTAATTTTAAATAAGCAATTACTGTAGGATCTTTCCTACCAGCAATATGAGTAATCACAACGGACTTTCAGTCAACAAGGGTTAACTCATAAAAAGCCCTTGATTTGTGCACAGAGTTAGGAATGAAATTGAAATTTCCTGGGTAGATATGTGCAGCCATCTCACTAAACTTTTTGATTTCCATTCAGGTTCAATTGGAACTTCATGAATAACATGGGGGGTTTTTTAAAACCTGTAATAATGAGTTTTGGAGTAAATGTTAATGGTGGTAAAACCATATGATTGTAGGTAGAAGACCTTGCAATCGTTTGAGTAGAACTAGACATAGATGGTCTGGTTATGTGTGCCAAAGGCATTGGAGGGGTTAAAGAAATTGAAGGCTCCCTTATTTGAATACCTACATAACACTTTTGAGAGCGTGTCCAAACTTGAGTAAATTCTACTTCAGGAAGAGCATACTGCTCAACCCTCATAGAAGTAGGTTTTTCTTGATTGGAAGAAGTTGGAGCTTTTTCCTTTTGAGTAGAAGAAAATGAAGTCGAAGACTCATCTTTCTTTCTGCCCATCGCTCAAGAAGTAGAGAGAGAGATAGGAGTTTTTAGAGAGATGCAGTATTGAGAGGTAATCTGCCAAAGGATTTTGGGTTCCTTTTATAGGAAAAATCTCAAAACCGAAGCATGAAAGAATTGCTCGCCATCTAGTGTTGGGCGATTTCGCAAGTGCACGAATCGTTACAAGTAATACAGTGATTGAAATCAAAGTTCGTTCTCCACAGGGACTGAAAGCTACCAATTACCAAATTTTCTACCTTCAATTTTATCTAAGCATCGAATTATTAAAGATGAAATGGAAAATTTAACTTGCTTGATAAATAAATGTTATTAATGCTCTAAAATTGATAGTGCAAAAACAGAGGATAAAACTAAATTGGTAAAAAATCTAGAGCAATGACTTCATCAAATACCTCCTCCTACTCTTTGTTCATTAATAGCCAATGTTTTCTTCTATTTCTAGTTTGTTGACAAGTTCTACCCTATAAACTCGATATTCTTTCTCAAGCAATAACGATATTCATTGAAATGTAAATTGCCTATATCTCTATGACAATTCAAACAATTCAAGTATTAAGCCCGTAGAACCTAAAATTGCCACAAAACCCACAAGGATATCTCTATCTCAAGTGCAAATTAGGGAAAACACTTTAGTTCATCAATGATTCTTGTCTCTCAACCTCAAATCATGACATAAAAAAAATGTAAAGAATGGCCAAATCTCAACATGCCTTAAGTGCAGAAGTATTCTCACAGCCATATATGAAATAAAGACATCATCTATTAACTAAGAAAGAGTAGGATTCGAGTTTTGATTACATCAAAGCTCTAAAAAGAAAAACTTAGTTCATAATGTAAAACTTAACAAAACCAGCAAAAATCGTCAATAGGGTCAGTGCAGCAAAACAAAAAGAAGAAGAAGAAAAGAGAAACAATTCAAGCTTAGCTCTCCTTCGTTTGGGTGCTCGATCCTCCTAGGTAGTGTAATCTCTTCTCTTTTTTGGTTTTCTCTCTTCTGTGCTCTGTTTTCCGACCCCAAGAACCTAAAAATCGACCCCCCCAAACCTGATAAAATATGCCCCTTTAAAGTTAGGGCAATCAGTGTAGCGCCTAGGCGCTGTAAAATAAGGCGTTGCAAAGTGTCCGAAGCGCCTAAGCGCTGTCAATCTGCCTCCCCGCACTATCAGGGGCGCCTGGGCACCGATATATATATATATATATATATATATTTTTTTTTTTTTGTAGGTTTGAACCTAAAAGATCACCTATAAAAATAATAGAAAAGGAAGAATTAAAATTCAAAAACTATGTGAAAACTAACTAAAAACAACCTAAACATTGACAAATATTTGTTTTGAAACAAGACTTTTAACATCTTTTTCTAAAACAAATTTCGATGCACAAGAATATGTTTTTACTAAAAATCTTTTATTGATTAGATAACCTTGAAATTTTTGAATACATAAAACTATTGCTAAAATTTCTTTTTTGATAGTTAATAATTCTTTTGAGTATTGTTGCATACGCTATAATGGAACCGTACAATTGATTCCTTCTTATCGCAACACTGTTTTAGGATTCCTCCATATTCAATGTCCGACTCATCGATCTCAATGATAAGATTTGATTTTTCGTCTATAAGACTCAAGCATGGAATACTTTTAACTAAACTTTTGATTTTCTTGACAGCTTGCTTATGCTTTGCTGTCCAAGGAATAATTTCTTTCTTCAACCTCTGGAAAAGTGGTTTGCAAATAGGTCAAAGATTTTGAATAAAATTTGAAACATAATTTAGACAACCTAAAAATCTTTGTAACTGGATTTTATCTAAGATTTGATTAGGAAAATTTTGAGTAAATTCTAAAGAGTATTGATTTTATTAATCCTAGATGGATATCAAAACCCAGAAATCTAATTTGAGTTTTGAAAAGTTTTACCTTTGGGGCAGATATCACTAAGCCATTATACTTTATAATCTCAATAAACTTTTCAAATGAAAAAAATGTTGATCTATACCTGATGAAAAAATTTAAATATTATCGATATAGATTTTTGAAAATTCTTGAATAGGTTCAAGAATATAATTCATGATCTTTTCAAATTCGGATGGAGCATTTTTAACCCAAAGGGCATAATGTCCCATTCAAATTGTCCAAAAGGTACATTGAATGCAATCTTATACCTATCTTTTTCGACAATTTGGATTTTCCAAAATCCAGACTTCATGTCGAATTTTGAAAACAATTTGGCATTTGAAATACGTTTGAGTAAATCAGATTTATTTGGAATTGGATACCTAATCCATTTTAAAACCTTGTTTAAGGGTTTGTAATTTATTACCAGTCATGGGACGCCACGTTCCTTCTCCGCCTGGTTATTGATATAGAATGTCGCACATGACCATGAACTTTTAGATGGTTGGATATTGTTCCTCTTGAGTAGGTCATCAATTTCTTTTTTGCAATGTTCTAGCATAATTCAGAATTCATTTGGATAGGACGAGCTTTCATTGGAATATTTGATTCCTTAAATTCGTTGATATATGGTAGTTCTACCATATGTTTCTTCCATTCCCAAAATGTATTTGGATGAGAAGAGCAAATCCCTTTCTCAATTTGGACTGAAGGATTTGAATATTAGAGTCTTTCAAATTTTCTTCGACTCTTTTGAAACTAACTTCTTCCTTTAAGAAAGATATTTGTTTCTCTTTTAAAGAGATTTTGTTGAAGTCGGGAATTCTGATCGTCTGAATTCTACTTTCTCAATTCGGATCGACGAACTTGAATATAATTTCTTTATCCAAGATGGTAGAAGATATTCCTTCATCGGATTCCTTGATTGGATAAAGTTGGGTGATGAAAGGAGTACCTAAAATCACTGCCTGATTCAGGTTTTTGACTAGCAAGAATGAAGTCACAAAGCAGACTCCTTCATTACAAGTATGGGCATCTAGAAGTTTATGCTTGATAAACAACAGTTGTCCATTTGCTCCTCTAAGTGTTTCAACTATTTTTCTTGAAATATTTAAAAGGAATTAAACCTTCGTGTAAGCAGTTTTGATAAGCTCCTGAATCGACCAAAGCCACGACTGTTAATTTGAAATAATATATATACCATTATGGAATTGAACTCTAGTATTGTTCCCAGAAATGCTTCTTCTTCATGTCCCTCTGATTGATTTTCATTATCAATTTCTAGAATAACATTTGGCTTCTTGATTTGCTTTCATGATAGCCAATTCAGAAAATAGTTGAGTAATATCTCTTTGATAATCCCTTTGAAGTTATTTGACATCATCTTTAAGTCTGTTGATTTCAAATTGTAAATATGAAATCGTAACTTCTCCAGGTTCTTTGAACTTTTTGAAGATATCCTCCATGGTTATCAAACTGATAATCTAAGGAGATACCCTATTTGATGGTCCGGATCATCTCTTTTTAAGGATTTCTTGAGATGATTTAGGAAAGTTCCTTTCAGAGTGTCATCACTGAGATTTCCAACAATCTCAAATAACAACTCTTGATCTTAAGTAAGAACATTTATGCAATCGAAACAATTGCATAATCTTTTCCTCTTGCAATTTGGTTTATGAATAATTTCTCCCTCAGACGAGAAATATGAATATGATTCTTCTTGAAGTTCAAGGATTTGTCCCTCATAAGATTCACTTTCTTCAAACGAAGAATCTTCAAAGTTATATCTGAATACTTGGAGTAATTCTTACTTAATATCATCTTGAATGTTAAGCTTATTGATCTTCTTCTTCATTGGACATTTTGGAGTATAATGTCCAAATCTTATGCATTTGTAGCATTGAACTGAAGATAGATCTCTCTTCTTGGAGTACTTATTTTTTCCTTTTGAAGAACTTTCTTTGTAGGTCTTCTTCTTTTGGGTTGATTTGCTTGAACGGAATAGCAATGACCAGTTGGCCATAAGAGCTACTGAATTTGATCTACTCTAGTGGTAGATGAGTAGCTAGTCTTTCTCAGAGGTCTTCCATTTTGCATGTTTGAGTGTATTGACTTGGTCTACCTTCTGGCTATAATTGTCTCGATAGGCTAGAAAAAAAGGACTTGTTCTTCAAGTTCTTCCATGGTCTCTAACCATCTTTTCTTGAAGTCTTTCCTTTCAGTTTGATTATAGGCTTTAAAGAAAGGTTTCCTTGGAATCTTTTATTTGTTGCTTAAGAAATCCTCTTTTAAGAATTCCATGTCAACCTTGAAGCCTTCTAATATGACATGGAGCTCATTGAACTGAGTCGCTATTTCCATATTAGTTTGAATTAGAGAATTTGGCTTAATATACTATATGTTAGGCATGTGTGGGCCTAGATCTACTGAATTGATTCTCATAGAATTTGATCTTCTTAGAGGTTCGCTTCCAAATTCGTATGAAGGTGACTCTCCTCTATATTAAAAAGCATTGTGTCTCAAACTTGAAAAGTTCTTGACCCCTGGAGCATTTATTGTTTCATCCTTGAAGTCAATCTTAACATGACAATTCAGATGTTCAACAATTTGAGTAAGAGTTTTCGATTTTGGTTTCGAAGGTGTAAATTCATCCTTTAACAACCATTTTGACTTCTTGGTGATTTCATCCCAAGATAAACTCTCAAGAATAGTCACTATTGATTTCACTGCGTTTGCTTCTATAAGAATTGTTGGTCCCTTCAAAGATGAACTCAAGGCTTTTAGAGATATATTCATTCGCATCAAACAATAGCATATCCTGAATATAGCCACAAATTCGTGAACTTCCGCGTCTAAATTCAATCCTTTGAAATGAATATCAAGGATTTGAGAATTTAGAATCTCTGGGTTGTTGAGTGACAAAGTATAATTTGGATAGCAGTTGAAATAGACTGGACTGCTCTCCATATTTGATTCAACAATTCCTAATAAGGAACTTGAGAAATCTAAAAGTCTCTTGTCTCTCAGAGTGAGAAGGACAAAAGTATTTAAACATGCTCTAAATAATGACTGTGATATGACTAAGCCAATATGCAAATATTTGTATTCTTGACCATGTTTGAGTATTAAATCTCTAGCAAAGAGATTTAATGATTAAGGGTTAATACAGATAGCTATAGTACTTTCCATAGTCTTTGCTCCCCAACTTGGAGTAAAATCAAAACTACTCTTGTAGTAGATTGTCTTCGGATTTATTTTAGGAATATTCCAATTGAGAAGTTTTTCTTCAATCTTTGGGATCTGAAGTTCCTCATTGGAATGATTGATTGCCTCCTCGTTCTTTTCTATTCTATGAGCATCTCCTTCATCAATTTGAGTAGTGGAATTTTCTCCTTGAGTATTCTTTGAGAATTTCTTCGGAATCGAAGTTTTGAGTAGCTTCGACATTAGATCATTTCAATCTAACAACTTTGATAATGAATTAAAAGAAATATTACTTTCTTTCAATATCCTTCTTCAAACTTCTTTTCCTTGCCCATGTACTAGTTGTAGGGGGAACATGAGGCTTACCAATGGACTTACCAATTGTTGGGAACACCTTTGCCTTTGCCAAACACCTACGGTCGACGAGCTAATGCACTGCAACACCGAAAAGATTTAAGAATAATGGTATTGAATTAAACTAATATTTAATTCAATTCTTCAGCAGAGTAGAGAGAATGAATTAGCCAATCTGTTCCGCCAAAAAAAATTGAAATCAATAGAAGAAGATATCAAAAAATTTGAAGAATGGAGGATATTGAATATATTGAAAAGATGAAGACTCTAATACCAATTGCTCAATGCTTGATGCAATGAGAATTAGGCCTAGATTGTACAGAAGATTTGGGAGTGGTAGGCTTAAGAAAATTTACAAATTGAGAGCTTGTAAGTTTCTCGATGCCTTTTGATCTCAACCTTTTTTCTCTTTCTGTAACTCAAATCACACAAAAGGGTATTAGTAATATTTGTAGACAAATGAAAAATAGAACATTTTTGTTTTACACCCTACTGCATCGTGTTGTACATATAGGAAAGACTTTGTCCCAGCTCGATGATAGAATGTTAGAGTCGACCAACTCTTTTTACCGTCTCCTATTTTTTCTAACGAAATACAAGATTAGTTAAAAACAGGAGGAAACGTAAAATGATAAATGTTAGAAATGTAAGTAATGTACCTTTCAATTAGGGTCCTCGAACCTAGTACATAGGACATGCCAGTCTGCGATGGCATTCTTTAGTTGATCAGGTGATCGTGCATGTGCCTATTCAGGATAGGCATATTTTTTGTAATGCTAGTGCAAATCTTCCCTATACTCTTTAAAGGTTATCTTCATCTGTCGTTCGATGAAATCATTAAGAGGGCTGTTTGGCGAGCTGGTTTGGAATCAGGAACCCTGGGAATCCTTGGTTGGAATCAGAAACCCTAGAGTTCCTGATTACTGTGTTTGGGGTGCAGGGTTAGGTTGGGCTGGGTTAGGTTTGTTTAGGCTGTTTTTTTAAACAATTTTTTTAGGTTTTTTTTTAGATCCATTTTTTGTTACTTGATAATTGTTTACTGAATTGCATATCAATATTTTAACCAATTATGCGGATCAATTGTTTCAAGCATAGTTAATTATGAATGTGTAGTTTGTACAAGTATCTCATTCACTCCATTCATGATGATGTAAAATTAAATAGCATTAGTAAGGACATATATTTTAAATAATTAATACGTGGGAAAGAATAATGATGTTGCTGGAGTAAAGGAAATCCATAATGCAAATGAAGGTCCGAAGTTCATAATATCATAATACATAAGCTGAAAGGAATGAAGAAAAGAAATAGCAATAGTTGTCCAAAACACAAACTGAATTAAAACTAAGTAGTAGCTGAAGGTGCTGAAGGCATCGAGTTGTCGTCCATGGGCGGTTGGGTCACATATTAAAAGAAATTCACTCTTAACAGCAAACACATACAAAACATGGGACTTTAACAACCAAAAATCACCAAAAGCACTCAAACAAGCAGGTTTAATAAGAGATTTTTAAACAGGAATAACTCTTCGATTGAAGAGTTATCAAACTTTATTTTAGAAATTTAAAAAATTGGAAGTCTATTTAAAAAATTAGGGAATTTAAAACTCTATTTCACAAAGTATTCAGAAAACTATTTTAGGAACTCTATTTTAGAAATTAAAAAATTAGAAGTTTATTTAATAAATTAAGGAATCTAAAACTCTATTTCACAAAGTATTCCTAAACCTATTTTTGGAACTCTATTTTAGAAATTAAAAAATTGAAAGTCTATCTAAGAAATTAGGGAATTTAAAACTCTATTTACAAAGTATTCATAAACATATTTTTGGAACTCTATTTAAAAAAAAATAAAATATTAGAGGTCTATTTAAAAAATTATGGAATTTAAACAAAATTTCACATCGTATTTTGAAATCTATTTCAAGGATAAATGAGTTATAAAATTCGAATTCTATTTTAGAAATTAAAATATTAGAAACTCTATTTTGCACAGTAGTTTGAAACCTATTTCAAATATATTGGGTTAAAAATTTGTTTACTAGCCATTTTTAGTTTTATTTTAATCTTTTAAAAAATTGACTACGTGGTCGAGTCGCTGGGGTGATCGTTGGAGTGGTTGTTGGGGTGATCAGGTTGATGGGGTGGTTGAGTTGTCGAGGTGGTCGCCGGTGGTGGTTGCACAGTGGTCAAGTCACCGGAGTGGTCGTTGGGTGGTTGTCGACAGTAGTTGTTAGGTGGTCGGGTCGCTGGAGTGGTCATATGATTGGTTAGGTCGTCCGAGTGGTCGCTGGGTGGTTGTCTGGTGGTCGAGTCATTGGAGTCGTTGTTGGAGTGATCATTAGGGTGGTCGGGTTGCTAGGTGGTCGGGTCGCCAGGGTGGTCACCAGGTGGTCGTCAACGGTGGTTTTGGGTGGTTGAGTTTGAAAAGTTGTCGGGGTAATCGCAGAAGTAGTCATCAGGGTGGTCGGGTTGCTGGGGAGGTTGGGTCATCGGAGTGGTCACTAGGTGGTTGTCGGCAGCAGTTGCTAGGTGGTCGGGTTGTCGGAGTGGTTGTCAGATGGTCATTGGCGGTGGTTCGAGCAAGTTGGGTTGTCAAGGTGGTTGGGTCATCCATGTGTCAAGTTGTTGGGGTGGTTAGGTCGCAGGGGTGGTCGTCAGATTGGTCTCTAGAGTTCTCGTCGCAGTGGTCGTCGGAGGTATTCGTCAGTGGTGGTCGGGTCGCCGGTGCATTCGTTGGAGTTGTCGTCAGAGTTGTCACCGAAGTTGTTGTGAAGTGGTTGTTGGAAATGGAAAACGACAAGTGGAAGAGGAAAACATGAGACAAACCCATTGGGTTGTACTGTTGTAACCCATGGGGTTGTGTTTCAAAACCAAGGGTTTTGAACACCTTGTGCCAAACATGGTTTTGGGTTTGGAACCCAAAACCATTCCAATCCAAACCCATGGGCCAAACGCCCCCTAACCTCTTTCTTGGATAAGTTGAACTGAAAATGATTCTACGTATAAAGAAAATTATTATATCATACAGTTTATATATAATAATCACAATGAAGGAAAAAATCAACTTACCAACAATTGTTGTTTCAGTGTTTAATTTTGGTTACTTAACTTCAATCACAGAAAATGCTAGCGTTTTTAATGCATTTTTTTTTTCTATAGTACACTTTTTTGGGATGATACCATGTAGGTCTTATTGGAATATTATACTATTTTGAGCAGTTTTTGTGTTAAAATGTTGTAAATCTTAGTAAGATTTTTAACTTCTTTATATGGTTGATTAGGTGGTGACATAGTCAGATTGTTGTTCTATTTTTAACCTTGGTTATCGATGATTGTTTTAGGCTATCCATTGATTTCAAGTTGCTTCTTTGATCGCTATTTTTGCTGATTTCAACGAGATTTCCAACAATTCATAAACGCTTGTGTTTGGTGTATAAAGCAGATTTTAAGGGAGTTTTAGCACTTTAGGACATAGTTTTCTCTAGGATGGAATTTTTTTTGGTTTTTTTGTCGGCGTTTGAGTTTTGTTCTCTTTTGTTCTCACTTGTCACTTTCACATCATCAATGAACAATTTTGTTTCATTGTCAAATTTTTATATTCAAATGCAGTAAATTTTCTAATTTAATTTAGAAATATTTATATACATTGTAGGACTAATCTCTAGTCAGAAAATAAAATCTAGCACGTCACATGGTCAGAAGAAGAAAATCCTAGAGAAAAAATGAAATATGGAATGAAATGTTGAATCCCTCTAGAGGGCTCCTTTATCTATAGAGATTTTTACCCTCTTTTGAATAGGACCGATCTCTAATAATAATAATAATAAAGGGTTAAATTGCAAATTCAATCTCTGAACTTTGAGGTTTGTGTCTATTTAATCTCCGAACTTTTAAAATTACAAATTTAGTCCTTGAACTTTTAAATTTTTTAAAATTCATGAATCTACTAGACACAAAATTGAAATAGTAGGGTTCCATTAAACATAACGAATTAAATTTACATCTAATAGATAAATTAATTTTTAGAAATTTTCAGGGACATATTAGATACGAAATTGAAAGTTCAAAAACCTAGTAGATCCAAAATTGAAAGTTTAAAGGCCTATTAGATGCTTTTGAAAGTTCAGGGACTAAATAGACACAAACCACAAAGTTCAGGGACTAAACTTGTAATTTAATCTTAAAAAAAAGAAAAATATACTTTTACTTTTTGAGATTTGGGTTTGGTTGCATTGGGGACCTTGAGTTTCCAAACTCAATAATTTTACTCCTAAGGTTTGCATTTGGTAACATTGTGGTCCATCCGTCAGTTTGTCTATTCATTACTAACGAAAAGCTGCGTGACATTTGTGGTTTTATTTTTTTAATATATATTTTTAATTTTTTTAATATAAAAAAAATCATTTTTAATTTTTTTTTCTTTTTCTTTTTCTCTCTCTTCTTTCTCCCTCCTCCCATCCTTGGCTACTGTTTGCCGTGTTTTTTTTTTTTTCTCTCCTTCCCTCCTTATTCTTCTCTTTCCCCTTCAACAATCAATCTCAATCACATTGAAATGGATTTGGATATGAGTATGGGTTTTTGGTTGGATTCAACAATCAATCTCAATCACACTAAAATGTGGAGTATGGGTTTTTGTTACTATCTTTGATAGGAGGAGTTTCACTTTATTCAATGACATTTTGGTTCTAAATCTGATTTTTTAGGTGCTCAATTTGAGAATTTCTTTCTTCAATCGCCTTCATCAAGGTGTTGATATGCTTTTATATCTCTGCCATTCTTTCTTCCATATATAGTGCTTGTTTTAGTCGTCATGACGAACACTACGTCAGAGTCAAGATTGAATAAAGGATTATGCTTAATAAGAAACTTGTCATCGGTAGATGCCTCCAGCAACGTCATTACTTTGTCTGCAATAATAGGAGCTTTATTTTCTTGTAGCCTTAGGTCATTGGAGCAATTATGGGTAATAGAGTCTGTGTACAAGTTGCTCATGATAGCGATCATCGAAGAAGTCTTTTTGAACGTCATCACTTCATTTGTATTTTAATGCGAGAGAAAGAGATGAGAGGTAAAGATGGTCCCACTGAGCGTGCCAATTTGTTCACACGAGATTTCAAAATAGGTAATTTGATACGTGTAATGAACTTGTATTTATATTGATTTGTGTAGTGAAGTACAATCTTTAATGTTTGTCATCTAATTCTTTCTCTTTCATGTACAAATGTTTCGACTGCTGGATAGCTTGTTCTTGAGAAAACTTGTTGATCTTTTTTAATTGGCCTTCAAACTTGTGGATCTGCTTGGATCGGCCTATGGCTTTTTGATCTTGTTGGATCAACACTTGGCTTAATGATCTTCAAGTCTTCAGATCTTCAAAGATATTTTGGTCTTTAAGGTCTTCAAGTCTTGAAGTCTTATGATTTTTTCAAAGTGTCTCTGATCTTTAAAGAGTCTTCAATTTTCAAAGAGATTTCAGAGAGCCGTTGGTCTTCAAGAGCTTTAGATAGTCTTCTGATTTTCTAGAAGTCTTGAGTGCTCTGGGTTCTCGATTTTCAGAACCTTTCTCTTGAACGTCGTGCTTTGGGTTCTCAATTTTTAAAACCTTTCTCTTGAACATCTTTGATCTTCAAGAAGTGTTCAGTTTTCAAGAGCTTTAGAGAGTCTTCTGATCGTCTATAGTTTTAAGTTATCTATGAGTTCTCATGTCTTTTTTGAGACTTTGATTTCTGAACCCTTCAAATGAAGGACAACTCTTCTACTTATAGAGCTTTCCATGGGCTTGTAGGCTTAGGCTTTAACGTCTTTTGGGCCCAACCATTGGCCTAGAGTTTTGTTAACTTTGGATCTAGCCCTTTGGGTTTGGACTTTGTTAGATTAGAGCCTCCCCTTTGGGATTTTTTTAAGTTTGACCCAAATATCATATGACCCAATTTGACCAAACTAAATTTAAGATTTGCCAACTTTTGTATTCGAATTAAATTTAGGACACGTGTCAATTTATAATTGGTACCATTTTTAATAATTTATGATTTTGTCATTAATTCACAAATAATAACATGACAATTTGTGACTGACCAAAATTTCTCATTCAACACCCTTTTTTTAAAACCGTTTCTAAAAATTTAAAACGAAGAAAGAGGATGATTGATCAAACATGTCTGTTTCTTAAAAAATGAAGAAAAAAAAAGAAACATGAACGTTATCAAACAAGTCCTAAATAAACAAAAAAATTACAAACAACTTTTTTTTTCTATGATTGAATTGAGAAGTAACCCAAGGATCACCTTTAATTCGTCTGGATTGCGTAAAGGTTTTGGTTAGAAATTTCTTCCACTTTGTCTACCTCATCTTTGTCGTTGTTCAAAATTTTGTCAAGACTCTTTGTTTTCCCTCTTTCTCTTCTCAAGGAATGCAGCTTCTTCCGTACGTTTCACCATTAAACAAATATTAATTTTTTTCCTTGTTTTTTTTTCTTCTAAAGCAAAATGAAACATAAATTTTAACCTAACTAAATGGAAGTGTTTAATTTTAATTTTTCCTAAGTTGGAGGGTTTAATTTTTGAAATTGAAAGTTTGTAGGTGTAATTGCAAGAACCACTATAGTTTATGGGTGGTATGTGCAATTTACCCTATAATTAAAATCGAATCTTCTGGAATTAGAACTGCATTTCTCGTGTATGTCACTAGGGGTGTGCAAGAAACCAAGAAAATCGAAGAAGCAAACCAAACCGACTAGTTTGGTTCGGTTATTTTGAAAAAAATGATTTCCTCGATTTAAAATTTTAAAAAACTGCAATATTCGATTCGGTTTACGATTTAGAATTTTTTAAAACCAATAAAACTGAACCATTAAAAAATAAAAATGCCCATCCAATAAAGCCCAACACAATATTCAAGAAAATCCTATTGTTTTAATTAATTACAACAACCTTTTTCTCTTTTCACTTTCCAACAATCAAGTGATTTCCTTTCTTCTTTTCCTTTTGTCTTTTCATCTTCTTTCTCTCACTTTTCTTTTTTCATCATTTCTCTCACTTTTTGTCTTCTTCTCTCAAACCCACTCTTCTTCTTCCCTTCTCCTCTATTCTTTAATGTCTTATTCTCCTCTCATCTCTTCTAGTCTCCCACCTTTCCCTCTCTCCTTCCACTCACTCTATTCTCTCACAGCCCACGACAATGCATTGATGGTAGCAATGGTGGTGGCACAGCCACGAAAGTTCTCCTTCCTCTCTCTCACACTCTCTTTCCCTTTCTCTCGCTGACATCGATACTAACTATAACCTTCTCACCATATCTCGCCGACGGTCGTCTCCCTTTTAAGTGTCGATCTGCACTATTTTTTTTAAAAGATTAAAAACCAAAATCGAACCGAGTAAACCGAAGAAAATTGGTTCGATTTTGAATCGAAATCGAAGTATACTTCGGTTTACTCGGTTTAACAACTTCAAGAATAGAGGAGTTCGGTTTGGTCTTTGGTTTCGGCCAAAACTGGACCAAAATGAACTGTGCACACCCCTATATGTCACCATCCCTCACCATCCCTGTGGAAAATGGAAAATTGTGGGGTGGGCCTCCATGGGCTCTGTTTCCTATGGGAAAATTGACACCCTTGCTAATATTTGGTGATTAAACTCACCCTAATTTACCTATTGATTGTTGCTAAAAAAACAAATCTATCTAGTTATTAATCAACAAAAGGTTATGAATGTGATTAAAGAAAAGCAACAAAAATAACTAGAATCACATAAAAATGAACATAGAACTTTATGATTTCACCAAAAAAAAAAATCCCTTTTAATATGTTTCTTTAATAAAGTGTATTCCCTATTAATATTATTAGAAAATTCTCCAAAATTAATCAATTATTATACTCAAGAACTAACCCCCAAAAAAACTTAATTACTACGAAAACAACACAAAGAATCCATAAATATTTATTCTCAAGTATGGTAAATAATTTCAACATTTAAATACTAATCGAGTTTTCAGCTCTCTAGCCAACCTAAGCATAACTCAATGGTTAAAGTATCTATTTCTTCCCTTATGATCAGAGGTTCAAATTATCATCCCCACATTTATTACACTAAAAAAAAAAGCTATCTAGCATAGTAAACATAATGCATTCGGTAGTTGCAAGAATTATTCTTTTTTCCATGAATGTGGGAGAAGAGGTTTAAACCTAAGATCCATGAGAGAAGAAATTGGTGCCAACCACTCAATGTCATATTAATATGTCATACATTAACAAAGTCAAATATTGAGGTTTTTCATTCAAAGTATTACAATTCAAACAAGAGGCTAGATTATTAGATTCAAATCTACAACCTATAAAGTTACTAGAAATACCTAACTATATATAACAACTTCCATTATTTCCCTCGTATCCAATATTATTTAACTGACTATTAGCATATATTACATTGCTTTGATTACATGCCTTTTATATCTTTGAATATACATGTATCTATGGGTAAGGAAAAATTATGAATGTACGTTATAATAATATGCATGTATCTATATGCATGGAAAGAGTTTGAAATGCAGGTTAATATGCATGTATCTATGTGGAAGGAAAGAGTATGAAATGCAAGTAATTAATATGAATGTATCTATGTATATGGATAGAGTTATAAATGAAAGTTAATATTATTATATATAAAGTGAACTTCAAAAGCTAAAATCACATTGTGAAAGAAAATACATGATTTTGTGAAAATATGAATATGCAAAAGTTTGTTTGGGTTTCTCTCGCTATAATGGTCGCGCTTTCCCTTTTAGTTTACTCTCGTAAGTCATGCTTTTCCTGTTATTTTGCTCTTGTACTCTCTTAATTTGATGGGGATCTAATTTTTATTTTAGGCTGAATTATAAAAAATAGTCCTGAATTTTATCTCTGGTTTCAAAAATATCCATATTCTTTTATAAGTTGCAATATTACCCTTGACATTTTATAAACGTTTCAAAATTATCCTTGGAAAAGAAATTTGTTAGAGATATTTTAGGGAGTTGGTTTTCACCAATCAAACCAACGATTCAATTAATTACATAACAAAGATTGACATGGACATAATCTATAAGTCAGGAAGACAAAAGTAAAAATTGTCTCTTACAAGCACAATTAAATGTCAAGGGCATTAATGAAACGAAACTTTCACATTTTCTATTCAAAATTTAACGGCAAGGATATTTTTTAAAGTGTTTGAAAGATCAGGGATATTTTTTAATTTTTTTAAAGTTCAGGAGAATTATTGAAACGAAACTTTAACGATTTCCATCCAAAACTTAACGGTAAGGGTATTTTTGAACTTTTTTAAAGTTCAAGGGTATTTTTTAACCTTTTTAAAGTTTAGGGGTATTATTGAAACAAAACCTATAGTTTAGGGGTATTTTCTATAATTTAAGCTTTTTTATCTTTATTTTAATTTAATGTAGATGTGGAAGCGAAGGGAGGACACTCGCAACCATTAATTTGTGATGCAGTTTGCTCAGGCACCAGCCCAATTGAAAATGAGCAGTGCCAAAATTCCTGCTTTCGAAGAAGATATGGAAGTGGTCAATGTATTGAAGATCAAAGTGGAAATGTACTTTGTTGCTGTAGCCCTTAGAATCATTGAGATTATCCCCACATTTTTAATCATGTTATTACTCACATGTAAAAAGGGTTGAAAATTTTCCCTTTTCTCTAAAACACATGGAATAATTATCATGGGTAATAACATTGTTTTTTTATATTGGAATTCATTATTCTAAAATTTTATGGATGGTCACTTTATTTATTCTTTTTTGGATAAATGGACAAAATGGTCCCTAATGTTTCAGGTATTTTGAAGTTGTCAATTTTACCTTTAATGTATTTAAATTTCTCAATTAAGTAAATCAATAAAAAAAAAATTGGTTAATAAAAAGTTGATGTTAAATTTATATTTGTTAACATATATTTGGGCATGCAAAGCTTTCATTAACTAAAAATATAAAATGCAAAAAAAAAAAAAAAAATCCTTATTCTATGGAGCTTTTATTTTGTAAATTGAAATTAATTCAATTATTAATAGCAATATGAGAAAGAAATGAAATATGAAGATAGTTCAAGAGAGGTCTCTCTCCACGCTAAATTCTACTAATCTTCACAAAAATTGGAATGATTAATCCATTAATTCTTACTGAACACCTTCTAATTTCGAACACATTCTAATTTACACATCTTTTTTTTTTTTTGGATAGCTACACGGAGCTTTTAGATTATAGAAAATTAATACATAACCATACATTTATTTTCTAATCACCTTTTTAAAGTTGTCTCATCATGATTAAGATGTTATAAACATATTTTGAAGGTTAAATGTTTGAATTTCTAATCATACTCCTTAGTTTGAGCTAGAGAACCAATTTCAAATTTTTAAAAATCAAAGTGCTATTATTTAAATAATATGAACTAGGGAAGTTATTTCATGAACTACCATGAAAAAAAAATCAACCAATAAAATTTGGGGTATATATATATATGCTCAATGTACAACTTACTGGAGAGATTCAAACCTATGACCTCTTGGTTATAAGCTCATACTTTATATCAGTTGGACTATGCTGTTTTTAGCAAATGTTGTCAACTTAAACATAATTCAAGTAGTTAGACATCTTTATCCAATTCTCACATCCTCCTTATTTGTAAAATAATATTCTAAAAGGAAAAATTATGATCCACGGGATCTAGGGTGCTAATCTTGTTTGGATTATTGCAACCAATAAGATTCTTGTATGTATGTGGATTAATGATAAAATATCTAGTAAATTTTAAAATAAAAGAGAAAGTAGAGATGATAGTAAAGCTTTTAAAAATACAGAGAGGTTAAATTATAATTAAAGTTAATACTTAGGTACCAAAATATAATTTAACTATAACTATTCAAATGGATAACTGTATAACAAACAAAAAAAATGCAGTAGGTTTTTAATACATGTAAACGAATTTTGCAATGATGGTATAAAACTTAGGCACTGTTTGATAATGTTAAAAGGACAAGTTTATCTTAAGTATTTAGGATGAGAGCATTTAAGTAATTTGAAAAAAGAGAAATTTTGTAAATTTATTATCTCTTCCACTTAGGGTTGGTCTTGTCGTGAAACCGAAGAGAGAGTGAGAATTAGTAGAGGAGATGCACATCACAGAAAATCGAAGAAGAAGAAAACCGGTCATGGATCTTGTTTTTGGGTGGGTTTTCTTTTGCCGCCGATCGACAGAGTGAGTGGGTCTTTAGTTTTCGGTGTGGTCTTACTGTGGGTATTCGGTTTCGAGACTGCAGAGAAGTGGGTCTTCTATTTCCGACTTGGGTTAATCGTTTTCAGCTGTAGCTGCAAATGCCGGCGACTGGTATCGGGCTTAGGGGCCATCGGAATCGTGGGTATCAACGTGGTGAAGAACACAGTGGTTTCTTTGGGTCTCGATAGTGTTGCTCTGTGTGTAGGCGTCGTGGGTCTTGGTGTATAAGGCTGAAAACAATGTGGGTTTTGTTTCTCTGGAAACTTCTACGACTGTTTCACAGTGGTATTTGATTGGAGCTCAAATTGGCCAGGATTTGAGGTGATTCAGTTTGAAAGAATCGGGGTTGGTTTATTCCATTGTATTCCCTTGTTATTTTGTGACTTTATGCTTCTAATAAAACTCTCTTAAGTTGGTTCTCAAAGTGGATGTAGATCGAAAGGTTGAACTACTATATATCTTGTTGTCAATTACTCTTTGCTTGTTGAAAATTGCATTCTGACTTGGGCATATTCGAGTTCATTTTATAACAAGTGGTATTAGAGCTCCATTCGATCTAAAGATTGGAAGGTTCGTGGTTTGTTCTTATTGTCATTCTTTGTTCAAGTTATATTTTATGAGGTTATTGACCAATGTCTTCATTGTCGACTCGTTGCTCGATTTGATGGGAAGGGTGATTTTGGGTTATGAAGAAATAATATTAAAGCTCTTTTAGTTCAGCAAAATGTAGCAAAAATCTTGTGTGACGAAAAGGACCTTCTGGCAACACTCGCAAAAGATGAACGAAAGGAGATGGATGAAATTGCCTATTCGATAATTATACTCTATCTTTCGGACGGAGTACTTGGGTAAGTGGAGGAGGCAACTACCACAACTAAATTATGGAAGAAATTAGAGTCTTTATTTGACCAAGTCTTTGCCAAACAAGTTATATCTAAAGGAGAAATTCTTTGGTTATAAGATGGATCAGAATAAAGGCTTGTAAGAGAACTTGGATGATTTTCGAAAGATTGTGGTCGATCTCAATAGCATCGATGAGAAGATGTCATATGAGAATCAAGCAGTCATTCTTTTGAATTCTTTCCCATAAATATTTCGAGAAGTTAAGGCAGCCATAAAATATGGAAGGGATTCTCTGACCATGGATATTGTGGTAGATGCCTTGAAAACAAGAAATCTGGAAATTAAGAAAGAATGCAGGGAAGGAGAGTTACTTATGGCCAAGGGGAGAAACTAAGAAAAAGAACTGGAAAGGAAAAGAATCTAGAAGTAGGTCTAAGTCAAAAGGTGTTACTTGTGTCGTAAGGAAGGGCGTTTGAAGAAAGACTGGCCTTTGAACAAGAACAAAAAAGCTTCTGATAACAAGAAGAATGAATCTAATGCAGCTAATGTAACAGATGGATAGGATTCTGCAGAGGTCTTGATGGTTTTTAGTAGAGATTTTCAAGATGAATGGATCATGGATTCAGGTTGCACATTTCACATGACTCCCAGGGTAGACTATCTGATTGATTTTCAGGAAATTAGTGGGGGAAAAGTTTTGTTGGGTGATAACGGCGTTTGTAATGTGAAAGGAACTGGCTCAATTCTTCTTGCAACACATAATGGTTTGATCATAATGCTTACAAATGTAAGGTATGTGCCAGAACTAAAACGAAATCTAATTTCATTAGGTGAATTAGATAGATCAAATTATTCTTATAAATCTGTGAAGGGAGTTCTGAAAGTTTCCAATGGATCTTTGGTTAAATTGAAGGGAACCTTGAGGAATGGTCTCTATGTGTTGGAAGGTACTGCAATTGTTGATGTTGCATCTAGCAAAGGAACTGATATGTCTATGCTATGACATAGGAGGTTTGCTCATGTGAGTGAAAAATGTCTACAAGCTCTTTCACAACAAGGCTTACTTGGAGGAGTTAAAGACATCGAACTCCCATTTTGTGATCATTGCATAATGGAAAGATCACAAAATGGGAAAGTTTACCAGGGTAAAGTTTGAAAAACGGAAGCATACAACTAAAGGCATATTGGATTATGTACATTCAAATTGTGGGTCCTACCAAGGTACCTAGTATGGGAGGTTCAAGGTATTTCATGTCTATCATTGATGATTTTTCATGGAATGTATGGATTTATCTACTGAAACAGAAGGATGAAGCTTTTGGAAAATTCCTTGAATGGAAGAAGCAGACTGAGAACCAAACAGGAAGGAAAGTAAAGTATCTGAGGACTGATAATAGTTTAGAGTTTGTGAATCACAAATTTGACAAACTTTGCAAATCTGAGGAAATCACAAGACATTTTAGTGTTACACACACTCTACAGCAGAATGGTTTAACTGAGAGATTCAATAGAATAATAATGGAGCGTACTAGATGACTCTTATCTAATGCTTCGTTACCTTTGTAGTTTTGGGGAGAAGCTGCCCAAACTGCCTGTTATCTCATTAACAGGAGTTCGTCTTCTGCAACAAACTTCAAGACTCCTCAGGTAGTATGGAAAGGAGAAACTCCAAGTCTTGATCATCTCAAGGTATTCGGTTGCTCAACTTATGCTCATGTTAAGGAAGGAAAGCTGAACAAGAGGGCATTGAAATGTATGTTTCTAGGCTATCCTCTAGGTGTCAAAGGATATACGCTTTGGTGCTTGGAAGAGGGTAGGAATAAATGATTATCAGCAAAGATGTCACTTTTAATGAAAAAGAGATGCCGTTTTGCACTAAAAGCCAGTCAGAATAGAAGTCAGTTGAGAATGTTGAAACAGAAGTCGGAATTGATTCTGAAACACGACCATTAGGTACTTCAGGTGAATCTAGTGATGGGTCGCCTCTGGTTTCACAAACAGAGTTTTCACAGAGGTCTGAATATGATGGAGGACAATCTCAACAAGAGAGGATTTTGATTGATGAGGGAGCTTTCACTGAGAAAAGTTCAGGTAACCATGACTTACAGAACTTTCAGCTTGCACGTGACAGATCTCAGAGGGTGAGACAGGCTTCTATGAGGTTGGTTTTGCTGACCTAGTTGCTTTTACTTTTAATTGTGCTTCTGATAGTATTGAGGCACAACCTATTATATACAAAGGGCTATTGTGTCTGATTTGAAGGAACAATGGAAGGTTGCAATGGAAGAAGAATTGTTCTCTTTGCGTAAGAATCAAACGTGGTCATTGGTTCCAAAGCCTTCTAAACATAAACTCATTCAATCAAAGTGGATTTATAAAATCAAGCTAGGCACAAGAAGTAACAGCAAGCCTAGGTATAAAACTAGGCTATTGGCCAAGAGCTACACTCAAAAGGAGGGAGTTGATTTTCATGAGGTTTTCTCTCCGATGGTGAGGCATGAAGGGAATAATCTAATTAAACCCTAGCGGAAGCGTCAGTATCGATTTGAGTTTATTTAGAATTAAATAATAATAATGAGGTTAAGCATAAAACATACCTTGAAAATAATATAGAGAATAGTCTGGCAGGTCTTTTTCTCATTGTACTCCAACTCCAATGAAGTTGAACTCCAAGACTTCCACAAAGTCTTCCTTGTTATGACTTGAAAAAGGGACCAAATAGGTTTGTGGGAACCTTATTGAGAATTGAGAGAGGGAAAGAGAGGAGAATTTCAAGAGTTATTTTCTCTTGTGAAGAATGCATACAATGACTCACCCCTAGGGTCCTATTTATAGTGGTCTAGGGCAAATAATTAATAATATATTTTAATATCTAATATATTAAAATATAGGTTAAATTATCAAAAATACCCCTGAACTATGAGGTTGGTTTCAATTATACTCCTAAACTTTGAAAAGTTTCATTTTAACCCTTAAACTTTGAAGTTTGTTTCAAAACAACCCTTGGAGGATTTGTTTCGTTAAATTCATGGATGGAAAATGATGTTTTTGCATTTGTATTGTTGCTTATGTGAACGTATTTGAACATATACGTTGAAAAAAAAATCAAAACATATGCAAATACGTCAGTTTTCGTCTATAGATTTAAAGGAAAAAACCTTTAAGGATTGTTTTGAAACAAACTTCAAAATTCAAGGGTTAAAATGAAGCTTTTCAAAGTTCAAGGGTATGATTGAAACCAACCCCATTGTTCAGGGGTATTTTTGATAATTTAACCTAAAATATATTTATCTAACCAGTTTGAATCTTATATAAACATTTCCAAATTCTCTTACGACATCTATTTCCTTATTTGAATCTAATTCAAATTTAATAAATATCTTTTCTTTAATGTATCTTAATACATTAATAATTTTTTTGATATTTAATATATCAGATTCTTATACAATAAATATGTTTTCTCTTATTTAATATATCAAATATATTAAATTTTTATTTGAATATTTCAAAATTTTCTCTCAACGAAATTTATCATTATTTGTTCATATGAGCTAGCAAGAGGACCTTATGGACCTACATATTATAAGCTCCAATAATACAAAATTAATTAATTAAACTCTTTAATTTTCATCATTAACTCTAGGGTCACTTTCTTATAGATCTAGAGTTGCACTCTTATGCACTGTAGGACAAGTTGTGTCCATGGATATAATCACTACATGTAAGTCAATCCTTCATGAGTTGTTCGTAATTATAACTGAGTCAAAAGTTTGTTTTACCCCTATAATTACATCTTGCACCTTAAGTACCACTGATCCTCTAATGAACAATTTATTTATGATCCAACAATAAACTAAGTTCCTCTCGGGCTAGTGAGAGGGTGGGGCCCCATTGTTTAAGTCCCGAAATTAGCTCTTATGGGAACTACTCATCTATTTACCATATAAGGGAATGAGTGAATTTCACCTTGTGAGATTATGTTCCCAGCTCCCTATTTGGTCAAGTCCCCAAAATGGTAGACTTATTGAATCTTCTATAAAAGCCACTCTCACCCATACAAATCAAAGTACAAGCCCTCACAGACAGGAGTTTATAACTGACTCAGGATTAAAATCGAATCGTATATGAGCATCCTGATGAAATATTAATCTTCTAAATTAACGAATTTATAAAGAGAGATTAAATATTTCGTGGTCTAGGATTATAAAAACTCATTGTATAAGATACCCTCACTCACATGTCTCCACATGAACGATTTGGATCAAATAATTTGTAACTATTACAAAGTGGGCGTATCAATAGTGTTACCAAGATAAGGCACTGACACGTGCTAGAGTAATGTGAATAAATCAGCAAAAATATGATTGTTTATGCCAAGTATACACATGTAAATGTAGCAAGTGCTAAGTAAATTATCGTATCCATAGAGACTAGTAATCTTCTACTTTACTACAAATTAACTCTCAATAACCTCAAACTGTATCCAATAATATTCATCAAAGAACCGAAATAAAGTAAAATAACAATGCTGGAAAAAAATACTTGCTAAAACAGAGTGAAACGGGTGAATCATAAATGAACAAATAACAACTGGACGTAGAACTTTGAGGTAATACAAAGGCTTGAATTAGAGGTAAATTCATGCTTTAATTAATTTACAACTCTAGTACATATTCATTATGCTTAACCCAATACAGATCACACGACTTTCTTCTGAATTACCTAAAATGTACTGTTTCATTTCCATTACTACAACAACAGTTTGACCCATTGTATTGGGTGTGCATTATGTGAGTGGTTATCCCTAATACTCTCACTTAACTAGTTACTAACGCTAACAAGAAGCTAATATGGTTTTTAAGCTTTCACCTCCTCCTATTCTTCCCATAAATTAGAGAAACAATGCTACAAATCTGTTGGCCAAACGAAAATGAGCTAATGAAATAAAAACCTCTTAAAAATCAAATTGAGGTAATGATACTCAGCTGTAAAATTAATAAAAAACAATCATCCTCTAGTCCTCACCTTAAGGTGATTAATTCATAATATAAAAAATACAACAAAGAAATCAAAATATAGACATGAAGTAAAACGGTGCAAGAAAAACTAAATGGAAGAAAAAGGAGAAGAAGAAGAAGAAGAAAAAGAAATGAATAGAATGTTGCCCCAAAAAGCTCGGTTCAGCATCAACTTCAGCTCAACGGGATAAAACCTTCCTTATTTGGAAAAACCATCACCCGTGGCCTCCAAAATCGGGAGTTCTTCTCCTTTTCTCTCTATCTTTTTTCAGACATCTCTCTCCCCTCTCCTTTCTCTTCTCTCTAAAAAATAGTTACCCAAATATTATATCCCTTCCTTTATGCAAATCAGGGCTGATTAGACAAGACCCATGAAATGACAAGCTCTTATTGGTCGAAATAAGCTAACTGTTCTGACATCTTTCAGGTCATTTAATGAGCTGCCTTTTCTCAGGTGCGAAATTTGTGTTGTCTTGAACTATTAGATTTGCTCCAGCAAAACGTTATAAAATTGCTGCCATTTGCTTCAAAGGTCTTTCTTCATCAATAATTACCCAACCTTTAAGTAGACCCTGAATTAATCAAATAAAGCTCATTAATTATTAAAATCATGCTCTAATAAAAAAATTACTAAATCAAAAGTAACCAAGAGAAAAATAAATCAAAGCTAGGGGATTTTTATAATAAAATGAGGTAAGATATAACAAATCACTCCTAAAATTATAAGCCTTATTTTAAGAGTTATCATGCACCCAACCTTATCCATATACTATGACCATTTAGGTTATTTCTTAAGCATGATCCTCCGGTATGTCAATCACGTACTGTTCAAGATTACACTAATAACCTTAGATTTTTTATATAATGGATAATATTATATTGCAAATAAGATAATCAAAATTATTATTAATTATTAAATAAATCATTAATTACGAGGCTTTACGGCATAAATCTCAATAATCTCTCACTTTCACTAAAGCCGGCGAGGCATGTATCCTAGGGCATACTCTATACCCAACATGTTCTCCCACTTGCCCTAGAAAAGATGAGACATGTCTCGTAATCCTAGACATTTAGGTGACCCTAAAACACTTTAGCCTAGAGACTCTTTTTACATAGATTCAAGCGACAGCCATTAAAAGCCATATTGGTCTCTACCATGATGCTTTCTCTCTCTCGATATGATTCCTTATACGTTGTGTTTTCTAATTTCCTTAATATTAGTCTTTGCACCACTATTATGATAATAAAGATGATAGACTAAATCATATATGAAATACCTTTCAGATCTTCAATGAACTATTTGAGTCATACAAGTCCTTTTGTTGCTTCACATGCAAGACAATTTAACTTGTATACCATACTCCGCCACCTAGGATAAATTTTGTCTTAACATAGATTTCCTAAATCTTTGTAAGAACCAGTGTATCTTGTAGAGATTAAATCTTTTACTCCATACACAAAAATTTATCATTATCCATAGCTAATTTGAGAAAGTTTTTAATTTTCTTCTTAATTGTCTTATCATTCGTTTAACTGATATATGCTAACCAACTGTATATTAATTATTAAGTCTCATTTATGCATTAATTGTCTCCCACTTATAGTAGATAATTAATCATATGCTCTCAACATTTGAGGTTGTCTTAGGACACTCTTCTTTAGATATAAATATCATATATTTGACAATAATTTTGTCAATATAAGATGTTTGAGACAAAGTTAACATTTTGTTCTTAAACTCTCAATTTTGGACATATAAAATATACCGAGTCATTCCAAATCACTCATTTGGAATTGGTTACTTAGTCAACTTTTTATTTTAGCTAGAAATCTTACCTCATTGATAATGAGTAAAATATTATCAACATAAAACATGAGAAAAATCCACTAAGCAATTAATGATTTTCTTGTCTATACAAGCTTCATTAATATTTATCCAAAGTCATAGGTTTTAATACTTTTATCAAACCTTATATTCAAAGATCTAATGGTAAAATTCATTACATAAATGAACCTTTACTATTTTGAAAACCTTTTTTCTTTTGATCTCTTTGGAAATAAGCCTCTGTCATTTATTTGTGTAGATGCATTATCTAAGATTTTTTTTTCATAAAAGAATTCTAAACATTCATTTTTCATATCCCATATGCGACAATAAATTAAATAATTCTTATAGACTCTAGTATAGCAACAAGTGAGAAAATTACTCGTAGTCTACTTTCTCCTATTAGGTTTAACCATTTTCCACTAGTCTCACTTTGAGGGCAATAAGCCTTTCTACTTTGTCATCTAACATGATGACTTGGGCTTCAATTAAGTCCTTGTAAAGGTTGAGTCATCTCATAACTCTCCCACTACGATGAGGCTTATCCAATTCATGACTATGATCCATTTGACTTTCAAATGTAATTAAAATGTTAACATCTTTTGTTAACTATTTAGTGGCTTCACTTGGGATCAATTTATTAACATTATCTTACCTTATTAAAGGTTTGCAGTCTTTTATATGACATTTCTTATAAAATATGATATTTTTCATACAAATACCTTATTCTTTTTAGGATTAGATAAAAGATCATTTTGTACTCCTTAGGGATGGCCTATACTTAGGCATATCTTTGAACATTTACAACATTTTTGTGCTTGTTTCAGCATGTAACCTCAACATTCCCAAATGGTGAAGTGTTGTAAACTAGCTTTACTACTCTTCTATAATCTCAAAATTGTCTCGTAGACATTTTTCGAATGAATAATGTTCACTATGCAATCTCTATTGCATATCCTAACCAGTTGTAATGACATGTAACTCACTATTGATGTGACCATGTCCAACAAGGTTTTGTTTCTCCTCTTGCAGTACAATTTCACATAAATGTATTTGGTATTTAAGATAATTGAGATAAAAATCCATTTTCTATCAATTAGTCTTAGTACGTAAGGTTCTTGTACTTTCTATTATGATCTAATGATAATGTCTTGATAGACTTACCTAATCGATTTTCAACTTTAGCCTTAATTTTTTTGAACTTTTAAAAAATTTAGACTTATGTTGTATTAGGTAAAGATACATGTACCTTGAATGATCATCAAATAGAGTAATGAAATATTCATATCTTTATTTGGCCTTTACATTCACCAGACGTCTTGGGTCAGAATGTGTAAGCCCAAAATATTTTGTGGCCTTCTAGCTTTATCTAATAAATGACCAATAATTATCTTGCATGAAAGGCAAGATGTACAGACAGGTAAGTAATTCAATAATGAACTCTAACTATTAGAGAATTACCTCTTACTAGTCTTTTCATTCTATTCAAGTTGATGTTAATCAACCTTAAATGCAAAGTCAAGTATCATCTTTTAGGAGAAAACAATGTCTGTCTTTTCTAGATTCTATAATCATGAATATCTCAGTATTTTGCAGTATAGTACATGTTAACATTTTAACATATACAAATTGTTCTTATTTTAAGCTGAATATATTTTTAAACAATTTTGAAAATATAAACTTTAATACTTCAAAATAGTTCATACTATATGAACTTTTTAGTAATAAAGTTTTAGAAATTGAATTTCTCTTGTGGTGATAAAACACCACATACATCATTAAATAATAATTATCCTTTAATGACATCTTAATGTCTCCCACTACACTAACTGAGATGGGCTTCCTTATACCAACCTGTAGAAACTATTCTACATGTTAAGTATTTTTCAAGAATTACATATTAAATGTAATAAACAATAAATCTTTGGATCTTGTATCAAAAATTTAGTAAATCAAATTTACTTTTATTTATATTTTTCTTCCTATAGAGGTATTTCAAAAATTCTTCTCACTATGACTGTCCTGGCTAATTTAGGAACCATTTCCTTTTATATAGCTTTAGTCATTTGGTTTCTTTTCTTGGATTTTTGTAATACTTAATCTCAAGATCATTTAGATAATTTTCTAAATTTAGTTTCTGTTGACTTCAACATCTCATATGTTGTTGTCATTTTCTTAATCTTTTAAGCTTGACATCTAACATGTCAATTAGGAGATACGTACAAGCTATCTCATTTACTTTTGATTCATAAATCATGTGCTTCACAAACAATTTGAATAGAATTAGCAACAGGTTTTGAGAATATTTCTCAATAAAGACAAATTCAAAATTTTACACTGTCATTATAGTGTTAACGTTACTTTTTCGAGTAATAAAATTTCTCAATTTTGATTTATCAGTAATAAAATTAAAAATTAGGAGAGAAACTGACATGATATTGAAATATATATCTAATTTAACATCATGCAAATAATTATCTATTCAATTTTAGTATAGAAATCAAACAATTTGAAAAATGAACCCTATAAATCATTTCTAATGCTATGGTACTTTAGGGTAGGCAAGTCTTCCTTCACTAAATTGAGACAATCTCAATCATGTATTATGCCAGAATAACTCTTATTTCTATAATATTTAGTTACCATTAGTTTGGTCAAGAGCATTATTAACCATCTTAATAAGCCTCTCTGTAAGTGTGACCCATCATTTTAGATCCCGTAGTTTTATCCCAACAAGTGTCGTTGTAGAGTGGGTCAAGTATTGGAAATAAAACTACAATTCTATCATTCTCAGGAGTTCATCATGATATTGACCCATGCAAACACCTTCCATGGGGGGACGGTCCAAAAGCTGCCACGAGGCCCCGCATTAATCTCACGATGTGAACCAATGATGGAGACCGTAGGATATATTGACACATTTCCTTCTCCCACTTATTATTTTGAAATAGAGTTTTCTCTTACTTAGACAAATTAGGCTCATCTCATTTATGTAAGTTCCCAATCTATCCTCCATAACCCTTATGTTGGTTAGATTGATTTTAATGTGAATTATCAAGTTTTTAAACTATTAAAAAATTAATCACATTATGAGCATGCTTAGTGAAATTAAATAAAATTTGACTAATTCAACTCCCAGGTCAGTTCCTAGTTAGAGGGTTCCCTTTTGGTTAGTTTAAATACCCCAGTCTTAGACAGAACCTTCCATAGACAGAGTTCCCTTATAGTTAATTTTTATTTCAAATTCATTAATCTTTAATTAACTATTAATTATTAGATTAATGAACCCAAGTGAATTATTATGCTTTGTTTTTAGTCCTATTAAAAAAATTCACTTATTGGATAATCTTAAAATTCTATCAAGGCGTTCATCTATTAGATTAATTTTGTCTATTGTTGTTCATTTTAATATATTTCTTAAACAGATGCATGTCACCACATCATTCCTTCATGTAGAATTGGAGGGGGTAATTTACATGGCTCAACCTAAGGGTTATGAAGTGAAGGGAAAGGAAGATATGGTTTGTCACATTCACAAGTCCATTTATGGACTGAAGCAGTCTCCAAGACAATGGTATATTCGATTTGATACTTTCATTCTAAAGCAGGGGTTTCACAGGAGCTCATATGATGTTGATAATTTTCATTTATGAGAATTATTTGGCCTTTATACTTAGTTATTCTTGTTATTTTATGTGTGTTATTAGATAAAAAGGCTAACAAATAGTTGGTTTAAATTGAATTATTGTTGGAAGCTTTTTAAATTAAGTAAATGGAGAAAAGAAAGCAAAAAAAAATGAAAAACACACTTGATGTTTTTGTACATGAATTTGAAGAATGCAATAGAAATGAAATTTCATTGTAATTGCAATTTCGAGAGATCTGGAAATTAAAGAAAAATCTGCAAATCTCCAAAAATCTAGGAATGTTGTGCGATATTGTCTCCACGATTTTAACTGGGATTATAGCCATATTTGTGCATCATTCAAGAAGGAAACTCTAGCCCAATTCCTCTATAAATATTGGAGAAGAAGCCTCAAGAACCAGATCCATTTTCTGCCGTTTCAGCCACGGTTACTGCTGTTCCACGATTTTTTGCTATCAATTTTCTGCTGTCAAATTTTCCCCTGTCAATTTTCAGCTGTCAAATTTTCTGCTGTTAATTTTCTGCTGTTTTTATTTTCGTTTCTACTGTTTTCCAGCCCCTGTCAACTTTAAAATTCAAGTATTCCTCAACAAAAATTGAAGGAAGTGAAGGCTCAATTTCATTTGAAAAAAGTGGAGTTGAGTCGATTGAATAAGAAGTGAAAAAGGGGTTGTGTTCTTCCCGTTCTTAGAATTTATTTTCTGTTTTATTTAAGTTATTTGTTTCTATTTTCGGAACTTAATTGCTGCTATAATTTTGAGTTTTTAGCTACTGTTTTATTCTTCCCTTTTGTTCTTGAAATTAATTAGTTGCTGAATTTATTTTGATTAATAGAATTTTGGTTGTTCTTTCATTATTGTTGAATTGTTATTCAAGTATTTATTAATTCTATTTTAGTTATGCACTTTGATTCTTTTAAATCATTATTTTATTTTCTTTAATTATGAGCTAAGTCTTTCTTTGGGATTCAAGCATGTGAATGCCCTAGATAAAGAAATAAAGACCTAATATATAAGAGCAACCTTGCTTAATCTTATAGCATTGTTTGCTTTTATTGATTGAAATTTTCATTACTAGTTTAGATTGATCACCTAGATTAGTATACAACAATTTGAGTCTAATTTTGAAAAGGTTAGATAAAAATTGGGTTTTCATAAAAGCAATAAAGGAAAATAGCCTAGACATAGGAATTTGTTTTTGACCCTAGACATAGGGAAAAATCTTTAAAACCAAAAGATACTTCATAGAAATATCGGTTTAATCGCTTAGCCTCCTAAAGATACTTCATAGAAGGTTGAATAGGTGTTGAATTTGGTTTACAAAGCTTAAGTGTTGAGTCAAAGGATTGCAATTGCAATTAGGCTGCAATTTCTTTCAATAGAGCAAAAGCATATTTGAATCCCTCTTTTATTTCCATTGATATTTTCAACAATTTTTCTTTTAGTCAAAATACCTCACAAATCATTTTCACCCACGGTTACCTTTAGTTGCAATTTGTAAACGATTGTGTGCCATTTTAATAAATTTTATTAAAATCCGTTCCCTTTGGTACAATATTCTGGAATACTTCCAGTTTCTTATTACTTTGATCACGTGCACTTGCGTGTAGCAAACCGATCAAGTTTTTGATGCATGCATGTATTGGAAACTATCTCTGAAAGGTATTTATATTTATCTATTGCTTTATGTAGATGATATGATAATTGTGTCTAAGGATTATGCTAAAATCTGTGAACTCAAGAGACAGTTGAGTAGTGAGTTTGAAATGAAAGATTTAGGTGCATTGAAAAGAATCTTAGGCATAGATGTTAAGAGAGACAGGGAGAAAGGTTTATTAACCATTTTGTAGGAGAGTTATGTGCATAAATTGCTTGATAAGTATAACATGTTTGATTGTAAGGCAGTTTCGACACCCTTAGCATCTCATTTTAGAGTTTCTTCGTCTCAATGTCCTACTACTGATCAAGAAAGGTTAGAGATGTCAAATGTTCCTTATTGTAATGTTGTTGGAAGCATAATGTATCTCATGATTTGTATTAGGCCTGACTTGGGTTACTAGTAGCATGCAAAAGTATGCTATCCTTAGGCTTAGATTTGTGTTGGTTTGGTATTAGTTTAGTGGACTTTCATGCATTTATTTATGTAAATTGTAGATTTCAAGCATTTGGAGCTAAACTAGGAAATTGGATCAAAATGTAGACCAAATGGAGTGTCAAGGAAGGCTTTTAGGGCAAAAGACACAAGGAAAATAGTTGTCTAAGCTAAGAGATCTGAGAGCATAGCGTTGAGACGCTATGTATAGCGTCTAAATGCTATAGATGCAGCCACTCAAGCCCAAGATCCCACATGAATACCATTGCAATGATGTATTGAAGGGTTGCAACGCCCAAATCAAGCATTTAAAGATCCGTCAAATCCGTAGCGTTGAGACGATGCAGTATAGCAGCTCAACTCTACCTGATTTTTACCAAGTTTGTCCGATTCTATGGGACAGCATTGCAATGCTATCCCGATATTATAAAAAGGTAAGTTTGCCTATCGATGAGGAGACAATGTTTTGGAGAGATCTAAACCCTAAAATCGACTTCTACACTAATTTGGGAGGCAAGGGACATTCTTGGGAGTGGAGAACGAGAGTTAGAAGCTCGAGATCGTGACGTGCATTGGGAACAAGGATCGACACGTGACTTAGAGTTTTTCTTTTCCCTTTTAGTTGTAGTTCTTGTTATGGATTTGATATTAAGTCTCGATTTTAGTTTTGTGGTAATGAGTGGCTAGACTTTAATTTAGGGGATTGATGTAGTCACTAAACTCGATGTTTTAGTTTAAATTCTTGAATTGATTTTACATCATATCATTGTATGCTTTTATGTTCTTAATGCTAGTATTCTTTTGGCCAAAGTTTACTTGTTTTATTGGCTTTGATTGTTGCTTGTAGAAGAATCAATTGGGGCTAGATCAATTAATTGCATATCTAACTGTAAATCCTTGCATGAGAATGGAGGGTTCTTATAGAAGCATCATAGGAAGTAGCTTAATACCATGTTCTTTTATTAAAGTTTAGACATACATGTTAGACTTATAAAATTGTATGAGTTCCAATTGGGCTTGAGAAAGTCTTTTGGTCTTTTAAACTTCTTGCTCATTGTGATGAATGATCATTTCTTGAATTAAATAACTCAAACATTGGTTTAGTTGGTGAAGTCAATTCCCTAGGTTTTCTCTCTTTGCAGTTCATCCTTTTAAAATTGCTTTGTTTGCCTTTATTCTCCAAAATCTTTAATATCTAAATAAAATTGGATGTCGGTAACTATAATAATTAATTGATTTAGAAAACTCATTCCTGTGGACGATACTTGTACTTAACCACTATATTAAAACTTGACACTGTACACTTGCGGCTTTGCATGGTCACAAAATCACTCAACAATTACTCAATGAGCATGATAAGTAGGTTTATGTCAAATCCTGGAAAGGAGCATTAGAATGCAGTTAAATGGGTGCTTCGGTATTTGAAAGGTACTTCAGATGTATCATTGTACTTTGGGAACATGTGTGATCAATAACATTGCTAGAAGGCTTCGCAGATGTAGATTATGCTGCAGACCTTGACAAAAGAAGGTCTTTATCTAGTCATATTTTTTGCTTGTATGGTAATGTGGTCAGTTGGATGATTTTTTTACAGTCAATAGTTGCTTTGTCAACCACTGAATCAAAGTATATTTCTGTTGGAGCTCAAATTGGTCAGGATTTGAGGTGATTCAGTTCGAAAGAATTGGGGTTGGTTTATTCCATTGTATTCCCTTGTTATTTTGTGACGTTATGCTTCTAATAAAACTCTCTTAAGCTGGTTTTCAAAGTGGATAGTGTCAATTACTTTTTTCTTGTTTATTATTTGCTTGCTGAAAATTGCGTTCTGATTTGGGCATATTCGAGTTCATTTCATAACAGATAACCTTTTGGTTTTTAAAAATTAAGCTTATAAATACTACTTTTACTTATAGATTTCCTTATTTTGTTATCTACTTTTTACCTATATTTTCAAAAGCTTGTTTTTTTTTTTTTGGAATTTAGCTAAACATTCAAATATTTCTTAAGAAAGATGAAACTTATTGTAGAGAAATGATACAAAAAAAAAAAAAAAAAAAAAAAAAAAAAAAAAGAGCACAATTTTCAAAAACCAAAAACCACGGCCTCGTTTGATAACTATTTGATTTTTGGTTTTTGAAAATTGTACTTGTTTTCTCGTTGGTTTCATCTTTCTTAACAAAACATTAGAATTTTTAGCCAAATTCTAAAAACAAAAATAAGTTTTGAAAACTATTTTTTTTTTGGTTTTCAAAACTTGGCTTAAACAATTCTGTTCTTAAAATTTATTTGTTTTCCAAATGCCTTGAAGTTTTGATATGAATTTCTCTCCATCAATCTATATTTATTTGTTCATGAATGCTCTTAATCTGTCAAGAAGTGCTCATCCATAAGAATACTGTTAATGAATATTCTTAATTATGTGCAGGTTTTTGGTATTTTTAATGAGGTTAACTTGGTGCAAAACCTATTTGAAGCTAAACTATGTCTTCCAAGTTACTTGTGGGGTTTCTGATGCTCAAAAAATGGTATGGATTATGTTTGTTTTCATCTATTATTATTATTTATTAATTTGAATTTTCTTGTGGTGAAAGCAAAAGATATGTGCCTTGTGGACTGGTATTATGCATCATGCATAGTTGCCTAAATTTTGGTAAGATTTGAAATCGATGCTCATGATTTTATTTCATGTTATGATTATTATCAGCATATATTTGTTGCAATTGGTGTGTTTTACGCTAGTTTGATCAAAGTGTTGTTCACAAGATTAGCATTCATTTGATGGCCTAAGGACATATGGTTGAATATTAGATAACCAATATCAAACTATGCTACTTTTCATACCCTACTATAAGCCACTCCTGTGTAATAATCATTCTAAACAATCATTCACTTGTTAGCAGAATTTGTTGAAATCTCTCATGTAACAGGAAATCATCTTTAAAGTTGAAGATCTCAAGAACTTGGATGTGCCTCTTCTATCGTTGCTTCTCTTCTTAAGCTTAGGGATGTTTTTTTGCAGAAAAACCAACCTGACCATTTACACCCCCTACTTTCTGCAAGCATAATTTTTCGGGCGTTTTATTAATCTTTTTTATGAGAAATTTAGAGACCAAATATATTCCAAAAGAGAGAAAGACACTGCCTAAAGGCCTAGGGATGAGAGAGATCCCTAAGCTTAAGAAGAGGCCTCCAATCTAGAAAGATGAAAGAACATTGTGTTACAGAAAATAGTTATGTTAACTCCAAGAAGAGGCAGTGAACTGTACATTTTCACAAAAAATGACTATGATTTCTCTCTCTATATGTGTTAGAAGAGGAAAATATTACTGTTTGGATTAGGAGAAACAATTTGAGAATTTAGAAGTTGAGGTTTTAGGATCATAGATGGAAAATTTGAGAGAAAGAAAATGTTGCTGTGTGGATTAGATTTTCTGGGAAAGTGATGAATTTTTTCAGCATCTGAGAATGTGTTTGATGTAAATTTTCGCCTTCTATTTGTTTGCAATTGAATGTACCTATATATAGTGATCATGTTTTGTTCTGTCTTATATCGCCCCTATTTTGCTTTTGTTTATTTCTTTTGAATTTTAACAAAAATTTGGTTGATGATGGTCGTGTTTGGTTAACAAAAATGGACTTGTTCTTTGGTTGGAAGGGAGAGAAAAACTCTAGTAACTCTAGAAATTGAGTACTCATGAGCTTTTCTTGGTTTGATTTCTGTCTTAGGATGACTTCGTCTTTTACAAATGAGACATCTAAACAAAATCATTCTAGTCAAACTCTTCGTTTAGTTGAAAGTGATAATCCTAATCATGGTGTCAGATGCTTGGGAGCTTTTTATCAACTTCATTTAATTTATATTGTATAAACTTTGATATTTGAAACTTTGTGTGTGTTTTTTAACATTTATTAGCTATTTTATTTTAGACTCCATTTTTTTTTTTTTGAAAAGTTGGAGCTTATTGTTGTGTATATATTAAGGTATTATTTGAAATTTTATTAATGTAGTTTAGAAGTGTTAGTATTGTTGGAAATTTATTAGATATTGTATCAACTATCAAGAAATTGATAAATAGTTTATGTGACTAGCTTTTATGATTATGCCATTTGCAATTTGAAAACAAAAAGTTCAATAGGGAGAGAGAGAGACAGAAGAAAGGAAAGGAAATAAAGGAAATAAGACCCCCCGAAAAATAAAAATGGAAGTTGGGTTTTGCAGAAAAACCAACCGGACCTGACCATTTACACCCCCTACTTTCTGCAAGCATAACTTTTTGGGCATTTTGATGAGAAAGTAATATATTCCAAAAGAGAGAAAGACACTGCCTAAGGGCCTAGGGATGAGAGGTCCCTAAGCTTTAAGAAGAGGAGCAACGAGAGAAGAGGCCTCCAATCTAGAAAGATGAAAGAACTATGTGTGTTACAGAAAATAGTTATGTTAACTCCAAGAAGAGGCAGTGAACTGTACATTTTTCACAAAAAAATCAAAAGGAGAGATCTTATACGAGAACAATCTTGTATTTCTTTTTCTTCCAGAGAGCCCAAATAAGAGCTCTGCTCGCACTAGTCCACAAAACTCTTGCTTTCTCTTTAAACCACCAGCTAGAAAGCTATTCAAACAGAGGCCATCTTCAACTCGTTTAGGAGGGCACCACGCCGAATTAAAACGGTTGATAAGAAACATCCAACTTTTATAAGCGAAATCACAGTGAAGAAAAAGATGGTTGCTAAATTCTTCATTCTTGTAACAAAGGAGACAGACATTTTTTGGATTTCTTCTTTGAATTCTATCAAAAATATTTAGGGTATGTTTGGGAGTGGCTAAAATCACATTTTATTGTCAAAATCTCGTTTCTTTAAAATATTGATGTTTGGTAAATGATGAAATTGATTTTAGAAAAATAAAAAATCATTTGGAATTGATTTTTTGAGTATTAGTTGATAGCAAGGTTCGAAATGTTGATGTCGATGGAAATGTCAAGGTCCAAAATTTATGGAAATGTCGATGGAAATGGAATGTAGATGGAAATGGAAATGTCGATGAAAATTTCGGTGGAAATTTACGGAAATCGTGGAAATTGATGGAAATTGTTTGAATTAGTCAATGAAACTTAGATTTTGACTTAATTAGACTATAATGGACTATTTTTAAGCATCACATCTAAAAATTAAGATAATATTTAGATATAAATGTCAATTGAAAATTTGAAATGTCGATGCGAGTAGGAATTTGAAAAAAAAATATGGAAATTGATTTAAATTATTAAAATTATTTTCATGAAATCTTAATTGTAAGTCGTGACTCAATTATGGTATAATTGATTACTTTTAAGTCTTAACATCATATATCTAAATATATATAATATTTTATATTCAATTAGACAACTATGAAGAAATTTGAGAGAATTGAAATGAATTTAAGAGAATTGGAGGGAAATTAAGATAATTGGAATTGGAGTGTAGAAATGCTTTGAACCTATTATCTAGCGCTTCGAATGACCAAGTATGGGGAACCTAAGTGATATGTAAATCAATTTATTTATACACCATTTAAACTCTTATCTAATTGCTCTCTGTATTTTATACTCAATTTCTCCTCAAGATAATAAAATTCTCTCTCCCTCTACCTGTGGACGTAGGCAATTACTTTACTTATTATTTATTAACAAAGAAAAGATTAAATTCGAAAAAAAATGTATATATATATATAATAATAATAATAATAATATAAAAACCCTACACGTGCCTTTAAGTTTCTCAAAAAAAAAAAAAAAACTCGAAATATGGACGACATGTCGTTGACACCTCGAAATGTCGAGGTGTCGACAACATGTCGTCGAAATGGGGGGGGGGAAACGACATCCCCCCCGGACGACATGTCGACCGAAATTTTCCACCGTGGAGATAACATTATTGAAAATATGGGGGATCTCAATAATTATAAGGATTACAACATTAAGTAGATTTCCACTTTGGTCTTCAATGCATTCTTCACTTCCATGTCTTCTTAGAAATCATGAATTTTGGCACTTTTTATTTTCAATTGGGTTGGTGCCTCAGCAAAGTAATGGTTGTGAATGTTTTCTCTTCACTTCCACATCTACATCAGATTATAATAAAGGTCAGGTCCTCATCAAATTGAGAGAGAAAAAACACAAGCAAACTAAAAGGAAAAGCATGATGTCTGAGAATAAACAAAAAGGGAAAGCACAACCATTGTTCCAAGAGAAACCCAAAAAAACTTATGCAAATTCATCTTTTCATAAACCATATATTTTCTTCCACGATGTGATTTTAGCTTTTGAAGCTCGCTTTGTATAAAAATGTATAGAATTCCTTACACAGATGCATGCATATTCATGGATACATAAGCCATGCAAACATAGCATAGTAGTATCTCTTTACTAACACATAAATACATGCATATTCTTAGATAAATACATGCATATTCTTAGATATATAAGGCAAACAAATTAATGCCTATTCCTAGTTTATCTTAGGTTAAATTACACATTTGGTCCCTGTAATTTGGAGAAAGTTATAATTTAATTACTATGGATTTAAAAGTTAGAATTTCGTACTTACGAGAATTTTATCAAACCATAAAGTCTATTTATGAGAATAATGACTATTTATGAGAGTTTTATCAAACCATAGAGACTAATTCAAACATTTAAAATCATAGGGACTAAATTCTAACTTTTTCAAAACCATAGGAACCAAATTTGTAATTTAACCCTTATCTTAATCTCAAACTCTTTCCTAAAAATTTGAACTCCATCAATTCCTCTAATTCTATCCTGAGCTTTAGGAACACATTAAAATCAATCTGTCAACTATGAAAAAAATAAGAATCATCAAGTGTTTTAGTTAAATCTGTGTTGCATAATTGACAAATAGTCAATTACTAAGTATTGCACTAAACTATCCACTATTTTGGTTATGCATTAACAGAAGAATAAATGAGTCAGCAAACTTATCATCATATCTATGTATTCGATTAACTTTCCATCACGATCAAAATCGCAGTTCCCTCCATTTTTGTGGAAGATTCCCTGCATAAAAATTTCACTATTACACATGAATCAATCGAGAATTTATTTCTGATTCTATAAAGAAAACTTCATAGGGTCCTGCATAGAGATGATTTATAATTAAAATGTGCATATGCAAATCCCTCCTTTCAAAAAATTCTACCCAAATTACAAAATGACACGTGCTGAAAGATCCTCTATATTTATTTATTTTTGACAAATAATGACATCCTATTCTTTCTCTCTACATTCAACTCCTCTACTGTACATAAAATGAGCTTGATAGAAAAAATCTCTATATTACGAAATCTTAAATCAACAGATGGCTTGTATCATCTCAAAGCCAATGAGATTCCGATTCCTTCTATTTAGAAGCATTACACTATCCAAAATCCATTCACTAGCAAGTTCTTGCAACACAGTTGCCTTAATTGTCTTCAAATGGTCATGAGGCATTTACAAGCTTAGCCCGTCGAGTTTTTGGATCCACCTCAACTTGAAGACCAAGCTCAGCAATCTCAGGCACATTTGCAGGACCTTGAACCTCCAATTCAGCTACTAATTTTTTATTTTCTAAGTTCCCTTCCAGTAAGTTCCTCACAGCCCAGATGCCCCATTCCCTCAAAAAGGGATTGTTTTCATCAGCAACACACTGCTGCAATAGCACAAACACTCCATTCTTCTTTCTAATGTCATCTTGTACATGCTTCCTTCTATATAAGCAATTTCCAATGACAGCAACAATATCTCTTCGAAACCCTTTATATGGACACGGCTTTAATGTGTTTGGAAGACTTGTTCTATCCTTGTTTTCTGCTTGTTGAAGTGCTTTCTTGAGTATGGCTGGAGGTTCGAGATCACAAAGTATGTCCAAAAGCAAATCTATAAGTCCAAGAGAGAAAAGCACATCAACTGCATCCTCAGAGACATCTTTATTTCCTCCTTCCTTACCATCATGCGCACAAATATCTCTTAAAATAGTGAGCGAGTAGCCGAGAACATCTACTGCAATCGTGCCTGTTGGGAGACTACACTCGCATATTGGGGTGGAATTGATAATAGAAATGGACCTCTGAAATATTCTATATACACACAATGCGAAATCCTTGGGAACAAAAATTACTCCAATTCGCTCATTCAATATCTCCGATATGATTGTCAAAAGAAATGCTTGTTCTGATGAAAAGGAAACGTCTTTATAATCAGCTTTGTCGCCATCTTCAGAAGTATCAGTAGGGCGTAATACAGAGAAAAGCAGAGGAAAATATGGTTCTTCCAAGCAAATTCTTGAAAGAAGCAACTTCACCCAATCTTCGCTAAAACCAACTGCAAAAACACCCAAAAGGAGTGTGAAAACACGAGACACTCCAAAGAAACAAGGTTGACGACGACGATATATAAAAAGAAAAGATAGACTGAAAAGTTAAAGCAAATCTAAGAGTTTACCTGAAGATGCCGTCCTCGTAATCTCTTCAATTATAGGCCACCCTAAGTCACCGCAAAGTGATGCGACCAATTCAGAGTGTCTACTACATAGATTGTAGATAATCATACTCAAAGGATCAGAAATCTCACGGTAATGGATACGAGCAAGTAAAATGAACTCGTTAGGGAACAATCCCCGCCAAATTGCTTGTTGATGCTCTTCTCCAGCCAATGAAACATTTGCTATAACCTGTAGTCCTAGTCTGATAATCACGCGATCAGGATCATACATAAGCATAGCATACTGCAAAATGCTAGAAACAACTCCTACTCCATTTTGTTCAATGAAAACATTCTGATTTCTAATTTCTCCAGCACATAGGTTTCTAAGGAGCTTCAAGCATGACAATAGAAGCACATCACTAGAAGTGTAAATGAGACACTGAATAAGCTCAAGCACACAAGGAAGGATATTCTGGGAAGCCAAATTTGATCGACCCTCAATACTTTTGGAAACTTCAATAAGGGTTTCTAAGGATGCTTCTAGGGTGCAAGACTTTGATGCACTGAACAGTCGTTGAATAATTCTTTCAGGTATAGACTGCTCAAATGATGACGAGTTCTTCATTTGCTGACAATAGGCCACAAACAAGGCTGCTTCTGAATGGCGAAGGTTGAGATATTTATGAACAAATCTGAAATTCAAGTGTAGGCATCAACGATTAACCACCTAAGAACAGGAGACAAGTTTCCCTGAATAAAGCAAAATAACTTAGTATATGTAGTGAATTTTTTCTTTTTTCATTTCAAGTTGTAAAAATTTTCCATAACTATAAGTAGTAGAGGTGTCAATAGTCAGGTTTGGTTAAGGTCGAATTGACAACCAAATCATGACGTTCAATTTACCACATGTGCAAACTGAACAGAAATCTTTTTCAATTTTGTTTGCTTTGATGCTGGTTTGGGCCCATAATTTAAATTTCGAATTTACTGTCAATTTAAATTTCAAAACTGTAAATATTTCAACGTGTCCAAAAATTGATTTATTTTTTTTTAAAGAAAGAAAAACTGGCCCAATTATATGCTTGAAAATAAAAATTCTAATGCTGTCAACTAAAATTCCTCCAGGCATCGTAAAAAATTCAAAACAGTAACAGAAAATTCTTCATAGAAGTCTCTAATTAATAAAATTACCCTCCAAACATCAACCAAAAATTCATATAAACCTTCGATACCTATGGCCCCATGTGATAATAATTTTGTTTTTAGTTTTTCCCTTTTTCATATCCATGCATGCTTCCTCATAATTTCTTAGATTTACTTTCACTTTACTTCAAAACACATTTTAATTCTTAGCAAAATTTCAAAAACAAAAACAAGTGTTTAAAAACTAAGACCCCGTTTGATAATAAATTCGCTTTTAGTTTTCTGTTTTTGAAATTTATGTTTGTTTCCTCCCAAATTCTTTACTATGGTTTTCACTTTTCTTCAAGAATTTGAATTCTTAAAAAAATTCCAAAAACAAGTACAAGTTTTTAAAACTACCTTTTTTTTGTTTTCAAAATTTGGCTTGGTTTTTGAAATCATTAGTAGAAAGTAGATGACAAAACAAAGAAACTCATAGGTGGAAGTAGTGTAATTTTCAAAAACTACATATGATTATCAAATGGGGCCTAATTTTATTAGTTTTCAAACTGTTGACTTAGATTTTAAAAATGTTTTCCGAAAGTAGAAATCAAAATAAAGAAACATAGAAACAAATACATGGTGAAAATAGTGTTTATAAGCTTAATTTTTTAAAATAGGAAGCCAAAAGTAAAAAAGGTACCAAACCAGGCCTAACTATTCCAAATGAACCAAATAAAATTGCAAACAGGAACACAAATTATCAATCACCCCACTCACAATTAAGCAATTAAAAAGAACAGTAAAAGCATATGACATTCCAATTGAATTTATTTTTGCACGTTAAAAGAATCATGGAGATCAATGAGATCAGTAATACTGCCATAAATCAAATACTCCAGTCAAACAATCCACTTCTCCCTAACAACATATGAAAATAAAACAAAGGAGGTAGCCACCGAGTCAATTGGAAAAAAGTTACAGCCACTCAAATTTTTGGCTGCCTGGGAGTGAGATTTGAGAAGAAGAAATTCAGCTTTTTTAGCCAAATGGCTTTGGACTTTGGAGATATCCTCAGCCTGACAACGCCCATTGGAAGAAGGTGATCAGAAGTAAATTTGGCCATTCTGAGAGCAATTGGTTACCAAGCAATAGCAAAAGGAAGGCAATCTATAGCATGTGGAAGAAAATTTTCAAAAACATATGCTTCTTTGAAAGTAGCACCCCTTTCAAGATTGGGAATGGAGGAAAAGTCAGATTTTGGGACGACAAATGGGCTACTCCAAGACCCTTTTGTGATGAATTCTCTTCCATTTACTCAGTAGCAAATTCCAAATCTCACACCATTCAAAATTGTTGGTCTACTCAGAGAGAAGTTTGGGATTTAAATATTAGAAGGGGGCTTCTAGACAGAGAGATGGAAGAATGGTATAATCTCACTAAAGTGCTAGAAGGACATAAGCCAAATTAAGAGGAAGAGAAAGTGTGCTGGATTCCAGAGGCTTCAGGGACTTTCTCAAGCAAGTCATCGTCTAGACTTCTTCATGGAAATACTGTATATCTAAATGAAATTCTCGCCAAAGGAATTTGGGAAAGCAACAGTCCCAAGAAAGTCAAGTTTTTCATATAGTCCCTAGCACATGGCAGCCGCTTAAATACTTTGGATAGAATTCAAAGAAGAAATCTAAAAAATGTTTGTCTCATTTGTTACAAGGATGAATAATCCAGCAACCATCTTTTTCTTCACTGTGATTTCGCTTATAAAGGTTGGATGTTTCTTATCAACCGTTTTAATTTGGCGTGGTGCCCTCCTGAAAGAGTTGAAGATGGCCTCTGTTTGAATAGCTTTCTAGCTGGTGGTTTAAAGAGAAAGTAAAAGTTTTGTGGACCAATGCAAGCAGAGCTCTTATTTGGGCTATCTGGAAGAGAAAGAAATTGAAGATTGTTCTCATATAAGATCTCTCCTTTTGATTTTTTTTTTTTTTTTGTGAAAATGTACAGTTCACTGCCTCTTCTTGGAGTTAACATAATTATTTTCTGTAACACACAGCGTTCTTTCATCTTTCTAGATTGGAGGCCTCTCCTCTCGTTGCTCCTCTTCTTAAGCTTAGGGACCTCTCATCCCTAGGCCTTTAGGCAGTGTCTTCCTCTCTTTTGGAATATATTTGGTCTCTAACTTTCTCATCAAAAAAAATTAATAAAACGCCCAAAAAGTTATGGTTGGTTTTTCAAAAACACTTTATCAATTTCTTGAGAGTTGATACAATATCTAATAAATTTTCAACAAACTTCCAACAATACTAACACTTCTAAACTACATTAATAAAATTTCAAATAATACCTTAATATATAAACAACAATAAGCTCCAACTTTTCAAAAAAAAATGGAGTCTAAAATAAAATAGCTAATAAATATTAAAAAACACACAGTTTCAAATATCAAAGTTTACACAATATAAATTAAATGAAGTTGATAAAAAGCTCCCAAGCATCTGACACCAAGATTAGGATTATCACTTTCAACTAAACGAAGAGTTTGACTAGAATGACTTTGTTTAGATGTCTCATTTGTAAAAGACGAAATCATCCTAAGACAGAAATCAAACCAAGAAGAGCTCATGAGTACTCAATTTCTAGTGTTACTAGAGTTTTTCTCTCCCTTCCAACCAAAGAACAAATCCATTTTTGTTAACCAAACACGACCATCATCAACCAAATTTTTGTTAAAACCCAAAAGAAATAAACAATAGCAAAATAGGGGCGATATAAGACAGAACAAAACATGATCACTATATATAGGCCCATTCAATTGCAAACAATAGAAGGCAAAAATTTCCATCAAACACATTCTCAGATGCTGAAAAAATTCATCACTTTCCCAGAAAATCTAATCCAAACAGCAACATTTTCTCTCTCAATTTTTCCATCTATGATCCTAAAAATTCAACTTCTAAATTCTCAAATTGTTTCTCCTAATCCAAACAACAATATTTTCCTCTTCTAACACATATAGAGAAAGAGAAATCATAGTCATATCGAACATCAAGAGAAGAACATACCTGGCCCGAGAAGTCCTAGAAAGCTGTCGAAGACTATGGAAACTTGCAGGTGCAAAAGGAAGTTCCGATACACTGTAAAAGAGAATGTAAGTGGGTGTTCAATATGGGATTATTGAATCAAGGGAAAAATGTAATATAGATGTTATAAACCGAACTCTAATATGCACAAAATAGAATGCAAATTTGTAAAAATAACAACTAAATTTATCAAACTTTATTGAACATAAATACAAAACTTAACTAACTTATCAAAATTCATGAACATAACAAAACAAAACTAAACTTAGCAAAACTTAATAACATAACAACTAAACTTATCATGAACATGAATAATAAACTCATCAAACTAACATGAACCAATTAAAGTTATCAAAACTTAAACTTATGAACATAACAACAACAACTAAATTAAACTAAGCTTACCAAAACTTAGAAACATATCAACTACACTTATCACAAACATAAATACTAAACACTTCAAATTAACACAAACAAATAAAGTTATCAAAACTTATGAATATAATAACAAAAGTTAACAAACTTATCAAAATTTATAAAAATAACAACTAAATTAAAATAAACTTAGCAAAACTTAGAAACATAAAAACTAAACTAATTATCATGAACATAAATACTAAACTCATCAAATTAACACAAACAACTAAATTTATTAAACTTATGAACATAACAACTAAACCCATCAAATGAACATAAACTAATAATAACATATATCCACCTACACTAGTAGTTAAAACTATAACTAGACTACCATAACTGCAGGATAGTCATAGCACTTCAAGTATACCAAATCAACAATATAAACAAACTTTAACCAAATCTAAAATTCCAGCCTATAGATTTCAAACAACTTTCAGCCCAAACATAATTCAAATGAAAAAAAAAAATTAAACAATAAGGTCTTACTTTCTCTTCCTATACATAAGTATCATTCTCACTCACATGACACATAAATCACAATGAGCACAAATAGGATAGAAATTCTACTTGTCATTAAGTGAATAAAATGAATTGGTGCATACCTTAGTCCAAGTGATGTAAATAGATGATGTTAAGAATGACAAGTATGAATATTAACGAAAGAAAATGAAATACGTACACCAAATGGGAGAAAAAAAATTTCAAACGATGTTATCATTTAAAGTGGAGTAGATACAATTACCAGAAATAGCAGACAAAGTAATATAAAGTAAATAACTCTCTTTTCTACCTAACGGAGTCCTTGATCAACACGTAAAATAACGTCTAAAATTAATACTAAATTTTAAAGTCCAATTGAGTACTGTAATTTTCTTCCAAAAGCAATTAGAAGTGCTACCTAAGTGGCCCTTAGCCAATGTCACTCCAAAAGCTCAACTCAATCATTATCAACTTGTTCTTACCCAATTTCATCTTTAAAAGCTTAGTTTGATCAGTTCGAACCTACACATAAAGGGATTCCAATGGTTGAAAACTAATTTAGAGCACTTCAATTGAATTTGAAAAGGATCTAAACGATTAGTTACCACCTAATTCTTACTCAAAAAGGATAGTACCTGGTTTGTGTTCGTGTTTGAATTCAGCTTTTCCAGGAGGAAAGTTATGTGATTTCTGCCACCAAAATCCATGTTCATTTTCATTCCCCCCTCTTTCATAATCTTTGGTAGAATTACATTATCTGCCACAAAAGAAGCTCAAAACATATGAATCAAGCATAGACTGTTGTGTCCATGTCCGAAACATATCAAATTAGGACACTTGTTGGACATTACCAGAAACTTGTTAAACACATTGAATATGTATCGAATACTTGTTGCGTACATGTCAGAATGTTCTCCTTGAACTTAAGAATCCTATTGGTTAACTTTCTTGTTGGACTAATTTTATCCGTCTTTCAATGGAAAACAAGAAAACGACATTCATTAAACCTCAGGAAGCTCATACACAGAAACCACGTACAATAACCATAGAACTTCAGTATGCTAAAAGTATCACACGCCTGAAATGAGGTAGCAAGATGAAAATAGGCATATCTAGCTGGATATTTGGTGTATTCCAGTTGACAAATGAAGCACCAGTAGCCATTTCATGAGGGGTTGAGAAGGAAAGTCTTGTTCAATTCTAAATCTTGAAGAATAAAGTTCGATTTCCTTGCAGAAATCATGAAGACCAAAGATATTTGAAATATAACCAAAATAGCAGTAGAAAGTAGACTTCCTTACGTTTCTTGACTTCAAACGGGCAATGGTCAGAGGGAAAAAAATTTATGCACTAGGAAAATCACCCAACATTTTTCGGCAGTAGCTACCAAGTATTACAAGAAGTAAACGTAAAGAGGCAAAGAAAATCCACAAATACACATTCGATATTTCCATGGATTTCAACAACACCAATGCCTAAATTACACATAAAGCTACAACATACAAAGTAGAAAGAAGAATACCATTCTCCTCCGGCTTCCCATCGAGTCGAGGACGCTTGGCCTCCGATTCGTCAGAAATATCAATTTGAACTCAATGTAGCGTTGTCACTCGTTGCTCACCTCCACCGATCGCCTGCTTCTGCTCACCATTCGTGAACTCAATGCAGCGTTGTCGCCGTTGTAATCACGCCGTCGAATGGAAGGTCGCCGGCATGAGCTGCTGTGCGTGGTCCTACTGGTCGGAGACGAAGAAGGATCCGTGAGGGGGCTGGCAGCTAAAGGTTCACGAAAGAGAGAGGAATAGAGAGCTAAGATTAGGGATTCTCAAAAGATTAGAGCTTTTTGTTAGTTTCCTTTATTTTTAAATAAAAAATACTTATAAATAAAAATAAATTATTTTTAATTAACGATAGTTAATCAAAGTCATAAATTTATGACATTAAAAAAATGTCATCAATTTTCAAAGTTACGAAAATCTTCATTTTTTCCTGTAAAAAATGCGCCCTCAACTATTTATGGACATTCTTTATTTGGTTTGTTATGGTGTCATAGAATGTGAAAATTGTAGTCGTGGATCTGGAAGAAGAAATTCGTTAACTTGGGTACAAAGCAAAACGTCTTCAAAGTTGGAAAAGTAAATGAAATGCAAGGTTGTCAGGTTACCATGTAAACTAGGAAAAACCACCCAAACTTCAGAGCACTATGTATATGCTAATAATCTAACTTGTCATAAGTGTCATCATAATGGATAAGTCAACCAAACCAACATACAGAACACTGAAATGCAAGAGCTAAGGCCCCGTTTGATAATCATTTAGTTTTTGGTTTTTGAAAATTAAGCCTAAAAATACTAATTTCACCAATGGATTTCTTTGTTTTATTCTCTAATTTTTACCTATATTTTCAAAAATCAAGCTAAGTTTTGAAAACTAAAAAATTAGGCCCCGTTTGATAACCATTTGGTTTTTAGTTTTTGGTTTTTGAAAATTAAGTTTGTTTTCTCTTAATTTTTGTACAATGGTTTTCATCTCCCTTAAGGAAGCATTTGAATTCTTAGCCAAATTCTAAAAACAAAAACAAGTTTTTGAAAACTACTTTTTTAGTTTTTAAAATATGGCTTGGATTTTGAAAACATAGGTAAAAGATAGATAACAAAACAAGTAGATCCATGGATGTGAGTAGTATTTATAGGCTTAATTTTCAAAAACCAACAACTAAATGGTTATCAAATGGGGCCTTAGTTTTCAAAAACTTATTTTTGTTTTTGGAATTTGGCTAAAAACTCAAATTTTTTCTTAAGAAAGATGAAAACTATTGTAGAAAAATTTGAGAAAACAAGCATAATTTTCAAAAATCAAATGGTTATCAAATGGAGCCTCATTTTCTACGAGTCACACATAAGTTATGAGTCAATTTACCAGTTCAGCAACACAGGAACTTGTGTTCATATCTTATATGCAACACAAGTGTCGCCATAATAAACAAAAAATGTCTCCATATCGAAGAAATTTTTTATTATGTAATGAAATTTTATTGATTTATGAGAATGAATGGTTCACAGATATCATGAAGTTAAAAATAAAAAAATAAAAACCTTGGGAGCTTTTTACCAACCTGACTTGACCATTTACATCCCCCACTTTCTGCAAGCATAACTTTTCGGGCGTTTTATTAATTTTTTTTTTGATGAGAAAGTTAGATACCAAATATATTCCAAAAGAGAGAAAGACACTGCCTAAGCTTAAGAAGAGGAGCAACAAGAGAAGAGGCATCCAATCTAGAAAGATGAAAGAACGCTGTGTGTTATCGAAAATAGTTATGTTAACTCCAAGAAGAGGCAATGAACTATACATTTTCACAAAAAAAAAAAAATCAAAAGGAGATATCTTATATGAGAACAATCTTCAATTTCTTTTTCTTCCAGAGAGCCCAAATAAGAGCTTTTCTCACATTGGTCCACAAAACTCTTGCTTTCTCTTTAAACCACCAGCTAGAAAGCTATTCAAACAGATGCCATCTTCAACTCTTTTAGGAGGGCACCACGCCAAATTAAAACGGTTGATAAGAAACATCCAACCTTTATAAGTGAAATCACAGTGAAGAAAAAGATGGTTGATGGATTCTTCATTCTTGTAACAAAGGAGACAAACATTTTTTAGATTTCTTCTTTGAATTCTATCCAAAGTATTTAAGCAGCTGCCATGTGCTAGGGACTATATGAAAAAACTTGACTTTCTTGGGACTATTGCCTTCCCAAATTCCTTTGGCGAGAATTTCATTTAGATATACAGTATTTCCATGAAGAAGTCTAGATGATGACTTGCTTGAGAAAGTCCCTGAAGCCTCTGGAATCCAGCACACTCTCTCTTCCTCTTAATTTGGCTTATGTCCTTCCAGCACTTTAGTGAGATTGTACCATTCTTCCATCTCTCTGTCTAGAAGCCCCCTTCTAATATTTAAATCCCAAACTTCTCTCTGAGTAGACCAACAATTTTGAATGGTGTGAGATTTGGAATTTGCTACTGAGTAAATGGAAGAGAATTCATCACAAAAGGGTCTTGGAGTAGCCCATTTGTCGTCCCAAAATCTGACTTTTCCTCCATTCCCAATCTTGAAAGGGGTGCTACTTTCAAAGAAGCATATGTTTTTGAAAATTTTCTTCCACATGCTATAGATTGCCTTCCTTTTGCTATTGCTTGGTAACCAATTGCTCTCAGAATGGCCAAATTTACTTCTGATCACCTTCTTCCAATGGGCGTTGTCAGGCTGAGGATATCTCCAAAGTCCAAAGCCATTTGGCTAAAAAAGTTGAATTTCTTCTTCTCAAATCTCTCACTCCCAGGCAGCCAAAAATTTAATTGGCTGTAACTTTTTTCCAATTGACTAAGTGGCTACCTCCTTTGTTTTATTTTCATATGCTGTTAGGGAGAAATGGATTGTTTGACTGAAGTATTTGATTTATGGGAGTATTACTGTTCTCATTGATCTCCATGATTCTTTTAACGTGTAAAAATAAATTCAATTGGAATGTCATATGCTTTTACTGTTCTTTTTAATTGCTTAATTGTGAGTGGGGTGATTGATAATTTGTGTTCCTGTTTGCAATTTTATTTGGTTCATTTGGAATAGTTAGGCCTTGTTTGGTAACTATTTTTGGTATAAGAAACGATTTCATTGATGAATGAAATAAAAGAGATAAAACTCCAAGCATGTAAGGACCCTAAACTCCCAATTTTAACGGCCCTAATAGCACAACTCTCTAATGCGGAAGCACGACTGAGTTACCTCGCTCGTGCCCAAAATTTCGACAGCATGACGGCGAACTACAAGAAAACCAAAATTTTCAAAGACCTAGGAAGAGACGTAAACACACTTCTAATACTCAGAAAGACTGTTCAACATCCTCCAAACTACGATACAACATGCTGAGCTCATCCAACAAACACATGAATCAAAGAACTACTAACCAAAACACGGAAACGAAGGACATTTAAGCTTTATCGGCCAACACACTACAACAAAGAACAAAGATACAACACTAGATACTAGGACAGGGAAAGGAAATTAGTAGAGTCTCCATAGCCTCGTCAAGTCATCGTCTCCGACACCCGCCTCGAGGATATGCACCATCTGCAAAACAAACAAAGTAGCAATGATGAGTATAAACATACTCAGTAAGTAGCCCACTTAAGGGTCCAAAGTTTAAAGAAACCATGCCAAGAAGGAAACTGCCCTTACTCACACTCGTACTTAGATTTCAAATACTTACTCGTGAAATCTAAGCAATCTATTTACTCAGTAGCAAAGTAGCATCGCTTTCAACATTGGGAATGGAGGAAAAGTCAGATTTGGGACGACAAATGGGCTACTCCAAGACCCTTTTGTGATGAATTCTCTTCTATTTACTCAGTAGCAAATTTCAAATCTCACACCATTCAAAATTGTTGGTCTGCTCATAAAGAAGTTTGTGATTTAAATCTTAGAAGGGGGCTTCTAGACAGAGAGATGGAAGAATGGTACAATCTCACTAAAGTGCTGGAAGGACATAAGCCAAATTAAGAGGAAGAGAGAGTGTGCTGGATTCCAGAGGCTTCAGGGACTTTCTCAAGCAAGTCATCATCTAGACTTTTTCATGGAAATACTGTATATCTAAATGAAATTCTCGCCAAAGGAATTTGGGAAGGCAACAGTCCCAAGAAAGTCAAGTTTTTTCATATAGTCCCTAGCACATGGCAGCTGCTTAAATACTTTGGATAGAATTCAAAGAAGAAATCTAAAAAATGTTTGTCTCCTTTGTTACAAGAATGAAGAATCCATCAACCATCTTTTTCTTCACTGTGATTTCACTTATAAAGGTTGGATGTTTCTTATCAACCGTTTTAATTTGGCGTGGTGCCCTCCTAAAAGAGTTGAAGATGGCATCTGTTTGAATAGCTTTCTAGTTGGTGGTTTAAAGAGAAAGCAAGAGTTTTGTGGACCAATGTGAGAAAAGCTCTTATTTGGGCTCTTTGGAAGAAAAAGTAATTGAAGATTGTTCTCATATAAGATATCTCCTTTTGATTTTTTTTTGTGAAAATGTACAGTTCATTGCCTCTTCTTGGAGTTAACATAACTATTTTCGGTAACACACAGCGTTCTTTCATCTTTCTAGATTGGAGGCCTCTTCTCTCGTTGCTCATCTTCTTAAGCTTAGGTAGTGTCTTTCTCTCTTTTGGAATATATTTGGTATCTAACTTTCTCATCAAAAAAAATAATAATAAAACGCCCGAAAAGTTATGCTTGCAGAAAGTGGGGGATGTAAATGGTCAAGTCAGGTTGGTAAAAAGCTCCCAAGGTTTTTATTTTTTTATTTTTAACTTCATTATATCTGTGAACCATTCATTCCCATAAATCAATAGAATTTCATTACATAATAAAAAATGTCTTCGATATGGAGACATTTTTTGTTTATTATGGCGACACTTGTGTTGCATATAAGATATGAACACAAGTTCCTGTGTTGCTGAACTGGTAAATTGACTTATAACTTATGTGTGACTCGTAGAAATTGAGGCTCCATTTGATAACTATTTGGTTTTTGAAAATTATGCTTGTTTTCTCAAATTTTTCTACAATAGTTTTCATCTTTCTTAAGAAAAAATTTGAGTTTTAGGCAAATTCCAAAAACAAAAATAAGTTTTTGAAAACTAATTTTTTAGTTTTCAAAACTTGGCTTCATTTTTGAAAATATAGGTAAAAAGTAGAGAATAAAACAAAGAAACCCATTGGTGAAATTAGTATTTTTAGGCTTAATTTTCAAAAACCAAAAACCAAAAACCAAATGGTTATCAAATGGGGCCTTAGCTCTTGCATTTCAGTGTTCTGTATGTTGGTTTGGTTGACTTCTCCATTATGATGACACTTATGACAAGTTAGATTATTAGCATATACAGGACTGATAGTGCTCTGAAGTTTGGGTGGTTTTTCCTAGTTTACATGGTAACGTCACAACCTTGCATTTCATTTACTTTTCCAACTTTGAAGACGTTTTGCTTTGTACCCAAGTTAACGAATTTCTTCTTCCAGATTCACAACTACAATTTTCACATTCTATGACACCATAACAAACCAAATAAAGAGAAGTGAGGAAAGGAAATGTCATAAATAGTTGAGGGCGCATTGTTTACTGGAAAAAATGAAGATTTTCGTAACTTTGAAAATTGATGACATTTTTTTAATGTCATAAATTTATGACTTTGATTAACTATCGTTAATTAAAAATAATTTATTTTTATTTATAAGTATTTTTTATTTAAAAATAAAGGAAACTAACAAAAAGCTCTAATCTTTTGAGAATCCCTAATCTTATCCCTAATCTAATCTTTTGAGAAGTTCTTCTATTTTCTTATAGGAAATTTCTTCTTTTAAGAAAAATATTTGATTTTCCTTTTGTTCAATGATCTTTGATCCTTTATCTGTGCTCATAAGGTTTACTTTATGAGTCGAAATTGGTCTTAAAAATTCAAATAGGATTCTTTTCCCCATTTTTCTAGTAACCAATCCTTCATCAGTAACTTCTAATGGATAGAGTTGAGTTATGAAGGGTGTCCCTAAAACTAAGGGTTGACTTAGATCTCTAACTAGCATGCTCGAAGTAACAAAGCATATACCTTCTTTGCATATATGCATTTCCGAGAGTTTATGTAAAACTCTAAGGGGTGCTCCATTAGCTCATTTTAAGGCTGCTGTCGTCTTTTCATAATATTTTGAAGGAATTAATCCTTCTTGAATGCAGTTCTGGTCTGCACCTGAATCAATAAGAGTTATGAGTTCAATTTTAAAATCATTAACTCTTACAATTACCTTGGTGTACCACTTATGATATGAGACTCTGGTGATGGCATTGAGAAATGCTCCTTCTTGGATGATATCCTCTGGAGAATCTTCTTCTACCATTGGTCTCTTACCTTTTACCTTTTTCTCTTTTTATAACTGCAATTTCAGACGCTAGTTTTGCAAACTGAATGGCATTGTCAGCTTTTATATTTATAATTTCTTTTTTGAGACTGTTGATTTCAAATTGAAGATCTTTAATTGAGACTGGTTTTTCTTCCTTCATTCTATCATAGATATCATTCATAGAAATAGGATTTATATTTAAATTTTCCAATTTATCTATATCCTTCTTCATTGAGTTTTTTAGTTGGCTAAGAATTTTTAATTTAGTAGAATCATCTGATATTTGATCAACTAAATCTAATAAAAATTCTTGATCAGTGATAACATTTATGGATCCCCAACAACCACAAACTTTACCTCCTCGGCAGTCTGGTTGATGAATGACGTCAATTTTATCTTCATCGGAGCTTTCTGTGAAGTCCCACATTTCTAGGGCTTCTTGACTAGATTCGCTTCCGATGTCTGAATTTTCTGATTCTGATCTTAAAGCCATCAAAAGATCTTGCTTTAAGTCTTCTTCTATCTGTAATTCATTTACTTTGCCTACAAGTGGACAACGGTTAGAGTAATGACCGTATTTTTTACACTTGTAGCATTGTACCTTTTTTGTTGAACCCGTTGGTGCTCTTGGCGCCTCTTTCTAATTCCTTTGCGACCTTTTTCCCTTATTCTTGTCGTATTTATACGATCTCCTATAAGGTCTAACTACTTTCTTTGTACATTCTGGTAGTATTTGGAGAGTACTTTTGGAATCTCCTCATACTTTTGTATCTCTTCTTTTCTTTGCGAGAAGGTGGTTCTTCTATAGGATTGATTGCGTACATTTCGCAAAATAATCCCATTTCTCTTCGGTAGTCTGAGCTTGATGCTACCCTTTCTGTGGCCTTCTTGGCGAGACATTGCTGCATTCCAAAATTTATTATATGTGTTGATATTTCTCCATAGGTTAACGTCTTCCATGGGATTTCTCCTCCATTATACATGCTCTTTAAATGTAAAAGAAACTGCGTTTGAAAGAGTTTTGGTAGTCCTGCTACAAATCTCTGCTTCCAGTCTGCACTTTCACAGTCATCTTTTTTGTATATCTCTGTGAGAAATACATCTTTGTACCAACGAAAATCTTGTAGCTTTGGACATTTAAGATTGTATAAAAAATTACCAGTTAAAGCTTGCCAATTATCATTTCTTCCAATGAAGGTTTTAATAATAGCATGCGTTAACGTGATTACTGCATCATCAACTACCTCTTCTATTACCTGACGAGTCGTCGTGGTAGTGGTAGTAGAGGCGGCTCCTGATGTCGAAGACTCTGCCGATCTTTCTGTTACTCCGACCATCGTTGGCTTCCTTGTACGATGTGTCAGAATTTCTTTTCTTTCTTCAGCTGTATACCTCTTGTCCCACCATCCTTTCAGGATTCCAGTGAAACCTGCGGTTAATAATCTGGCTGACTCATGGTCGTTATGGGAATGGGTACGGTAGGAGACATCTGCTACTAGCATCTCTTGTACTACTCCGATAATTAGGTATTCGGGTAGTCCATCTATATTCCATTTGTAGATGGAATTTCCATCAAAAGATCTGTAGGTCATCGTAGATCTTTCTTCATAACCTTGATCAGGTCGAGAAGGTCTATAGTAATAATTCCTTGTATAAGGAATAACTACTCCAGTAGTTTTCCCTTTTACCTTCATAACTTGATCTGGTTTCTCGTCTAAGGCTAGATGACTCATGTGTTGAATCATCTTGGTTATATCTCCATCTTCGAGGATGTTGATTGAAGAAGAAGCATTATCACATAGGGTGAATTTTGCCATTCTTCTGTTAACTTCTTCGAGTTGTCTTTCAAGCTTTGATTTTGACTGCGATAAATTTTCGCTGAGGTCAACTTGAAAGAAAGGATTTTGTTCTTCCTTACTGACTTTCTCCTCAATCCTGTCAATTTGCTCAGATATAGTATAAAGGATTTTGTTGGTATAATTACCTTGTAACTGTAATCCTCTTATACCCTTTGACGATTGCTTTCTTCTGTTTTTACATCAATCTGTTTGAACAGTGCTGCCGTCACAGTTTGATCTCTGCTTTCAAAATGAATGGCCTCTAGAGGAGGATGAACAGAACTAACTTCTGGTCCCCTGACTGTCTTCCATTTGACTTCCTTCAGGACGTTAATACTGATATTCTGATAATTTTCTCTATCAATATACCAATCAAAGAAAGGTATATTTTGTTCCAGTTTTTCCATAACCTGGATCCATTCCTTCTTCAGGACATCTCTTTCTTCTTCATTGTAGGCTGTGAAAAAAGCTTTTCGCGCATCCCTCATCACGGGACTGAGAAAGTCTTTTCTTAAGGCTTCCAAATTCTTCCTGGATCATATTTAGCTGATTCGCCTCCATATTAGTTTACGTAGGCGAATTGGTTATTTGATAATGAACCTCTGGAATATCTGGATCTAGATCTACTTTGTCTATACGTAGAGAGTTAGATCTCCGTATTCCTGTGGATGCTGACGTTGAAGCTCTACAGCTTGACTCACTGTGCCTGTCTGGAGCAAAATGAGTTATTTTTGACCTTGAAGGTTCTTCTTCATCTAGGAATTCGATGTGAACTCCCCCGTCTGGCCTTTGCTCAATCTGAGTCAACGTCTTTGGCTTTGGCTTCTCCAGAGTATATGCTCCTTCAAGCGACCATTTTGACTTTCTGGTGATTTCTTCCCATGTTAGAGTCTTCGGGACTTCTATTAGGGAGTTTTCTATGTTTGCTTCAAATAGTATTGTTTTGCCCTCTGGTGGATCTTGAATGATACACCTTGACTCTAGAGTAGTCTGCATGATTTTGTAGTATACCAGAGAAGGTTTTGTTGTGCGATTCGATTCCAAAAGGAATGGTAAAATGGCAATTTATTCAATTGTATTGTTGCAGCAGCAACAATCCGAGGCCACTTCCCCCCTACAATCATTCAATATTCATAACTTGAAAGACTTAAATTGCAGCATAATTAGATTTAGGTATAAGAGTGGTCTCATTAGATTCATATTAGCCAAAAAAAAAAAAACGATCCAAGTACAATCATTGACCAAAGTAAGGAAGTAAGGAAATAACATGTCTATTAGGCGGAGGAACATGAAATGGTATCCAAGTATCAACATGCACAAGACCAAAAGCACAAGCCGGAGAGAATCGAATATTAGATTGAAAAAGAAATTAGTCCACATTGTTTAGCTAGAGACAAACAAAAGAAAACAATGATTATATAATGTTGATCAATATTCAAAATTGTCGATACATTTCATTTCAAATAAAAACCATCCCTTAGCATATATATACAACCTTTTGTTGTGTCCTAAATTGCTAATGAGGTGCAGTTTATGAAAAAGAATTTCAAACAGTGTGCTAATCAACCAAGCCATGAGCAGGTTTTGTGAATCAAACTTGTACTGCATAGTTCATAATGTAAGGAGAAGACAGAGAAGAAGACAGAGCAACACACACAGCAGCAGGAAACTGTAGCATAAGCTCAAAACCGAAGCTGGAATTTCTTCCCTCTGCAGTTGTTCTTTGTTTTTCCTTCTCAAGTCAAAGACATTCTTATATAAAAGAGAATTAACATAACAAACCAGATTCTTTTATCCTTAAACTTGATTCTCAATTGTGTTTTCTTTGCAATTCAATTCTACTGAAAGTTTGAAACCTTTTCTTTTCACATAGATAACCAACACCAACCAACCACATTAACAAACTATTTTTAGTAAAAGTACTAATAGACGAATTTGAAGTCAGAAACCAAAAATACATTCTAAAAGATAATGAACTCGATCAATCAAACTCTCTAGCATATATAAAATATATCATATTTTAAGTCTAGCAATGGTATTCTTCATCGCTGCTTCGACTCCGGCGCCGCCGCCATTCGGGGTGGTGTTCTTCCCTCTGGTGCCGCCGCCGTTCGGGGTGGTGTTCTTCCCTCTGGCACCTCTGCCATTCGGGGTGGTGTTCTTCCCTCTGGCGCAGCCGCCGTTCGGGGTTGTGTTCTTCCCTCTGGCGCCGCTGTCCGTAGCCCGGTTGGCCTTGGAAGGGCTCTTGGCGTTGGACGAAGGGCTGTTGGCCTGGGAAGGAGGGCGACTGGTGCTGTTGGCGTTGGTCGTCTCGGACATAAAAAAAACTATTGAAAGAATCGAAATAACTTCGTGCCTCTATCACATTTTGGTGAATACGCATTATTCGATAAACAGCGCGGGAATTTTCGCACTCAACCCGCAAGTCTTGCACGACCGTCATCAAAGAGGCAGCTAGATAGTCGTCGGCTATTTTGAATGAATAAAAAGAAGCCATGGAGTAGAGAGAGCTGAGGAAATTGTGCAGTTCACTCCCAACCTCGACGTGACCTGCAGCTTCTTCCTTGGGCAGGTTTCTGATCATATTTGTCAGGTTTTTGATCTTATTTATCAGGTTCTTTGCCATTCTTAGAAGAAGAAGAGAAGAGAAAATGTTAATTGATTTTCACGATTTTAGAAGAAGAAGACGAATAAGAAAAAAGGGTACAAGAAATCGTACAGCTTATTCCCAGCCTCTACAGGCTCTTTGATCGTATCTGTGCGATTAACAGACCGAGAATTTTCGCACTCCATCAACAAGGCTTCCATAGCTTTCATCAAATTTTCCGAGACAGTTACATAGTCGTTGGCCATTTTGAAAGAAGGAGAGTAGAGAAATCTGAGGAAATTGTTCAGTAAGAATAAGGGAAAAAAGGTTTAGGTTTAGGTTTCAGAGAGAAGAAAATAAAACTGAGCTGCTAGCTGGTCGGGATCGGAAAGAAAGCTGGGTTTCTCTTTTTTTTATAACATTAGGTTTAGGGTTTACTTCTTTACTTTTTGTGTTTTTTTTTTAATATAAATATATAATACTATATATTCTCTTCGTTCAAAAAAAAAAAAATATAGATTCTCATATAATCTTGACCGATTGCTTTTTTTCTTTTTTCTTTTTTTTCTTGAGGAAATTGACCGATGGCGATGGCACAAGCTTTAGAAAAAATCAGGGATTCTAATATAATCTGATGCTAATTTTAAAATTTAAATTTTATCCCTCTTGAAACTAATATTGATTTTTATATATAGTATTTTTCTTATGCAGCTAAATTCTATTTTGCTAATTTTTCAAATTCATTAGAGGAATGCGACCATTTTTTTTATATAATTAAACCAGTATATTTTTTTAAAAAAATAAAGTTATTTCTCTAATACTTAACAAATAATTTAGAGCAATAAAAAAGTAAATTTAAATTGATAGAGCATATGGCATTTTAAACATTTATTTAAAAGAAATAAGTGTTATAAAAAAAAGTTTAGGTCTTGTTTAATAATAATTTCCATTTTGATTTTCTTATTTAAAAATTATACTTGTTTCTTTACAATTTATTTATTATGCATGGTTTTCACATCTCTGAAAGAAACATTTTAGTTCTAACCTAAGTTTCAAATTCCAAAAACAAGTTTGTAGTTTTTAAAAATTTGCCTTGAATTTTGAAAATATTTGTGGGGAATAGATAACAAAACAAAGGAACTCATGGGTTGTAGTATTTATAAGTTCAATTTTCTTTTTAAATGATTATAAAAAAGGAGCTTTAGGCCTCCTCTAATGACCATTTGATTTTTTGCTTTTAGTTTTTGAAAATTAAGCTTTATAAATATTATTTCTACCAATGTGTTTATTTGTTTTGTTATCTACTTTCTACTAATGTTTTCAAAAGTTAAACCAAGTTCTAAAAACTAAAAATAAATAATTTCTAAAAACTTATTTTTGCCTTTGGAATTTGGCTAATAATTCAAATGTTTCCTTACGAAACATGAAAACCATTGTAAAGAAATTGTGAGAAAACAAGCTTAATTTTCAAAAATCAAATGGTTATCAAACGAGACCGTATTTTTTTTAAAATATGTTTTTGTGTTTTGAAATTTGGCTTACCATTCAAATATTATCTTAAGAAATATGAAAATTATTGTAAAGAAATTGTGAGAAAATAAATAAAGCTTTCAAAAATTAAATAGTTATGAAACGATATGTTAATAATATTTTTAAGTATAGTTTTTTTTTTTTTTTAACTAAATGATTTAAATTAATCAAATCTTTGCCTATTGGGATACAAAAGATGAATGTTCAAAAGATAAAGTGTGTTAGCCAATTAGGGAAAAGATGTGTAACCATAGCATTTGGTTACCTAGTGATCGAACTGAAATGTGGGGCTTAAAGAAAATATTTGTAAATTAAAACAAGACTCCAGTTCAGTGCAAGTGCACACTGTCGATGCAAGTAATATAAAACTGGAAGTATTTCAGAGTATCGATCCCACAGGAAACAGATACAAAAAAATTCAAGAGAATAAGCAAAGATGTTTTCAAATTGCAATTGTGGGTAACCGATGTAAAACAATAGTTGGAATAATTTTTGTTTTTGAAAAGAAAATGATAAAAGAGGGATTCAAATATGCTTTTTCCCTATTGAAAGAAATTGCGGCCTAATTGCAATTGCAATTGCAATCCTTTGACTCAACAATTAAGTTTTGTAAACCGAATTCAACCTTCTATGAAGTATCTTTAAGAGGCTAAGCGATTAAACCGATATTTCTATGGCTAATACGAACTTAGTTAATTTGAAACACAATTCTTTTTGGTTTTCAAGGTTTTGCCCTATGTCTAGGGTCAACAAATTCCTATGTCTAGGTTCTTTTCCTTTATTGCTTTTATGAAATTCCAATTTTACCTAACCATTTCAAAATTAGACTCAATTTTTGTATATTAATCTAGGTGATCAATCTAGACTAATAATGAGCATTAAAAATCAATAAAAGCAACCAAGCTATAAAGTAAGCGAGGTTGCTCTCACAATTAGGCTTTTATTACTATTTCTAGGGCATTCACATACTTGAATTTCAAAGAAAGACTTAACTCATAATTGAAAGAATGAAAAACAATGAATTAAAAGAATCAAAGTGCATAACTAAAATAGAAGTAGTAGGTGATAAAAATTTCAGAATTAATAAATACTTGAATAACAACTTAATAATAATAATGAAAGAACAACCAAAATTCCATTAATCGAAACAAATTCAGCAACTAATTAATTTCAAGAACAAAAGGGAAGAATAAAACAGTAGCTAAAAGCTCAAAATTACAGCAACAACTAAATCTCTAAAACTGAAGCAATGAACTTAGATAAAACAGAAAATAAAGTCTAAGAAACAGAAGAACACAACCCCTTTTTCACTTCTTATTCAATCGACTCAACTCCACTTTTTTTAAAGGAAATTGAGCCATCATTTCCTTCAACTTTCATTGAGGAAGGATTGAGTTTCGAAATTGAAAGGGGCTAGAAAACAGAAGAAAAAAACAGCAGCGAAAAGAAATAAAAATAGCAAAAAAAAAAATACAGCAGAAAATACAATAGAAAATCGTGAAAACAACAGCTCTTGAAGCTAAAAACGGCCATAAAACGATGTTCCTTCTTGTGGCTTATCCTCCCATATTTATAGAGGATTTGAGCTAGAGTTTCCTTCTTGAACGATGCACAATTATGGTCAAAATTATAGCTAAAATCGTGGAGACAAGATCCTACAAAATTCCTAGATTTTTTGAGATTTGTGGATTTTCCTTTAAAGTCCAAATTTGATGGAATTGCAATTGCAATCTTTAATTTCCTACACAAAAACATTAAGTAAGCACGAATTTCATATTTTTTTTCTTTCTTTTCTCCAATTCTGTTGTAATCTTTAATTTCCTACACAAAAACATTAAGTAAGCACGATTTTCATATTTTTTTTTTCTTTCTTTTCTCCACTCACTTAATTTAAAAGGCTTCCAACAATAGTTCAACTCAAACCAAATTTTTGCTAGCCTTTTTATCTAACAACACAAACAAGATAACAAGAATAACTAAGTATAAATGTCAAATAATCCTCATATATGAGAATTATCACCTAAGCACCCTGATTTTGCTAAACCATTAGCCAAAATGTTATGTTCTCTTGGAACATAGGTAAATGTAACTTCATGAAACAAAAGTGAAAGAGCTCTAATATCTAGCCTCGAACCTCAGATACGAACTCGCAAATACCATCAAATCATTGAAACCATGGTTAAAGAATCTGAGAGTAGATGAATCCTATTAATTCCCATTCTCTGAACTAAATGGAGACCCTCCCTAATAGCAAAAGCTTCAGCACACAAAGGCTAAATAAAGGTCAGATTAAAACCTTCCATGGTTGCTATGATTCACGAATCACCACCCCCAAATTGGACATTCAACCTTGTTCCCTACATATGTCGCATCCACGAAAACAAAGATCTCCTCTGAACAACCTGTGACCTATGATAATTCTCATTTATGAAGATTATTTGACCCTAAACTAAGTTGTTCTTGTCATTTTTGTATGTTTTGTTGAATAACAAACAAGTTAAAAATAGTGTTTATGAGATAAATTCATGAAAGCTTGTCGGAGTATTGAAAAAAAGGAAAGAAGTTGAAAAGAGAATGGAAATTAAACTAATTTGCTGTTTTTGTGTAGATTTGGAGCTAGTACGAAAATGCAATTGAATTCCATTTTTGAAATGCAATTACAATTCTTCGGGAAAACAAGATGATGAACAAACACAAAAATACAATTGCATTTCACAAAAACTTAATCGAACTAAAACGTGGGGCTTAAAGAAAAGATTTTTTATTCAAAACAAAGCTCCAGTCTAGTGCAAGTGCACACTGTCGATTGCAAATAATAAATCTGGGGTATTCTAGAGTATCGTACCCAAGGGAATAGATTTTAACAAAATCTATGAAGATGACACAAATTTGTTGACAAAAAGCAATTGTGGTAACCAAGGGTGTAAAAATGTTGAGAGGTTGGTTTTGCTGAAGGAAGTAAGTAAAAAAAATAAATGAATAAGAAAAAGGGAATTTAAGTTGTTCATGCCCATATGGAAAGAAATGGCACAAAATGCAATTGCAATCATAGTTAACATAAGAAAACTAAGTAAACCGAATTCAACTCCTATTCAATTTTGCTTCAAAATCTTTAGGAAGCTAAGTGATTAAACCTATATTTCTATGGCTAATCTAACTTAGATAATTTTGGGCACAATTCTAGTGGTTTTGAAGTCTCGCCCTATGTCTATGGTCGATGTTCATGACTTATTTCTAAGCATTTTCCTCCATTGATGTTGTGACATCCACTTTCCCTTAACCTTTTGGTATTAAGTTCAAGCTTGACAAGCAATCACTAGTTGGCCGACTAGGTTTACCCAACGTTATTTCAACAAAAACAAACAAAGTCTCAAGTGTTAACTAGATTGTTTGTACTTTTAAGTTTTACATCCTTCCTCTAGGGCATTCACTAACTTGAATCCCTAAAGGGAAATTAGCTTATTATGGAAGAATTTAAAAAAAAACAATTTAATTGCTATAAAACTCATAATTCACAAATGACTAAAAAGAGAAGAGAAATTAAAAAAACTAAACAACCCCAATTGATTTTTATTAAGAAAATAATTGAATAATATTAATCCAACAACTTAAAAAATACCCACAAAAATTCAAGGAAAAAAACAACACTTAACGAAAATTCAAAATCTTGTAGAAATATAATCCCCAAAAACAAACTGTCTTTAAGTAAAGAAGAGAACAAAAATCAAAGGACTTAACGGCTAACTCAAATTCAACAACTTACAAATTGAGATTAAAACAGTGACTAGCTAGAAAAATAAAAATGCACAAAAACTTAAAACAACAATAAAGCAGTGTTTTCCTTGCTTTGATCGAACCAAATACACCTTCAAAGAAAATTGATCTTCACCTCTTTGAACTTTCATTGAGGAGGGATCAAACTCGGAAATTACAGAGCACCACGAAGCACGAACTACTGGAAAAATGGCAGAAAAACCATGACTCAAGTTGTTGTCATAATAATAAAACCCATTTTGTTTTATGCTTTGTTCTTCCCACTTTTATAGGTATCGAGGGCTAGAGTTTCCATCTTTGCTCTTCTTCAACCTTGAGTCAACTTGTGGGCATGAAGTCAGGCTGAAGAATTTCCTAAATCGGGCAAAATTTTAGCAAATCTTGTTAATTTTCGTGATTCCCACAGTTTACAAAACTTTCTAGAAATTGCAATTGCATTTCACTTTTGGAATGCAATTGCATTTTTTTTGCTTGTTCACCATCTTTTTTTCCCTAAGAAATGTAATTTCATTTCGAAAATGGAATGCAATTGCATTTTCGTACTAGCTCCAAATCTAAACAAAAACAGCAAATTAATTTAATTTTTCTTTCCTTTTTTTCAATTCTCTAACAATATTTCATGAATTTATCTCATAAATACTATTTTTAACTTGCTCGTCATTCAACAAAACATACAAAAATGACAAGAACAACCTACTTTAGGGTCAAAAAATCCTCATAAATGAGAATTATCAATCTGCGTCACCTATCCTATTCTAACTGCCAGTTCAGTACACTACAACAAATGTGGGATTCCATGACTCTAAAAAATTGTCATAACCACATTATGTGACTCTTTTTTTTAGTCTTTGAATCGATCATCAAGGAAAGAGTATCAATGACACTTCAAAAAAATTGTCATTATTGAGTGTTTTATGATTGTTTCGTGTAGTCAACAATAAGAAATTATTGACATTCATAAACTATCACTGTCAAATTTTCTATGACAATTTATCAATGTCAATAAATGACTCAAGAATTTGACTTTTTTGTTAAAATATAGATATTAATGACAGTAAATAAAAATCAACAAAACATTTATGTTGACATTACGTCATCGTCACAGAAACGTTATAATGTCACCTTTTTAGTATCAAGAATACCTTAATCATGACACATTTTTTACGTCGCATGTCTACCTTGTATGACTGTATCTTATTGTCAACAAAAGTTCATACGATGACACTTATCTATCTTCACAGAAGTTTGGTTGATGACAATATTACATTGTCAAATACATACATCTCATGATTATTTTGTTAAATGTCACAGAAATGTGAATAATGATGGAAATTATTTGTTTGATACCTATCTTTACACATATATTTCTAAAATAAGTTACTCCAATTTTGACACAAAATAAGTACAAACATAAATAAGAACTTTCATATATAAATATAAAGTTGAAGTTGATAGCATTTTTACAAAGAAACTAAATACAAGGAAACTAATAACCAAACTTGGCAAATTTTTACAAAGAAACTAAATACAAGTATTGCCACTAACCCAACACAAAAAGCTCATATGCCAATAACTTGCTTGGTGGCTTCATCACTTCAGTGGGTTTGTGCAGGACCTGGTAAAAAGGACAATATTCATTTAAGAGTTCAACTTAATACATCAATGTTAATGATAAATAACAACATTCATGAGGTATACCTTCTTAATGTCGACTATCTTTTCAACTTACTAAACATCGATCTTGCTCAAAACAATCTATTTGGAAATGGACTTCTTAACCTGTTTCAAATCTAAGTTTTAACCATTAAACAAAATTCAGGAAGAAGTAAGTTATTTAACAATAATTTGAATTACAATTCACAATTAAAATAGAGCAGACCTGAGAATTTTATTATAGTTACATAGTATGGACAATTCTTCATCCTACCATCATTCTAAGTAGGCATTTCAGAGTAATTTTTATCAAGGAATATTTCTATAATACAGATGTAAGAAAATAAATCTCTCTTTTGGTGAATCTCTTTCCTTTTTGGTTCTATTCAATATATAAAAATATATTTAAAATGAGAGAGATGACTTAAAATTTTTGCAGAAATGAAAAGAGGTTTAAGAAAGAGAGAAGCTTGAATTTTGGCAGAGAAGAACACGAACAAAGGTTAACATAAAGCAGCAACCAGTTTCACAGGTTTCTCTCTTCATTCTAAACGCTTCAACTTCCATGACAGCACATCTAATTGAACAAGTCACCAAGTCTCAGTTATTCATATGTTGTACCATAAAAGAGACCGTATAAAACACTTACAAAATCAATAAAGGACCTCACCCATAGCAGATGTTGTATCCAACTTCAAACTAAACCAACATGAAAAAAGAACAATAAATCAATCTCATCATGAATCAACTAAAACAACTTTGACTTGTAGGAAAGAAAATTCATGTCTTGGAGACTTTAAGATCTAAGATTCTCAATCAATATCAAGTAGAGAATTACATTTTCTTTCTTTCTTTTTTTCAACTCAGTTGTTTCGTCATCACCCTTCATGACTGAGAATAAGCATAAAAATTGTTAGTCTTGTCAACTGCAATGTTAGAAAAAGAAAGAATAAGTACGTATATAAACTAGAATCAACGAAAACATGGTTCCTTTCTAAAATTTACTAAGTGACACAATCTAAAGGATTTTCAACAAGGGCACCCAGTTTGTATTTTAAGCAAATGATAGCAAGAATTGGCGCGCGATTTCAAAATAATTGAGCAAACACTTCCACTTGAATAAACACCCAAGATAAAAACTTAACCATACTAAATTTGGAACTAAATTTTAAGATTATTAATCAACCCAAAACAATAGTTAGTAAGGCTACTAACTAATTCTTACTCTATGTCATCCTTAAAGCATTATCGACTAGGCCAAAATTTGTCCAAAACTACAATAAAAGAACTCTAAGGATTAAAGCCTAATTTTCAGCACTTTTAAACGAGTTCGAAAACTAATAAAATGAGTCAGTACTCAATGAATCTTACCAAAATAGCTTGGGTCTTTGCTGAATCGTGTTCAAACTCATAGATCCAAACTTTCTGGGCTATGGGTAAACTGATTTGAGATTATTGAGGGTGGACAGATAGCACTGTAGTAGATCGCTCGAAGGAGTAAATCAACAGGTCTGGTTCGGTTCACCATGGGTCTACGTCATTGTTGCTCGACGAATTGTGGAGTCGCTGGAGAACACACACACGAATTGCCAAAAACACACAAATTGCCTGCATGTTCGTCGGAATGAAGCAGCGCTGGAGTCACGAGGATGAGGAGGGAGAAACAAGGCTTGTTTATGTGCTAATTTGAGGGTCGTATGATCGAAAAAATGGCAAATCAATAAGCTACACTACTGAATCTGCGTCGAATGGTGCTCAAATGCTTTGGAATGTATGGGCGCACGTCGTCCCTAACATCAAACCCACCACCATTCACAAGGGCTTCACCAGAGAAGATGACTTGCCACCATGCTGTCGCTGGAGAAAAACATTAGGAAGGGTAGGTTTGGGCGGCTATTCAAGAAAACGAAGGGGAGGGAGGCAGAGAGAATAAGGGAAAAGGGGCTTAGGGCTCTGTTTATTTTTTTTTCTTTTTCTATTTTTTTCTCCTATTTTTTTTCTCCCTTCTTTTACCCCTTTTTTTTTTAACTCTCAAACTTTAATTTAAAATCATAAAGATATGGGTTAAAGAAGCTTAGGGAGAAAACAAACTTAGAAGATAAAATTGGCCTCATTAAACTTAAACTAAAATCCAAATGGAAAAATTAAATTCCCAAAATAATGAATTTAGGATTTAACTAAAAAAAATTTCGTCCAGAATTTCAAAAACCTAATTATCTTAATTCTATCCATTTAAATCTAATTCACTCAAATTGGACTATAGGCAATGATTTTTATGAACCTGAAATAATCTCCAAGCAATAAAATTAGAAACCATATAGCTAATTAATTCTAAATATTTTAAATACAACTTCAACACTAGATATCAAGGTTGTAAAACTAACAAAGCCATCTATTCATGGATATGTTCGATAGCATTTGCATCCAAAGCCAAATTAAAAAATGGTTTACTATCCCTCACCCAAACCAACCTTGAAAAACCAAATCGCCAACAACTAGTTTTGCACTATTTCTACAAAACAGAGAAATCTCAACAAGTATTATTGTATACAAACATTGTCAACACTTAGGAACATAATACATACTTAGGGCAAAAAACAGTTAAGCGAGAAATATATGAAACCAAAACATGATGAAATTAAAAGGAAAGAATCAAAATAGGAAAAATATGAAGAAGTTACCTGGTGCTTGGTGAGCCTTCTAATTATATCTAAATATTGTCTTAATTTTTAGATGTGATGCTTAAAAATAGTCAACTATAGTCTAGTTAAGTCAAAATCAAAGTTTCATTGGCTAATTCAAACAATTTCCATCAATTTTCACGATTTTCGTAATTTTTTCAGAAATTTCCATCAACATTTCCATAAATTTTGGACCTCGACATTTCGAACCTTGGGTAGAAGTACCCGTCAAGCATTTGTAAAACTTCCAATGTGGGATACAAGCAAAACAAATTATTGGGCCAAGAGTCAAAGTCCCAACAACCAACTTAAACTTCAAATTAGTTTTATTTTAGGAAAGATTTAGAATAAGATTTCAAGGGATAAACTTGGGGCTTTTTATTTAATTTTTTATATTTTAATTAATGACTATTACATAATGTCATAATTCATTGACACTAAAAATGTAAGATCCAATTTTGGCCTTTAAACATTTGGATATGCATTTGATATTGGAATTTTCTTTTTTGAAGGAGAAGAGTGTTTAGAACAAAAATAGAAATACAAGGAATTTGAAAATTTGAAAATGGGATACAACTTATATTATTTTGAGAAATTAAAAGGAGAAAGTTTGTATTATTTTAGAAAAGAAACAATTTGGAAAAGTAGTGAAAGAGAATTTAATTTTGTTTATGTTTGGAAAAAGAAAATTTTTAAAAATAGAAGTAATGAACTCATACATAAGTTGGTTTTATTATATTTATATAAAATAAAAAATAAAAAAATATAGGAAAATAAAGAAGCTTCCATGGGAAGCTTGTGGTTTTAAAAAAGAAAAAAAAAATGGAGGCAACGTGTGACTTATGGAAACCACATAAAGAGAGAAAAAAAAGGGGGGAAAAACCCATCGGGGAAGAAAAAAAAAAGGGAGAAAAAGGAAGAGAGAAAAAAATGAAGAAAGAGGAAGACGAAGATGGTGGTCGTAAAAACTTGTCGGGTTAGTCATGGTCACGCTGAAATCGCCGGAAAATGGATTGAAAGGCTCACAAGATTGATTTCAAGCTCGGTAAGTTTTTCCTCTTCAAGATTTGGAAGATTAAGAAAATATATGCAAGTTTTGAACACTTTATTATGGGTTTTGTTTCTTGTTGCTAAAAAGTTCTTATGAATTTTGATAGTTGTATTTCTTGCATAAAGATTTCTTGAAAAATTAGAAGGTTGGAATAAAGAAATTAAAGATTTAGTTATGAAAAATCATGGGTTTTAAACTTTGATGGAGATTAAGGTGTAGTCATGGTTGAAATAATCAAAAGGAGATTAAGAGAAACAATTTACCTCACTGGATTTCTATTAATGGGAAAGTCACAAAAAAAAAAAAACGGAAAACAGAAGGCTTGAAAACAAACAGAGAAGAAGACGAATGAAGAGAATAGAGAAAAAAAAACAAAAATAAAGAATATAAAATTTTAGAAGAAATTGTGTTGTACAACTAAGAGAGGAAGGAGTTTTGAAGGTAAGGTTAACGTGAGAAGGAAGGAAATAGAAGTGATGTAAATGAAAAATAATAATAATAATAATAATTGGATTGATAATGGGGTATGGAAAAGACTTGTGTAGTACAAGTGGAGTTATGAGGAGAGAGAGTGTGTTGTTGGCAATTTGAAAAAGAAGAAGATTATTTATTTAAAGAAAAGGATAATTTATGGGGAGAAAGAAGGAAATATTATTTAAATGGAGAATTGGTTTAATTGGTACTTAGTTGGCTTTGGCTAATTAATGGAATGAAAGGAAAAATTGTATTTGGTATTTGGATGAAGAGAAATGGATTGGGGAATTAATTTAATTTGATTAAGGTAAGATTTATGATATTTTCTTATTGGAAAAAGTTGTAACTTAGGGTACGGTTATTGAAATTACAGGTTGAACAAAATTGGATTAGCTTTCGATTTGAGGTGTCAACGAAAATTGTTCTGTGAGTGGTTTATTTTACGAATTATTTTTATTATTTGATTATTATTACGAATTTTCAAGAATTCTATAAATCATGTGTGATTTTAGAGAAATTGCTAAGAAATTTTCATAGAAGGTTATGAATTTCCAAAAATGGTATGGAAATGCCAATATTTTATGCTTTTAGTTGAAATTGTCATTTGAGAAATATTTGAGAAATTTTATGATCCATGAGATGTTTGAAGAAGTTTAATGTTTATTGAGAAATGTATAAGATTTTTGAGATGTGGTCTCAAAGAAAATATGATTTTAGAAATGTTTTATATTATTGAGAGATTTGATTATTATTTGAGAATTTATACATGTTTAGTGTTATTTGAAAATCTCTCAAGTTTATGAGATGTTTAAAGAGAAAGCATGGTTTTCAGAAAGAGTTTGAGAAGTTAAGAGGTTTATGCTGGAAGTGGTTTTCAAACCACTAGATCTTTGTACCCTTGGTGATTACCCGATATGCTATGAGAATGTGTTTCCATAGTATGCTCGCATGCTCAGGCCGCAGGGGATGCAGGGGAATGCCGGGGCCATTAGATGCCGAATCCGGATTCCGAATCCTGGTCCAAATCCTGGTCCTGAAGCATTACAGATGATAGAGTTTGCTCTGCGTGCACGTATGACAGAGATATATTCTGCTATGTATCTGGAGATTACTCGGTACATAGTATGATAGAGATTTGGGTACAGATTTGGTGATAAATTTCACTAGTTATGTTTATGCTTTCCAGAGCTGTAATTACGGATTTTCCTATCGATATTTTTACTAACATATGCTTATGTTTTAAGAGTTTATGGTTTCAAGAGCTGAAATCTTAGTTGCGCCATTCATGTTTTCAAGAGTTATTTGTTACACATTGTTAACGTGTTAAAATGATCTCAAGCATAAACTACATTGTTTGCACGTACAGAGATTTGATTTATGTTTATTATGAAAATGTATTTTCTTATGAATCACCACTCACTGTGCTTTTTAGCTCATTCTTTTATTTTTAATTTTTCCACCAGGTTGCTCTTGAGTTTCAATCAAAGTTAGCTAATCAGAATCTGCCACCAGTCTTATCAAGTCATTGCATATCATCTAGTGTAAGTAAAGAGAAAATTTTTTACTGTGCTATTATTGGGATATCCATAGATAAAATTAGATAATGAAAGAAGAGATAAAGACTTGGCAATAGATTCCATTGCACATTTGGGGTCTACTGCCATCACAGCTCATCCTAGGTTTGGTAGAGTTAATCTGGGGCGGGATGTGACAAAAAAAATGTCATAACTTTTGGAAAATATGAAAATATTCATTTTCCGCCAAAACATGCACCTTAGTTTGACTATGATATGGTTTAAATAAAAAATATATTTGGAAAAATATTAGTTATTTCTGTTTAATGACCGTTACTCATAGTCTTTGGTGACTCTGGAAAACTGTCATAACTAAAAAAAATACAAAAATCTCCATTTTTTCCCGCTAAATACGCGCCTTTTGGGCTTTTATGACACTTTTTTCTCTCTCTCCCCCTTAATTTGCCTTGACCATTGTTTCATGGAAACCCATTTTTGTTGTAGTGGTATGAATCAAATCCCTGCAATCTGTTTGGCTATTCAATCTTTGAAAGTGGTTCACATATTCTTGAATCCACTCACATCGATTCGCTACATCTGAAATTGATTTCTCAAAAATCACATTATTTCGATCATTCCATATTGCTTGCACCCCTATGCATATTAAATCAAAGGGCCAAAACTCTGTATTGTTAAAAATCTCATACCAATGATCTTTAATATCATCGGGATCATCCAAATGCATAGAAGGAATCAAATTATGCCAAATCGCCTTAGATCTCGAACAACCAAATAAAGCATGATCTATGGTTTCGAACTAATTTCTACATACATGACACACCACAAAAACATCCAATCTTCTATTGTTAAGATTTACCATCATCGGGACACAATCATGAAAAGTCTCCATACAAACAATTTGATTTTTGTAGGAACGTTTACCTTCCACAAACATTTTCACCATTTCCTTGACACCTGTTCACTAGATGATGGGCCATCAAATTTAGCCTCCATAGCCGCTTTATACCCACTTTTAATGGAGTAAATACCATGCTTCTCAAAATGCCAAATCCATTTATCTCCAACCCCTGATACAGAGATAGGTAAATTTATATTATCACTGACATCCTGTTCACACAAAAATAATTTTAATTTTCCCACATTCCAACTGAAAGTTGGAAGAATAAAATCAGCTACCCTCAAATCGTTTCCCTCATCATTAAAACAAGAAACACCTTAAAAGATCATGGTCCTGGGATCCAAGGATCCTTAAAAAGTCTTATAGACTTGCCATATCTTAAATTCGTCCCGAGTCCCTTTTGCAAAAGTTGCAAACCACACAAAAATCGTTTCCAAAAAAAAAAAAAAAAGCGGATGGAAATGCTTGATCTGGTCTAATACGTACTAGATCAGAATTTGAAAAATATTTCCCCTTCAAGATCTTTGTTAGAGTCCAGTTTGGATCATCAAGAACTCTCCAAATTTGCTTTGCTAACTAAGCTTGATTAAAACCTTCTAGGTACCTGAAATTCAATCCCCCAAGTTCCTTCAGTTTACAGAGTTTGTCCCAGCTTATCCAATGTATCTTCCATATATGCTCTATTGAGCCCCACCAGAATTTAGCCATCATTAGCTGCGCACAAAATTTCGTTAACAACCTAAAACAACTCATAGCATAGGTTGGTAAAGCTTGAACAACACTTTTAATCAAAACTTCCTTACCAACTATCGAAAATAAATTGTCTTTCCACCCTTGTAGCATTTTCCAGAATCTATCTTTCAATTTTCTGAAATCCTCCCTTTTTCATCTAGAAAAAGATGAAGGCAATCCCAAATAAGTGCCTAATTTTGAAACAATTTTCATGGTAAAAATTCCTTTAAGTATGCTTTAGTATCCGACCTTATATTTGGTGAGAAACACATAGCCGACTTACTAAAATTTATACACTTATCAGATGCATTCTCATAGGATTGAAAAATAACTTTCAAAGTCCCAAATTCCAATGTTGATGCTTTCGCAAAAATTAAGCAATCATTAGCAAAAAAATAAATGTGATACCTTGAGACTATTCCTCGAGATAGCCACCCCCGAAAGCAGCCCTCTATCAACTGCATTCTCCAATAAAGCTAAAAGTCCCTCTACACATAACAAAAACAAATAAAGAAAAAGGTCTCCATATCTCAACCCCCTTGATGGTGTGATGTGTCGTGTCGGTGGCCATTTATCATCATCGAAAAAGAAGTCGTGGTAATACAATCCATAATGAGAAGGATCCACTCAGAAGTGAAACTCAACTGATTCATTACATGCTGTAAAAAACTTCACTCCATTCTATCATAAGCTTTTCTCATGTCTAGCTTCAAGCAGCAAAACCCAGCCTATTTTTCTTTTGTTTCCTCAAGAAATGTAGGCTTTCATGACCAATAATCAAATTATCAGTAATTTCCCTACCTGGAATAAATGCTGATTGAGATTCATCAATGATTTGAGGGAGGAACCTTTTTAGTCTGTTTGCAAGCACCTTAGTGACTATCTTGTATAACACATTACACAACTGATGGGCATGTAGTCAGTGACTTCTTTTGGAGCTCGAACTTTAGGAATAAGAACAATATGTGTTCTGTTTCATTCCTTCATAGAAAGTTTTCTACTAAGAATGTTTAAACAACTACTTACAGTTCTTGGGCCCAATATGTCCCAATATTTCTGGTAGAAAATAGCTAGAAATCCATCCAGGCCAGAAACCTTGGTTGGATGGAATTGTTTAATTGCAAATTCCACTTCTTCTTTGGTAAAAGGTGTAGTCAATTGATTATTCATCTCCTTGGTTACCTTTCTTTGGGATGGCATTAATAATCCTCATCATATCATTTTCTGAGAGATTCTGTGAAAAAAAAATATTCTCAAAATAATCAATAAAGATTTTTTGATACCTTTTCTAGTTGTTTGCTAAGATCTTTTTTGTCAGAAATCCTCTTTAAAGAGAATAATCGAATTAAACCCACAGCAGAAGCGTTGGAATCGACTTTGATTTTATTTTAGAATTAAAATATAAACTTAAAGTTAAACATAAACCATAACTTGAAAATAATATGGAGAATATTTTGGAGGGTCTTTTTCTCCTTGTGCTCCAACTCCAATGAAGTTGAATTCCAAAACTTCCACAAAGTCTTCCTTGCTATTATTGGGATTTATGCCCTAAAGCCTCGTAATTAATAATTGATTTAATAATTAATAATATTTTTAATTATTTTATTTAGAATATAATATTATCCATTATATGAAAAATCTAAGATTATTAGTGTAATCTTGAACAGTATGTGGTTGACATACGGGAGGATCATGTTCAAAAAATAACCTAAGGGACCGTTTGGATTGAGGGAATGAGGATGAGAATAAATGTGGGAATGGGTTATGGGTAAGGGATATACATCCCCTTGTTTGGAACAAGGTTTATGTAACCTTGGGCATGGGAATAACCTATTCTCATGCATCCTTCATAACCATGAAGAATACCCATACAAAAGGGTGGGTTTTCTTCATTCCCTCTCTCTCTCCCTCTCTCTCCTCTTTAATACATTTCTTTATTCTCTCTCCTCTTTAATACATTTCTTTATTCTTTATGTATTATTTTATTTTATATTATTGAAGTTAATTAATTTAAATTAATTAATATATGTAAATTAAATCTATAATCAATAAAATTACATTAAAATTTTAATTATATTATATGAATTTAACCATTTCAATTTAATAGATTAATTGATTTAAATACATACTTATTTTTTTTAACATCCCATTTTAATAAATTAATTTATTTAAATATATACATTAATTAATAATATAATTAATTAATTAATTATAATTATGATTAAAACTATCAAATCGTTAATTAATTAATTATAATTATGATTAATTTAGTATGATATTATTTTTAATAATTATAATTAATTACACTTGAATAAATATACTCATTAATTTTTAATTATAATTTTTTAGAAAAATTATTATTTTTTGAATTAATTTTGATTGTTTTATTAATTAGTGCACCATAATTATATACAATTTCTTAAATTAATTTCATAAAACAAATGCTTATATCACTTATTACTATAAAAATCAGATAGCATTCCCATGTAGAACCAAACACAGTCATCTTTGATTCCCAGACATCTTATTCCCAGGCATATATTACCCATGGGCATCTAGTGAAACCTTAAACCAAATGGCCCCTAAAAGGTCATAGTATATGGATAAGGTTGGGTGCCTTATCCCGGTAATACTATTGATACAGCCCACTTTGTAATAGTTACAAATGATTTGATCCAAATCGTTCATGTGGAGACATGTGAGTGATGGTATCTTATACAATGAGTTTGTATAAGACTAGACTACAAAATATTTAAAATATAAATCTGTTAATTGAGAAGATTAATATTTTATCAAGATGATCATATGCGACTCGATCTTAATCCTGAGTGAGTTATGAACTTCTACATGTGAGGGCTTGTCCTTTGATTTGCATGGGTGAGAGTGGCTTTTATAGCCGATTCAATAAGCCTATCATTTTGGATTCTTGACTAAATAGGGAGCTGAGAACATAATCTCACAAGATGGAATTCACTCATTCCCTTATAGGGTAAGTAGATGAGTAGTTCCCTTAAGTGCTAATTTCGGGACTTGAACAATGGGGCCCCACCATCTCACTGGCATGAGAGGGACTTAGTTTATGGTTGGATCATAAACAAATTGTTCATCAGAGGATTAGTGGTACTTAAGGTGAAATATGTAATTACATGGGTAAAACGGACTTTTGGCCCGACTGTAATTACGAACATCTCATGAAGGATCGACTTGCATGTAATGGTTATATCCGTGGACACAACTTGTCCTACAGTTCATAAGAGTGTAACTCTAGGTCTATAGTGAAATGACCTAAAGTTAATGAATGAAAATTAATTAATTAAAGAGTTTAATTAATTAATTTTATATCATTGGAGCTTATAATCTGTAGGTTCATAAGGTCCCCTTGCTAGCTGATAGTAGCACTAAAAGTTCATTTTAGTGTTGAAAGAAAATTTTGAAGTGTTCAAATTAATATTTAATTTGAAGTGTTCAAATTAATATTTAATATATTAGATATATTAAATATAGAAGAGGAAAATATATTTATTGTATTTGATACATTAAATATTAAAATAATTAATGTATATTAGATACATTAAAGAAAAGATATTTATAAAATTTGAATAAGATCTAAATAAATAAATGTCGTAGGAGATTTTAATGAGATTCAAATAAGTATAAAATATATTTTAATATATTAGATATTAAAATATAATATCTTAATTATGGAAAAGATATGCCCTTGGTCTCTATAAATAGAACTATTGAGTTGAGCCATTAAAAACAACACAGATCTCCTCAATAGAGAATTAGAGAATTCTCTCTAGACATCTTTCTCTCCAATTCTTTGTGGATTTTGTTTCAAAAGACTCCCACAAGCATTGGTCTTGTGTTTGAGTCATAGCCAGGAAAACTTTTGTGGATAAGATAAAGACTTGTGATAATTATTATTTATGAGGATTATTTAACCCTAAACTAAGTTATTTTTGTCATTTTTGTATGCTTTATTGATTACCGAGCAAGCTAAAGATAGTGTTGATGAGTGAAATTCTTGAAAGCTTGTTGGAGTAGTGGAAAATGGAAAGAAGTTGAAAAAAGAATGGAATTTAAACTAATTTGTTGTTTTTGTGTAGATTTGGAGCAAAAAGGAAAAATGCAATTGCATTCCGAATAGCATTCCTTCGCAAGAGCATGATAGTGAGCAAGCCCAGAAATGCTGATTGAAATGTAATTGCATTTCTTCGGGCAAACAAGTTTGTGAACAAGCACAAAATGCAATTGCATTCCATTTTGGAAATGCAATTGCATTCCTTCGGAAAACAAGTCTGAAAAATAATGCAACAGAAATGCAATTGAAATGCAATTGCATTTCTGAAAAATTTTGGTAGATCTGAAAAACAGAAATGCAATTGCATTTATGAAAAATCTAGAAAATCCGAGAATGACGAAAATCAAACGATTTTATGGGATTTTTGCACGATTTTGGGAGATTCTCATCCCCATTTGATTCCTAGAAGTTAGCCCATAGATTGAGGATGATTTATATGGAAACCCTAGCCCTCAATGCCTATAAAAATGGGAAAATGAAGCAAAAAGTGGCTGGGTTTGTTCTGCTCACCCACAGTCCGAAGTTTCGATTTTCTGTCAAATTTCCAGCAGTTTGTTCTTCATTTGTGCTCTGTAATTTTCTAGTTTGATCCCTCCTCAATGAAAGTTAGAGGAGGTGAAGGTCTATTTACTTTTGAATGGGTTTTTCTTCATGCCCAGTCCGTTGCTTTGCTTTTTCTTTCTCTTTTATTCTGTTTTCTTTTTATTTCTAGCTGCTGTTCTTTTCTTCTTCATTTTCAAAAACCATCAAAGTTCAAAATCTCAATCCTTCCTCACGAAAGTGAAGGTTGTTATGAGCCAAATCCTCTTGAAAGAGAGTTCGATTGAGACATGAGCCAAAAAAGGTTTAGTTTAGTTTGGGTATTTTTCCAAATCATTGGTTGAAGTTTCTGTTTTTCTTAGGTTTAGTTACTGTCATTTTTATTGTTAAAGTTTGTTGCTTAAATTTTGTAGTATTCTAAGTTGTTGAATGTAGTTGAGTATTAAATTGATTCAATAAAAGTGTCTTTCATTCAAATCCTTATTCTAGTTTTAGTTGTTATTCCCTTCCCTTTACCAACTTTGTTATGGATTTTCAATATTCTAATTCATTGATTTTCATTTCTTCCATAATGAGCTAATTCCTTTTTTGGGATTCAAGCATGTGAATGCCCTAAAGATAGGAATAAAGACCTAATTGTGAGAGCAACTATGCTTCCTCTATATCTTGTTTGTTTGTATTGATTTTAATGTTTATTATTAGTCTAGATTGATCACCTAGATTGGTATACAAAATTTGAGTCTAATTTTGAAAAGGTTAGATAAAAAATTGGTTTTCATAAAAGCAATAAAGGAAAATAGCCTAGACATGGGAATTTGTTTTTGACCCTATACATAGGGCAAAACCTTTAAAACCAAAAGAATTGTGTTCAAAATTAACTAAGTTCGTATTAGCCATAGAAATATCGGTTTAATCGCTTAGCCTCCTAAAGATACTTCATAGAAGGTCGAATAGGTGTGAATTCGGTTTACAAAGCTTAAGTGTTGAGTCAAAGGATTGTAATTGCAATTAGGCCGCAATTTCTCTCAATGGGGCAAAAACACGTTTGAATCCCTCTTTTATCATTTTTATTTCTTCTTTTCAAAAACAACAAAAATCATCCCACTTATTTTTATAACCTTGGTTACCGAAATTGCAATTTGAAAATAATTTTGCTATCATTTGAATTTTGTTGTATCCGTTCCCTGTGGGATCGATACTCTGGAATACTTCCAGTTTTATATTACTTGCATCGACAGTGTGCACTTGCACTGAACTGAAGCTTTATTTTAATTTACAAATATTTTCTTTAAGCCCCACATTTCAGTTTGATCAACCCGCTAAAAATATCTTCATATTTACTCCAAGTAAGTTTGCTTAATCTTATTTTTTTAGTTTAATTTTAAATAAAATCAAAGACGATCCAACGCTTCCGCTTTGGGTTTAATTTGATTATTCCTAACAATTGGTATCAGAGCAATCTTTGATTTTTATTTAGAATTAAAGTTTTGTGTTTGTGGATATTTTAATTTTGCATATATGTGATATGTGGTTTGCAAATTGGCTGTTTAGGCTATGTGGCATTAGGTTTATCAATTTGATTAGATAAAATGTAAAGCCATATATGGGTTAGGATTATATGTAATTGCAATTTCTTTTTTTTCATCTAAAAAGCAATTCCAATGTACCTTCAAATTTCATGTATTTTGTGCATTCAGAAAAGGCAAATGGGATGAAAACTAGAATATATATATGTATATATATGTATATATATATATATTTGGAATGAAAGTGTGTTCACATATCTATTTTTTTGTGGGGAGAATTAAAACTTCAAGGTTGGATTGAAGTTCTCATCCACTTAATAACATGATGAAACAAATCATAGATAGTGTGCTGGAAGGCGGCGTGTTTTCTCTTGAAATTTAAAATTCCAGTAGCAAGTGCTACACACGACATTTGTGTTTTGTCTTCAATCCATGAATTCGGCTTCTTGGCGTTCTCAAATTTGGCGAACGAAAAGCATGAATATGGAATTCAAACTGACAATTGATATTCTTGTTGGCGGTGATCTTCAAGTTGCTGGAGACTGCTGAAGTGTTTAGTTTTTTCACATCGGCTGTTGAGAAATTGGAGAATATAAGATAAATTTTAGGGTTTGTTGGAACCTAAATTTGGATTGCCTAAAAAAAAAAATGAAGACCAAGATATGTCTTGAATTTAAATTATTGAAATTTAAATTATTTTCAATTTGTTTAAGATATGCTAAATAGGCCGGTCAATTTTGGATTGCTTTAATAATTATGCATGAGATGTATGTCTTAAGTTTTTTAATTGATTATTGCATAAAGTATGTCATTTAGATTAAAATCTCACCATAGGTTAAGCATGATCATGCATCTTAATTTTTGAATATAATTCTTATATTTGAAAATTTGACTAGGTTGTTTCTTAATAGAATTGAGATGTTTTTCCTAATAAGTTTATATTTTCCATATTTTTGAAGATAATCGTTATATTTGGAAAATTAAATTAGGATATTTTCTTTAGTAATTGGAATCCATGTTTCCTAATAGGATTAGGATATTTCCTAATGAGAATAGGTTTTATTCTTGATTTTTATTTTAAATAGTTTAAAATTTGAATATAATTTATCTTTATTGGTTTCTAATGGGATTAGAATTTAGGATAATTTTTTATTTTAAGAGGGTTTAAAATGATAGAATTTTAAGATTATCCAATAAGTGAATTCTTTTTTTAATATGACTAAAAACATTGCTTAAATTCACTTAGGTTCATTAATCTAGTAATTAATAGTTAATTAAAGATTAATGAATTTGAAATAAAAATTGACTATAAGGGAACTTTGTCTATGGAAGGTTCTGTCTAGACTGGGGTATTTAAGCTGACCGAAAGGGAACACCTCTAACTGGAAACCGACCTGGGAGTTGAATTAGTCAAATTTTATTTAATTTCCTTAAGTATGCTCATAATGTAATTATTATTTTTAAATAGTTTAATAAAACTTGGTAATTCATATTAAAACCAATTCAACCAACATAAGGGTTATGAAAAATAGATTGGGAACTTAGATAAATGAGATTAGCCTAATTTCTCTAAGTAAGAGAAAACTCTATTTCAAAATAGTAAGTGGGAGAAGGATATGTGACAACACATCCTACGGTCTCCATCATTAGTTCACATCGTAATATTCGTGCGGGGCCTCGTGGTGGCTTTTGTACCTGATAATTCTCATTTATGAGAATTATTTGGCCTTTCTACTTAGTTATTATTGTTATTTTATGTGTGTTATTAGATAAAAAATGCTAGCAAAAAGTTGGCTTAAATTGAATTATTGTTGGAAGCCTTTTAAATTAAGTAAGTGGAGAAAAGAAAGCAAAAGAATATAAAAAAACACACTTACTTGATATTTTTGTGCAGGAATTTGAAGAATGCAACAGAAATGAAATTACATTGCAATTGCAATTCTGGCAGATCTGGAAAATAATGCAACAGAAATGCAATTGCATTTCTGCAAAAATCTGGAAAACGAAAAAAATACAGAATTAGCATAATTTTGGGGATTTTATGCCATTCTTCTCCACGAATTCAGCAAGGCAAGTTGACCCACGCTGCACGTGAACAAATATGGAAACTCTAGCCCATAAAGTTTATAAAAGAAGGAAGAAACGGAGGCAAAAGCATATGGGTTTTCACACAACAAAGAGTCCATCAGTTGGTGCTTTTCTTCTGTTTTTACTGTTGTTTCCAGCCCATTTGAACTTTGAAACTTAGTCCTTTCTCAACGAAATTTAAAGGAAGTGAAGGTTCAATTCCCTTTGAAAAAAGTAGAGTTGAGTCGATTGGTAAGAAGTGAAAAAGGGGTTGAGTTCTTCTGTTCTTTATAATTTGTTTTCTGTTTTATTTAAGTTATTTTATTCTGTTTTAGGAACTTAATTGCTACTGTATTTTCATTTCAAGATTCAAGTTAGTTGTTTAAGTTTTATTTTATTTTCGGCATTGAGTTCTTAGTTCTTAATAAAATTTCCAGCTTGTTCGAATTAATTTTCTTTGACCAAAGTTTTATTCTAGTTTATGTTCTTTAAGTTTTGGTTAATTTATTTTTATTTCTACATTCTAGAATTTTATCTATTCCTTCTTTCAGTTTTGCATTTTTATTACTTTAAAGCTTTGTTTCTCACTTTTGCAATGATGAGCTAAATTTCTTTTAGGGGTTCAAGTCGTGAATGCCCTAGAGAAAGGAATAAATGCCTAATATGTAAGAGCAACCTTGCTTAATCTTATAGCATTGTTTGCTTTTATTGATTAAAATTTTTCATTACTAGTTTAAATTGATCACCTAGATTAGTATACAACAATTGGAGTCTAATTCTGAAAAGGTTAGATAAAAATTGGGGTTTCATAAAAGCAATAAAGGAAAATAGTCTAGACATAGAAATTTGTTTTTGACCCTAGACATAGGGCAAAACCTTTAAAACCAAAAGAATTGTGTTTCAAAATTAACTAAGTTCGTATTAGCCATAGAAATATCGGTTTAATCACTTAGCCTCCTAAAGATACTTCATAGAAGGTCGAATAGGTGTTGAATTTGGTTTACAAAGCTTAAGTATTGAGTCAAAGGATTGCAATTACAATTAGGCCGCAATTTCTTTAAATGGGGCAAAAACACGTTTGAATCCCTCTTTTATCATTTTTGTTTATTCTTTTCAAAAACGACAAAAATCATCACATTTATTGTTTTACACTAGTTACCCACAATTGCAATTTGAAAACGTCTTTGCTTATTCTCTTGAATTTTGTTGTATCCGCTCCCTACGAAATCAATACTCTAGAATACTTCCAGTTTTAAATTACTTGCATCGATAATGTGCACTTGCACTGAACTGGACCGTCCCCCTACGGAAGGTATTTGCATAGGTCAATATCAAGGTGAACTCCTAAGAATGATAGGATTTTAGTTTTGTTTCCAATACTTGACCTACTCTATGTCGGTATTTGTTGGAATAAAACTATGGGATCTAAAATAATGGGTCACACTTACAAAGGGTTTATTAAGATTGTTAATGATGTGCTTGACCAAACTAATGGTAACTAAATATTATAGGAATAAGAGTTATTCTAGTATAATAATTGGTTGAGATTATCTCAGTTTAGTGAAGGAACACTTGACCTACCCTACGACAACATTTATTCTAACTCACTAAAGTATCATAGCATTAGAAATGATTTATAGGGTTCATTTTTTAAATTATTTTATTTCTATGCTAAAATTGAATGGATAATTGTTTGCATGATGTTAAATTATATATTTTATATATTTCACTATTATGTCAGTTTCTCACATAATTTTTAATTTTATTATTGATAAGTCAAAATTGAGAAAATTTTATTACTTGAAAAAGTAACATTAACACTATAATAGCGGTGTAAAATATATTTGTCTTTATTGAGAAATGTTCTCAAAACCTGTTGTCAATGCTAATCGAATTGTTCGTGAAGCACATAATTAATGTATCAAAAGTAAACGAGATAGCTTATACATATCTTCTAGTTGACATGTTAGATGTCAATCTTAGAAGATTAAAAAAAAATGACAACAACATATGAGATGTTGAAGTCAATAGAAGTTAAATTTAGATAATTGTCTAAATGATCTCAAATTTAACTATTATAAAAATCCAAGAAAAGAAACTAAGGGCTCGTTTGATAACGTTCTTGTTTCCTGTTTCTTGTTCATGTTTCTCATTTTTCAAGAAACAGACATGTTTGATAAACCATCATGTTTCTTGTTTCTAAATTTTTTAGAAACGTTTCTAAAAAAATGGCAGATTTTGAGAAACTTTAAAAAGTAGTTTCTCAAATTCTGCTTCTGTTTTTTTTTCTTCAGGTTTCATGCATATATTCCTATTTCTCTTTTTACCCATCTCTCATCTCCCTCTTCTTTCTCTCTCTTCTATTCTATTTTTTTTCTTTTAATACTTTTTAATCTTTTTGTTTTTTCTTCTTTTTTATTTTTATTTTTTGATTTATTTCTTTCTATTCGTTCTCTCTCTTTCATCATAATTTTTTTTTCTTTTAATAGTTCATTATCTTTTTTTTTCTCTTTTTTTTTTTTACTTTTCTCTTTTCGTTTATGTATTCTCTTCTCTCTTATTTTCTTATTTTCTTTTACTTTACATTAACGAGCTTATAGTTATTATTTTCTATTTAATTCTCTACTATTTTTTCTTTTGGTACGATTTTTTTTATTAAATAAATAAACTAATAATGTATTTCATGTTTACCATTAAATGTAAAAAAATATATACATTCTCTCTCTTTTTCTGATTTTATTTGCTTGTATTATTGGCTAATGCATTTTTAAAAAAAATAAAAATAAAGTTTATTATTAAATTAAAGAAATGTGGGTTTGTTCGATTGTCTGACCATAGACAATTTACAAATTCGTCTAATTGAACTAACTTTTGTAAGTCAAAATCGTTCAAGGTGAATTGATTGAAGTGAGAAATAACATTGCAAATCAAATTTGAAAAACATTTGAAGGATAAAATTTATTATTATTATTATTAATTAGGTGTTGGGCATTAATAAAATACTATAACCTTTTTATAATTGTTTTATATTTATTTTAATGCATGTTATATGTTTTATTATAGTATATGTACTAAATTTTATTTTTACCAAAAAACAAGAAACAAGAAACATAAATAGTTATCAAACCTGTTTCTGTTTTTAGTTTTTAAGAAACAGAAAACAAGAAACGAGAAACGAGAACGTTATCAAACGGGGCCTAAATGATTGAAGCTATATATATAAGGAAATAGTTCCAAAATTAGCCAAAACAGTCATAATGAGAAGAATTTTTGAAATACATCTATGGTAAGAAAAATATAAATGAAAGTAAATTTGATTTACTAGATTTTTGGTGAAATATAAATAACGCCACCTAGATAGTTGATATAAGATCTACTATCAAGAATTATTCTTCATTACATTCAATATGTAATTCTTGGAAAATACTTAACATGTAGAATAGTTTCTACAAGTTGGCACCAGGAAGCCCATCTTAATTAAGCTAGTAAAAGAGTTATCATTGATTTTAAGCTATGTTTTTTTTATTCCCTTTGTGAATATTTGAGTTATTGGCTGTGGTTCATCTAAAAATTATTCTTAAAAAATTCAGTTTGTTTTTCTCCATTATCTTGGAATTGAATTTTTGTATTTTGGTTATTAAATATGAAATTTATAGCAATTAAATTGTGGGTTTTCATTTCTTCCATAATGAGCTAATTTCTCCTTAGGGATTCAAGTTAGTGAATGTCCTAGAGGAGAGATGTAAAGCTTAAAAGCATATTCAATCTAGTTAACACTCGAGACTTTGTTTGTTTTTGTTGAAATAACGTGGGTAAACCTAGCCGACTAACTAGTGATTGCTTGTTGTTGCCTTCTAATGTGTAACTTAATTTTCTTAAACAATTTACACGAGGATGTGCAAGTGTACACAATAATTACAGCAAGTGATAAGTAAATTATCGTTCTCCACAGGGATTAGTGCAAGGAAATTTACTAAGCTAAACCTAATTTTTAGTGAATTCAACACGGTAACCAAATAATTAAAATATGCTTAAAATCTAATCTAGTCATGCTTTAACGAAATAAAAGCAATAGCAAGAGAATAAAACTCAGAAAATGCTCAAACAAAAAGTGCGAAAAACTTGTAACAAGATATGTAAAATAGGCTCGGATTAAGAATTGTCTGTATTTTCTCGAAATAAGAATGCTGCTGCAAGAACTTTGCTCCCTCAACCCACACAGCAATAAACGCGGAATCCTCCCAGATTTCCAATAATTTGTGGTTTAATTCCCATTAACCCATGCCAAATTAAGCTGCTGTAAATGTGCATTAGGTGGGTTGTTATCCCTAACCTCCCCACTTAGCTAGCACTAACCCAAACAAGGAGCTAATGTGGTTTTGAGTAATCGGCCTCCCCTATTTTTCCCAAAACTGAAAGAGACAATGCCCAAAATGGTTGGCCAAACGAAATTGAGCGTAAACAATAAAAACACTCTAAAACAAGATTGAAAAGAGCTAAGGAGCCTCAACCCCTTATTTAGATAAATACCACATTCTTAATCCTCACCCAAAGGTGAATTAGTTCATGTTAAAAGCTGAAAATAAAGGAAAACTGCAGTAAAACACCATAATGTAGAATCTAATTACAAGAGAGAAATCAAAAGTAAAAGAAAACAATAGAAGGGAGAAGAAAAGCCCGAAATAGAAGCTCTTGATGATGATTTCTCTTATCTCCAGCTCCTTTTCTGCTTGGGTTTTCTTCCTTCAGCCCCTTTGTCGACTTCTTCCTCTTAAAATTCGATTTCTGTCTCTCAAATTAGTTCTCCTCTCTCCTAAAGACGGCTACTTGCTTTAAATATCGATGCCCATCTTGATTTTAGGGTTACTTAGGTCAAACAAGATGCATGGCGACTTCTCATTGGATGGATGACGTCGTTTTGGTTCATTTTCGCCAGCTCAATTAATGAATTATTTTCTCATGTGATGTATCACATGCTGTCTTTCTGTAATTTAAAATGCCGAATAATTTGATCTAGCAATTCCTTTGCTGGACAAATGCTCTGACAGAAAATTACGACCTGCAACACCAAATTAACATAATTTAGTGCTTGTTTTAGCTCCCATTTACGTAAATACAACAATTAAGAATATCCAAAGAAGCTATTTCAATAACAACGATTTTAGGGGATTTCAAGCATGAAAATACTAGCATTAAACTCAAATAAAAAAACTTTAGGCATAGACTAGCTAATAACTCTCATTTGGAGAGTTATCACTTGTCAAACTTAAACTTCATACCGAAAGGGTTAAAGGAAAGCGGATGTCACAAAAGCAATGGAGGAAAAGGCTTAGAAATAAGTCCTGAACATCAAACCTAGACATAGGGCGAGACTCCAAAACCACTAGAATTGTGCTCAAAATTATCTAAGTTATATTAGCCATAGAAATATAGGTTTAATAACTTAGCCTCCCAAAAATTTTGAAGAAAAATTGAATAGGAGTCGAATTCGGTATACTTAGTTCTCTTGTGTTAACTACGATTGCAATTGCATTCTAGTGACATTTCTTTCCCAAGGGTCATAAACAACTTGGATCCCATTATTGACTTTTTTGCTTATTTCCTTTAGCAAAACAACCTCTCAATCATTTTTTACACCCTTGGTTACCGCAATTGCATTTTGTAAAAAAATTTGTGTAATCTTCATAGATTTTGTTAAAATTTGTTCCCTTGGGTACGATACTCTGGAGTACTTCCAGTTTCTTATTACTTCGATCACGTGCACTTGCGTGTAGCATCGATCACCTACCATTTTGGGGACTTGACCAAATAGGGAGTTGGGAACATAATCTCACAAGATGGAATTCACTCATTCTTTTATAGGATAAGTAGATGGGTAGTTCTCTTAAGTGCTGATTTCGAGACTTGAACAATGGGGCCCCACCCTCTCACTGGCCCTAGAGGGACTTAGTTTATGGTTGGATCATAAACAAATTGTTTATTAGAGGATTAATGGTACTTAAGATGCAATATGTAATTACAGGGGTAAAATGGACTTTTGGCCCATTTGTAATTACGAACATCTCGTGAAGGATCGACTTGTATGTAATGGTTATATCCATGGACACAACTTGTCTTACAGTGCATAAGAGTGCAACTCTATATCTGTAATGATCGGGTTATTTAAAAGCATTAATTTTAAAATTTTGGAACTAAGTTGGATTAATTCTCAATTAAGTTTTAGATTTTAGAGTTAATTTGAAATTTGGAGGTTTAAGAAAGGGCATTTTTGTAATTTTCTTAAAAAAAATCCCCCTCTCATCCTTATCCTCTTCTTCTTTCTTCTCTTCTTCTTCTCCATCTTCTCCCTCCCTCTCCCGATAGCTCTCTCCCTCCTCAATTTTCTCTCTCTCTCTCTCTCCCGTAGTATGCTGCACGAGCAGACCCCGCCGCCGACCGTCCTTTCACCGTCACCGGATCCACAGCACGCCAGATGATCGTCACCGGATCCACGCGAACGCAGCCTTGTGCAGCACGTCGCCCAGCTCAGCCCGCAAACGCCGCCCAGCTTCGTCAGCCACACACCGCCGGCCCCGTTGCACGCTAGTAGCGGCCAATCGCCGGTCGTTCTATCTCTCTCGTTCTCGATTTTGTGTAGGCAGCAAAGAGGTGATGGTTCGGGGCCAAATTTTTCGACAAGCTCGATGGTTGTATAGCTTCATTTGGTTTCGATTCGAAGTGGGTAAGTATACGAATATGGATTCAAAGCGATTTTTGGATTGGTAAAGATGTTTTGATAGTTCTAGTAATTTTGAAGCTAACCCATAAAGATTTGGATTTAATTTTAGATTACCCATAGCATTTGGGTCTTGGATTTGCAAAATCGAGCTAATTCGGAGTCAAAACATCAAGCTTTCAGTTCGTTTTATCGTGGGTAAGTGTTTCGGCGTTGATTCAAGGTGTTATTTTAGATTATAAGTATGTTTTGGTATTATTCTAGCCTTTGGGATTAAATCGGATTTGTTGGATGTAATTTTAGGAAGTCCGATGTGATTGGAGAATTAATTGTTGAATCTTGATTAATTTGATAAAAATTTCAGCAAGCTCTGGCGTAAAATTTTGGGAAAGGATCAAGCTCGTAAATTGTTTATTCGGCTTAAGGTAAGTAGTTATTTGGATTTTAAGCCTCTTTACATTCCTAAATGTTTTGGATTCATGTTTGATAATTTGTGAATTGTGAAAATATGTTTGGAAACCGTGTTAGGACGCATGTAATGGTTAATGGATACGTTCGAAGGTAGTTTTGAGCTAAACGGCATAAGTTGTGGTTATAAGGAAAATTTGGGGCTTAAAGTTATGACTTTATTATGTTAGCTTATGCAATACTTTAAGAATTTTCCCAAAGCTAAATTTGGATGGGTTTGAGCACGTTTGTGGAAAATTGTGAACAATCATGCTTGCCTAAATATAAGTATGTGAAAGATGTCGTGGTTGGTTAAATTAATATGAGGATTGTCGTGATGGGCTTATGATTACCTAGAATTGTTGCTATTCTCGTTTAAGTTTTCAAGAATATAAGCAAATGAATGAATTTGATTATAGCTTTCCTCGTAAGCATAAATGTATGGATGGTTGTTTTAAACTGAATGATCATACGTGTTGGATTGTTTGAGCTGATTGGTTAGCAAGTTAGAAACGTCTAAAAGTATACCATGTTTCAAGTAATTATCCATGCTCCTAGCATAACTTGTGGGTTAGATTTGAAAGGAGTGGCTTAGGAAAATATGTCACTAGCGTGCGTAGAAGCTATGGATAAGTGGAGGTCTTGTTTAAGATGGTTGATAAGCTTATACACGAGTTTTTGTTCGAGATGCACGAAGGTTGGTTAGGGGAAAAGTCACGATTAGTGATTTTGGTTACTAGTTGAGGGGCAATTGAGAATTCTTGTTGGTAGATGGACCTAACCGTAAGGCTTTGGCTCAAGTGTAACTGGGGCACGACTATCTGAATGCATTAGTAACATGTTTGCTTGAATAAGCAAGAGGTTTAGTCGGTGAATGGTTGTTTCAAGTTTGTGCCTGAACCATGTCTACCTTCGTGTGTTTATTGTTGTGCTCATGGTTCGGTTATACTTGAGAGTTATGAGTTGGACTTGTGGGAAAGGTTGGTGACTTGTTGAATGGCTTGGCGCTCTTGGCGTTCCAAGTGTGTTGTGATTGAGGGAGAGATAGTTGCTTGACATCACTAACTCTTTTCCCATATGAGGAATAGATGTAGTGAGATAAGATGGGCACGAGGGTTACTTTTCCTCTTTGCTTGTGCGAATTAGGAGGTGATTTTCCTTTGTATGTGCTTGCAAACCTCGGGCTAGTTTGTGGTTATGATTCGGGCTTGATGAATGATTTTGGTATGGTGGATGACCCGAGAGGTCTTGAAAGCATTGGGAAAGTGCAAAGGCCCGTTAGATTTGTGCTACCTACCCTATTTCTGTCGTTTCATGCGAGCTTGTAAGCCTAGAACTTTATGTGATGAGCATAAGGGATGCGTTCCTTATTGCCGTATGTGCTAGCATAGGGGCGAGGACCCCAGAGATTTGTGACGAGCATAAGGGATGCGTTCCTTATTGCCGTGTGTGCTAGCATAGGGGCGAGGACCCCAGAGATTTGTGACGAGCATAAGGGTTGAGATCTTTATTGCCGTGTGTGCTAGCATAGGGGCGATGACCCCAGAGATTTATGTTGAGCATAGGGATGCGTTTCCTATTGCCGTGTGCTAGCTGAGTGATGATTCCCCAGTATGTTGAGCGTAGGGAATGCGTTCCCTAGCGCCTGTGTGCTAGCTTAGGGGTGATTCCCCATTATGTTAAGCGTAGGGAATGCGTTCCCTAGTGCCTGTGTGCTAGTCTAGGGGTGATTTATCTTTTGAGAGGGGTGTGAGGGTTATAGACCTTCACAGGTTTGGGTTCTAGGTTACAGGACTTGCAGGTATGACACAAAGTTAGGGTTAGGTAGTAGAGAATGTTGTGGAAGGTTAAATGGACTTTTAGAATAACAGAATGAAGTATTTGAAATCTAAGCACGAGTGTGAGTAAGAGCAGTTTTCTTCTTGGTATGGTTTCTTTAAACATTGGACCCTTAAGTGGGCTACTTACTGAGTATGTTTTTACTCATTCTTGCTACTTTGTTTGTTTTGCAGATTGTGCACATTCTCGGGGTGGATGACGCAGACGACGACTTGACGAGACTATGGAGACTCCACCAAATCCCTTGTCCCTGTTTTAGCTTTTAGTTTTATTCCTTGTTCCCTGTTGTTTGTTGGTCTGTAAATCCTAAATATTCTTTTGCTTTCGTGTATTTAGTTAGAAGTTCTCGGGTTTGATTGTATGTTGGTTGAGCTCAGCACTATGTATCGTAGTTTGGAGGGTGCTGAGTCTATTTCCTGAATTATAGAAGTGCTCATGTCTTTTCCAAGTCTTTGGAAATTTTGGTTTTCTCCTAGTTACGCCGTCATTCTGCCGAAATTTCGGGCATGAGCGAGGTAACTAGGTCGTGCTTCCGCATTTAGAGAGTCGTAGGAATTCGGGTCGTTATAAGATCTATAGTGGAATGACCTAAAGTTAATGAATGAAAATTGATTAATTAAAAGCATTGTTCAAGTCTCGAAATTTGAACTTATAATCAATTTATATCATTGAAACTTATAATCTGTAGGTCCATAAGGTCCCCTTGCTAGCTCATAGTAACACTAAAAGATCAATTTAGTTGAAAGAAAATTTTGAAATGTTCAAATTAATATTTAATTTGAAGTGCTACATCAAGTTTTTTGTTATGTTATTTTTCCAGTAGTTGTAATCTTATTCTTGACTCGTGAAGCTCCAAGTTAGATCCCTCCTTAATGAAAGTTAGAGGAGGTAAAGATCCACTTGCCCTTGAAAGTGTACTTGGATCGATTGAAGCAAGGAGTAAAACAGGTTTCATTGTTATTCTTTATGTTGAACTGTCACAACCTGCCCCAGATTACTCTACCAAACCTAGGATGAGCTGTGATGACAGTAGACCCCAAATGTGTGCAATAGAATCTATTGCCAAGTTTTTTTTTTCTCTTAACTCATTTGTCTAACTTTATCTATAAATATCCCATAAATAACAATCAATATTTCTCTCTTTACTTACAATAGATGATATGCAATGACTTGACAAGACTGGTGGAAAATTATGATTAGCTAACTCTGGTCGAAACTCAAGAGCAACCTGGTGGAAAATTAAGAAGAAAAGAATAAGCTAAAAAGCCTAGTGAGTGGTGATTCCATAAAAAAATAAATTTTCAAGAAAAATAATTCTCTTACTAAACAGAAGTTCATAACTCTGTGAAATAATGTAAATCACGAACAATTTAGAAACTTTCGAGATCATTTAAAGACATTAAAGTCTGTAAATAAAACAACTCTTGAAAACAAGAATAACACAACTAAGATTACATCTCTGGAAAGCATAAACATAACTAGTAAAATTCATCACCAAATCTGTACCCAAATCTCTATCATACTGGCGTAGAGCTATCTTAATACGCACAGCAGAGCAATCTCTGTCATACTATGTATCGAGTAATCTCGAGATACATAGCAGAGCATATCTCTGTCATACAAGCACGCAGAGCAAACTCTATCATCTGTAATGCTTCAAGACCAGGATTTGGACCAGGATTCAGAATCCGGATTCGACATCTAATGGTCGCGGCATTCCCTTGCATTCCCTGCTGCCTGAGCACACAAACATACTATGGAAACACATTCTCATAGCATACTGGATAATCACCATGGGTACAAAGATCTAGTGGTTTGAAAACCACTTCCAACATAAACCTCTTAATCATAAAAACGCTTACCTTTTTAAGATCTCGAACTCTTTCTGAAAATTATATTATTCTCTAGACAATCATTCATAAACTTGAGAGATTTCTGAAATAACATTAAAAATTTATAATTTCTCAAATAATTTCTCAAATCTCTCAAATAATATAATGTTGGAATTTATGCCCTAAAGTCTCGTAATTAATTAACAGATTTAATAATTAATAATAATTTTGATTATTTTATTTGTAATATAATATTATCCATTATATGAAAAATCCAAGGTTATTAGTGTAATCTTGAACAGTATGTGGTTGACATACGAGAGAGGATCATGTTCAAGAAATAACCTAAAGGGTCATAGTATATGGATAAGGTTGGGTGCCTTATCCTGGTAACACTATCGATACGACCCACTTTGTAATAGTTACAAATGATTTGATCCAAATCATTCATGTGGAGACATGTGAGTTGGGGTATCTTATACAATGAGTTTGTATAAGACTGGACCACGAAATATTTAATCTCTCTTTATAAATTCGTTATATGAGAAGATTAATATTTCATCAGGACGATCATATGCGACTCGATCTTAATCTTGAGTGAGTTATGAACTCCTGCCTATGAGGGCTTGTCCTTTGATTTGCATGGGTGGGAGTGACTTTTGTTGCCAATTCAATAAGCCTACCATTTTGGGGACTTGACCAAATAGGGAGCTGAGAACATAATTTCACAAGATGGAATTCACTCATTCCCTTATAAGGTAAGTAGATGAGTAGTTCCCTTAAGTGTTGATTTCGGGACTTGAACAATAGGGCCCCACCCTCTCACTAGCCCGAGAGGGATTTAGTTTATGGTTGGATCATAAACAAATTGTTCATTAGAGGATCAGTGGTACTTAAGGTGCAAGATGTAATTACAGGGGTAAAACGGACTTTTGACCCAGCTGTAATTACGAACAACTCGTGAAGGATTGACTTGCATGTAATGATTATATCTATGGACACAACTTGTCCTACAGTGCATAAGAGTGCAACTCTAGGTCTATAGTGGAGTGACCTATAGTTAATGAATGAAAATTAATTAATTAAAGAGTTTAATTAATTAATTTTGTATCATTGGAGCTTATAATCTGTAGGTCCATAAGGTCCCCTTGCTAGCTCATAGTAACACTAAAAGATCAATTTAGTTGAAAGAAAATTTTGAAATGTTCAAATTAATATTAATTTGAAGTGTTCAAATTAATATTTAATATATTACATATATTACATATAAAAGAGGAAAATATATTTATTGTATTTGATACATTAAATATTAAAATTTGAAATGTTCAAATTTAATATTTAATTTGAAGTGTTCAAGTTAATATTTAATATATTAGATATATTAAATATAAAAGAGGAAAATATATTTATTGTATTTGATACATTAAATATTAAAATAATTAATGTATATTCGATATATTAAATAAAAGATATCTATAGAATTTGAATAAGATTCAAATAAATAAATATCGTAGGAGATTTGAATGAGATTCAAATAAATATAATATATGTTTTAATATATTAGATATTAAAATATAATATTTTAATTATGGCAAAGATTTTCCCTTGGTCTTTATAAATAGGACCCTTAGGTTGAGTCATTCTATACAACACGCATCTGTAAAGAGCTTGTCGAAGGCTCTATCAAATAAAATTATTAACCAGACCTTTACAATTTGTAGTAGTAATGGCCAGGGTCGATCTCAGGGATTGGATTTCTTAGCTTAATTAAGTACTATAATTACTAATGCTCAAATTTTATCTAGAGAACCGACAATCGAAGAAAAGTCATATTAAAACCTAAAATAATTATTTACATGGTTGGAGACACTTAGAGGGAACCTCTTGAAACAATGATTTAATTTCATAAAACTACTTGATCTTATATAAGAGGTAACTTACATAAATAACAGTTATAACCCAAGAGATTATCCAATTTATTAGTTGACTTTTTCAAGCCCAACTAAACCTCATACTTAGTGATAAATCAACATTCCTATGTATCTTTATAGCTAAACATGGTATTGAATAAAATTCTAGTGTGACTTCTATTAGCAAAAATTCCATTCCCATGCGAACATTTACTAATAGTTATACATTCATATCTAAATTCGAGTTCATCTTTTTCAAGCAAAAACCCAATTTTATAAGAAATAAACGTTGGCCAAACGATTAAACAATACTTTCTAAAATGCATAAATAACTTGTTACAATATAAATGTCTCTAAAATTAAACCAAACAGGTGAAATCAAACAAGTTCAAGACATTTAATCTCTAAATATTCGTTACAGAATAGAACTTAAGCAACATCTAAAAACAAAAACTACAAAATAAATAGGAAGAAGGGAAGAACTCTCTGACGCGTGTCACACTCGTTCCCGTCGTGAATCGCCGAGATCTTGAGCCTTGAATGTCTTCCCTGGCTCTCAAAAGTGCTCCCTTGGTCCCAAATATGAGGTAGAAATCGATTCTAGATTGGTCCCTCTCCAAATGGTCTCCTCAAAATCGAAGCCATAATATTGTATTTATATCCTCGGGACAGCGTCGAGACGCTAGGGACAGCGTCGAGACGTTGTACCCTAATTCGCATGAAAAACACGGAGAGTCGGGGTAGCGTTGAGACGCTGTAGACAGCGTCTCGACGCTACGGACGAAAATTCTCTTACTCGCGCGTTTCTAGCATCGAGACGCTATAAAGCAGCGTCTCGACGTTGCTTCTGCGGGAATTCGAGATTGGAAGGCTTCACTTATAGCGTTGAGATGCTATGGACAGCATCTCAACGCTGTCCTTTCGGGCTTTCTCACTTGTAACACTTCCTCTACTTATCTTCTTTGCTCCAAAGTGTGTCTTTAAGCTTTAATTATACTCCAAAAAGCCCGGTTAGCTCCAATTGCTCAAAATCTACAAAATAGATAAAAAATGCATGAAAGCTCACTGTAAACATATAAAACCAACACAAATCTAAGCCTAGAAATAGCACACTTTTGAGTGCTATCAGCATCTCCTCAATAGAGAGAATTTAAGAATTCTCCCTAGACCTCTTCCTCTCCAATCCCTTGTGAATTTTCTTTTAAGAGGCTCCCATAAGCCTTGGTCCTGTATTCGAGTCATAGCGAGGAAGACTTTGTGGAAGAGATAAAGATTCACTAGAAGAATCTCCATATTTTCAAGGTATGTTATGCTTAACCATAGAATTATTATTTAATTCTAAATAAACTCAAACCGATTCCTACGCTTTCGCTTGGGTTTAATTAGATTATTCCCTTCATATAAAACATTTCCAAAGTCATATTTTTTCTGAAACTACATCTCATGAAATTCATACATTTCTCAATAAACATTTAAACTCTTCAAACATCTCTATAATCATAAAATATCCTGAATATCTCTTAAAACAATAATTCAAGCTAAAATCAAAAAATTAATGAAAATATATAACAATTTTTCTCGAACATCTCTAAACCATAACTTCAGTAAAAATCATAAAATGTTGAGAATCTCCGACAATTCTCTATAAATCTCATAACAATTTCTCTAAAATCATTCATAATGAAAGAATTCTTGAAAATTCCATAATAATAAAAATTAAATGAGGAAAACATTTCAGAAATAAACCACTCACAGAACATTTGTCGTTGACAATCCAAATCGTGAGTTATTCCAATTGTCGTTCAACCTAAATTCCGATAACCACAACAAAAATCATTCTCCAAAACATGTAATTATAAAATTACAATGCTAACTAACCAAAATTCAATAATCCAGTTTCCAATCTCTTTCTTTTTCCCATAAGTCCAATCTTTCACATTTTACTTTCTCTTCCAACTATTTATTACCAAAGTTGTTTTGTCTTTTTCCTCCAATTAAAAATCCTATTCTTTCTCTCCCTTACACAACATTTTCATTCCATAAAAATAATCCATTTCCCAAAAGTCATCTCTCCCACCTGAAGGCTATCTCTCAAATGGGTTTCTCTCTCTTCATTATTTAATTTTATTTTCTACTTGATCAAGTCCCAATTTTATTTAAACAAATTCTTTTATTAACCTTTTCTCTCTCCAACAACCCACCATCTTCTTCTTCCTTGCACAACTCTTTCTCTTTCTTTCAAATGTTTGCAAATTTACCTTAGTAAGTCAGCAAATTTACCTTTTCAAATGCTTGCTAGGTAAAGAGAGGAAGTTCCTATTTTCCCTTTCAAATCTTTAGCTCCATGAAAAAAAAAATAAAACCCCATATTAAACACTATCTTCTCTCATATATTCAAAGAAGAAAACTTACACATAAGCTTGAAGTTTCATTGAAAATTCTTAAAAATTAAACTCACTAAATATGAAATTCCTACTCGGTAAAATTCTTCCACCTTCAAATTTCAAAAAGTAGAACAAACCTTTAATCTTCTCCTTAATTATTCCATCCATAAACACAACTGCAACCAACCTCCATCAAAACTAAAACTCACGAAGTATTCTAAAAAAAAGAACACAAAATCCTTCATATTAACCCTTTAATCTCTAGCAAAATGACTTACCAAGCTAAACTTATGTGATTTCTCAGCTTCCTCCCAACTTCAAGACACCAATTTTCGTCTCCTCCATGGCTTAGGCTACCCTTTTCTCATCTCTCCAAATATCCCCTCCTTTGAACTTTCTTTTTCCTCCTCCCTCTCTGTTTTCGTGAACCCTTCTTCTTTTTCTTTTTCTTTTTCTTTTTTTTTTTTTTAAAACCACAAGCTTCCCATGGAAACTTCTTTATTTTCCTATATATTTTTTATATAAATATAATAAAACCAACTTGTGTGTGGCTTCCAAGAAGCCACACCATTACTTCTATTTAAAAAAAAATTCCTTTTTCCAAACATAAACAAAATTAAACTCTTTCACTACTTTTCCAAATTGCTTCTTTTCTAAAATAATACAAACTTTCTCCTTTTAATTTCTCAAAATAATATAAGTTGTATCTCATTTTCAATTTTTCAAACTCCTTGTATTTCTATTTTTGTTCTAGACACTCTTCTCCTTCAAAATATTCAAAATCAAATAACTCATATAATAATTGCATAATCAAATACTAGAAGACCGAAATCGGGTCTTACAAATTAGTACTCCCCTTTGAGAATTTCGTCCTTGAAATTCAATTAAGAAGTGCATTTGAACTTCACTTTTCCATGTTGGCCTTTTCACTGCAAGATTTCTTTTTCCAAGTGCTTAAGGATAGAAGATGGTGTTACATGAACTCATTTTTCATTCCCATCTCTAGGAGTTTAGCTACTGTTTTTTACTTGTAATTTCTTTTAATTCCTAGATAGTGTAGGATCGATATGGCAACACTAAAGGCGGGTGAATACGGTTTATTGAAATTTTATAAAACTTTTTCCTAATGTAGGTCCAATTAAACAAATTAACACACTTTTTACAAACAAGTAATTTAAACAAGAATTTCATGCAAGTAAACTCACTTCAAATTAAACAATAAATTTAACACTAACAATTTTGAACACCCTATTTAATTCTAATATCAAGATTGATAAATAATATGCAAAGATAAAATTCTTCCAACTAAAATAAACATAATTTTATGCAATATAATATAAAAAGATTGAGAAACTAATTTTATGCAATATAATATAACAACAAATTAATTACAAAAATAAAATAGATAGGGATAGAGAAATTGACACCGAAAATTTAATAGTGGTTCGACACAATCCAGCCTACTCCACTCCCCAATCTCCTCTTGGGTATTTCACTAGAACAACAAGTCTTTCCACGGCTTAGAGTCCAACCGTTACAACATTCCTTTTGTGGGAGCAAGAACAAACCCAATCATTTCTACGGTTCAAGATCAAACTGTTACAACCTCTCTTTTTCAGCGTCAAGAGAAACCCTTACAATATTTAGAAGTTGAAGAATAAAATGGAAAAACTCTCTCAAATAGTAAATACACAAAATTTAGCTCACAACCTTTTGTAAGAAAGAATTCTTACAAACTAAAGCCCTCAAATGACTATGAAAATTAAAGAAATTGAAGCTCATAATTTGCTAAAAAATGGTGGATGTGCTCTCCAAGAGTAGTAGAATTTTTCATAAATTTTTTCCCATTTTCTAATTTTTTTTCAAGCCTTAAATAGAAGGGAAGAGCCAAAACCAGCCATTGGTTGCCACGTGTCAGCTTCTGATTAGTTGCAAAAAAGAAATGAAAAATGAAAAATATTATAATAATAAAATAATGTTATAATTGTTCACACAAGATTTTAATAAAGAAATGAGACAAGAGGAATGAACTTGTATTTGTATTGATTTGTATATAATGGAGTACAATCTCTAATATTTGGTCCTCTGATTCTTTCTCCCATATGTATACTTGACTCAAGGGTCGAAACGCTTGTTCTCGAGGTTGAATAGTCAACTTTGAACTTATGAAAAGTCTTCAACTTTGAGATTGTTGAAGGTCTTCAACTTGTAGCTTCTGAAAGGTACTCAACTTATAACTTCTTGAGAGTCTCCAGCTTGTAGCTTCTTGAAGGTCTTCAGCTTGTAGCTTCCTGAAGGTCTGCTTGTAGCTTGTTGAAGGTTTTCAACCTGTAGTATTGAAGATCTTCGGCTTGTAGCTTGTTGAAAGGTCTTCGGCTTATAGCTTATTGAAGGTCTTCTGCTTGTAGCTTCTTGAAGGTATTCATCTTGTAGCTTGTTGAAGGTCTCTGGCCTGTAACTTCTTGAAGGTCTTCAGCTTGTAGGTTCCTGAAGGTCTTCCGCTTATAGCTTGTTGAAGGTGATAAGCCTTAGAATTAAGGCTTATTTAACTCCCAAGTGCTTAAAATATCCTTGTTTGTCCTAAGATCAATTAAAAATAGTGGAAGATTGCTTGAATTTAAGGAATAAATTAATGTGATAGCATTTAGAATAGAATTCTAAGTTAATTGATCTTTTTGCAGGAATTATGGAAATTGCAAAATCTGATTTTGCAATTCTGGGCAGAGGAAGTATGGAAACTAAAAAGCCACGCAAACGAAGAAACCCATATATGGAAAAATCAATTTATGCACAAATTGAGAGATTGAAGAGCGATTTTTGGCAAATTTCAACCCTAAGAAGATCTACAAAAGAGGGGGGAAGAAGCTCGAAGAAGGAATTGGGATTTGAGAGGCGATTTTAGAAGTGAATTTCGTGGGTTTTTCATTTTTTTTCTCGAAGCTCTGTTTTTCTGGAATTTTTCTATTCATTATGTTTTAACCAAGGAGTTACAGATCTGTTTGTATTTCTTGAAATTTCTATTTGTATTATGGTAGTTTTTGCAGATCAATGATTGTTCCTTGTTTTGAACTTCTCTTGTATTAAGTTCAAGTTTAAATTCAATCTCTCTGCTCGTGGGTTTCATTTTTCATTACATTCTGTTGTCTTTGAAATTTTCTGGAAATTATGTTTTGGCTGAAGAAATTTTAGCTTCTGTTTTTAATTTTCTTCGAGTTCTATTGTATTATCGATATTGTTAGCAGTACAATTTTGATGTTCAGTCGATTTCTTCGTTTAACTACGCTTTTGTTCATCTAAAACTCTGTTTTTCGTGGGTTTACTAGACTATTGTTGCTGCGTTAATTTTCCTAATTCTGTCAAATCTGAAAAATTTGTGCATATATTCCAGTATTCTAGTTCGATTCAAGTCGTAATTGAATCGTTAAGATTGATCATCTCCTAGGAACAGCGAGAAGATTTGATCAATTGGAATAACATAATAGAAGTCATGGAACAATTATCAATTTTTGCTTCTGTTTAGTTAAGTCTGTTCTGTTTTATGTAAGCCTCAATTTTTAATTACATAGTTAGAAGCCTATTGGAATTGAAGAGGGAAGCAGAACCAATTTCCTAAAAGCTGTTTTTAATTTTTCATTTCAATGGAGCATTTGTGGAATCCCTTGTGATTGATGCCCAGGAGTGTATTACGATTTATTGCATTGGTTATTTAATTAAGCAATTTCCTAACATGAATTTTTCCTTAGAAATTAGTTTTAAGATTTTTATTTTTAATATGAGCTAAAGCTTCTTAGGGGGTTCAAGGATGTGAATTCCCTAAGAAGTAATTGTAGCCAAAATTTCAATAAAAACCAAGCCTACATCTCAATTGTTTGCTTGTGTTGAATATATTTCCGTTGAGATCCTAGATTGATCAACTAGGGTAGCAACTCAAGCTTAGATCTAATACCGACGGGGTTAGTGATAAGCGGATTTCACACAAGTAATGGAGAAAAGAGCTTAGACATAAGCCAATCCTTACCCTAGACATAGGGATTAAGGACTCCAAGACCCATAAAATTGTTGAGCCAATTGATCTAAGATAGAGGGACTATAGACATATAAGTCTCTCACTTAGCCTCCTAAACCCTAAATTCAAGGTGAATAGGAGATGCAATTTTGGTTTACAATTGAGTGTGGAGTAGGTTGGATTGCAATTTTGACTTGCAATTACGACTTAGGGCAATGACATTCTTGAGCCCCATATTTATCTAAATTCCTTTTGAAATTTTAGTTTACTATCCAATATTGTCATTTCTCAATTCTGCAATTATATTATGCAATTCAATTCTGCAATTTTTGTTATTTCAATTATTGTCATTTTTAGATTCTGCAATTAGATTATGCAATTTTTCATTTTCTAACACACCAACCCAACATTATTTGTGCAATTTAGTTTTCAAAGTTGCAATTTTCCTTACACTTTGCTTTACAATATTTTTGTTACACCGTTCCCTGTGGGATTCGATACTTGGTACTCCATACGATTTTATATTACTTCGATCGCGTGCGCTTGCGTGTAACAGCCGATCAGAAGGTCTTCGACTTGTAGGTTATTGAAGATCTTCGACTTGTAACTTGTTGAAGGTCTTCGGTTTGTAGCTTATTGAAGGTCTTCGGCTTGTAGCTTGTTAAAGGTCTTTGGCTTGTAGATCGTTGGATGATCGACCTCTGGTTTGTTGATCTACTTGGATGATCGGCCTCTAGCTTGTTGATATTCTTGGATCGTTCTTGATCTTTGAGAAGTGTTCTACGTTCAGACAGTATTTGATCTTCATAAGCTTTTGGACACTTCACAACTTTGTTTATGAATTCTCTCTGAGCTTCTTCAATTCTCCCCTTGAAATGAAGGAGGGAGCTCTCTATTTATAGAGTTTCTCAAGGCCTCCAAGTGGGCTTGGGTCTGTCTGTTGGACTGGGCCTGGTTGATTTTGGACCAGCCTTTTTGAACTGGACTTGGTTGACTTTAGGCCATCATCTTTTGGATTGGGCCTAGCCTCTGGACTGAACCTAAACTTTGCTAATTGGGGCCTTTAACTCAAGCTTTTGTCTAGAATTCGTCCAAATTTCAAAGAACTCAATTGTGTACTTGGATTTGCCATAATTTATTTTAGGGATCATTGCAAATTTAATTAATCCCTAATTAAATCTAATTTGTCATCAATGTTGGGTAATGACGTGGCAATTTTTGGTTGGCCGAAATTTCTATTCCAACAATAATATTATTATAATATTAAAATATTAAAATAATAATAAATTCAATTATGCCACATGTTGCAATCCTATTAGTCCACGTGTTGCCATGTCATCATCTACGTCATCTGCCACGTCAACATTTTGACCTTTTTAAATGCCATGCCATCAAGGTTGGCTGTTGACTTTCCATGGCAGCGCCACGTCACCAGTATATACCACGTGCCATGTAGGATTTTCCCTTTCAATTTTATTTTTCCCATAACTTCTTTGTTTGAGCTCCGATTTGAACGATTCAAGATGTGTTGGAATCATTATTTCGAGCTCTACACTATGGACACTTCAAAATACTAAAATTATTAATAAACAAAATCATATTTTTTATCATCAAAACATTAATTAATGAATTAATTTGAGATTAATGGCCAAAAAGTCAATAGATAGTTACTGAGTTATGACTTCATTTATTTTCTGAATAAAGTAGTTTGTTTTTATCTTTGATACTTTAGAATTTTTCTCCTTATTTTCGACTACTCATGGATTTTGAATCATTTAACTTGTTGTTTTTCATTCCCTCCATGATGAGCTAAACTTCCTTTAGAGATTCAAGTTGGTGAATGCCCTGAAGGAAAGATGTAAAGCTTAAAAGCACAACCAATCTAGCTATCACTTGAAACTTTGTTTGCTTTTGTTGAGTTTAATATTGGATAAACCTAGCCGGCTATCTTCTAGTTGCTAGTCAAGCTTAAACTTAATACCGAAAGGGTTAAGGGAAGCGGAAGTCGCAAAAGCAATAAAGGAAAAGGCTTAAAAATAAGTCCTGAACATCGACCCTAAACATAGGGCGAAACTCCAAAACCACTAGAATTGTGTGCGAAATTATCTAAGTTAGATTAACCATAAAAATATAGGTTTAATCACTTAGCCTCCTAAAGATTTTGAAGCAAAATTGAATAGGGGTCGAATTCGTTTACTTAGTTTTCTCGTGATAGCTACAATTGTAATTGCATTTTGGTGGCATTTCTTTCAAAAGGGGCATAAGCAACTTGAATTCCCTTTTCTTCTTCATAATTATTGGTTTTTCAATTATTTCCTTTTACCAAAAACACCTCCCAACATTTTTATAACCTTGGTTACCAAAATTGCAATTTGAGAACAATTTTTGCTATCTTTTGAATTTTATTGTATCCGTTTCCTGTGGGATCGATACTCTTGAATACTTTCAGTTTTATATTACTTGCATCGACAGTGTGCACTGACACTGAACTGGAACTTTATTTTTAAGTTAAAAATCTTTTCTTAAAGTCCCCATGTTTCAGTCGACCACAGACGGATGTGGCTGAGTCTAAGCAGCATTCAGCAAACTCTTATTTTATCGAATGAGAGTTGGAAGCCTTGAATTCAGTTTCCTTCCCTATATACTCAGAGTCGATGCACAGGCTGCCAACTGATAATGTAACGATTGTCCACCATCCCTACTCTCCCAACCTCCACTGGCTAATTAACTCTATGCATTTAGGTTGGCAAGTCCAAAATTCTTCAAAACGAAAAATTTTGCGAAATCTTTTTTCCCCTTCCAATCTATGACAACTTGAGATACACAACTTGATTGGTCTATGATCTAATTTTGCCCAATTCAAGTTATTCACTTGATAATCCTGACAAAGATTATGAAAATTTTGGTTAGCCAAAAACGGTCTAGTTGAAGGCTCACCTGAGCATCCAGACCACTATTACACCAAGTGTACTTACCTCCCGAAAAACCCAAATCCTACAACTTGCAATCATCCAATGCTGGTCTAAAATTAGAAATCATAGATTGATCTCTACACCCAATGTATTGTATTACCGAACTTTTACGGATACTTTCAACCACAAGACGGCAATTACCTTCATGTATCAGGGCTTGGAGATGATTATTACCTTTTTGTATGGAGATGGACTTAATTTTTTTTTTTAATGTTTTTTTTCGGGGGAAGGGGGTGCTGGTTCGATGTCTCTTTTGCTCTGCTCCTTTTTTTCTTTTTTTTTTAGTTCAATAACAATTGGAATGGGGGGATTTGAACCTATGATCTCTTGGTCATAAGTCATACTTTATGTCAATTGAGCTATGCTCTTGTTGGCCTCTGTCAGAAGGATTCTTTTTATGTGAATATGTATTTTCTTATAAGAAATGTCAGAAGGATTCTTTTTATGTGAATATGTATTTTCTTATAAGAAACCTCCAGCTTTTAATGAGGATTTATTGTGTACCGACTCTTGTTGGTGGTAGTTGTCTTTTTTGGTACTTATCTTAATTGATTCATTTATGGATGTCTCTTTTGTTGACACAAGACCATCCATCTGCCCATGTTTCAAAACAAGTTAGACTATTGATCGATTCACTTTGTAAGAGTAAGTAAGACAAAAATTTCTAGTTTTCTAAAAACAATTTTGTAGTTGCCAAAGTGTATTATGATTCATGCGTAGAAGTCACAAAAGTTGACGATCCATTATTCTTTCTATTTATATTAGCCCCCTCGATCACTAGTAAAAATTTAGCTTTAATGACCGACAATGTACGTTATAAAAAGAAAGCAATTTTGGACGCACATCCAACATCATTTCATGTGTCATTGTAGGCTATGATGATAGATGCCCTTGAACGACGAGTCGTCCAGTCAACTTTTAATGATGGTAAATGTATGGCATCAAAAGTCAATGTGCATCATTAAATATCTATTTTGAATGTTTTAATGACATACAATGTCCGTCATCATTTTGTTCATAATTTAAATAAAAAATTATTGACTATATTACACACATGGCTAACCAACAATATATTTATCTTTCTCAACCCATGCACAAAATAAAATCTCAATAGTATTTTTAGACAACAATTAATTCAACAAACATAAATTTAATTAATAAAATATAATAATGCATAAAACACAGATGGAACTTTCTGTCCATCAAACCACGTTCATGATCCAACTTAGAAAGAGAAAAGCAAAATTGATAAACAAGAATTTAAAATAACTAAAGACCATGTGTGCTATTATACCTTGTGATTAAAATTAAACAAACTTAATGGTCAGTAGGATATTATTTACCATGGATTGCAGCAAGCTACTTTTAGTTAGCAATCATCTTTTGCCATATGGCTTCCATTCCTACTCAAACACCATATGCCTTCCACTGCTACTCACCTCCAGAGAAACATTACAAATTAACCAGATTCTTTTATCCTTTTTCTCAATTGTATTTTCTTTACAATTTAATTCGCTGGAAAGTGTGAAACCTTCTCTTTTCACATAAATCATCAATTCCAACTACATTAATAGACTATTCTTTAGTTAAAAAGACTAATAGACAACAAGTTGAATTTGAAGTCAAGAACCAAAATACATTCTACCAGATAATGAATCGATCAATCAAACTCTCTGGCATATATAAAATGTATTGACATTTGAGAATGATTAGGTAAAGTGATGGTCACACCAGATATCAGGTACAAATTAATAAAGCAAGATTATAAGTCTATGATACTCACTGATAGACAGAGCTTAGAGCATAGTTGATTTGATTAAAACACTAAACGAACTTCTTTTAGAGATAATAAAGGAGAACCATTCAAGTTCAAACATAAACTAAATTTAGATGAAATAACACCCTAAGTTAAGTGTAGCAATGACCTCCTAGTAGTAGTAGTAATCTTCATATTCTTCATGGTCCCAATCTAGGTCCCACAGCCGCCGTTCATGCTCTCGACTCAGGTGCCACCGTTGGTGCTGCCATTCAGGGTGGTGTTCTTTCCTCCAGCGTCGCCATCCGTATCCTGGTTGGCCTTGGAAGCAGCCCAGTTGATGGCCTTGGAAGACGCCTGGTTGGCAACCTTGGTAGACGCCTTGCTGGCCTTAGTAGATGCCCAGTTGGCTTTGTTGGTGTTGGTTTTTTTTACCCTTAATCTCAAATTAATTAATTAATATTTTGATGATAACAAACCTGTTGTTAATTACTAACAATTTTAGTGTTTTGAAGTGTCAATAGCGTAGAGTTCGGACTAACAATTTCAACACCTCTTGAATTACTCAAATCGGAGCTACAACAAAAAAGTTATGGCCAAAACAAATTTGAAAAAATTCTCGATGCAATGACATGGCGGCTGAGTTAGCAACGGGACCATTCAGAGGATGACACATGGAGCTATAGGAGAGTGACACTTGTGGGCTTTTTTTTTTAATACCTTGGTGGGCTTTTGTTTGTTTTTTTTTAAAAAAAAGAAATAATTATATTTTATATATATAAGTATTTGTCAAACCAAAAAAAAAAAAAAGGGGAGGCATTTAAGGCTCGTTGGGCTGTTTCCTTTTAAATTTCTTTTAAAATTCTTTTTTTTATCAAATTTGACCGTTTGTTGAAAAAATATTTATTTAATTCTTTTTTACCGTTGAGTTTAATTTCCTTATTTCTTATTCTTCTTCTTATTTATTTTACTTACTCTCTATTTTTAACCTCTACTATTCATTTCTCTTTTACTACAATTCAATGGCTCAAATTAAATTTTGATTTGAGAAAATACTTTTTTGATTCCTCAGTTTGCAAGCTCGTTCATATTGAGTCCCTGAGTTTCAAAATCAAACAATCAAGTCATTGAATTTTATGAAACAGTTCTATTGAGTCTCTCCACCGTTAATCTTTTTAACAAATTTAATGGAATGCTGACATGGAAACTTTTAATATTAAAATAATATTTTTAAAAAAATAAATAATAATAATATAATTTGTAAATAATAAAACAATAAAAATAATAACAATTTAAAAAAAGAAAAAAAAAAAAGAAAACTCCTATTTCCCTTTCTCTTTTCTCTTTCCTTTCTCCTTCTCCTCCAACCACCTCCCCCTTCCCCCCTCTGGTGAACTCACCACCACCACCTTCTTCTTCTTCTTCAAAACCCACTCCCAACCACACCCTCTCCTTCTTCTTTTTCTTCTTCAAAACCCGCCCCCAACCACTTCTCCTTCTTCTTCTTCGAAACACATCTCTGTAATTAATGCTCTTGAGTATCATTAATATTGCTTTTCATATCAATACAAGAGCAACTAAGCTCTATTATATAGAGGAGCTTAGCAAACAGAAAAATAACAACCTATCATTATATAACAGTACAAAACTAATTTAAAACAATAAACCAGTATACAAGTGTAACATCCTCCCTCAAACTGAAGTCTCCCAGAGGCAAAGTTTGGATCTTAAGAGTAAAAATCTAGAGTGTGAGAGAGCTTTGGTGAAAAAATCCCCAAGTTGATCAACACTGGTAATGTAGTTGATTTGAATGTCTTTGCGTATGGCTTTCTCTCGAACAAAATGATAATCAATTTCGATATGTTTTGTACGAGCATGAAACAAGGGATTATTGGCAAGCGAAATGGCAGAGATGTTATCACACCAAAGGGTAGGGACTTGTAATATAGGCACCTTAAAATCACAGAGAATCTGTCTTATCCAGCAAAGTTCAGCTGTAGTTGAAGCCAAGGACCGATATTCTGCCTCGGTTGTCGAACAAGCAACGGTTGGTTGCTTCTTTACACTCCATGAGATGAGATTTGGACCAAGAAAAATCACATACCCTGAAGTAGAGCGTCTGTCAACAGGATCCCCTGCCCAGTCAGCATCACAATAAGCTTGTAGAGATAGAGAACCAGCCGTAAATTTTAACCCCACTTTTACTGTTCCTTGTAAGTAACGTAGGATTCTCTTAACAGCAATAAGATCTTCTTCTGTTGGACTATGCATTTTCTGGCAAGCTTTATTCACAGCAAAGGCTATGTCTGGCCGAGTAAAGATAAGTGATCGGTGTTTACACGCAAGCGCACGCGATCGAAGTAATATAAAATAGTATCTGAGTACCAAGTATCGAATCCCACAGGGAACGGAGTAACAAAAATGTTGTAAAGCAAAGTGTAAGGAAAATTGCAACTAGAAAACTAAAAATGCAAAAATAGTGTTGGGATGGTGTATTGGTAAAAAGAAAAATTGCAGAATCTAATTGCAGAATCTAGAAATGACAATAAGCGAAATAAGAAAAATTGCAGAATTGAATTGCAGAATATAGAATTGGCAATAATTGAGAACAATTTAGATAGACTTAGTGAGTGATAATTCAAAGAGAACTTGGATAAAAATGGGGCTCAAGAGTGTCATTGCCCTATGTTGTAATTGCAAGCCAAAATCGCAATTCCAACCTACTCCACACTCAATTGTAAACCAAAATTGCATCTCCTATTCACCTTGAATTTAGGTTTTTAGGAGGCTAAGTGAGAGACCTATATGTCTATAGTCCCTCTATCTTAGATAATTCGGCTCAACAATTTTATGGGCTTTGGAGTCCTTAATCCCTATGTCTAGGGTAAGGATTGGCTTATGTCTAAGCTCTTTTCTCCATTACTTGTGTGAAATCCGCTTATCACTAACCCCGTCGGTATTAGATCTAAGCTTGAGTTAATACCCTAGTTGATCAAACTAGGATCTCAACGGAAATTTATTCAACACAAGCAAACAATTGAAGTGTAGGCTTGGTTTTTATTGAAATTTTGGCTACAATTACTTCTTAGGGAATTCACATCCTTGAACCCCCTAAGAAGTTTTAGCGCAAATTAAATATAAAAATCTTGCAACTAAATTTTGAAGAAAAGTTCATATTGGGAAATTGAGTAAATTGCCAATTAACACAAAATTCTATTCTAATTAATATTACTTAAATAAACAACTATGGCAATAAACATTGACACAAATCTAGGCAATTATTTCAAGGAATTCTAAAACCTTCAAATTAAAAACAGTGGGTGAAGGGCTTTAATAAGAATTTTCAATCTTCTTCCTTATTCCCTTTGATTTTTATGGCTTATAAATACTCCAACAACTCATGAAAACTTGAATAAAACATAAACGACAGAATAAAAAAAAATCCCAACGAGTGTGTACCTCCAAGGACTCTTGGTCATACAAGAAGAACAATTCAGAAAAATAAGACAGAAGGCTAAATCTTTGGTAAAAACAGAGTAACAAAATATGCAGAAAAACAGAGTGTAAACGTTGAAATAAACCCACGAATAGAGATTGAATTAAAACTTAAACTTACTACAATAAGAAATCAAATGAAGAACAATGATTGTACTGCAACACTCTCTCCATAAGACAAATAGAAATTGAAGAAAAATAAGACTGAATTGAAGTTCTCGGCAAAAAAAAAATACTGCTGCAAAAACAAAAAGAAACAGAGCTTTGTGTTAGAAAACCCACGAAATTCACTTCTCAAATCGCCTCCAAAACCTAAATGATAGCTCCTCCTCTTCTTCCCCATTTATAGGCCTTCATTAGGGTTGAAGATTGCCCAAAAATCGTGCTCCAATTCCCCCAATTAGTGCTGTAATCAAGCTTTCCATAAATGGGTTTTTCGTATGAATTTTCGTTTTTTTTGAACTTTTGTACTGCTCCAGATTGTAGAATCCGATTTTGCAATTTGATTTTGCAATTTCTACATTCCCTGCTCTAGAAACAATTGCAGAATCACGAATTTGCAATTTGATTTTGCAATTTCCACATTCCCTGCAAACAAACTTAACTTTTTTCGAATCTTATCTAATTGCTTTTATTCTTATTCCTTTCTTATTTTCAAGCAACTTTCAACTATTTTCAAATGATCTTAAGACAAAACAAGAACATTTTAAGTAATTAGGAGTTAAATAAGCCTTAATTCTAAGGCTTATCACACCCCCAAACTTAAGATATTGCTTGTCCTCAAGCAATTAGAAAACAAATAGCACATACACAAGCAAACACTTCACAAAATGATTTCAAATGGTGTTTTTGAAAAAAAAAATGTTGTTCAGGAGAGGTCTCAAACTTTTAATACTTTACACAATTCCAAGATTTTCTCACATAAAAGTTTTACTTTTCTTTTTCAAGATAAAACATTCTTATACAAACCCACCTATTATGCTTATCCTACCTAAGTCATAGTCATAGAGTCTAGGGTGGTCTTCTTTGTTTAACAAGCTAAGTTCACTCACATTACAAACATTTCTCTTTTTCCCCCAAACTTATGTAGAGCTACTGCTAGGCCTCAATTTCTTTTTTTTCTTTGAAATTCTTTTTTTTTTATGAGAGTATTACTGTCACTTGTACCTTCGTTCCAACTTACTAACACTTTGTGGTGAAAATAGTTGACTACGAGCACATATCACTGCTAAGACTGTTTTCACATACTCACTTCCTAAGTTAACCTTTCATGCATAGGAAATCATGGGTGTCATGACTGCCTCTGGTTACTCAGTTAACTTTAGAAGGAGGAGTATCCTCTTTTTTTTTTTTTTTTGAAATTCCTAGCAGCTGTTACAACGACATACTATTACAACAACATAATACTACAATGACATACTGTTACAACAACATAATACTACAATGACATACTGTTACAACAACATAATATTACAACAACATACTAGTACAACGACATAATATTACAATGGTAGTATTACAAAACTCACCCCCCCAAACTTAAATGGGTCAATGTCCCCATTGACTAAGAACTAGAAGAACAGGGGTTGGGGTACATATTTGGGTCACTTAACATGCTAAGCATTGAAGCTAAACTCTCCTAAATCCATTAGATGGTATAAACACAAAGGAAGTTTGGGTTTGAATGTTTTATGGAGAAAAATAATTTATTAAGTTTTATGATTTTGAAAACATGAAGTTGTGTGTGAAAGCACTTGAAAGTTGAGAAAACTATAGGTATCATCATTAAGAGCTTTTTAACAAAACACCAAAGAAAACAATTTGTAAACTTGATTTGAACATGATTTTTATGGCATGCTTGTGCGAGGAATAGATTTATTTATTTATTTATTTTTGAAAGCAAATAAACTAAATAAGCATAAAAGAACTTAACTAAGCCTCAAACTAAAAACATAACAATTAAGAAAGCTGGAAAGATAGGTTAAAGAGAGACTCCCCTATACAGAGAAAAACGTGTTGTTGTTGCAATTACTGTCCTTGGGGTTGTTGGAAGTCTTGCAAAGAATTCTCCCGCTCTTTCTTCTTATATTTTCCTACAACTCAAGAGTAGAGCATCAAAAAGTTCACACAGTTTATCTCAATGCAAAGTTACTATAAAACACGCAAGCGCACGCGATCGAAGTAATATAAAATGGTATATGAGTACCAAGTATCGAATCCCACAGGGAAAGGAGTAACAAAAATATTGTAAAGCAAAAGTGTAAGGAAAATTGCAACTAGAAAACTAAAATTTGCAAAAATAAAGTTGGGTTGGTGTGTTGGTGAAAAATAAAAATTGCAGAATCTAAAATGGCAATCAGCGAAATAACTAAAAATTGCAGAATTAAATTGCTGAATCTAAAATTGGCAATATTGGAATAACAACTAAAAAGACTTAGAAAATGAAATTGCAAAGGGAATTCTAGATGAAGATGGGGCTCAAGAATGTCATTGCCCTAAGTCGTAATTGCAAGCCAATATTGCAATTCCAACCTACTCCACACTCAATTGTAAACCAAAAACTGCATCTCCTATTCACCTTGAATTTAGGTTTTTAGGAGGCTAATTGAGAGACTTATATGTCTATAGTCCCTCTATCTTAGATCAATTGGCTCAACAATTTTATGGGTCTTAGAGTCCTTAATCCCTATGTCTAGGGTAAGGAATTGGCTTATGTCTAAGCTCTTTTTCTCCATCACTTGTGTGAAATCCGCTTGTCACTAACCCCGTCGGTATTAGATCTAAGCTTGAGTTGATACCCTAGTTGATCAATTCAAGGATCTCAACGGAATTTTAATCAACACAAGCAAACAATTGCGATGTAGGCTTGGTTTTTATTGAAATTTTGGCTACATTTACTTCTTAGGGAATTCACATCCTTGAAACCCCTAAGAAGTTTTTAGCTCATATTAAAGATAAAAATCTTAAAACTAATTTTTGGGGAAAAGTTCATATTGAAAAAGTGAGTAAAATGCTAATTAATAAAAATTCTACCCTAAGTGGTGTTGGAACAACTAAGACAAAACTTATGCAATTCTGGGCAATTAACTTCAAAAACTTCTAAAATTCTCAAATTAAAAATTAAACAACAAAAATCAAGGGTTTCAATAGAAAATTTCCATCTTCTTTCTTTACCCTTGAATCTGATGGGTTTATAAGGATTTCAAGAAATACAGAAACTTGAACAAAATAAAGAAGAATTTGGAGAAAAAATATAAAAACAAAAGAAACTGAAACTGAACCCCTTGGCAAAAACAGAGCAAGCTTATATAACTTGCCACATAATTATAAAAATTGAACAAGAATTCCATTGAAATCCATGAAAATAGAAACTAAATTGAACAAAACTTAATAATAAAGAAGAAATCAACTGAAGATCGAGATTGCATTCTAATAACTGTTCGTAATACCAAATGAATTGAAACAAAATATAAAAACAGAAGATGAACTTTCAACAAAGCAAAGTAAAAAAAAAAAAAGAACAAAAAAAAACAGAGGAGGAAGACTTGAAAAAAAACCCACGATGTAAAGCTCCAAAAACGCCTCCAAAATCCGATTCGAAAGATGAACAAAATGATACTACCAGCACTCTTGGTAATACAAGAAGAATTTGCAGAAAAATAAAGACAGAAACTTGAAGTTCTTGGCAAAAAAAAAATAGAAAGACAAAATGCAGAAAAACAGAGTTTCTAAATTGACGAAAACCCACGAAATTGACTTCTCAAATCGCCTCCAAATCGAATTGTGTTGCTCCTCCTCTTCTTCCCCTTTTATAGACCTTCATTAGGGTTGAAGAATGCCCAAATTTCGTGCTTAAATTCCTCCAAATCGGGCTGTAATTGAAGATTTTCGGAATGAGTTTAATGCAGATTTTTTTTCCTTTTTTGAACTTTTCTACTGCTCCAGATTGCAGAATCCGATTTTGCAATTTGATTTTGCAATTTTTACATTCCCTGCTCCAGAAACAATTGCAGAATCACGAATTTGCAATTTGATTTTGCAATCTCCACAATTTCTGCAAACAAGATCAATTTACTTAGAATTCTATTCCAAATGCCATCACATTCATTTTTCCTTAAATTCAAGCAATCTTCTACTATTTTCAAATGATCTTAAGTCAAAACAAGAATATTTTAAGCAATTGAGAGTTAAATAAGCCTTAATTCTAAGGCTTATCAATAAGGTACTGGAGACCCCCGACAATGCTGCAGTACTGCTTTGGATCAGTCAATAAAGCACTGGAAGAAGAGGTCCCTTTGGTTGCACAGGGTGTTAAACAGGCTTTGCAACCAGTCATACCAGCTTGTTTAAGTAAATCATTGGTATATTTGGTTTGACAAACAGAGATGGTGGAGCTGGTTCTTGAAACTTCAAGGCCCAAAAAATATTTCAGTTCACCCAGATCAGTCATTTCAAACTCATTCCCCAAATCTTGTATCAACATGTCAATGTAACAAGAATCACTGCCGGATATGATAATATCATCAACATAAAGGAGTAAGAAAGTTGTGGAAGTAGGCGTGTGTTTGTAGAATAAAGAAGAATATGCTTTTGAGGCTTCAAACTCAAGTGTAAGAAGATAGGTGGTAAACCTCTCAAACCAAGCTCTAGGAGCTTGTTTGAGTCCATATAGAGACTTTTTAAGGCGACATACATGATGAGGATTAGTAGAATCAATAAATCCTTGTGGTTGGGACATGTAGACATCATTCTTGAGAGTTCCATGGAGGAGGCATTCTTGACATCCAGTTGGCGAAGAGGCCAATTAAAATGAGCTGCCAAGGAAAAAAGAATTCGAACAATACTTTGTTTAACCACAAGGCTGAAGGTTTCATCATAATCAACACCTTCTTCCTGATGAAATCCTTTTGCTACGAGGCGAGCTTTATAGCGGGAGATAGAATGATCGGTTGTTACACGCAAGCGCACGCGATCGAAGTAATATAAATTGATATCTGAGTACCAAGTATCGAATCCCACAGGGAACGGAGTAACAAAAATGTTGTAAAGCAAAAGTGTAAGGAAAATTGCAAATGGAAAACTAAAATTGCAAAAATAAAGTTGGGTTGGTGTGTTGGTGAAAAATTGCAGAATCTAATTGTAGAATCAAGAAATTGCAATAATGGAAATAAAGAAAAATTGCACAATTGAATTGCAGAATCTAGAAATGGCAATAATCGAAAGAACAGAAATTGCAGAATTAAATTGCAAAATCTAAAATGGCAATCAGTGAAATAACTAAAAATTGCATAATTAAATTGCAGAATCTAAAATTGGCAATATTGGAATAACAACTAAAAAGACTTAGAAAATGAAATTGCAAAGGGAATTTTAGATAAAGATGGGGCTCAAAAATGTCATTGCCCTAAGTTGTAATTGCAAGCCAAAATTGCAATTCCAACCTACTCCACACTCAATTGTAAACCAAAATTGCATCTCCTATTTACCTTGAATTTAGGTTTTTTTAGGAGGCTAAGTGAGAGACCTATATGTCTATAGTCCCTCTATCTTAGATAATTTAGCTCACAATTTTATGGGTCTTAGAGTCCTTAATCCCTATGTCTAGGGTAAGGAATTGACTTATGTCTAAGCTCTTTTTCTCCATCACTTGTGCGAAATCCGCTTGTCACTAACCCCATCGGTATTAGATCTAAGCTTGTGTTGATACCCTAGTTGATCAATTCTAGGATCTCAACGGAATTTTAATCAACACAAGCAAACAATTGAGATGTAGGCTTGGTTTTTATTGAAATTTTGGCTACATTTACTTCTTAGGGAATTCTCATCCTTGAACCCCCTAAGAAGCTTTAGCTCATAATAAAAATAAAAATCTTAAAACTAATTGAAGAAAAATTCATATTAGAAAGTTGAAGAAATTGCTAATGGTGGTCAACAAGTAAATTAATACATAACTTCTATTCTAATAGCAGTGTAGGCTAGATGATTGGAATAATAAAAATTACCCAATTCTGGACAAGTAGCTAAATAACCCACCAAAATTTCCCATTGTGAATAGAAAATTTAAGGCAAATTGGTAGCAATTTCAAATCAAAACATCAATTTTATGAAGAAACAATGGCTAACCACAGTGCACATATAAAAGAAACAACAAAATAACTCTTGCAACTAACAACCCAAAGAGCAAAAATACAACTTAAACAGAACTGAATTTTTGGCTAAAACAGAAACAAAAAAAAAAATTTCCAGAAAACAGAGCATTTGAAAAATTGAAGAAAAACCCATGAACTTGACTTGGAATTAACTTAAGCTTAATTCAAAAATACACCAATTGAAGACTAGAGATTGTTTAAGCAACTCTCCATAATACAAAACTGAAGAAAAATCACAATTAAAATTGAAAATCTTAGCTAAAACCGAAGAAGAAAGAAAAACAGAGGTTTCGAAAAAAAAAAAACGTAAAACCCACGAAATTCAATCTAAATTCACCTCCAAATCCCCCTCCTTAGCTCCAATTCTTCTTCCCCATTTATAGGCCTTCATTAGGGTTGAAGAATGCCCAAATTTTGTGCTTAAATTCCTCCAAATCGGGCTATAATTGAAGATTTTCGGAATGGGTTTAATGCAGATTTTTTTCCTTTTTTAAAACCCAAAAACCCACGAAATTGATCCTTCAAATCGCCCTCAAAATCCGATTAATAGCTCCTCTTCTTCTTCCCCGTCTATAGGCCTTCATTAGGGTTGAAGATTGCCCAAAAATCATGCTCAAATTCCCTCGAATCGTGTGGAAATTGATCTTTTCATGTATGGGTTTCTTCATTTGCGCACATTTTGGTTTCCATAATTTCTCTGCCCAGAATTGCAAAATCAGATTTTGCAATCTGATTTAGCAATTTTCACATTCCCTGCCCCATAAACAATTGCAAAATCAGATTTTGCAATCTGATTTAGCAATTTCCATAATTTCTGCAAAAAGAATCAATTTATTTAGAATTCTTTTCCAAATGCTATCACATTCAATTATTCCTTAAATTCAAGCAATCTTCCACTATTTTCAATTAATCTTAGGACAAACACGAATATTTTGAGCACTTGGGACTTAAATAAGCCTTAATTCTAAGGCTTATCATAGAACCATCCGGATTTCTTTTAATTCAAAAAACCCATTTGTTTCCAATGAGATTCTTACTTTCTGGAAGAGGAATGAGATCCCATGTGCCTTGTCTCTATAAGGCTAAAAACTCATCAGCCATGGCCTTTCTCCATTCTTCATATTTATTTTCCACAGAGAATGTAGTTGGTTCTTCAACAGGTGGTGTAAGTACAACATCAGCAAGATAACCTTGTTTCTTCTTAGAAATACCATTTTTAGCCCAAGTAATCATTGGATGATTATTGATCAAAGGAACATCACCTGCATCAACACATGGTAAAGTAATAGGGATATTGGGATTCGGGACAATATGTGTGTTTGGCAGATGGAGAGGTAGATCGGGACTGATGTTTGTATGTGGTGACTGTGTTTGGTTAGTAGGGAACAAAGAAAGAAGAGGTATATTGGAAAAGGAAGGATGAGAGGCTGAAGAAATTTGGGAATGAATAGGAGAAGATTTGCTAGCAAAAGGGAATAAACTTTCATCGAAAAGAACATGTCTCGAATGAAAAAATTTGTCAGTCTCAATGTTATAACAAACATAACCTTTAATATTCTGAGTATAGCCAAGGAAGACACACTGAGACGTTCGAGGTTGAAGTTTATTATTGTTATAAGGTCTTAGGAGAGGATAACATGCACACCCAAATGTTTTAAGATATGTGATGTCAGGAACTTGATTGAAGAGCTTTTCAAAAGGGGAGATGTTATGAAGTGTAGGAGATGGAAGTCGATTAATGATGTAACGGGCAGTGGCAAATGCGTGAAACCAGAATTTGATGGGTAAAGAGGCATGAGAGAGTAATGTAATAGCCATTTCGGTTAGATGCCGATGTTTGCGTTCAGCAACACCGTTTTGTTCTTGAGTATAGGGACAAGAGGTCTGATGGGAAATGCCATGTTGAGGAAGATAAGTGCGAAAGGAATTATTAACAAATTCTCCCCCTCCATCAGTTCTAAAAAGTTTGATTTTTGTAGAAAGATGTTTTTCAATGAAAGGTTTAAAGGTTTGAAAAATGTTAAAAACTTGAGACTTATTTGACATTGGAAATATCCAAGTAAAACGAGACATATCATCGATGAAAGAAACATAATATCTATAGCCAGCATAAGAAGGTTCAGAACTAGGACCCCAAACATCACTATGTAGAAGATGAAGTGGTTCAACGGACAAAGAAGTGGACAAAGAAAATGGTAGTTTATGCATTTTCCCTTTAAGGCAACTGATACAAGTACATTTATTTGAAGAACAAGAAATATTCGCTTTCCTAAGTACAATGTTCAAGACAGAGTCAGAGGGATGTCCTAGACGAGCATGCCAAGGAGAAGAGGAAACCTTGGTGAAAACAAAGGCATGAGAGGAAGTCGGAGACTTTGAAGGTATTGAAGGCAGCAGATATAAGCCATTTTTAAAGGGTCCCTGAAACAAGATAGAGTGAGTTCTTTTATCTCGAATAATAAAAGAATCATAATCAAAAAGTACTGTGCAATTGTTGTCGTGACACAATTTATGAACAGAGAGCAAGTTAGCAGACATGGATGGCACATGAAGGACTGAAGTAAGATTAAAGTTGAAAGAAGGGGTAGGTAGTATTCCTTTACCAGTGTGTTGAATAGGGAGTCCTTGACCATCACCCACAGAGATTTGCTCATCACCATGACAAGGGACAGCAGAAGCAAGAAAAGACGAATCTTGAGCAACATGAGCATTGCATCCTGAATCAGCTAGCCAAACAGGGGAGTTTGACTGATTTGAAGATGTATATGATGCAGCCATTGCAGCTAGTCGAGCTGGTGGATGGCGTCCTTGATAAGCATAGTCCATCCGATGAAAGCAATCAAGAGCATTGTGGCTTGGTCGTTGGCAAATTTGGAAAACAGGTCGAGAGTAGGATCTATCAATAGGTGAAATGTGAGAAACATAACCTCCTCTCCCTTTGTTTTGATTAAAGCTGCTTCGATTATTCCCAGAAAAACGTCCTCGTCCACGATTATTTACTCCCTTGGAGACATCTTGAGACCGATCAAAAGAAAGCAAGGCAGTAGCATTGATCAAAGCCTCAATACTTTTGATTTGCATCTCAATAGAATGTTCCTCCGTCTTTAATAAAGCATAAAGATGCTCGAACGTTATGGGGTCTGATTTGGTTCTAATAGAAGTACGGAAAGCATTGTAATCATTCGGCAAACCATTTAAGATGTATATGAGCATTTCTTCATCATCCACATTTATACTAATGTTAGCAAGACGATCGTTGAGATCCTTAGCACGTTGAACATACGAATCAATTGACTCATCAGACTTCTTGACTAGGGTTTGTAAAGAAGACCTCAATTGAATAATATGGAAGTGAGATATAGAAGAGAACCTGCTCTCGAGTCGAATCCATGTATCACGAGATGTGACGCAGCCAACAACCAGTGATAAAGTTGAGGGTGGTAGCGTTGAATTGATTAGGGCTTTGATCGCACGATCTTGGGCAATCCAATCGCCATACTGTGGATTCACATTTGTGGTGAGATGTCCATCGTCATCGTAAAGAAATGCGGACGGAGGTGTGCCGGAACCATCGATGAATCCAGATAACTTGTGAGCTTCAAAAATCGGTAGAATTTGGTGTCGCCAGAGAGAGTAATTGGTATAATCAAGTTTGATTGACACAAGATTGCATACATTTGACAAGAGAAGAACAGGGAGAGAGGTTTGATTAAGAACAGAGGGAGCGGTAGAGATTGGAATAGTGGTGGAAGAGGAAGAAGTGGCCATGTGGACGTTTTCTTGAAAAAAAAAATGACGTGGGTCAGTGATGCTTTGATACCATGTAATTAATGCTCTTGAGTATCATTAATATTGCTTTTCATATTAATACAAGAGCAACTAAGCTCTATTATATAGAGGAGCTTAGCAAACAGAAAAATAACAACCTATCATTATATAACAGTACAAAACTAATTTAAAACAATAAACCAGTATACAAGTGTAACAATCTCCACTTCCATTTATTTCCTCTTCTTCTTAATCGAACCCCATCTTTTTCTTCTTTATTTTTCAGATCTGGGTTTAACCCAGATCTAGTGTCATGGCATTGTTGGTATCGAGAGGGTTTCAAATTACCTGCCACGTTGAGCATCGTGAGTCGGCAAAGCCGACCAATATTCACCATAAGGTTGCCGGAGAGAAGGTAATCAATAAGGTTAAGAATTCTGAGGAACGACAATCGGGGAGAAGGAGAAAGGAAAGGAAAAATGGAAGGGGAAAGGGATGGGGAGAGAGAGTTTTAATTATTTATTATTATTTTATTATAATTAAACGTATGGTCCAATTAGCAAACTAATTCCCTAGACATGTTAGCCCTAACTGTCTCGCTATTCGCTTAGTTATTTTTATGCTTTTAATTTGTTTTTTATAAAGTTCCATGTTAGTTTGCTCTCTAAATCAAATCAATCACAGAGTATTTTTTATATTCAAGACGAATCTAAAATCCAATCCCCTATGGAGACGATACTCTACTACTCACAATCATTGTATTACTTGGGTCGTGCACTTACAATAGCGCAAAATACACGCATCAAGACTCTTTATTTGGTTTGATTTGATTGTTTTTTTAATTGAAAAATTGAACTGAACCAAAAATGGTCAATCTTTTCAAAAGATAAATGGAGGTGTCCAATCTTATGCAAAAAATTGAACCAAATCAGTAGATCCATTTGGTTAGGTTTGATTTTCTATTGCACCTCTATTTTTTTTAAAAAAAAAAACTCCCAAAATGTATCTTCCCTTGTAAGCTTCTACATCAATCTAGGTTTTCTTCTTCTTTGTTCAACAAATAAGGTTTTTTTGCAGAATCACGACCGTGAGCCATACTCCCAGCTGTCGCGTCCAGTCAGCCACAAAATGCAGCCCCACCATCTCCACACAGCCAACCATCTTCCACCTGCTGCGCTTGTCGTCCAGCCGTTGTCTATCGGCCATAAATAACCCACCCACAATCCCATCGTTGCAACCAAGAATTATCTATGGCCCAAATCAAGCCAACCACAAAATATTGGAGATGAAGAAACGAAATAACACACAACAAAGTGCCCCCAAGGTGACCTGAGAATACAAGGTGCATTTAGAATCACATGTATCATCCCAATTGGCTAATTTTCCAATCCAATTGTGTTTTCTGGTTCATTCTCCTAGGGTTACATCTATTGCCTACATAAATTCCAGTCCCTTCCATTTTCTTCTCTGCTTTTTCCTCCTCTTTTTAAACTAAAAGGTGATATTGCCGCTTGTAAGCAACTTCGGCGACATTAGTAGGGATTTTTTAACACAACATGTAGCGGCAACATTAGTAGGATTCTCTAGGATTATATATGGTTTCATACGTATTTATATTTTGTATGTGGTTTTTTTTATAGTTGTTTCACACCACGTATATATTTCTTAAATGCAGGAATATATTTAATAATATGAGGTATATATATTTTATACAACTTTTTTTCTTGGAAAAGATATATATACATATATGTACCAAGTATATATTTGTAAATAACATGATGGTGGTGACGAACAAATATACCGAGTATATATTTGCAAATGACTAAACATACCAAGTTATAACGAAATCCGTAATAGGTAGAATACACATTTTCATAAGATTGAATAATATATATAAACGTAGTATATATGTAAGATTATATTAATTTAATAATATCACTTATACTATTGTGCTTGTGACTATACGTATGACAAAAAAAATCGATATATGTGGCTATAGTGAGAAAAAAAATTGTGTACATGATATATATGAGGTATATATGGAATTATATATGAATGTCAAAACAAAAGTAAATATATTAAAATTAATTAAAATATTGATTTGCAATTAATACAAAAATAATTTACCATAAATGGAGGATCTCCATTATGGAAAAAATAAATATAATAATATCATAAATATAGAGTGAGAAATTCAACCAAAGGTAAAATTGTAAGAAAAATTATACAAAAAAATTGAACCAAGCTAAAGTTGAAAATTTTCATAAAAATTTACATTTGTGAAATATAGTTTGAGAAATAGCCTATTTGGGACAAATTTTATAAATTCAAGAGAATATATATTTTTTTCTTTTTAAAATATTGTCCTGAATTTATTTTTTTTAATTAAACCGATATCATTGAAAAAGTTTCGTGCATATATATGTATATATATATATATATATATATATATATATAATTTTGATTCAAATATTTGAAGCATCAAATTAAATTTTAAAAAACTTGTATCATCATCTTTTTGTTTTTGTAATTCTTAAAAAATTGGGTGAACACTAATAATTTCTCAATTTTGAATCCATTAAAGAATTCCAAAGCTATATTTTTTTAATAAAAAAATTTAAATTCAAATAATGGGTAAAAATTCGAATATACTACCTTTAAAGAATTTACTAGTGTCTTAGCTAGCATTCTACTAAACTATGTCACTTTCCTTGAGGTTGGAGGCTCAAATCCTCATACCCTCATTTGTTGTTTAATAAACAAAACTAACTAGGTCAATAAAGACATTAATCTTAAGAACCTGATTAGATTTTTTAGAACATTTGATAAATTAAAAAAAGAAAAAGAAATTATTAGTCAACAAACCTTTTTTTTTTTTTTTGATAATCACAAACCTTATTTTTAAATATTTAAAAAACTCACCAAAATAGTCTTCAAAAGAATTAAAATTGGTGTTTAAAAAGTTAATAAATATAATCATAACAACCATAGTTTAAATTAAAAAAAAAACATCATGAAGTTAAATAGGAAAAGAAAGGGACGGAAGTAGGGAAGTAAAACAAAAATAAAACACTTAACAAATAAGAATTGGTGTCACCAATAATTTGGTGACACCTGCTTGAGCAGCATCCATGTGTTTCTCTTATGTGTATATATATTGAAAAAGAGAGGACAACAAAGTATGAGAGAGAGAGTCTTAAGAGTTAATGTGAGAGAGAAAGGAATCGAGAAAGAGAAAGAGGGGGGGGAATGTGTGGATGGATGGGAGAGATAAAGTCAAGAGTTAATGAGAGAATTTAATTAGGGAGAAAATTTTGAGAGAGAAAAGTGGAATTTTGGAAGAAAGATAGAGAGTAATATAAATGAAACTCAAATGAATCATAAATTTGGTTACACAAGATTAATAGCCCATATGAGATTACCTTATATGTGAAGGCGTCTATTGGATCTTTTCCTTCGAGTTTGAAGTTCAAATCTTCAATCCCTTATTGGTTGTATAAAGAAAAGTTTAATATGTTCAAAAAATAGTTTTTTTTCGTATCCACATTTTTATACATACTAGTTATCATTCATGTGCGTTGCATGTATTTTTTTTAATGCTTTAAAAAATATTTGATAGTAGAGTTTAAAATTTGTTCAATAAGATTTAAAAAAATAAATATACATCATTATTTTTAAAAACCGTTTTTTCAATAATTTTTTTTAAATATATTGTAAATAAAACCATAAAAGTAATAATAGGAAAAAGTATGAGTATATTGTAAATTTATTACTAACTTTTAATTAAAATTGAGTTCATCAACCAAAAATAGGTTAAATTACAAATGTAGTCTCTATGGTTTTGAACAAATTAAAATTTAGTCTCTATCGTTTTAAAAGTTGAAATTTTGCTCTTATAGTTTGATAAAATCTAAAAAATAGTCCATGGTTTGATAAAACTCTCATATGGACTAATTTTAACATTTAAAATCATAGGGACTAAATTTTAACTTTCTCAAAATCATAGGGACTAAATTTATAATTTAACCTCAAAAGTATTTTCTCGTGTTTATCAAGATAGAATTAAAAATTAAAATATATAATTAAATTTAAATTTTAAATGGTCAAAAGCATTTATTCAATAGCTAGAGTTATAATTATAAATATTAAATAAGCAAAAGAGAAAATTATAAATTTTTTCGCTTAAGCTACTTTAAATTTTGAAAAATTATTAAAAAAATACTAAATAAACACATTATAGAATAATTATTTGGTTCAATCTTTTTTCCTTCTCCAAAAAATCTACAAAATTTGGGCCTAAATTTTTTTTGTTCAATTGGAAGAGTCAATCAATTAGGAGCATGATATTAAATTTTTATCAACACGTCAATGTTTCTACATGTCAATAGGTTTGATATCGACATAGAAGTGAATCCACATTTCCATTCTATCATAAAAAAATGATGAAACATAAAAAATATAGCAATAAAATGTCACTGATGTGAATATAATATAAATAATAAGCATTTTAACTCAGTAAAAAGTGTAAAATGTTTATTTATTAATTTGATTTTTTTTACACGACATTTTTGTCGACATCAACAATTTAACCCTAGATCAGGAGCCATCAAATCTATCATATCCTTCTTCCAAGATCCTATGTTGCATTAACAATAAATGTAACAATCATTTATTGGCTTTTTCTTTATTCCGTTCCTCCTACCCACCTTCATTGCCGTTAATTATATTCTTTGTGTTTGTTTTCTTTGTCTACTTTCAATTTGTTGAAGCTTAAAGAGTGAGTGGACAACATCTCTTACAGTGAAACACACAAGAGATTGTTCATTTGCATAGAAGGTTGACAAAGAGTCGAGCACTATGGAACAAAATTTTCTTTGGCTACTATTATCTTGATGGATGATTTTATATACAATAAAGATTGAACAAGTGGGCAAAGGATAGACACATAAATAAATTGGACAAATAAATTGATAGAGAAGGGATAGAAGAAAAGAAAATGTTAAAATATCATTTTGGTCCCTGTACTTTCAAACTTGTTTCATTTTAGTCATTGTACTTTTAATATATCTTAAAATTAGTCCTTATTTTAAAAGAAGAGGAAATGAGAGAGGAAAAGTCCAGACTTTCTACCACAAATTTTTTCATTAGTCAAGTAACAGTTCAAATGAGTCTAGGGAACCATTTAAAATCATTTCTTAAACTTCATGGACTAATTAAAAATATCCCCTTTTGAAACTCCAGGACCAAATAGACAACACCCTCAAACCTTAGAAGACTAAAAGTGTATTTTGCCAAAGAAAAACACAACATTTTACCCCTAGAGTTAATTTAACCACTAGTTAAATACTAAAATGAATTTTGTTAAAAAAAATAATAATAAAGATAAATAATTATACTTTCTAATACTCAATGTCCTTACATACATGTTAAATAAAATTTTAAAAAGAGAAGATACATTAAAGAACAACTTTTCTTATTGAATAATAATAATAGTTTTAGGGGGTAAAAAAAGTCATTTTAGAGATGCTAGTAGGGAGGGAATGTTAAAAACCCATGTTTTTTTTTATAAGACTCAAAATAGTTTAAAAGAAGACATTCTAAGATGCCTGACATTCTAAGACACCAAGGGGTTGTTTGGCGCACTGTTTTGTAATCAAGAAGCCTAAAAATCTTGGGTCGTAATCAAAAAGCCTGAAAATCCTGACTACTGTGTTTGGTGTGCAGTGTTGAGTCTATCTGGTTTGCTAAAACCTTTGTTTGGAGTGTAGGGTTGGGTTAGAATGGAGCTGTTTATATTGTTTTTTTTTAGACATTTTCTATGCTTGTTTACGTGTAATTTCAGTAAAGAAATAAGAACACATGCAAATGAAACTTTTGTATTTGTATAACTTTGAATGTAGTGGAATACAATCTCTAGTACTTGATCTTCTGATTCTCTCTCTTGCTTGTATGTTTCACTCGAGAGCTGTAGAGCTTATTCTCGAGATTGAAGCTTTTCTTGGAGTCTCAAAGAAGTGTTCTTGATCTTCGAGAAAGTGTTCTTTGTTCAGGAGGTGTTGATCTTCAAGAGCTCAAGGAGTTTTCTGGCCTTTGTTTCTGAATTCTCTCTGAGATCTCAAATTTCTGAACTCCCAAAATGGAGGAGGTGGCTCTCTATTTATAGAATTCCCCAGGGACCCCAGATGGGATTGGGCTTGACTGTTGAACTGGGCCTAGTGGACTTTGGGCCTGGTCCTTAGATTGAGCCTAATTGACCTTGGGCCTAACCTTGTGGGTTAGGATTTTGCTGGTTAAGGCTTCTCATTTGGGTATTGTCTAAAATTAGCCCAAATTTCATATGCATATGGATTTGACTTAATTTAATTTAGGAGCTATTTAAATAGTCCCTAATTAAATAAATAATTTTGTCACTAATTTTAATTAATGACATGGCAATTTCTGATTGGCCAAAATTTCTATTTCAACAATGCTGTTTTTTTTTTTTTTTTTTTAATTTTCCATTTTTTGTGACCTTATAATTTGTTTTTGAATTGCATATCAATATTTTGATAAAATTTGTGTGAAAAATTGCATATCAATATTTAAAAGATTTTGTCCCAACCATATTCAAATTGGAATTATACTGTGTGTAGTCTGTGTAGCTCTAATCTATATCATTCACTCCATTCATGGTGATGTCAATTTAAATAACATTATCAAAAGCATAAAATGAATAAGTTAAAAGTAAGAAGGGTATTGTTAAGGCCCTCTTTGATAACCATTTGGTTTTCGTTCTTTTGTTTTTGAAAATTAAGCCTATAAATACTACTTCCGCTTATAGCTTTCCATGTTTTCTTATCTACTTTTTAGGTGTGTTTTCAAAAATCAAGCCAAATTTTGAAAACTAAAAAAAGTAGTTTTCAAAATTTTGTTTTTGTTTTTGGAATTTGGCTAAGAATTTAAGTGTTTTCTTAAGAAATATGAAAACTATTGTAGAGAAGATGAAAGTCATTGTAGAGAAATAGTGAGAAAACAAGCAAAATTTTTAAAACCAAAAACAAAAAACCAAATAGTAATCAAACAGAGCTTACAGTTTTGGAATTTTGAAAGTATATTTTACAAAGTAGTGATAGGGCCAACATAGTCCTATATTTTTATGCCTAAATCATGTTAGTTTAGAGGTTTTAATGTAATTAATTGATCATTTTGTAGGGATTTGAGTATAAGGCACGTTTCGAGAGATTCTACGTTGAATCACGATTCCAACGCATCAAACCGAAGGTTATTTGGACACCTGAGCGAAAAGTTAGAGCAAAAATAAGCAGTGTTGCGCGCTGGGTAGCGTCTAGACGTTGTCCAAAGCGTCTAGACGCTATTGGCAGTTCCCTGAAGCCTCCCTCGACGCGGCGGAGAGCCCCTGTGACGCTGGAAGCGTCTAGACGCTGTCCAGAGCGTCTAGACGCTCCGTCGATTCCTATATATAGATTTTTTCGTGCTCCAGGTCATTTGTCTCCGATTTTCAGCCGTCAAGAGACCAATTTAGGCTTTCTCCTCTCTGTTTTTCAGTACTTTAGGATAAATTAGGAGTTTTTCATCAAACCTCGGTGTCGGGCTACATCGTTTCGATGGATTTCTAGACTTTTGTCGCCGTTTTGGGGTTGTAAATACGGTATTATGCATTTTATTGTGAGATTTGGTTGTTAATTTCAATTTCCAACACTGTTTTATGGCTTGTAAATTCTTGTGCTTATTCCTAGTTATTTCTACTTTGATTGAACTGACATATCAATTAATTTAGAGATTTCTTAGCTATGCTAGATGTATTCGTAGGGGTCCTTGGTCTCTAGCTTAATTTGAGTAGTAAATAGGCCGGTAGCCACGTCAGTTAAATTAAGTAGAATTGCTTAATTACGAGTACATGGTAGGCCTTAGAATTGTTAGCGCGGGCTTAGTTAATTTAGATCAACCAGTCTTAATTAATTAACTCGTTTCGACTTATCCCTTGAGTGTAATGCGTTTAATTAAATCTTTTGGTATTGGTCGTGCCAAATTAGTTGATTAAATTAGAACCAATTAAGCGTTTGTAAATTGGTTTAATTAAGGGAGGCTCCTACGGTGTCCCGAGGAGTTCAGTCGGTCTTAAAACATAGGAAATTGCATGTTAGGTTAGTTTCAATGATCGATAATATGCATAACTACCTGTTTACCCCTGATTCAGTGCCCAAGGTGAGATCTTTATTTTTACTACTCTTTGTTTAGTCCTTCTGTCTCTATTTTATGCCTAACTCCCCCCAGTTCGTGTCAGTCCGTGTCATTAAGAAAACCAATTAATTGAAACCAATTTATTCGGTTCCCTGTGGTTCGACTCGGTCCACTATTAATTACTACAAGTAGTTAATTTTATATCGGTATTATAAATTGTATTTGATTGAGCCCTCGACAAGCTCACTTCAAGTAGTTTGACAAAAAGTTCAAACATTGAGAAATGAACTTTTGTTTTTCAAGTATTTTACCAAGTTTTTATAAATTTTGGTAGGTGCCATAAGTTAAAGTAGTTAATGAGAAAAAAAAATTACATGGTTCATGGAAAAAGTGAAATTAGTATATAGAATTACATATAGAGTAAAATGTACATAGTTTCTCTAATTTTAATTTGATTAAATTAAAATAAAATACATTTTATATGTTATTTTAAAATGACTAAATTAAAAATAAAATAACATATATTTTAGTTATATAAGTTATTTTAATATAACTATGTTTAGAATTAATATCATACATATACTTTTGTTTTTTTTGTGTATCTAATTTAAAAATTAAATATTTTCTTTACTATAACTAATTTAAAATTATATATTATTTATTTTATTTGAATAAATTCAAAATGAAATACCATTTATTTTTGTTACATTGAATATTGTTAATTTGAAAATAACATATAGGCTTAAATTTTAATATGTTAACTTAAAATTAAATGTTCTTTAAAATATTAATATAAGTAAGTTATCTAAAATATATTTTTCTTATCTTAAAATTTAAAAATTATACATATTTTGAACTATTGTTAATTGAATTAAATATAAATAAACAAAAAGAATAATTTTATTTAGATTAAGAAAATGTAACTTCACATTTTTAATTGAAGAAAAACTATATAATTGTAATTTTAAAAAAAAAATTAATAGAGAAAGATAGATAAGGAGGAAGAGAGAAATGGTAGAACTCATCATAATTATGAGAAAAAATGGAGAGAGAAGTGGTAGGACCCACCATAATTATTACAAAAGTAGAGAGAAAAGTGATGGGCCTCACTAACTTTTTTGTAATTTCAAGAGAACTCATGGATTTGGTGGAGGAATCCCATGAGATTGGATGAGAGTTTGTTGTTTGAACCCTAAGAATGAGAAACCTATTCTCCAAACATGAGATTGGGTTTGGAAGCCAATCCAACCCAAACCAAACTTATCCCCCAAACACCACCTAAACTATTTTTAGATTACCACGTTCAAACACATTGGAAATCCAGGGACCTTGAGGTGGGTATCTTTGATTTGCACCAAACAACCATGCCTAAGGGTTTTATCTATTTGGTTCATAATCCTTTCAAAGTTTCAAGTTTACCTTCAATGCATTAAAAATTCTAAATGAGACCATTAAAAAAAGTTTGAAATTTGTAAATAAAAAGATAATGTATCATAAATTAGTGTTTTATGGATAAATTTGAATACATGGAGATGCCACTCGAACCCGTCACTTGGAAGGAATGTGACACAACCCACCCCAGATTTCCTTAACCAATCTAGGATGTGCATGCGAAAATAGACCCAAACTAACTATGGAATCTATTGTCAAACTTGAAAAAAAAAATTAATACTTTTCGAAAATGAAAGGTGGCTAGCCACAAACTTTATTGAAACATATCCATAAAAAAAAAATTTGGCAGAGTTTCCCCTGAAAACTGGATAAAACACACATAGAAGAAAATGTAAAAACACTCCCCAAAACATTTATTTCAACTCCAACACTACTACCAAGGGTGCCTTACGCACAACAGCCACAATCATTTTAGAAATTCAACACAACTTGGCAAACCTGTTAGTGAATAGATATGTAGGTTTCAAATTTACAAATTGACATAAACCCCAAAATGGTACTAAGTCATCTAAACGTGCTAGCCACTTCAATTACAAACAAAAATGCATCTATAAGTAATGCTTATACAAAATGACATGCAACCTATCGAGTCAGGTGGCTGGTAACAACTCTGGTAGGCTCGTCAAGAACTCAAATGCTACCTGGTGGAAAAATTTAGGAAGAAAAATGGTGAGCTAATAAGCTCAGTGAGTAGTAAAGTTTATAAGAAGATTTAATTTTGAAAATAAAACTCACCAAGGAACATAGTTGCAAAACATAATTGATGAAACAACATAAATATCTCAAAGAATATAGCTTGAAATACACAAATAGTTCATTTGCAAACATGCACTTGAAATGTTAAAAAAAAAAACAAAAAAAAACAAGAGCACTTTAAGCCAAATTGGTCATGCCGACATAAAGAAACCTCGATATGCTCGGCAGAGCAACTGGTCATACTATATACGGAGGAACTTGACGTATATAGCAGAGCAACTGATCATACTATGCATCGAGTAATCTCAAGATACATAGCAGAGCAAATCTTGTCATACTAGCGCAGAGTAATCTCAATACGCATAGTAGAGCAACTGGTCATACTATATACAAACAGTCTCAATGTATATAGTAGAGCAACTAGTTATATATATGCTATGGAAACACATTCACATAAGTGTATCAAGAAATCACCATGGGTACCATCTAAGGATTTGATAACCACTTCCAGCTTAAAACTCTTAAATTCTCAATCAAATTTCGAAATCAAATTTTCTCATAATTCCCAAATCATTCTAGAAATCATACTTTATCTAAAACTTTCCAAGATCTCTCAATGAATATAAAAGAGTTCTAAAAGAGCAACATTTCACAACTTCAAATCATTTCAATAAAAATGTTTTCTCTACAACAATTCATGATCATTAAAGATTCCCAATACGCATAAACGATTTCTAAAATCTAAAATAGGCACAAATGCTTCTAAATTCTCAAATGATCATAAAACATTTCAAACAAACCAAATTTGGCTTACAATTTGTGCAATTCATACATCTACTAGAATCATAAATCAAAATCAACCACTTCTAAAATCGACAAAACTAGAAATGACCTAAACAACTTGAACTTTCGTTAAAAGAGCTAAATCATGAAGTTTCATAATTTCAATCACTTAGCGAAATCAAATCCTAAGATCCAACAATGTGCATAACATAAATCTCTTGAAAATTTTCATGGTATTAAATCACAAAGCCAATTGAAGAACTCTAAATTACTTTTTCATACTTGAAAATTTAAAATAATTTATAAATCAACCACTCACAGTACTATTGACAAGACGAATTCGGGTCATAAGCCGTCCTGATCTCCACTTGACTTGCAATAATTATTCTGTCCAAGTATTAGTAACTCTTTGATTCTCCAAATTAGGGTGCAACAACACTAAATTGTCCAAAACTTTAGTTCCTCCTTAACACTTGGGTTGATCATAATTTTCTATAAGTTTAAACTCGAACTAAGTTTAAACTCTAAAAACATAGTTCAACGATAAAGTTCTCAATAACCTCTCTTGAACCCCTCTCCATAAGAAGTTTCATTTCTCTCATTTCTTATTCTCCATGAACAAATTCATTGGTTTCTTTTCTTTAGAAGTTTGAAATTTGTACATACAAATACCCCCTCAATCTATCTTTTGATAAAAACCATAATTTTCACCAAGTTTCATTTTTTTATCAACTTAACCATTACCTTCGCTGTAGTTTTCAAGCTAATCCATGGAATTTCCAACTAAAAAGAAAAATCACAAGAAAACCCACTAATTTAGGTTCCAGAACTCATGAGAAACCTTAACTAAAAGTTAGAGAACTTACCCAAAACTTCAATCCAATGTTGTGAGATCCTCTTCTTGATTTTTACACTCAAAAAAAAAAAAAAAAACCCAATAAAGCACTATTTCCTTCACCTCTTTCTTCCTCTTCCTCTTTTCCCTCTTTCTTTTCCCCTTTTGTCTCGTTTCTGCAAGTCTTTTTGGGCTTTTCTTTTCTTTCTTTTTTTTTTAAAAAAAAAACACAAACAATGGTGGTTTCCCTAGAAGCAAGGTTCGAAATGTCGATGTCGATGGAAATGTCGAGGTCCAAAATTTATGGAAATGTCGATGGAAATTTCGATGGAAATTTACGGAAATCGTGGAAATTGATGGAAATTGTTTGAATTAGCTAATGAAACTTAGATTTTGACTTAATTAGACTATAATGAACTATTTTTAAGCATCACATCTAAAAATTAAGACAATATTTAGATATAAATGTCAATTAAAAATTTGAAATGTCGATGCGAGTAGGAATTTGGAAAAAAAAAATATGGAAATTGATTTAAATTATTAAAATTATTTCATGAAACCTTAATTGTGACTCAATTATAGTATAATTGATTACTCTTAAGTCTTAACATCATATATTCTAAATATATGTAATATTTATATTCAATTAGACAACTATGAAGGAAATTTGAGAGAATTGAAATGAATTTAAGAGAATTAGAGGGAAATTGAGAGAATTGGAGGGAAATTAAGAGAATTGGAATTGGAGTGTAGAAATGCATTGAACCTATTATCTAGCGAGTCGAGGTCCAGGGGTGAAGCGCCTTGGTGGGGGTTCGGGGGCAACGCCCCCGAAACCCAAGTGATTGCCCCCGAAACCCAAGTGATATGTAAATCAGTTTATTTATACACCATTTAAACTCTCATCTAATTGCTCTCTGTATTTTGTACTCAATTTCTCCTCAAGATAATAAAATTCTCTCTCCCTCTACCTGTGGACGTAGGCTATTACTTATTATTTATTAACAAAGAAAAGATTAAATTCAAAAAATATATATATAAAAAAATCCTGCAAGTGCCTTTCTAAGTTTCTCATGTCTTTTCCATGCACATTTCATGGCTTTTGTAATTGCTAAAAAAAAAAAACCCGAAATATTGTCGACATGTCGTCGAAAGGGGGGGTGGGGGAAACGACATCCCCCCTAACGACATGTCGACCGACATTTTCCACCATGCCTAGAAGCCACCCATTTGATTTTCTTTTATTCTTTTTTTTTTTTAATAAAGCTTGTCTACATTTTTTTTTATTTATTAATTATTTATTTATTTTTGTTTAGAAGAAACGTGGAAGCTTTCCTTCCCCTCAAATAATATATATATATATATATATTTGTCTTTTTCTTCTCTCTCAATCAATCCTAATCTTTCCAATAATAAAAAAAATATCCAACATATAACTCCCAATTTCTTTATTTTTTTTCTTTAAGCACCCAAAAAAAAATATGTAGAAGATAGCTGTTACAGAATGAAATTTGTTTGGATAGTTGGATTGAGTTTATCTGTAATATCCTGTATCTAAATATATAAATAAAACAATAATGCAACAACTTTTTGTTAATAAATTTTTACGAAATCAATTAATTGAGAATTTTTAATACATTTAAAATAAAATTGAGAATTTTAAAACATTGACATTGACTAAAAGATTAAGGGGCTGTTTGGGGCAAGAAATTGCATAGAGTATGAGTTACTAAGTTTGGGGAGTTAAGAAATCTGGGGAATTAGAAAGTTTGTGTTTGGGGTGTAGAATTGTTTAGTATGAAGTTAGGAAGTTTGTGTTTGGGGCAAGAAGTTACAGCAAGTAGAGGTTCTGAAGTCTATGTTTAGGGTGCAGATTTGTTAAACCTGGAGTTATGAAATATGAGTTGATTTTAGCTTCCTTTTTTTTTATACATGTTTTTTCTATAATTTTTCAAATTTTCATTATTAAAAATTTGTTCCCATAAATTCTAAGATTGAAATTTTTTGTTTTTATTAATTTATGTATATTTTACAAATTTCTTTTTTGAACAAAATACCCCACATTCTTTTTTCAATATCTCTCACATTAATTATTCATTTGCGTTGGATAGATTCAAATAAAAAAAGTCTTACAATACTTTTTTAAGTATTACATGTGATTCAGAAAGATTTCAATCCATTAATTTAAACGGATTCAAATAAACTTCAAGATTTTTATGTTTTTATTCTCTCAATTCTAGAAATAATATAGATTTGTTTTTGTCAATCCTGAAATTGAGATTTTAAATTATATTATTTTATTAATATTTTACAATTTTGTTAAAACTTGTTTTTGTCAATTTTAAAATTTTAATTTAAGATTTGTTTTTCAAGTTTAATAAAATAATTTCTTTGTATAATTTAAGATTTTATTTTTCTAACTAATCAATGTAATGGATTATCTTAATTTGAAAACAATATATTCTTTGAAGTTTTAAAATAACTAAGTTAAAAATAAAATATCAAATATTTATGCTATTTTAAAATAATTAAGTTCAAAATGAATATATATTTTCTAATACCATTCAAAATAAATATCATATATACTTTTGTTCATATTACTATATATTTATTGTAATAATTTTATTTTATTAAGTTTGGAAGGAAAAATCATTTATCTTTTTACTTTGAATATGATTAATTTGAAAATCAAAATTTTTTTAATACGTTAAACTTTTTAAATACTAATTTCTTAAATTGTAATACGGGTTAGTTTAAAATATGTTTTTCTTATCTTCAAATCATAAAATTATACATATTTTTTAGCTATTTAAAAAAATAAGCTACAAAAATATATGATTGTTATTTGTTATAAGTAATTTTTGTTTAAACTTAAAAAAAAATTGTAGATGACATGTGGAAGAAGTGAGAGGGAGACTTTTATTAATTAAAAAAATTGTTATGTAGTACTCTAATTTACATTACAAATTTCAATTTAAATAATAGTATCATATCTAAAACATTCTTATATAATTTACATTAAAAAAATAAAATTATAGAATAAAAAGAAAAATATTTTTGTTAAAAATTTATTAAAACTATAGGATAAAAATATAATATTTTTTAATAATTATTTATATTTAATTAGTAATTAGTAATAATGATGAGAAAGTTTATATAAAAAGTAAAGATATTTTTTTAAATTAAGAATTTAAAAAAAATTATGTAAAAAAAATAAAGAGAGAAAGGAGAGAAGAGAAGAGAGAGATGTAAGAATAAGGTGAAGTGAAGAAAAAATGAGATAGAAAAGTTGTGGAGCCCACAATAGAGAATTGGAGAAAGAATTAATGAATTTGTGGGGCTCATAATAAAAAATTAGAAAAAAATTAATAAGTTTGTGGAATCTATAATAAAAATAATAAAAATAATAAAAATTAAAAAGAGAGTCTCCAAACATCGCCCAAGGAGCATCTTGTATATTTAGCCAAATAAAAACTACACGTTTAAGATACGTAACATCGACGTGGCACATTAGCGTTCATAATCATCCAAAAATCGAAAAACTTGGAGTTGAATGACCACAAGTCAAAAAGCCAAAAAGTCATCAACAGCTTCCAACTTATTTGAAAAAGACGCAGACAGAAAGAGAGAGGAAACTGATTTTATGCCAGAGCTTCAACTCGGTCTTCAATGGAGTCATCGATCACAGATCCTTCTCTTCATTCCTTTTTACGTTTCTCTTCTTCTTCTGGCGAACTCGGCGCCATGAGAAATGGGGTTGATACGGTCTTCGATTTCGATTCTGATTTCTTTTAGCTTTGAAGACCATCAAGGTTCTCCAGAGGAATAATCTCAATCACTGACACGCCTCTGTGGACCCTCCCAAGGTTAGTTTATTCGCCATAATCGAGTTTCTCGCAATCAGAATTTCAGAGGATAAGACCCGCACTTCGAGGGCTCTGTTTATTTGCTTTAAGGGTTTGATTTATTTGTCGTTTTCCATAACCAATAACACTCTCTAATGGATGATCGTGCTCGATCATATCACTTTCTTGTGCATCTTTCTGAATTCGATGTGAAGTTGACTCTTCCAAGTTGCGGGGAAAATATGGAAATAGAAGAACAGTTCAATAATGTCCATCGTTTGTGAATATAATTGACTTGAACATTTCAAAGTTCTGTTGCCTCTTTTCTATGGAGATACAATTGGGTCAATTTTGACGATTCTGCTAGGCTTGTATGAACATCTCTGGGAGATTTTGATTGGGAAGGCATTTTTGCTGAAATCTCTTACGGTCTGGTTGCTATAATTGTCTTGTATCTATAGTTCAAGCAAGCACGGTTTTTGTTCAATTTGTTTGTTGTCTTTACGTTATTACTTATTTTTATATTCTGTTCTAGTGATTCTAACTTTTATCATTTCAATCAGAATATGGTTGACAAGGAATTTTTCACTGAATATGGTGAAGCTACTCAATATGAAATTGAAGAAGTTGTAGGTAGAGGGAGCTATGGGGTTGTTGCATCCGCCATAGACACTCACTCTGGTGAGAAAGTTGCCATCAAGAAGATTAATAATGTCTTCGAGCACGTTTCGGATGCCACACGGATTCTAAGAGAAATTAAGCTCCTTCGGTTTCTCCATCATCCTGATATTGTTGATATAAAACATATAATACTCCCTCCATCCAGAAGGGAGTTCAAAGATTTGTACATTGTTTTTGAGTTGATGGAGTCTGACCTTCATCATGTACTCAAGGCTAATGATGATCTCACCCCTGAGCATCATCAATTTTTCTTGTATCAACTTCTTAGAGCCTTGAAGTATATACATTCAGGTTAGGCCTCCATTTTTGTCTGGCTTTGGTGAAATATCTTTCTACGCATTCAGAGGATCTGATTTGTCTTGGGGTTTTCCAGCACACGTGTTCCATAGAGATTTGAAGCCGAAGAATATACTTGCGAATGCAGACTGCAAACTGAAGATCTGTGACTTTGGGCTTGCTCGTGCATCTTTTTCTGATGCCCCATCTGCTATTTTTTGGACTGTATGTGTTTCTTTTTGTGGCAAGATAAAAAATGGTTTCAATTCATTCCAGGAGTTACAAGCTTTCTGTTTGTCGATTAGATCCAGTTTGATTTAACTGACTGACTTTGATCACTTCTTCCAAGGATTATGTGGCTACTCGATGGTACCGTGCTCCTGAACTCTGTGGTTCTTTTTTCTCAAAGGTAACTAAAGGATATCCTGCTTTACATTCTGCTTTCTAGCCGTATTTCTGTTGTGTTTGCAGTATGTAATCGGTGATTTTGTTATCTATCTGTCTGTTTTCTATTTTATTGTCTGTTGGTCAGCTTGTCTTGTTCAGTTTTACTGTTGGCAATTTTCTTTCATAGTCTCGTCCCCCTAAGTTCAATCATGTGCCTTCCTTTAAAAAAAGGAAAGAAAAAGAAGTTCAATCATGTGACTGCGAGAAATCTTTGTTGTAATTTGAAGCTGGCTTTGCCCCCTTCTCTCTTCCTCTCGGATAGTTAGCCAGACGCACACCTCTGAGCAGTCAGTTGGACTATCAGACAGATGGGTTTTGTCTTTTTTGATATGTTTATGGTTGTGCAGACTCTCTCTCTCTCTCTTTCTCTCTCTCTCTCATACACACCTCTATCCCTTTTATGATGAACATGCCTTCCTTTCAGTTTCTTACCCGTGTCAAAATCCAGTATATAAAAGTGGGAAAATTGAAGTTTAATTTTAGAAAACTAAATAAATATAACGGTGTTTTCTACTCTTATCGATACCAGTTATGATTTAGTTCGAGAATGATAGAAGTACAAGTTTGACTACTGACAGTCTCAGCTGTGAAGGATTGTGAAGAACCTAAAAAGCGTATTATTAAGTAGCAAGCCCATTTATTGTCCCATTTTGTGGTTACCTTATTTATATTTTGTAAATAATCACTTCAAGATGGCTTGCATGTTACCAGCCTACTGTGAGGAATATGTATAAGAGATTAAATATATCCTACCTATCAGCTTCAGCTCTTGGGTCTAGTAGTGATTTTAATATGGTATCAGAACAAGAAGTCTTTTGTTCAAACTTCTATAGTGTTATTTCCTTCCTATCTCATATAATAGTCCTCTTGTTAGGTCTTGTATTGATTTACAAGCTTACAATTGAGAAGGCATGTTTTTTTTTTTTTTTTTTGATGAAAAACCGAACTTTCATTGAGAACGAATGAAAGAATACACAGGCATACAAAAAGAAAGCCCACAAATGAGAAGTCATGTTAAGAATATATACAAACGATTAAATGTATCCTAAGTTCCTAACTTATATGAGCTTAAGCTTTTAACTCTAGTAGTGCTTAAACACCCATCCTTTGCTTCATGATGTTATATTCACATGTCCATATTTTTGTATTGAGCTCTGCTATAGATTTAAAAATAGCTTACCTAATTTTCTGAAATAAAGAACTTCATTTAGATTTCAATAGTTGGGTAGTCTGACTACGTGTTTTTACAGCACCCTACAGATAATGAATGCCCAGCTCTACTTCATGTCATGATTAAATAGGATATAAATAAAGGAGGAAAACTGTTATATCCTGAACCATTCTCAGAACGTCTATTTTATTTTTAGTGAAACTGTAATATCCTGAACCATTCTCAGAACGTCTATTTTATTTTTAGTACTGCAAAAATCAATTTACCTATCATATCCACTGTAATTTGATTTTGTACAATATGATTAGTTGTGTCCCTGATTTTTTTGTTGTTTCAGTCGTTCATATTCATGCAAGTAATGAAGTGTATTTAAACCAAAATCATTGAACATTGTTTTATAAAGTGAACTTCATGTGCTGATCTGACTGAGGTCTCCCGAGTGTACCATGACATATTTTCATTGACTATACTTTGTAGTATACACCAGCTATTGATATTTGGAGCATAGGATGTATATTTGCTGAAATGTTGGCAGGCAAGCCATTGTTTCCTGGGAAAAGTGTTGTCCATGAGCTGGATTTAATAACTGACTTACTTGGTACTCCTTCGGCTGAATGTATTGCTAAGGTTTCTATTTCAGATTTTCTCTTTCTATTTTTCATATCTTGGACTCTGGTCCTGATTATGCACTGATGTAGCTCTTACTTATAGATTCGTAATGAAAAGGCTAAAAGATATTTGAATAGCATGAGAAAAAAGCATCCTATTCCTCTGTCAAGAAAGTTCCCTAATGCAGATCCACTAGCTCTTCGTTTACTTGAGCGTCTGCTTGCATTTGATCCTGATGATCGTCCTTCTGCAGAGGAGGTGGGATCCAGTGATACTAATTTTTAACCCCTTTTTAATTATCGTCACTTTTGCAGAACTTATTCATCTCTAATGTCCTTTTGTATAGGCATTAGCTGATCCATATTTCCATGGACTGGCAAATGTGGAGGATGAACCATCCAGGCAACCCATTTCAAAACTTGAGTTTGAGTTTGAAAAGAGAAAGTTGACCAAAGATGATGTCAGAGAGCTTATTTATAGAGAAGTATGGCCCTAATTAAATCATTGCTTTATATAATTGTTGATTAGGTGTTTTTTACCTTTGGGTGTTATACAATTCTGCTTAATCCACTCAAATTATCCTTTGAAATGTAACAGATTTTAGAGTATCATCCTCAAATGCTACAGGAGTACCTTCAAGGTTCTGAGAGTCACTTCTTGTATCCCAGGTAACAAACTCTTACTGATTTATTAATGGTTTATTTGCAAGAGATAATATTAATTACTTTTCTTTACTTCAAAAATGTTTCAATTAGTGGAATTGATCGATTCAAGCGTCAATTTGATCATCTTGAGGAACATACTGGTAAAGGTGAGAGAGGCAGTCCACTCCTAAGGAAGTACGTCTCCTTGCCTAGGTATAACTAATGTTTGAACAAAGCATGTGATGTCTTGCAATCTTCATCTTTTGTTTTACTGGTTTAGCATCACCCTCCTTACTTATCTTTGACCATCATAGGGAGCGAATATATACACCAAGAGATGGAGATGATGACGAAAATTGTAAAACAGAACAGCGAAATGCAACTTCAGCTGAACGTGCAACACTTCAAAGCCCTCCTGGACCTGGTTATTCATTAACTGCTCTGAATGGCTCTGTTCATGTAGACTGCAGTAATTATAACCTATTGAGGAGTGCAAGTATTGGTTGTTCTAAATGGGTGGATTAGTTGCAAAGGTTGCACGGTAAGTACACTGACTCTACAAAATGAATCCTGGGAAGGGGGTACTTTTTCTTTCACCATGAAATGAGATTGAAAACCTATGCTTATCAATCACGTGAATCATTTGTGTATTCGTATAATGTGTCTTAAACAAAACCAGCAGAGAAAAATTAGTAATCATAAATTAAGGGCGAAAAAAGCTTGTCACGAGTTGAGGTTTGTCTGAGTCTTGTCTTAAGAGAAGTTATGTTTCCACTGTGCACTAAGAAAACCTACACTTCTCTTCCAAGACACGACCCTCCAAAAGAAAAAAAAAAAAAAAAAGAAAAACCTTGCGTGCAGCTAAGCTTTCTCACAAATCTCGTCCAGTTTGTATGCTCAATGAAAGGACCTGTGGAAAATTAATTTTGCTGACTGGAGTTGACAAAGCTCTCTGTAAAGGTCACTCTCTACTTTTCTCAATTTTCAGAAAATGTGTTCTATATGAGGTAGCTTTCATTTTACCATTTTGCTCACTTTGACATGTTTGAAAAAAACCTCTTTGTAAATCACATCCTAGTTATAGGGAAGTGGATTTTGCTCCACTTGATGGCATATACTATGAACAGAAATCAGAATATTCTCAAATTATATAACTTGTTTGCTTTTCCTTGCAGGAAGAAAGAATGCACATCGCTAGCCTTCCTCAGAATCTTAAATTGTAAAATGTCCCTAATTCATACGGCTTTGAACTTGCCATTTAACTTTTAAGCTGCCTTATGGTTCCACTTCTGGGCCATTACAAGTAATTGTCATAACTGATGTAATGGTAAAGGAGAAATGTGTACAACATATGCCATATAATGCAAGACCAAGGGCCAAACTTACGTTTTTGGCTTAGAATCTATAGTTTATTTTTATTTCAACAACGTGGGGTGGAAATTTGACCTATGACCTCTTGATGTAGGGTATGCATTTTAACCAGTTGAGCTATGTTCAAGTTGGTCAGCATCTATAGATTAGCATGGTTTAGATCTAATGAAGATTTGTTTTTCTAACTATCGTTTCATTGTGAAGTGTTGAAATGTGCTTGTTATATTCGTATGTGCATCAAACACTTCATGAAGACTGGAATCTAGAAAATGTCAGTTTTTAGGAACAAGGTAACTTTTACCAATCATATTTATGTTCATTTGTAAGTGTTGAGATGAGCTTGTTATATTCTCATGTGCACCAAATACTTGAAGACTGAAATCTAGAAAATGTGAGTTTTTTTAGGAAGGTAACTTTTACTAATCATATTTATGTTCATATAAGTAAAGGTACTCTTTTGTGGCATCATTAATGTTCAATACGAAGGGAGGCATTCTTAGCCTCCAAAATGAAATAGATTGAACAACATAGAAGTAACATGCCTATTCATGTATTGCTTGTGTTTGAATAGTTAGATATTAATGTTTCTTATAGATTATAGGAATATTCTCAAAAAATATATTTTTTTTCTGGCTATGAATAATTGATATATAGCAAACCTATTAGCATCTTGCAGACGTGTTCTTAAAATTTTATATGCATTTTATAGAAATATTGATCAACGTTTTTGTTTATCATTTCCTATAGTTTGTTTTTAATTTGTAAGGAATATACATCTGGTAATTGTTCAATAATTCTCTTCCTCATTTTAAAGAATTTAAAAAATTATTCGTAAATTTTGAAAAAAAAAAAAACACGCACACAATTTCTTGCTTTTTGTTATTTAGTTTGTGAAAAAGATACATAAAAGAATTATATAATCCTTTTAGGATTCTTTTTTTTTTGTTGGACGTGTGCTGAATATTTGTTAAGAAAAATTTATGCACATGGCCTATTTTGTGGAGGGCTTATTTCTTTGTTTTTTGTTTTTTGTTTTTTTTTTGGAGTTCAACATTTGAGGGTGGAGAATTCAAACATGTGACCTCTTGGTCGAGAGTACATGCCAATTACTGTTGAGCTAAACTAACTTTGGTTGGTAGAGGTTTTTTCAAATATGACTTCCTGATTATTCTATCAGTTTTTACTAAGTATTTTTATTTTATTTTTCCTATTTAAACCTTATAGGATTCGTACATTTTACACTTACGGATAATTTTAAAATTAAGCTGTAGCTGTAGTGTTCCATTTACTAAGACATGTGGATAATTTTTTTTTTCCTTTTTTTTTGGTTTGTTATGGATAAAGGAAGAAATTCATTTGTTGGGGCTATAAATGAGATAATACAAAATGCAAGCTCTTATATGTGTTAAAAGTTCTTAGATTTGATTTTTTTTAAAGAAAATTTAGGATTGTTTGGTAGTTTATACTTATTTGGGTGGATATCGTTGATATACAATTGGAGTTCTTTTAGATATATATCACTCATATGCAATTTTCTATAATAGTCTGTGATAGATTTATTTTAGTCAATTATTAATTCTTATGTTATATAACTTTTTTAAATAGGAATGTTTTATTTCGGTATCAATGATAGATGTTTATACATAATGTCTACCTTTGATATTAATTGAATATAATTGACCTGTGTAAATAACTTAATATTTTTACAAGTATTTTTGTCATTTATAAAATTGGTGGAAGAGGTTTTAGTATTTGAGAGTATAAAAATGTGTAGTTAGAATAAAGAAAAATAGGGGAAGAATCAAATGTAGATCAAGAACTATATAAAGAAGACATACCTATGAAAAAAGGCTGTGAACATATGTTTATGTTGAATCTAAATTGAAATTTGAGAATATGAAAACATTTATCCATGAACATGAATAGAGAAGACAATTTCTTTCTGAGTTGGAGAGAAGATGAAAGGTTATTGGAGGTTAACGACATTTTTTAATTAAGTTGGATAGGAAAGACATTTTTTATAACACCAATAGCAAATAGGGTAGACGTGTAAATTTTCCAATTGTTAGACACAACAGACTCGTGTTAGACACTATTGAGCAAGTTGAATAAAACACTTATCAAGCACAATAAAACATGTGATGAACACTCGTGACTATTCTGGATGTGAAACACACATAAATGCATAAGTATTATTTACTTTCTTTTTTGATATCAAGTATTCTTTACTTTCAATGTCCTTTTTATCAAGATGTTAATTCATTTACAAAATTTATAAAATCATTCAAACTGAACTAAAATATTTGGGGAAAAAAAATTCAATTTTTACCATTAAAACATTTTCAAGTTGTATTAATTTTCACCATAAACTTTCAATTTCAACAGATTTAATTCTCAACTTAGACAAATGTAACAATTTTTACCTTAGGTTTAATTTATGCTAATTCACTCACTAATCTTAACAAAAAGCTAAAAATCTCCATAAACTCACTAATTTCAATAAGTGCATAAATTAACAATTGAATAACTTTATTAAAACTCATAAATTTCTACAAAATAAAATAACTCTAATGTCACTTTCCTCCTAAAACTTATCAATTTTGTACCATACTATAACGGCCGAGTTTAAGAGGGGTACATGAATGAACCAAGACCACATGAGAGAGATCCTAAGGCTATGCAAGACATAATTAAGAAAGACTTAAAATAATTGATAACTACTACCTGTACCAACAAGGCGCACATTTCTTTTCAGTGGCTCAACCATAAGAATTCCAAAGTTAAGCGTGCTTGGCTTTCCTAGGAAGCATGCGAGTGAGGACAAAGCATGCTGAAATAACTCATGTTGGTCTGTGGAGACAGTCTTCACTCTCGTAAGCAGCTTAAGACAAGTAGGTAGTGTGGCCAGATCGCGGGGGATGCAGGGGAATGTTGGAGCCATTAAGTGCCAAATCCGAATTTCAAATTCTGATCCGAATCCTAAGCCTGTGGCGTTACACATACATATGTTTTATAATTCATTAAACGTATATTATAATTTTTTTTAACAATTTTTTGAAAGAAAAATTATCGAAGGGTAAATATTGCAACACTTTAAATTTTAAAGTTAAGATTGCAATATTTATAGAAGTTTAATGTGCAATCTGATGAAATTGAAAGGTATTGTGCAATTGAAAGAAATTGAAAGTTTAAGAATTAAAAAAAAAAATCTTATATATTTTAGCATAAACCGTTGTAACATAAATGTATAGGCATTATAAACAAAAAAATAAATTTATAACATGAGGACCACTGAAATATATAAAAGCAGTACATATATATTTTAACAATATATCATACTATGTGTTCATGCCATGTCTTGGATTATCTTAAATTGATGTATCGCCATGTTCCTGTGCATCTGTATCCTTTGTTGGAAATGTGAAAAGTTTAAAAAACAAAAAACCTCCCTTTAGGATAAAATCGGACATCCCCAAATAACAAAAAGAAACCTTCAATCCCAACTCAAATAAAAACTATTTTTTGAGTTTCTGAAACTCAAAAAATAAAAATTGCCAAAGAAACAAAGAAAAAAAAAACTATAGCCCAACAGAACATGCACTCCAAAACAAAAGATCCTCCATGGATATCGGCATTTTAATATTCATTTCTAACAGAAAGGAAGCACAGGTGAACAAACAATTGTTGAGATATATTTACTTTTTCTTTCTTAGAAAAGAAAAAAACAGGAAGTGAAAAATACAAAAATAAAAACAAAGCAAGAACGTAACCGAGACACAATTTCTTCAAAAAAGCAAGCAAATTTTGCCTGAAAGAATAGATCCAGGAAATATACTTAATAATATTCAAGTATAGAATCCTAGAATATCTCAAAAATAGGGAAAATTTGAAGAGGTGAAGACCAGTCTAATTTATTCCCAATTACATCTGAGGTAACATACAATGCCTATATATATATAAAAAGAATAATACAAATCAAACAAAAGGGTGAAAATTCGAACCTATGACCCATAAGTGAAGTTATTAATATCATGACTAATTGATAGCTCAAGTCGTCACCTAGCAACCGATACTTAAATTTCAAAAAATTAAAATGTTAAGTATTGAAGTGAGTAGTCTCATGCTCATACTAGTAAACAGTCTCAAAGCTCTTTGGTTGTTGATTGGTGTTTTCCTACCCACTTCCATCAAGTTGTCCATGAGACAGAAGATGTGCCATGTATTGCTGCCAGAATTTAAACAAGAATGAGCAATTAGTGATAATGGCCTGGGTATTGGACCTCCATTCTATACAGCCTCACAAAAATGCTTTAGTTTCTACACTTAAAATAGAACAGCCCTAAATTTTTTAGGGGAAATGTATAAGGATATGGATAAAAATGCACCAGAAAAAGCTCAATTTCTGATCAGAAAAAAAAAATGAAGATATTTGTTCATATTATATAATAACTTTCTTTCTTTAAGTGTTCGTGTGGCAATGTTGTACCCTTGGTCTGTTGTTTCACTCAATCTTATTTCGCATAAATCATTTCGAAACTAGGTTTTATCCATTGCCAAAAATGAGAGTTGCATATTTAACTAGAACACAGTAAGCAGAAATACTGAGTTTATGGGGATTACAGAAGGTGCCTTCTAAATATTGTTCCATTCTGTCAGAACTCCTAGTTTGGGGGTAGTTAACAATAGTTGTTTTATATAAAATTATGTGCCAGAAAGAAAAATGGAGGAAAAGTTTAAAATTTTCAAATAACCAAGACAAGAAACGGATAGCATCACCAAGGTAGAAATGCAGTGTTAGAAGACACCAGAATTAGACTACAATTCATTCAGACAGCGTCTGATAATTTGTATACTTTCAGATGGAACATTCAGACAGCTATAATTTCACTCCAGCTGATTTCAAACTGGACAATAGAGCTTTATAAATCTTACCCCTTTTTGCCACAAATAACAAAATTCAAAAACCTATAAATTATCACGATCTCCTCATTTCATTGTCATCAAGGACTTAAGAAAAGGTATTCTTTCATCTCAACAACATTGTTGAACTCTTAACACAGCTGCAACAACTTCTATATAATTTTTTCTCCCAACTACCATATTGATATCTGTTAGAGACAATAACCCTATACATATCTCCACATTGGTATGATATTATCCACCTTAGGCATAAGCCCTCATGGCTTTGTTTTTTGTTTCACCCAAAAGGCCTCATACCATTGTTTATATATCCATCATCTTCTTCTTATCTAGCCAATGTGAGACTTTGATCGCAATCCCAACAATATCATTAAGGGCATGTTTGGGAGTGATTTTGAAATGGTTAAAATCATTTTTGTCGTATTCAAAATTACTTTAAAACATGCTTTTAATTATTCAAAATAAGTTTTTATGGTATGAAAATTAGCTTTAAAAGTGTAAAATCAAACATTAAGTTGATTTTGAATGATTAAAGGCATGTTTCGAAGTAATTTTAATTATTACAAAAGTAATTTTAACCATTTCAAAACCACTTCCAAATATGCCCTAAATTGAAAGCAAAATCTGACCAGAAATCAGTGGAATACAAAACAATGCAACACTCAGCAAGAATCAAAATTATGCCCCAAACTCGAAAGAGACCAACCAAAAGACAAGGCAAACTTACAGAATGATATGCATAAGGCGATTTTCCTTGACGCTCAAAATGTTTAGCCATGATGCAGAATTCAATTGGACCCCATTCTTCTGCTTCAAAACAATGCCCAAGAGCAGCTTTGTACAACTACAGCAAACAATATGACGATTAGCACAAAAGTTTAGAACATTAAAAAAAGTGAAACCCAAATCAAAGAATGCAAAAACCTTTGCAGTGTCTGTCAAGAGCTCTGTACCAGCAGGGTAAGAAGCATAAAATTGATCCCCTCGAGAATACCCAGCTCTAGTTCTGCAATACCCAGAACAACAATTAGAGAACAAAAATGTGGACAATATTGATGAGCAATGTCTGAACTCACGTATTGCTTGAATAAGCGTAGCTCAAAACCGAAACGAAGAGATAGAATCCAGTATAGGACACAATTCTTCGAAACTTTTGAATCTTTAGGATCTCTTTGGCTCCATAATACAGCTGCATATCTGGAAGATAGAAGGGCCCTGTACATCAGTAATGGACAAAAGAGCGAGTATAACCATTATAATCGTCATTACATGCTCACCAAAATCGAATTGTGAACGAACCTAGAACTTGAAACAGCCGAGTGAGATTCTTGAGGATGAGATTGAAGGTTGTACTATGAGAGAGAGAGAGATTGAGGGCGAGGGAGAACTGAAGAGAGGGCGCTGAGAGTGAGTGGGAATTGAGGAGCGACCAATTAGGTGTTTGAAGGGAGAAGTTCAATAAATTTTTATTATCTCACTCAATAAATTTTTTGAATGTAGCAATAAGTTTGTTTTAAAGGACTTCCTTTGTTTACTCAATCCGGAAGTTGGCTTTCTTTCTAATGTTAAGTGTATGCCAATGTAATAACCAACAAAGTACCCAAAAAAAAAAAAAAAGTGTAACCAAAAAATTTACACAGCACACTCACAACATAAAGATTATGCTTTTTCAGACAACTTCAACATAACAGCATGTCCAATATCTCAAAATTCACCACACAATCCATCACAATACAACATGTTTAACCATCAAAACAACATAACTCAATATTCTTAACCATTAGAACACATAACAGTTCAGGAATAGTAATTCATATAGATAATAATATCATACAAGTCATATAGGGCATATAATTTAAATTACACATATCATACCAATCACATAAAGCATACAAAACATGTAACAAACAACCATCTGACCCCACAAGTAGAAACTACTTACAAAACGCACTCCTAAGGTAATTCGAAAAGCTTCCTAAGCACCAGATTCTAAAGGTTAGACTTGATTCTAAAACCTTAATCGAATCTAAGCGAGTGCTTAGAAATGATGTTCTTACCCAAAACAATTCTAAACTGAGTTTGAACACTCCGAAACTGATCCGAATCCTAAACAGAAAGTATTCAAGGTTAGACACTTATCTAAGCCACTCTAATTGAATTCAAAAGGTCTAAACAGAAGTTTACTAACTTAAACTCACCAGAACAAAGTTGGGTCCTTGCTTGAAAGCTGTTCGAATGAGTTCAAATTGATTCGAAAGTACAAACAAAAGGATCCTAATGTTTAGAAACTAAATTACAGCAGTTAAAAACGATTTGAAAGAGATTAAAACGCAATGAAACTTACCGAAAGGGCTTGAAACCTCGCTGGTTAGTGTTCGAATCAGCACGATTTTGCTAATCTGACTTCTGTGGCTTAAGGGTAAACCAAATGGAAGCTATTCGGGTTGTGGGCGAATTGATCCAACGTCAATCGGAGCATGGGTAAGCACATCGTGGATTTCGCGGGATTTTGCGTGGTCGCCGGAGTCACGGTCTGTTCGAGAGGACCGAAGTCGCGTGGGGGAGGAAGCCGCCGTCGCCGGCGTGTGGGTTCGTCACCGGAGGAGAGGAATCGCGTAGGGAGAACTCGCCGTCGTCGTTCACCGCGGGTAGCTGGTTGCAGCGTCGTCGAGGGGGGAGGGAGAGTTCGTTGGAGTTGAGGTCCTGGCCGAAGGAGGAAGACGCGTGGGAGGGGTGTTTTCTGCGGCTGCTTATGCGAAGAAGTGGGAGGAGAAGATGAAGAATTAGCCTAGCGTTACAGCCTTTTTTTCCAAGGGTAAATTGGAAATACCCTTCCCAAAGCCCAAAATACGGTGTAACAATTGCACCGTGAACTTTTAAGTTTAAAAATTAAAGGGAAAAAATCAATTTTGACCATAAACTTGGTAAGTTGTATCAATTTTAACCCTGAACTTTCAATTTCATCAATTTTGACCTCAAACTTGGTATATTGTATCAATTTTAACCATGAACTTTCAATTTCATCAATTTAAACCTCAAACTTGAATAAGTGTATCAATTTACACCCTCGATTAAATTTCCGTTTCAATCACTATTAGAAAGGTTTCTTACATATGCCCAAAGCCACTTATTACTGTATGATATGTACTTGTTTATTATTTTTTTAAAAAAATTTCCAAAAAATAATTAAATCATTCCAATCGGGTCGCCACCATTACGAAAACTACAAACTTGACTCTCGAAAGTAGGACCCATACGAAAACAAATGGACTCTTGTGTTCTCCCTCGCTTTTGGTGTCGATACCAACAACGACGAGTATAACAAAGATCCAAGCCATGGCAGTTTCGTCGACTTTGGTGGTGAGGAGTTTAAGCTCGACTAAAATGCGGGAGAGAACAGGAAAGACAGTGATGGACAAAGTGGCGCTATGAACACAATGAACCGGTCATAGTCGAGTTTATCAGCCTCATCAACAATCTTACGTAGGATTAAAGTGACATCGACGCTAGAGAGAAAGGGGACAAAGATTCCGACGAGGTGCCAAATGGAGGACAAATCAAGCTCAAGATTGATGAATTTTTTTAAAAAAAAAAAACCAATATTGAAAACCGATTCAAGAATGAGAGTACTCCATTGAGGAAAAATATGATACAAATAAGCTTTGTTTCTACTAAAAGCCGATGGATCGAGTAGAATCCTACCTTAAAATTGGAAAACTCTTGATTGATGAAATGAAAAAAAAAAAAAACCAGCAAAATCAGAGAAAATAAGAAGTGAAGAAAAAGTCATGCTCTAAAATTGAAAAACATTATGGCGAGTCTACTCCAATTTTCTTCAGCAATTTTATTTTTTTTTAAAAAATAACAAATATGTATTTGTTATAAAGCAACACGTGGTTTTGGACATGTGTGGGAAACCTTTTCAATGAGGATTGAAATGAAAACTTAATCGATGGTGTAAATTGATACACTTCGTGAAGTTTGAGGTTTAAATTGATGAAATTGAAAGTTTGGGGTTAAAATTGATACAACCTGCTAAGTTCGAGGTTTAGATTGATGAAATTGAAAGTTTAAGGTTAAAATTGATACAACATGCAAAGTATAGGGTTAAATATGATTTTTTTCCCAAAATTAAATCTTGAAACTTTTAGGTGTAAAAATTAAACCTCAAGTTACAATAAATGTAAAAATTATTCAACTCTATTCGCCCATCGATCCAAGATTTGACTCATCTGATTAAATCGACGTTGGAGTTGCTTTGTGGGCCGTCAGTGGGTCCTTTGGAGCCATCTCCCTTACCTTCCTCTTCTATCTTTTTGCCTCGGGGTTGGCAAGCTCCCATCTCCGAAACATGGAAACTCAATGCGGATGCTGCTTGGTCGAGCAAGCGTAGATGTAGAGGTATCGGTTGGGTGGTCAGAGATTGGAACAGCCAGGTGATTATAGGAGGCTACAAGTTCTTCCAGCGTAATTGTTTGGTGAAGGTCCTTGAGGTGATGGCAATCTTGGAAGGTCTTAAGGAGCCTTTGGCTTGGCGTGGTGAGAATCTTCCTCTGTTGATAGTCGAGTTTGATTCGAGAGAGGTTATTCATCTTCTTAATCATCTTGACTCGGACTTATCGAAGGTCTCTTTGTTTGTGGAAGATATTCTCTCTTTGTTTAAAAGTGTTATTTCTATTAGTTTTTGTAACATCCCTAGAGAGGAGAAAAAAGTCGCTCATAATCTAGCTGCTTTGGCATCTTCTTCTGGGTGCTCTTTGGTATGGAAAGATAGGTTTCCAGCGAATTTTCTCTCCTTGGTTGAGGAGGAGGTTCAGGTGTTGTAGTGTGGTTGGTTGGTGTTTTACTGCAGTTTCAAAAAAAAAAAAAAAACCATCAAACTATGATATATGTAAAAATTAGATTCATTTTATTCCATTTCTCTTATATATTTCTTCTTTATCTCTATTTTCTTTCTCTTGTCCTTTCACACTTTCTCCTTTCTAACTCTTCCTTCCTGGTCATTCTCCTTCCTTCAATCGCCAAAATTTTGTTGTTATAATTGTAAATGGCGTCACCCAAGTAACTGCCCAAAACCTTTGACAAACAAGGAAATAATCTAGGGCATGGCTACCTTCAAAACTGTTAAGCTTTTTTTTATGAAGCCAAAATAATAATACTACCCAAAGCCTTTGACAAACAAGGAAATAATCTAGGCCATAGCTACCTTCAAAATTGTTAAGCATTTTTTTTATGAAGCCAAAATAATAATGTTCTTTACCCAACAATTGGAATCAAAGCCTTTAGTTCAGGAGTCATGGGATGTGCAGCCAACAAGTTTTGGTGGAGTCATGAAGTTTGATGGAAAAGATTTTGGGTATTGGAAGATGATTGTCAAAGATTATTTGACTGTTAAAAAATTAAAAAGCTGAGTAAGGCTTTGAAAAAGAGATCGGAAGGTATGAATGATGAAGATTAAGAGATCTTGGATGAAGAAGCAGTTACAACAATTATGATGTGTCTATCAATGGACGTGGCTAGTCAGGTGGGTGGCGTGATAACTGCAATTGAATTAATGGAAGCGCTTACAGACAGGTATGAAAAATTATGCACTAATAATAAGATGTACCTGCTTAGGAAATTTTTTAATTTGCAAATGGCTGAGGATATTTTAATCAATTCCTATATTAATGAGGTTACCACTTTGATAAATCAGTTGAAGTCTCTTAAGATAGAATTTACTGATGAGGTTAATGTTATTCTGCTATTAGCATCTTTACCTGATAGTTGGGAAACGATGAAGATAACAATGTCTAATTCGACAAGGAACAATACTCTGAAGTTTTCAGGAGTTTGTGATTTAGTCTTAGTTGAGAAAATTCGTAGAAAGGGTAGTAGTAAGGAGTCTACTGTAGGATCAATTTTAGTTATGACTAAGGGTAAAGATAAGGTTCATGATCAGAGTAAACAAAATAGCAGTAAGAAAAAAGTGGAGTTATAGAAATAAGGAGGTAGAATGTTTTTACTGCCACAAGAAATGTCACACTAAGAGTCAGTGTAGAAAATTGAAAGAGGATCAAGAAAAAAAGAGAAAGGATGAGGCAAATGCAGTACATGATGCCTTAGTTTGTGTTGGAAATGACACAGATGGTTGTAGTAATTAATCTGACTGAACTTTAGACAATACAATTACTGTTCACATAGCTTCAAATAAAAGTTTGTTCACATTCTTCACAGAAGGTTAACATGGCCTAGTGAGGATGGGGAATGGTAGAACTTCCAAAACTAGTGGAATTGGAGAGGTTAGTCTGAAGACAGTGGGAATAAATTGGTACTGCGGGATGTCAGGTTTGTGCTCAGTGTTAAGATGAATCTCATATCTATTGGCAAGTTAACAGATGAGGGCTACATGTGTGAGTTTGGCAGACACCAATATAAACTCAAGGTAGGATCCCAGGTAGTGGCAGTTGGCCACAGGAAATCTACACTGTACAGATGTCGGTTAGATGTTGCTAAAGGTTTAAAGAGACGGTGGATGCTAGTTAAAGCTACAGATGGTTATAGTAGAGGTACAGTTGAGCCAGCAGCAATGATAGACAAGTTTGATCAGTCAGATCAGGATCCTTCAGTTCGAAAACAATTAGGAAGTCTAGGAGAGAAAGTCAATGGCTATCGTCAGACGCTCAATTGAATTGAAGAAGTCGCCTAAGCGAGTGGAGGCATCGAAGTGGAAGGCCAGAGCAATTGCTAAGGTCAAAGGTGAGGTCTCTAGTTTGGCAGCATGTTTGAATAAAGGATTCAAGCCTCTCTCAGACTGTATCTTCTTTAGGAACTACGGTCTAGGGTCGAAGAATATGTCAGTTGTTAGCACTTAGCTGAAGTGGGAGTACTTGTCTGTCTTTTTCTTCTGGGAGATAGATCCACGTAGCGAGCCCATACCTCGGGGGTGATAAAAAGCTTGTCGAAGGCCCTATCAAATAATATTTATAAATCGGACCTCTAAAAATTTGCAGTAATAGTGGCCATGGTTGATCACAGGGCTTGGAGTTCTTAGATTAATTAAGTACCAAAGTTAATTATGCTCAATTTTATTTAAAGAAACAAAACTTTAGAGTGATAAAAAAGACAAATAATTTACAAGGTTGGAGTCCAATTTTTGAGAAACATAATGGTTGATTAAATTAAACTCACTTTGTAGATAAAGAATTGATTTCATGCAATTAATCTTAAGCCAAGAATTACTAAGTGATCAATATCCTCTCTCAAGCTCAATTAAACACATGACTAGCAATAAATCAACCTCTCGATCTATTTTCATTACTAAACATGGCACTAGGCGATTTTCTTAAAGCTTCTAGAATTAATCTACTCACTCTCATGCAATAAATTAAATTTAGTTATGCATCAATTGTTCTAAGGATAGACTTACTCTCTCGAGCTAAATATAGCCTAACATGCAAAACCATGGCCAAAGGTTTAGACCATAATAACGAGATACATAAAAGATGTAAAAACATGCATTCAATTACCATATCAACAAAAAGTATAAAACATACAACAATTACTTGTCTAAATACAAAGATAAACATGAAGGAATGAACGTTTCACTCCACAGTGAAAACATTGGATTGTCTTTGATTTTATTTAAAATTAAACTAAAAAAAAAAAAGATTTAACAAACTTACTTGAAGCAAATATAGAGATATTTCTAGCGGGTCTGTATCTCCTCCACAAAGTCTTCCTGACTATGACTTGAATACAGGACTAAAGCTTGTGGGAGCCTCTTAAAAGAAAATTCACAAGGGATTGGAGAGGAAGAGGCTTAGAGAGAATTCTCTAATTCTCTATTGAGGAGATTTTTGTGTTGTGTTTAATGGCTCAACCCAAGGGTCAACCCAAGGGTCTTATTTATAGAGACCAAGAGCAAATCTTTGCCACAATTAAAATATTATATTTTAATATCTAATATATTAAAATATATTTTATACTGATTTGAATTTCATTCAAATCTCTTATGATATTTATTTATTTGAATCTTATTCAAATTTTATAAATATCTTTTATTTAATGTATCTAATATACATTAATTATTTTAATATTTAATGTATCAAATACAATAAATATTTTTTTCTCTTTTATATTTAATATATCTAATATATATTAAATATTAATTTGAACACTTCAAATTAAATATTAATTTGAACATTTCAAAATTTTCTTTCAACTAAATTGATCTTTTAGTGTTACTATGAGTTAGTAAGAAGACTTTATGGACCTACAGATTATAAGCTCCAATGATACAAAATTAATTAATTAAACTCTTTAATTAATTAATTTTCATTCATTAACTCTAGGGTCACTCCACTATAGACCTAGAGTTGCACTCTTATGCACTGTAGGACAAGTTGTGTCCATGGATATAATCACTACATGCAAGTCAATCCTTCACGAGTTGTTCGTAATTACAGCTGAGTCAAAAGTCCGTTTTACCTCTATTATTACATCTTGCACCTTAAGTACCACTGATCCTCTAATGACCAATTTGTTTATGATCCAACCATAAACTAAATCCCTCTCGGGCTAGTGAGAGGGTGGGGCCCCATTATTCAAGTCTCGAAATCATTACTTAAGGAAACTACTCATCTACTTACCCTATATGGGAATGAGTGATCAATTCCATCTTGTGAGATTATGTTCCCAGCTCCCTATTTGGTCAAGTCCCTAAAATGGTAGGCTTATTGAATCGGTTACAAAAGCCACTCTCACCCATGCAAATCAAAGGATAAGTCTTTATAGGCAGAAGTTCATAATTCACTCAAAATTAAAATCGAGTCACATATGATCATCCTGATGAAGTATTAATCTTTTCAATTAATGAATTTATAAAGAGAGATTAAATATTTCGTGGTCCAGTCTTAGACAAACTGATTGTATAAGATACCCCCACTCACATGTCTTCACATGAATGATTTGGATCAAATCATTTGTAACAATTACAAAGTGGGCCGTATCAATAATGTTACCAGGATAAAGCACCCAACCGTATCCATATACTATGACCCTTTTATGTTATTTTTTGAACATGATCCTCCCATATGTCAACCACATACTGTTCACGATTACACTAATAACCTTGAATTTTTCATATAATGGATAATATTATATTGCAAAGAAAATAATCAAAATTATTAAATAAATTATTAATTACGAGGCTTTAGAGCATAAATCTCAACAATCTCCCACTTGCACTAAAGCCGGCGAGACATGTATCCTAGGGCATACTTTATATTCAACATGTTCTCCCACTTGCCCTAGCAAAGATGAGACATATCTCGTAATCTTAGACATTCTAGGTGACCCTCTAATACTTTAGCCTAGAGAGTCTCTTTATATAAATCCAAAGAAATCTTGGTCACTACCATGATGCTTTCTCTCTCTCGATATGATTCCTTATACATTGGTATTTTCTAATTTCCTTAATATTAGTCTTTGCACCACTATTATCATAATAAAGAGGATAAACTATATCATATTTGAAACACCTTTAAGATATTCAAAGAACTATTTAAGTCATACAAGTCCTTTTGTTGCTTTACAAGAAAAAAAATTTAACTTGCATACCATACTCCACCACTTAGGGTAAAATTTATCTTTACATAGATTTTTTAAATCTTTGTAAGAACCAGTGTATCTTATAAAGATCGAACTTTAACTCCATACACAAAAATTTCTCATCATCCATAGATAATTTGAGAAAGTTTTTAATTTTCTACGCAATGATCATACCATTCGTTTAACTGATATATACTAACCAATTGTATATTAAATGTTCAGTCTCATTTATGCATATCATATACTCTCAACATTTGAGGTGTCTTAGGATACACTTCCTTAGACATAAATATCAAATATTTGACAATAATTTTGTCAATATAAGATGTTTGAGACAAAGTTAACATTTTGTCCTTAAAATTTCCATTTTGGACATGTAAAATATACCGAGTCATTCCAAACCACTCATTTGGAATTGATTACTTAGTCAACTTTTTATGTTAGATAGACATCTTACATCATTCATAATGAGTAAAATATCATCAACATAAAACATGAAAAAATCCACTAGGCAATTAATGATTTTCTTGTCTATACAAGCTTCATTAATATCTATCAAAAGTCATAGGTTTTGATACTTTTATCAAACATTATATTCACAGATCTAATGGTAAAATTCATTTCATAAATAAATCTTTACTATTTCGCAAACATTTTGCTTTTGAACTTTGAAAATAAACCTCTCTGATTAATTTGTGTAAATGCATTATCTAAGATTTCTTTTCATAAAAGAATTCTAAACATTCATTTTTCATATCCCATATGCAACAATGAATTAAAAAATGCTTTCAAACTTAAGTATGACAACAAGTGAGAAAGTTTGCTCGCAGTCTACTTTCTCCTATTAGGTTTAACCCTTTGCCATTAGTCTCAATTTGAGGACAATAAGCCTTCAACTTTGTCATCTAACATGAAAATTTGGGCTTCAATTAAGTCTTTATAAAGGTTAAGTCATCTCATAACTCTCCCACTACGATGAGGCTTATCCAATTCATGACTAGGATCCATTTGACTTTCAAATGTAATCAAATTGTTAACAACTTTTGTTAACTATTTAGTGGCTTCACTTGGAATCAATTTATTAACACTATCTCACCTTATTAAAGATTTGTAGTCTTTTATTTGACATTCCTTATAAAAATGATATTTGTCATACAAATACCTTATTCGTTTTATGACTAGATAAAGACCATTTTGTACTCTTTAGGGGTGACCTACACTTAGGCTTATCTTTGAACATATACAAGCTTTTTAGGTTCGTTTCAGCATGTGAGCTTAACATTTCCAAATGGTGAAGTGTTGTAAACCCGCTTTACTACTCTTCTATAGTCTTAAAATTGGCTCATAGACACTTTTGGAGGGAATCATGTTCACCATGCAATCTCTATTGCATTTCCTAACCGGCGTTTGGTAATTGTGTGTAACTGATAATTCTCAGTTATGAGAATTATTCAACTCTAAAACCAAGTTGTTCTTGCTAATTTTGAGGATTTTTGTTGACCAACAAGCAAGATAAAAGTAACATTTTGTATAAATTCATGCAAGCTTGTTGAAACTTGATGAATACAAGAATTTTGAGAAAAGATAAAGAAAGTAGCTTAAGTTGTTGTCTTTTGTGCAGAATTGAAGACTTTGCAAAAGAAATGCAATTGCATTCCATTTGCAATGTAACCAGAAGAACAGAGGAAGGGAGAATGCGATTGCAAACCAATTGCATTCTAAGGCACGCCAAGGAAAGCTCGAAATTCACGGAAATCTCCATGATTCACGCGATTTACACCAATTATGGAGAAATTCCAGCAAGATTATCTTGTCCAGATTTTACCCACGAATCTGGGATCCAATTTTGGAAGGAGATGAAGCTCGACTTTGACTTTAAAAAGGGGAGAAGCCGAGGAGGAAGAGGCAATTTCGTTTTTGGGTTTAGTTTCTGTTTTGTTTTTATCCCGAGCAGTTAGTTTTTGGGTTTTATTTCCTATTCTTCTCCCGAAAGCATAATTTTCTGGGTTTATTTTCTTCGTAGCAGCAGCCATTTGAATTCAAATTGTTATTCACTCAGTTCCATTTCAATTATTTGTTATTTTCGCAATTATTCTCTACATTGTAGCACGGGTATACTTCGATTTAAATTTTCAATCGGCAAGAAATCAGTTTTCTGCAGATTTGTTTACTGTTTTCCATTATTTTCCAGCTTCTGTTTTCGTTTTCTTTGCTCTGAGTTGGCTGATTTCCATTTTCGAAAATAAGATCTCTCCTCAATGACTGTTGAAGAGATTAAGATTCAAAGATTCGAACGAAATTGAATCAATCGTATTAAGGAATTTGGGTATGTTTTGCTAATTCTTTGGATTTTTCGTGAGTTAATAGCTATCTACAGTATTATGGAAAATATTTCCAGTTTTAAAACCCTTAAACTCTTCATTTACCAGTGGGCTTTCTTGTAAAAACAACAATTTTAATTCCAGTAGCTAATTTAGGAGAAATTGATTTTCTTAAGTAGATATTTTCCTTGTGGTAATTTAATTAGGTTTTCTTAAAATTATTTATCTCCTCTTTGAAACCATGAAATTTTCAATAAATAATGTGGGATTTTTACTTTTTCTACTATGAGCTAAATTTCCTCTAGGGGTTCAAGTTGGTGAATGCCCTAAGGAAAAATGTAGAGCTCTAAAGCATATACAATCTAGTTAGCATGTGTACTTTGTTTGTTTTTGTTGAATTTAATTTTGGGTAAACCTAGCCGGCCAACTAGTGCTTGCTCATCTAGCTCGAACTTAATATCGAAAGAGTTAAGGGAAAGCTGATGTCACAAAAGCAATGGAGGAAAAGGCTTAGAAATAAGTCCTGAACATCGACCCTAGACATAAGGCGAGACTCCAAGACCACTAGGGTTGTGTGCGAAGTATCTAAGTTAGATTAGCCATAGACGTATAGGTTTAATCACTTAGTCTCCTAAAGTTTTTGAATCAAAATCGAACAGGAGTTGAACCCGGTTTACTTAGTCTCACATGTTAACTATGATTGCAATTGCAAAGTGAGTTGCATTCTTCCAAAGGTGCTTGCATCACTTGAATCCCTATTTTATTCTTTGAATTTTCACTCACTTGTTAAAACCAAACTCTCGCATTTTGAACTTTCGGTTACCCCCATTGCGATTTGCAAACATATTTGGTGTCATTCAAAATAGATTTTGTTAAAATCGTTCCCTTGGGTACGATACTCGGGAATACTTCTAGTTTCTTTATTACTTCGATCACGTGCACTTGCTTGTTAGCGGATCAGTAACTCATTACTAATGTGACCATGTCTAATAAGGTCCTGTTTCTCCTCTTGCAGCACAATTTCACAAAATTGTATTTGGTATTAAGATAATTGGGATAAAAATCTATTTTCTATCAATTAGTTTTAGTATGTAAGGTTCCTGTACTTTCTATTATGATCTAATCATAATGTCTTGATGGATTTAATTACCTAATTGATTTTTAACTTTAGTCTTAATTCTCTTGAACTTTTCAAAAATTTAGATTTATGTTATATTAGGTAAAGATACTTGTATCTTGAATGATCATCAACTAGAGTGACGAAATATTCATGACTTTATTTGACATTTACATTCACCAGACCACTTAGGTCAGAATGTGTAAGCTCAAAGTATTCTTTGGCGTTCTAGCCCTATCTAATATAAGCCCAATGATTATCTTGCATGAAAGGCAAGATCTACAGACAAGTAAAGTAATTAACTAACTGTTTAGAGAATTACCTCTTATCAGTTTTTTCATTCTATTCAAGTTGATGTTAATCAACCTTTACAGCCAAAGTCAAGTATCATCTTTTAAGAGAAACAATGTCTTTCTATTCTGGATTCTATAATCCTGAATATCTCAGTATTTTGTAGTATAGTATATGTCAACATTTTTAACATATACAAATTATTCTTATTTTCAGCTGAATGTATTTTCAAACAAATTTGAAAATATAAACTTTCATACTTCAAAGTAATTCATACTATATGAACATTTTAGTAAAAAGTTCGAGAAATTGAATTTCTCTTATGGTTACTAAAAAGCCCATATTCAGCATTAAGTAACAATTTTTACTTAATGACATCTTAATGTCTCCCACTACACTAATTGAGATGGGCTTCTTGGTGCCAACATGTAGAAACTATTCTACATGTTAAGTATTTTCCAAGAATTACATATTAAATGTAATAAAAAAATAAATCTTGATAGTGGATCTCGTATCAACTATCAAGGTGTCGTTATTTATTCTCCACCAAAAATCTAGTAAATCAATTTACTTTCATTTATATTTTTCTTCCTATAGAGGTATTTCAAAAAATTCCTCTCATTATGACTATCCTAGCTAATTTAGTAACTATTTCCTTTTATATAGCTTAAGTCATTTGATTTCTTTTCTTGGATGTTTGTAATGCTTAATTTTGAGATCATTTAGACAATTATTTAAATTTAGTTTCTATTGACTTCAACATCTCATATGTTGTTGTCATTTTCTTTATCTTCTAAGCTTGACATCTAACATATCAACTAGGAGATACATACAAGCTATCTCGTTTACTTTTGATTCATTAATCATGTGGTTCTCAAACAATTTGATTAGCATTGGCAATAGGTTTTGAGAAAATTTCTCAATAAAGACAAATTCAAAATTTTACACTGCCATTATAGTGTTAACGTTACTTTTCCAAGCAATAAATCTTCTCAATTTTGACTTATCAGTAATAAAATTAAAAATTATGAGAGAAACTGACATAATATTGAAATATATAAAATATATAATTTAACATCATGCAAACAATTATTCATTCAGTTTTAGCATAGAAATCAAACGATTTGAAACATGAACCCTATAAATAATTTCTAATGCTATGGTACTTTAGTGAGTTAGAGCAAGTGTCGCCGTAGGGTAGGTCAACTGTTCATTCACTAAACTGAGACAATCTCAACTAAGTATTATACCAGAATAACTCTTATTCCTATAATATTTAGTTACCATTAGTTTGGTCAAGAACATTATTAACAACCTTCAAAAGCCCTTTGTAAGTGTGACCCATGATTTTAGATCTCATAGTTTTATCCCAACAAGTGTCATCGTAGGGTAGGTCAGTATTAGAAACAAAACTACAATTCTATCATTCTCAAGAGTTCACCCTAATATTGACCCATGCAAACACCTTTCGTAGGGGGGCTGTCCAAAAGCTGCAGTGAGGCCCCACATGGATCTTACGTTGTGAACTAATAATGGAGACCGTAGGATATGTTGACACATTTCCTTCTCCCACTTACTATATTACTTTCTCAAAATATTCACCCTGATATTGACCCATGCAAACACCTTTCGTAGGGATAACGGTCCAAAAGCCGCCAAAAGGCCCCACATGAATCTCACGTGTGAATAAATGATAGAGACTGTAGGATATCTTGACATATGTCCTTCTCCCACTAAGTATTTTGAAAATAGGGCTTTCTACTACTTAGACAAATTAGGCTAATATCATTTATCTAAGTTTCTCAATCTACCATTTCATAACCTTTCTGTTGTTAGACTGATTTTAATGTGAATTACCAAGTTTTAAAACTATTTAAAAAATTAATCACATTATGAGCATGCTTAGTGAAATTAAATAAAAATTGACTAATTCAACTCCCAGGTCAGTTCATAGTTAGAGGTGTTCTCTTTCGATCAGCTTAAATACCCCAGTTTAGACATAACCTTCCATAGACAGAGTTTCCTTGTAGTCAATTTTTATTTCAAATTCATTAATCTTTAATTAACTATTAATTACTAGATTAATGAACCTAAGTGAATTTAAGCAATGTTTTTAGTCCTATTAAAAAAAAACTAATTCACTTATTGGATAATCTTAAAATTCTATCATTTTAAACCCTTTAAAACAAATTAAAAAATCATCATGGATATTTTATTCTAATTCTATTAGAGAAAAAACAATTTAAATTCAAAACTTAAACTATTTTTATCTTTGAATTATATTATCTTTATTTATGGAAGACCTAATCTTATTAGGAAATTAAAAGATCTCATTTTATTTTGAAATTAAAAGATCTAATCTTATTTTAAAAGAATCTAATCTTATTAGGAAACAAATAAAGATGAATTAAATTCAAATTTTAAATTATGGATAATCTTGAAATTCTACCATTTTAAACCATTTAAAACTAAATTAAAAGATTATCCTAAATTCTAATCTTATTAGAAACAAATAAAGCTATATCAAATTCAATTTAAACTATTTAAAGCATGAATTAGAATTATTTTTATTTTAAGGAAAATCCTAATCTCATTAAGAAATATCATAATCCTATTAGGTTAGATTTCATTTATGAAAGAAAATATCAAATTTAATTTTTCGAATACAACAATTATATTCAAAGATATGGAAACTATAAACTTATTAGGAAAATATCTCAATTCTATTAGGAAACATCCTAATCAAATTTTTCAATATAACAATTATATTAAAAATTAATCTTAATTCTATTAGGAAACAACCTAATCAAATTTTTAAATATAACAATTATATTCAAAATTAATTAAGATGCATGATAATGCTTAACCTATGGTGGGATTTTAAACTAAATGACATACTTTATGCAATAATCAAATAATTTAAAACATTCATTACATGCATAATTAAATTAAAACTAGCAAAATTGATTGACATATTTGACATATCCTAAGAAATTGAAAACAATTTAAATTACAATAATTTAAATCCAAGACATATCTTGGTCTTCAATATCTTTCATTGTTTGAACCATTCCAAATTTAGGATTTAGAAATCCTAAATTTTCAATTGCAGCAGTTTGCTTCAAGAAACACATTTGAATTGAAGGTTCTTTTTAACAATTACAACAAATCCTAACTCTTTTGGATTTTTTTTCAACAATTACAACAAATCCTAACCCTTTTGGGTTTTACAATTGATTTAATCATAGCAATAAATCTAATACCAAATAGCCTAAACAATCAATTTGCAAATCACAATATATCACATATATGATAAATTAAAATACTCACATCACAAAACTTTAATTCTAAATAAAACTCAAAGATTGCTCTGATACTAATTAAAGGAATGAACGTTTCACTCCGCAGCTGAAGCATTGGATCTTTTTTTGATTTCATTTAAAATTAAACTAAAAATATAAGATTTAGCAAACTTACTTGGAGTAAATATAGAGATATTTCTGGCGAGTCCAAAGTTTTCCTAGCTATGACTCAAACACAGGACCAAGGCTTGTGGGAGACTCTTGAAAGAAAATCCACAAGGGATTGGAGAGGAAGAGGTCTTGAGAGAATTCTCTAATTCTCTATTGAGGAGATGAAGAGGTCTCAGGGACAAATCTTTGCCATAATAAAAATATTATATTTTAATATTTAATATATTAAAATATATTTTATACTAATTTGAATCTCATTCAAATCTCCTACGATATGTATTTATTTGAATCTTATTCAAATTTTATAAATATCTTTTATTTAATATATCTAATATGCATTAATTATTTTAATATTTAATGTATCAAATACAATAAATATATTACTCTTTTATATTTAATATAGCTAATATATATCAAATATTAATTTGAACACTTCAAATTAAATATTAATTTGAACATTTCAAAATTTTCTTTCAACTAAATTGATATTTTAGTGTTACTATGAGTTAGCAAGGGGACCTTATGAACCTACAGATTATAAGCTCTAATGATACAAAATTAATTAATTAAACTCTTTAATTAATTAATTTTCATTCATTAACTCTATGGTCACTCCACTATAGACCTAGAGTTGCACTCTTATATACTGTAGGACAAGTTGTGTTCATGAATATAATCACTACATGCAAGTCGATCCTTCACGAGTTGTTCGTAATTACAACTGAGTCAAAAGTCTGTTTTACCCCTTTAATTACATCTTGCACCTTAAGTACCACTGATCTTCTAATGAACAATTTGTTTATGATCTAACCATAAACTAAGTCCCTCTCGAGCCAGTGAGAGGGTGGGGCCCCATTGTTCAAGTCCCGAAATCAACACTTAAGGGAACTACTCAACCCTATATGGGAAGGAGTGAATTCCATCTTGTGAGATTATGTTCCCAGCTCCCTATTTGGTAAAGTACCCAAAATGGTAGGCTTATTGAATCGGCTACAAAAGCCACTCTCACTCATGCAAATCAAAGGACAAGCCCTCACATACAAGAGTTCATAACTCACTCAGGATTAAGATCGAGTCGCATATGATCATCCTGATGAAGTATTAATTTTCTCAATTAACGGATTTATAAATAGAGACTAAATATTTTGTGGTTCAATCTTATACAAACTCATTGTATAAGATACCCTCACTCACATGTCTCCAGATGAACGATTTGGATCAAATCATTTGTAACTATTACAAAGTGGGTCGTATCAATAGTGTTACCAGGATAAAGCACCCAACCTTATCCATATACTATGACCGTTTAGGTTATTTTTTGAACATGATCCTCCCGTATGTCAACCACATACTGTTCAAGATTACACTAATAACCTTGAATTTTTCATATAATGGATAATATTATATTACAAATAAAATAATCAAAATAATTATTAATTATTAAATAAATTATTAATTATTAAATAAATTATTAATTACGAGGCTTTAGGACATAAATCCCAACAAAACAACAATTGAGTCCATAAAAAAACTCCTAAAAATTAAAGAAAAGTAAAGGGAAAAGAGAATAAAATAAGGTCGTGTGTCAACACTTGTTCCTAACGTGAAGTCCACGATCTCGAGCCTTGAGTCTCCTCCTTGGGTCTCCAAAATTCTCCTCTAGGCCTTTAGACAGTGTATGAATCGATTTAGGATTTTGGTCTCTCAAAAACGGCTCTCTTTGCATGAAACTAAAATTTTCCTTTTATACATCGAGACAGCGTTGCAACATTTGAATTTTTTGAAAAAGGGAAAAATCCTCTTCAGCCAGTGTTGCAACGCTGTGCCCTTGGGTCTTCAAGGTTGACAGGCTTCTTACAACACCAACACTATAAGGAGCGTTGCAACGCTATACCCTCGGGTCCAATTGCCTTGTCCTTCCTCTTCAATACTTGAATCCTCAAATATAGCCTTAAGTTGCTCAAATTTGTCCAAATATCTCATAATTCTCCAGTTTTACTCCAAATGCTCTGTTTCTAAGAAATATACATAAAAACACATGAAAAGCACATATAATCATAGTAAAACTAACATAAAACTAAGCCAAGAAATAACATTATTTTGCCCACTATCAGGGGACGAGCATAAATGCACTACAATTATTTTTTTTACGGTTGCATGTTTGGTTGTTTTTCAGGTATTTGATAGCCTTGGAGTTTGCTAAGAAGATCAGAGACAATAGTTGTAGTGGGAGTTAGGCCTTGGAGTATGTCAAGGTGATCAAAGTTTTGTTGCAGTGGAAGGCATGATCGTTCTTTTGTCTCGAAGTTGGAGATTGTTAGGCATTTTTTTTTATGATGCCAATAACAATGTTTTTTGACGAACGAAGATCCCAACACCAACACGTGCGCATGCAATTTTTCTTCTTCAAATGAAGCTTTGGGCCTTAAGCCCCATTAGGTCTTGAACTTTAGACATATATATATATATATATATATATATATATGTACTTTTTGTGGTTGGAGGGGAATTAACCGAGAGTGGAAATTTTTGCTTCTTCGATAAAATATACAGTGAGTATATTTTCAGAGCGTGTGGCAGTGAGTGCATTATTGTGAGAGACAAGAGTATTTTTTCTCTTGTGGATTTAAGAGTTTTACTCTTTGTTTATCCCAAGCTACTGAATTGTGGTACTTGAAAGTCAATAGCCATAGTTGGACAATTGAGGGTTAGCTTTTAGCGTGAGTTTAGAGGGCTTCTTGTAATCTACCATTTTAGTAGAACTTGCAGTTACAAAAGACTGGACGTAGTCCCGAGTTTGGGGCGAACCAGTATAAACTCTAGTCTCATTCTTTTTCCTTATCTCTTTTTTTTAATTTTGTGTGACTCTTGTTTGGTTGGCTTATTCTGTGGAAGAGGAGAATTAATATTTTAGTTTTATCACTTCCACTCGCATATTATTATTATATTATTTTTCTCCCAACAAAATCTGTACTTCATATTTGGTTTTTATTATTCATTTACATCTCTAAAAATGAAGAAGAAGAAAAACCAAATAACGAAGAATGGGAGTTAACTGATATTAGTCAAAATCTCCCTTTTGTGAGACTTGGAAGATTAATTTCCTAATTATCTTCATAAATTCGTGGGTGAAAATAAAATATGTATCTTTCGCAAGTTTCCCTCATGAAATGGCATTAGTTCTTGTATCCCAGGTTATGTTGCAGAGAAATGAAGAAAGTAATGATAGACAAAGGTGTTTCCGATTGCAGTATTAGGGACTGAAATAGAGACCATAAGTGAATGTACTTTAGTTTGAAATGAAAATGGAATAATCCTGAATTAAGAGTCAAGAGGGCTAATATTGACATTCTGACAGGGACTAGGTGGCAGACTGGTGTTTCTCGATGCAACGAGGCGTTGCACAAAGCTTTCTATTTTCTAGAAAACCAAAAAAAAGTATATTCTTCTTCATTTTCAGAGATGTCAATGAGTAGTAAAAACTAAATTACAACGAGTAGTTTCGAAGGCAGCCATGGCCTGAATTATTCTCGCCTTCATTGAAGGCTTTGAGCAGTTGCTTGGATGATGCCCATTGCAATTATAACAATAATTTTTAGGTGATTGAAGGGAGGATAATGACCAAGGGAGGGAGAGTTAGAAAGGAGAGATAGTGGAAGGAGGAGAAAGAAAGACGAAATATATGAGAGAAATGAAATAAAATGGATCCATTTTTTTTTTACCTTTATCATAGTGTGGGAGTTTAATTTTTATACTTGAAAGTTTAAGGGTCCAATTTTTACAGTTTTGAAAGGTTGAGGGTTTAATTTGTAGACTTAAAAGTTTTGGGGTGCATTTGTTACAACCACTATACTTTTGAGGTGGTTTTTGCAATATGCCCTTTTTCTAATTTCTCTTTTTTCCTTTTTTCTTTAATTTTCTAATTTTCTCTTTTCCAAGTTTAAAATTTCAAATAAGAGATCTAAAAAATTTGGAATGAAATCTAACTAATAAGGAATTTGGGTTTTCTTTTGAACTTGTGAATAAAATCTAAAATTAAATTTCTAAATCATGGAATTAAAGATTTAATTAAAAATCTTTTCCCACAGTTCTAGAAATTTAATTTACTAAACTTAAGGGGAAAATTTTGAAAATTTAATTTTCCAAATTGGAACTTGTTGATGCCAAAATCTGGCCAAGGAAAATCTTACCTGACCTTTCGTACTTCAACAGTAAATTTGTAATTCAAGGAAAAGAGGTGACTTGTAAAAGAGAAAAAACTAGGCACACGCCACATCAGCTTCGATTTTTAAGTTAGCTAGGAGAATTTAGGTGTAAGCAAACTAGAGTTTAGAGAATGAGGGTTAAGTTGGACTCCCTTTCTTTGAGTCATAATGACGTATTTATAGGATCCTTGGCCTAGGTTTTCCTCTTTTTAAGATAAAGACTCAAAGGGGTTTCCCCTTTTATTTAGGAATTAGATTTGAAAAGGTTATCTGTGGCCTGCAGAGTTCCCTTTAGCCTGTTTTTCTTCTGGACTCTTATCTTTTCTTGTCCTTATTTTATTAGGTCCAAATGTACCCATAACATTAAGCCCCCCACTCCCAAGTTGGGATTTGTAGTTCTGCTTCTCATAGGCTGGACATTCAGAACCCAATTTGGGAGTATAACCCTTGTGCTGAATTTGTCTCTGATGAATGTAATTTTGCCTATTTACAGGGTTTGCCCTGTACCTTTTTTCGCTTTCTAAAACTTAGTATTCGAAACTTACTATCTATGCTTAGTTTTACGTAACCAAATTCTGCACATTTAATATTTTCAAGAACTCATCGTGAGATCCATCTTGGATTTCTTTGTTGCCAGGATCAACTAACCAAGCCCCTTTTAAGGGCCCAATTAATCTTTCGTGCTTGCATCCTCCACACCCAAGCAGATTTTTGCATTCATCACTCTCTGCTCAGCTTTATGAAGGGACCCATTGTGAGGTTTCCTCAAATTTTTAGGTTGCCAAGATCAATCAACCAAATATTTTTGGGGTTCAATCAACCTTCTAAGTCGCCTCCTCTGCACCTACGTGTTTTAGAGTTTTGTGGATTCATGCTTTGTTTGCATGACCTAATCGGCCGTATCTGGAGTGGGCTCCAAATTTTAGCTCTAATTTATCATATCTTGATTGGAATCCATATTTTTGGCTTTAATCTTGATCAGAAATCTAAATTTTTGTTGAACTTTGCTTGGATTTTTCATTCTTTGTTGATTTCAGTGGCTTTACCAAGGGCTTCCATTCACCTTGTCCTAGGTTGTTGTAGCTTTGACTTGATTGAATCCTTTCTTTGATTGAAACTAAGGATAGTGTGTGAGCTCAGGCTCGGCCATGGTGGCCTTGGCCAACCCCCAATTTTCATGTTTTAATCATCTTCTTGGTTGAAGTAAGGGGTTTTTGGTAGCTTTAGCTCTTGGTTCGGCCTCAACCTTTGTTGATTTGGTAAGCCCCAATTTCTTTTCTTTGTTTATTTTGTCTTTTGCTTTTTATTAATAGCGAGTCATATCCCCTTTTGCTTGCTTTTTGTTTGATAGGGAGACATATCCCATGTTTTACTTTTTCCTTGTGCATGTGCATTTTTGGATAGGTGGAATATGGAATGCTTCATCAATTATTCTGCATTTAAAATAAAATTTTCATGAATATGATATTTTCTCATATCATATGATGTCACCCTCAAGTTTGAGAGTTAGGCAATTCAATATAGATGAAATAATGATTTACCTGAATGAAATATATTCAATCGCTTATGTGAGAAAATATGGAATTTTATGAAGTGGTCTGCTTTTTGAATAACTTGTTATGTCATGCAAGCAATTTCAAGACCTCTAGAATCCCATATAATAAATTTCTCTATAGATACTTCATGACATTTTTAATAACTCATGATGTTTAATTTTCCATTAGAGCACAGAAATTGTCATTTTGATGTTATCATGCTAATGACATTCAAATAATTCAAAAATGTAGAGTGCATGAAGATGCTATAAAATAGACAAAAGATCATAACAAAATAACTATGACATGCATCATTGGTTATTGATCAATAACATGAGACATACCCTCGAACACTCAGAGTTTGCTTCTTTAGCTCGGTTTCTATAAGTTCAACACAAAAAGGCATCAAAACACACAAAATCATAGCAAAACTAGCTAAAATAATAAGAAATAAGATAGCATAATTACATGTATCAAATACCCCCACACTTAAACCTTTACTATTCCCAAGCAAAGCAAATAAAACTCTCAATAAAAAGATAAATATTTCAGAAGATTGCATGTATAAGTGACTCAATTCTCAATGGTCTCAATAGTGGAACTAGAGAACAAGAACAATGGAATGAGAACATGCATAAATCACGAGAAATTTAAAAGGAACTTTGAACTCTTTGTGTGTGTGTCTGCAAAGCCTAAATATTGACTCGTTTACTAACTCAGAGTACTATTATACTCTCCTCCATCATCTTCCTCCTACACTGGCCCTACGATTCAACCATCCAGCAACTAACACAAATCAAAGGTAAAACTTAACTAGGATGCCTAAATTTACCAGTCGACCTTTACACTAATATATATTTACAAACACCCAAAGGCACTAGCTTTCGCACATCTACTGCATGGACCCTTACCCAGAGCACTCACTCAATGAGTGGCCTAACTAATCACAACAGAGGCAACTCTTTTTACCTTTTAGGACATTAAGTGTGGCAATACTGCTTTTTTTTTTTTCTTTCTTTTCAAAATTTTCTTTGTAAATGATTTTTCAATGTTTTCCACAACAAGAAAATAAACATGATGCTCCTAAGTATAACGTTACCCACAACCATGCAAGGTCACCTTCTAATTAAATCTTAAGACTATTGATGTGACAACAAACAAATGGAAAACATAATACTCCTCTAAATATTCAACTACTCAACACTAAGCTACGTGCTCAACAATTGTAAATAATCTAAAGCCAAAATTTAAAATTACTCAAATTTCTGCATGCTCAAATTCCACAATACATATGCACAAACAATCCGCTAAAGAGCACAAATCATGGAATTTCATACTCACCTTAGCATGTAACATCCTAAAACAACTCTACAGCACACATTCTCTGTTGGGATTTATACCCTAAAACCTCGTAATTAATGATTTATTTAATAATTAATAATATTTTTGATTATTTTATTTGCAATATAATATTACCCATTATATGGAAAATTCAAGGTTATTAGTATAATCTTGAACAGTATGTGGTTGACATACGATAGGATTATGTTCAAGAAATAACCTAAAGGGTCCTAGTATATGGATGAGGTTGGGTGCCTTATCCTAGTAACACTATTGATACGATCCACTTTGTAATAGTTACAAATGATTTGATCCAAATCGTTCATGTGGAGACATGTGAGTGGGGGTATCTTATACAATGAGTTTGTGTAAGACTGAACAACGAAATATTTAATCTCTCTTTATAAATCCGTTAATTGAGAAGATTAATATTTCATCAGGATGATCATATGCGACTTGATCTTAATCCTGAGTGAGTTATAAACTCCTGCCTGTGAGGGCTTGTCCTTTGATTTGCATGGGTGAGAGTGGCTTTTGTAGCCGATTCAATATGCCTACCATTTTGGAGACTTGACTAAATAGGGAGCTGGAAACATAATCTCATAAGATGAAATTCACTCATTCCCATATAGGGTAAGTAGATGAGTAGTTCCCTTAAGTGTTGATTTTGGGACTTGAACAATGGGGCCCCACCCTCTCACTGGCCCAAGAGGGACTTAGTTTATGGTTAGATCATAAACAAATTGTTCATTACAGGATCATTGGTACTTAAGGTGCAAGATGTAATTAAAGGGTAAAGCGGACTTTTGACCCAACTGTAATTACGAACAACTTGTGAATAATCGACTTGCATGTAGTGATTATATCTATAGACACAACTTGTTCTACAGTGCATAAGAGTGCAACTCTAGGTCTATAGTAGAGTGACCTATAGTTAATGAATGAAAATTAATTAATTAAAGAGTTTAATTAATTGATTTTGTATCATTAGAGCTTATAATCTGTAGGTCTATAAGGTCTCCTTGCTAGCTCGTAGTAACACTAAAAGATCAATTTAGTTGAAAGAAAAATTTGAAATGTTCAAATTAATATTTAATTTGAAGTGTTTAAATTAATATTTAATATATTAGATGTATTACATATAAAAGAGGAAAATATATTTATTGTGTTTGATACATTAAATATTAAAATAATTAATGTATATTTGATTCATTAAAGAAAAGATATTTATAAAATTTGAATAAGATTCAAATAAATAAATTTCGTAGGAGATTTGAATGAGATTCAAATAAGTATAAGATATATTTTAATATATTAGATATTAAAATATAATATTTTAATTGTGGCAAAGATTTGCTTTTGGTCTCTATAAATAGGACCCTTGGGTTGAGCCATTAAACATAACACAAAAATCTCCTCAATAGAGAATTAGAGAATTCTCTCTAGACCTCATCCTCTCCAATCTCTTGTGGATTTTCTTTCAAGAGGCTTCCATAAGCCTTGGTCCTGTGTTCGAGTCATAGCCAAGAAGACTTTGTAGAGGAGATAAAGACCCACAAAAAATATCTCCATATTTACTCCAAGTAAGTTTGCTTAATCTTATTTTTTTTAGTTTAATTTTAAACAAAATCAAAGACGATCTAATGTTTCCGTTGAGGAGTGAAACATTCATTCTCAACACACAAAAATTTTCAATTTAAGCCCAAATTCTCCAAAATTCAACAAAATATCAGCTCTAACAACAACCTAGCCCTTCTCCCCACACTTAAATTAAACTTTGTCCTCAATATTTAAATAAGGCAATCAACATGCAAAAAGGACAAATAAAAGATAAAAGGAGTAACGGTACTTTCCTGAATTGAAAAGGCCTCCATTAATGAGCATGATTAATGTCAAACACTATAAGGAGTTAAAGTGCAAGAGACTCCTCGATTCAGCCTCAACCCACTTGGGTGTAATGTGAGTGATATAATTTTTGAGCTCCTAAAAAAAAAAAACCAGCCAACAGGAACCTGAGATCAACACAAACAAACTTAAAAGAAAAATAGGAAAAACAAAGAAAAGAAAACTAGGAAAGAAAACTCGGGTTGCCTCCGAAGAAGTGATTATTTAACGTCTTTAGCTAGACGGGGCTCGTGTGGGCTTTCAAGGTACGTAGAAGTTCTCCCATTTCTTTGGGACACTCTTCCTAGAGTCAACAAAGCATACTAAAGCTAGCAAAATCACTAGCATCTCATGGGACCCAGAAGTAGAAATATTTTTGGTATTTTTAAATAATAAAAGTATAAAAGAAGAAAGATCAAAATAAACAGACTCCGACACAAACTCGTGAGAATAAGACGAGAACACTCAAGAATAAGAGAAGAATCAGAAGATGAAACAAACAAAGGCTTGTAGCCCCAAACTCTACCTCATGAACTAACTCTTCTAAAATAGGCTCATTTACTCTCTCATTCTCACAGACTCAATCTTGGTGTGCATCTAAACTCTTTAGTTCATCCCCAATATCAACAATCCACTCCCTTGACTGGCCAACCTCAATAGAATCGAAAGAATTATGCTCCTGAAGGAGTACAAATGAATCAATGGCCAGTTGATTCACTGTCCAACCCATTCTACTAATGCTCTCCCCTTGGGTCTGGAAACTCTCATTCAAATTTTCTAAGCTCGCATGAAAAGCTCTAGACTCCTCTATGCACTCTCTTATCATTCTGTCCAAGGAAGATTCTTTCTCTACTTGGGCTTCTTGAAAATAATGAGGATATGGTTTGTAGGTCCAAATGCATTCATCATTACCATACATGGGATTTCTATAACTCATAGATTCAGTATGATAATAATTAGGCATTTGATAAGCATGACACGCATAACCCTCACTAAAAGACACATAATCTAAAGAGGGATAACTAAAAGGAAAAGAACTAGATGGTGATGTTGGTTCTTTGGGCTCAGATTTCGAGCCACCCAAATCTATCAAAAGCCATCTAAAATTAATGAGACAAATACAAATAGGCTCAATCAAACACTTGATGCAACACAACCAGAAACAAAGGACCATGGCTCAAAGCAAAAACACAAATAAGTAAGAAAAACAAAGTAAATATAAACCTCTAAATTAAAGTAAGCAATTTTTTCACAATATTAATTGAATTAAAAGACACCAATCCCTGACAATGACGCCTAAAACTTGATCGGTGTACACGCAAGCGCACGTGATCGAAGTAATAATAAAACGACACAAGAGTACCGAGTATCATATCCCACAAAGATTGGTTTTTAATTCAATTAAGTACCGCAAATAATCTCACTTTACTTTATTTAGAGAACAACAAGCAAGAGCAACAGAAAAATAACAACTAATCCTAGAAAGCGAGATAAATGGGAGGCACAAATCAATAGTTAATTCTATGGGTGTGGATTGCATTCTTGGAACATAATTTACTTAATTAAGCTAGCAATTTATGCACAATCAACTGTTCGATTCATAAGTCTAGAAGCCTAAGGTCATGAAATCTTCTATCGGTCTCCTCTAATTCTCAAGTATTATTAACTAACCTAGGTGTCCCTCAGCGCTAGCTAAGTCATACAAGGCATTACGACCCTTCATCGCCGACCTCTATAGATTAATTATTACTCTTGCTGTCACCCAGGTAATTAATCTATAGTCATACATCCAGTTCTAGTCTAAGCTTATCTATGTCGAGACTCTACTTAGTAACTAATTAATTAGACGGTGCTCAATTAATTAATCTTCAGCACTAACTACAATTAATTAACTATTTGTCCCGATGTCACTCGGGTAACTAACTAATTGTACATTAAGCTAACTAGGAATCCTCTGGCGAGCTCAACCTAGTCCTACCTCAATTAATTAACGACACACAATCTAAGGGCATTAAGCCTAAAATGCATAAATGAACAAGAACATTAATTATGCCACAATCACAAACTAAATTAAGTAAAATTAAGTGCAATGGTCCAAGAATTACAACAACCCATAGAAATTAGGGATTTAACTAAACATATTCAGCAATTACAACTCAGAAATCCCTAATTACAGCCACTAAAGTAACTACAATTGAAAGATAAAGGGAAAGAAAATGCAAACAAAGGTTTATCTCGTGTTCCCGAGGTGATGAATTTCGAACTTGAGCTCCAAGGTCTTCAAATCCTCTCCAAAATGCTCACAAATGCTCCCAATACCCTCAATTATGGCCTGAAATCAAGATTAGGGCTTCAAGCCTCAAAATGGCCTTCTCTTGGACGAAGAAGAAGCAATAAACTTATAATGTTTGTCATGTTAGCATTGCAATGCTGTCCAAAACACTTTCATTTTGATGTTGCGCACAAGGGTAGCGTTGCAATGCTATAAGTAGCATTGCAACGCTATGGACGGAACACTTCCTCTCCACGTATTTCTAGCATTACAACACCATAAGGCAGTGTTGCAACGCTAGCTCTTGGGTTTGCACAATATATTTCGGTGTTGCAACGTCATTTCAAGTGTTGCAACGCCGTCTCCACGGCCCCAACAACTTGTTTATCATCTCTTCTCTTCTTGGTTGTTTAAAATGGCCTGAAATAGCTTCAAAATGACCAAAATACCCTTGAACACTCTGAGTTTTCTTCTTTATGTCAATTTCTGTAAATTCAACACAAAAAGGCATCAAAGTACACAAAATTAGAGCAAAACTAGCTAAAATAATAGGAAATAAGATAGCATAATTGCATGCTATTAGTTTCGAGAGGAAAATGCTAACGCTCCTAGATGGGTCATAGAACTTGTCGCATATCGCCAGCAAGAGTAGCCACGAGTCGCTGAAGACCATTGCCACTACTATTGTTAGAGAGTCACTAGTTAGAGAATGGAAACTGAGCAAAAGGTGTCAACAACGTGTTGAGGTGCCAGTCACTAGAGTCGTTTGCCTCGATTGGTTCACCTGAATTGATATCTACCAGAATGTTGTCGTGCGCTTGCTGAAGCCATGGTTTGTTGCCACTAAAGACAAAGACATAAACGTTGCTAGGAAAGAACTGCCATCGTTGCTATTGTGTGGATGTCGCTGTCAAAGGAGTAGTTCGCTGGAGATGAGGTTTTGCAAAGGGGGCGGCGACTGTAAGGAGAAGAGGAAGAAGATGGAGTACTAAGGTTTCTTTTTTTTTTTTCCTTTTCTCCCTTTTTTTTTTCTCTTTCTTTTCTCTTTTTTTGTAATGATCTAATCTAAGTCCCCATGTCTTCATTCTTTTGATTTTCTCAATTCAAGTATGCAAGGTATAGTACTCTCATTTCCCACAGACGGCGTCAATTGTTGATGCCAAAATCTAGCTAAGAGAAATCTCACTTGATCTTTATGTGCTTCAACGATAAATTTGTAATTTGAGGGAAAAAGGTGACATGCAAAAGAGAAAAAGCTAGGCACGCGCCACAGTAGCTCTGATGCTTAAGTTAACTAAGAAAATTTGGGTGTAGCAAACTAGAGTTTAGAGAATTGATAGCATACAAAAGTATGCTACTGCTAAGCTTAATTTCTTGCTATTTTGTGGATTCAATGTGTGCTTTCATGTACTTATTTGTTTATTTTGTAGGATTCGAGCAAGTAAAGAAAAAATTGAACATTTGGTGAGGATATTGGAGTATTTGGAATGGTAAAGCATGTTTTGGAGCATTGAAATTAAAAAGAAGACAGGCTGCAGCAAAAGTGTCCGAGGGCGTATCAACACTCTTGATGTAGCCTAGCTAAGCTTAGAATCATGCATGAGTGGCATTGAGACGCCACTTTTGGGCGTCGCAACGCTCAAAATGCGAGCATGAGAGCCTCACTATCTGTAACGTTGAGATGCTATGACATAGCGTCAAGACGCTACTCTATTGTTTCCTTATTATCCTTGCAAATTAGGTCACAACATTGAGATGCTTTCACGACACTATAAAAGGAAAAGAAAGAGTTCAAAAAAAAGGAAACCAATTGGAGAGGCAAAGGGTATTTTTAGATTCTCACTTAGTTTTTGGGATCTAAAGGACACTCTTGAGGGCCAAGGAAGAAATTCAAGGCTCGAGATTGTGGGACATCACGATGGAAACGAGTGTGGCACGCGTCAGAAAGTTTCTATTTCCCTTTACTTTGTAGTTTCGTTATTTTACCTTGTAGATGGGTTTAGGTTTTTATGGTGAATTTCAAGTGACTAGACTCTTATTTCAAGACTTTTTGTATATCATGATTATTTAATTATTCAAGGAAGAATTTAGTTTATATTTCATTCATTTATTCCTGTGTTTGGTGCTTTAATGTTATGCTTGTGGCCAAAGTATATATTTGTTTGATTTAAGTTCTAGCTTGTAAGAGTAGAATTTAACTCTAGATTTGAATGCATGACCTTAGGTAATGCTTGTATGAGAATAAGGAATTCTTTAGGAAGCCATTGAAAGAAGTTTTATTAATACCTTGTTTGATTGAAATCTAGATAGACATATTAGTTTTCTAATTGAATAAGAGAGTAATTGAGCTTGAGAAAGTCAGTTATTAATTCTTAACTTCTTAGCTTATAAGTGACTGTTAGATAAAATTGAGTCTTTTGGGTGATCAAATCAGTGTTTAATTGGTGAATTCTAAGTCTTGTAATTGTCTCCATTAGGTAGCTTAGTGTAGATATATTTTTCTAGTTATTCCATTCTTTTGTTTAGGTTTTCTAGATAAAATTAAGGGTGAGTAACTGCAATAATTAGTTAAATTGAAAAACCAATCTTGTGGATGACACTTGCACTCAATTCACTATACTAAAACTTGACACCATACACTTGCAATTTTACATGTACAAAAAAATCACGCATCAAGTTTTTGGCATCATTGCTGGAGATTGGAAACTATTCAATTTAATTAATATTGGGAGGAAAGCAATTTATCTTAATCTAGAATGTAAATTTTGTATATTTGTGTGTCTACTTTTAGTTTATTTTCTCTTTTATTGTATTTTGTCTTATTTTTCTCTTTTCTCATTATTATTTTGTTTCTTTTTGTGTGTTGGTTCATTTGGTGTATTCCTAGAGCTAGAGGGACCAATCTAGAACCTTTTGATCCTGAGATCGAGTGCACCTATAGAAGAAATCGAAAAATCAAAAGGGAATTTCAAAACCAACCGATGGCAAACGAACAAGCTAAGGAACAAAAGGCCATAAGAGATTATTTTAAGCTTGTGTTTCCAGCAAATAGCTTTGGGATAGTCCACGCGCCTATAGCAGCCAATAATTTTGAGCTGAAGACCGGTTTGATTCAAATGGCTAGGGATAACGCGTTTCAAGGACACCCTACAAAGGACCCAAATTCGCATTTAAATCTTTTCCTGCCCTTTGTGGCACTTTTAAGATCAACAAGGTTTCTAATGATGCCATACACTTACAATTGTTTCCCTTTACTTTGCAAGACAAAGCATGGGATTGGTTGGAGAGTCTTGAGCCATAGAGTATCACCACCTAGAAGGAGTTGGCCCAAACCTTCCTTACGAAATTCTTCCCACCAGCCAAGATTGCCAGACTCAAAACTAAAATTGGAACATTCAAGCAGTTTGAGGTCGAGGAGATGTTCGAAGCTTGGCAAAGATATAAGGAGCTGCTGACGATTCCCACAACATGGTTATCTTGACTGGCTCCAAATCCAGCTGTTCTACAATGGGCCAAATAGAAATATAAAAACTATCTTAGATGTAGTAGTTGGAGGGACAATTTTGTCCAAGCAGTCATGGAAGCAAAGACCTTGATTGAGGAGATGGCAGCCACTAGCTATCAGTAGCCCACTTCAATGTCAAAACCAATAGCTAGAATCTATGAAGTAAATGAGGTAATTGCTCTGAAAATACAGATAGCTTCTCTGACCCATGTTTTATCTCAATTGTCAAGTCCAGGGAACAATTCTTCGATTGCATTATTAGCGACTGCTCAACATCCACAGTATGAAGGATAGTCTAGCATGGAGCAAGTCAATTATGTGAACAACAGGGGGTACAACCATGGAGGCAACCACATGCACAACTCCTTACCTACACATTACCACCCAGGTTTGAGGAACCATGAGAATTTTTTGTATGCTAACAATAGGAATGTTTTGCAGCCCTTTTCAAACTATGACTCCACATCTCAATCAGCTGAAAGAAAGCCTTCTCTAAAGGACATGATCGACACATTTATTAAAGAATCTAAGAAGAGGACAACTCAGCTAGAGGAGAGGATGTAAGGCATTGCTTCTGAACATGAGAATGTTATAAAGAGCTTGGAAGTCCAGATGAATCAGATGGCTACTTCCTTGAATGCCTTGCAGAAAGGGAAGTTCCCTGGTGATACAGAAGTCAATCCCAGGGAGCAATGTAAATTAATAACTCTGAGGGGTGGGAAGCAGATGAGAGAACCTACAAGACACCATAGTGATGGGGATGATGAGACAACTAAAGAAGGAGAAAATGGAGTTGCACCTATACCTGAGGCTACACAACCTACTAGTTCCACTATCCCTACTAGTTCCACTATCCCTACTTTTCTAATAATATTCCTTATCCTCAATGCTTCAGGAAGAAAATTTTGAATGCTAAATTTTCTAAATTTTTAGACTTTTTTAAAAATCTCCATGTGACTATTCCTTTTGCAGGTGCCTTAGAGATGTTCCCAAGCTACACAAAATCTATGAAGGACATCTTGACAAACAAGAGGAATTTTGGGACTTACGAGATTGTACATATGACAAAGGGGTGCATCGATGCACTACACAAGAGACTACCTCAAAAGCTCACAGATTCAGGGAGTTTTACTATTCCCCATGACAACACTCAAAGAGTGCTATCTTAGGGCCTTTTATTTAGCTATTTTGGTGATTAAAATGTATGATTTTATGTCTATTTTTGTTTATTTTGTAGAAACCAAGAGAAAGGAGCAAAACCAAGTGTTCGAGAGTTATTTGGATAATTGTGGAGCCATATTGAAGCTTCAAGAAGAGAATAGATGGAGAATGAAGTGTTGAGAACAGGGGTGTCCAGAGCGTCTCAATGCCATGCTGCAGCCAAATTTGAAAGCCAAATCTGAGGGAACAACACTGAGACGCTGTCCATTGCTTCTCAACGTCATCAAGATAGGGTTGCAACGCTAGCCTCGATGCTCAAAATAAAGAGTTTGAAGTTTTTGTCCGTAGCGTCTCGACTCTACCCTTAGGCGCTTAAATGGAACGTCATTGTTTTGGACAGTGTTGAGATGTTGTCCTTAACATCTCAACACTGCGTCATTAATCAAATTTAACTGTGCGATTTTCATTACGAAAAGAGTCATTTTGGGAGTTTTCGCCATAAACCACTTCTAAGAGATAATTGAGAGGTCCAAGGATGAATTGGAGTGGGTAGATTGAAGATCCAACACTTGAGGTTCGCAGAGATCCGTAGTGGGAGCGATGGATCGATGTGCAACGGGGGTTTTAATTCATTTTCTCCTTGAATTTCTTACTGTATTGAACTGAATTATGGTGGTTTTTGGGTTTTTGTGCTGATTGATGGATTCATTTGATTAGAACTACTTAGTTTAGAGTTTAATCAAGCCATTGGACCATGTCATTAGTGTTAATTGAGGCTTTGTAATTGTTAGGATTAACTACTTTCTTGCAATTTAAGTAATGCTTTCAATCTGTTGATCAAAGGTTAGATGATCTGTGATTTATATTATGTCTTAATAAAGAATGTATAAATTAGAGTTGAGATTGCTAGATAATTGAAATTTGGACACGAAAGTGATAAAAACAATAATTAGGATCGATGATGAGGGGAATTAATGTCGAATGTGGTTAATTAATGAAGCACGCATGTAAATTAATTAAATGCATTCGAAAATTGGATGAACTCGATAGAGAATTTCAATTAAATGTGCCTCTAGATTCAAGTAATTAGCCTAAACGGTTACAAAGACTCGTTAATAGCAATTATCAATCCAAATGGTGAAGTTAATTCCCTATACTAGCCCTAAATTTTGGTTGTGCTCTCATTTGTTATTCTTTAATTGCCTTTTTATTGCTTTAAATTCGTTGCATGATTTTTAGCATTCAGTTTCCTAAATAAAATTGGGTGTAATTAAGTGCAATACTTTGTTGGGTCAAACCAGCCCAATTCTCTAAGGAGACGATATCTGATTCATACCACTGTATTACTTGGACACGTGAGCTTATGTGTGAACACCCTACACCATTGGTAGTTCCTACTTTCATAAGGCATTATCTTACTTAGGTGTTTTTATTAATTTGATGTCTTACTTTGTGTACAGGACATTAGGTCTCAAGGAGTTGAATCCCACCAACATCCTAGAGGGGTAGTAGAAGATGTTATTATGAAAGTTGGCAAGTTCCCGATTCCTGCAGATTTTGCGGTGCTAGACATGGAAGGAGACGATGAGATATCCATCATTTTAGAACGACCCTTCCTTGCCATAGAGGAAGCCTCTATCAAGGTACAAGAAGGCAAATTATCCTTTCGAGTCAATGACAAAAAGGTAATTTTTGACATGAGCAAGGTCAGGTAGCATTGCGAGGTAGGCCAAGGTATGTTTGTGGATGTTGTTGATAGTTTGATTGATAAATTTCATGAAGTTATATTGAATAAGGATCCTTTAGAGTGGGTACTCACCAAGGATGTCGGCGTGGATTTGTGCAAAAATTGATTCACCACTTGAGTCTCGTCTAGCTAAAGACGTTAAAGAAATCGCTTCTTGAGAGGCAACCCAAGTTTTTCCATCCTTTATCTTTGCTTTAGTTTTTCCTTTATAGTAAAGGTTGTTTGAGTGCCATTTAATCTCGTTCCCATTTGTGCAAGACCTCGATCTTTTAGGTAAAACTTTTGTGCCATTTACTGAAGATATTTTAGAGACTTCCTCCCACATATCAGGATAGTATTGTTCACCATTCTCTCTTTTATCATTGTCCTTGTATACTTTAGATTTATTTTTACATTGAGGACAATGCAGGTTTTAAGTTTGGGGGTGAGCAGTACTTTAACAAGTCATGATTCTTAGTTTAGAGCGAGTTTTGAGCATCATTTAAAACTTTCTAAGCATGATCTAAATAATTTTGCTTGCATTGTTGGTGACTAGGATAGCCTAGGATATGTTCGTATTAATGATGCTTTGCAATGATTGAAGTATGAGAGAATATTCTTGAATTGAGTTAAATTTAAATTTTTCGCTTGATTACCTTATACATTTAGAGCACTTAGTCCTCCTATTATGGTTTTGAAGGCTTAGAATAGGGTTATATGATTCATGTGTTTGTTGTCGCCTCGAAAGGACTAGAAACTAATTAGAAGGCCAAGTTGCATGATAGTTAATAATGTTACACTTAGGAGAGTTTTTATGTGTATATACTTGCCTAGTTGAACCTCATTATATCCATTTGAAAAAAAAAAATCACTTGTGTGCTTAAAGTTAAGGACAAAAAGAGCTACCTCCATTGTGATCAATTAGGCCACTCATTGAGTAAGTGCTCTAGGTAAGGGTTCCTATAGAGGAAGTGTGAAAGCTAGTGTCCATTAAAATAATAAAAAATTCAAGTTTGGGAGAGGTCTACCCCATTGTTCATTCATCCTAGTGGCATATTATTTTCTTTAGTGTGAAAAGGTTTAATAATTAGAAGTTAGAGATAGAAGTAGGGAAAAAACAAATTGAGGGCTGTATAAAATTGTTATGGACTTATAAAGACTAAAATAGGAGAGGCTTCACACACACACGAGGGGTTAGAGGAGTAAATTTCAATTTCTCAATGATAGGGTATGCTCGGTTTATTTCTGCTGTTGTGATTCATTTGTTGTATAAAACATTGAGGCTTGAGCCACTTACATGAAAGTGTTTATTCATAAAGTCGTGTTTTATTTTGCTCGAGGATTAGCAAATCTAAGTTTGGGGGTATTTAATAGCACACAAAAGTATACTATTTTTAGGCTTAATTTCTTGCTGGTTTGTAGCTTCAATGTATGCTTTCATGTACTTATTTGTTTATTATATAGGATTTGAGTAAGTAGAGAAAAAAAGGATCATTTGGAGAGGATGTTGGAGTATTTGGAGCGCTAAAGCATGTTTTGGAGATTTGGAATTAAAGAGAAGAGAAGCTGCATCAAGAGTACCCAAGAGGACAGTGTTGAGACACTGTCTATAGCGCCTCAACGCTATTAGTGTAGCCTAGCCAAGCTCAGAATCACACAGGAGTGGAGTTGAGATGCCACTTTTAGGCGTCTCAACGTCCAAAACGAGCGCGAGAGAGCCTCACGATCCGTAGCGTCGAGACACTGCGTTATAGCGTCTTGACGCTACCCTATTGTTTCAACGTTGTCCCTAGCTTCTTGACGTTGTCATGACACTATAAAAGGAAAAGAAATGGTTTGGAAAAAAGGAGACCAATTGGAGAGGCAAATGGTATTTTTCGATTCTCACTCAGTTTTTAGGATCTAAAGGACACTCTTGAGGGCCAAGGAAGAAATGCAAGGTTCAAGATCGCAAGACATCACAACGAAAACGAGTGTGGCACGTGTTAGAGAGTTTCTCGTTCCCTTTACTTTGTAATTGTTGTTATGTTATCTTGTAGATAGGTTTAGGTTTTTATGGTGAATTTCAAGTGACTAGACTCTTATTTCAAGACTTTTTGTATATTGTGATTATTGAAGGACTTAGTTTATATTTCACTCATTTATTCATGTGTTTGGTGCTTTAATGTTTGCTTGTGGCCCAAGTATATGTTTGTTTGATTTAAGTTCTAGTTGGGAAGAGTAGAATTTAACTCTAGATTCGAATGCATGACCTTATGTAAATTCTTGTATGAGAATAAGGAATTTTTTAGGAAGCCATTGAAAGAAGTTTTGTTAATACCTTGTTTGATTGAAATCTAGATAGACATTTTAGTTTTCTAATTGAATAAGAGAGTAATTGAACTTAAGAAAGTCAATTATTAATTCTTAACTTCTTGGCTTATAAGTGACTATTGGAAAAATTCAGTCTCTTGGGTGATTAAATCAGTGCTTAATTGGTGAATTCTAAGTCTTGTAACTGTCTCCTCTGGTTGTCTCCATTAGGTAGCTTAGTGTAGATATATTTTTCTAGTTATTCCATTCTTTCGTTTAGATTTTCTAGATAAAATTAAGGGTGAGTAACTGCAATAATTAATTAAACTGGAAAACCAATCCTGTGGACAACACTTGCACTTAATTCACTATACTAAAACTTGACACCGTACACTTGTGGTTTTGCATGTTCAAAAAAATCAGGGATGAGGGTTAAGTTGGACTCCCTTTCTTTCAGTTCTAATGACAGATGTATAAGATCCTTGACCTAGGTTTTCCATATTCCTTTTAAGATAAAGGTTCAAAAAGGTTTCTCCTTTTATCTAGGAATTGGATTTGAAAAGGTTGATATGTGGGCTTGTAGGGTTCCCTTAGGCCTTTTTTTTCCTCGGCTCTTATCATCTTACCTTGACATTATTTTATTAGGTCTAAATTTACCCATAACAGAATTCTAACGAATAATTAAGTCCAATTAATCCATAACTAACCGATTGATAGAGATTCCAAGGCATAACTTAACTCCTAATTTTGAAACGCGTGAAATGTGAGGTGGTAAGAGAGAAAAAGAAAGTTTAATATTATTTTTCTTCTATTGAGATTGATTTCAAAAAGGAAAATATTTTCTTTATGGTTTTTGAAGATAAGTATTTTCTTTTAGATAAAATTATATCTAGAAAATTGTTATTTCTTTAAAGATAAATCTTTATGATTTCGAATTTGATATTTATGGGTTTCAATAAATTCCTTTTATTAAAATTGAAATTTATTTGGCTTTAAATAAGTTAATTTTTTTTGAAAAGATATTGTTTAGAGAAAATTTATTTTGTTTTGAAAATTAAAGATTTTGAGTTTGATTTAAATGGTTTAAATTATCTCTTCTTTATTGGAGAATTGTAATGGGTAGCAAAAAATATTAGGATATTTGCAAATCTAGCAATGATTTTTGAGATTTGCAAATATAGTAAAAAAATTTAAAACTAACTTCATTTTTCTTATTATTTCAATTTTACCATCATTAGTGGATCAACAGGTGTAACAAGCCGTATCTTTCAATATGAACACTCTATCAATCGATGCAAAAGTGATTAAACAAATGTTAAAATCAAACATAAAGTATTTTTACTTAATTGAAAAACAAGGCTTAAATCCAAAGCCAAGTCCATAGTTCAATAATAAAGAACTAAACTAGAGATGTTCATTTTTCCCGTGGGGACGGGGCGGGGAATCCCTGTTTAGTTGGGGAATGGGGAAGGGAGCATGTGGACATCTCTAAACTAAACAATGGTCCAAAGAACTGAATAAAAGAACTAAGAACAAAAGCTAAGTCCAACAAAAACATAAATGCTAGAATCCTAAAGACCAAAAAAACTCCTCAATAGTTTTGCCAGAACTTCTGCCATAACCCTAGACCTCAATCACTATTAGAACTATCACTTATTCCTTCATTTGAAAACATTTAAAAACAAAAAATGAGTACAAAAATATTCAATAAGCAATTTCCACATCAAGTTTAGAAATTCATTTTCTTCAAAAACAAAACATAGATATTCAATTTAACAAATCATTTCAAAAGTCAAAATTTTAATTGGTCAAACTTTCATTTACAAAGTGAGAAAACGCATAATTGGAGTAGCCAATACATATGTGGTTACCCGTTCACAACACCAATCATTCATTCATTCAATAAAAAATGTTGATTGAAAATCGACCAAAACATTCAGTACAATTACTTAAGTGTGAGGTCATGTGAATGTAACACATACACGAATCATCATTCCAAAGGAATGCCAAACCACAATTGTGCCTTCTCTCAAATAAGTTTCAATCAAATCAAATACCGTCAATTTCAAATTTGGCTACTACGCAAATAAGCATGCAATCTCCAGAACAAAATTTAGCATATCCGAATAGTCCTATCGAATCAATCAAATAGTTTTCAAAAACATTCAAAACATTAAATATACTTTCATTTGCCAAAACATTTGGAAATATACAAAACAATTTCAATCAATTTTCAAATCATGCTTTCAAACATTTGACAAATAAACAATATTAAAAAAACATAATTATACCAAAATTGCTATTTTAGAAGGGATGTGGAAATGACTTACCTCAATCGATAATCCTACAATTCTCAATTTCAAATCCTTGAATAATGCCAACTTCCTAGAGGTCTAACATATCCAATACTTACTGGTTATTAGAAACCACAATTCCATCTTTAAGGGTCTAAAAACTTATCTAACACGTAAGCAATCTAATCTACCCAATTTTTTAATTCAAACCAATTTTCTGCATAAAAAGTTAGGAAAAATAGGGTTCTTGGACTAAAATGGCAGCATTAAAAAACTGGGTTAAAAACTTTTTAAAATTCAAAAAATCACATACTAAAATCAGTAAAATCAATGCTTTCAACATAAATTAAAAATACCAAACAATTTTTCAATTCTACAACCCTTAAAACCTTCAAAACTATCATAACTCAAGATTTGCCACTTTTTAACAACAAAAATCAGATCTGAAAAAGTGTGATAAAACTGCTGCAAAAATAATAAAAACGTGCAATTTTCATGTAGAAATCAAAGCCATAAAACACACTTTAAAGTAACAATCATTTGGTAAATTTCTTCGAACAAAAAGAATCCAAAAAAGTACTTAAAATAGTCCCAAACTTGAAGACATTTAAAGCTGAAAAATTTTGAAATTTTTTTCATTATAAAACCTTCAATTTAAACCAAAAGACCTAATTGGAAAAACTTTTGCAACTATAGGTTCTACTTATTGAAGATTACAAAAAGCCTCAAACTCATGCTACAGATCGGCCCTCAAATAGCCCTTGACTTCCAAGCACCACAACCCGATAGCTTTGGATACACAACAAAATAATGAACCCTTAACTCGACAAAAGAGAACACCAAAAGATTATTCTCTTAAATTACAAGCAACTACTGTCACATGCTCAAAGGCTGACAATTCTTCAACTGCATAAAGAGAAAAAAAAAAGGCCACAATCAAAACTCACTCATTTGGTTATATATGCTTAGGAAAATTGGACTAGATGGTCAGAAATATACCCTAAATCTGAAAAATGGCCAAGTCCAAATTTTAATGAAAAATAGCCAATGGGTATTTACGAGGCCCCAGCTTGCACAATTTTCTTCCACTTCTACTCCTACACGTCCCCCTTGGATTTCCACCCCTTCAACGAAAACTGTAACTAGATTCTCCCTCCTCCACTTTTCTAGTTTTCATATTTCATTTTAGGATTATCTTTCTATTATCTTTTTCAGTTTTGAATTACAATTATTTTTAAATTATTCTTTTAGATTTTTTATGTGATCTTATATTATTAGAAACAAAATTTAAAATATGAAGATTTTTTATCCTTTCAATTCCTAAACATAACAACTTCTTTTAATTTTGTACATTTCAAATTAATGCCATCAAATCCATTGTTGTTCTCCCTACAATTTTCAAGAGCTTGAGAATCTAGGTTGAGGAGTTGCCCCATAACGAGGTTCCCTATCAACCTCCATCATGTTTTCTTAGTGTATTTGAGTTATCAAATATTAGAAATCTAGGTATTATATGGTTTTCCTTATTGAATTAGTCAAATTTAGGTATGTCACGGGTTTCATAGTTGAACCTTCTCTAATTCTCTAATTGCATTAATGGCATTGAGTACATGAAAAACGATGGGATAGTTGAAGTTGATCATGAAGAATGCTCGGCCATAAAGTCGAATGATGATGATTCTATATATTTCGGCAAGCAGCCATGCATGACCACGTTTTCAAATGTTGATTGGAGAGTTCTAATCGAGATGGTGAGAGAGAAAAATTCTGAGTGTTTGGATAGATTTGGTGCTATTAAAAGATTGGTTAATCATCTTAAACTAACACCAATGAAATAATTAGTGCAAGTGAGGATGATTTAATTTCTAGAAAAAATATTTTCGGAACCAATACATACTCGAAGCTCCATGGAAAACACTTCCTGAGTTTTATGATTGAAGTTTTCAATGAAACAAAACAATGGTTATTCTTTTAGGCGGCGACGTGGAAGCGAAAATGCTTAAAGAGAAAATACAAATATTGTGTATTTATACAAAAATAAAGTTGATTTGCTACAAGTTCTCTTTCGTCCCTCGTGCCATGAAGATTTTTCTTGTTTGAGTATAGGGTATTTTCATGGCTCAATGCTAAATACACAGTATTATTATTTTTGTGGAGAAGAAAAACTTTGGAGAATATAGTGGGACAGAGCACAAATTTCAATATCTAAGAAGATGAGACACTTTCATTGTCACACTGTCACTCTGTCTATCAATCGAGTACAAGGTATTTGCATGTATGAAATTTCAATTTTTTCTAAGTTTGATTAAATCTTCTTATTATTTGAAATTTGTTTTTTTTTAAAAAAAATCAATTTTAAGTTTTCCCCCCTTTCATTTTCAAGTTCTAGTACCCTAGTTTTAATTATCCCAAGGGATTTTAGATTTATCTCTAATTTAGGAAGTTTTGGGCATATTGAAAAATTGGTCCGATTGAGTTCGAAGGCGACTTTAATTTAGAAATTGTGGGTAAATTCTCTTTGAACCTTTTTGGGTAAGAAAGGTTGTTAAAACTAAAATTCAAGTGGATTTTTATTGAAAGTTTTGGTTAAAATGGTGTTAATGCCAAACATTAATTTTCTTTGGATTTTTCCTAGGTTGTGCTAAGGACTTCTAGGAAGTGTTTGGTTCTCTTTGGACTTATCTAATTATTTTTGCTTAAAAGGTAAGTAGCCATATTGGATTATCATTTAACTTTTGATTATGAACATGTGTAAGTTTTGGAATGCATAGTTGTTTATGATTTATGATTACCCTTAAGTAATTGTTCCCAAAGCATGTTGGCCTTAGCATGAATTTCCCTGCTGATTTCTCAAGTATAGAGCTGCTTAAAAATGTATTTTAGTATGTGGATTGGAGGGATATAATTAGAAAGTGAGCACTTTTGAATGTGTGGTTTTAGCAAGATTAGAGAGTCTCAGTTTAATGTAAGCTTATTTAAGCTAACCATGTTGCTAGTGTCAACTGCCTTTCCCTTATGTTATGCATGTTTTATGAAAGTTTTCATGAGGTACTATGTTGGGAATGGGCCTAGTTCTATTAGGGTGTTGCCAACAAAACTCTAGTGGCACTCTACTTACTCAACTGACCCACATAGGAACCATAGTTGGTATTGCTTCGGGGTAGCTCCCTTCTATGTTTAGTGAGTGTCTTTTCATGAAGTACTATGTTTGGGAGAAGTCCAACTTGGTTAGGGTGTTGCTAACTAACCTCTAGTGGTGCTTGATCCACATAGTATCATATAGTTGGAATTTAGACACATTTTCTGCAGAAGTACTATGATGTGAGAGGCCTAACTCTACTAGAGGGACGCCAACTAGCCTCTAGTAGGACTTTGCCTCACAAGACTAACACACATAGTAACATAGTTGGTTCAGATGAGGATAGGTTTATTGTTCACTGAGCTAGAGTGTTGTAATGTTTTTAGTTAAGGCTCTTGAGGCTTCATAACACTTTATAATGTGACCCAAGTAGGCATAGAGGTTTTTTTTTTCATGCTTATGATTAAGGTTCTTAATGTATTAGGGCTCGAATGATCAAGCTAGACAAGACCCTACAAGTTTTTAAGCTCCATGTCTGTTTGAATGCTTGCAACTCCAGCCCCTCAAGTGGGCTACTTACTGAGTATATTTTTATACTCACCCATGCTACTTTACTTTCTTTTTCATATGGTGCTTAGACCTACGAAGTGCGTGGTGAGGGCGTTCAGCTTAGTAAGGCTATGGGAATAACTCACAACCAACGTCTCCTAGGGTTTTAGGATCTCCTAGCTTCATGTTTTCTACACTTAAGATCCCTTTATTTATCTATTTAAACATTTATTCATTTGTTTGTGTATTTACTAGGTTCAGTTTATTAAAGATTTAAATCTTGAACTCAAGTATCATGATTTTTATCACTTTTAGTAATGAAAAAAAATCTTTCTGGCTTTCATGACTTTCTGCATAAGTATTTCCAAACTTTTGTATTTTTCGTGCATGTAGTAGCAATCCCTAGAGAATTTTTTTTTAAGTAGTTGGGTCGTTACACTATAAATACTACTTCCACCTATGGATTTCTATGTTTTCTTATCTACTTTTTTCATATGTTTTCAAAAATCAAGCCAAGTTAAGAAAACTGAAAGAAGTAGTTTTCAAAAACTTGTTTTTGGAATTTGGAATTTGGCTAGAAATTCAAATGTTTCATTAAGAAAAAGATGGAACCATTGTAGAGAAGATGAAAATTACTATTGTTGATAAATAGTGAGAAAACAAGCACAATTTTCAAAAACCAAAAACCAAAAATCAAATAGTTATTAGATGCGGCCTAAATTTTACCATTAACAAATTTGAATTGTTAAAAGAGTGAGTTGGGTCCTGCAAATCCTGATAAAGGTACAAAGACCAAAAGATTTTTTCAATCAAATTAAAATCCACTCACCCATCTCATTTTTCAAGGACTATAAGTTAAAACATGATTATAAAACACTTTATGATCCATATACTGTCATTGAAGTACCGAATTAGTTTTGAACTTTAGTATATAACAATTTAGTTTCAATATTTTCTACTTTGTAACAATTTAATCCATAAACATAGTATGTAATAATTTAGTGCATGTTGTTTAAAATTTTGTAACATAGTAGTCCTTATCATGTAAAATCTTATTAAGGTTTAACATATATATATGTAAATCGATAAAATGAAAAAAGGTCAAATCAAATGTGTTTATTACTACAAGGAATAATGAGATGACATAATGAAAATCAACATTTCATCTTGATAGAATTTTTCACATTAAGTACTAAACTATCATAAATCTAAAACTAAGGTCCCGTTTGATGACTATTTGGATTTTGGCTTTTAGTTTTTGAAATTTATGCTTGTTTTGGTTTTCACCTTTCTTAAAGAAATATTTGAATTCTTAGTCAAAATCTAAAAATAAAAACAAGTTTTTAAAATTTATTATTTTTTAGTTTTTAAAACTAAGGATCAGTTTTTGAAAATATTGGGAGAAATTAGACAACAAAATAAAGAAAATTATAGGTAAAAGTAGTGTTTATAAGCTTAATTTTCAAAACCCAAAAACCAAAAACCAAATGGTTATCAAACGAGGCCTAAATTGTTACACATTAAATTCATAGACCTCTTGGTTAAAGATATATACCTTAATTAGTTGAGCTATTTTAAGTTGGCTACATACCAAAGTGAATATAGCTCAACGGTAATTGACATGTATCATCGATCAAGAGGTCAAAGGTTTGAATCCTCCCACCTCCAAATGTTGTTGAACTAAAAAAAAAAATCGCTACATGAACAAAATTATTATCCAACCCACTAAAATTTAAGGACTAAATTTAAAGTATCAGGCCAAAAAAGTCTTTTAACCTAAGGGCATGTTTGGTTTGAGGTTTAGTTTAAGATACCTGGGAATATGATGCATAGGAATCAGATGTCTGGGAATCAAATATAACTGTGTTTGGTTATGCATGGGAATGCTATCAGATTTTCATGAGAATAAATGATGTCTGTGTTTGGTGTCGCATAGGAATGATCAGAATTGCATATAAATAAATAATATTTCTATTTGGTTCTTGCAATTTCTTTCAACAATTTGATTGCATTTGTTAATTTATTTTTATTAAGTCAAATTATTAAAATAATTTTAAGTAGCTAGATTTTGATTTAATTCTCATTCATTAGTAAATTTATTATAAATAATATACTAATTGTAATTAATTAGTACAATAATCAAATTGAAAGATTAATGATAGATGTTATATTTCAAAAATCAAATACAATCAATCATTTTCCTCATAGTTCCATGTTCTTAGTAGACCATACAAATACAAGATATAGTGACATGCTAATTCGAAATGAGGATATTTAATCATGGCACAAAAATATGAATGTTACATCATCCGTCCATAGCATGTCAATGACATGCTAGCTCAAAATAAAGATCTTACATCATCTGATAAGGGCAAAAAAAAAAAAACCAACTCTCTATGTATATAATGATGATTCAAAAACAACCCATGAATTCTAATCAACTCCCAATAGCCAAGGAATCAAATCTCATTTATCTATATTTCTCTTTGTTAAATGTATTTAGAAAATATCTACAAACTTTCTCCACTTTCTTACATATATTCCCACTCTCCATTGTCCCCCACTCTTTTTGGTCTCCCACCTATTCTTTTATAATTCTTCCACTTCTTTTGTGGATGCCTTGAAGTAATCTCATAGAATTTGAATTTGCAACATGCTTCTAAATTCAAAGAACTGTTTCTTATGAATTTGCAACATGTTTCTAGATTCAAAAATGAATTTGATACCTAGCACTATAATTACAACATTCAAAATAAATAACAGTCATTTCTTTCTCTTTCGGATTTGTGCTGACCAAGCCTCGCAAAATTTCTTTAATAGCATTCTCGAATAGGATTTTAGCTTTATGTTTGAACAAATGACCTACGATATGCTGCTCATGACCATGAAGTATAGAATTGGGAAATATCCCACACAATGTTGTTTTCCTCAAGTTTTGGGCAGAAGAGCATCCATGAGTAATAATAGATGATTCTAATTTTCACCATTACTTCAAAAATTTAACCTTCTTAATAGCGTTAGAATGTATGAAAATTGTTTCTAGGAGAATTATATGTATAGAAATTCTGTTTGTGATTTCAGATGCTAGGCAACAGTATATTGTATAAAGTTTCTACTTTTAGTCTCCTGATTTTTTCTCAACCAACTCGCTCTTTCTTAATTTTTTTCATTAGTGGAGATTTGCTTATATGTAAATGATATTACAGGATGGATAAAAATCCTTGTGTGAAAATTAGCTAAAAACACCACTAAAAAACACAACTCCCCAGCCTCACATTGGACAAACAAATATCCAGCAAGATTACCAACAAAATCCTTGAAGAAGAATGCATATTCAAAATCAACACTCTTTGTATAAAATTAAATGTAATCATAGATCCAGATCTAAATCACAAAGCAAGAACAAATACAAAGAACAAACACAAAATCAAAATGGAAATCAAGAAGAACAATGACTAACAACCCAAATCCAGAAAATTAAAAAAAAAAAAAGAGATCATATTAAAAGCACAAGTAAAAAAGGAGAACAAGAAAAAAAATCATGTTAAAAAAATGAAACATACCTATAATAAAATGAAAAGAAAAATAGAAGAAGAAGAAAGGAAAGGAGAATTGAAAAAATAAGAGAAGAAAAATACATATTAAAAAAAAAAGAAGACGATGAAGAGAAAGAACGAGAAAAAAAAATTATGTTCAAAGAAACGAAAATACCTAGAATAAAATGAAAAGAAAATTAGAAGAAGAATAAGGGAAAGGAAAGTTGAAAAAAAGAAGAAGGAAATGAAAGATGCAGAAAAAAAAAAAGAAAAAAGAAGAAGATGAAGAGACAAAACAGAAGATACCTGGAGGCTTGGAGGATGGAGAAGAAGAGAAAACCCACGATTGTGAATGGGTTTAGAAAACCCTTGGATAGACTTATTAAAGAATGCCTGGGAAAAGACTTTTCCCAGACATTTAATTTTAAACCTTCAAACAAACACAGATTTTTAAAGCCCAAGCCCATTCCCACACATAAAAACCATCAACCAAACGGGCCCTAAAGAGCAAATTGCAAAAACCACCCCTAAAGTATAGTGTTTGTAACAATTATACCCCTAAACTTTCAATTGTAAAAATTAAACCCTCAAACTTTTAAATGTGTAAAATTTGGAACCATAAACTTTCAAATGTAAAAATTAAACTCTCAAACTATGATAAATGTAAAAATTGGATCCATTTTACTAAATTTCTCTCTCATATTTCATCTTCTCTCTCCTAATTCCACACTCTCTAATCTCTCTCTCCCTTCAATCACCCACTCTCTCTCTATTTTTTCTTTCTCTCCTAATTCCACTCCCTCTCTATTTCGATTTTTACTCCTAAGTTAATAAACGATAAATTCATACTTTAATCTAATCTAATTATTAGAACAAATAACCAATTTCCTACAACTAATTTCACCTTGTAAACTTCTCTGCATCCTCATTTTCCAATCAGTCAATTTTCCCATTTTGAAGAGCTTGAAGGCCTTCGCCTTGTGCTCATAATCAACTGGTAAAGCTAATTTAGCAGTTGGGACAATTGGGAAAGCAAGAGAGAAGGCAAAAGTTTGCTCTCTGTCAGTGACACCATGCATGGAGCTTTCTAGAGAGCCTCAATGTTAGCCATGACACCAAGAGCAAAGCAAATAAAAGGAAGGGAGAAAAAATGTCATAAATAATTGGGGGTACGTTTTTTGCTTGAAAAAATGGAGATTTTTGTATTTTCAAAAATTTATGACATTTTCTAATGTCATAAATCTATGACTTTGATTAATTGTCTAATTAAAAATAATTTATTGGAAAATTTTGATTTTGGAAGAATATAGGAAAAGAAAATTAGAAAAAAAAAAAGAAAAGTAAACCTAAGTCTCATCTTCCTCTCCACCTCCCCTCTTTCTCACGCAAAATAGCTGTCTTTGGACTTTTTAGAAAAATAGAGGTCTTTTTAAAACTTATTACAAAAAACAAGAAGGAAACCAAACGTTTTACAAAAAACACGTTGTTTTTTTGTCTTTATTGGAATGCGTCTCTTCAAGAGACGCATTCCAGACTGAACGCGTCTGTCAAACAGACGCATTATGCGAAAATTTTGAAAACACAGGGTCAATAGACGGCAATAACTAACGGCGGTAGAATGCGTCTCTCGTAGAGACGCATTCATCTCGAAAAATTGCGTCGACTGACACGTTCGTGCACCAGGTGACACGTTAATGTGGAAGGTCAGAATGTGTCTCTTGTAGAGATGCATTCTCCTCGGAAATTACCAACGAATATCGGTCAGCGCGAAGCATCAGTGATGTGATTAATGAGGGATGTGATTGATTAATGCATGCTCTTTAATACAGGTGGTTGTCATTTTTTTTTTTGTAAAACCACCTCATTCTCTTTCTCTATTCCCATATACATAACCCCCACTTCGACTTCCCACTCACTGCCCATCTACATTCATAATTCCAATTTTCTCTTCCCATTCTCCTTCACTCTCCCATCCATCCGAATTTCCCCCTTACTATTCTCCTTCTCTCCTCCATTCTTTCAAATTTATTCTGCCAAATTTATTCTGCCTTCTTCATTTTCAGTCCCAACTCCATCCATTTCCCTTCCTTTCGGTTTCTTCTTTTTCTATCTGGAGTAAGTTATTTAATTTTTTATGTTTATTTTTTGTTAGAGTAAGTTGTATCTTTTTCTAATTTTTTTTTTATTATGATACAGAACTCCATTTCCTTTCCTTTCCATTCCTTATTTTTCTATCTTCGATTTTGCATTTCCATCTTATTGAAAAGAGTAAGTTATTTAATTTTTAATGTTTATTTTTTGTTAGAGTAAGTTGTATCTTTTTCTAATTTTTTTTTTATTATGATACAGGACTCAATTTCCTTTCCTTTCCGTTCCTTATTTTTCTATCTTCGATTTTGCATTTCCATCTTATTGAAAAGAGTAAATTATTTAATTTTTAATGTTTATTTTTTGTTAGATTAAGTTTTATCTCAATTTTCTAATTATTTATTTATTTATTATGATACAGGACTGTTCTTATTTTTTTTCGGAAACTAATTCGTGGAAAGCAAATTAAAGAAAGAAGTTTATTATCCTCGGTAAAGCGTATAAATATATTTTTTAAAATGTATATAAAAAATTGTAAAAATATGTGTATGAAAAATGTAGAAAATTAATGTTAAAATATATGTAGAAAATGAAGTGGATTGTTGTAGTTTATCTGTTATGAAAGTTGGTAGATTTCTAGAACGATTTCTAGAACTTTTAGACTTAGGCCGGGTTTTGTAACTTTTAATTTGTTTTTATTATTCTCATTTCATATTTTTTGTTCTTGTTTCTAAATGTTTATGTTAAAATTAAGAGGAGAAAAAAAATATCATAATATCTTAAAAAGGGTTTAGTTAATTTTAATTATAAATAAACAAAATTAAACCAACATTATGATAAGGTTTGTTTTTTTGAAAAAATTATATGGGTTTTTTAAGCTTTGAATATAAAAATAAATTAACTAAAAATGAAATGTACAAAAAAAAAAAAAAAGAGAAATAAATTAATCATTAGATGTAATATAATTTTTTATTTAAAAATTTCACTTTTATATTTTTGTTTTAAATTAAATTGAACTAGAAGTAAAAATAATAATTAAAAAATAATAAATAATAAATAATAAAAAATAATTATTATATAGAGTTATTATTTTATACAATATAATATTTAATTTGGTAGATTTAGCTTGGAATAAGTTATTATTATCCATTTGCAAAAAGAAAAAAGAAAGTTATGATTATCTAGTAATTATATTTTATAAAAAAGTGTATATTTAAATACACATAATTATAACACAATAGTTAGATGAACTAACAAAATAAGATCAATAATTGGCTGCTGCCCTATTGTTGAAAAAGTAATACAATATTTTGATTAATTAATTAACTTTTTAAAAATACATATACGAGAATACCTATTGGTTTTGAAAAAAATAGATGTTGAAAATAATAGATATTTAACTCAAAGATAATGGAATTTAAAACAAGTTTTTGATAGAATATGAAAAAACATAATCTAATTAATAAATAAATATATAAAATTTAAGCATGGATATAAATTTAAATATATGTTTTTATAAATTGAATGGAAATATATTCATTAACAATATAATTTGAAGATAATGTACATAATTGTATAAGGACATAAATTAATTTTAACATATTCTATAAAATGATATAAAATTTTTTTTGCATTCATGGTGACTTTTATTATATTATATCAAAACTTTATATTAAAAACATGTTACTTTCATTTTCAAAAAATTAAAAAAAAAAAAAACAACGAATTTAGTATTATTTCTTATTATACTGGTTAGAAGAAGTGAGTATCCAATAAGAATTTTTTTTTTGTAAGAACTAAATTAAAGAATTCTAATAATTCATGAACTCTTAAAAGAAAGATAATAACAATATTAGGTATGATAAATGAGAAATTAATTGAATTCATGTAATGTATTTTTTAGTACAAAACTAATAAACATTAAACAATATTATTCATGTCATCGACAACCATATTGGTAAGCCACAAATGGAAATCATGATCCTAAATAGTTAAAACAGTTATTAACATGATTATTACATTATATGTGGGGTGTGAGAAATTTTTAAACATAATAAATAAAGATAATTGAGAATGTTTTGTAATATTAAGATTTTTTAAAATATTAATAACCTAGTTGGTGTGTTACTAATTCTTAATCTAGAAAAAAAGGTGTACTATTAATTATTTAAGTAGTGTGTGAGGACTCATTTTTTTTAGAAAAACAAAGAAGCAACAAAACTTTAGAAATTCCAAGCGTTTTGAAATTTCATTATTAATTATTAATTTAAAATAACTCATAACTTTTTAACATTAATTTCTAGAAACGAATGGAACTTTTAATAAATTCAATAGTATTTACGTGGGGGTGATGGGTGTGTGGTGTGGAAATTTTTTTTTTTAATAATTCTTTCATGAATTTTAACACAATTTAATAAGAACTATGGCATCGATGACTAATAAAATGATTTTAAAGAAAGACCATAAATGAAAAAAAAAACCATTAGTAACTTACAAAATTCTTGAATTTCATCATTAAATATAATTAAAAGTTAAACTCATAGATTTTTAGAATTAATTTATAAAAATAAAGGACACAACTTTTCATATTATAACTCTTATCTCTAAGTTTTTTCTTTAAAAAAGAAAAAATTGGACATATAATTTATTGAAATTTATTTAATAATTCTTTTCTAATTTAAACAAAATTTATTTAATAATTCTTTCCTAATTTAAACACAATTTAATATGGACGGTGACAATTATGTCCAATATTATAGATTATAGATTTTATTATTTAAATTCGACATATAATTTATTGAAATTGTAAAACTTTTAGGATTTCAATTTTTTTATAATATTTTTGAATTTTTTTTTTGTTTTTTGAGTTTGAATTACATTAAATTTATTAAACGTTTGAGTTCGATTATAGATTTAAAGACAACCTTAGGGGGTTTAATATGAAGTTTTTGATTTTCAAAAACTTGTAACTGAGAATTATTATTACGTTTTATACTGTTGGCTTTTTGGCCCTTAATCTCAAATTAATTAATTTTAATTAATTAATTAATTAATGTTTTGATGATAACAAACTTGATTTTGTTTATTAACAATTTTAATGGTTTGAAGTGTCCATTGTGAAAATCTCAGAATAACGATTCCAACGCATCTTGAATCATTCGAATCGGAGCTCAAACGAAGAAGTTATGGACAAAACAAAATCAAAGAAAAATCCTACATGGCATGACACGTGGCATATATGGATGATGTGGCAGATGACGTGGATGGTCAACGGTCAACATTGATGACGTGTCAGTGACGTGCCACAGACGTGCTGATGACATGGCATTTTCAAACGGTCATAATTGGTGACGTGGGGATGACGTGGACGATGACGTGGCACACGTGGACCAATAGAAACACGACACGTGACATTTTTGTTTAAAAAAAAAAAAGAAAAAGAAAAAGAAATTAATATTAAAAAAAAAAAAAGGAAAACTCTCAATGGTCAAATTTTCCAAATATTATTATTTTAATATTATATTATTATTATATTTATAATATTATAATATTATAATATTATTTTATTATTAATTTTGAATTATTTTATTTCAGCCAATCAGAAGCTGCCACGTGGCAGCCAACGGCTATATTCCTCTTCCTCTCTCTATTTAAGGCTCGAAAAAATTTGGAAAAAATGTGAAAAAATTCTGAAAAATACTACTTCTCTTGGAGAGCATTTTCAATATTTTTGAGCATTTTTTGAGCTTCAATTTCTTTAATTTTCATAGCCACTTGAGGGCTTTTACTTGTAAGAAATCCTTTCTTACATACTTGTGAGCTTTGATTTGTGTATCTACTCTTTGAGAAAGTTTCTTCATCTTGTTCTTCATCTTCCAATCCATTGTAAGGGTTTCTCTTGATCCCAAAAAAGAGAGGTTGTAACGGTTTGATCCTGAACCGTGGAAAGGATCGGGTTTATTCTTGCTCCCGGAAAAGGAACGTTGTAACGGTTAGACTCTAAGTCGTGGAAAGAGTCATTGTTCTAGTGAAATACCCAAGAGGAGCTTGGGGAGTGGAGTAGGCCGGGTTGTGCCGAACCACTATAAATTTACGGTGTCAATTTCTCTATCCCTATCTTATTTCATTTTCGCAATTAATTTGTTATTATATTATATTGCATAAAATTAAGTATTCTTGGATGTCTATCTTGGTTGGTATAATTTTACTTTTACATATTCTTTACCAATCTTGTTTTTAGAATTAAATAGGGTGTTTGAAATTGTTAATGTTAAATTTATTGTTTAATTTGAGGTGAATTTATTTGCATGATTTCTTGTTTAAATTAATTGTTGCAAAAAGTGTGTTAATTTGTTAATTGGGCCCACATTAGGAAAAAGTTTTATAAAGTTTAAATAAACCCTATTCACCCCTCCTCTAGGGTTGCCATACCGATCCTACATATACAACCAAAAAAATGCCTCTATTAAATCTTACCATAAACAAATTATAATTGATTGAAAATTATATTGCATTAATGAAAATTTAAATGAACCACTAATTATTGATAAATCAAAGAAATGTAAAAAAGTGAAATATGAAAAATTTTGCATTTACTAATATTATTATTGTTGTTGTGATTATTGCTATTTATGATTTAGTATATTATGAACATAGTTATATGCCTTTATTAATTTGTGACATTAAATAGTGCTTGTTACTTTTATTTTATTATTTTTGTGATAAATTTTGCAATAATGCCACCTTTTAGTACATCTTTGTATTTGTATTCCTTCCTAAACATATGAGAAACCAATAAACTATCAAACTATATATAAAAAGAGAATAAAAAGTTGAACCCTAAAAATATTAACCACAAATTATGATACCCTAAAACCCTAAACCCGGCACTAAACCCTGCACCATAAGCTCAAAACCATAAACTCTAAGCCCAAACCCTAACCCCTAAAAAAAATAACCATAAACCCTAAACCATAAAAATAATAAACCTAAACCATAAACACCAAACCCTACCAACCCATAAACCCCAAATATTAAAACCCTAAACCCTAAGAATAATAACCCCAAAACCCTAAAAACAATAACCCCAAAACCCTAAGAATAATAACCCCAAAACCATAAGGGGTCGTTTGTTTTTTGAGAATCTAGATAACCGGAATCTTCAGATGCCTGGAATTATAGATAACCGGAATAATAGATGTCCGGCATCTTTAGATAGCCATGTTTGTTTTGTAGGGAAGTTTTTAAGGATGTCTGGGAATATTTGGATAACTGTGTTTGTTTCGCAGGATTTGTACTTGGGAATCTCTTAAATTTACATAATGTTCCAAGAATGCCCTCACGACAATTCATGTAATTTATACATTAATTTAATATAATTTGAATTTATATAACATAATTTTTTTTATTAAATTTAAATTTTATTTTTAAATCAATTTAGTTTCTATTATTTTTACATGTTATTTTGCTCAACAAATTAATTTATATTAATTTAAGATTTTTTTATAAAATAATTATAAGTTTCAATTTAAATTGGAATATCTTTACAAGAAGAAGATAATTCATGCATATCAATTTCATTTGCATATATTCAATGAAAACAACTACAATATAATTCACATAAAAGTGATGCAAAAATCATCCTTATTCACTTCATAAAATAATGTTTCTTCTTATTTCTTGTTCACATATAAACAAGAGACATATAAATGTTGAAACATTTTTATTCCTCTAGTTCTTCAAACAACTAAGACCAGTGGAGACAAATTAATTGAATCTTGAGTTACACTCAATGGTTCGTTGTACAAATAAAACACAAAAAACTAAATTTCTTCTACCACAAAGTGAATCATGTCTATTTGTTGTCTAACTTTGCCCCGCCAATAATTGTAATATAAATTCCCTTCTGTAAGAATGTGGCAGCGTAAAGAAATAATGAGTTTGATCATGATCCTTTGCTAGAAGTGCACATGCTCGAACTCTTTGACCATCTGTTAGCCCTTCAACATCTACAAGCTCAGTAAATATATGAGTTCTCCTTTTAGAAACAACAGTTTGAGTTTCAAAATACTTAGCTATCTTACCAATGTTCTCAGTTGTTTTCTCATACATCACGCCCATGTTATCCAAAGACGTAGTCACAATTTCAACTAATTTATCTCCATTTTTTACCTTTTTCTTTGAAATTTTACGAGAATTATTAGATTGAGTTGGAAGCCTTGAATCAAGTTCGTCCATGGACATAGAATCTACCTCATCAACTCCTATTTGAGATCTATTCATCTCCTCAGGTGGGTGCGGCACATAAAAATCATTGAAGTCATCCCACATACCATGGTTTGTCTCCATGTCTACTTTCTCAGCCATATCTCCTGGTGCTTCAGCTCCTAGGCCATTATCTCGATCTTTGCCAAATATTATTGCCATCTCATCCAAGGATGGGAATGACTTGTTCTGCAACCCTTTTGTAGTGGGGTGACTCTGCAACAAAATTTATGTAATGTTATATTAATAACTAAATGTAATGAAAAAAAATAGAATATCATATTTATTTACATACCTTAACCCAATCATCAAAGACATCTTTCGAACAATCAATACACTTCTCTCTTTCATTCCAGCCAAAACCACTACAATTTGGTCCTAACATTTCTGCAATTGCATTATATTGCTTCTTCCAAAGTTTCACCCTTGATTCTATGTGAGGTTGAGCCTTCACCTCACATCCACGTAACTTTAACTTCATCATCTTCTCCACTTGTTGTAGATAGCCTGCTCTAAATGTTCCATTATCGCAACGCCATTGGCTTAGATTTGCTAACTCCAATAGACATTCAACTAACTTGACATCCTCTTCTTTAGTCGATACATGTTTTTTGTTAGAATTCCATCTCGATTGATCACTGTCTTCCATATCTCTATAAGTTTTGAATTCATAATTAACAATTAGATAAAACACTAAATTGATTACAAGATATAGAATACAACTAATGATATGTTAAAGTTTATATAAAACAAATTAGATAAAGAACAAAAAAAAGTAGAACAATAACATTTTAATAAGCTTAGTTATAAAAGATAACAATGAACAATAAACAATAAACGTAACTCATAAAATAACCTTAGTTAATGAATTACAAGAAATAAAATATATGTCTAAAAATTTAAACAATAGGGCATCCATTGTAAAATATTCACTAATTCATATTATATCTCCATTCATCATACATCTCTCGTGCTAAGTTATCTCGCCAAGTATTCCACTGATTCGATGTCTCCACATAAGTGATAGGGTCTAATTCAGTTTCACTCAAAGTGTTATGAACCAACTCATCTTCTAGTGGATCAATGGGCATTTCCCGTCTAATTAAGTTGTGGAGCAAACAACAAGCATTTATTATTCTACATTGAATTTTAACAGGATAATATGACTTTGATCTAAGAATAGCCCATCTTCCTTTAAGAAGACCAAATGCCCTCTCAATTACATTCCTTGCAGAAGAATGCTTCATGTTGAAAAATTCCTCTAGTGATGTTGGTGTATGGCCTTGTCGCCATTCATTTAAATGGTAACGTTGCCCTCTATATGGTGTTAAAAATCCCTCCCCATTTGTATACCCAGCATCACATAAGTAATAAAATCCTACAAATTCAAGGGATCAATAATTAGAAAGAAAAAATCAACATGTACATTCATTGTGAGAAAATTTAAATTATTCATGTAGTTACTACCTTTTGGGACTTTCAACCCATTCCTCCTTGATATAGCATCTCTTAGAACTCTAGAATCTAAAGCTGATCCTTCCCACCCAGGTAAGACATAAATAAATTCCATATTTTGGCTACAAACACCCAACACATTTGTGGCTATTTCATTTTTCCTTGTTCTATATCTAGGTTTATCAATGACATTGACATTAACTTTAATATGTGTTCCATCTAGTGCTCCCAAGCAATTTTGAAAAGATAAAAAAGAATTGTTTTACCTCATTCAAATAAGTATATCACTAATGACAAATATTAAGCTCAGTACTTCAAGTCATACCTCAAACCATCTCCACCTTCCATCCATTGAATTTGTAGGTACAGGATCAGGTTTTTTTAGTAGGCACTCATGTAGGCGCAATATCGAATTAAGAACTTCATTAAAACATCTACTAACTGTTTCACCTGACCGCACAAAATGTCTACGCATCACTCTATTTTTTTACATCATGTGCAATGATGTGCAAAAATATTGCCACCATTTCTTCTATCTCTATATGTTTACTTCTAATTAACTTGCCTATAGTTTTGAGCATATGACAAAGTATACTGAATGTCCTCCTATTCATTCGAGTATTCTCAAAACACGCTAAATCACTCTCATGTATCAACCTATGGATATTAAGTTGCCTAACTTGTAACCTAAGGAATGTACTTTCACCTCTTACATGTCTACGAGAATCCTTCTTATCTATACTAATTGATAATAATAATAATAAACTCAAAAAATACATTTGGTTCAACATGTCTATATAACAAATTAACATTGTCACAATATCATCCATCAAATCCAAAGAAAGATGATCCATATCTGCAAAGAATATAAATGTATTTTTCATACATGAGTTTTAGAACATTATCAATATGAATACTAAATTTACCAAGTAAATGTCTCATAAGATAAGAACAAATAATTAAAAAACTTTCTTATTGGCAACCTTTCAATAATAAAATATTAAAAAGACATAAAATTTGTTAAATTAAATTTTAGAAAATTAAAGTGAAAAGAAATTCAGAAAAATTATTTACAAAAAAATTAAAATGCAGAAAATCCCAAAAAATTAATTTACATAAAATATTGAGAACATAGAAAATTAATTTGCAGAAAATGAAAGATCAGAAAATGCAAAAAAAAAAATCTAGAATATTTCAAAATATTATTTTGCAGTAATAAAAGAGCAGAAAATGCATAATATTAGTTTATTGACAAAATGAAAAATATAAAATAGCAGAAAATAAAAATGCTGAAAATGCAGAAAATAAAAATGAAAAATGCAAAAATTTATTTTTTTAGAAAAATACAGAAAATAGAACTCCATAAAATGTTGAGAATTCATATTTTAAAAAAAAAACAGAATTTAATTTGTTGAAAATGAAAATGTTGAGAATTCAAAAATCTAATTAACAGAAAATGCAGAAAACTAATTTAGTTTGAAAAAAATACAGAAAACTCATTTACAGAAAATTATAATACATAAAACTAATTTGTAGAAAATAAAAAAAATTTAAAAATGCATAAAATGAAGAAAATGAATATGCAGAAAATGAAGAAAATGAATATGCAGAAAATGCAGAAAATGAATATGCAGAAAATGCAGAAAATGAAGAAAATGAAAATGCAGAAATGCAGAAGTGCAGAAAATGAAGAAAATAAATATGCAGAAAATGTAGAAAATGAATGTGCAGAAAATGAAAATGTAGAAGATATTGAAATTGAAAAAAAATAAAAATGGATAAAATTTGAAATGTAAAAAATGTAGAAAACAAAAATGGAAAAAAAACCAATAATTAGATGATCTATAAAATGGAGAGACATTGAGACCTTCAATTTTAAGGTCAATGTCTCGACATACATCTCATATGAAAAAAAAAAGGTGATCAAAATTGAATAGACAACATAATAAAAAAAATGTGAATGGTGGTGAAAGGAAAAAAAATGAGGAAGAAAGTAAGAAAGGAAACATGAAAAATACCTGGAAGATGAGTAAAGCAAAGCAGAGCAGAGTGTTTTTGAAAAGAAAAAACTTCTAATGAAAAGTGAAGACTGATGAGACGACTTGGAGAGAAAGAAAGCGATTAGTGGCAAATAATTAGGGTTAAGGGTAAATAATGTAATTTGATAGATGCCTGAAAGAAGGGAATCTTAAAAACCCATCTTTTCAACGGTATTCAAGATAGCTTAAAATAGGGGATTTTAAAATACCCGGTATCTTTGGATGCCTGGCTATTTTAGGATTACCACAATCCAAACACGGTAATCTAGATGGCTATAAGGTGGGAATCTTGGATTACCACCAAACAAACGGCCCCTAAGAGTAATAACCCTAAAACCCTAAGAATAATAACCCCAAAACTCAAAACCCTAAACCCCAAGAATAATAACCCTAAAACCCTAAAATCTTAAAACCCAAAACCCTAAACCCTAAGAATAATAACCCTAAAACCCTAAAATCTTAAAACCATAAACTCTAAACCATAAGAATATTAACCCCAAAACTCTAAAATCTTAAAACCATAAACTCTAAACAAAAACACATAACCCTAGAATCCTAACCCCTAAATATTAACCATAAACCTCAAAACCCTAAACCCTAAAACCATAAAAATAATAACCCTAAACCCCAAACCCCTGAAATTATAAAACCTCTGAAATTCTAAAAATAATTACCCTAAATCGTAAACCATAAACTCCTAAACCCTTAGATTATGCAGTGATGTCAAATAATTTACTGATACAATCTTTTTTGAATATCAGACTTAATTACATAACTACAATGGATATTGTTGGGTTTACGTGTTATATGAATGGAAACATTGTTCATGGGCCAAACGGTATACAGTATGATGTGGGACCATGTATACAAATGAGTGCTAGTCGTGACATTGAGTTCGACACATTTATGGACGGGTTATGTAATGGTTTATTGATAGATAGAAACGAAGGGGTTGAGGTCCTTTTTAGATACGACAGTATTGGGATAGCAGGGTCTACTTTATATGCTCCTATCTCACTACGAAGTGAGGTTGATTTTAGGTTCATGGTGAACCTTGCTCCGTCCCTTCCAAATACAGTAGAGCTTTATATTTCCCAACCAAACATTGTAAGCCAAACCGAAAGAAGACAAATAGAAGATAGTTCGGAAGTCCAAAATTTGAACAATGAAGAATTGGAAGATTCAGAGGAAGATAACCTCGAGCCACCTATTGCCACAAATGATGAAGACGTTGAAACAGACAATGACGACGATAGTGAAGGAGAAGTAGTTGAATTTTATGGCGAGCATGACATTCCTCCCTTTTTCACGTAGTTAGATATGGATGTTATTGATTCCATGCCTGACACCGTTATTGAATAAGAAATTAGGGGGTCTGATTCATTGCTGAAAGGGATGATTTTTTAATCGAATACCGATTTAAAGAATGCTGTAAAGAGCTACTCCATCCTTCGACATCAACATTTTGACGTTATTGAGTCGAACAAGAACGTGTGGGCAGTGAAATGTAAAAGATATGGTGATGGTTGTACGTGGCGCCTTCGTGCATGTTGTCGTAAACGACATGGTCTATTTGAAATTACACAGTACAATGGTCCTCACTCTTGTATATATGCAAGGCTGAGTCAAGATCACAATCAACTCGACTCGAATCTTATAGCGTCTGAGGTGTTCTGCATCGTCAAAACCGAACTGTCTGTAACTGTACGCACATTACAGGCAGTCATACTGAAGAAATATGGATACAATTTTAATTATTCCAAAGTATGGAATGGAAAAAGAAAATCTATCGTCAATATCTTTGGAGATTGGGAGGAGTCATACAATTTGCTACCAAAGTGGACCCACATACTTGAAATGACTAATCCTGGTTCAAAAATTTTGTGGAGGCTGCAAGCGGTGGATGGGAGCAACAAGAAGGACATATTCCACAGTGTGTTTTGGGCATTCGGACCTGTTATTGAGGGATTCAAGCATTGCAGACCTTTGCTTCAGATAGATGGTACCCACCTATACGGAAAGTATAAAGGAAAATTGTTAATAGCAACCTCTGTAGACGCGAATGGTCATATATACCCTGTTGCTTATGTGATTGTACCAGAAGAAAGCATTGATACATGGGGTTGGTTTTTGCGCAACCTACGGACAGAGGTAGTGCATGAGAGGGAGGGGATGTGTCTTATTTCAGATAGGCACAAAGGCATCATATCTGCAATTCGAGACTCGGATAACAGTTGGACAGATGCGCATCATCGATTTTGCTTGAGACATGCCGCAAGTAATTTTAACCAAAAATACAAGGATAAATTCTTGAAGGATCTGGTGTATCGTGCAGGCTCGAAGTTTCGGGTACGAAAGTATGAACTATGCATGCTTGAGCTCGAGGTAGCCAATAAAGAGTGTATGGGATTTTTTAATTCCTTGGATCCCACTCAATGGACTCAATCTCATGATGGTGGTCATCGTTACGGATGGTTAACCACAAATGTGGCTGAATGCATAAACGGTGTGTTGAAAGGAGCTAGGACATAGCTACAATTGTTCAATCCACATTCTACCGAACTGTGACCTACTTCGCCAAGAGACAACTTCGAGCAGAAGCTGCCATTTACAAAGGGAGACGATTCACAAGGTAACTTCTTCAATTGCAATATAGTATGGATTTTGGGATGGTCTAAAATCAATTGAACTACCATTTGTAGGTATGCTATTGAGAAATTAGTTCCCTGGGAAGCACGTGCTAATGCGCACAAAGTTCATGTCTACAATCATCGGTTGGGAAAATGTGATGTCACAACTGCGGTTGATCCAATTACTTTGAAGGGTGGTACAACACATCGGGTTAAGATACACGAACGAACTTGTGCTTGCAACAAGTGGCAGGCCTATGGGATTCCATGCTCTCACCCCATTGCTGCCTGTAAGAAGCTTGGCATAGATTACGTGGACCTCTTACAGGATTATTACAAGCTGCCAACTTACTTGAAGTGCTATTTGCCAGAGTTTGAATCCATCCTTGATAAAGGTTGCTGGCCTGACCCTAATTTTCCAACAGTTCGTCCAGATGAGGCACTAATGAAGGCTAAAGGTCGTCCATGTAAGTCTCGTATACGGAACGAGATGGATTGGAGGGAGCCAACAGTCAAACAATGTTGTGGCATTTGCGGATTGGAAGGACATAATCGACGAAAGTGTCCCAGTCAAGCGCCTAGACGTTTTGATTAGTTTTTAGCTTTTTGTCAACCTGATGCTTCTGTAATGTAAAATCATATCGTGTAACACAGTTTTTTCATTAATGCGAAACTTGTTATCATCTATAAATTTTTTGAATGTTATTAAATGTTATTAATGTCAAACATATAACACAATTTTGTTTATTTAAATGTCATTAGATGGAAAACGACATTACGACAGGACCATATGATCCTTCAGTTCTACACCTCCAGGCCAGCCATCGATCTCAGTTAGCTTGGGAAGACATATTTTCTGGTGCATTATTGCACTGTAGACGTCGAGAAGCTGTATTAAGGAGGTTGGCTGCACAACCAGACCCTCGCATCGAGCCATATTTATGAGCATCTGGATTCTATGGTGTTTCATGCATCAAATTCATTCAATATGATTGGCATTTACTGACTGCACTCGTGGAACGCTGGCGACAGGAGACACACACATTCCACCTACCGCACGGGGAGTGTACGATCACATTACAGGATGTAGCCATCCAGTTAGGACTACCTATTAATGGGCGAGCATTAATTGGTTCACTTAATCATAACTGGACTAATGTTTGTCGTGACCTATTAGGAGTTACGACAGATGATGATGTACTGAAAGGAGGTCGCCTTAGCCTTCCTTGGTTGGCTGCCCAGTTCAATAATTTCGCTCATCTACCAGAGGACACCGATGAAGACGACGTCCAACGATATGCTCGAGCATATATTTTGTCATTAATCGGAGGTGTGCTCTTCCCAGATAAGTCTAACAATCAGGTCCACTTGATGTATCTCCCCCTATTAGCAAATTTACATGACGCGGGGACGTATAGCTGGGGAGTAGGATGTCTTGCATGGCTCTATAGACAGCTATGCAAAGCTGCAGTGATAGATGCGAAGGATTTGGGTGGGCCTCTGATACTTTTGCAAATCTGGGCATGGGATCGATTCCCTTTTCTGGCACCTGGGCGACTACATCGATATGAGAATCAGTTGGGCGATAGACCGCTGGCAATACGGTAAGAAACTTTAATGACTTTAACTATAATCATACATTTCACCTATGTTGCACTAATATTCAATTTATTATATTTATAGATGGAACGACGAATTTTCAGTTACCAGATCTCCTACTCATGTATTGGTCCAGTATAGATATATGTTAGATACAATTAGACATGATCAGGTATCACTAAGTTCATTTATTTATTGTTTTTAATCAATTTGTTTTACTTTAGTTCATGTTGGTGAACTTTTGTTCAAAAAATTATGCAGATTAGTTGGGAGCCTTATAACCATCTGCTCCAAATCTTGCCAGAATATTGTCTCGTCGGTAGTCACGTTTGGTCAGCTAGAGCCCCACTCATTTGTTTTTATGTAGTTGAGTGGCAGTTCCCAGACCGTGTGATGCGACAATTTGGGTGGGTGCAAGATGTTTCTATACCTTGTAATACGGACATGCAATTGCACTCATACGACCTACGAGGCAGACAAGTACGAGATTGGGTAGCATATTTGGCTCCTATTATACAAATCTGGGAAGGCAGAGAAAATTTTCTTATTCAGGGACAATTAATCAATATGGGAGTCGATGTTGGGCATAATTACAACCAATGGTATGCTGCAATTACGAGAAAATACATTACACAACCAGGAGCATCATATCATTATTTGGTAAGAATTTATTTTAGGGTTGTCTAGATGATTCATAAAATTATAAAATTAACTTGATTAAATTTGATTTTACTTGTTTGTTCTCTCAGCACAACTTACCCCAAATGACTCCATTTGGTAGAAGGTGTTTGGAGAATTTAACGTTCATATATCGACTCCTAGATCTGAATGAAGGTGGTCATCCAGATGAAAACGAAGATTGAGTCACTCCTTTATATTGCTCTGCAACTTTGTTAGACGCTATTATTTTCTAGCTTGTAAAGATCATCTACATTAATCAAAATTTTTTTGGAATATAATGTATTGAGTTTAAATCAACAACTCAAAATTGTTTAGTCTCAACAAACTTATCTCGATCCAATAGTTGCTCATAAATAATATTATGTATAAAGAACTCTTACTCTCATAAGCTCCTCTCAAGTCACAACCCTTTAAGGAATTGTAGAACTCAATTGCAATCAACTTTTTCAATTAATAATTTATAATTAACTAATTAAATATACATTAAACATAACACGTGGAAAAAATAGAATTAAAATGCATTTACTTTTTGGATTATAAGAGGAATCAAACATCAAATCATAATACATAGAAAAAATTGAGCACATTTATACTTATGTAAAGAGGGATGAGAAATTAATTAATTGTATACAACCAAGGAATATTATTGTAATTATAATTTGTAATCCCAATAATATTCATCAAGGACTTCTTAGGCACAAAATAAAAAATTCAAGGACTTATTAGATTCGAGATTGAAAGTTTAAAGACCTATTAGACACTTTTTAAAATTTAGAGACCAAATAGATATAAATTTAAAAGTTTAAGGACTTATTAGACACTTTTTAAAGTTTATGAACCAAATAAGCACAAACCTAAAAGTTTGTGACTAAACTTGTAATCTAACTCAACAAAAACAAGTTTTAAAAAATTATTTTTTGTTCATTTTCAAAACTTGATTTAAATTTTGAAAACATTAGATAACGAAACAAAGAAATGGTAGAAGTAGTGTTATTAACTTCATTTTCAAAAAAAAAACAAATTGTTACCAACTAGGGCCAACTTTTTTTAAAAAAAAATTACAGGCTTTAGTCTCGATTGTGTCCAATCCATCATGGAACTCTAGATCGTATCTGATAACACAAAATTTTAAATTTTGTAAACTATAAAGATAGTTTATAAATTTTTAGTCCAGTAAGTTCATGAATTTTAAAACATACGGTAGAAGTCAGAGATTTAAAGTTTTTTTTCTTATTGTCAAAGGGATAGGCAGTCCCACTTTTTGACAAACTTTCCTTTTCTCACAAAACTCTCTTTCTACAACATTTTCTATTAACAATTTTAAAAAACAACTATATAGATGTATTGGGCGTATAATAGGGAAAACAAATTAAGCATTCACTAGACATGTTTCAAAATTGAAAGACTTATTAAACACAACTCAAAACTTACTTCAAAGTTAATCAAGGAAAAAAAAAACAAAAAAAAATTGTTTCAATTTTCTCGACCTTTCTCTATTTTTAAGGGAAATCATTTTTAGTTTTTTTTTTTCTTTGAAAAAGGTAGTAAAATTGAATTTAAAATTTTATGATTTTTTCCTAATAGTATTAAATAATAAATGCAAGGTGGGAATAGGAAGAAATGTGAACATATGACTTGTTGAATGGATAAATAGTAAAAAAAAAAAAATCAATCTAAATATAATTTAATGGATAAGATACCTACTACTATCTCAAAAATTGATAATTTGATTCCTTGCCACACAATTAATTTAACTAGAAGAAAAAGAAAATCTTTGATACTTTATCAGCAGAAAATAATAGAATCCTATTGGCTTTAGAATAGGATAAATATTGGTCATTAATATGTAATATTAAAAAAATCAATATATCTTATCTAATTGAATTCAAATTTAATATAAATAAATGTGAAATTAATGTCTCTGGCCTAAAATCGAACCCAATATTTATTGGACTCAAAAAATTAAATATAAAATAAATAATAAATAAAATAAAAAGGTTATCACAGCTATTAAATCAATCAGCATCCAATTTTTTTTTTTAAAGAAAAATCTATATCAATATGAAAACGTTCAAAGTGTGTTAGAAATATCCTAACGCTAAAAAAATCAAATACCCTAACAAATAATTCTCAAATAATCATCAAAAAGAAAGAAAGAAAAAAAAAACTCCGCACAAATAATCTCACCACTTCATTGCAAACCTTATATTAAAAAAATGATAATAAAATATTACTCAAGTTCAAATTTTGGTTTGATGCCTCTAGAAAAGAAAAAGGTTCCTAAAATTCAAATTTTTGGATTAATTTTACTCACCCAATTGAGTTCAAAAATAATTTATTTTTGTTTCCCATTATTACTATCTTGAACTGCTGCCACAATGTGGCTAGCAGTTTTTCACCGTTACGTAAAGAGAGAGATACTTCAAATTTATATCTAGTGATGAAAATTATTGAATCCACATTCAACGGTTATTATGAGGCAGTTACATTGTAGTAGTCTCATTGAATAATAACCACACTGAAAAACTTATCCTTCAACTGTTCAACTATTATAGTTGGTTCGCTTAAATCACCATGTACAAAAATACATAATTTTCATAAGAATAGTTTGTTCGTGTAAGCATTACAATACAAAAACAAAAATGAAATAACTCTATAAAAATAAAGTTTTTCAAAATTTTGAATCTAGAAAAATGAATATATATTAAACAGCTTCCTTGTTTCGTACCAATCCTAAATTTTAGTGCACCGACAACACAGTGTCCAAATATCGAACGCTTGTGACATTTTATATTAATTATAAAAAGAAATATTGTGAGTTAAACATAATTAAAGTCCCAACGGCTTTGTAAGATATTCCCAAAAAATAAAATGGCAATGGCAATATCTTATATTTTTAATATTTTCTATCATATAAATAAATAAAACTACAGTATAAATTTCTATGCTTTAATGAATACAAATTTAAAAATGATATAAATCCTATTTTTGTAAACTTCAAAAAGTTTTAAAAAAATAAGTACCGTATGTAGATCCGTCCAAGATATCGATTTTAATTTTTTACATTTTAAAAAGTGTTTGAAATTGAAGAGAAGTTAATTATTAACTTGTGCCGTAGTTTGATGAATATTATTGGGATTACAAATTTTAATGAAATTTAAAAAAAAATGTCAGTCTAATTTTTGTTTGGAAAAGGCAGTGACGATGATGGGTTTTTTGGAAATGTCAGTCTAATTTTTTTTTAGAAATTAAAAAAAAATGCAGTGACGATGATGGTTTTTCTTTTTTGGAAAAGCCAATGAAGGTAATTTTACTATTGAAACAAAATATACAACACGGTAAAAAATATGATGATGATTTTACCAATATAGTTATGATTTATAAGCTAGTAGAAGAGATCAATTGGTTTAAAGATTAAAAAAACTGAGATTTCTTCATCTCAATTAAAGATTTAAACAACAAAAAAAAGATTCACTTCACGATTGTATATTTTTAGAAATATTTATATCATATAAAAGTGAAGTGTTTAGAAATATTTTTTAAAATAAAAATTAAAAAATAATCAAAGGAACGGAAAAATAAGAAGCCTATAAAAATGAAATGTTTAGTTAACTTAATGTATTTTAAAAAAATGAAATGTTTGGTTAATGTATTTGGAAAAAATAATAACTAAAATTAAAAAAAATATGAGAAAGAAATATTTTTAAAAAAACATAATAACAAATAATTGGTATATGTATTTTCAAAAACTAATTTTTTTTTATAACTAATTAAGAAAATGATTGGTGGAAAATAATGATAAAAAAAATGATTGAAGAATGATTGGGTGGGGATGAAATTATTGTTAAATATTTATTTTAAAGAAAAATAAATAAATAAATGATTGGTAGATTTGATGGGTTGTTAAATATTTATTAGTAGATTTGATGGATTATTAAATAATTATTTTTAATGTAAAAAATATGGTATCCGATTAAACAGAGAAGAATGCGTTCCTTCACGAAACGCATTTAACCCACGTGGCGATCGCACTATGAATGCGTCTGCTTGATAGACGTATTTAGCCTAGAATGTGTCTCTTGAAGAGACGCATTCCAATAAAGACAAAAAAACAATCTGTTTTTTGTAAAACGTTTGGTTTCCTACTTATTTTTTGTAATAAGTTTTAAAAAGACCTCTATTTTTCTAAAAAGTCTGCCAACCCCCATCATCTGTGCGTCTTCATTCTCCGACCAGCCGTACCCAGCAACAACGATAGACTTCAGCGGTGTTTTTCTGCTGCGCGCAACTTCCCCCTCCAGCATCAATTTGACCCACGACACAAGGCTTGATTTGCAATGGGGGCACGTTCTAGCGTGAACTCCAATGAAGCCTCGATTAATGGTTGTTCTTCAATGCGAACAAGTCGCAACATCGACACCCACGCAAAGACCCACGATTTTTGTCATGATTCCTTGATTTAAATGGCTTCTTTTACAACTTCCAGCGTGACCCATTCATATTCGAGCCTCGAATCCCTTCAGTCAGTGACCCAAAACCTGAATGGTGCTTGATTTGTTTACCCATCAACTGTGAGGATTAGATTTTCAATTTTGGACTCCATCGAGCATTGAACAACATGTATTCGAGCCTTTAGGTGCTGATCGGTAAGCTTCGATGTGATTAATCCTTTTCAAAATCCTTTTTAAGTTCTATTCATTAGGTTCTAACTTGTAAAGGCCTTTTGTTTGGAGTCTGGAATTGATTCGAACACTTTTGATCACCAACCGACAAGGTATTAGGCCTATTTTGTGAAGACTAACACCCTTTAAACTAGTTTGGACTGAATTAAAGTACCTTAATTAGATTAGTTTCTAATTCTTGGTACCCCTTTACCTGTAGTTTCAAGCCATTCGGAGTCCTGTCGAACACTTCCAGCAATTACCTAAGTTCTTTTGGTAAAGATTGAGTGGTAAGGTTTCATTTAGGCCCTTTTTATTCAAGTTTAAGGTGCTGTAAATTAGTTTCTAACCCTTGAAAATCCTACTTGTAGTTTTGAGTTGGTTTTTGAGTGTTCGATTGAGTTGAAGGGAGGTTTTGGGTAAGAAAGTGTCCTTCTTGACCACTCTTTCAGTTTTGAACAAGGATTTCAAATTGAGTTCTAACCTTAGTCACTTGTGCTTTCAACTTATGAAGACTCACTAGAACTTTCAATGCTACTTTCCTGGATGTGGAGGTATGTCAATTGTGTTTACTTGTGCTTTTAGTTATATTTCTATGTTTTGGTAAGTTTAGTAAGTGTTGTTATATTTCTAAGTTTTGTTAAGATAGTAAGTGTTGTTTGTGTTCATTTTTTTATGTTTAGTTGTTGGGTTCATGATAAGTTTTGTTGTTATGTTCCTAAATTTTGGTAACTTTAGTCAATGTTGTTTATGTTCCTAAGTTTTGGTAAGTTTAATGATTTGTGTTAATTTTTTATGAGTTTAGTTATTGTAGTTATGAGATTTTCTATAAAGTTTGTACTTTATTCAATTGTTATTTTTTTTGGAACGGTTCTATCATTAGTACCTTTTTTGTTGTAATATATTTTTTCTAAAGTTTGATGGGGGAAGGGAATTCAATCAAGTTTTGATTTGTGATTGTAGGCTAGTAACGTATATTCTTCTATTTTCCTCAAAAGTTTGCCCCTTCCCTCTGAAAGGAATGAACATTTCACTCCACAGCAGAAGCATTGGATCGTCTTTGATTTTATTTAAAATTAAACTAAAAATAAAGGTTAAACAAACTTACTTGGAGTAAATATGGAGATATTTTTGGCGAATCTTTATTTCCTCCATAAAATCTTCTTGACTATGACTCGAACATAGGACCAAGGCTTGTGGGAGCCTCTTGAAAGAAAATCCACAAGGGATTGGAAAGGAAGAGGTCTAGAGAGAATTCTCTAATTCTCTATTGAGGAGATATGTGTTGTGTCTAATGGCTCAACCGAATGGTCCTATTTATAGAGTCCAAAGGAAAATCTTTGTCATAATTAAAATATTATATTTTAATATCTAATATGTTAAAATATATCTTATATTTATTTGAATCTTATTCAAATCTCCTACGATATTTATTTATTTATTTGAATCTTATTCAAATTCTATAAATATATTTTATTTAATGTATCTAATATACATGAATTATTTTAATATTTAATGTATCAAATACAATAAATATATTTTCCTCTTATATATTTAATATATCTAATATATTAAATATTAATTTGAACATTTCAAAATTTTCTTTCAACTAAATTGATCTTTTAGTGTTATTATGAGCTAGCAATGAGACCTTATGGACCTACAGATTATAAGCTCCAATGATACAAAATCAATTAATTAAACTCTTTAATTGATTAATTTTCATTCATTAACAATAAGTCACTCAACTATAGACCTAGAGTTGCACTCTTATGCACTGTAGGGCAAGTTGTGTCCATAGATATAATCATTACATGCAAGTCGATCCTTCACGAGTTGTTCGTAATTACAGCTGGGTCAAAAGTCCGTTTTACTCTTATAATTACATCTTGCACCTTAAGTACCACTGATTCTCTAATAAACAATATGTTTATAATCTAATTATAAATTATGTCTCTCTCGGGCCAGTGAGAGGATTGGGCCCCATTGTTCAAGTCTCAAAATCAGCACTTAAGGGAACTACTCATATACTTACCCTATATGGGAGAGAGTGAATTCCATCTTGTGAAATTATGTTCCCAGCTCCCTATTTGGCAAGTCCCCAAAACGGTAGACATATTGAATCGGCTACAAAAGCCACTATCACCCATGCAAATCAAAGGACAAACTCTCACAGGCAAGAGTTCATAAAAGGTGGTACATTTTGATAGGCTGTGATAGAAGAATCATTTCTAAACTATGATTTTATTAGTTTCTTTTTTGATCTGCGTGTGTGTTTGATTCGAAAACTACATTATAGAAATTAAATTCATGTTTATTCGTAGGTTATAAATATGTACATAGGGGGTTCAACTTTTCTTGTAAAGTTGTTGATCGGTTGAAACTTGTAGGTTAAAAATAAAGAAAAATGTTAAGCCTAGTGCAAGTGCACACTATTGATGCAAGTGATAAGTTCATTATATATATATATATTTATATATATATGTATGTATGTATGTATGTATTCTATATATATGTATGTATGTATTCTATATGTATTCTATCTTGTTTAGGTTGTTTTTAGTTAGTTTTCATATAGTTTTTGAATTTTAATTCTTGCATTTCTTTTATTTTTATAGGTAATCAAAGATTTCATTTTGAAGGTCAAAGTTCAAAGCTTTTCAAGATGAAAGCTAAAAATAATAATAATAATAAGCACCTAGGCACCATTGGCGCCAGAGACAGTGCGGGAAGGAAAAATGACAATGCTTAGGCGCTTCGAAAATGTTTTAACGCTTTTTTTTTACAGCGCCTAGGCGCTACACCGACTGCCCTAGGTTTAAATGGGCATCTTTTATCATTTTTGGTGGTCGAAAATTAGAGTCTTGGGGGCGGAAAACATAGAACAGAAGGGAGAAAGACCAAATGAGAAGAGATTACACCACCTTGGAGGTCTTATCAACCAAACGGAGGAGAGCTAAGCTTGGATTTGTTTCTCTTTTCACTTCTTATTTATCTTTTGCTGTTTATAATGACCCAAATGACATTTTTTACTAGTTTTGTTAAGTTTTACATTATCAGCTAAGTTTTCTTTCTAGAGCTTGATGTAATCGAATACTCGAATCCTACTCTTTCTTAGTTAATAGATGATGTTTTTATTTTATTTGTGGTTGTGAAAATTCTTCTGCACTTAAAGCATGTTTAGATTTGGCCATTCTTTACATTATTTCTATGTCATGATTTGAGGTTGAGAGACAAAAATCATTGATGAACTGAAGTGTTTTCCCTAATTTACACTTGAGATAGAGATATCCTTGTGAGTTTGTGGCAATTATAGGTTCTACGGGCTTAATAATTGAATTGTTTGAATTGTCATAGAGATATAGGCAATTTACATTTCAATGAATATCGTTATTGCTTGAGAAAGAATATTGAGTCTATAGGGTAGAGCCTTCCAACACCCTAGAAATAGAAGAAAACATTGGCTATTAATGAACAAAGAGTAGGAGGAGGTATTCGATAAGTCATTGCTCTAGAGTTTTTACAAATTAAGTTTTATCCTCTGTTTTGCATTGTCAATTTTAGAGCTTAATCACATTTATTCTTCAAGAAAGTTTAATTCTTTTTCATTCATCATTGATAATTCGGTGCTTAGATAAAATTGAGGCTAGAGAATTTGGTAATTGGTAGCTTTCAATCCCTGTAGAGAACGAACTTTGTATTCAAACACTGTATTACTTGTAACGATTCATGCACTTGCGAAATCGACCATCAACAAGTAATAAAATTGAAAGTATTCCAAAGTATCGATCCCACAGGGAACGGATTTTGTTGTGTGAAAAGAAAAAAAAAACATAATGCTAAGTAAAAAAATTACAAAAATAAAAAGGGGGGGCTAAAAAATGTTCATTGCCTTTGAGTTGTGAATTGTCATTTTAAATTGCAATTGCAATCCGTACATTCGGAAACAATTGTAAACCGAATTCAATTCCTATTCAATCTTGATAACAAAATCTTTAGGAGGCTAAGTGATTGAACCTATAAGTCTATGGCCAATCGTACTTAGATAAATTTAGAACACAATTCTAGTAGTTTTGGAGTCTTTTGCCCTATGTCTAGGGTAAAAAATGACTTATGTCTAAGCTCTTGTCTCCATTGTTTGTACAAAATCTGCTCATCACTAACCCTTTCGGTATTAGCTCTAAGCTTAGTATGCAACCCTCGTTGATCAATTGATCGGTGCTACACGCAAGTGCACGTGATCGAAGTAATAAGAAACTGGAAGTATTCTAGAGTATTGTACCCAAGGGAACGAGTTTTAATAAAGTTTATTAAAATGACACAAAATTGTTGACAAATTGCAACTTAAAGTAACCATGGGTATAAAAAGGTTTGTGAGGTGTTTTGGATAAAGGAAAAATTGTTTGAAAAACAATGGAAATGAGTAAGGGATTTAAGATGCTAATGCCCATTTGGAAAGAAATGCAACAAGAAGGCAATTGCAATCGTAGCTAACTCAAGAACTATGTAAATCGAATTCAATTCCTATTCGACATTCTATGAAGTATATTTAGGAGACTAAGTGATTCAACCTATATTTCTATGGCTAATCTAACTTAGATATATCCGCGCATAACTCTAGTGGTTTTGGAGTCTCACCCTATGTCAAGGGTCGATGTTTCATAACTTATGTCTAAGCCTTTTCCTCCATTGCTTTTGTGATATCCGCTTCCCTTAATCCTTTTGGTATTAAGTTATACCTTACCAAGCAACACTAGATGGCCAACTAGGGTTTACCCAACATTGAACTTCACCAAAAGAAAACAATAGTTCAAGTGTTAGCTGGGTTGTTTTTGCTATCGAGCCTTACATCTTTCCTCTAAGGCATTCACAAATTAAATCCCTAAGGAAATTTAGCTCATCATAATAAAACTAACAAAAAACAGTAAGCTTGAACTAAAGAAATTCATTGGTATGAAAGAGAATTGAAAATAATCTAAAGAACTCTTGCAAGCAAACTTGTATGAAAAACTTACTTTGCCAAAAGAATACTTTGGAATAAAAAATTAGAAGAATCTTTAACTTTATTAAAATGCTAAAGAGAAGTTACAAACCAGTAGATAACTTTAAATCAAATAACAGAATAAAAAATACAATGCTTGCAGAAATCGAATAAGAACTCAACTCTACTAAAATACTCGTTCCTCTCGGCTCAATCAAACAAGAAATTTGTTCATAACCACCCCCAACTCTCGTCTAGAATCTTTGTTGACTCTTTTTTGCTTCTTTTTCTAGACTTTTGGCCGAATTTCTACGACATTGATTAGAATGGCTAAGAAGATTAATTTCTTCAAGTGCACAGTGTTCCACGTACTGAACTCACTTGAGCTGACTTTTGGTTGAGGCTACGAATGAGCTCGAGTCTTCCATAGTTGAAGTTGCAAAGCTAAGCAATGACAAGGACTAATCTTCATGCTAACAAAAGGGGAATCAAAACAATAGCTTAAAAATAAAAATTTAAAGGTTTAAATTAAGTTTTACTCACAAAGGAATGTTAGGATTAATAACCCAAACAGAATAAAAACCCACTGGAAACAAAACCCACAAACACCCTTGCTAGAAAACTAAAATTCAACTTTTATAAAGTAATTCTTCAATAAAAACTTCCTCTAGTACTTTTAATACAAATGAGATTGAACAAAGTAATGTATCCAAAAATTCAATGAAATAGAACCAGAATTGAAAACTAAGAAAAAACGAAGAACAAAATTTAAATGTATACATGAACAAAAACTCATTGCCTCTCCTATATTCTCCAATCAATTAACCCCTTCTTTTTCAAGAGAAAGTTAATCTTCACAACCTAGACCTTCGTTTGAATCTGATTGGGAGCTAAGGACGAGAAGCTTGCTGGAATAAAAGAAGAAAAGACGAGCAGAAGAAGACATAAACTAAAATGCAGAAAAAAATGGTTCTCTTCCGTTGGAGGAATTTCTCATTCTTTATGTGTTTTTCTTCCATTTTATAGACAATGGAGGCTAGGGTTTCCTTCCTTAACTTCGTTCAAATATGGTCAATTGATCTTGCTAGAATCATGGAGGGAAATCTCAACATTTTTTCAAAAATCTCGAAAATTCCAAAATTTTTGCGTTTTCGAGATTTGTGAAGAATTGTCATTTCTGATTTCCATTCTGCCTTGTTCAAAATAGATTGCCAAATCTGATTACAATTGCAATATTATATTGCAATTCTCCAATATCCTACATCAAAACTCAATTTAGCCACTTTTTCCTTCTTGCCACTTCTTTTTCTTCATTTGGTTCATCCCTAACATGCTTACTAACTTTCACTAAATATTGCTAAGATTTTCTAAGCTTATACACATAATTTCATGGTAAGCATAACTTGAGTCTAACGGGGATAAATAGTCCTAAAAAATGAGAATCATCGGTTGTAATAATGGTTTGGTCCATTATTTTGGATTTTTAGTTATGATATTTTTTTTAAAGTTTGTGCTTTATTCCTATGTTTTTTTCTCTCGATGGTTTTCTCTTAATTACTTTTTAGGTTGTAATAAATGTTTGATTTATAATAGATGAGTAAGTGTTGTTATGTTCTTAAGTTTTGGTAAGATAGTAAGTGTTCTTTGTGTCCATTTTTTGTGTTTAGTTGTTGGGTTCATGATAAGTTTTATTGTTATGTTTCTAAGTTTTGCTAAGTTTAATGGTTTGTGTCTAAGAGGTACGTTATATAACTTAGAATTATATGTTTCATTAATATAATTGAGCATTGATTATAATATATGTAATACATGCATGAGATGCCCATGAAATAGATGCACTACATTATTTAGATAAACTCACCCTCCTCCCCTCCAAAAAAAAAAAAAAAAAAACACAATATATCTAGTTTTGGGTATAGCCTTAACACATGTTTCTATATTCTCTCTAATATATTGTTGTGAGTATTCATATTTTGAAGGAGTAGCTTTTGAGATCAATATTTTGAGCAAGGAGTAGATTCATGCAAGATCCAATGTATTGAGTTCGGAATATTGTCAACATTTAGAAGGTATAATATAACTTATGGATATTGTTAAAATGGATATTGCTCTTGTTTTGATGTAAGAAGGATTGGGTTCTATCTTAAAAGGAATATTGTTTTTCCATCTTGTAGGAACTCAATAAAATGAAGCAATATTGCAACTAGTCGATGGATTAACTTTTTTGTTGGATTAGTGGCAAAAGTCCATAGTACACTCCCTCATGTTAGTTGAAGCATATAGTACACTACCTCATGTTACTGGCTAGTATAAAAATTGTTCTAATGTACAAATTTGATTGTAGTTAGTTTGTATGTAAAAAATTGACCAAATTTGGTTCAATGATATATAAAAGTTATTTATGGATATATTTAGTTGGTGCCAAAATTGGAGTGATTTTATTTTGGAAATATATGTGTATTGACAGGTATCAGACAATATAATTTCTATGGTTTTGACAAATAAATAAATAGTGATATACCACTATTTATGATAGTTCATCAATGTCATAAAAATTTCTTGGGTGACAACTCTTTTTTATCATTATAAGCATTTCTGTAACTTTTAAAACTGTCATGACATGTGACTCAAGCTTGTGGAGGGCTCGTCAAATTAGAGTTTATAAATCGGTCTTAAGCTACTTGTAGCATTGAGTGGACTGGGTTGATCTCAGGGAATTGAATATCAATTTCTCAAATTAAATTTACAAAGGAGAAAACAATTAAAAAGGGGGTGGTTTTGTGTTTTTATAAATAAAATAAAACATAAGCAAATAAAAATAAAGATAGATCAAATCTTATCAAAATCCAATTTATAGGTACGATTTTGTCCAATTGCAAAATTGATCATGTTGGGTTTTGTGTCCTAAAACTCGTGGTTTTGTAAACTCAATGTATATTCTATTTTGCAATAAAGATGTTATTGAGGTTTATTCAGTAAAGGTGTTATTGGATAAAGTGAATTGCGTCCTTTTAACCCAAATCCAATGAACTAAGAACCATTGACTATAAGATGTAAACTTGAACTTTATGTATGACATAAAAAGTGGATCAAGTTCGAGTAATAGTCAGAACGGTCTATAATATAGGGATAGGGCTGGGTACCTTATCCTGGGGACACTATGGACGCGACCCACTTTGTATAGTACTAACGATGTGATCCTGAATCGTTCATGTGGAGACATGCAAGTGGGGGAGTCCTATGCAATGAGAACGTTCATGTGGAAACTTGAACTTTATGTATGACATAAAAAGTGGATCAAGTTCGAGTAATAGTCAGAACAGTCTATAGTATAGGGATAGAGCTGGGTACCTTATCCTGGGGACACTATGGACGCGACCCACTTTGTATAGTACTAACGATGTGATCCTGAATCGTTCATGTGGAGACATGAAAGTGGGGGAGTCCTATGCAATGAGTTTGCATAAGACTGGACCGCGAAATAGTCACTTAGACTTTTTAACTCCGTTTATTGTTTTAACTGACTATTTTCATACGATGACCTAGGTAACTCGATCTTAATCCTGAGTGTGCTATGAACTCCTGTTTATTCGGGATTATCCTTAGATTTGCATGGGTGAGAGTGGCCCGAGATCGCCGACTCAATAAGCCTCCCATTTTGGGGATAAGACCGAGTAGATAGTTGGGAACATAGTCATTCGAGATGGAATTCACTCCTACCCGCTTTAGGGTTTAGTAGAGAGGTTGTTCCCTTAAGTGCTGACTTCGGGTCTTGAACAATGGGCCCACCCTCTCATTGGCCCTAGAGGGATTCGGTTTTTTGGTCGGACTACAAACCAATTGTTCATTAGAGGATTAGTGGGACTTAAGGAACAAGAAGTAATTACAAGGGTAAAACGGTTTATTTAACCCAACTGTAATTACGAACGACCTGTGAATGATCAACTTACTAATCATGGTTATATCGAGTGGACAGAAATATATCTACAGTTAGGAGAGTGCAACCACTGGGCTTTAGTGGAGTGTCCCGGTGGTTAACGAATGTTGATTAGCTAGGCTAAAGAGTTTAGCCGGTTAATCTCGTATCGTTGGAGCTCATGATCTGTAGGTTCATTAGGTTCCCCTTATTAGCTCGGACTAAGCCTTGTAACAATTTGAGAGAAAAGAATTTGAATTGTTCAAATTCGGTTTTGGGAGAAAACGTTAATTATATGAGATATACTTAATGTTTCATAGCTTAATTATGAATTAAACTATGATAAAGAAGAGGTTGATATATTTAAATTTGATTTAAATATTGGTTCGGTTTAAAACATGAATAGGGATTCATGTTCGAACGTTCGATTTGAGAAATAGGGATTGGTCCAATTATTTAATTTGATATTTGATATTAAATTAAATAATTATTTAAAATTAATTAAATTGTTTAATTAATTAAAAAATTGATTTTAATTTAAAATTAATTTTATATTAATTTTTGAATTAAAATTAAAAAGAAATTCAAATACATTAAAGAATGAATTATGGACCAAATTCATTATTTCATGAATAAGCTCCTTGCTTTTTCAAATTCACCAAAATTGCCCACCTCCTTCTTGATTTATCCTCATCACTCATGTGTTGGCTTCTTCACAAAGCTTAAAGAAGCTTGTGGTTTGTTTTAAATAAGAAGAAACACCATGGGTGAGGGGAATTTTGCAGAAAATTTGAGTGATTCTCAGTTTTAGACCTTTGCTCTCTCTCTCAAAAATTCTCTCAATTTAGGATCCCACAATCCGTTCCAAGGCCTGAGGATAGTAGGGAAGATCCGAAGGGTGATCCACGAAGTGTTCGTGATAAGAAATTGGCCAAGGATTAGGAGAATTTTGAGCATCAAAGGTAGTGTTCTTATTCTCTGTTTTTCCAGTTTTGAGCATGTTTTTTGTATGATAAAATTCATCAAATTAGAGTGCTTAAGATCCAAAATTGCTTCCGCTTTCTTAATATTAACTCTTTCAGATCATAGGCACACAAAACGTTTTAACTTAATTATGCAAGCACTTAGTCAACTTATTAGGAAACTCAAAAATGTAACAAATTCCCTAAAGTCATTAACTCTAACAAACGTTAAAGTTAATGTTAATTACCTAAACAATTTTGACAAAACCGTTCCAAATTATTTAGATAAAAGCATTAAGTGCTTTGGAAGGACCAAGACAACCAATTAGATAAAATAACTATAATCTAATCAAGATGCTCCTTTAATTCTTAGAATTAAACATGCAAGCTATGCAATTATGGAAACCCATAAAACACACACATGTAATAATCCTAGCACTACAAGGTTCAATCAACATGACAATTACGGATCATGTATCATGACTAGAAATCAAACATAAAAAGCGATCGAGGCATCAATTCAATCAAAAATACATGCTCATGAAATAAACACAAGAATCAAAGAATACTTGTAGTTATAAGCAAAATACTTTAAAGTCCAAGCCTCACAACATTGCAATTGGTTGCAATCGATCTCTGAACTGGAAAAGCGAAGTTTAGCCGAGCATCTCCATAAAATTCTTCAAGTTCAGCATAGCTCTATTCGATATAATAGTCGCCTAAGGAGAGAAGGGAAAAAAAGTCTAAAAAGTTCTCTAAAAACGTGTAGGCCAAGAAGCTCCAAAGATGGATGCTAACTATAAAGTGAAAAGTTGTTTAAATAAAGTAAGGTAGCGTCTAGACGCTAAGGATAGCGTCGAGACGCTACCTTCGCAAATAAGGAACGAATCTGGAGAAATCTGGGTAGTGTCTAGACACTTGAAATAGCGTATCGACGTTGCTAGCGTCGAGGGTAGCTTCTCTGCAGGGTCGAGCGAGCCTTGTGTCACAACCCACCCCAGATTAACTATACCAAACCTAGGATGAGCTATGACGGCAGTAGACCCCATATGTGCAATGGAATCTATTGCCAAGTCTTTATCTCTTCTTACATTATCTAACTTTATCTATGGGTATCCCATAAACAGCACAGTAAAATTTTTTCCCTTTACTTACACTAGATGATATGCAATGACTTGATAAGACTGGTGGCGGATTCTGATTAGCTAACTCTGATTGAAACTCAAGAGCAACCTGGTGGAAAAATTAAAAACAAAAGAATGAGCTAAAAAGCCCAATGAGTGGTGATTCATAAGAAAATACATTTTCAAGGAAATTATTTTCTTACTAAACATAAGTTCATAACTATGTGAAATAATGCAAATCACGAATAGTTTAGAAACCTTCGAGATCATTTTAAGACATTAAAGTCTGTAAATAAACATCTCTTGAAACAACAACTCTTAAGTCAACAATTCTTGAAAACATAAGCATAAGTTCGTAATTATAGCTCTGGAAAGTATAAACATAACTAGTGAAATTTATCACCAAATCTGTACCCAAATCTCTATCATACTATGTACCGAGTAATCTCCAGATACATAGCAGAATATATCTCTGTCATACGTGCACGTAGAGCAAACTCTAACATCTGTAATGCTTCAGGTCCAGGATTTGGACCAGGATTTGGAATCCGGATTTGGCATCTAATGGCCCCGGCATTCCCCTGCATCCCCTGCGGCCTGAGCATGCTAGCATACTATGGAAACACATTCTCATAGCATATCGGGTAATCACCATGGGTACAAAGATCTAGTGGTTTGAAAACCACTTCCAACATAAACCTCTTAAATCACAAATCACTTTAAATCATAAAAATTCTTAACTTTTCAAGATCTCAAACTCTTTCTGAAAATTATATATTTCTCTAGACAATCGTTCATAAACTTGAGAGATTTCTGAAATAACATTAAATATTTATAATTTCTCAAATAATTATCAAATCTCTCAAATAATATAAACATTTTCAAAGTCATATTTTCTTTGAAATTACATCCCATGAAAGTCATACATTTCTCAATAAACATTTAAACTCTTCAAACATCTCAATAATCATAAATATCTCGAATGTCTCTTAAAACAATAATTCAAGCTAAACTCACAAAATTACTGAAAATTTATACAATTTTTCTCAAACATCTCTAAACCATAACTTCAGTAAAAATCATAAAATATTGAGAATCTTCGACAATTCTCTATAAATCTCATAACAATTTCTTTAGAATCATATATAATTAAAGAATTCTTGAAAATTCCATCATAATAATTAAATGATGAAAATATTTCAAAAATAAACCACTCACAGAAATATCAACGTCGATTCTTCAAATCATATGCTAGTCCAATTTCTGTCCAATCTGAAATTTCCAATAACCAAATCACCAATTTACAAACTAATTCCAAAAGAGAAATAACATGAATTTCATCTTAATCGAATTAACTAATTTCCAATCTATTTCCCTTATTCCAATTTTCCAAATTATGCCTTCTTTCTCATCCCAACATTCACCAATATACTAATTGTTTTTTCCCAAATAAAACTATTTTATCATTTCTAATTCTTTTCTTTTCAAAATCCATGAAGTATTTTGTCATTTTCTCCAATTAACTAATATTTTCTTCTCTTTCTTCCACAATCCATCCTTTCTTAAAATATAAATAATTTTTATATTTCCAAACCATGTCTCCCAAGTGAGACATCCAATTTCAAGTCCACTTTTCTCTCCTCATAACTCCACTTTATACCATACAATCATTTTCCTTTTCAATTTACCTAATTACCCTTCTTCTTCTTCTTCTTCATTTTCTCAACTTCTTCCACAACACTATGTTTTTCTTCCTTCCAATCCATACCTTTACTTTTTCTTACAACTCTCTAATCTTTTAAGCTTTCTTAAATTAAGTTTCTAGTAATTTCTCTTGGCAAACTTTTCTCTTTACTAATTTATCTTTCCTTCCCTAAAATTAAAACAACCTCCCAACAAAATTGAACATTTCAAATACCCAAATTCCATTTCTTAACTTTCAACATACCCACATAATAACATAAGCAAACTACAAACTTCATCCTCCTATTTCAAAGTATCCATAAGAATTCCACAATCAAAAAAAGAAAAATCCATAAAACTCTCTTTAAAAACCACCTATTTTAATGGTTTCCCAAAAAAAAAACTTACCAATATAAATCTTCTTGCTTGAGCCTCTCAACACCACTTTCAATTTCATGCTTGGCATGCTTAAGCTCCTCAATTTCCTCTTCTCCCTTTCTCCTTCTCTTCATTTCTTTCTTCATTTTTTCTTTTCTCCTCCTTTTCCAGAACACTCCTCCCTCTCTTTTTCATTTTCTTTTTCTTATTTTTATTAAAACACTCTTTCTGTGTGGCTTAACAAAAGCCACACGAAATTTCTTTTTTTCTTTTTTTTTTTTTTTTTTTTTTAAAAAATTAAAACCAAAAGCTTCCACTATAAGCTTCTTTTATTTTATTATTATTATTTTTATAATATATATATATTCTTTTCCAACTTCCTTCCTTCCAATATAATACAATACAAACTCCCATTTTCCTTTCTTTTCTAATATATATATTTATTAAATACAATTTGTATTTCATTTTCAAAGTTTCAAATTACTTGTATTTCTATTTTGTCTCAAACTATAATTTCTCCATCAACAATTTCAAAATTGAATAATCCATATATCAAATGCATATATCCAATTGCTAGAAGACCAAAATTAGGTCTTACAAATTATTACTCCATTTTGAGAATTTCGTCCTCGAAATTCAATTAAGGAATGCATTTGAACTTCATTTTCCATGTTGCATATTTATTGCATGTTTTCTTTTTCTGAGTTCTTAAAGACATAAGAGGGTGTTACAAAATATTACCCTCTTTAAGAATTTCGTCCTCGAAATTCAGCCTTGTGAGTGAAGTTAATAACTAAGGAGTTTGAAGATGAGAGCAGCATTTTTTTTTTTTCCTGGGCATAATTTGCTTCCCCATGAAACCTTGCTAATAGATAATCTTATTGCAAAATACATTTTCCTTTCTCATCAAAACTATCACAATTGTATCTCGCATAGAACCTTAACTCAACTTTATAGCATCATCCATGATCTTATAAGCTTATCAAATATTGTTTGTTATGACAAATTTTCAATTGACATAATTGTCCTCAATTAATTTGATAACAACCTCAACACTTTATCAACACTCAAATGAATTGTGAGAGACATGTGAAGTATATAAAACAACATTCATCCAAAATCACGAGCATCCTTGTCAAAGGTGATTAACATACTCAAATCGACATATGGTATCTCTTGACCTTCATGTTGAGTCACTACACTTACTCTTCCTTAGTTTCAATTCAACATTGTGTGAAGGATTTGGCATTTGCTTATGCCGCGTAAAGATGCTGGAAAATTCCATCGATAAAACCAAACGATGCACTATATTGATCTAATACGCTTGGAGGCCCTTAATAGTCCACATATCTATAGTTCTGGCCATTATTGTTCTTATCAAATCACAACTCTGATTTCTAATGATGGGTTTGAAATTACTCTTGTCACCAATTTCAAATTCTATGCTTCTTTTACTTTTAAATACTTAACTCCACTTGTCAATTATGTGCAAAATTTCAACTTTTCACTGGTCAACATTGTCTTCTCTACAAATAATTTGAACAGATTCATGTCCTATCCATTCCTTCTCACCATTTTATTACAACTAGTTTTTTTTTTCTCACACGAGGCTTTAGCTAACACCATCTTTATACTCAATAATAACCCTCATTATAGGAAAACTCCACAAGAGAGTAAGGTCTGCTTCATCTTTCCTTAAATCACCAGTAGTCGTGTCACATAACTTTCAAAGTCTAGATATAGTTCTTTCCAATTATCCAGCGATTTGGGGTAGATGACCATACTAAAATGTAGCTTTGGTACCCAACACTTACTATAAACTAGGCCATGATTGGAAAGGAATCTCAAATTTTTTTTTCTAACACTTTTTGACTCTAAGGTCTCATTTAAATTGATTATCTCATCCAATAGAACTTTCCCAATTTACCAAGGAATTCACAATCTTGATTGATAATGATTAGCAATCTTGACCAACATAATAACCATCAATCAATATAGTTTCAATCATAACCACTTCGAATACCAAGAAGACCAAACAATAAGTCTATTTTGACATGCTTCCAATTCCATTAAAGGCTTGGTAAGGAAATCAAAAAGCCTTGGTGACAACTCAAGTATTTAGAAACATATTTGTTATTTCTCTTTCCATATTTTGCTACTAATAATGTTTCTTCAACTTTCAATACATTCTTGGATGTATAGAATAAACCAAAATATGAGCTCCTCAAGTATCTCATTTCTTATACTTGGGTGGTTAAATACTCATAACCAATTAAACTTTAGTCAAATCCATACCATTCATAATTCTATCATTCAAGGCATGTCTTACTCATCAATTTGCAACTAGGACCTTTAATTCATTCTCTGACAATTTCTGCATTCAATTGATAATTGAAATCACCCAATTAAGAAAAACCTAAATGCATTAAATAAAGCTCTTGAACTACTTGTCCCCTCATTTAAGGGAACTACAACCATATTACCATTTCTTGAAAAGAAAATAGCCAATAGTACAATCTCAATATTTTTTTTTTTTTTCCAATTTTAAGTAATGTTCCCTTACACAAATTTTATTCTTTCTAGCTAAAGACATACTTTAGGTCCTTGTGATCTATCCATATGTAAAACTTTTCTTCATAAGATAATGTCATCAATCTTTAAGTATCTCAAATTCTTTAGACTAAGACCATTGTATTTAGTCCTCAAACATGAGTTGGTTAATTATGTTCAAGCCTCTATAATCACTGAGGCGTGAGTTATTAACTTTCAATTTGCATCGAAGCACACCTAAACCTTGAAGAAAATGTCACTATGGATAACAAATTCTTCATTATTCCTTGGAAGTGTAAATATCTCAGTGGCTACTAACCTTTCCTTCTTGTTCCAAGGATTGTGCATGCACTTATTGATCCATACAAATCTTAAATTCTCTTTTTAGTTACACTAATCGATGGAAGTGCCAACTTGGAGAATCTTTCAACAAAACTCACAACAACTAATCTCATAAAGCTACAAAGCTTGATAGAAAATGCAGACTACCCTCATTCAACTAATGCATCAATCTTTTGGAGTTCAACATATATGCTTCTGGCATAATCATGGCCCAAAACACAAATTGGTCAACCCAAAACTCAAACTTGCTAAACTTAACACATAACCCTTATATTTTGCAATATCTTTAACCTTATTCTAAAATATTTCGTGTGTTCTTTTGTAGTCTTAGAATATACCAACTTGTCCTTAGTAAATACAATCGCAATTGTACAAATAAGAATTGAATGCTTTGTTTCCAAGATTCATAACTTTCTTGTGTTATTAACTTTTGACTTTGTATGGTGCAATAAAAACTCGTTGTACTTCGATCGATTCCTAAAAGCAATCTCTGGGTACATCCATTCCTTATTTGCCTTGAAATATTGATTGCATCCTTCAAATATCATATTCTCTCTCTTCTAATATACAACTCTCAAACCTCGTAGTTGCTTCAACCAATTTTCCATTTCTCTCTATTTTGAAACTGTAACATAAATTTCAATTTTTTTTTTAAATTTTTTTTTTTATTTTTACCATCATCAAGTCCCTTACACTTTTCAACTTCATCTTCAATTATTGTGGTTGTATATTTGAAGAGCTCAATATACTTTCCCTAATATTTGCCATGATATCATCAATCTGGCTCCAAACTCGAAATTTTCTTTTGCTTCCTACCTTTGTACAATCGTGGACAATATTCTCATACAAAACTTTTTTTTTTAATTATTTCCAACTAATCTCTTTGAGAATTTGACCCCCACTTCCTCTAAAAGGAGGGTATATCATTTTCTTTGGATTCTTAGGCACCAATTTCCTCTAAATGCATTTCCAATTTATCCGTGCAAATTTCTGTATCAACTAGATTTTTCGTCCCAATAAATGGTTTTGCTCTCAACTCTATCAATCATTTGATTTTATAGTTTTTTTTTTTTTTTTATAATATTTTCCATAGAATCCTTCTTGATTGACCTCATCCTTTGCCACACTATAAGCAATTCTGGTCCTTAATTTCTTTTCTCTATCATCCACATCTTTTAAAATACACCATGAACATTTTCTTTCCTTTTTCCGTCAACTATCTTTCTTTATCAATCACATTTCCTTATTGCTCATCTTTTGAGTGACTAATCTCTCCAACCAATTCCTCATTCAATATACTTTGCCTACCAGTAGCTCATTGAGTTTCAATTCTTGTAACATACATGATCTGCCACCATGTCTCATGATTACTTATAAAGCATTGCATATCACAACTTACTACTCATATCCTGCAGAATCTTATTGCTCTGATACCAAACTGTCACAACCCACCCCAGATTAACTATACCAAACCTAGGATGAGCTATGACGGCAGTAGACCCCATATGTGCAATGGAATCTATTGCCAAGTCTTTATCTCTTCTTACATTATCTAACTTTATCTATGGGTATCCCATAAACAGCACAGTAAAATTTTTTCCCTTTACTTACACTAGATGATATGCAATGACTTGATAAGACTGGTGGCGGATTCTGATTAGCTAACTCTGATTGAAACTCAAGAGCAACCTGGTGGAAAAATTAAAAACAAAAGAATGAGCTAAAAAGCCCAATGAGTGGTGATTCATAAGAAAATACATTTTCAAGGAAATTATTTTCTTACTAAACATAAGTTCATAACTATGTGAAATAATGCAAATCACGAATAGTTTAGAAACCTTCGAGATCATTTTAAGACATTAAAGTCTGTAAATAAACATCTCTTGAAACAACAACTCTTAAGTCAACAATTCTTGAAAACATAAGCATAAGTTCGTAATTATAGCTCTGGAAAGCATAAACATAACTAGTGAAATTTATCACCAAATCTGTACCCAAATCTCTATCATACTATGTACCGAGTAATCTCCAGATACATAGCAGAATATATCTCTGTCATACGTGCACGTAGAGCAAACTCTAACATCTGTAATGCTTCAGGTCCAGGATTTGGACCAGGTTTGGAATCCGGATTTGGCATCTAATGGCCCCGGCATTCCCCTGCATCCCCTGCGGCCTGAGCATGCTAGCATACTATAGAAACACATTCTCATAGCATATCGGGTAATCACCATGGGTACAAAGATCTAGTGGTTTGAAAACCACTTCCAACATAAACCTCTTAAATCACAAATCACTTTAAATCATAAAAATTCTTAACTTTTCAAGATCTCAAACTCTTTCTGAAAATTATATATTTCTCTAGACAATCGTTCATAAACTTGAGAGATTTCTGAAATAACATTAAATATTTATAATTTCTCAAATAATTATCAAATCTCTCAAATAATATAAACATTTTCAAAGTCATATTTTCTTTGAAATTACATCCCATGAAAGTCATACATTTCTCAATAAACATTTAAACTCTTCAAACATCTCAATAATCATAAATATCTCGAATGTCTCTTAAAACAATAATTCAAGCTAAACTCACAAAATTACTGAAAATTTATACAATTTTTCTCAAACATCTCTAAACCATAACTTCAGTAAAAATCATAAAATATTGAGAATCTTCGACAATTCTCTATAAATCTCATAACAATTTCTTTAGAATCATATATAATTAAAGAATTCTTGAAAATTCCATCATAATAATTAAATGATGAAAATATTTCAAAAATAAACCACTCACAGAAATATCAACGTCGATTCTTCAAATCATATGCTAGTCCAATTTCTGTCCAATCTGAAATTTCCAATAACCAAATCACCAATTTACAAACTAATTCCAAAAGAGAAATAACATGAATTTCATCTTAATCGAATTAACTAATTTCCAATCTATTTCCCTTATTCCAATTTTCCAAATTATGCCTTCTTTCTCATCCCAACATTCACCAATATACTAATTGTTTTTTCCCAAATAAAACTATTTTATCATTTCTAATTCTTTTCTTTTCAAAATCCATGAAGTATTTTGTCATTTTCTCCAATTAACTAATATTTTCTTCTCTTTCTTCCACAATCCATCCTTTCTTAAAATATAAATAATTTTTATATTTCCAAACCATGTCTCCCAAGTGAGACATCCAATTTCAAGTCCACTTTTCTCTCCTCATAACTCCACTTTATACCATACAATCATTTTCCTTTTCAATTTACCTAATTACCCTTCTTCTTCTTCTTCTTCATTTTCTCAACTTCTTCCACAACACTATGTTTTTCTTCCTTCCAATCCATACCTTTACTTTTTCTTACAACTCTCTAATCTTTTAAGCTTTCTTAAATTAAGTTTCTAGTAATTTCTCTTGGCAAACTTTTCTCTTTACTAATTTATCTTTCCTTCCCTAAAATTAAAACAACCTCCCAACAAAATTGAACATTTCAAATACCCAAATTCCATTTCTTAACTTTCAACATACCCACATAATAACATAAGCAAACTACAAACTTCATCCTCCTATTTCAAAGTATCCATAAGAATTCCACAATCAAAAAAAGAAAAATCCATAAAACTCTCTTTAAAAACCACCTATTTTAATGGTTTCCCAAAAAAAAAACTTACCAATATAAATCTTCTTGCTTGAGCCTCTCAACACCACTTTCAATTTCATGCTTGGCATGCTTAAGCTCCTCAATTTCCTCTTCTCCCTTTCTCCTTCTCTTCATTTCTTTCTTCATTTTTTCTTTTCTCCTCCTTTTCCAGAACACTCCTCCCTCTCTTTTTCATTTTCTTTTTCTTATTTTTATTAAAACACTCTTTCTGTGTGGCTTAACAAAAGCCACACGAAATTTCTTTTTTTCTTTTTTTTTTTTTTTTTTTTTTAAAAAATTAAAACCAAAAGCTTCCACTATAAGCTTCTTTTATTTTATTATTATTATTTTTATAATATATATATATTCTTTTCCAACTTCCTTCCTTCCAATATAATACAATACAAACTCCCATTTTCCTTTCTTTTCTAATATATATATTTATTAAATACAATTTGTATTTCATTTTCAAAGTTTCAAATTACTTGTATTTCTATTTTGTCTCAAACTATAATTTCTCCATCAACAATTTCAAAATTGAATAATCCATATATCAAATGCATATATCCAATTGCTAGAAGACCAAAATTAGGTCTTACAAATTATTACTCCATTTTGAGAATTTCGTCCTCGAAATTCAATTAAGGAATGCATTTGAACTTCATTTTCCATGTTGCATATTTATTGCATGTTTTCTTTTTCTGAGTTCTTAAAGACATAAGAGGGTGTTACACCTTGCTTCTTCAAATTTTCAGCGTCTAGACGCTACGCTATTCCTGTGGATCTTCAAGCTTAATCTGGTTGTGCAGTGGCGTCTTGACGCCCAAAACAGCGTCTAGACGCTCTGTACTTGACTCCATTGACTTGGAGGACATCTCTTCTCAGTTCGAATGCTCAAAATAGACCCAATTAGCTTCCTTTTAAGCCCAATTCATCCAAAGTCTTCCAAACAGCTCTGAATTGCTCAATCCCTACAAAATAGACAAATAAATGCATAAAGGCAACTAAACTAGCATGAAATAAGTATATAAAGTAGCACTTTTACAGTGCCATCAACATGTTTTTTTGTTGACAACTACAAACTATCAAAGAAAGCAAATGCTTGACACCAGAATAATACTATCATGACATGTTTTGTTTACAATTACAAACTATCAAAGAAAGCAAATGCTTGACACTAGAATACTGTCATGAACATTATTTTTGTTGTCATAGAAACATTATGCTTGACACTAAAATCTTGTCATCAACAAAATATCTATGACGTTTAAAATGGTCGTTAATATATATATCTTGACAGAAACGTGATTTTTAGGCATTATTTATTGACAATATTTACTTGTCAAGAAAAAATTTACTATGACGATGAACAAATGTCATGAATACGTTTTTTTTTACAACTATTAAGTGTCATAAAACAGTTAATTATGATTTTTTTTATGTGTCATGTATAGACTTTCCTTGATAGGGATTCTAGGCTGGAAAAAAAAAAATCAAGAAATGTGCTTATGACAATTTTTCAGTGTCATAAAATTTCGAAATTGTACTAGTGACATATAATGATTGGAAAAGTTCGATGTGGAGAAGTTTACAAAATCACTTTTGCGATTGAAATTTTTAATTCGCTGGAGAATGGGGAAATGGGCTGATGGGGAAAGGTGGAGGTGGACAAGTTTACCGAGCTGAAATTGGGTGTGAAAAATTAGTTGTTTGTTCTAATAAGGTTAAATTATCAAAAATATCCCTAAACTATGAGGTTAGTTTCAATTATACCCCTGAACTTTAAAAAGTTTCATTTTAACCCTTGAACTTTGAAGTTTGTTTCAAAACAACCCTTGAAGGCTTTTTTTTTTCATTAAATCATGGACGGAAAAGGACGTATTTGCATATGTTTTGATTATGTTCAAATATGTTCACATAAGCAACAATATAAATGCAAAAACATCATTTTTCGTTTATGAATTTAACCAAAAAAAAAAACCTTCAAGGGTTGTTTTGAAACAAACTTCAAAGTTCAAGGGTTAAAATAAAACTTTTCAAAGTTCAGTAGTATAATTGAAACCAACCCCATAGTTCATGGGTATTTTTGATAATTTAACCTTCTAATAATTAGACTAGATTAAAGTATGAATTTATTGTTTATTAACTTAAGAGTAAAAATCAAAATAGAGTGGGAATAGAATGAGGAGAGAGAAAAAATAGAGAGAGTGGGTGATTGAAGAGAGAGAGGTAAATTTTTAAGCTCTTAAAAGTTTAAAGGTTTAATTTTTATACCAAAAAGTTTACAAATGTAATTGTTACAAACATCATAGTTTATAACAATGTTTACAAATGTAATTGTTACAAACATCATAATAGTTTATAATGTTGTTTGCAATTTGCCCCGACCTAAATTTATTCTCAAAAAAATAAGTATTTCAATCATTGGAAATTTCTAGGTGACTTGGGGGAAAACTCCAAGAAACAGCAAGAATATGTAGTGAGGGCAGAGCAAAGTCAAATTATCTTCTTCGGTTCTATGTCATCCGATTTTCCCTCGAATCATTCCTTCAGATTCTGAACTCAACAGTTCATCAATGGACTCAGCCAACTTCCTTCTCTCTATCTTCTTCTTCTTCTTCGCTTCATTTCCGTTTCCAGCCACTTCAACTCGGCCATTTTTTCCGGCCGGAGCTCTTCCGACCAAATCTGGCTATCTCCCAATCAATCCCACCACCGGCTCCGCCATTTACTTCGCCTTCTACGAAGCCCAAGCCCCAATTTCCCCTCTCTCAAAAACCCCCCTACTAATCTGGCTCCAAGGCGGTCCTGGCTGTTCCTCCATGATCGGCAACTTCTTCGAGCTCGGTCCATGGCGGGTCAATTTCCACAAACAAAAAACCGATCCCATTTCCCTAATCCCCAATCCAGGCTCGTGGAACCGAAGATTTGGGGTTCTATTTCTCGACAACCCAATCGGAACCGGATTCAGTATTGCGGCAACAAAAGATGAGATCCCTACAGACCAATACTCTGTTTCTAAGCATCTTTTTTCTGCAATTTCTTCGTTTATTGAGCTGGATTTGGTGTTTAAGAATCGACCCATTTACATTACAGGGGAGAGCTATGCAGGAAAATATGTGCCCTCCATTGGGTATTACATTTTGAAGAAAAACCCCAAATTGCCTGTTGGTAAGAGGCTGAATTTGGCTGGTGTTGCCATTGGAGATGGGCTGACAGATCCTATTACTCAAGTTGCCACTCATGGGCTGAATGCTTTCTATTCTGGGTTGATTAATGAGAAGCAAAAAAAGGAAATGGAGCTTGCTCAAATGGAGGCTGTGGAGTTGACTAAAATGGGGAATTGGAGTGAGGCCACAAATGCAAGGACTAAGGTCTTGGATTTGCTCAAGAACATGACTGGATTGGCCACTTTGTATGATTATACAAGAAAAGCTCCTTACAATTCTGAGTTGGTGGCTGAGTTTTTGAGCTCCACGGAGGTGAAGAGGGCATTGGGAGTGAATGAGTCAATGGTTTTTGAGGAGTGTAGTGATCTTGTTGGGGAGGTTTTGAATGATGATGTGATGAAGAGTGTGAAATATAAGGTTGATTTTTTGGTGAAGAACAGTAAGGTTTTGCTTTATCAAGGGCTGTTTGATTTGAGGGATGGTGTGGTTTCAACTGAGGCTTGGGTGAAGAAGCTGAAATGGGAAGAGATTGAGAGGTTTATGGAAGCAGATAGAAAGATTTGGAGAGTTGGAGACGAGTTGGCTGGATATGTTCAGAAATGGAAGAGTTTGAGCAATGTTGTTGTGTTGGGAGCTGGTCATCTTCTTCCCACTGATCAAGCTTTGAATTCTCAAGCAATGATTGAAGATTGGGTTTTGGAAAAGAGAGTTTTTGGTGATGATGAAGCACAAAAGAAGAAGCCTTTTGGTAGAAATGGTTTTGGGCTTTGGATATGAGAGTTAGTACAAAAAAGTTGTATTTGATTTTAGTATTTGGTTCTTAGTGAAGAATGGTTTTGAAGAAGACCATCAAAATAAGCTAAATGTATGCTAGTTTGCTGAATTTTTCTAAATAAATTGAGATTTCTCTGTGCTGATTTAAGTTGAGTGGCTCATTTTTCTTGAAAGTAGACTAGAAGAAGTAATATGAAAAAAAAAAAAAAAATCAACTGGTTTTGTTTTGTGGTTTGGAAGTTGAGGAATTTTGAAGTTCTATGTTTGAATAGAATTAGAGTAACTGTAATTCTGTGGACATAAGAATCCTATAAATAATGAAATTCTCGAGTGATACACTTTTTGTTAGAGCTCCATTTTTTAGGGTTTTGTATTTGTATTGTTTGTCACCGGCCACTTGATTTGGTTCATCATTAATGTCTTATTTTTGTAGATAAATTACATATGAAAATTTTCCTATTTTTCCATACAAAATCAATGAATTAGTAATACTTCTTCTCCTTGGCATACCTACCCAACTCTAGTAAAAAATATGATATGAAACTAATTAAAAACTCCACCATAACCCAATGCAAATTGAGTGCACTAGTAAATCACATGGAGCTAGGAACACCTTCCTGTATTTGATTTGTGGACAAGATAGAGTTTGAGAAACAAATATCTTTGATAACTTTCATTGTAAGCATTGCCAAATATGTTTTTCTCTTGGAATACATTATCTAGTAAAGCACAAAACTAAAGTCTGTCTTCTCTTTTCTCATTCAATAACTAAAAGTTCCTAAATAGAAGTTCCTACTATATATATCTTGTCTATATAAATATATAATATATATTTATTACAAACAAAAGGACGTGATTTGGATAAAAATGATGAATTGGCAGTGTGTTCGTAGTTATGGTCTAGGGGGTCTTGGGCACATTTGGGTGATGTGGCGAGCGGGTAGTTTTATCTTCACCCATATTACAGTGGACCCCCAGTTTGTCTATGGTATTCTGACTGATATTTTCTCCCAAATTAAGGTTGAAGTGATCGTTGTCTACAAAGTTAATATTGTAGTTGAAAGGAAAAGTTTGTGGGAAGCTCTCATTTCCAATTGTACAAATTGTAATGCTCCTAGTGAAGGAATGAACGTTTCACTCAGCAGCGGAAGCATTAGATCGTCTTTTATTTTATTTAAAATTAAACTAAAAAATATAAGATTAAGCAAACTTACTTGGAGTAAATATGAAAATATTTCTGGCGGGACTTTATCTCCTCCACAAAGTCTTCCTGGCTATGACTCAAACATAGGACCAAGGCTTATGGGAGCCTCTTGAAAGAAAATCCACAAGGGATTAGAGAGGAGGAGATCTAGAGAGAATTCTCTAATTCTCTATTGAGGAGATATGTGTTATGGCTCAACCCAAGGGTCCTATTTATAGGACCCATGACAAATCTTTTTCATAATTAAAATATTATATTTTAATATCTAATATATTAAAATATATCTTATACTTATTTGAATGTCATTCAAATCTCCTACGATATTTATTTATTTGAATCTTATTCAAATTTTATAAATATCTTTTATTTAATGTATCTAATATACATTAATTATTTTAATATTTAATGTATCAAATACAATAAATATATTTTCCTCTTTTATATTTAATATATCTAATATATTAAATATTAATTTAAACATTTCAAAATTTTCTTTCAACTAAATTGATCTTTTAGTGTTACTATAAGCTAGCAAGTGGACCTTATGGACCTATAGATTATAAGCTCCAATGATACAAAATTAATTAATTAAACTATTTAATTAATTAATTTTTATTCATTAACTCTAAAGTCACTCCACTATAGACCTAGAGTTGCACTTTTATATACTATAGGACAAGTTGTGTCCATGGATATAATCATTACATGCAAGTCGATTCTTCACGAGTTGTTCGTAATTACAGCTAGGTCAAAAGTCTGTTTTACCCCTGTAATTACATCTTGAACCTTAAGTACCACTGATCCTCTAATGAACAATTTGTTTATGATCCAACCATAAACTAAGTCCCTCTCGGGCCAGTGAGAAGGTGGGGCCCCATTGTTCAAGTCCCGAAATCAACACTTAAGGGAACTACTTATCTACTTACCCTATATGGGAAGGAGTGAATTCCATCTTGTGAGATTATGTTCTCAGCTCCCTATTTGGTCAAGTCCCCAAAATGGTAGGCTTATTGAATTGGCTATAAAAGTCACTCTCACTCATGCAAATCAAAGGACAAGCCTCACAGGCAGGAGTTCATAACTCACTCAGTATTAAGATCGAGTCGCATATGATCATCCTGATGAAATATTAATCTTCTCAATTAAAGGATTTATAAAGAGAGATTAAATATTTTGTGGTGTAGTCTTATATAAACTCATTGTATAAGATACCCCCACTCACATGTCTCCACATGAACAATTTGGATCAAATCATTTGTAACTATTACAAAGTGGATCGTACCAATAATGTTACTAGGATAAGACACCCAACCTTATCCATATACTATGACCCTTTAAGTTATTTCTTGAACATGATCCTTCCGTATGTCAACCACATACTGTTCAAGATTACACTAATAATCTTAGATTTTTCATCTAATGGATAGTATTATATTGCAAATAAAATAATCAAATTTATTATTAATTATTAAATAAATCATTAATTATGAGGCTTTAGGGCATAAATCCCAACACCTAGTTTGGTCATGGAGGATTTTAATACTATTTGGTATTCTTCAAAAGGGTTTGGTGGTAATCCTAGTATTACTTAGATGGTTATGTTTGATAATAATCTGGTGCAGGCTGATCTTCTAGAGTTGCGTGTTAAAGGTAGTTCGTTTACATGGACTAATAAACCCTTGGGACCTACAAATATTCTTAGGCTTCTGGATCGTGTCTTGGCTAATGAAAAATGGGTGAGGTCTCTGCCTATGTGTGAGGTTCGGGCCCTTGGTAGGGTATTTTTTTTATCATAGCCCTTTGGTTTTTGAGGTTGGGTTGGGTGAGGTTCATGGTCCTCCCTCTTTTCGTTTCTTTAATCATTGGGCTAAGAAGGATGGTTTTCTGTCTATTGTAGCTGAGGATTAGTGTTCGTTCTTGGGGGTCTCTCTGTTAGAGAGTTTTGGAAGCAATTTGAAGGCTCTCAAGCCTGTCTTGCATAGTAAATTTTGCTTTTCTATGTCGAGTATCAAGAGACGAATAGTTGAAATACGTGAGTGCATGGAGGAGGCTCAAGTTGCTTTGGCTGCAGATCCCCTTTTTTTAGAGCTTCAACTAAAGGTGAGGGGGGCCACTGGGTTGTTTTGAGCCTAAACTCATTGGGAGAGGGCTTCTCTTAGTTAGAAGTCTCGTTTGCAATGGCTAGAGTTGGGATATCAAAATTCTGTATTCTTTCATAGGAGTGTTAAGGCTAGAATTATTCGAAATGGCTTTACCTCTATTATAGATGGTAATGATACTTTGTTAAATTCTCAGTTTGATATTTCTAGTGCGACAGTTGACTATTTTCAGAGTGTCTTTGGTGCTTAGCCTTTGGGGTATAGTGATCTTACAGATCAGTTAGCTTCAATTGTGGGATTTGTTTGGCCTAAAGACTATATTACTGATCTTTGTCGGACTATTACTAGGGAAGAGGTCAAGGAGGTATTATTTAATATGAAGAGTAGAAAGGCTCCTAGGCCTGATGGTTTCACGGTAGGGTATTTTAAGGAAGCTTGGAGTGTGGTGGTAGGTGTTGATTTTTGCTCAGCTGTGCTTCATTTTTTTATTCTTATTACCTTCCTCCAGGAGTTAATGCTACGACCATTATTGTGGTGTCGAAGAAGAATTGTCCGGAGGAGTTTGGAGATTTTCGACCTATTTCCTATTGTAACATTATTTATATGAGCATTACGAAAATTCTGGTAAATAGGTTGCGTATCTAGCTCCCTAGGTTTATTAGTCTTAATCAGTCTTCTTTTGTGCAAGGTAGAAGCCTTGTTGATAATATTTTGTTATGTCAGGAAGTGTTTGGTAAGTATCATTTGAATCATGGTCTTCCCTATTGTGTGCTTAAGGTTGAATTGTAGAAAGTGTATGATTCGGTAAATTAGGAATTCATTTTTGGTCTACTTTTGGCCATTAGGATGTCCCTTCAATTTGTGAGTTGGATTAGGTCGTGTATTACATCCTCCAAGTTTTCTATTTTGGTCAATGGTTCGCTTTAGGGCTATTTTTTAGGGATGAGAGGTTTTCGTTAGAGTGATCCTCTTTCCCCATATCTATTTGTGATGGTTATGGAAGTTCTCTCTCGTTTGTTGAATAATCCTCTTGTGACTTTTGGCTTTCATCACTGGTGTAAGAGGATTAACTTTACTCACTTATGTTTTGCAAATGACTTAATGATTTTTAATCATGCTGATTAGAATTCGTTGGCCATTGTTTTGGATTGTTTACAGAAGTTTGAGTCCTTATCGGGGTTACATGTGAATCCTGGTAAGAGTTCACTTTTTTCTGCAAGTTTTCGTGGTCCGAATGGTCTTAATTTGGCTGAGTTATTGGGGGTTCCGCCGGCGTCTCTCCCGGTGTGTTATCTTGGGCTTCCTCTTATCTCGGGCCTATTGACCTATCATGACTGTAAACCTTTGCTAGATTGTATTATTACCTGTGTGAATAATTGGTCTGCATGATCACCGTCCTATGCAGGTTGTTTACAGCTATTACAGTCTGTGCTTTAGAGTTTTCAGATATTTTGGGCCAGTGTTTTTGTGCTTCCAACACGTATTATTCATAAGGTTGATCATGCTTTACCTGCTTATCTTTGGCATGGAGATCCTTCGAATTTGGGAGGTGCTAAAGTGGCTTAGGAGGATGTTTGTCTTCCCCGTAGGGAAGGTGGTCTTGGTATTAGGCACCTTAGGTCCTGAAATTCTACTATTGTAATGAAGCTTATTTGGCTTCTCATTATTATAGTTGGTTCTTTATGGGTTGCCTTGGTTGAGGCTTATTTGCTGTGAGGAAGTTCCATTTGGATTGTCCTCTTACTAACGGATCTTGGTATTAGAGGTAGTCTTCGAGACCAGTTTAAGCCTTTAGTCTAATTTTCTATTGGTAATGGTCAGATATGTCCGTTTTGATTGGATCATTGGCTGTCGGGGGTTTCTCTTTTGGCCAATTATCACAAGTGGGTAGTTTCTGCTACTAGTAGTACCCTTTTTGCTCATGTTGCTGATTTTTTACTCCTTGGTGGATCTTGGGTTTGGCCGTGTATTTTACATGAGCTTTTACCTATGGTTCATGATGTTCAGTCGTGTATGACTCGAGAGAATAGTCCTATTTGGTGTCCAAATCGTTCTGGCCAGTTTTCTGTAGTTAGTGCTTGGGAAGTTATTAGACCGCGTAAACCGGAAGTTCATTAGGATAGGCTCCTCTGGTTTGGAGGGAATATTCCTAAGCATTTGTTTATCTTTTGGTTGGTAGTAAGGGATATGTTGCCCACTAGAGTTCATTTTCACAGGTGGGATATGGCTATTTCGACTGATTGCTTATTTTATTTATCTTCGGAGGAATCCCGTGACCATTTATTCTTTGAGTGTCCTTTTAGCCAAACTATATGGGATAATATGCTTACTTAGGGAGATTCTACCCACAGACTTTCATCTTGAACTTCTGAGTTAGAGTGGATTTGTCATATGAGTAGGGTAGCTGTCGCAAAAGTTGGGTTTGAAGGCTTGCTTGGTGTGCGTCTATTTATCATATTTGAAGGGAGCCTGATCTTCATCTTCATGGATCGATAGATCGGTCGCCTCAGTCTATTGATGCATGCACTTTTACATATAACCGCAAGCACATGGGTCAAGTAATATAAAATAGTATTCCTATCGAGTATCGAATCCACAGAGATTGGTTTTATCGTAAATACTCTCACTTAGCTTTATTTAGAGAACACAACCCAAAAGAGGATAAACTAAACTAACGTCAAGAAAATAAAGGCAGGAAAATAAATGAGAGATTCAAACTTGAGGGATAAACTTAGGGTTAAGGAGTAATTACTAATTAAACAGATAAATATAACTAACTTGACAATGAATTCGTCTAGAAGCTCTACATGCATGGAATCTCCTATCGGTCTCCTCCAATCTCAAGTATCCATTAACTAACCTAGGTGTCCCTAGCGCTAGCTAACTCATACAAGACATTAAAGAGGCGTTTGGACGGGCGCTTAGGGTTGGGCCAAGTCGGGTTTCCTTATTCCAAACCCCCATTTTCCTTATTCCAACCTCCGTATTTACTCCCCAAACCAATCCTGCATACGACGTTTCCTCTCTCTCATTTCCCTCATTCTTCTCTTGCGCCATCTCCTCTCCCTAAAACCCTAGCTCTGTTCTCCCTCACAATTTGAACGATTTTCTCCTCTATCAAAGCTCTGCTTCATCTCTCGAATATCTTCTTCGTCTCTCAAATTAAATCGAAGGATAGCTGGCTTCGAATGGGGGATTCGTCTCTCTCGCTGGCTTTGAATTCCTCTTATCCCTTCGATCCATTTCTCGAAACACCTCTCCTCATGGGTTCCGATCGAACCCCCTACCATCTTAGCCCTTGTCGCTCAAAGAAAACCCTCCGTTGTCGTCTCTCTGTCCCTGAACATTCTTCTCTTCTTTATCGGATCTAGTTCCTAAGTTGGAGGAGGCTTATCAGCTTCATTGAGCTTGGTGTGGGTCGCTTACATGTCGTTCTGCATTAGCCGATGATGCTTCCTGAGGCCAAACGGTTTGTGCATATTCTCTATTTTTTTTGGCATATCCATCGATCTGACCTTGTCTATTTAATGCAATCGTGTTAAATTATATGAGGCTTCGATTTGATACACTTGATTTGGCTTCATTTGTTTGAGGGCCTGTTTTGTTTCTTGATGGCTGATAATGTTTCCCTATTCTGTTCCCTAGGCCCCTGATTTACTGCACTTGACCTGGTACGTGATTAAGTGCTTGTGATTGGTATATATATGTGCTGTTTTGGTTTTGTTAATGGCCGATGATGATTCCCACTTCTATTTACCTATAATTTGAACTTTGTACTACACTTGTGATCAAAATCCTAAGGCCCTGATTTACTACAATATTTTTGCTCTCTTTTCTCCCATGTTCTGTCTATGGCTAGTGATGAGTTAAATTCATGCTTCTGCTTACAATTTTATGGGCGATGATGAGTGAACATGTGTTTATCTATTTCATTTTTACTACACTTGATTGATTTCTTTCTGTTTCCTGAGGCCCATTAATCTGAAATCATTTTTCCCTTGATCTGTTGTTTGGTTTGTGATTGGTATGCATGAAGCCCCTGTATTTATTCTCATTAAGTATAGCAGTTTGATTTCGATCATGTTGATTTCGGTCTTCTTTTATGCGAACTGTTATGAGGCCATAAGGAAACTTAACTCCCTTCCGATAACTAAGTTGCATCATCATTTTTTTTAATTGAAGTGGTAGTTGAGCAGTAATTAACTACAATGTCACATCCTAACTCAATTCTACCTTATATCTGAAATGTTGGTTGATGTTCAATTAATTGGCAAGTCCTTTTTTTTTGCTTGTTTTGGGAGTGACAATTAATTGGTTGATGTTCAATTATTATACTAATGTATTAATTGAAGTGGTTGGGTGGTTGAGATTATGTACTTATGTGTATTTAATATGTAAACTCTCTCCTGGTCAAGATTTTTTTATAAAAGGCACTTATCATTTCCCACTTTTCACTGTCTCATCTCTTCTGGAAGTGATATGCTATACTTTCGAATGTGTTATCTCTTATTTTTCAATTTTTTTATACTTTCATCTTTAACTTACTCATGTACCCTTATGCATTAACTAATGCGCTTTTTTTTTCACATGTTTTATGAGGTGGTTGAGGGCACGTGGAGTTAAACGTTTTGTTCTCCCTTGTAGGGACAACTACTACACGAACGAGCTAACATCCAGTAGGTACTCACTGTCCATTCTAAGATTGTTAACATCCTTTTGATTTTTTTTATCAACATTTTCCTCCTTTTGTTGCCTTACCTCCTCCCTTATTCTAACTCTTTTTCCACTTCTCTGGTTTGCAGGCTTACGGTGCCACTTTATTGGCTTACAACAGTGTTGGAACTATTTTAAGTAATCTCTTGTTTTCCCTATTATATATATATTTATTTATTTATTTTTATGAAGATGCATACTATTCCCCAATTTGTTGTTCTATGATGGTTGTAATTCTTTTTTCATTGAACACGCACTTTTGGCATATATGATGTTTAGTGATTCATTATGTTAGTTGAATCCATGTGAAAATAATATTCTATGTTATTCCATGTATATTCATAAGTTCTATTCCATGTGATTTCATATATTTCTTTTCACTCAAGTTATAAGATGAAAAAAATCATGTTGAAAATCAATAAACAGTTTCAACTTGTTGCAATACAATAAGAAAATGTTTTCTTAAAAATTGTTGAATGTGTTTAAAGAAAAAAAGGTTTTAAATAAAAGGTTGTAAATTGGTGTCTTAAGAAAAAAACGATTTAAAAAAAAACTATCATTTCTTTAAAAAATATGGCATTTCTTTTTAAAATGGTGGGTTAAGATTTAATGAAAAACTTAAAAATTATTTTGAAATCTGTTTCCAAGCCCACAACCTTGAAATTTTGTACAACTAAACCCAAAATAAAATGCCTACAATAGAAATATATATTTAAAAAGAACTAAAGTCAAGGTCATGTGATTACTATTTTAAGTTAGATTCTTCTAATAATAGTTCATTAATTAGGATAATTCTATTGTCTGCTTGCAATGGATATATTTCCCTTTCAAAGTGTTGTTTCTACCCATGTTTTCCTCTCTTTTTCGGTCTAACTCATCAAGTAGCATATTATTAAACAGGTATCAATATTTTTATAATAAGTTTTTATTTTGTCTTCATAATAAAATAATTTACTAGATCTATTATTTTAAAATAAAAATTGCTTATGACACAATATTTTTTTGTAATAAAAATTATCTTGCAACCTATTTTTAAAAATATAGTTTAAAAGTTTAGTCAATTTTTTAAAATGTCAAAATAATATGCAAAATAGAGTTTTCGATATTTTAATTTCTAAAATAGAGTTCCAATTTTTTAACTTATTTATCCTTGAAATAGGTTTCAAAATACAATGCGAAATTTTGTTTAAATTCCCTAATTTTTTAAATAGACCTCCAATATTTTAATTTCTAAAACACTGTTCCAAAAATAAGTTTTTGAATACTTTGTGAAATGGAGTTTTAAATTTCCTAATTTCTTAAATAGACTTCCATTTTTTTAATTTCTTAAATATAATTCCAAATATAGGTTTCATAATACTTTGTGAAATTTTGTTTAAATTCCCCAATTTCTTAAATAGACCTCCAATATTTTAATTTCTAAAATAGAATTCCAATTATAGGTTTCTGAATACTTTGTGAATGTAGTTTTAAATTTCCTAATTTCTTAAATAAACTTCCAATTTTTTAATTTCTTAAATAGACTTCCAATTTTCTAATTTCTTAAATAGAGTTCCTCCACATCGTCACGCACGATGTTAAGAATCAGGTAGTGTGAAGACATTTCACACAATCTGGTGAGACAGTGTCCAGACACTTCAATGCAGTATTAGATGTGATATTAAGACTGCACGAGGTGTTACTAAAGTCACATGAACTAGTCACCAGCACATGCCAGGACAAAAAGTGGCGTTGGTTCAAGGTACATGATTGACACTTACATTGTCCTTCAAACTAGAGATATAATTTCATAGCCAGACCATTACAACCATATCTCATGTTTCATCGCAGAACTGTTTAGGTTCATTAGACGGGACACCCATCAAAGTGAACGTAAGTGCAACCCATCGCCCACGCTATAGGATGAGAAAGGGTGAGATCGCCACGATTGTTCTTTGTTGTGTGTTCCAGAATGGTGAATTCATCTTTGTCCTCCCTGGATGGGAAGGATCTACATTCGACTCTAGGGTCTGCGTGATGCAGTCTCTGGACCAAGAAGGTTGAAGATCCCAAGGGGTAAAACACTGCTACCAATGGTTCCAACTCTAGGGTTTAGTATATCACCTACAAGGTTCCAATTTTGGCATTAATAATCTTGCCATTATGGCAGTGTACTACTACTTGTGCGATGTTGGATATCCCAATGCTGAAGGATTCCTTGACCGATATAGAAGACAACGATATCATCTAACCGAATGACGAGGAGGGAATCCACCAACCAGTCCAAAAGAGCTATTTAACATGAGACATTCGTCCACTTGGAATGTCATCGAGAGGGCGTTCGGTATGCTAAAGGGGCGATGGGAAATCCTTCGAGGAAAGTCCTTCTATACTGTCAAAGTCCAATGTAATATGATAACTGCATGTTGTTTGCTACACCACTTGATCGTCTAGAAGATGGGCCCATATCCCACTTTCGTTGAGGCAAACACAAGCGATTCAAATTCGAATGGGTTGAGTGCAGACAACATTGCCTTTTGTAGAGACAATAGATGCCTAGATTGAGTGGAGGGAAAATCTCGCCAGCCAGATGTGGATAGATTAGGAGGCCAATTTAATATTCATGAACATGGACTCTTGTTGTCAAACTCTTTTGTGTTGTTATGTATATATAGATGCATCTGTCCATATCCATATGGGTTTTGTCCAAAGGTTCTTGTGTGTAAATAACGTTAATATGATATGAATTAATGAATTACTTAATCAAAAATATTATCCTATACGTATGGAATGTTTTATACGATTGAATTATGTTATTCCAACACACGTGTTTTTTTAGATGGCAGAATTGTCGCTAGATCAAAATGCAGTAAGCATATATGGACACCCGAAGAAGATGCATTACTAGTGGAGTACTTGTTGCAACTCGTGCACGCACTTGGATGGCGTGCTGATAATGGCACTTTCAGGCACAGGTTTTTGGCTCAGGTATAGAAGGAGATGAAGGAGAAGGTCCTGGGGTGCGACATACAAATCAACCCACATCTGGAGTCCAGGGTGAGAATCCTGAAGAAGCAATACCAAGCAATTGCTGAGATGTTAGTCCCCGTATGCAATGGGTTTGGATGGAACAAAGGGCGCAAATGCATTGAGGCAGAGAATGACATATTTGATGCATGAGTGAAGGTAAGAAGAGATATATCCTTACAATTATTATTGTTTAAACAGTAGAATATCAACGAAACTAATGTTTGTTAATATATTATGATGCAGGGTCTCCCAGGTGCCAGAGGCTCCAGAACAAGCCATTCCCCTAGCTTAATGATCTAGCCATCATATTTGGGAAGGATAGAGCAACGGGGGCAGGCGCACAGGCTCCAGCTGAATGGCATCGGATGCTACAACTGACCTAGATGATGACTTCAACCTTGAATTTTAAGATATATTCATCTGCAATCCACCTCCAGTTGATACATCAGCTACGCCCACCAGTTGAGGAGGAGACATTAGAGTGTGCAGACTGAGTAGGAAGAGACGCATGTCCCGTCAAACATGTCATACATCCTAAACAACGGGTTCCACTTAAAGATCGAATAGATTGGGAGGATTGCATCGTGGCTAGCTGAGAAGGACCGCATTGAAAGAGCCTACGCTAACAAGCTATCTGCAGAATTAAAGGTGATCCCTAGGATGACAAGGCAGGATTACATGGCCGTTGCGAAGACCCTTTTGTCGGATAGTATGATGTTGAATTCATTCTTTGCATTCTCTCCAAATTGGAAGGATGATTACTGTATGGAAGTGTTAGGGAGAGCACCTGGAAACCGACCCCCCATGGACGACAACTCCATTCCTTCATCACCATCAACTACTACATAGTTTTAATTTAGTTTGTGTTTTGGACAACTACTGCTATTTCTTTTCTTCATCCCTTTCAGATTATTATGTTATTATGAACTTCAAACCTTCATTAGTTTATGGATTTGCTTCACTCCAGCAACACCATTCTTCTTTTGCACGCATTTATTATTTAACATATATGTTCTTACTAATGTTATTTAATTTTATATCATCATGAATAGAGTGAATGAGATATCAATATACTTGTACAAACTACATATTCATATTTAACTATTCTTGAAACAATTTATCCACATAATTGGTTAAAATATTGATATGCAATTGAACAAACAATTATCAAGTCAAAAAAAATGGATTTGAAAAAAAAAAACAGACTAAAAAAATTGTTAAAAAAACCAGCCTAAACAAACTCAGCCCAACCCAACCCTATACCCTAAACAAAGGTTTCAGCAAACCAGTCAAACCCAACCCTATACCCTAAACACAGTAATTAGGAACCCCATGGTTTGTGATTCTAGCTAAGGATTCCCATGATTCCTGATTCCAAATCAGCGCGTCATACAACCCCTAAGACTCTTCATTACGGATCTCTATTAATTAATTAATGATTCCATTGTCACTCAGGTAATTAACCAACACTCATGCATTCAGTTCTCACCTAAGCTTCTCTTCATTGAGTTTCCACTTACTAACAACTCAATTAAACAATGTCCAATTAATTAAACTTCTGCACCAACTACAATTAATTAACCTTTAATCGCGTTGTCACTAGGGTAGCTAACTAATCGTGCATTAAGCTAATTAAGTATCCTCCGTCGAGCTCAATTGAGCCCTACCTCAATTAATTAAAGAACACAATTAATATCATTAAGCCCTAATGCAAGAATGAATCAAAACCTCAATAGACATGAATGTCCATACAAACAAGTAATTAAACCAAATCATTCAACAATTAAGCATAAATCTAATACAAACCAATAAATCCCAAGTATTTAAGGATTAGATAATGCATAAACAGTCAATACAACCTATAAATTCCTACATTATAGCCACTAAAGTAACTACAATTGAAAGAAAAATGGAAGAAAATTGCAAAACAAAGGACAATCTCATGTTCCCCAGGCGATCAACCATGAACCCGAGCTCCAAGAACTTCAAATCAACTCTAAAGATGCTCACAATCACTCTCAATACCCTCAAATGAAGTATGGAGTCAAGAATAGGGCTTCAACCCTCAGAATGACCTCCCATTTGGCAAAGAGAATGCGATGAATTAATACTGCCTAACGCAATAATGTTGAGATGCTAAGGACAGCTTCGCAACGTTGTCCAAATGACAACGTTTTCCCTTCAATGCGCAGAGGTAGCTTTGAGATGTTGTAAGTAATGTCTTAACGCTACGAATAGAAATCAACTTCCGCACATTTCTAGTGTTGAGCACAGTGTTGCAACACCACTTGATAACGTTGAGATGCTGTCCTCTTGGTTTTGGCTTCCAAATTGAGCTGCAACATAGCAGATAACATCTCAATGCTCTCCCCTGTTCTCAACACTTCATAAATCATCTTTTCTCTTCTTGGCTCTCCAAAATGACCCAAATTATCTCCAAAATTCACCAAAATACTCTTGAACACTCAGTTTTGCTCATTTAGCTCAGTTTCTACAAAATAATTATGAAAACACTTAAAAGCTCCCCAAATCATAACAAAACTAGCATAATTAATAGGAAATAAGATATCATAGTTACATGCTATCATTTGTCCTTTGTGCTGTTAAGGGATATCTGGTTACTCAGTGTTCCTCATGGTTGGGGGGACACTTGTCAGTTCATCTTCATTCTCCTTGGCATTGATTCTCTTGGTTTCTTGGTTTCTCTTACTTTGGTCATTTTGTTTGCTGCTTATTTTTGGTTTTTTAGGGCTCGTTTGATAACGTTTCTGTTTCCTGTTTCTTGTTCTTGTTTATCATTTTTCAAGAAACAGACATGTTTGATAAACCATCTTGTTTCTTGTTTCTAAAAAAATGGCAGATTTTGAGAAACTTCAAAAAGTAGTTTCTCAAATTCTGTTTCTGTTTTTTTTTTCTAGGTTTCATGCATGTATTCCTATTTCTCTTTTTACCCATCTCTCCCCTCTCTCTTCTTTCTCTCTCTTCCATTCTATTTTTGTTCTTTTAATACTTTTTAATCTTTTTGTTTTTTTTCTTTTTTCTTTTTGTTTTTTGATTTATTTCTTTCTATTCGTTCTCTCTCTTTCATCATCAACTTTTTTCTTTTAATAGTTCATTATTATTTTTTTCTTTTTACTTTTCTCTTTTCGTTTATGTTTTTCTTTTCTCTCTTATTTTCTTATTTTCTTTTACTTTACATTAACGAGCTTATAGTTATTATTTTCTATTCAATTCTCTATTATTTTTCCTTTTGGTACGATTTTATTTTTTTATTAAATAAATAAACTAATAATGTATTTCATGTTTACCATTAAATGTAAAAAAATATATACATTCTCTCTCTTTTTTCTGATTTTACTTGCGTGTATTATTGACTAATGCATTTTTAAAGAAAAAATATAAATAAAGTTTATTATTAAATTAAAGAAATGTGGGTATGTTCGATTGTCTGACCTTAGACAATTTACAAATTCGCTAATTGAACTAACTCTTGTAAGTCAAAATTGTTCAAGGTGAATTGATTGAAGTGATAAATAACATTGCAAATCAAATTTGAACAACATTTGAAGGATAAAATTTATTATTATTATTATTGATAATTAGGTGTTGGGCCTTAATAAAATACTATAACCTCTTTATAATTGTTTTATATTTATTTTAATGCATGTTATATGTTTTATTATAGTATATGTACTAAATTTTATTTTTACCAAAAAACAAGAAACAAGAAACATAAATAGTTATCAAACATGTTTCTGTTTTTAGTTTTTAAGAAACAGAAACAAGAAATGAGAAACGAGAACGTTATCAAACGGGGCCTTAGCTTTTGTTATGTTCTCTGGTGTTGTTTTTGTTCGTGTATTTTGTGTCTTGACCTCAGGGTTTGAAGTTTCCCTTTTGCAGTAAATATATCTACCTTTGCAAAATAATAATAATAATAATAATAATAATGAATTGTTTTGAAGATGACTTCTCCATCATAAAATTGTTTGTGCTTATTTGTTTTTTTTTTTTCTTTTTTTGAGTAGGGGTTTGAAGATTTGAACCTCTAACCTTAAGGAATGAGTACATGTCAATTACTATTGAGCTAAATTCACTATGATGCCGAGGACGTGTGATTATTATTATTATTTGCTTAAATAAGAATCAAAGGGGGGAAATTTAATAGTAAGAATCCCCTGATTTGAGGAGTGCAAAAAACGGTTATGAAGGAAAGTCATAAATGACCAATTAAGAGAGCACATGTGCATGTGAGCAAATCAAAATTGTGGAGTGAGTATCTTGAACATAGTCTAAAAATTTGATCCGAGGAAAAAATAATAATCACACGTGGGTAGAAAAAATGATATTTCGAAGTTGGTAATAATTATTTTCCACTAAAATCAATTTTGGGTTGACTTTCAACATAAATCTAAAAATTTCGGTAAATTATTAAATGGATTGGGCTGCTAAAGATACAAACCAAATGTATTAATAACAACATAAATGACTATATTTAAATGACGGTTTTAAAATATGGTCAAGTAAAACTTTTTTAGATAAATTGTCAAATGATAAATTGATGAATTAATGGAGACAATTCAATCGACTAGAATGTCATTCCTATCAAATTGGATAAAACTGAATCCTAAAATTATGCGGTAATTGAAAACAGAAAATCAAATCAACCAAATAATGAGAAGGTTCAACCGATGAGATAATTAAACAACCAGATCCTAAAATTATGAGATAATTAAAAAGGGATTCAAAATGGTACATTTTAAACCTGAAAATGAAAAAGAAACTTATATTTGAATTTTTTTCAAAATCGAACTTTCAAATAATTAGAAGGTTTAATTGATTTTAGAAACTTTGTGTAACGACCCTAAACACTGAACATACTAAACGCGGAAGCAAGATTGAGTTAGCTCGCCCATGCCTGAAATTTCGGCATCATGAAGACGTAAATACGAGAAAACCTAGTATCTAGAACCTGTAAAGGAGCATAACACACTTCTAAGATTTCAAAGAAACACTCAGCACCCACCAAAATACACATAAGGTTTAGTTCACTAACACTGATACAAAAGCAACAGATAACTCAGAACCAGAAATATAAGGAAGATAAAGGTACACTTTACAAATCAAGTATACAACCTAACATGGAAACCACCTATCAAAAGAATATACAATAAAAGGAGCCTAGAAGAAAGCTATTGGCCTCCATAGCCTCTTCAGGTCGTCGTCTCATCATCCACCTCGTTGCTGAGCACCACCTGAAAAGATATAAGCAAAGTAGCACGAATGAATATAAATATACTCAGTAAGCAGCCCTCTTAGGGGTCCAATCTTAAAATCATACAAAGGAAAACATCACTCTAAACTACTTACTTTAGTTCAGTCTTAAAACATTCACCGCCGTATACTATGTTCCCACTTACCTTACCTCAGGCTCACTTTCTATTAGTATTACCACGTGATATACCAGCTAGTCATGTATTCTAAGCTGGTTTGATGCAGAGAAGGAAAGCCACTCTCTCACGCTCATCATTCTGGGGACGTGCCCCTATGCTAGCATCCTCATCATCTCACCATCGCTTTGGAGACATCGCCCATATGCTAGCATCCTCATCATCTCACCATCACTCTGAGAACATGCTCACCACTCAGCCTCAACCTCCTTAGAATACATGCTCACATGGAAAAATAAGGTAAATGACACTAATCCGACAAGCTTTTGTTCATTCACTACACTATTGAGAATTTCCAAGAAAACCTCACATGCTAAACCAATCACCATGTCTGATCTACACCCATTTATTGAACCGAAGTTAACAACATCAATCAAAAAGAATTTAGCTCAACATCATGCATTTTTAAATAATTGCAATTCCAGTATAGGATCAAATGAATCTCATTCTACCAAAGTTTTCATGCATAACCAAACAAAGCACAATTCATCAATAAGCAAGTAAATGTTTCTCTACAGATATGCTATACTTGCCTTATCTACAGGTTTTATGTTTGAAACCTTAACCAAATAAGTCCAAATGGCTACTTACCCCTTTTAAGACCAACTCAAAAATGATTATTTCGCCTCCTTAGAACATTGTTAGCTTTCCCCCCAACGAATGAGGGAGACCGTCCTAGTATAAACCACCTCCAATGCCAAACTTCTAACTTGCATAAAAAAGAAAAATATCCAATTACACATCAATAACTCATATAAATTAAAACTCACTTCTTAAAACCTGCTTGGCTCTGAAAAGCCATTTACAAAAGTTCCAAACTTTAAAATTACCAATCACCGTAGCTAAAAGCTATTAGATTAAAGCTTAGTACGACCCGAATTGGATAATTTAGCCTCCAACTACGATGGTTAATCCTAAAGTGAGTTCCATAAACCAAATGTTAATCCAAACTACTCAAATAGTCCTTAAATAAGCAATTAACTCGCTAAATTTCTTAATTCCAAAACTGAAACACTTACCAACTATCAAACGAGCCAAGCTACACCAAAATCGAACTCTAAAAAGCTCAAAGTTAAATTCCAAAGTCGCTGTCCACGAAGGTATTTGCTGGAAAATATTATAATTACCAACAAATTAGTGAGAGGAATAGAGAAAAAAAAAAGACAGAGAGCTGGGAAAGGGAGAGAGACGAGGGACAGAGGAAGACGAAGGATGGAGAGAGAGAGAGACGAAGGACAGAGTAAAGGGAAGAGGGAGGCGGAAATCGGAGGGAGGCAAAGAGGGGGGTAGGGAATGAGGGACAGGGGGAGACGGAAACGAGGCGGGAAGGGAAAGGGAGTCGGGAACGAAGGGAAGGGGAAGACGGAAATGAGGGAGAGAGAAAGGGAAAGGGGGTCAGGAACGAGGGGAAGGGGGAGACAGAAACGAGGGGGACAGAAAGGGGAATTGGGAAGAAAGGGACAAAGATGGGAGGGATAAGGATGAAAAGGGATTTTTTTTTTATATAAATAAAATGAATAGATTAATAGTAAAATAGGTTTTCAAACCAGTGTTAACACTTTGGAAATTCAAACACGTAAATACCTTGTATTTTGGAGGAATTTAAACTCTAGCATAAAGTAATCATGGCATATCTCCCCCTATGTATCACTCTTATCATAAAAGCTAAAATCTTTCTCAGACTGAGCCATCCAAATACCTTGAAGTAAAAAGCAGGTAAAATCCTTATCAAACTAAGCCACACAAATATCTTGTATTCAATTGATAGATAGAGTGATAGTATTATTTGAGAGTGTCAATCTCCTAAAACATCGAAATTTGTATTTGTTCTCACCATCTTCTCATATGCTTTTCTTCTTCATGAAACGTAAGAATACATTTTATTTAACATTAAGCCACACAAGTACCTTGTACTCACAAGAAAAAATCTTTGTAGCACGAGAGACAACTAAGAACCTCTAGCTAATTGTAACGCCCGGCTTATTTATAGGCATTAATTTCGAATTATGGAAATCAAGTGGAATAAAATTTCTTAAGTATATTGATTTTAGAGTTAATTTGAAATTTTGGAAGGTTAGGAGGGCAAAAATGGAAAGAAATAGTGGTAAAAAGGGCATAATTGGAAGTTGGAATTTTTTTTATATATAAAATAATTTTCCCTCATCCTTATCCATTATATATATATATATATATATATATTTTATTATTTTTATTATTTTTATTATTTTTATTTTATTTTATTTTTATTTTTATTTTTATTTTATTTTTTTCTTTTCTTTTCTCTTCTTCTTCCTCCCGCAGCCCCCTCTCACCGAAACCCTCTCTCTCTCTCTCTCTCTCTCTCTTTCTCTCTCTCGACCGAACACCTTCCGCTGTCTTCTTCTTCTTCTCCGACTAGCCCCCACCGCCAGTCACCCATCCTCCCGCCAGCTCCATTCTCCTCCTTTCGGTCTTCTTCTTTTTCTTCAGCAACCACCGCCGGTCTTCTTCCTCATAGGCTGCACGCCGACCAACCCCAACTCGTCGTTCTTCAACCTCAGTTTGCCGTCTGCTCCTCCTCCTTCTTCGTCTTCGCCGATCAGCAGTTGCCGGACCTTAGTTTTGACCACTCACGCGTTCGGCCACCGCTGATCCACCGTATTTCTCGCCGATTTGAACTTTCAGCCGCCGGAAAACCCAGATCCGAGAGTCTCGCACGAAATCCGGCCTCCTCGCGCTCTCACGCGCCGACCAGAGTCCTCACGCGCCGGCCACGGGAGCCCACGCGCCGCCGCCGGAGTTCCACGCGCCGCCGCTCGCCGGAGTTGGGTAAAAATTGCCATTTGGTCCGTTTCGTCGAGTTATTAATGTTAGAATGTGTTTTAGCGTAATTCGGATGGTTTAAGACACGTTTAGGAAACTTTTTAGGTGATTTGTCGAGGACCTTGGATTGTACTTGGAGGGGGGACTCGAGAAGCTCATTACTAGTGGAGAAATGGTATTTTAGTAAGTAAAGCTTTAAGGTAAGGGATCTCACAACGAAAGAAGTTTTCGAAACCTAGAGCTAGCTCTATATTTACTTTGAAGTTTATGTTTTCGTGTTAAGTATTTAAGAAAGAAAGTGTTTTACATGTATATTCCTTTTACACTAGTTCCATGAGTTCTATTTGAGTTTTCATGTTAAAAAGAATAGAAATGATATGTATGTTTTTGAAATGCGATTGCCTTGACTTATGCATTCATGAGTATGTTCTAAAACGAGCGGGACCTCATGCATGTGTTGTGTGCTCATGAAAAGATTTATGTAAGGCCGTGACGATAATTCTCCCAAAAGTTTTATGTGGGTTATGAGGGAACCCGAGTCTTCGGACTCTCTATGCTCCCGGGGTTCAAGAGTGCCCCACGATGGTAGCCGACAGGCTTGAGTCTTCGGACTCCACGATGGTAGCCTTCGGGCTGAGTCTTCGGACTCCACGATGTATGTTAGCTTTCGAGCTCAACTCTCAGAGTTAGGGGAGGACTCTATTCGATGGAAAAACTATGTCTTCGGACTATTCACGAGGCCCTCGGGAGAATTTAATCGTTCACGAGAGCCGCGAGGAAAAGTACATGGTTTATAAAACGAATTTTAGGTCCCCTACTAAAGCGATGGTTTACGATGGTTTTATGATTTAAAATGACATGTTGCATGCGATTGAAACTCTTATTTGAAACTATGAGTTACTTACTGAGTATTATTCGTTAATACTCACCCTTTTCCTTTTAAAATGTTTTCAGGAGAGGCTAAGATCGGCCCTAGCGCGTGACCGGAGATCAGCTACTCGAGTCATGGGGAGCCGAGCGATCGCTATTCCGCTTCTTTTATGTTTCTGGATGTACATAGAACTCATGTCGAGTTTTTAAATGTTTAGGAGGATGTTTCAAAGTCTTTTAACCTTTCTTTGTAAATCGTGCACGTGTATTTGGCTTTCTATGTTTGAATTCACTTGGTCTCTGCTGTTTGAACCCTAGCATCATATTGAGAAGTTTGTTGGATGCTAGGAGGTTGTTTGAAAATCTTAGAAGTGTGTTTTTCTATGTCTTATCAGGTAAGGGTCAAATTTTTGGTTTTCACGTAGTTACGTCGTTATGCTGCCGAAATTTTCGGTAATATAGCGACGTGACTTAGTAATGACTCTTAGGTAGCGTGTTGAGCCTATAGGGTCGTTACACTAATACTGTGTATTTCTAATATAGTATATGTATTTTCTCTTTAGGAATTTATGCTTCCATTTACGAAAGGCTTTCGTTATTTTAACACTCGCTTCCACCTCGGTCGTTCTCCAAAAGCATAAGAATCGTTGTATCAGTGAACATTTCAATCTCAAAACTCATGAAGCTTCGAATACGTTAGCTTTTGAAATTGTTTTTTATGAAAATTAAATCATCCTCCATTGAACTAATTCCACCATTGGTTTTAGTTTTGAGAAGATTAATCAATCCTCAACACCTCTAAAGCGGTCCAAACACACCTTTATAATTTTTCTCTCACCATGTCGATTAGAACTCTTCAATCAACGTTAACAAATTAGCCTATCATAATCATTTTGCTACACATCAACAACAACACACGAAAGTAAGCGTAAAAGGTCGTTGAACATGCAACCAATGACTTTTCTTGACAAAGAAATAAGAACTCTAGTGAAATAAATGGTTCCAAAGGTCCATCCTCTACCGTCGTTTGTAAGTTTTTTCCATAGCCGAACATCCTTCATAATCAACTTCAACTATCTCATTGTATTTTTTTGTACCTCTCAACACAATGGATGCAATTAGAGAAGGTTAAATCATGAAAACAATGGATGAAGAAAGAGAAACTAAAAAGATAAAACGAAATTCAAATATGTAAATCTACAAATGCATAATTTTAGGAGATTTGAAAAAAATAGAAGAAAAAATATCGGTGGAATCGAAGAAAAAAAAGATTTCGATTTATAAATTGGAAAGATAAAAATCTAAATGCTTAAAAAATAAAAATTACGGTTTAAGAATTGAAAATATAAAAATTAACAGTTTTAAATTGGTAACCTAAGATTAAAGAACATAATCGAAAAGAGATTTGAAAGACTTCAAATATGTAAAGTGAAACTCTAGAGGATATGGAATCCATATTAAGAAAGAAGTTTGGTTACACTTTCTGTAAATCAAGAGATTTTGTGTTTGTTTTATCAGTAAGTATAAAACAAGGAGAAAAGGGCCAGTCGAAATTGATCCTGAATTTGTGTTTGGTCATATTTCTTTTTTTTTTGACATTTTTCAGAATGAGGACATGTAATTTGTGGCTATTCATTCTAATTTTCCTTCTAAATATGTCTAACTTCAGCTATTTTTTGCTCTTTTTGTTGGATTTTGAATTCACCTAAGTTCATATGGAGGAAGAACAGCCAATATTAATGATTTAGATTAAAAAAAGTTCAACTAGATATGTGGTTCAAAAATTATGAATTAAACAATATTGGTCCTCATAATGATTCATAATTCGATAGCGTGGGATTTATTTGAGTTGAAATCCGTTTGAGTAGGTATGATCGTTGTGTCGTGTTTTTATGCTTCATTAATGCAATGATTTCAAATTTTAAGATTTTAAAAATGAAAATGATTTCATATTCTTATTTGCATTTGGAATCAAATTAATTTGAAATCATGAAAATTAAGACCCCGTTTGATAATCATTTGATTTTTTGTTTTTGAAAATTAAGCTTGTTTTCTCTCAATTTCTCTACAATGATTTTCATCTCCCTTAAGAAAGCATTTGAATTCTTAGCTAAATTCTAAAAACAAAAACTACTTTTTGAAAACTACTTTTTTTAGTTTTCAAAACATGGTTTGGTTTTTTAAAACATAGGTAAAAGGTAGATAACAATAGAAGTAAATCCATGGGTGGGAATAGTATTTATAGGCTTAATCTTCAAAAACCAAAAACCAAAAACCAAATGGTTATCAAACGGGGCCTAAAATTTCTTATTTGGATGCTCACGAGAATGAAAAGAAAGTATAACATTGTACTGCTATACCCTTATAATTTTGCATGAAATTATATTAATAATAATAAAATATTTTAATGTCAAATAACAATGTCAATTACAATTATGCTTTGAACATTTTAAATTAAATAAAAATAGAGAATATGTTATTTACATTGTTAATAAAAATACATTACAATCCTACTCTCATTCTTTTTTCTCCATATATTTATTATATATTAAAAAAGAACATACTCCGCCTATTTGTCTATAGATTTATATTTATTGTAAATTAAAATTTAAAAATAACCTAATTGATATTTTTTCATATATTTACTATAGTTTTTCCATATATTTTTTATATATTAAAAAATAAACTTTACCAACAAATTTACAACAGTTTTAAAAAAAAATTACAACAAACTATATAATATTGTTTTTTTTTTTAAAAAAAAACTATAGTAAATTTTCTTTACCCCTTCTACGAACTCAACAACCTTTTTTTTTTTTTGTTTATTTTAGATTTTTCTTTTTTGAACTATTCTTAGCTTTCTTTTTTTAAAACTTATTTCATGCTCAATCACCCCTCCCTCCTTGCGACGAACTCGCTGCCACTCCATCTCATGCTCTCTCGCCTCTCGGAGCAATCAAAGTTTTTTTTCCTTCAAAAACAGTGGTTTAGCTCCAATCCCGAGCTCGTTGGTGAAATCAAGTCGACCTTTTGTGCTCATTTTTCAACCCCTAACTCTTGCTCCAATGTTTTCATTTTTTGTTTCATTTTTTATTTTGTTTTGCTGATTTATGTTGACTTTTTCTCTTTACCAACGAAGAAGAAAATCAAAAGAAGAAACAATGGATAGGTATAACTAGTGTAGGAAGGTGTTTGATGTAGGGACGCGTAATTTTTTTTTCAAATCTCTATGGGATGAAATTGGAAATCTATTTTTTAAGTTTGAAATCCTCTCAAATTCAAGGGCTCTAAACAAGAGGTAAAGTTAATGAATGGGTGAGAAATGATTGTTTAAGAGCACATGAAATTTGAAGTATGATAAACAAAGGGCACTACAAGAAATAAAGCCTTTAGGGACGAAAATAAAACGTCGCTAAAACCTAAAATTCGACCCAAAAACTTTTCAAGGACGAAAATAAAAACGTCGCATAAAATATCGCTAAAACATGGTTGGAGAAAATCTTTAGTGACGTTTTCCAATTAAATGTCACAACCATGCAACGAATATGTAATAATGTCGCAGGTTGCGACAAATCAGAATTTTCGTCGCAATTATTTGCGACGAAACTCCTAGATCGTCGCACCAAGGCTTGCAACGAAAAACGTGTTTTGTCGCAAATATATGCGACATAAACAACATTTCGTTGCAAGTCTGTTGCGACAAAAAAAGTGTGTCGTCGCAAATATATGCAACGTAAAAAAACATTTCATCGCATGTTTCGTTGCGTTGAAATACGCTTTTCGTCGCAAATTTTTGTAGTTGATAAAAAAAATTCTCTCTATTAGAGACATTTTAAAAAATTGAATCAAATCTAAAAATTAAAATATTTATCAATTTATTTTTTTTCTCGTCGTTTATGTATATATTTTGTATCTAAACCAAAGACACCTTCTAATAAATAGTGTATACGAATAATCAAATAAAATAAGATAGAGCAAATATATTAATCAAAATAAGTGAGAACAACGTTGACCGAGGCTTGTGCTAGGTTATAAAGTTGCAAAGTTACAAAATAAGTAAGAACAACGTTTATAATCATTCATTACTATCAAAAACAACAAATATAAACTTTTACAAAACATAGAGATGTTTTTAAGTTGATACCATTCATTACCAATATATACTATCCCAAAATGAGCTAAAAGATGATGATCATTCATCTACTGTGTCGTCAACAAAGATCAGTTTAATCCTGCAAATAAACAACAAATATACATAAGTAAAGATGAACAACTAAACCATCCTCAATCACAAATATTAACCTCACTCTCTCCAAATCATCCTCAATCACATCCTTCAATTTTCTTGCCCAAACCACATTTTATAAAGAAAATACAATATGCCTAATCATCACAAACAACAAGAATAAACACTTTGTCTCTTCTAAAACCTCAACAACATTCACTAAGAAAAGCACATGCATAATAATCACAAAACAACTACTATCACAACTTGAAGCTAAAAAGCCACCTCCCTTTTCAAACACATAAGTTACAAGCCCATTTTTTGCCACATTAATAAATAATTTTATTCTATTAGTATATTCTTTGCACAATCTATTCCGAAGTCTTATCCAACTTTTATCCATATCTTATCTAGGAAACATATAAAAGGACAACTTATCATTAACTTAATTAATACTATTAACTTAAACAAAAATAAGTGTGTAATATTTATAAGACTAACTTTCAACATTCCCATATCATTAAGATAATCAATAAACATGTGAGAAATCGTAAACTCTAACTAAAGGAAATCACATTTACTGAAGGAAATCATAATATATCTAACAATTACAAAACTCACTACTATCACAACAACAAATATAAATACCCCTCCTCCTTCCTCTCCCCCCAATCCTTAACCATATTCACTCGAAAAAGCACAACCATAACAACAAATAAAACTCAACAAAGCACAAGCATAACAATGTTCAATAGGTTCAATAATAGACTCCTTTTAATCATAAACTCGAACTATGAGAACAATATCAAAATTTAAAAAGTAGCATTTTAATCACATTTTCATATTAGGCTCAATTTGATTTAAATTACAAAATGGGCTGCAAATAAAATTACACGATAAGCTTAGAATCAAACTTTAATCACACACAAGAGACACAATCATATAAATAGAATTCCAATCACATTTTCAATAGACAATAGACTTACAATCAAAATTTAAACCAACAATAGACTCAAAATAACTATTTAATCACACTTTAATCAAACACATATTCTCCATAATATATTTTAAACACAATAATACATACAAAATCACTCCAAATGGTCCAAATGCTTGACCAACAGCAACAAACTATGCTTAAACACATAATACATGCCTTGCTTGACCAACAAATTATGCTTAAACACATAATACATACTTCTAAATGTTTGACCAACAATAAAATCAACCTATAATTGAAATTTCTACACAAAAACCCAAAACTAACTAGAACAAAATATAAAACATAACATTAGCAATGAAACCCACGAAGAAAACGAAAAGAAATGGTGTCATCTGGCGTTCTCCAAGCTATCCAACGAAAGTTTGGAGAAAAATATTCTCTATATTATGTTTTAAACCCATAATACACACAAAATTACTCCAAAAAGTCCAATAACAACATTTAAATCTTAAATAAGTTGAAAAAATACAATGCAAGTATTTTACATACCTTTAAGTGCTTTACCAAGAACAAAATCAACCTATCAACAAAGTTTCTAGTCAAAACAAACAAAAAAAATATTCAAACAAGAGAAAACTCAAAACCAAGTAAACAAAAATATAAGACATACCTTTACCAATGAAACTCACAAAGAAAATAGAAAAAATGGCATTTTCCAGCCACAAATGATGTATTTCCGACGAAGTTCCAGCCACAAAAAATGGCATTTTCAAGGCTATCATACAAAGTTCTGAAAAATCGAAACAAAAAGCATAGAAAATGTAAAAAACACCAAAACTAACTAAAAAAACCTCTAGAAATCAAACTCACGTATTTCAAGTGAGTTTCCGGCCACAAACTCCGTTCTCTGGCGACTTCCAGGTGAGTTTCGACAGAAAGAAGAGAACGCTTGCCCCGAACCTCTCCTTTGTCTCTCCTTCGATAAATTCGGTAAAATGAACGGGGAGGGAGAAATAAATGAGGGTTGCGACGAAATCCTATTGTCGTCGCAATATGTTGCGACGAAATCCCAAAACGTCGCAAACGTAATTATAACTTTCTGACGGATTACGAGTTCCAAGGGTTTGCGACGAAACGTGATTATCGTCGCATGGCTACTTGCGACGAAACCAAACATATGTTGCAAGAAATTGCAACAAAATCGAGATTTCGTCGCAAACCTTTGGAACTTGCACATTAGTGCTTTCTCACTCCAAGGGCTTGCGACGAAATTACAAAAACGTCGCAGATCATTGTGACGTAAACTCTTTGTCGTCGCAAGCGTGCGACGAAATAAGTATTTCGTCTCTGTTGTTGCGACGAAACTTAATTTTTCGTCGCAACTTGCGACGAAAAATATAGTTCGTCGCTAAGGTTGCGACGATTGACTTTCGTCGCTATGATTTCGTCTCTAAAGGCATTATTTCTTGTAGTGGGGGAACAAGTCAAGTTTTGGATTTTCTTTCCTTTCTTTTTGAGTTCAACTACATATGAGAATGGAACTCGAATCTTTGACCTTTTGGTTGAGGGTACAATGGCTTAGCCAATTGAGCTATGCTTTAGGTTGGCAAACATGCATGTCAAACTTATTCATATTTCTTATGTTGTTTAATTAGTTTAAGGAGTTGAATCAAACTTCTTTAAATTTACTTGGAGTTATTTGAACAATGAAACTTTTCAAAGGGAGGTATTGAGTGCATTTGGATATTTTCTTCAAGTTTGCTTATACTACGAATAGTGATTTGAGATTAGATGCATATGAGTGAAAGCAATTGAAAGGTTTCATGACATTGATGAAAAGTTAGGGTAGAGCCAGATAGGGACCAAGAGGGCACATGCCTCTTGCCCTCATTTTTTCCCCTTTAGTTTCATTGGAAAAAATATTATTTTAGGAAAAATATCATTTTTAGTACTCCCTACATAACTCATTTACTTTTAATTTCATGAAATTAAACATCAATCTTAAATGAGCATACAAACAATTATTGGTAGAATCATATAAAACAAAACCAAATATCACTTATATACCCTTTTTATTTATTGATATGAAATATTAATGATAAAACCAATAGTATATGTACATGCAAACTATCACAGATAAAAAAATAAGTTAAAAATTATAAGTGTACCATCTTTAATTTATTGATATGATAAATTGATGATACCTCATAGCAAATGAACATGCAAACCATAATTGGTATAAAACAATTTCAAATATCACTGATATACCACTTTTAGTTTTGTTGATATTGTACATTAGTGATAGATTTAATAAGAAATGAGCATGCAAACAATCATGGATAGAAAATAAAACTTAAATACCACTGACATAGTTTTTTTTTATTTTATATATATTCTATGATAAGGTATATCAATAATAAACGTAAAAGAAAATAAATGTAATAGCAAACAAGTATGCAAACAATTAATGATAGACATCTATCATTGATAAACTTACAACATTAAGATATGTTGATGGACATTTTCAACTTTTCACGTACTTTAATCCAAGTTAGGCTTAAAATTTGATAGCATATAAAGTGAGCTATTTGTAGGCCCTATTTATTGCTAGTTTTGAGGTTAATCAATTATTTTCATAAACATATTTGTTTATTTTGTAGAAATTGAGTATTTGAAGCTAAATAGAGATTTTGATGAATATATTGAGAAAAAGGAGTTGATTGGGCCTAAATTGAAGAATTGGAGAAAAAGAGAGAAGAAATCAAGCTAAAAGTTCCGAGGGAAGAGCATTGAGACGTTGCCAAGAGCGTCACAACGCTTAAAAATGTAACATTCAAGACAAGAGACTCACATAGGTAGCGTCTCAACACTACCAAGAGTGTCTCAACGCTACAAAGATTAATTGAAGCACAAACCCCTCCGTTAACCAAGACGCTCACACGTCTTTTCTTTTGCATTCTGTCCGTAGCGTCTCGATGTTGTGCCAAGTGTCTCAATGCTACCATGCCATATTTGAAAAATGAGTGCAATTTGTGGCAGCATTTCGATGTTACCCCTAGCGTTTCGACGTTGCCTTGTGAAATTCTACATCTTTTTTAGTCCGATTTTGGAAGCCAATTTTGAGAGTTACAATCCTAATTTCAATTTCTACCCAATTTTGAGAGTTCGAAGAGGCAATTGAAGAACAGATGAAGGAATTTCAAGCATGAGCTTGTGGAGATTACAACGAGAGTGGAGATCTCGACATGCCATACGAGTTTTTCTCTTCTTTCCCTTTTAATTTTGGTTAAATTATAGATTTAGACCCTATAGTTTTGAAAAAGTTAGAATTTAGTCTACATAGTTTTAAATGTTATCATTAGTCCCACTCTTCTAGTCTATCTACATAGTTTTAAATGTTAGAATTAGTCCCATTCTTTGAGTCTAAAAAAGAAAAAGAACATGAAGAAGCACAAAAGTAGATGCAGGATGAAGCTCCTCTCTCTGATGACGACATCCAATAAATATTGCAGAGTCAGTTTCCAAACCCCTCCATGTCAAAAAAAAGGAAATGGGATGAATAGGCAACAAAGAAGAAGAAGAAGAGTAGGCTGAGCACCACTCGATGACCACACACTTGAGGGGCCACTATTGAGAGCCCTTGAGAAGAGATATTTGTCCCACTAGATCTCAATGCACGAAAGAGAGTGATGGAGGACATGGCATTCTTATGCAAGAAGGGATTCTCTAACAAGATCGGTCCCATCCCACAATACATCACAGATGTTATTCGAGGGTATGGATGGGAGTGGCTGTGTGAAGGACCAAAGAGTGCAGTTGTGCCATTGGTCAGAGAATTATATGCCCACCTTAGGGGTGAGATGCATAATGAGCATCCGTAGAGGTAAGACAATGCGGTTCTCAATACTTGACATCAACATATTATACTTGCATCCCTCTTTCAGAAATCCAACGGAGAATGAAGCCATGGAGAACCCCACTGATGAACGGTTGGAGGAAGCCCTCAACATAGTGGCCCAAGAAGGCACCAAGTGGAAGCTATCAATAACATGCGTGCAAACCTTTGTACCTGCTGACATCAAGACATGAGAGCCATACCTTTGGCTTTACTTCATGAAGAACAGGATCTTGCCTTCGACACATGACTCGACGATCTCACAGAAGAGAGTCATGTTGTTGTATAGCTTTTAATTTATAAGGGGCTGGACCTAAACATGAGTAGGATTTTGAGGGACAAGCTCATGGCTTGTGCAAAAAGGAAAGTAGGTAGCCTTTTCTTATTCGTCCTAATCACTAAACTCTACAGGAGGGCGGGAATGCTTCCAAATGAAGGAGAAGAGGTGGACAAATACAAGGCTTGCACCAATGTGATGCTCATCAACAAGCCGGTGGCCTTGTATGAACATAAAGTGGCCTCACCAAAGAAAAAATAGTCGGCCACTCCTGTAGCTCAAAATGCGGCCGCATCTCCACCATAAGCCATTCTTGGACTCTCCGACCCTTCTTATGCAAAGATTCAAGTCAAGCATGACAGGATCTAGGCGCAAAACAGGGTTTACTATGTTGGGATTTATGCCCTAAAGCCTCATAATTAATTATTTATTTAATAATAATTTTGAATATTTTATTTGTAATATAATATTTTCCATTATATAAAAAATTCAAGGTTATTAGTGTAATCTTGAACAATATGTGGTTGAGATACGGGGGGAGCATATTCAATAAATAACCTAAAGGGTCGTGGTATATGGATAAAGTTGGGTGCCTTATCTTGGTAACATTATTGATACGACCCATTTTGTAATAGTTACAAATGATTCAATCTCAGTCGTTCATATGGAGACATGTGAGTTGAGATATCTTATATAATGAGTTTGTATAAGACTGAACCACGAAATATTTAATCTCTCTTTATAAATCCGTTAATTAAGAAGATTAATTTTTCATCAGAATGATCATATGCGACTCGATCTTAATCTTGAGTGAATTATGAACTCCTGTCTGTGAGGGTTTGTCTTTTGATTTGCATGGGTGAGAGTAGCTTTTTTAGCCAATTCAATAAGCCTACCAAAGACTTGACCAAATAAAGAGTTGAGAACATAATCTCACAAGATGGAATTCACTCATTTTCATATAGGGTAAGTAGATGAGTAGTTCCCTTAAGTGCTGATTTCGAAACCTGAACAATGAGGCCCCACCCTCTCACTGGCCTAAGAAGGACTTAGTTTATGGTTGGATCATAAACAAATTGTTCATTAAAGGATCAATGGTACTTAATGTACAAGATGTAATTACAGAGATAAAATGGACTTTTGACCTAGCTGTAATTACGAACAATTCGTGAAGGATCGACTTGCATGTAGTGATTATATCCATGGACACAATTTGTTCTACAATGCATAAGAGTGCAACTCTAGGTCTATAGTGGTGTGACCCTAGAGTTAATGAATGAAAATTGATTAATTAAGCAGTTTAGTTAATTCATTTTGTATCATTGGAGCTTATAATCTATAGGTCCATAAAGTCCCATTGCTAGCTCATATGAACAATAAGAGATCAATTTCGTTGAGAGAAAATTTTGAAATAGTCAAATACAAATTTAATATATTTGATATATTAAATGAGGGACAAAATATTTATTTTATATGATACATTAAACATAATTTTTTTTAATGTATTAAGATACATTAAAGTAATGATATTTATTAAATTTGAATTAGATTCAAATAAGGAAATAGATGTTATAGGAGAATTTAAAAAGGTTTGAATAAGATTCAAATTGGTTAGATAAATGTATTTTAATATATTAGAAATTAAAATATATTATTTAATTATTTGTCATAGGCCACTATAAATAGGACCCTAGGGATGAGCTATTGTGTGCATTCTTCATAAGAGAAAAGAACTCTAGAAAATTTTCCTCCCATTCCCTCTCTCTATTTTTCAAGAAGGTTCCCACAAACTTCTTTAGTCCTTTGTTCGAGTCATAGCAATGAAGATTTTGTAGGAGAGATCAAGAATACTAGAGGAATCTCCATATTTTCAAGGTATGGTTTATGTTTAACCTTATTATTGTTATTTAATTCTAAATAAATTCAAATCGATTCCAACGCTTCCGCTGTGGGTTTAATTAGATTATTCTCTTCAATTGGTATCAGAGCAAGCTTCGAATTTTATTTAGAATTAAAAGTTTTGTGATGATGGGTATTTTAATTTGATCATATATGCGATATATGGTTTGCAAATTGACTTTTTAGACATATTTGTGGCATTATATTTAATGTTTTTGATTAGATCAAATGTAAAATCTATATGGATTTAGGGTTCTTTGTATATATATATATATATATATATATATATATATATTAAACATTTATATTGGCCGGAAGTGAAAATTTTATTTCAAAGAAGCTGATCAAAAGGTGAATTGTTCACCTACTGAAATATAAATATGAAAGCCCAAAACTTCATTGTCCATATATGAAAGTTGAATATCTCTTATCAATCTTTGTGTGGCTGACAATTCATTAAGTTCAAGGAGTGGAATAAATTTTATTGGCGGAACTACAAATTGAGGGTTGAATTCGTTGATGCTTGAAATACAAATTTGGCACTTGATCAAGTTCCAATCAGTGGCAGTTGAATAAACACAGACTGATGTGTTTTCAACTTGATAAGTTGTTGTTCATGCCGACAATTGATCTGAGTGTAGCCAGCAGTGAGTCCACGATCAATAGGTATGAATAATGACATTAAAGCTGCTATTGGCATTCAATAAATAATGCCACATAGATAGTTGATACAAGATCTACTATCAAGATTTATTATATATTTAATATGTAATTCTTGAAAAATACTTAACATGTAAAATAGTTTCTACAGGTTGGCACCAGGAAGCCCATTTGAGTTAGTGTAGACCTTAAGATGTCATTAAGTAAAGATTGTTACTTAATGTTGAATATGATGTTTTTAGTAACTATAAGATAAATTCAATTTCTCGAACTTTATTACTAAAATGTTCATATAGTATGAATTACTTTGAAGTATTAAAGTTTATATTTTCAAAATTGTTTGAAATTACATTCAGCTAAAAATAAGAACAATTTGTATATGATAAAATATTGAGATATTCAGGATTATAGAATCTAGAATAGAAAGACATTATTTTCTCTTAAAAGATGATACTTGACTTTGGCAGTTAAGGTTGATTAACATCAACTTGAATAGAATAAAATGACTAGTAAGAGGTAATTCTCTAAAGTATGTTAGTTAATTACTTTACTTGTCTATAGATTTTGCCTTTCATGCAAGATAATCATTGGGCCTTTATTAGATAAGACTACAAGGCCAAATAATACTTTGGGCTTACACATTCTAACTCAAGTCATGAATATTTCATCACTCTAATTGATGATCATTCAAGGTACAAGTATCTTTACCTAATACAACATAAGTCTAAATTTTTGAAAAGTTTAAGAAAAGTAAGACTAAAGTTAAAAATCAATTAGGTAAATCTATCAAGACATTATGACCAAATCATAATAGAAAGTACAAGAACCTTAGGTATTAAGATTAAATAACAAGTACATTTATGTGAAATTGTACTGCAAGAGGAGATATAAAACTTTGTTGGACATAGTCACATCAATAGTGGGTTACACACCATTACATGATTCTGGTTAGGATATACAATAGAGATTGTATAGTGAACATTATTCCCTCCAAAAGTGTATACGAGACAATTTTGAGATTATAGAAGAGTAGTAAAACTAGTTTACAACACTTCACCATTTAGGAATGTTAAGCTTACATGCTGAAACAAACCTAAAAAGCTTGTATAAGTTCAAAGATATGCCTAAGTGTTGGCCACTCTGAGTACAAAATGGTCTTTTATCTAGTCCTAAAAAGAATAAAGTATCTGTATGACAAATATCATTTTTCTATAAGAAATGTTAAATAAAAGACTACAAACCTTTAATAAAGTGAGTTAGTGTTAGTAAATGGTCTCAAGTGAAGCCACTAAACAGTTAACAAAAGTTGTTAACAATTTAATTATATTTGAAAGTCCTAGTCATGAATTGGATAAAGCCTCATCATAGTGGGAGAATTATGAGATAACTCAACCTTTACAAGAACTTAATTGAAACACAAATTGTCATGTGAAATGAGAAAGTTGAAGGCTTATTTCCCTTAAAGTGAGACTAATGGCAAAAGGTTAAACCTAATAAGAGAAAGTAGACTGCGAGTAAACTTTATCACTTATTTCCATACTAGAGTCTGTAGGCATTATTTAATTCATTGTTACATATGAAATATGAAAAATGAATGTTTAGAATTTTTTTATGAAAAGAAATCTTAGATAATGCAGAGAGACTTATTTCCAAAGATCAAAAGCAAAAAGGTTTGCAAAATAGTAGAAGTTCATTTATGAAATGGATTTTACCATTAGATCTTTGAATATAAGGTTTTATAAAAGTATCAAAACCTATGACTTTGGATAAATATTAATGAAGCTTGTATAGACAAGAAAATCATTAATTGCTTAGTAGATTTTTTTTCTCATGTTTTATGTTTTGATGATATTTTATTCATTATGAATAATGTAAAATTTCTATCTAACATAAAAAGTTGACTAAGTAACCAATTCCAAATAAGTGATTTGGAATGACACGATATATTTTATATGTCCAAAATGGAGATTTTAAGGACAAAATGTTAACTTTGTCTCAAACATCTTATATTAACAAAATTGTTGTCAAATATTTGATATTTATGTCTAAGGAAGAGTATCCTAAGACACCTCAAATGTTAAGAGCATATGATTAATTATCTACTCTAAATGAGAGACAATTAATGCATAAATGAGACTTAACATTTAATATACAATTGGTTAATATATATCAAAATAATATGTACTCAATCACTAATACTTGTCATGATAGGAAATATTATACACTTGCAAATGTTTCTTCCTCAACTATACTTAAATATCTACCCGGATAATACACATGTTTCTAACAAACATAAAATTGTTCATTTCTAGAATGTTAATTTTTTCTTTTATTCTAACAATGCATACTGTGAAATTTAGTCAATTATAGATAGTGTTCGTCAATTATTTCATATAAACCCCAAATATATTTGAATTTGAAAAAAAAAAATCATTTGGAAATAAACCTCTACATATAATAATCGAAGAACATCAGCAACCCTAACAACAATAATTGGAGTTTATGTGAGTAATAGTAATTTCACGTGATAGCAGTAGGACGAAGTTCAATTGATTATTTTCCCGAAAGATGAAGTTAAATTGATAAACAATACACAAAAGGCATACATAACTGGATACATTTGAGGTTTATAACATTAAAGAAAAAAAATCATTTGGAAAAAAACTTATTTGATATATTTGGGGTTTATATCAAATACTTGTTAGATTAGAGAATTAATTGTGTTTTACTTTTTTGTTTTGGTTTTTATTTGTTAGGATTTATGCCTTAAAGCCTCGTAATTAATAAATTTTATTATTTAATAATTATTTGATAAATTTTATTTGCAATTTATAGTATCCATTACATAAAAATCCAAGGTTATTAGTGTAATCTTGAACAGTATGTGGTTGACATACGATATGATCATGTTCAAGAAATAACCTAAAGAGGCTGTTTGGGGCATTAAGTGGATTATAATAACATGGGTTATAATAGTCTGTGGGTTATAATAGTCTGTGAAATAATATAATATTGTTTAAAATGCAGAGTTGTTTAGTCTGAGGTTATAATAGTTTGTGTTTGGGGTGCAGAGTATTCCACGGGTTATTATAACACATGTTATTATAACCCTTGGCCCAAACAGCCCCAAAGAGTTTATAGTATATAAATAAGGTAGGATGTCTTATCCTGGTAACACTATTGATACGATCCACTTTGTAATAGTTACAAATAATTTGATCTAAAATCATTCATGTGGAGACATGTGAGTGGGGTATCCATATACAATGAGTTTATATAAGACTGGACCATGAAATATTTAATATCTCTTTATAAATTTGTTAATTGAAAAGATTATTATTTCAATATAATGATCATCGACTCGATCTTAATCTTGAGTGAGTTATGAATTCTTGCGTTTGAGGGCTTGTCCTTTCATTTGCATGTGTAAAAGAGACTTTTGTAATCGATTCAATAAGCCTACCATTTTGGGGCCTTGACCAAATAGGGAGTTAGAACATAAGTTTCATAAGATGAAATTCACTCTTTCCCATATAGGGAAAGTAGATGAGTAGTTCCCTTAAGTATTGATTTCGAGACTTGAACAATGGAGCTCCATCCTCCACCAGTCCAAGAGGGACTTAGTTTATAATTGGATTATAAATAAATTGTTCATTAAAGGATCAATGATACTTAAGACATAAGATGTAATTACAAGGGTAAAATGAACTTTTGGCCCAGCTGTAATTATGAACAACTTGTGAATGATCGATCTGCATGTAATTGTTATATCCATAGACATAACTTGTCCTATAGTGCATAAGAGTGCAACTCTAGGTCTATAGTGAAGTGATCTAGAGTTAATGAATGAAAATTAATTGATTAAAGAGTTTAATTAATTAATTTTATATCATTGGAGCTTATAATCTGTAAGTCCATAAGATCCTTTTACTAGCTCATAGTAACACTAAAGGGATCAATTTAGTTGAAAAAAAAAAACTAAAATGTTCAAATTAATATTTAATATATTGGATATATTAAATGAGAAAAACATCTATTTATTGTATTTGACGCATTAAATATTAAAAAGAATAATAGATATTAATACATTATATATTAAATTTGAATGAGATTTAAATAGATCATACATGTTGTAGGAGATATTTGAATAAGATTCAAATATATATAATAATATATTAGATATTATTATTTTGGAAAAGATTCTACCCTAAGTCCCTATAAATAAGACCCTTGGGTTGAGCTAAAATCAATCTCTCTACAAAGAAAAATTCTCTATGAATTTTTCCTTCCTAAGATTTTCTTTTAAGAGGTTCCCACAAGTCTTGGTCTTGTCCTGTGTTCAAGTCATAGCAAGTAAGATCATGTGGTGGAGATTTGATCTCGTCGGAACTGGGGAACAAGAAGTAAAGACGTGTTAGAATTATTCTCCATATTTTATCAAGATATTTATTGTTTAACCTTTATTTTAGTTTAATTCTAAATAAAATAAAAGTCTATTCCAAATTAATTTCTAAATTGTTTAGAAATCATAGTTTTCCGTTGCAGGGTTGATGAGACCTAAAACGTCTTTATTATTTCGTGCCTAAATCATGTTTATTCCTTTATTTTATGAGATTAATTGTATATTTTGTAGGAAATTGAGTTCAAGGTATATTTTGAGATAGTGCATGAAATTGGGGTGAAAATGAGCCAAACTGAAGGTCAATCAGACACCCGATCGAAAAGATATGATAAAATTGACCAAAACGCCCATGAGGAGCGTTGCGACGCTATGGAAAAATACCTTACTCGTCGCTGTATATAGACTGGTCGGATACAGGACAGCATTGCAACACTATCCACAATGTTGCAACGCTGTCGCAAGTTCCAAATGAGCGAGTAGAGGAATAGCATTGCAACGTTGTTCCGATTTGTATAAAAGCATTCTTTTCGAGTTTAAGGTTAATCCTCTCCAACTCCAGCCCTTGATTTTTTATTTCTTTCCCTATTTTTCACTGTTTTAGATAGCTTTTGCTTTCATCTTCTGTTTTGGGCTTGTATTATGGCCCTGGATTTGAGTAGAGGATGTTCGGTTAGGTATAATTACTGTTTCGAGGTCATGTAGGATCGATTATTGCAACATTATGAGATTTTGAACTTAATTTTGCTAATTCTAGAATGTTTTTTGGCTAATCAGATATTGTGTTTATACTTAGTAGCATGATTGTGTGGTTGATCTGACAAATTAACTGTGTAAAAGTGTTCATAGTTATGCTAAATGTACTTGTAGGGGTCTTCGGTCTCTAGCTTAATTTGAGTAGCAATTAGCTAATAACCGCATTAGTAAACATGAGTATAGAACTCTAGTTACTTCACATGTGGTAGACTATAGAACTAATTGGTGCATATTGTTTAATTTGAAGGGTCTTTGGGTTAGAAAATTACGTTTCGACCTGTCCCTTGAGCTTAATGCTTCTAATTACATAGCATGCTAGTTAATTAGTTGGATAACCGATTTAGTTGTTTGTAATCTCGATTCTTTAAGGGAGGCTCTCGCAGGTGATATGTAGTACATACAAGCGCACGCGATCGAAGTAATAATAAAACGGTATTCCTACCGAATATCGTATCCACTGGGATTGGTTTTTAATTCGATTAAGTACCACGAATAATCTTACTTTACTTTATTTAGAGAAAATAATGCAAGAGCAAATAGGAAAATAAATTATAATCCTAGAAAGCAAAATAAATGGGAGACACAAATCAATAGGTAATTCTATGGGTGTTGATTGCATTCTTGGACCTTAATTTACTTAATTAAGCTAGCAATTAGGAATAACCAAGTGTTTGATTCATAAGTCTAGAAGCCTAAAATTATGGAATCTTCTATTGGTCTCCTCCAAACCTCGGGTGTAGTTAATTAAATTTCGTGTCCGTCTCATTAATTAATCCTCACCCGACATTAACGAACCTTCATGTGAAACATCAATTAATTTCCGTTGTTCCTATGTCACTTATGTGGAATTTAATTGTCATGCATTGTTTTTCTAAGTTTAATCTACTATGTTGAGCTCAATTAAACTAACGATCATTTAACCCCTATTCCTTACTTTGTTAAAGGCATTAAGAACCCAATGCATAAATGAACATAAACACTAATTAAACCACAATCACAAACTAAATTAAGTAAAATTAAGTGCAATGGTCTAAGATTTACAACAACCCATAGAAATTTAGGGATTAACTAAACATGTTCATCAAATACAACTCAGAAATCCCTAATTACAACCACTAAAGTAACTATAATTGAAAAGAAAAGGGAAAGAAAGTGCAAACGAATGACGATCCCGCATTTTCAAGGCTATCAATCTCGAACCCAAGCTCCAAGGTCTTCAATTTCGCTCCAAAACTCTCACAAATCCTCCCAAATACTCTCAAATTTGTCTGGAATCGAGATTAGGGCTAAAACCCTCGAAATGGCCTCCATTTGGACGAAAAGAAAAGGATGAATAAATACCCTCTATCGTGACAGCGTTGCAACACTAGGGACACCGTTGCAACGCTGTCCTAAAATGCCACCGTTTTTCCTTTTGCGTAGGGGTACCGTTGCAACTCTGCAAGTAGCATTTTGATTTCAATTTTCCTGGAAATAATTTCAGCCTTGAATTGTATAACAACACCTTTTGACCAACTTCAAATTGTTTAGGCAGAATCTTCTTATCATGCCATGCCTTAGTCTTTTCTTTATACAATTTGGCATTTTCATAAGAAAATCTCCTAAACTCATCCAAATCATTTAATTGGAGCATTCTTACCTTGCCTCCAGCTTCTAAGTCCAGATTTAATTCCTTTAAGACCCAAAATACCTTATGCTCTACCTCCAAGGGCAAACGGCAAGCTTTACCAAACACCAACCTATAAGGTGACATGCCTAAAGGAGTCTTAAAAGTTGTTCTATAAGCCCATAAGGAGTCCTCTAATCTACTGGACCAATCCTTCGTATTTGGTTTCACCACTTTTTCAAGAATCCCCTTAATTTTCCAATTTAAAATTTCAGTTTGGCCATTGTCTTGTGGGTAATAAGGAGTGAAAATCTTGTGCTTGACATTATATTTAGCCAATAAAGAAGTCATTTCTCTATTCATAAAGTGAGAGCCGTCATCACTAATTAGAACTCTAGGAGTTCCAAACTAGTGAAAATAAACTTGTGCAGAAACTTCATTACTGTCTTGGCATCTGGTCGGGGCGTCTGCTATACACCAAGAGCAAGCGCAAGTGTACGCTTTCCAAACAAGTAATATATGGAAGTATTCCAAGTATCGAGCCCAAGGGAACGATTAACAAAGAGCTTTTCAGTTAACAACACAAATATTTTGAAGTTGCAATCGAAGGTAACCAAATAAATAAGATGTTTTGGGGGGGTTTTGTGCAATAAAAATAAAGGAAACTAAAAAAATATATATATAAGAAAACAGTAACAAATCTGTTTCAATCTTGAGGAAATGCGCCCACCAGGTGCCCGCAAACTTGCTTAACTAGGTTTGGCTATTTCAGAGATTCTGCCTCTTGCACCTGCATACTATCTGTTTCGAGTTCTGTGCGATTCAGACAAAATGCTACTGAAATGCGCCCGCAACCTACCATAACCGACACTTAACACCATGAATCGAGTTCAAAAGCTATTTAGTCCTTTTCTACGTGCTTTTAGGAGACTAAGCAATTAAACACATATGTCTATGGCTAATTTTAACTTAGATAAATAATGAATTCAACTCAATGATTCTAAAAGTTTTTGTCCTATGTCTAAGTACAAAAAATGAAGTTCTATGTCTAAACTCTTCTCCTAGATTTCTTTTGTGAAAACACATGCTCGATCCAACCCTTGCAGTATTGAATCTCACACAAACTATGCTAACTCAAGTGATCAGTTTAAGCTAACAATGAAACTTAAACTCAATAAAAGCAAATGATGCTAAATGTTAAGCAAAGTTGCTAGAATCACATGGTGGGGCTTATCTCCTTTTTAGAGTATCCACTTCATTGAATCCCCTCCAAGGAGTTTAGCTACTCATCGAAAAGAAAACTAAAGTGCAGAAAATAAATAAGAAATGAGAATAAGAAATAACACACTTAATTGAAATAATGAAATTGAATACACTTTGAAGTATGAAAACAAAGGAAGAATTAAATGAAATTAAATTAAAAAGGAACTACTACTTGAATTCAAAGGACAAACAGAAACTTACAAAGCTAGAAAATAAAGATAAAACATCAAGTACAACTCCTATAGACTTACAGAACTGAATAGAAAAACTAAGAACAAAAATAACACTAAGATATTCTTCCTTTCTAACATGTTCTACCTTTTTCAAGGAGAATCAAGTACTTACTCCTCCTTCTTTCGAAGTTGGAGTCTGAATGGAATATGAACAGAGCTTGGGGGAGACTCGGAGTGGCGGCTAACTTAAAGAAAATAACAGAATTTAGGGATGAAGAGAATTCTCAACTCCGAGCTCTCTTGAAATTGAAGCTTGAGCCTCCTTTTATAGACCTCAAGGCCTAGGGTTTGCTGCCGAGATCAGTGTGGAGAGGATTGACCGATCATATCCCTTGATCCTCGGAGATTTGATTGAGAATAGTTGATTTTATCTGCAAATCTCGCGAATCTGGCAGAATCTGCCGAAAAGGTCCAGATGAGGCCACATAGTGAGCACAATTGTGCTGTTGTCGAAATGGCTTAAATGCGACCGCATAGTTGGGCGCATTTTAAGTTTTTCCTGCAACATTTGGAATTTGGCTTCTGCTCTCAATTGCTGGCGAATCCTGGTCCCATATCTCTTGAATCATCTTTTTTTTTACCTTAGTTGTGGCTAGAATGTGGGCGTATTTGGGTCATTTTTCAGCATCTACACAAAACCAACAAAAATTAACACTTAACAAAAATGACTTTAAATACACCTATAAACTTATTTTTACTAAATAAAGACTTCAAACACATGCACAACTTGTTTTTATTTAAATTTGATCTAAATGACATGAAATATAACATTAAACACTCGCTTTCTAAGCAAATAGCTTAGTTTTTAGAGCCAAATAACACTCATAAATGAGTGCTATCAGCATCATTTAAAGGGCAAGCAAGGGCCTCAACCTACTTAGAAACATAATCCACAACCACTAAAATGTACAAATTACCTTTCGAAGGAGGGAAGGGTCTCATGAAATCTATTCCCCACACATCAAAGTGCTCTACTTCTAAGATATAGGTGAGAGGCATCGCATCCCTTTTTCTAATATTTTCATTCCTTTGGCATTTGTCACAAGCTTTACTAAAAACATGGGCATCCTTGAAAATTTTAGGTCAATAAAATCCTGACTGAAACACTTTAGCTGCAGTTCTTTGGCCACCAAAATTGTTTCCATAGGGAGAAAAATGGCAATGCTCTGAAATAGACCAAACCTCACTTTCTGCCACACATCTCCTTAAAATTCCATCAACACATTGCCTATACAAGAATGACTCATCCCACAAATAAAATCTCACTTCATGGACGAATTTCTTTAACTGATGTTTGGAAAAATCAGAGGGCACAACATTGCTGGCTAGGTAATTTGCAAAACCAACAAACCAAGGGATCTTAATTTCTTGAATTTTAGCCACTGTAAGTAGCTGTTCATCAGGAAAGTCATCTCTGATATTAGGTTGCTAAAGAAAAAATTTTCGTTTTCAATCCTAGAAATGTGGCCTAATATCATATTCTCATAACCTTTCTTGTCCTTAATTTCTAAATCAAACTCTTGTAAGAGCAACACCCACCTAATTAACCTTGGTTTAGCATCATTCTTAGCTAGCAAGTACTTAATGGTAGCATGGCCTGTTGTGGGCCTAGCTTCACCTATATCTTGTAAATTGACAAGGGCATAAGGTTTATACTAGCTCCTAAGTCATAGAGAGCACGTTCCAATTCTTTTCCTCCAATTGAAATAGGAATGGTAAAGGATCCAGGGTCTTTCTCCTTTTTTGGGATCATTTTTCTCAAAATGACACTACACTCCTCATTTCAGGAAACTACCTTAAATTCCTCCAATATTTCTCTTCTTGTCAGCACATCTTTAAGAAATTTCATATAATTGGGCATTTGCCTTAAAGCATCTACCAAAGGTATGTTTATATGAATTTCCTTTAAGATGTCCATGAACTTCTCAAAGTGAGCTTCTTCTTTTTTCTTTCCAACCTTTGAGGGAAAAGTGGAGGAGGTGGTTTAAATTCAGGAATAATGGTGGTACACACTGATTTTCTCTTGAAGGTTTAACTCTAGGTATAATCTCAACTTCCTTATTTTCTATTCCTTTAGGCTCAATCTGTCCTTCTTTCTTTTCTTCCTCAACTTGGACAGCAGTGTCTTTCACTTTCTGTTTTCTCTTGCTAACCTCTACTTCCTCATCTAATGGCTTCACAATTCTCAATTCTATGGCTTGCACTTGCTCATTCCCCTATCTTTTTGAATTTTTAGTGTCAGAGGGAAGTTTTTCTTGAGGCCATGCCCGTAGCTCATTAGCTAGTTGACCCATTTGCAATTCTAGATTTCTCAAGGAAGCTTGCTGACTTTGAATAACATCATTTTTTTTCCATGTATTCTTTCATCAAGCTTTCAAGAGATGTACCTAGAATATGCTGAGGGGGCATTGCTTTTTGTTGTTGTTGGGGCATACGTTGGTGATTTCCAAAGGCCTGATAATTCTGATGCCCAAAACCTGGTGGATAATTCACCTTTTGTTGCAATTGAGGGACTTGAAGATTACTTCCTTCCCAAGAAAATTTAGGGTGATTCCTCCAACCTAAGTTGTAAGTATTAGAATAAGGATTGTTCCTCTGATTGTTCTAGTTTCCTATATAGCAGACTAAAACTGGATTGTTAGGGCAAAATTCAAAGATATGGCCCTCACCACAGTAAACACAGGATTCTGTACTTACATGGCTTACCACAACTGCATTATGTACATTAGGGAAATTCTGAAGCTACATTTTCCATAGTCAAAATTTTTAGCATGTTTTCCATTGATAAAGGTTAAAGCATCCAATTCCAAAACTCCTTTATTTTTCTTATCTAGGTTACTTCTTGAATCAACACATTGGTAGTTGTTTGAGGATATCCTTTCAAGGATTTCATGGGCTTCATTATAGGTCTTTGATAAAAGAGCCCCATTAGCTAAAGCATCCACAACTTGCTTAGTGATTGTGTTTAACCTCATGGTAAAATGTTTCCATTGGTATACAATGAGGGAGTCCATGGTGAGGGCATTTTCTAAGAAATTCTTTGAATCTCTCTCATGCTTCACTCAAGGTCTCATCATCATATTGCTGAAAAGCCACAATTTCATTTATAAATCTAGCATTCCTAGTAGGTGGAAAATACTTAATGAGGAATTTTTTAGCAAGGGTGTTCCATGAATCTACTGCCTCTAGAGGAAGTGTGTCCAAGCATGTCTTAGTTGCATCTCTAAAGGAGTAAGGAAACGTACGCAACCTTAGAGCATCCTTAGACACTCTGGGCAGTATAAAAGAATCACTAACCCTTAAAAGGATTTCAAATGCAAGTGAGAATCCCTAGATGATAATCCATGAAATTGACCTATGGTTTGAAGCATTTGAAACATAACTGGTTTAAGCTCAAAAGTAGGGGCCTGAATTTCTAGTCTAATTATCCCTGGATTTAGCTCATCAACCAAGGGACTGGCATAAGTTCTAATGGGTCTCTCTATGTCATCTGCTAACACAATAACATTAACATGAATTTCAGCCTGAACAACCACTAAAGTTGGCCTATTTATTTCAGGATTTGTTTGCTGTCTATTCTCAAGATTAGGCAACTGTTGATCTAAAGGATCCCTATGGAGTTGTGGATCTGCCATAGCTACTCGTTCGTCTCTCAATCTCCTCCTAAAAGTCCTTTCTATTTCTGAATCTAAAATGAATTCTAACCCAGGATATTTGTTCATACACAGTGAATGTACCTAAAACACAGAAAATCAGCTTTAGTTAGTTCTGTCTTAAGCTCAAATTCACTAAAAATTAACTCAAACAAGGTAAAAATAAAACTAATCCCTAGCAACGGCGCCAAAAACTTGTTGTCTTAGCTAGAGTGGAATTATTTTTTGCAATTAAAACACTGATAATGTGCAAGTATACACAATCTAGTGCAGCAAGTGATAAGTAATTTAATCGTTTCCTCATGGATTAGCTAATGAATTTCACCAAGTTATTTTTTGTTTCTAACGAATTGAAGGGTAACCAAAGAAAATAACAAATTAATGCTTCCAAGAGTAACTTTAAAACTAAACAACATGCAACAAACTCAAGGTAAATAAGGTATAAAATGATAGAAAGCAGCTTAACAAACAAAAGTACTCAGAGGTAAAAGCAAGCTCAAATCAGGGGTTGCTTATACTATTTTGAGAACTCAACGGTGGAGCAAAACCTATGCTATTTCATACGACACAACATTCCAACACGGAATCTTTCCATATTTCCTTAATTAGTAGCTAAAATCTTATTAAAACTACTTAAATTAGGCTCATTACTTGTGTGCATTAAGTGGGCGATTATCCCTAACTTACCCATTTCACTGCAAGCTAACTTGTAATCAGTCTTAATGTGATTTGAAGCAACCAATTCCTTATTATTTTTCCCAAAATGCAAGAGAATGATAGATGAAGAAGACAGGCCAAACATAATTCATCAAGCATTAAAAACACTTCAAATCAGTGTGAATCAACATAAATATAGCTTAGCTTGAACCTTGTTACAATATAAGAGTCCCTTATCCTTACCTTAAGCTATTTAGCTCATAATGACATAATTTAAACTACTCAAAACTACAACTAACTCCATTACAAAAGTATAAGAATGAAACAGCAAAAAATGCAGAAGAAGAACAGTAAGAGAAGAAAAAATTTTCACTTGAGGATGCTTCCCAATGTGGATTACTTAACTCAGCTCCCCATTCTTCCTTTCTGTAGCTCCTTCCTTTTTCTGCCTCCTTTCTAATTCCAAAATGACAAAGCTTATATACTCCCCTTTATCCATCAATTTCAGGGCTGATTAGATAACTTTAATGCATAGGCAACATTTTGTTGGTCCACATCTCTCCAGTTGGCTTAAATTGGACAACTCAATTAATGAAAATCTTTTCACGTATGAGTCAAGTGGCCTCTCAATGAAGAAATACTTCAACAATCTTGCTCTATTAGCCACACTGTAGCTTCCATCTCTTCAATCATTAAGTCTGCTTTCACCAGAGGCATAAATTGCAAGATTAAGCTCACAATTAACTAGAAGTAAGCCATTTATCAATATCATTAGCTTAGCTCAGCCAAACAAGAAAAAATACACTTACTTAGGGACTTAAGCAACTAAAAACTACAAAAATACCTTAACAAGAAAGCTTAGTCAAGGAAATTAAGAAGGAATTTAGGTAAGAATAACTTTTTTATGAAGAGTTATCAGAGGCCAAAAGGAGTTTAGTCCCTTCGGAAGAGTTGAAAAGATTAATTCCTTTGGGAGGAGGCCAAGAAGAGCTGACCCCTTTGAGAGAAGTTTAAAAGATTAACCCATTCGGGGTGAGGTCAAGAAGAGCCGATGTTGCGATAAATTTGCAAGCCCGCAAGTGCACGGGTCAAGTTTTAATGTAGTGAGATAGAGTACAAGTGTCGTCCACAGGATTGAGTTATTTAATTCACTTGATTACCATAAATTTAACCCTCCAATTTTATTTAGAGATAAAAATCAAATGGTGAGTTAGAATATGTGAAAGTAAAACAAAATAAAATTGAGACAATCAGGAGAAAGAAAACCTTAGGGACTAGACTTTACCTATCGAGCTAGCAAATTAATTGAATGAAAGATTAACTAATGTAATTCCAAGCCAAAAATCAAGAAGTTCAAATGACAACTGGCCCTATCAGGACAATTGAATCTCATGCATAAATTATAAGACTAATATAACTATCTAGCCTTTAATAGTCATGCACAGCATTAAGTTTAAATTCTTTAATGGTTTCTAGTATAATTCTAGTCACTTTCATGCTACAATAGCTACTAGTCATGCAATCGAAGTCAAATCTAAATTAATCTTTTTCAAGCATAAATTCAGATTAATGAGGGCAAATAAACTTTGATCAAGAGTTCATAGACATTAATAAAACGATTGCATGAGTAGGAAGAAATACAATAGTTCAAATCAACCACATCAACAAATTGTTCAGCCCAACGGCTCCATCTAGCCCTAAGGAAACAAATTTAGCTACCCATGGTCATTATAACACTTCTAAAATTTGCATACAAAACCAACAAAAATATTAAGTAAAGGGTTTGAGATAGAACTAATGCGTCGCGTGAGCCTCGTCCCCGTTGTAATATCACGATCTTCAACGTTAAAACTCTTACTTCTGCTCCACAGAATCTTCTCTCTCGGTCCTCAAACTCAATTTTCGAAAGTGGTCCCTTTTTTTTTTCTCCTCCTTTTTCGCACGCAAAATCCGAATTTATAAACTTGGGACAGCGTTGAGACGCTGTGGACAACGTCTCGACGCTGTGCCCTAGTACACGGATTAATTAAGGGAAAATGGGGTAGCGTCTCGACGCTACGAAGGGAAAAAACACGCGCGCGGTTCCTGTCAGCGTTGAGACGCTGTGGACAGCGTCTCAACGCTGTCTTCACAGCATGCCTGGCTTCATAGTGGCAGCGTTGAGACACTGCTGGACAGCGTCTCGACGCTATCCCCTCAGGTCTACTGGTCCCTTTTCTTCTTCCTTTCTCTTAGTTTTCCAATTCTTAGTCAATTTTTCCTCATTTTTGTCCTGTTGTTGTATTCATCTCTAATTTCTCTTTCAAGTGCTTAATACCTTCAAAATAAACGAATATGGCGTGAAAATACCCAATGAAACATCAAAAATAACAATAATTAAACTATAGAAATAGCTCACAAAAGTGTGCTATCAGCCGACCCCCTTGAAAGAAGAATAAGAGATTAACTCTCTTAGAAAGATGCCAAAAAGAGTCCCATTGGAAAGAGTACAAGAGACTAACCTCATTGGGAGGAGGCCAAGAAGAGATGACCCCCTTGGGATAAGTTTAAAAGATTAGCCCCCTCGAGAGAAGGCCAAGAAGAGCCGACCCCCTTGGGAGGAGTCTAAAAGATTGTCCTCCTCGGGAGGTGTCAAAAGGGCCGACCCTCTTAAGATAAGTCTAAAAGATTAACTCCCTAGGGTGGAGGCCGAAGAGGATGACCTTCTAAGGAAGAAACCAAATGGGAACTAAAAGATCAACCCCAAAAGTGGAACCCAAAGGGTTAACTCCTAGGTCTACATGAGTTGACAAAATTTAAAACAAGAACCACATGTTCTCTCTTGGCTAAGGATATGGAACCTTAGCCATCAAAGGTAATTGGTCAACCCCATTGTCTCCACGTGCCTGTGATGCAGAGTGGCCGACGTCCTCGAAAAGGAAGATTTAAAAAGGAGTCGCCACCAATCTTTTATATGGTGTGATTGGGCACCAAAATAGAATAAAACAACTTTTTTTAAAAAATAGAGAGAAAAAAAATGGTATGCGAAAACCAGATTTGGGCTCGAAAGTTACTTGTGTGTGGGGAAGGTGTTAGCACCCCACAACACCCGTTTAAAATGGTAGTCAAATTTTAACCTTGAATTGCAAAAGATTTTAGAAAAAAAGCTTATTTAGGGAAAAAGAGATTTTTAAAATAATGTCTTATTTTACTTCTCATTCCTCCAATATTTCAAGTCAAAATCCCATAAAATAAGTGGATAAATATCCATCAATTTGACTATAATAGAAATATTCCCAAAAATTAGAAAAAAAATTCTTCACCTCAAGAATATGAGAAAATTTTACAATTTCTCAACTCCGTCATAGGATTGCCTTTTATAAAAGAAAGTCTTTTTTTTAAAGATTTTTTTTTTGTTTTTATTAAATTCACTTTTTTCTTGGGATCAAAATCTTGGACTCTCAAAGATTATGGTCCCTCACCTCAAGAATTCTATAAAATTAGACTCCCAAATATTTCTAGATTCTGTTGTTGGAATTTTTAGAAAAAATGACCTTGAAAATCACTTTTTAAGAAAGGGATTACAAAAGGTTTTAGAAATGACACTTTGGTTATAAAACTTTTATAAACTCAAAAATAGCCAATTTAAATACTTGAAAATAATTTTATAAAAATGAGATTGGAAAAGCATTAAGAAAAAACAAGAAACTCAAAATTAAGCATAATAAATAAATGCATTTTAAAGATAAATTAAGCTAGCATAATAATCTATTCATTAGCAAATAATAAAACAAGCACTATATACAAGCATGTTAACAAATTTAAGAAAAAACATATTGAAATCGATCTTGGACTTCTAAAGAATCGATTTCTCACCTCGAGAAAATTATAAAATCAAACTCCTAAAATATTTCTAGATTTCGTCGTCTGATAGATTAAAAAAATGAATTAAGAAATAATTGTCATCATGCATTTAATAACTTAACAAACATACGTCCAATTAGACAACATGGTCAATAAGGAAAATACTTCATACTTAAATTAAACATAAACATGCTATTAAAAAAAATCAAGTAAATAAAGTCATGACATGTTTAAATAAAATGAAAAACAAAGGGGGAAAGTTAACCATAAGTAATGAAAAAAAACTAACATAAAGAAAAAATAAAGCAAACTAAGCTAATAATACTTAATACAGAAATAAAAATTAAAAAACAACAAATAAATAAAAGAACACTAACAATAATAAAACAAAATTTTAAATTTTTAAATTTTAAATAATTAAATAATTAATTAAATTAAAAAAAAATCGTGCGTCAGTGGCAGTGCCATTGATGCAACATTTAATTTAGTTTTTTTTTTGTAAGACAATTTTTTCAAAAAAAAGCTTTACTTTCCCTCTCTCTTTTCTTCCATCTTCTCCTTCCCTTTTTTTTTTCCTAAACCTCCATTCTTCTCTCTTTTTCTTTTACAACTTCAACCTCACTCACCACTGCTTTTCTATTTTCCTTTTCTACTCTTTAATCAAAAGCAAGACTCTCTCACTCACAGGTATGTACACAACATTTTTTTTTTAATTTTACAACACTGTGCATCTTTTTGTTCTCTTGCTCTTTTTCTTTTTTTTTTAGCACCAAGAACTTAAGAGCCAAGAAGGAAAAGATGGTAGATAGGTAGGGGAGATGAACCATAAAAGTAAAATAAAATCAGTGGCATCAAACAACATAACCGGATATCTAAGGCATAATGTAAAACAAAGATAGGTAAATATTCACATTGCAATAAAAGTAAGAAGAGCTGTAAGAAACAACAAAAATAAAAGTAAACTCCTAATACCCTTACTCAACTATTGTTTTTTAGGGCATTTCTAGATAGAGATGAAGATCTAGAGGTTGGAATCAAGAACAACCAACTAGCTTGTTGTTTGAGGCGCGGATCCTTGGGACAAATCCCTACCAAATGCAACCTCCAACTAAGTTAAGGTTTTTTTTTTGTGCTATGGATTTTTTTGGTTTTGTATGAAGCTCACTGTTTTTCCTCTCAATCTCTCAGTTTTATGTATGGCTGTGTGATATGTGTTGGATGTGTATATGACTATAGGGCTTGTAGGGTTTTTTGTGAGTGGATGGATGTAGTGGTGTGTGTTGTGTGTGAGTGTGGTTTTCCCCTTCGAATAAGGGAAAGAGAGGTATAAAAAGCTCAAAACACTTCCTCTTTTGTGTATTAATCCAATGAACATTTTTTTTGCAATTTGAAACCTTGCCAAAAGGAACTTAGCACCAAAAAAAGACCAACAACTTTTGGTCAAGCAAAACAAAATACAAAACTTACTCACTTAACCAAAATTTTGCTTTTCTCCAACAAAAACTATGGTTTCTCCACCTTAAAAGGAAAAAAAAAAAAAGGCATTAATAAATAAATAAAATTAACAAAAAACAAACAAATATCAAAGTGGAGACATCCAATAATGTGTAAATTTAATAAAAAAAATATTTAAAAAATGCATAGAAAAAATTAAACTAGCAATCAATTTTATAAAAAGAAGCGGGATAAAAATAGGTGGCTACACCCACATCCCAACAAGCTACTTAAAGTTTTAACAAAAATGAACTCTCGACCCAGAATCATGCAGGTGGTTAGGCGAAGAATATGCCACCAAATCGACAAAGCCTACCTCGAGAGTGAGGGAAATTGTTAAGGGTAAAAATTAAGAATAAGATTGAGTTAAAGATCCGCTAGGATGCAAAGGCCCAAAGGATCGACCTAGGCTGGTTTTTCCAATTTTGCTAGTGTCGATAGTCTCACCGATTTGGCTAACCCCTTAAAGGGTCAACCTTTGATGGTTTGGCTGGTCTTGATGGTCTCGCCAGTCTCGCCGATATCATGCCTACAAGTTGACCCAAGGTTGTAGAAGAGCAAAGATGGAAACTCTAGCCCTTGATGCCTATAAAAATGGAAAGAACAAAGCAAAAAACGAAATGGGTTTTTCTTCTTCGAGCAGTAGCTTAGTTCATCGTTTTTCTATCATTTTTTTAGTGATTTGTCTTCGTTTGTGCTCTATAATTTCCAAGTTTGATCCCTCCTCAACGAAAGTTCGAGGATGTGAAAATCCAATTGCCTTGAAGGTGTATTTGGTTCGATTAAAGCAAGGAAAACACTGGTTTATCGTTGTTCTTATGTTTTTGTTCATTTTTATTTCTCTAGCTAGTTTCTGTTTTAATCTCCACTTTGTAAGTTGTTGAAATTTAGTTAGCCATTGAGTCCTTTGATTTCCGTTCTCTTCTTTAATAAAAAGTTAGTCTGTTCTTGGGAATTACTTCTCCATAAAATTCTGAATTTTCATCAAGTGCAGCTACTATCTTTGAAATCTCCTTGTGAGTGTTTTTAGTATCCTCGACTGATTTTACATCAAAGTGTTTCTTAATAAATTTTTAGATTGGTTTGCCTTATTATTTTTTAATTTATTTCCCTTATTTCGATTATTAAGTATGAGTTTTATAATAATTAAATTATTGTTTTTCAATTCTTCCATAGTGAGCTAATTTCCCTTTAAGGATTCAAGTTAGTGAATGCCTTAGAGGAAAGATGTAAAGCTTAAAAATACAAAACAACTAGTTAACACTTGAAACTTTGTTTGTTTTTGTTGAATTAACGTGGGTAAACCTAGTCGGCCAACTATTGTTTGTTTGTCAAGCTTGACCTTAATACCGAAAGGGTTAAGTAAAATCGGATGTCACAAAAGCAATGGAGGAAAAGGCTTAGAAATAAGTTATAAACATCAACCCTAAATTATCTAAGTTAGATTAGCCATAGAAATATAGGTTTAATCACTTAGCCTCCTAAAGATTTTGAAGCAAAATTGAATAGGAGTCGAATTCGGTTTACTTAGTTTTCTTGTGTTAACTATGATTGCAATTGCATTTTGGGTGGCATTTCTTTCCAAAGGGGCATAAGCAACTTGAATTTATTTTTTCTTATTAATTGATTTTATCACTTATTTCCTTTAGCAAAAACAACCTCTCAACATTTTTACACCTTTAGTTACCACAATTGTATTTTGTAAACAAATTTGTGTCATCTTCAAAGATTTTGTTAAAATCCGTTCCCTTGGGTATGATACTCTAGAATGCTCCAGATTTATTACTTGCAATCGACAGTGTGAACTTGTACTAGACTGGAGCTTTGTTTTGAATCAAAAATCTTTTCTTTAAGCCCCACGTTTCAGTCCGACCAATTACCAAATATATTTCTGTTTATATATAAAGAAAAATAAAAAATTATAAAAAATAGTTATCTAATGCAATTTATGTTTTTCTTTATAGAAAAAGGAAACAAAAAACAAAAAAACAAGAAGTGGAAATTTTATCAAATGGGCCCTAATTTCCCAATCAACAAAATTATACAAGTTTAATAACTTAATGATTGAGAATGAGATGTTGATGCCAATCCGAATCTAACTCAATGGATAAGGCACCAATTACCATTCTAGTGATTGATGATTTAATTCCCTACATTACAATTGTCGAACTAAAAAAATTGATGGTTGACTATCGTGTAGATCTTTTTTTTTTTTTTTTTTTTTGAGTACAATAGGGGTTGGGGAGATTCTAACCATAGACCTCGTGGTCTTTAATATATTCGATATGGCAGTTGAGCTATGCTCTCTTTAGCACCATCGTTCAGTTCTTGTTGTGTTAGTTTTGGTTTTATTGCATTATCTCTTATTGTACATTAATTTTTCTTTTAATGGATGTTCTTGAGCAAACGCTGGTTATTCTTTTTTTTTTCTTCTCTTTTTGTTGTTGTTATTCTTGGATTTAGTGTGTTATTAATTATTATGTTTTCCACTAAAAAGATGGGTTATCAAATAATTATTAATGGCAGAATTTTGGATGCTTTTGAGAGAAATTAAATGACAAGTTTAGTCAGAGAATTTTTATGTTCGTGTCTAATAGGCCTCTGAACTTTTAATTTTGTGCCTAATAGGTCTCTAAACTTTAAAAATATAAAATAGGTCCCTAAACTTTCAATTTTTTGTGTCTAATAGATCTCTGCATATTCAACATCTTTTAAAATTAATGAATCTATTAGGAATAAAGTTGTATTTTGTGTCTAATAGGACATTAAGTTATTAATTTTGTGTCCAATAAGCTCATGAATTTTTTTTTTTTTAAAACATGTAGAATAGGTCAAGACACAAAATTGAAAGCTTGTAGATTTATTGACACAAAATAAAAAATTTAGGAATGTATTAGACACTTTTTAAAGTTCAATTAAGCACCCATTAGACGCAAAATTGAAGTTTAAGAATCTAATATGTACTTTTTAAAGTTTAAGTTGACACAAACCTAAATGTTCAAAGACTATCTTGTAATTTAAACCTAGTTGTATGTGAACTTTTTTTGGATGTATATTAAAGATTTGCAAAATCACTATTGATATGTAACCTAATAGACAATCAAATTTTTAAATAGACAATGAAGTCTTCTAAATAGAGAATGTTTTTTTTTTTAAGTAAAAGCACTTTTCACTTTTATAAAAGTTAGCCTAAATTCATCCCAAATTCTTTACCTATGGACAAATTAAAATAAATGTATTCTATTGAAAAGTAAAGAGAAAAAAAAGTTCATTTTCCACGGTTGTTTGTGATTTAAATTCCACATTTTTTTCTAACTTTAAACTTATTTTTTCATTTTAAATCAATGGCAAATTAGTAATGGAAGAGTCCATTCAAAATACAATCATTATATTTGAATTCCATTCTAAATCAATGGGAGAAACTATTACTACAAGAGTGTAATGGTTTACACACGTTGTTTATGTTTGAACTAGCGTTCTTCCTTGCTTGGTTGATTGTTAGTTTAGTATCATCGATTAAGATATGAAAAATTGTAATGGGTGGAAAACTTGGTTGTCATATTTGTAAATATGACAATTTTTTCCTTATATATTGTAAATATATCATTTTCATATTATTGATAAAGTATATATGGTTGATATATCTAATATAAAATATATCACCAATAATATATATATATATATATATATATATATATATATATATATATATATATATTGAAATCTATCTTTCCAGACCAAAGAGTTGCTTGAAGAAGATGCCAAAATTGCTAAGTTATGGGCAGCTTTGTTCTCCTCTCTAGGGATGTTACAAAAAAAGATAGACATTACATCCTTGAAAAGTGACAGAATATCCTCAACACAAAAGGAGACCTCAGACAGATCAAAGTCAACAAGATTAAGCAAATTGATAACTTCACTGGAGTCCGATTCTATGAGAAGTCTCGAAATGTTCTCTTTCTTCCAAGCCAACAGCTCCTTCAAGCCTTCCAAAATGGTAGTCGGCTCAAGGACCTTAACCGGCCAGGAGTGAGAAATGAATTTGCACCCGTGATAACTCTTCATAGAAGAGTTATTTTTACTTGAATTCTCTTTCTAAACCTTGCTTGTTTAAGGTATTTTGGTAGTTTTTTGGTTGTTCAAGTCCCTAACTTAGTGTACTTTTGCTTGTTTGGTTGGGCTGAGCTAACAATATTGATAAATGGCTTAATTTTGGTTAATTGGGAGCTTAATCTTAGAATTTATGCCTCAGGTGAATGCAGACTTAATTATTGAAGAGCTGGAAATACAATAAAGCCTTCTGAGTTGAAATGTTGTGGCAATCTATCCCAGTACATCTCCCAATCTCACACGTGTAAGGAATATTCTCATTAATTGAGTTGTCCAATTTAAGCCAGCTGGAGAGATGTGGACCAATAGGACGCTGCCATATTTCATTCCTTGTCTATTCAGCCCTGATTTTGATAAAAATGATGGAGTATTTAAGTTTGGCTTGTTGAAATTGAAAAGAGGAGGCTGCAAAGGGGAGTTTTATGAAAAAGGGAAAAGGAAGAGCTGGGAAAGAGGCTATCTATCTGAGGGAAAGGAGCTGAGGAAGAAGGGGGAGTCCTTTAGAAGTTTTTCACCTGAGAAATTCTCTTCTCTTCTTATTGTTTTCTTCCTTTTATTGCTTTTCCATTCTTCTTGATTGCTGTAATGGAGTTTCCAGTAGCTTTTAGGAGTTTTATTTATGTTATTATGAACTTATTAGCTTAGGGCAAGGATTAGGGAACTCTTATATTGTAGAGAGGTTCAAGCTATGTGGTTGTTTGCTGTTGAACACTGATTTGAAGTGCTTTTAATGTTATTGATGAATTACGTTTGGTCAACCTTTTTCATCTACTGTTTTCTTGACTTTTGGGAAGAAGAATAGAAAACTGATTGCTTCAATTCTCACTAGATTACAAGTTATGCTTGCAGTGAAATGGGTAGGTTAGGGATAATCACCCACTTAGTGCATATAAGTAATGAGCTTATTTTGAGTAGTTTAAATGGAAATTTAGCTAAAATTTAAGGAAATCTAGGAAGATTCCGTGTTGGAATGCTATGTGGTGTGATTTAGCATAAGTTTTGCTACAACATTGAGTCCTCGAAACAGTATAAGAAACCCCCCCTAATCCAAGCCTGCTTTTTAATTCTAAGTAATTTCACCTACTGTTACTTATTTTACTTATTTTGCCTGTTATTCTAAGCTTGTTATTGGTTAAGTTAGGTTTGTTTTATTTCTTAAAAACAAACCCTTGAATGTTGTTTTTATTTGGTTACCCCTTTTATCACTAAAAGTAAGCTCAAGCTTGGTAAAATTCATGGACTAATCCCTGAGGAGAACGATATAAATATACTTATCACTTGCTGCATTAGACTGTGTATACTTGTACATTAGGAGTGCTTAATTGTAAAATTAATACCACTCTAGCTAAGCAACAAGTTTTTGGTGCCGTTGCCGGGGATTTGTGAGATGTTTACATTGTTTGAGTTGTTTTTAGTGATTTTGAGCTGAAACAAAGGTCTAACTAAAGTGTTTTCTTTGTTTTTCAGGTGCTGTAACTGTGTATGAATGATTTTCCAGTGTTAGAATTTTTTTTGGATCCTGAGCCTGAGAGAACATTTCATAAAAGAAGGAGGGTTCAAAGGGAAAGAATGGAAGATTTACGTGGAGGTCACTTAGATCCTAATAATCCTCAAAATAACCCTAAAAACCATCAACAAGATCCTGGAAGATTTAGACCACCTTTAGTGGAACCTCAGGCTATAGTTCCTGCTAATGTTATTGTCTTAGCAGATGATAGAGAGAGAGCTATTAGAACATATGCCAATCCCTTGGTTGATGAGTTAAATCCAGGGATAATTAGACCTGAAATTCAAGCCCCTACTTTTGGGCTTAAACCAGTCATGTTTCAAATGCTCCAAACCATAGGTCAATTCCATGGATTACCATATGAGGATCCTCATTTGCATTTGAAATCCTTCCTCGGGGTTAGTGATTCTTTTATAATGCCAGGAGTGTCTAAGGATGCCCTAAGGTTGAGTTTGTTTCCTTACTCCCTTAAAGATGCAACCAAGACATGGTTGAATGCACTTCCTCCAGCGGCAGTGGACTCTTGGAACACTTGCTGAAAAATTTCTCATTAAATACTTCCCACCTACTAGGAATGCTAGATTTAGAAATGAGATTGTGGCTTTCCAGCAATTTGATGATGAGACCTTGAGTGAGGCATGGGAGAGATTCAAGGAATTGCTTAGAAAATGCCCTCACCATGGACTCCCTCATTGTATTCAAATGGAGACATTCTACCATGGGTTAAATACAACCACTAAGCAAGTTGTGGATGCTTCAGCTAATGGGGCTCTTTTATCAAAGACCTATAATGAAGCCTATGAAATCCTTGAAAGGATATCATCAAACAACTGCCAGTGGGCTGATTCAAGGAGTAACTCAGGTAAGAAAAACAAAGGAGTTTTGGAGTTGGATGCCTTAACTGCTATAAATGCCCAAATCTCATCCATGGCCAACATGCTGAAAAATTTGACTATGGAAAATGTGGCCCAAAATGCTCTTAATGTGCAGAATGCAACTGTTGTAAACCAAGTAAGTACAGACTCTTGTGTTTACTGTGGTGAGAGCCATACTTTTGAATTTTGCCCCAGCAATCCTACTTCAGTCTGCTACATAGGAAACCAAAACCAGTAGAGGAATAATCCCTACTCCAATACCTATAACCCAGGTTAGAGGAATCACCCAAACTTTGCTTGGGGAGGTCAAGGAAGTATCTCAAGCCCCTCAAGTGCAGCAAAAGTTGAATTACCCACCAGGTTTTGGCATCAAGGTTACCAAGCCTATGGAAATCACCCACCTATGCCCCAACAGCAGCAAAAAGCAATGCCCCCTCAGCATATTCCAGGTACATCTCTTGAGAGCTTGATGAAGGAATATATGGCAAAAAATGATGTTGTTATTCAAAGTCAGCAAGATTCATTGAGAAATTTGGAATTGCAAATGGGTTAACTAGCTAATGAGCTAAGGGCAAGTCCTCAAGGTAAGCATCCCTCTGATATTGAAAATCCAAAAAGAGAGGGGAAAGAGCAAGTGCAAGCCATAGAGTTGAGAAGTGGGAAGCCATTAGTTGAGGAAGTAGAAGTTTACAAGAGAAAACAGAAAGTGAAAGACACTGCTATCCAAGTTGAGGAAGAAAAGAAAGAAGAGCAGTTTAAGCCTAAAGGGAGAGAGAATGAGGAAGTTGAGATTACACCTAGAGCTGAACCTTCAAGAGAAAATCAGTGTGTAGTTGCTCCCATTCTTGAGTTTAAACCACCTCCTCCACCATTTCCTCAAAGGTTGAGAAAGAGAAAAGAAGAAGCTCACTTTGAGAAGTTCATAGACATTTTAAAGGAAATTCATATAAACATACCATTGGTGGATGCTTTGAGACAAATGTCTAATTATATGAAATTTCTTAAAGATGTCTTGACAGGAAGAGAAAGATTTGAGGAATTTAAGGTAGTATCCTTAAATGAGGAGTGTAGTGCCATTTTGAGAAAGAAAATTCCAAACAAAGAGAAAGACTCTGGATCCTTCACCATACCTGTTTCTATTGGAGGAAATGAATTAGGACGAGCTTTGTGTGACTTAGGAACTAGCATTAACCTTATGCCCTTATCCATTTACAAGAAATTAGGCATAGGTGAAGCTAGACCCACAACTGTCACTCTCCAATTAGCTGATAGGTCCATAACCCACCTTGAAGGAAAGATAGAGGATATTCTAATTCAAGTGGATAAGTTCATTTTTCCTGCTGATTTCATAATTTTAGATTATGAAGTAGACAAAGAAGTGCCTATAATCCTAGGGAGACTTTTCCTTAAGACAGGGAGAAAAGTGGTGGATGTGTATGAGGGAACAATCACTTTGAAAATGAATGACCAGCAAGTGAAATTCAACATCTATGACACAATGAAATACCCAATTGATATGGAGGAGTGTTCTGTAATTCAGGTACTGGAAGAAGTTATTAAAGATAATACTCAGAGGAATTGCTGCAGCATCATGTTCAATCTTTTGGAGGAATAACTGCAGAGGATTTGGAAAACAGTAGTTTGGAAGGGGATGGAGAGAGTTTGGCCGAAGCTTCTTGTTTTAGGAGAGTGTTTAAATCTCTAGAGTTAAGAGATAGGAAAACACCACCTATGCAGCCTTCCATTAAAGAACCTCCTACCCTTGAGCTGAAACCCTTGCCAAATCACTTGAAATATGCCTATTTAGGTGAGGAAAAGACTCTTCCCATATTTCAGCAAGCTTACTGCCTGAAAATGAGTTGGTGTTGCTGGAATTGTTGAAACAGTACAAAAGGGCTATAGGGTGGACTTTGGCCGATATCCAGGGTATAAGTCCTTCTTTTTGCATGCATAAAATTAATTTGGAAGAAGGAAATTTCAAATCCATTGAGCAACAAATAAGACTTAATCCAGCTAGGAAGGAGGTTGTGAAGAAGGAAATCATTAAATGGTTGGATGCTGGAATCATATACCCTATTTCAGATAGCAAATGGGTAAGTCCTATCCAATGTGTGCCAAAAAAAGGTGGCATGACAGTGGTGGTGAATGAGGCCAATGAGTTAGTTCCAACTAGGATAGTGACAGGTTGGAGGGTATGTATGGATTACAGGAGGCTGAACAAAGCCACTCGTAAAGACCATTTCCCTCTACCCTTCATTGATCAAATGTTGGATAAACTAGCTGGTCAAGATTACTATTGCTTCTTAGATGGGTATTCTGGTTATAACCAAATCACCATAGCCCCACAGGATCAAGAAAAGACCACTTTTACCTGCCCCTATGGAATTTTTGCCTTTAGGAGAATGCTCTTTGGCCTTTGTAATGCCCCTGTCACTTTTCAGAGATGTATGATGGCCATATTCTCTGATATGGTAGAATCTATCATGGAAGTCTTCATGGACGACTTCTGAATTTTTGGGGATTCATTTGAGGCATGTCTAGGCAATTTAGGGAAGGTATTAAAGAGGTGTGAGGAAACAAATTTGGTCTTAAACTGGAAAAAATGCCACTTTATAGTGAGAGATGGCATCGTATTAGGCCATAAGATTTTCAAAGAAGAGATTGAGGTTGATAGGGCTAAAATTGAGATCATTGAGAAATTAGAACCACCTACCATTGTTAAGGGTGTGAAGAGTTTCTTAGGACATGCTGGCTTTTATAGGAGATTTATAAAGGACTTTTCTAAAATCTCAAAACCCTTGTGCTCATTGTTGGAGGTATATATATATATATTATTAGTTCACAACACGTAGGAGTGGAGATTCGAATATTTAATCTCTTAGTCAAAAGTATATATCTAAGCTAGTTGACCAGCTTACCTATGCTCAAGTTGGCTTGATATTGATATATTTAGCCGGATCAAAATAAGAACAATGACACGTTCATGAATCCATTATCACTTCCATAATTTCCGAACAAAACCCAAAAGGGGAAAAAAAGACCAAAGTTTTCAAACCTTCATACATTAATTAATACCACAAAGTCAACACACCTTTCATACAATTTCAATTCACTAATTCCCTTTTCTTTACACAGATCTGCAAATCTCCTAAAACACACAGTTATTTCCCCACAAACTGTTAAGTAATTTGACAAATTTTCAATTATTGCAACAAAATCATAAGCAGTTTTCTAGCTGATGCCCCATTTACAAATCCTTCTCTGTTTTTTTTTTTTTTTTTCCTTTTACTTGATAAAAATTGAGGTAAGAACACCACTATTTTTCATCATTCACCATTTGGATGATTTACATTTGGTAGACATTTTGTTTCCATCAAGGTAAGGTGCAAAAGTCTTCATTACCTCCTCATAAGTTGGTCTCTTGTAGTCCACAGCCTGAAAAAGGAAAAAAAAAAATTTCAATTATATGTTACTATATTTATGTGCAAGTTTAAATATTGTTGTCATCTAGTCTTCATTTCGAACTTTAAAGTTTTTTCAAATTTCATTTTAAGAACTTGGACAAAAACCATGTAATCGAAATTGTTATCAAATGAGCTTCGTAAAAGACCTGTTCGACAACTTCTTCCGGGTTTGCCCATTTCCACTCTGCGAATTCGACGTCCGCTTCAGCATTGTCCAAGTTAATCTCACTGTTATCTTTCGTAAATCTCATAAGATACCTGTCATTATAGTTCCGAAGGCAGTTGAGAAACCTCTCATTCACTGTTCTCTTTCCCATTTCATTTCTACTTGCAGAAAAGTCATGATAAAAAATGGGAAAGATGAAAAACTGACCATTTTTGTGCCTGCCCGTGCCATTGCCCGCCCCAAAGGCGATTGACTTTGGTTTTCACAGCAGGAGGAAAATCGTACGTCAACCATTTGGGTACCTGTAAACCAAAAACAATGCGACTTTTTTAAGTTATTTTGGTACACTTTTTAATGTAACTTTGACAACGATGAAAAAAAAAGGTCAGTTGAATGTTTCTTTGCAAAGGCTATCGAAATGAATCGCCATAGAAAGTAGTACCTCGGCAACGATCTCCGCAGAAACTATCCCAGTTTCCTTTCTCAGTTCCCTAACAGCTGCTAATTTCGGGTCTTCACCATCCTCAATCCCTCCCTAAGATAAATGGTTGAACAAAATCAGCCAATTCAATCTAACCGAAGATTCATAGCTATCACGAATGTCAATTCTATAAGAAAATACTAGGAAAGGATGCTATTCTGTTTTCTATGAGGGGATTTGGCTAAATAGGAATGACTTTTTTAGAATTTTATAGCTTCATACAAGTCATAATGTAACAAAAACGATCGCTATGATGGAGAAATTTTCTTTGAAGCAATATAGAGCATAACAATATCCGTGACGCTCAAAACCGTTACATCACGTCATTATATCAATGTAACTACCATGCTTTAGAACCACAACGATCGCCTTGAATCTGATTAGTCTTCGACATATTGATTGATAACTTTTCGTTTATAAATTGTCATCCCAAAGTTATCTCGGTTTATAGCTTCCCTCTCTGATCGCAGGTGAACTTGATTCGAAGTCTATTCAAACAGTAAACGTTTGATCCGTTGAAATCAAAAGGGTAGATAATCCATAACAGCTCACAAATTTACATCTAACCAGTGTCAAAAATTCACAAAAATGAACAGAATTTGAGCAAATAAATAAACCAACAATATCTTCCCATTAACTAAAAACGACCCATTTAAAGATTTGAGCAATGAAACAAAGTCCCAAAGTGAAGCAGAGAAAAGAACAGAGGAAATTTAAAAATCACACCTGAGGCATCTGCCATGCTCCTGGAACATTCAGCCTAGAAGCCACAAAAACCTGCATAACAAATCTGATTGGATTGCAATCTTTTTTCATCCACATAATCACCAACAAAAAAAAAACAAAACAAAAACTCCAAAACAGAACATCAAAACAACACATCCAAATCTTCAACCTTAACAAACAAACAAACCACAACAGTTAAAACACAGTCCAACGTCTGAATCTCCACTTGCACAATTACAACATGACATTCAGAGAAAACCCAAAAAAGGGAAACAAATTCTACACTTGTATCTAGATCTGGCAGAGAAATGGGCAATCAATTCATGACAAATTCTTCAAGATCATACAATAAAAGAACACAAAACAAAACAAAGAGGCCATCTCTGAAAAACATGCAAAGTCACAAAAATTTTAAAAACCAGGGAGAAAAGAGAGAGAGAGAGAGAGAAAGAGAGAGAGAGAGACCTGATTTTCAGAGTTGATGAGACAAACGCCGACGTTGGGGCGGTAACCAGAGGGGAGAGAGTCCATGTGCGGTAACAATGGATTTGGGAATTTGGGGTTTTCAAAGTTTTCAAGAGTCAGAGTTTGAGAGAGACAGAAGAGAGAACGAGTGTTTAAAGTGGGGAATATGAACGACGCTGACCACAAGGAAAAAGAGAGGACAGAGATTTTTATGGTGGTGGCGGCGGCGGAGGCGGAGTTTTATTTGCCAATTGCCACTCACTTTCTTTTTCTTTCTTTCTTATCTTCCACAGTCTCCACCTCCTCGCTCCCTTTTCCCTTTTAATACTGTCAATTTGTTGGGTACTTTTACCCTGTGCTCCCTCACACCCAATTCATAATTACATACTCATACTAGCTACTACTACCATTTTCCTTCGTTATCTTTTCACCTAAAACTTAAGTTAAAATATCATTTTCGTATCTGTTCTTTAAGTTTCATTCTCTTTCAGTTTTTATACTTTCAAATGTCTCATTCTAGTTTTGTACTTTTAATAAATCTTAAAATCAATTTAATTTTTTTATTAAAATTTTCCAAAAAATATCTAGCATCTACTAGTTTTTCCTTTATAAATTTTAAAAATATAATGATATAGTGTCTTTTATTGCATGGAAATTATTATTATTAATTAACTAATTTCAATAAATAAAAAATAATGTTGAAGGACTAATTTTAAGATTTATTGAAAGTACAGGAACTAAAATTAGACATTTAAAAGTACAATGACTGAAATGAAATGAAATCCAAAGAAAAGAGACCAAAAATGATATTTTAACCTAAAACTTACCTCCTGACCGATCAGCAAGAATCCTTCTAATGACCACCACTAAAAATTTGACAGCTATTTATTTTTATTTTCTCTCTCATTTTTCAGTACTCATCTTTTCTACTAGTCGAAAATATAAGGGTGTTTAAGGAGACGATGAGTAAGGAGGTAAGCTTTGTCATTTTTCTTGTCATTTTTCTTTTTCACTTCTTCAAGGGTTACAACAATGTGGTTTCGTAGTGTTAGATAGATGAAAGAGAAATTAAAATTTGTGTTTTGAATACGGATTTATGGAAAATTTTTAGTATTTATGTAGTATGTATTCCTTTCATTCATTGTATGAATTTTTTTCATCAATAATTATTTAATGGTGTTGGACCTCATGTAATTTTTAAATAATGTTGACACATGAATGAGAGTAGTATTAATGTAGTATTGATTCTTTTTTTTCTATGCATTCAATTGTTTGGAGGGGACAATCATATTATTGTAGTGATCATATTGAATTTTTTTTTTCCAATCTATCGCGTGATTATTAGGATAATAATTTTAGAAGGTTAAATACTCTATATCGATACTAAATATTTAGTTTAAAATGGCTTGTTTCATAAAAAAGAATTGGCCTATATGCCTTTATTTTATCCAATTTGCTCATTTTATTTTAGTTTTTCTTTTTTGAGTTCAACAATGGGAGATGGGAGATTCGAAGGTCTGACCTTTTGTCGATGACATATATAGTCTATTTAATCTAATCTCTAAAATTTAAAAGAAAATTTTAATTACATTGTAAGGATTTCGATTCTAATACATTTTATTTACTACTATACTACGTCAAATTATCATGCTTTAGTCCAATTAGCAAGTTAAATGAGGACATTTCAAAAATAGTGATAATGATGAACCGAAATCTTTACGATGTAATTAAATTTTTTTAAAGTTTAGAGATTAAATAAATACAAATATGAAAGTTTGTAACTAAATTTGTACGGTTATATAACTTCTTTTTATAATCTTTTTTATCTTTATAAAAATAATTTTTTTGAGCTAATCTATAAAAATAATATTTACTGTCCACTTAAAATTTTCATTATTATATGTACAGATGCTGCTTCCATAGATCAATAAGAGTCTGACAAGAATTATATATATTTAAATTATAACGATTTGATTTCCCCCATTTAAGAATTGCATTAATGTCTCAATGTGATGCGGTTGCCACTATATAATAGGATAATACAAATGAAATTCCACTCTAATTGATCAAAAAGCAATCCAACTCGATCCCATCCATCTCCTCTCCATCCTTTATTATTATTATTATTATTGCCCTTACGTAACAACCATCTACATTAAAAATAAAAATAAAAAAAATTTAATTTAATTTAAAAAAAAAAATGCATCACAATTCAGAAATAAAGGGTGTGAACCTTCGAGAATAATATTTTTAAATTTTGAATGTATAATAATTATAATTTTTAATCTTAAATGATTTACAAAGTGATCACACATTGGTGTGTTGGAAAATGCATTTAAACTGCGTATTATCATCTTGATGTTTGTTTCTTCCAATAAAAAAACTTTGATGTGTAGTTTACTCTAATAAAAATGTTTTTTAAGTACTTCTCACAAAAATATACTTGAGTAAAAAGCACTCAAAAAAATATTTTAAGACATTTTTACTAATTTCTAATAGTATTATTTATTATGCTCTCTCGAATGAGCGGAAATGCATACTAATTTGAATCACCTTTCTCTCATTTGTATCGTAATATTGATACAGATGTCGAAAAAATGTCACCACATAAGATTAATAAGGATTTTAACTTCTTTTAAAACAAAAATAAAATGTTTATTTATTAATTTAATATTTCTATAAAATTGAATGGAAATGGATGATTTGGTGGTGTGATGTTGAAGAGCCCATGATAAGTAAAGTGAGAAGAGATGTAGAGGATAAAAGCTCATAAGGGCGCAGGATAGCAAGAAGCAGTTGAGTGGTTGTTTAGTCAATGAGTGAGGTCGGACAGATGTTTCAGAAAAGGACAGAGGAAAAGCACAAGGTAGTGGGCGTTGACTTTTATCACAAACACAAAAAGCATCTTTTTTTTTTCCTCTCTTAATTGTTCATTCTTTTTTTATTTAAATATTTAGATTAAATAATAACAAATGATAGTTAATGTTTTAGATGATTCTAAATTTGGTTGTGTTTAGTGACCGATTGAAAAACATAAATTATATTCAATAAAAAATATAGTTGTCTTTATGTGTTCGAATATGTGTTTAGTAGCAGATTTAGAAAACTAGATCTTAATTTAAAAAGTTGTTAAAAATGTGTGTGACATAAACCATAGAAACAATTGTAGTTACCCAACTAAATATTATGTTGTAACTTAACTATTATTAATTGTCAACAAGAGTATAGCTTAACTGACATAAAATATGTGCTTATGACGAAGATGTCATAGATTCAATCTCCCACTCCATATTGTTGAACTAAAAAAAAAACTATTATCAATTAATTTATGAACATGTTTTGTGTTATAAATTTTTTATAATTATTATTTTACAGTATCATATAATTTATAAGATATTATATTATACATATTTTCTTTTTAACAAAAATAAAATGAGTTTATGACATAAAATAGTATATTTATCAAAGTTTTAATCTTTTTTAATCTAATTCTACATTTTAAATTTTCAAATTCAAAATCTAGATACACTAAAAATATAGAAAATTTATTTTTAAAATTTTTATTATTTGGATTATAGAATCTAAAAAATAGTTTTAAAAAGTAAATTTGCTAAACACATGTTTTCTAAATCTATTTGTTTAGTTTTTTTTTGTGACATCCGAGTTAGAAGGGGTACATGAATGAACTAACACCACATTGGAATGAGAAGGGGTACATGTATGGTTAAGAAATGTTTTAAAAAAATTATAATTACTACCCATACCAAAATGATGCACCCTTTATTTCTAGTGGCTTAATCGTAAGAACTCCAAAGTTAAACGTGGTTATCTTGGAACAATTCTATGTTGGGTGACCTCTTGAAAATTTTTCTAAGAAGCATGTGAATGAAGACAAGGACTCGTGTTGGTCTGTGAGAATAGTCTTCACTCTCATAAGCAGTTTAAGACAAGAAGGTAGCGTGACCAGGTCGTAGAAGATGCCGGGAAATGTCGGAGCCACCAAGTGCCAAATCTAGATTTCAAATCTTGGGTCTGAGGAGTTACAATTTTTTTTTACCATTTTTAGTCATTGTGAGCTTTTAAAAATATCTATCTTAGTCTTTGAAATTTTTAAAAACGATCATTTTGATTATTGCCATATTACTTTTTTATATAATATCTACTTGTCCAATACTTATCTCTAACCTATGTGGCTTGAAATTATACTCATATTAACATATTGGTATGCTTACTCAAATCATCGCATTAATTTGTTAAAAACAAAATAAAGGTGAGGACCAAAATGATTACTTTTTTAGAGTTCAAAGACTAAATTTGACATTTTAAAGATCTAAAGATCAAAATAGAATAAATTTGAAAGTTTAAGTACTCAAAATGAACCTTTTGGAAGGTTAGTACCAAAATAGAACATTTTAGAAGGTCAGCAAATTTCAATATTTTTTCTTTTTTCAGAATGGTTTAATTGAAAATTTTAATACATTAAAGATAAATTTTAAAATTTTAAAAGATCAAAAACCAAATTTGAGAACTATCCAAGGACGTTTGATTTGTTCAGCGGAATGTTGATTCAACTCATCATTTCTACTCATGACGGGAAGGAGGAAAAAGAAAAAAGGAATAATCATTAAGATAAAAAAGGACAAATTATGGAAAGGCCCCGATTTTTGGACACTTCCGCCCTTTTACATAAGTCAGCGTTTGCTTTTTTTGATTCTCTTTTTGCATCTTACTTTTCCATTTTCAACTTTAATATTATATATATTTTTTCTTTCAACTTTTAGAATAAACAACAAATTTAATCATCAACTTTTATGGTTGAATCTTTTTTATTTTTAATTGAATAAATACGTGATGATTTAACTTGAAATAACAATTAATAATATATTATTATTATTATTATTATATTCGATTTAAAATGTATTCTACTTACTTATTTCATCAAAATAAAATTGGCTTGCCTGCTTTTTGTCAGGTTATCTAATTGACTTACTCTTGAAGATTATGTTATGTCAAAATATTACTTGTAATTTCAATCAGTGTATCACGTTAAATATTTAGTAATTTAGGTAATAATGTTAACTACAAGTATTTATTATTATTTAAATCATCAATTTAGAGATATAATAATTTTTTTAAATTCAAAGGTGAAATAGATAAAATTAAGTTGGAAGAGCTAAATTTATAATTTAACTTAACTTTTATTGTTAGGATAAAATATGTTTTTTTTTTTTAATCTTTCACTTTAGTCCCTAATTTTTGAAAGAATTCTTTATCTTTTAATAAATTAAAAATTTTGCTAACCTGAATATAGTTCAATTATTTAAAGCATATACCTTCTACCAAAGATTAGAGGTTCGAATCTCTCCACCTTATATGGTGCAGAAGACTAAAAAAATAAATTAAAAAATTAAAAAAAACTTTATTAAAAAATAAGAAAAATGGTCCCACAAGCAAAGATTTAAGCACACGAAGGGAACGTTTGGTAAAAATTAAGAAATTTCAATCCTTAAGGCCCTGTTTGATAATCATTTGATTTTTGATTTTTGAAAATTAAGGCTATAAATACTACTCTCACCTATGGATATACTTGTTTTGTTATCTACTTTTTATCTATGTTTTCAAAAACCAAGCCATGTTTCGAAAATTAAAAAAAATAGTTTTTCAAAAACTTGTTTTTGTTTTTAGAATTTGGCTAACAATTCAAATGCTTCCTTAAGGGAGATGAAAACAATTCTAGAGAAATTAGAAGAAAGAAAACTTAATTTTCAAAAACCAAAAACTAAGGCCCCGTTTGATAACCATTTGGTTTTTTATTTTTGGTTTTTGAAAATTAAGCTTGTTTTCTCCCAATTTATCTACAATGATTTTCATCTCCATTAAGGAAACATATGAATTCTTAGCCAAATTCTAAAAACAAAAACAAGTTTTTGGAAACTACTTTTTTTAGTTTTCAAAACATGGCTTGGTTTTTGAAAACATAGGTAAAAAGTAGATGACAAAACAAGTAAAACCATAGGTGGAAGTAGTATTTATAGGCTTAATTTTCAAAAACCAAATGATTATCAAACGGGGCCAAATGATTATCAAATGGGGGCCTAAACTACAAATCTTTTGAAACTAATCCAATTTTAGTTCTTCATTTTAAAAAAAAAAAATCAAACTCTAAATTTGGTCCATGCATAAAAAATTAATTTTAACTCGATAACATCTGATATATTTATTTTCTATAAGTGAAATTTAGATTATCACTTATCAAATGTAAAATTTAATTAAAAAATAATATTTAAATTTAAATTTTTAAAAGTTTAGAATGATTTTTTTTATCCCTAAAGTTTAAATGATTAAAGTTAGGGATCAAAGTCAAGAACTAAATTTTAAAAAATTAGTAAAAGTTAATCGATCAAAGGCTTCTTTTTTTTTTTTTTTTTGAATAAACCAAAGGCATATTTAAATTTTATCTTTATTTCATTCAAATTCTACTTTCCATTTTCCAACTAATTTTAGAGCTCTTTTGAATGGGAAATTTTTTTGGTAGCTTCCAATCTAGAAAATTGGAATATATAGAAATATATTTTTTTATAAAAAAATAATTACAAATATAACTTAATAAAATAGTCATTACAAATATATTACTCAAAAACACTCCTGAAATGAATAATAATAATAAAAAAAAAACACTCCTGAATCCTTGATTGACTAGATTATGATATCTTGTTCCTCCCCCCCCCCCCCCCCCCTGCAATAGTTATTATATTGTATAATTAATAATTAACTTACATACTTATTGAGATAAATGATAATAATAATTGATTTGGGTGGGTAATTTTATGTCATTGATGATTGAGATGATTTAATATGAATTATAATAACAAAGCATTTAAATGTGACATATCTATAAATATGGAGTTTTGAAGTCAATCTATGCTTAGCTCAGCGATAACTGACACATATCCTTAATCAAGAAGTTAGAACTTTTAATCCCCTATCTCCAAATGTTGTTGAACTTAAAAAAAAAAGAAACGAAAAATTATGCATTTTTGAAATGTTGGTTCAATGTATTATATCATTATTATGCATGCTACATCCCTATTTTTCTAAAAAATATAACATGAGAGAATTAGTAAGAATTTAAACCAACTTTCGTATCAATTTACACATTCTGTCAGATTATGTGCAAACTTATAATTATATAAATTAAACTTATGAAATTTCATAATTGAATCAATTTAGACCATCCATTTCAAACAATTGACAATTTTCAAATGGAGGTTCTAGATTTTTTAAGAAGTCTACATACGTGTAAGAATTGATGAATGGTTTTCAAAATGAGGGCCTAAATTGATTTATTTATGATAGTTTAGGGGCTTAAATTGATAGAATTATAAGTTTGCACATGTGTAAACTCACATTTTTTAAACGGAATCTGACAAATGATGTAAATTGATACACTTATGAAAGTTTAGAGTTTAAATTGATACAATTATTAGTTTAGAATTTTAATTGATAAAATTGATTTTGTTTCCTTATTATTATTAATGTGATGGATAAAAGAGATAAAAATATAATCAAATTTTAAATCTGTGGGCTACGATGGTTTATTTCAACTCAATATAAATCCAGGAAGTAGATTATTAAATATTAACTATTCATTTAATGTAGAAATAAAGTAAAGCACATTTATTTAGATCATCGAAGCTTGGGAAAAGGTTATTGAAATTGGGAAATTTTATATCCACAATATTCTTTTTTTTTTTTTTTTTTTGGAGTTCGGATAACGATATTCATAATTGCATCTTAATTATTACCTTCCATGAAGTCAATTCGAAGCATTTTATCATAGAGATTGTCTAGGATCGTGGACTGTTTAATGATAAGGGGAGCATCAATATCAATAATGACAGGAATAGAATCTTATATATCTTGAAAAATATATACCATTTCTGTTTTTTGTTTTTCATTTTTGTTTGGCTCTCGATCATTTTCTCTATCTTAATAAAGAAAAATAAAAATGTATTTGCTAACTATTTTTTATTCTTTATTTTTTTAAGTAAAAAAAGAATCTAAACATATTTGGTAATTGTTGGAAATTATAATTCGCTGTGTATAAGAACTGAGTAACACTAGCAAATTTGATTACAACTTAACTGACAACAAACAATTACAGTGTAAACAATAATACACACACTGTATGTAATAACAATTTCAAAAACTCAAGAATAAAAGATAAAAAGTAGTCGAGGCACGCTTACAAAGCGCTGTCCTGAAGACAATTATTCGATCTGCACGGGTTGCAAGCAGGCTACAACGATCGTCTCAGCATGATACAACGACTAACTCCGATAGAACAACAACCTTGAACTACTCGGATCTGGCAGAACTCTTGGATACTTGCTCTCAACTTGACTCAAGATTAAAGAAAAGAAAGAGAGGAGAGAAGAACTCTTCAATTGGAATGAGATACTCCAAAATGGAATGAGATGCTTCAAATGAAGAAACAAGTTGCTATTTATAGGCTAGCAACTTAGTAACTCTCCAAAAATAAAATTAATATAAACAAAATGAAACATACATAAAAAGTAACTCAATTGTGTAGTTACTTGTAAAGATTCAAACATAACTCACAAATTTAACTTTTAAGTTAAATTTGTAAAAGAAACATCAACACATTTTGATGTTTCAAACCATTTTGAAACCTTTGAATTTCAAGTCAAGTAACAACAACATAAATGAAACATCAATTCATTTTTTATGTTTCAAACCAACACCTTCTTTCACAATTTACTATAAAATCCAACAATCCCCCACATGAAAGAAAGTTTGAAAATCAAAACAAAATCGTTGAGAGCAAACAAACAAGCTATGCATCAGGATAGGTGTCTTCTGGACTTGAACCTTCCTTAGTGAATATCCATCGAACTTACCGAAGAAATAGTGAGACCAGCTCTGGAACTATCCTTCTCATTGGTAAATTGAGACAACAGACATCACACATAACTCATCTTGTATCTTTGAGTTCTATACGTTTGTGTCCATTTTGGTTCTGGACAAAATTCTGAATTCATGAGAGCTTTAGAGAACATAAGCCATTTTAAAAGTCCTCATAGAAGCGACCCCACTTCTACTCTCATATAGGTGATATTGATTAAGAGTATTCTGTCATTACTCCTCTTGTAAATAAGATATCAACATGACCTTAGCATCAACAGATCACACACTCTACAAAATCATAGAAATGGGAAGAAACTATAAGTTTCTTAGTGTGTCAATATAAATTATCCAACCAGATTGCCTATTGAACCTAGATCTTGGGATCTCCAGTCAACTAGGTTAGGTTACCATCAAATAATTTATTTCATAGGCTTTAGCCCCATTTCCCTCGATGTATATGTTACTTGCTCTCTTGACAATCCTTTCGTTAAAGGATCTGCAATATTCTCTTTTGATTTCACATAATCAATGGAAAAATTCCATTAGAGAGCAATTGTCTTATCGAATTATGTCTACGTCTTATATGTCGCGACTTCCCATTATAGACATTATTCTTGGCCCTCATAGAGGCCGCCAAACTGTCACAATAAATACATATTGCACTTACAGGCTTTGACCATAATGGAATATCTTCAAGAAAATTTCTAAGTCATTCAGCTTCTTCTCCAGCTTTATCAAGAGCTATAAACTCTGATTCCATGGTAGAACGTGCTATACACGTCTGTTTTGAAGATTTCCATGATACAGCTGCTCCACCTAAGGTAAATATATACCCACTTGTTGATTTAGTCTCCATGCTATCAGAAATCCAATTAGCATCACTAAATCCTTCCAGTACATGTGGATCCCTTGTATAATGCAATCCATAGTCTAGAGTGTACTTCAAGTACCTTAGAACTCTGACTAAAGCATTCCAATGATCATGCCCAGGATTGCTGGTGTATCTAGCTAATCTTCCTACTGAATAGGCAATATCAGGTCTTGTACAATTCATTATGTACATTAAGCTACCAACAACTCTAGAGTATTCTAGAGAAGACACACCTTCATCATTGTTCTTCTTTAACTTACAATTTGGATCAAATGGAGTAACAGCTGGTTTACTGTCAAATTGATCAAATTTTCTCAACACTTTCTCTATATAGTGAGATTGAGAAAGTACGTGTCCACTTGAATTTCTTGTTATACGGATTCCAAGTATAACATCAGCAAGACCAAGGTCTTTCATATCAAAGTTAAATTTCAACATCTTTTTAGTGGAATCAATGACACTTCTATTTGTGCCCATTATCAACATATCATCCACATACAAGCAAATAATGACACAATGTTGATCGATGGTTTTAACATAGACACATTTATCACACTCATTTATCTTGAATCCATTCGATAACATAGTGTAATCAAACTTTTCATGCCATTGTTTGGGTGCTTGTTTTAACCCATAAAGAGACTTAACCAGTTTGCAAACTTTATCTTCAAGTCCCTTTACAACAAATCCTTCAGGTTGTTCCATATGTATTTCTTCATCTAAATCTCCATTTAAAAATGCAGTTTTTACATCCATTTAGTGTATTTCCAAATTTTGTAAAGCTGCTATTGCGATTAACATCCTTATAGATGTAATCCTCGTCACTGGAGAATAGGTATCAAAGAAATCTAGCCCTTCTTTTTGACGAAAGCCTTTAGCTACTAAACGGGCTTTGTATTTATCAATAGTGCCATTAGCCTTTAGCTTTCTTTTAAAAATCCATTTACTTCCAATTGATTTACTTCTAGGAGGTAAATCAACCAATACATAGGTATTGTTTTGCAAAATGGATTCTATTTCATTATTGATAGCTTCCTTCCAATAAGGTGCATCCGGAGATGACACAGCTTCTTAAAAAGTTTGAGGCTCACCTTCAATCATATAAGTTATGAAATCAGGTCCAAAGGAAGTAGCTTTCTTAGCTCTTTTGCTTCTTCTAGGGTCAGACTCAATTCTCTGATCGTCTTGACCTTTCGAAGAGCTAGCCTCATAATTCCTTTTGACACCACTACTTCTGTGTCTTTCCTCTTTCAAAGGAAATATATCCTCAAAGAATTCAGCTTCAATAGATTCCATAATAGTATTATTGTTAATATCAATTATGTCTGATTTAATTACCAGGAATCTATAAGCAGCACTATGCATTGCATAGCCTATAAAAACACAATCAATTGTCTTGGGTCCCAGTTTGGTCCTTTTTGGTAAAGGAACTTGTACCTTTGCTAAACACCCCCAAACTTTCAACATTTTATATGAAGGTAACTTTCTATTCCACATTTCATAAGGCGACTTATCAGTCTTCTTATGTGGAATTCTGTTTAGAATAAAATTTGCTGTAAGCAAAGCCTCCCCCACAAATTATGGGGTAAACCTGAACTATTTAACATGCAATTAACCATGTCCTTTAAAGTTCGTTTCTTTCTTTCAGCTACACCATTTTTGCTGTGGTGTATAAGGTGCTGTAGTTTGATGGATTATACCATTAACTTCACAGAATTCATAAAGTGATGAAGATTCATATTCACCACATCTATCTGATCTAAGCACCTTTACTTTCTTCTCAAGTTGATTTTCAACTTCTGCCTTATATGCTTTAAAAACATCTAAGGTTTCATCTTTACTATGTAATAAATATACATAACAATATTTACTACTGTCATAAATGAATGTGACAAAATACTTCTTACCTCCTCTTGTAGGGGTACTTTTCATGTCACATACATCACTGTGGATTAAATCAAGAATCTCATTACTTTTTTCCACAGATGAAAATAATTTTCTAGCAAACTTTGATTCAACACAAACTTCACATTTGTGTCTATTATCAATGTTGAAATTAGGCAATAGTCCTAAATTTACCATTCTATGTAAAGAATGATAATTGACATGCCCCAGCCTAGAATGTCATACATCACACAACTCAACAATATAAGCAGAAGAGTTGTTATTATTATTCTTGGGCAATTGTGCCAATACATTCAGTTTGAACATGCCATCATTCAGATAGCCTTTTCCCACATACATACCCCCCTTTGTCAGAATAAATTTATCTGACTCAAATACAAGCTTGAACCCATTCTTATTAAGTAGAGTTCTTGACACTAGATTCTTTCGAATCTCTGGCACATGCCACACATCATTGAGGGTAAGTATCTTTCCGAAAGTCCATTTCAGCAGGATCTTCCCTTTGCCTTCCACAGAGGCAGTTGAAGCATTTTCCATGTATAGCTTATCGCTACCATCTAGCCTCTCATATGAGGTGAACAATGACTTGTCCTTACAAATGTGCCTAGTAGCACCAGTATCAATCCACCAACCTTTGGTGTCAGAAGCCATATTTACCTCAGAAATGACAGCAACTAAATCGTCATTTTTCATAATATTGGCTTGATGGTTTGAGCTTTGTCCCTTTTTTGTGTCGACAAGTTGCAGCCGTATGGCTACTCTTACCACAAACCCAATAGTTTACATGAATGCGCTTGTTGACGTCATTCCTTGGTCCAAGATTCACATTTTTCTTCTGGGATTGTTGCTTCTTGGAACGCCTTGAAACTTCAGCAACTTGAGCTTTGGCTTCAACTTCTAGTGGAGCTTTGTCTCCTTTTCTATTATCCTCTTCTATGCGGAGTTTAACAGCAAGATTCTCCATGGACAATTCCTTTCGCTTGTGTTTGAGATAGCATTTGAAGTTCTTCCAGGAAGGAGGCAACTTCTCAATCACAACAGCAACTTGGAATGGTTCACTGATGTTCAATCATTCACTTTGCAAATCACTAATGATAATTTGCAATTCTTCCATCTGATTGACTACCAATAAGCTGGATCATTCACTTTGCAAATCACTAATGATAGCTCCAGAAGACCAGGAGAAGAAGACATTCACATGTCCATATGGAACCTTTGCTTTCAAAAAGATGCCATTTGGACTGTGCAATGCCCCAACAACCTTCCAAAGATGCATGATGGCCAGAAATGGTGGAGAGAACTGTGGAGATTTTCATGGATGATTTCTCTATTTTTGGAGAATCACTCAATCATTTTCTTATAAATCTTGAACAAGTCTTGCAACCCTGTGATTGCAACGCCGTGAAGACACCAACCTAGTACTCAATTGGGAGAAGTGCTATTTTATGGTGCAAGAGAGCATTATCCTAGGGCACAAGATCTCAAGGAAAGGAATCGAGGTGGATAGAGAAAAAGTATAGTTGATTGCAAAACTTCCTCCACCTACATCAGTAAAAGAGATCCAGAGCTTTTTAGGTCATGCAGGATTCTATAGGCGATTCATTAAAAATTGCTCCCACATTTCTAAACCTTTATGCAGGTTGTTAGAAATTGACAGACAATTTGTGTTCCACCAGGATTGTTTGAATACTTTTAATAGGTTGAAGGATGCACTAAGCTCGGCCCCCATAATGATTGAACCTGACTTGAGTCAGTCGTTCGAGCTTATATGCGGCATAAGTGATTTCGCTGTACGTGCAGTGCTAGCACAGAGGAGGAACAAGATAACACATCCTATTTACTATGCCAGCAAGACCAAGAATGACGCACATGATAACTACGCTACAATGGAGAAGGAGTTGCTTCCAGTTGTGTTTTCCCTCGACAAATTGAGATCCTGCCTGGTCAGGACAAAAGTTATTGTCCACACAGACCACTCAGTGCTAAAGTATCTTTTGTCAAAGAAAGATGCTTAAGTCCCGACTCATCAGTGGATTTTTCTTTTGCAAGAGTTCGTTCTGGAAATCTTAAACAAGAAAGGAATAGAAAACCAGGTTGTAGACCACTTGTCAAGATTAGGGTTGGAGGCTCAGAGGGACGATTCAAAGGAGATACAGGAAACTTTTGTAGACGAGCAGCTGTTGGTAGTCAAAGTAATCGAGTTACCATGGTATGTTGACATAGCTAACTATTTAGTTAGTGGGCTTACTCCACTAGGTGCAACATCGCAGAAATTGAAGAAGTTCTACCATGATAGTAAGTACTACTATTGGGATGAACCTTACCTTTACAGGATGGGACCAGATCAAGTGCTCAGAAGATGTGTTGCGGAGGAGGATGTCCCAAAGATATTAAAGCTTGTCAGATAGCCCCATACGAAAGTCATTTTGCAGGAACAAAGACAGTAACCAAAGTACTCCAATGTGGATACTTTTGGCCAACTCTTTTTAGGGATGCACATTTGTTTGCTAAGGGATGCGATCATTTCCAAAGAACGAGGAACTTATAAGTGAGACATGAAATGCCAATGCACTATATGTTAGAGGTGGAAATCTTTGACGTGTGGGGCATAGATTTCATGGGACCTTTCCCACCATCTTTTGGGAATGTGTATATTTTACTTGCAGTAGACTATGTGTCTAAGTTGATCGGGCTGTGGCGACACTTGCCAATGTGCTAAGACATTAAGGAAGTTTCTTCATAGGAACATTTTCACTCATTTTTGTATACCAAGGATGTTGGTTAGCGACGAGAGAACTCATTTTGTGAGCAGGGTCATAAGAAATTTGCTTGCAAGATACAACATAAGGCATAGGATGGCGATTGCATATTATCCACAGACGAATGGATAGGCAGAATTACCTAATAGTGAGATCAAGACAATTCTAGAAAAAACAGTTGATCCATCACGAAGGGATTGGTCTCTCAGGCTCGATGATGCACTATGGGCACACAGGACAACTTTTAAGGCTCCATTGAGAATGTCTCCATACATGATTGTCTTTGGGAAAGCTTGCCACTTACCCTTAGAATTGGAGCACTGATAAGCCTTAGAATTGAGGCTTATTGATTGCTCATAAGCTTAAATAATGCTTGCTTTGCTTTAGAAATCATAGGAGAAATTTGGTAAATGCTTGAAAAACATCAATAACTTGTGAGAAGTGCATGTGAAAGAAAGAATGAAGAAAGGAGAAAGATAAACTAAGAATAGTTTCTTTTGTGCAGGAATTGTAGAAATTGCATAATCGAAATTGCAAGATGAAGTTGCAATTCTGGAGCAGCAAAAAAAAAATCAAAAAAGGAAAGAATCTTCACAGAACCAGATAAGGAAAATCTATACTTGCTGCACGATTTGGAGGTTCTTGAGCACGATTTTTGGGGAATATTCATCCCTAATGAAGCCCTACAAAAGGAGAAGAAGAGGAGGAGAGAAATAGGATTTTTGGAGGGATTTTTAGATCTTAATGAAGGATTCCATTTTTGTGGGTTTTTCTCCAAAAAAATGAAATAACGATTTCCTGGTTTTTCTTCTTCTTCTTCTTCATTCTGTCCAACTATGTTCTTCTTTATTTTTTGATCCAATCCAAATGAAAGTTTGGTTGTAATGATTCATTCTTTCCTAGAAATAGTTGGGATTGAATCAATTGAAATCTAAGGGAAACAATGGGTTTTGTTCAAGTTTTTTTTTTTTTTTCATTCTAGCTCGTTCTTAGTGTAGTTTGAATTCGATTTATGTTTTGTAGTTCTTTGGGTTATAATAGTTCATGTTTTTTGTTCCTTACCTACCATATCAAGCTTTGGAATTGAGTTGAGGTTGCTGGAGCAATTGAAAGAATTTTTTTGGATTTTTTTTTCTTCTTGGGTTTTTGTCCAGGAGCTTTGTGTTGAAGGAAGATTTGTTAATTGTTGTTGTTTTTTATTTCTTCATCTTCAATTCTTAGTAATACAACAAATTTCCATCTTTCTATTTCTCTTGGTTTCAAATAGGTTATTAGTTAACTTTTTTTGGCATGAAATTTAATTCAAGGTTTTGTTTTGAATTTTTTGAATTAATTATGAGCTAAACTTTTTAAGGGGTTCAAGGATGTGGATTTCCTAAGAAGTAAATCTAGCATAAATTACAATGAAAATCGAACCTACATTTCAATTGTTCATTTGTGTTGAATAAAACGTCGTTGAGATCCTAGATTGATCAACTAGGGTAGCAACTTAAGCTTGGATCAAATACCGACAGGATTATTGACAAGCAGATTTCCCATAAGTGATGGAGACAAGAGCTTAGACATAAGCTAATCTTTACCCTAGCTATAGGGATAAAGACTCCAAAATCCGTAAAAATTGTTGAGCCAAATTATCTAAGATAGAGGAACTATAGACATATAAGTCACTCACTTAGTCTCCTAAAACCTAATTTCAAGGTGAATAGAAGTAGCAATTTTGGTTTACAATTGCGTGTAGAGTAGGTTAGATTTGAAATTTTGGTTTTGCAATTACAACTTAGGGCAATGACATACTTGAGTAATTTTCCTTGCAACTTTATTTCTATTTTACATTTTTTGCAATTTTGATTTTGCAAATTCATTTATGCAACCTGTTCTTGCAATTTTGATTATGCAATCTGTTTTTGCAATTTTGATTTCGCAATCTATTTCTTTGTCATTTCGATTTTGCAATTTCGATTACGCAATCTGTTTTTTCATCTTGATTTTTATTTCTATTATTATTTCACACCAACCCAAAATCTATTTTTGCACTTTTTAGTTTCCAAGTTGCAATTTTACTTACGTTGTTGTTTTTACAATATTTTTGTTACACCGTTCCCTGTGGGATCAATACTTAGGAATACTCATGTTTTATTACTTGCATCGACAATGTGCACTTGCATTGGGGTTGACCGTATTTATTTACTTTCCTTCATCCAAAGTTCACTCGATCAAGCACAAAACTTATTGGACTCTGAAAAGGCTAAATTTTAATTTGAATGATGCAGGTGTATTAAGGAAAATGCAGTTGAACGAGCTAAAAGAACTAAGGTACTTCTCCTAAGAAAATGCTAAACTTTATAAGGAGAAGGTGAAGAGATGCCATGACAAGAAGATCTTTGACAAACGACTGCATGAAGGACAATAGGTGTTGTTGTTCAATTCGAGACTAAAAATTTTTCCAGGAAAGCTGAGATACAAATGGTCTGGAACATTCACGATTGCTAAAGTATATCCATACGAAGCAATTGATTTGTAGGATAGCAAATGGACCATTTTTAAAGTAAACGGATAGAAAGTCAAACCATACTGGGGAGAAGGCTTAAGTAGGAATAGGGCCTCAGTCTCCCTAGTAAAACTGGATTAAAAACATCAGGTGATGTGTTGTAAATATGTAAACATTGCTTTTGTTTTTGTTTTTAAAATAAAAATAATAATAACTTTGGTGTAAGTGGTGCACAGGTGACTTAATGCATTAGAACTATAAGTTTTTATTTAGAGGGAACTCTGTCGTAGGAGGGTCCTGTCTAGGCTAAGGTACTTAAGCTGACCGTAAGGGAACACCTCTACCTGGGGACTTACATGGGAGTTGAATTAATCAAACTTTTAAGTCTAAGTCATTATCACCTTGTATCTGATTCAATTCTTCTTATATGTTAAGTGTGTGAACTTTTTGATATTCTGAGTTAGTGTGTTGTGAAATCTTAAGGCTTAAGGTGAAAGTTGGAAATGAAGGTCCAAATGTGACTGCATTCCGAATGCATAATGTTTATTGCAGGTTTCAACCAGGAGAAATACATTTGGAATTGTGACTGCATTTTGAGAATTACACATAGGGAAAATGCGGCTGATTGTGGGCGCATTTGGCCATAAATCTTTATTTTGCAGGGACCGCACATGGAGAGTGAATTGTGGTTAGGTTTGTGGCCGCATAAGAACCATATGCATCGCAGGGCAATCAATAACGTCAATTAAAATAAGAAAAAGGAAAGAGGGGGTCGTTTTTGGATAGTTCAAAATGTACAAAAGGGTCCATTAGTTGACCTAGGTCAACATGTTTCAAATTTTCAAACTTCAACTCCTTCTTGTCGTTTTCTTACAGCCCAAGCTCCACCTCTGGCGAACATTCCAATCACCTTCTCCGACAATTACCACCGGTTAAAGCCTTTCCTTTCTCCACAGAAAGGACCGATTCCCTCTTATCTTTCTTTTGCAGGAAATTCGAGCATAATGGAGCAAAATCAAGATACTTACAAGCGCCAAAGGCTCACCAAGGAGCAACCTTCCCCTCCGGCAAGGTCTGTAATGCCGTCCACACGCTCAAGCCCTAGAGGAACAGCCAACCACAAGGAAGAAAAGGGCAAATCGACCTTGCACACTCTCCCTGTCGATTCACCATTAACGAAACGCTCAAGAGAGTGAGAGGAGGACATGAGGATGATTTCTCAATTAAGAAATGAGGCAATCAAAAGCTTGAGATTGCACTCGGAGGACGAAGAAGAGGCGCTGACGTCACTTGTGAGAAGAAGAGTGAAATGACCCAAGGGCATGCTGAGGACTAGCGAAATCGGTGCAGGAGAAGAAGGTCCACAACCATGGATGGTCGTGTATGTGAAAAAGAAGAAGACAAAACAAGGTTGGCGCCAAGTGGCAAGGAGAAGGCAAAAAGCTCAAATGCGACCGCATCTGTGGCACAATTAGACAAGCCTCAGGACCCTACCAAACCTGAGGCAAGAAAGATCAATGCAGCTGCAACTCTGGTGCATCTACACTAGACCTACCCTGACAAAGAAAGGCTAAATGCACCTGCATCTGTGGCGCATTTGTCCTATCAATCCGAGAATCCTCTAGTTGCTGAATGGTGAAATGTGACCGCATGTACGGTACATTTGGAGATGCCAATGGGAACTCACGCCACTCCAACCAAGTTAATCACATCCGCCACTACTCAGGTATCTACCTTAAGCTTTTCACCTCGAAAATGCAAGATTAAGATGCTCTCCACATATAAGATAAAATCAAGGTGGGACATCTCACCAACAGAAGAAGGAAAGGAAGCTGCAGAGCCAATCAAAATACCAAATGATGAATTGGTGGCTTAAGAGGATATTCCCACACATGAGTGGGCAGCCATGGTCACTGCTGGAAAGGCCAAGGCTATGGAGCTTGCTAAGAAGCTTCGTGAAGAGGTTGAAAGAAGGCACATAGAGGAGGAAGAAAATGTGGCCAGGATTGTGGCCGCAAACAAAAGTTTTGTGCAGGAAGTAAATGCGGCCGCATCCAAACCGCATTTGGACAAAACACCACTACCATCACCAAGACAGCATCAAAGGTCATCAAAGGCCAATGCTGCAGATGCGACTGCATCCAGGGCATATCTTGAAGAACAGGGGTAAGGAAATGATGAATTTGATGACCTGTTCGAGTACGAGACGTGGGGGCTCACTCCTGATTAGAGCCCCGAGAGAGATGAAGAAGAAGAAGGCTGGGAGCAATATGAAGCTCCCCTATTTGAAATCTTAGAGAGTGAAATGCCTAAATCCTCCAAGATGAGGATAGAGAAGAAGAAGAGGAGTAGGGCTCAAACTACTCCTAGGTTGAGGACGTCACGCCACTGTAGAGAGTCCTGTGGTAGAACGCTTTACCCTATTCGACCTCAACAAATGAAAAATCATCATGGGGGACAAAGCGCTCATGTGCGAGAAGGGCTTCACCAACAAGATAGGCCTCATCCCAGAATTTATCACCAATGTTATACACAGGATGGGATGGGAGCAGTTTTGTGAGCAGCGCAACAATGTGCTGTGCAACTGGTTCGGGAGTTTTATGCCCACCTGGGGGATAAAATAAGGAACGAACTTGAACTCATAGTGAACACAGTGCGGTACTCCACACTAGATATTAACAGGGTATATGTGCTCCCCTCTTTTAGAAATCCTCCAGGTAATGAAGAAATGGACAATCCAACTGAGGAGCAACTACAGGAGGCTCTGGAATTTGTTGCACATGAGGGCACTAAGTGGAAAGTCTCACCACAGGGAGTGAGAACTTGGTGCAACAAACATCAAGATTGAGCCGTATGTATGGCTCCACTTCCTGAAGAACAATCTTCTGCCAACAACACATGACACCACTATCTCGCAAAAGAGGGTCTTGCTGTTGTACAATATTTACAATGGCTTGGACATCAACCTAGGCAGAATCTTAAGAGAAGAGAATCGAAGGAACGTGGGATGCCTTTTCTTTCCTGCCCTGATTACTAAGTTTTTCAGGAGGGTGGGACTATATCCAGAAGGTTGAGAAGAGATTGATATGTGCAAGACAAATTTGGATCTAACTGCCATCAACAAATTGAAGGCCTTGCATACACAGCAGTTCACTTCTCCTAAGAAGCAACCTACTTCTCCTTCGACCTCACATTATGCGGCCGCATCTCCTTCTCATCATGCCACTCCAAGACCATCTGAGCCACCACATGCAGACATCTAGGCTCAGATAGGCCGACTTCATGAGCAGAACATGACTTATTGGGCCTATGCAAGAGAAAGGGACAAGGCCATTTGAAAGGCCCTCGTAGAGATGACCAAGTGAAAAACCCTTGCACTTCCAGACTTCCTTGCTATTCTCCTAGAGCATGTGGACCAACAAAGAGATGATTCATCCTCTACCTCTTAAGGGAGTATTGTTTCTCTATTCTATATTTATTGCTTTCATAGTTAGTTTTACTTGCTTTTGTTCTAGGTTAATTCACTTGCTTTCATAGGATAGATTTGATGCTTTATATTATAGCTTGCATTGCTTTTGTTTGTTTGCTTTTGTTAAAAACACTTTTTGCTTAAATGATTTTCCTTACACCTTGTAGATGCATGAATAAAAATCAAATTTCAAAAACAAGTTTTCAATTTGCATTCTTTGGTTGTGGAGTTAAAAAGTCCTTTATGAAGATATTTAGAGCTCTCTCAACTTCCATATACATTATGCAAACTTGGGATTAAGTTTCATGTACCTTATCAATTACTTTTCTTCATAAACCATTCAAATCTAAATTCTCTTTATGTTTAGAATACTTAGTGTGCTTAGGAGAGTTTAGTTCGATGCTTAGCAAATTTAGTCACAACAAAATTTGTACTCCAACCCCTCTTATGCCTTGTGTTTTTAGTCAATGGGGACATTGACCCATTTAAGTTTGGGGGGGTGAGTTGTAGTTTTGAGTTGTAATGCCAAAATGTTGATGTATCATGTATTACACTACTACTAGGGACTCATCATCAAAAAAAAAAAAAAGAAAAAAAAAAGAGAAGAAAAAGAAAGAAAGGAGATACTCATCCTTCTAGAGTTAACCGAGTAACCAAAAGCGGTCATGACACCCATGATTTCCTTTGCATGAAAGGTTGACTTAGGAAGTGAGTATGTGAAAACAATCTCAGTAGTGACTTGTACTCGTAGTATCAACTACTTTCTCCGTAAAGTGTTAGTAAGTTGGAGCAAAGGTACAATGTGACATGAAGACTTTCCTTAGAAAAAATGAGAAAAAGAAAAGAAAGGAGCATAGCAGTTGCATTGAATAAGTTTAGGAGAAGTTATAGTCTTTTGTACTTAGAAAGAATTAGACTTAGCTTGCTAGACAAATAAATCACCCTAGACTTTATGACTAAGCCTTAGGTAAGATAAACAAGGTAGATGAATTTGCATGCGAATGGTTTATCTTGAAAGGGAAAAAGTAAGGTCTCGTGGGCTGAAACTTCGAGGTTGTGTAAGTACTAAGAGTTTAGATCTCTCCTGAAAGGCACAATTTTTTCAAAACTTCCTTAGAATGCATGTTGTTGCTTGTTTGCTTATTTGTTTTTGCTTAAAATTACTTGAGGACAAGCAATAAGCTAAGTTTGGGGTGTGGTAATGCTCATTTATGAATGCTATTTGGCTTTAAAAACTAGTTTATTTCCTTAGAAAGCGAGTGTTTAATGTTATATTTCATGTCATTTAGAGCAAATTTAAGTAAAAACATGTTTTTCATGTGTTTGAAGTGTTGATTTTGTAAAAATAAGTTTTTAGGTGTATTTATAGTCATTTTTGTTAAGAAAGTATTAATTTTTGTTGATTTTGGGTAGAGGCTGAAAAAAGACCTAAATGTGCGCACATTTTGGTCGAATTGAAGCTAATAAAAAATGATCCAAGAGATATGTGACCAGTATGTGCCAGTATTTGAGAGCAGAAGCCAAACTCCAATTGTTATAGGAAAAATCCAAAATGCGCCCATATATGCGGCCGCATTTTGACCATTTAGACAACAACACAATTGCGCCCACAAATGCGGCAGCATCTGGACCTTTTTGAAAGATTCTCCAAGATTCACGAGATTTGCAGATCATATCAAATATTCTCAATCAAATCTCTAAAAATCAAGGGATAAGATTGAACAAGCTTCTCCACATTGATCTCGACAGAAAACCCTAGGCCTTGAGGTCTATAAAAGGTGGCTCAAGCTTCATTTTCAAGAGAGTTCGGAATTGTGAATTCTTTTCATCCCAAAATTCTGTCGTTTTTATTTCTAAGTTTTAGCTGCCACTCCGAGTCTCCCCTAAGCTATGTTCATATTCCATTTGGACTCCAACTTAGAAAGAAGGAACAATAAGTACTTGATTCTCCTTGAAAAAGGTTGAACAAGTTAGAAAGGAAAAACTGTTGGGATTTATGCCCTAAAGCCTCGTAATTAATAATTTATAATAATTTTGATTATTTTATTTGCAATATAATATTATCCATTATATGAAAAATCCAAGGTTATTAGTGTAATCTTGAACAGTATTTGGTTGACATACGAGATGATCATGTTCAAGAAATAACCTAAAGGGTCATAGTATATGGATAAGGTTGGGTGTCTTATCCTGGTAAAACTATTGATACGACCCACTTTGTAATAGTTACAAATGATTTGATCCAAATAATTCATGTTGAGACATGTGAGTGGGGGTATCTTATACAATGAGTTTGTATAAGGCTGGATCACGAAATATTTAATCTCTCTTTATAAATCCGTTAATTGAGAAGATTAATATTTCATCAGGATGATCATATGTGACTCTATCTTAATCTTGAGTGAGTTATGAACTTCTGCCTGTGAGGGCTTGTCCTTTGATTTGCATGGGTGAGAGTGGCTTTCGTAGCCGATTCAATATGCCTACCATTTTGGGGACTTGACCAAATAGGGAGCTGGAAACATAATCTCACAAGATAGAATTCACTCATTCCCATATAGGGTAAGTAGATGAGTAGTTCCCTTAAGTGCTGATTTCGGGACTTGAACAATGGGGCCCCACCCTCTCATTGGCCCAAGAGGGACTTAGTTTATAATTATATTATAAACAAATTGTTCATTAGAGGATCAGTGGTACTTAAGGTGCAAGATATAATTATAGAGGTAAAACGGACTTTTGACCCAGCTATAATTACGAACAACTCGTGAAGGATCGACTTGCATGTAGTGATTATATCAATGGACACAACTTGTCCTACAGTGCATAAGAGTGCAACTTTAGGTCTATAGTGGAGTGACCCTAGAGTTAATGAATGAAAATTGATTAGTTAAAGAGTTTAATTAATTAATTTTGTATCATTGGAGCTTATAATCTGTAGGTCCATAAGGTCCCCTTGCTAGCTCATAGTAACACTAAAAGATCAATTTAGTTGAAAGAAAATTTTGAAATGTTCAAATTAATATTAATTTGAAGTGTTCAAATTAATATTTAATATAAAAGAGGAAAATATATTTATTGTATTTGATACATTAAATATTAAAAGTTGAAATGTTCAAATTTAATATTTAATTTGAAGTGTTCAAATTAATATTTAATATATTAGATATATTAAATATAAATGAGGAAAATATATTTATTGTATTTGATACATTAAATATTAAAATAATTAATTTATATTTGATATATTAAATAAAAGATATTTATAGAATTTGAATAAGATTCAAATAAATAAATATCGTAGGAGATTTGAATGAGATTCAAATAAATACAAGATATATTTTAATATATTAGATATTAAAATATAATATTATAATTATGACAAAGATTTTCCCTTGGTCACTATAAATAGGATACTTGGGTTGAGCCATTCTTTACAACACACATCTCCTCAATAGAGAGAATTAGAGAATTCTCTCTAGACCTCTTCCTCTCCAATCCCTTGGGGATTTTCTTTCAAAAGGCTCCCACAAGCCTTGGTCCTATGTTCGAGTCATAGCCAGGAAGACTTTGTGGAAGAGATAAAGATCCGTTAGAATATTCTCTATAATATTATTTTCAAGGTATTTATTGCTTAACCCTTGTATTTTAGTTTAATTCTAAATAAATCAAAGACGATTCTTATGCTTCCGTTATGGGTCTAATTCGATTATTCCCTTCAAAAACAACTTAGGGTTCTTTTTGTTCTTAGGTTTTCCATTCAAGTTTTGTAAGTTGTTAGGAGTTGTACTTGCTGTTTTATCTTTATTTCAAGTTTCTATTTTCTTTCAATTTGAGTTACAAGTTTTTTTTTTCAATTCCATTTAGTTCTTTCTTGGATTCATACTTCAAAGTGTATTAAGGTTTATTTATTCCAATGAATTGTGTTCTTTCTTCTAATTGTTATCTTTTTACTTTCTGCACTTTATTTATTTCTCTGATGAGTAGATAAATCCTTGGAGGGGATTCAATCATGTGGATACCCTAAAAAGGAGATAAGCAAGCACGATGTATTTCTTGTAAATTTGCTCAACATTTAGCTAAGTTTACTTTTAGTGAGTTTAAGTTTCATTGTTAGCTTAAATTGGCCATTTGAGTTAGCATATTTTGTGAAGATTTCAATACTGAAAGGGTTGGAGTCGACACACGTTGTCGTAAAAGTAATTTAGGAAAAGAGTCTAGAAATAGAACTTTGCTTTTTGTACCTAGATATTGGACAAAAACCTTAAAAATTATAAAGTTGTGTTTTTCATTATCTAAGCGAATTTAGCCATAGACATATGAGTTTTAAATTGCTTAGTCTCCTAAGGGTTCTTGGAAAAAGAGCCAAATAGGTGTTGAACTTGATTTACTTAACTAAGTGTCGAAAAGGGTAGGTTGCAAGTGCATTTCAGCAACATTCTATCTGAACCGTATAGAACTCGACAGAGTCAGTATGCGAGCGCAAGAGGCAGGATCTCTGAAATAGCCAGACTTAGTTGAGCAATTTGCGGGTGCATGGTAGGCACATTTAAAGGAATGAACGTTTCATTCCACAGCAGAAGCATTGAATCGTCTTTGATTTTATTTAAAATTAAAAATTAAAGTTAAGCAAACTTACTTGGAGTAAATATGGAGATATTTCTGGCGGATCTTTATCTCCTCCATAAAATCTTCATGGCTATGACTCAAACACAAGACCAAAGCTTGTGGGAGCCTCTTGAAAGAAAATGCACAAGGGATTGGAAATGAAGAGGTCTAGAGAGAATTATCTAATTCTCTATTGAGGAGATATGTGTTGTGTCTAATGACTCAACACAAAGGTCCTATTTATAGAGACCAAGGGAAAATCTTTGTCATAATTAAAATATTATATTTTAATATCTAATATATTAAAATATATCTTATATTTATGTGAATCTCATTCAAATCTCCTACGATATTTATTTATTTGAATCTTATTCAAATTCTATAAATATCTTTTATTTAATGTATTTAATATACATTAACTATTTTAATATTTAATGTATCAAATACAATAAATATATTTTCCGCTTATATATTTAATATATCTAATATATCTAATATTAATTTGAACATTTCAAATATTTCTTTCAACTAAATTGATCTTTTAGTGTTACTATGAGCTAGCAAAGGGACCTTATGGACCTACAGATTATAAGCTCCAATGATACAAAATCAATTAATTAAACTCTTTAATTAATTAATTTTCATTTATTAACTGTAGGTCACTCCACTATAGACCTAGAGTTGCACTCTTATGTACTGTAGGACAAGTTATGTCCATAGATATAACCATTACGTGCAATTCGATCCTTCACGAGTTGTTCGTAATTACTGTTGGGTCAAAAGTCCATTTTACCCCTATAATTACATTTTGCACCTTTAGTACCACTGATCCTCTAATGAATAATCTATTTATAATCTAATTATAAAATAAGTTCCTCTCGGGTCAATGAGAGGGTGGGGCCCCATTGTTCAAGTCCCGAAATCAGCACTTAAGGGAATTACTCATCTACTTACCCTATATGGGAAGAAGTGAATTCTATCTTGTGAGATTATGTTCCCAGCTCCCTATTTGGTCAAGTCCCCAAAATGGTAGGCATATTGAATCGACTACAAAAGTCACTCTCATCCATGCAAATCAAAAGACAAGCCCTCACAGGCAGGAGTTCATAACTCACTCACGATTAAGATCGAGTTGCATATGATTATCCTAATGAAATATTAATCTTCTCAATTAACAGATTTATAAAAAGAGATTAAATATTTCGTGGTCTAGTTTTACACAAACTCATTGTATAAGATACCCCCACTCACATGTTTCCACATGAATGATTTGGATCAAATCATTTGTAACTATTACACAGTGGGCTGTATCAATAGTGTTACTAGGATAAGACACCCAACCTTATCCATATACTATGACCCTTTAGGTTATTTCTTGAACATGATCTTCTCGTATGTCAACCACATATTGTTCAAGATTACACTAATAACCTTGGATTTTTCATATAATGGATACTAAAACTATTATTAATTATTAAATAAATCATTAATTACGAGGTTTTAAGGAATAAATCCCAACAATATTTTCTCAGGGTTGAACCAGAATTGAATCCCTTGCTTCTCATCCTTGTTTTTCTCGTTACCTTTTCAGTTATTTTTACTTTTTCATGCACAAACCCCAAAAATGAACTTTATTTTCTAGTTACCTTCGGTTGCAACTTGTGACCAATTGTGTTGTTAGCTAGAGAGTTTTTGTTAACCGTTCCCTTGGGTTCGATACTTAGAAAACTTCATATATTACTTGTTTGTGACAGCGTGCACTTGCACTTTCTTTTACCGTTCGCGTAGCAGCCCCACCACGCATGGGCAGATGTAGTACTCATCTTGCCTGAAAAGTACATGTTGCCATACAACTTCACATTTCGAGAAGTATGTTCGAATAATGTTGCTGAATATCAAACGCTCTCTATTGATCTTCAAATAGCTAGAGAAATCGGGGTGAAATATATTGAAATTTATGGAGATTCAAAATTGGTAGGTAATCAATTATTGATCCAATATGAGGTAAAACATGAAGACCTAATGCCTTACTTCAATTACGCTAGGCAACTATTGGAAAACTTTAAGTGTGTGATGATAGAGCATGTCCTGAGATCTGAAAATACAAAGGTAGATGCTTTGACAAATCTAGCTACGGTTTTAACAATTTCAGAAAGCGAAGTTTTAACATCACACTTTGTCATAGATGAATCGTACCACTAACTAAAAATGAAAGCCAACTAACAAATGCAACAACCTCAAACTCTACCTCCTGAACCTCCTCAATTAAAATAGGCCCATCATTTCTCTCACCCTCACTGACTCAATCTTAGAGTGTACTAAAACTCTCTAATTCTTCTCTTATATCTATAATCCACTCCTTCGACTGCCCAACCTCAGTAGAATCGAAAGAAATTATGCTCCTGGAGGAGTACAAGCGAATTAGTGGCCACTTGATTCACTATTCTTCCTATTTAACTAATCATCTCCCCTTGGGTCTAGAGACTCTCATTCAACTTTTCTAAGCTTGCATGAAGAGCTCTAGACCCCTCCAAATACTCTTTGATCATTATATCAAGGGAAGATTCTTCCTCTACTTGGGCCTCCTAAAAATAATTAGGATATGGTTCGTGGGTCCAAATGCACTCATCATTACCATACATAGGATGTCCATCACTCATAGATTTAGTATGATAATAATTGGGCATTTGATAACCATAAAACCCATAATCCACACTAAGAGGCTCATGATTAACTGAGGGATGACTATAAGGAAAAGATCTAGAAGGCAGTGTTTATTCTTCGAGCTCAGATTCCCTAAAGGGCCACCTAAATCTATCAGAAGCCATCTAAAAATAATAAAATAACTAAAAACAGGCTCAACCAAACACACAATGCAACACAACTAGAAACAAAGGACCAGGACTCAAACCAAGAATATAAACAAGAATAAAGCAATAAAAACCTCTAAATTAAAGCAAGCAATTTTTCCACAATATTAATCAAATTAAAAGACACCAATCTCCGACAACGGCACCAAAAACTTGATCGGTGTACATGCAAGTGCACGCGATTGAAGTAATAATAAACGGTATTCCTACTGAGTATCGTATCTACTGGGATTGGTTTTTAATTCAATTAAGTACCGTGAATAATCTCACTTTAGTTTATTTAGAGAACAGAACGCAAGAGCAGATATGAAAATTAAACAACTAAATATAGAAAGCAAAATAAATGGGAGACACAAATCAATAGGTAATTCTATGGGTGTTGATTGCATTCTTGGACCTTAATTTACTTAATTAAGCTAGCAATTAGGCATAACCAAATGTTCGATTCATAAGTCTAGAAGCCTAAAATCATGGAATCTCCTGTCAGTCTCCTCCAACCCTCAAGTGTAATTAATTAAATCTTGTGTCCGTCTCATTAATTAATCCTCACCCGGCATTAACAAACCTTCATTTTGAACCTCAATTAATTTCTGTTGTTCCTGTGTCATTTAGGCGGAATTTAATTGTCATGCATTGTTTTCTAAGTTTAATCTACTCTGTTGAGCTCAATTAAACTAACGATCATTTAACCCCTATTCTTTGCTTTGTTAATGGCATTAAGAACCCAATGCATAAATGAACATAAACACTAATTAAACCACAATCACAAACTAAATTAAGTAAAATTAAGTGCAATGGTTTAAAAATTACAACAACCCATGGAAATTTAAGGATTAACTAAATATGTTCAGTATTTACACATCATAAATCCCTAATTACAGCCACTAAAATAACTATAAATGAAAGGAAAAGGGAAAGAAAGTGTAAACGAAAGACGATCCCATGTTCCCGAGGTGATCAATCTCAAACCCGAGCTCCAAGGTCTTCATATCCGCTCCAAAATGCTCACAAATCCTCCCAAATACCCTCAAATATGTCTGGAATCGAGATTAGGGCTAATACCCTCAAATATGAAGAGAAAATGATGAATAAATATTGTCTATCAAGACAATGTCAATGCTGTCCCAAAATGCCACCGTTTTTACTTGTGCGCAGGGGAAGTGTTGCAACGCTGTAAGTAACGTTGCAACGCTATGTACGGAATAGTTTCTCTTCACGTGTTTCTAGCGTTGCAACACCACAGGGAATCATTGCAACGCTAGCTCTCAGGTTTACACTATATAATTGGGCGTTGCAATGTCCTTTCAAGTGTTGCAACGTCGTCCTCTTAGCTCCAATTGCTAGTGCATCATCTCTTCTCTTCTTGGTTCTCCAAAATGACCCAAAATAGCTCCATAATCAACCAAAATACCTTCGAACACTATGTTTTGCTCCTTAAGCTTGCTTTCTACAATTTAAGCACAAATAGACATCAAAGCACACAAAATCATACAAAATTAGCTAAAATAATAGGAATTAAGATAGCATAATTGCATGCTATCAAAATACCTTGATAAAATATGGAGAATAATTCTAGCGGGTCTTTACTTCTTGTGCTCCAATTCCAAAAAGGTCGAATCTCCACCACAAGATCTTATTTGCTATGACTCGAACACAGGACCAAAGCTTGTGGGATCCTCTTGAAAGAAAAAGAGGATTGGGAAGAAATTCTAGAGAGTTTTCTTTCTATTGTAGAGAACTTGTGCTTTGGCTCAATCCAATGGTTCTATTTATATCGACAAGATATTTGCCAAATTCAAATTATAATATCTAATATATTATATATTTAATATATTTGAATCTTATTTAAATATCTTAAAATCTCCTACAACATATATTATCCATTTAAATCTTATTCAAATTAATATATAATTTATCTAATAATGTATTACTCTCTTGTAAATTTAATATATCAAATATATTAAATATTAATTTGAACATTTGAAAATATTTTTTCAACTAAATTGATCATTTTAGTGTTACTATGAGCTAGCAAGGGTACCTTATGAACCTATTGATTATAAGCTCCAATGATACAAAATCAATTAATTAAAATGTTTAATTAATCAATTTCCATTCATTAACTCTAGGTCACTCCACCATAGACCTAGAGTTGCACTCTTATGCACTGTAGGACAAGTTGTGTCTATGAATATAACCATTACATGAAGTCAATCGTTCACAAGTTGTTCGTAATTACAATTGGGTCAAAGGTCCATTTTACCCTTGAAATTACATCTTATACCTTAAGTACCACTAATCTTATACCTTAAGTACCACTAATCCTCTAATGAACAATTTGTTTATAATCCAATTATAAACTAAGTCCTTCTCAGGCTAGTGAGAGGATGGGCCACATAGTTCAAGTCTCGAAATCAACACTTAAGGGAACTACTCATCTACTTATCCTATATCAGAATGAGTAACTTCCATCTTGTGAAACTTATGTTCCCAGATCCCTATTTGGTCAAATCTCCAAATTGGTAGGCTTATTGAATCGGCTACAAAAAGCCACTCTCACCCATGAAAATCAAGGACAAGCCCTCATAGGTAGGAGTTCATAACTCACTGAGGATTAAGATTGAGTTGCATATGATCATCTTGTTTAAATATTATTCTTCTCAATTAACAGATTTATAAAGATAGATTAAATATTTCGTGGTCCAATCTTATAAAAACACGTTGTATATGATACCTCTACTTGCATGTCTTCACATGAACGATTTAGATTAAATCATTTGTAACTATTACAAACTAGGTCGTATCAATAGTGTTACCAAGATAAGCTACCCGATCTTATCCATATACTATAGACCCCTTTTAGGTTATTTCTTGAACATGATCCTCCCATATTTCAACTACATACTATTCAAGATTACACTAATAACCTTGAATTTTTATATATAATGGATACTATAAATTAGAAATAATTATCAAATAATTATTAAAAATATTAATTACGAGGCTTTAGAGCATAAATCCTAACAATAATATATCCAATATATTATTATTACGATGTATCATATCAAATGCATTAATCATTTCCCCTCTAATGTATCAAATAAAAAAATATTTTAATTTCCTTATTTAATATATCCAAAATATTAAATTTTCTTTCAATAAAATTGATCTCTTAATTTTCTTATGAGCTAGCACTTTCTTCTTGCTCCCTAAAACCTTGAGCATTGGTGCATTCTTGATTTAGCTTGCACAAATCCCTTAGAAACATGCAAGTTTAGGTTTGGTTATCAAAGTTTAGAGTGTTCCACTTTGGATTGAGAACAAATTCTCTCTATCCAAAGCCTTGACCTTCAAAGGTGAGTTCTTTTTTCTTCCCCGTGAGTGATTCCTTGTGTGTACACTAGGTGTTACCGTGTGTGTTTAGGAGATACTTATTTTCACAAGGGTTTCGTAAACCACTTATAGTAGGGTTGTGTGTATAAGTTATATTATGTTTTTTATATCTATTTTTTGCCTAAAAATTTAATATTATGAAATTATTATACTTTTTACAATCATTTGTCATATATCGAGATTTGATATCTCTCTTAATTAAGTAACCACACAAATATTACATCTAGATTTATGAATATGATTAGTAAAATTGATGAATTATATATCATCATTAAGTTATGATTAAAAGTCTCATTAATTAATTAAAACAATTTCCATCAACTTTTCATGTTTTTAATGATTTTCTTTGAAATTTCCATCAACATCAACAATCCTCATATAAATATTACTTTATTTTTAAATATATGTTGATAAAAAAAAAGGATAAATTATAGCCTAATTAAGCCACAGTTAAAGTCCCATTTACTCATTCAAATAATTTTCATCATTTTTCATGATTTTTGTGATTTTTTAAAAAAAATTTGTCGACATTGACATTTCAATCAACATTTTGTAAAATTGGGACCTTGACATTTGGGTTGACCATCGTCATTTTGAACCTTGCTTGTTAGTAGACTTAAAATTTGTTGGATGTTATTATTTTCTGTAGTACTTTTATTCCTAGGTGGCTTAATAGTTGATAAACTTTCTTAATTGCTGTAAATGTATTGATATGTGCTCAAGAATTAGAAACACGGAATAATTATACAATAACATTACAAAAGCGTTATAGTTGAATTTTTATAGCGTTTTGAAAATGCCATAGTAGGCAATATGGAGAGTTCTTGACTTTTGATAGCATTTATTTTTTTCACGCTATACTAATTGCCATAAAGAAAAAAGTCATGTTCCATAGCAGACTTCTAGTGGTATGCATATTTTACATAGCTTAAACAAAAATGCTATTGTAAATATGCAAAGCTTTGAAGAAATGCTACTAAAAGCCTTTTTCTAGTAGAAAAAAAGCTTATCATAAACTACTTTTAGCAATTTTTTGTAGCATCGAAAAAAATGTTATTATAGACTTTCTATTATGTTTTTTTGTCATGCCATGGCAGCGGATGTTATAGAAAGTCGTGGACCTTTATAGTATTTTTGTATAAAAGTTATATTCAATTACATAATTTCAATGTCATGAAAATTTTTCATAACTTAACAAGAATGCTATGGTAAACCTTTAATGGCATTTTATAAGAATCTTTTCATAATGGTAAAGCAAGCTATTGGAAAAGTTTCCATGGCCTATGAAATAAATGAAAATAGCATAGATTTTTCTCATGTAACCAATTCATAAAGAAACTCAGTGCACTAAAACACAAAAAAAAAGTTGTCGAATTAAAGAGCTTCCTTGAAGATTACTCTAAACATAAAAAAATGCCCACTTGAGTAATAAATTTCAATAACATACCATAAGTAAAAAGTTCATTTTCGATGTAAAAACAATAAAGCCATTGGTAGTACAACTTCCAATGAATTTGAATCAAATCATGGGTAATAAGTCAAAGAAGCAATTAACTCAAAAAAAGAAAAAAAGAAAAGAAAAGAAAAGTCAAAGACGTAATTTGCAAGGTCTATATCTATCAGTTGAGAGACCAATTTGCCCTTTATTTCTTCGGGATATATCCCTTTCACCCTTAATTCTCGATTGTCTAGATCAACAAAGTGAGAAAATAGAAATTATAATTTTGAGAAAAAAAAACTTACGAAAAAATGAGTAAAGAAGAGTTTAATTCTTACGTGAGTTCAACATAGCTTTGTGAGCGGGAGAGCATAAAGTTTCCTACATCGATCACTTTAAGGTCGAAGGGCAAAAGAGCTAAAGGGGCATGTTGAGAGGTTTGTTTTCCATTCATTACTTACATGAGAAATGAAAATTACACGCTTTTTTCTACAAAAATAGAAAGCGATTTATACTCACACCTATTAATTAAATATTCTTGCCTACATAAACAATAGTGTCTTAGCTAAAGTGTTACGACAAAAGAAAAAGATAAAATCTATAATTTGTTGTAGTGTAGTGCCCTTTAAGCTTAATAATATGAGCAAGACTTATCTATAGAGAGTTAGAATGAAGTTTCTTGAAACCCTTAGCTAAATTGAAGCAATAGAATCTTATTTTACAACCACCAAAAACTTCAAATCAGTTTGAGATCTACCTTTAGGAAAAAGTTAAGATTGAGTAACTTTATGATAAAATATCATGAGATAAGGAGAACTATAGTCCCTTATTCAAAGTTTGAACACTCTGCAAAAAAAAAAAAAAAAGTTGGTCTAGAATGTTCAAATAGCATGCAATCCTAGAACAAAATAGCAAGAAGAGATAAAAGACCCTTGGCTTTAAGAAAAAGTTGTAAAGAACAAAATTTCATTTATTCAAACTTGGATTACATGAAAAAAAGTAATTTAGGCTTCATATAACCTTAAGAGTTATCGACAACTAAGAAAATCATAAGTTGGCGGAAAAAATAAGGTTGAAGCCTTAAGAAAGCAGACATAGTGAAACCCTAATTGAATTGAGGTCACATCGTTAGCCAGAGCATAAAGACGATTAACATACTCCTACTAAAGCATGTCCTAGAATGGTAAAATTGAAAAGTAGAAAAGTGACCCCAAAGCTCTCAAAATAAGAGAGGTAGTCTATGATTTGTGGAGGTGGTTGGATCTTCTCTTGCATCTCCAAGAAAAGAATAAAAGAGTTCATTTTGTGGGCCTCTTTTATTTCTTCATTGAAGAGGTCCACCATCTCCTTATTTGAACCATTTCTAATGTATCTTGGTGGTCTCTTTTGTCCTCTTCCTTTTGGTAATTTCCTTGTGGATCTCTTGAACTCTAGAGCAAGTCCTTGCACTGATCATCTCCTCTTTTGTTAATGGTGGTCTTTTTTTTAAATAAAAAAAAAACTTGTGAGATTGAAGACAAAAAAGATCAAAGAAAGTCCTCATAATTTGTTAAAAGAACTTCCAATCAAAAGATATAATAATTTAGAAGTATGCTATCAGCTCCAACTATTTTGAAGTTTTGAAGGATGCAATTGTAGATATATTTGGCTCCATTTGATAACCACTTAAGCCTCATTTGATAAGCCTTTGATTTTTAAAATTTTAAGTTTATATATAAACACTAATGCCACCTATAAGTTTCTTTGTTTTGTTACCTACTTTTTACAAATATTATATCCAAGCCAAGTTTTGAAAACTAAAAAAAGTAGTTTTTAAAATTTTATTTTTTGTTTTTGGAATTTAGTTATAAATTTCAAATGTTTTCTTAAAAAATATGAAAACCTGATGAGAAAACAAACACAATTTTTAAAAACAAAAAACAAAAAACTAAGGCACCGTTTGATAACCATTTGGTTTTTAGTTTTTTATTTTTGAAATTTATGCTTGTTTTCCTAACCATTTCTTTATCATGGTTTTTACTTTTCTTAAAAAACGAAATTTGACTTCGTAATCAAAAACCAAGAACAAAAACTACTTTTTTAAAACCTACTTTTTTTTTTTTAGTTTTCAAACTTGGCTTGATTTGTGAAAACATAGGTAGAAAGTAGATAACAAGAATCTCATAGGTAAAAGTAGTGTTTATAAATTTAATTTTCAAAAACGAAAAATGAAAAACCAAATGATTATCATATGGGTCCTAAATGATTATCAAACTAGACCTTAGTTTTTTATTTTTGGTTTTTGAAAATTGTGTTCTTGTTTTCTCACAATTTCTCTACAATGGTTTTCATCTTTCTTAAGAAAACATTTGAAATTCTTAGTCAAATTCTACAAACGAAAATAAGTTTTTAAAAACTATCTTTTTTTTAGTTTTTAAAACTTGGCTTAGATTTTGAAAGCATTTATAAGAGGTAGATAACAAAACAAAGAAACTCATAAGTAGAAGTATTTATAACCTTCATTTTCAAAAATTAACAATAAATAACCAAATTTTCAAATGGAATCTTAGATTCTTCTTGTGTCTAGCTAGGAAAAGCATCTTTGGCCCTGATTTTTCATAGAACAAAATAGCGATGAATTTCCTCTCACTCTAAAGGTTGGAGAACTTTCCAAAGTTTGAAATCTTAGGGGGTGTTTGGGGAAAGGAGTTACAGGGAGTATGAGTTAGGAAATCTGGGGAGTTAGGAAGTCTGTGTTTGGGGTGCAAAGTTGTTTAGTCTGGAGTTCTGAAATTTGTGTTTGGGGCAAGGAGTTGCAGGGAGTAGTAGTTCTGAAGTCTGTGTTTGGGGTGCATATTTTTTTAACTTGAAGTTCTGAAGTCTGAGTTGATTTTAGCTTCTTTTTTTTGTACATTTTTTTTCTACAATTTCTCAAAATTTTATTGTTAAGAATTTGTTCCCATGAATTCTAAGATTGAATTTTTTTTTGTTTTTATTAATTTATGTATATTTTACAAGTTTCATTAAAGAAAAAAAAAAGAATTTTGAACAAAATACCCCCACATTCTTTTTTCAGTATCTCTCACATTAATTATTGATTTTCCTTGGATAGTTTTCAAATAAAAGGTAGTCTTACAATACGTTTTTAAATATTACATGTGATTCGGAAAGATCCCAATCCATTAATTTAAAGGGATTCAAATAAACTTCAAGATTTTTATGTTTTTATTCTCTAAATTCTAGAAATAATATAGATTTGTTTCCGTCAATCTTAAAATTGATATTTTAAATTATATTATTTTATGAATATTTTAAAATTATGTTAAAGACTTGTTTTCGTCAATTTTAAAATTTTAATTTAAGATTTGTTTTTCAAGCTTAGTAATTTTTTTTTTGTATAATTTAAAATTTTATTTTTCCAACTAATCAATGTAATGGATTATCTAAAGTTTGATTAATTTGAATAATATATTCTTTGAAGTTAAAACTAAAATATCAAATAGTTATGCTATTTTAATATAGTTAAGTTCAAAATGAATATATATAAGTTTTTACACCATTCAAAATGACTACCATATATACTTTTGTTCAATTAAAAAAAATTGTTATGTAGTACTCTAATTTACATTAAGAATTTCAATTTAAAAGGGCAAGAATGACCAATTTCATGGTTATAATTAACAAAAAATAGTGAATGCCCAAGAATGGCCAAGTTCATTGTTCAAACAAAAAAGTCATACATGTGTAGTTGTTATAACAAAAAAATAGTGAATGGCCAAGAATGACCAAGATCATGGTTACAACATAGCATACATGTGTAGTTGTTGCGGAAGATATGAGTCGTTACTTACAAAATGGTGATAAGAGATATATGGGTCCAATTCATGGGAGCACAAATTGAGTTGAAGCAAGATGGGTCATTCCCTCCTTCCAAGAAGGTACATGCAATAATCCCATTTATCATCCAACGGGACTAACAAGAAGCTAGCAGTCTTAAGTACATTCGTAAATAAAATGTCCATCAATGTGATTCTCTCTTGTCTGGACAACGCCAGTGTTAATTGGGAAAGGGTGTTTAAGACCTGTTTGCGTTGATTATCCTCAAGAACATAGTTCGATAGAGGCCAGGATGCAATAAGCTCCAACTGGGTATTTTGCATGTCCATTGCCGTGTGTACGACGTCTTGCATGTTAGAGTGGTAGGACGTACGTTTTCTCTTTCTTTCACGCAACGTCGTGGCCGATCTTTGAAACCTACTGGTTAGGGTCCCTGGATTCTCTTTCTCGTTCAAATTGCCCGATCCATCGAACAACGGGAGTTGTGGTACATAAGGTTCCTGGGATACTTCAATCTCCTCATCCGGCCCTAGTGGCTCGACATCATTCGATGTTATGTCACCAGGGGTCTCTGTACCAGCTCCTGTCACACGATCTTTCCCAAAGACGAATGCCAGCTCATTAAAGTGAGGGAATGGCTTATTCTGCAGTCCTTTCGCAGCTGAATGACCCTGCATGTCCAAACAGATATGTTTTTCTAACCTTTCTAACTAAGGTGATTGTTCCTTACTCATTTTTTTCATTTTCTTATGATTTAAGTTGACTTTTCCATACTAATATAGTTTTCTTTTTTATCACTTCTAGGGTAGGATACTTTATCTACATCGTAGACCTTAGTTTGAGGTTCAAAATATTTTTGTTTTATATGTGTATTGTATGAAATGTTATGCAACACTCTTTCGTTATGTATAATATTCACACTTTGGACATTATTTTTTTACACATTGTTCTTGTTTATGTACAATATTAACTCTTGGACATGTCTTTTGACACTTTCTTGAGTAATGCAATGTTAGTTATTTTTTATACATTGGTCTTGTTGTTATGAAATTTCTTTGTTGACATAAACATAGACATAATACTACTGGAATAATCTAATGTACAACTATTAAAAAATGTAGTGTTTCGAAAAAAATAATAAGGAACTATTAACCAAAGGTTTCTTTAAATTTGACTTCGAAGCTAAAAGGTTTTTTTAACGTTAGAAATGTTAAAAAATCTAGTGTTTAGAAAAAAAAACAAGGAAGTTTTTGAATTGGACTGAAGAAAATGAAATTGTGGATTTGACTTCGAAAGGTTTTTTAAGTATTAACCAAAGGTTTTTTTTTAAAAAAAATTGACTTCAAAGACAAGACCTCTATCAATGACATATATGAAAACAAAGGTTTTTTCAATATATTGTTTTATCTTAAAATTGTGAATTGGAATATTACACATCTTTTAAAACAAAGATTTTTCCAATTTACTATTTTATTTTCTTAAAACATTGAATTGAAATATTAGATCTACATAACAAGAAAAGGGTGTTTGAATAATGCATTGGAAAATGATAGCACTATATAAATATTGTATTTTGTTAATGATAGGACCTATAAAGTTCTATTTAATCACACTTATTTCTTGTTAGTTAGAATAATTTTATTGGTTTTATTATTATTTTTTAGGTATTCGAGCGATTTGCATGTTTTGGAGGGTTTGCAACATTTCCGAAATAATTCGGACCAAATTGTAGGGATTCGAGCAGCATAATTTCTATACCAATTTTGACTGATCATATCATAATGTTTTGAGATGAAAATATATTTTAATTTAATATCAAATTGAAGATTATTGAATTATCTTTTCAACGGTATAAGACTCATTGCATTCCACTAAGTATTATGAAAGTTATGATATTTTCAGTGATTACTGCTTCTGCTGGAAAACTGCCATACCTGAGAATGCTTTGTGTCAACTTTCATTCCCATTACCTTGCTGATCACGTTTGGAAATATAGTCAAATTAGATATTATTTTAAATCTCTCTGAAAGAGCTTTCCATCTATATAAAGATCAAGTTGATCCAAATTTTGGAGAAGAAGTTATTAACAAAATACTGAAGACTGTGCAATCTAGAAACTTTCCTTATTTGCAATCTTCTATGTTTGTTTTGAGAATTTAGGAAAGGATTTTCGATTTTTGGATGTATTTTCCAGCATTTTGTAAGATAGAAAATTATTTTCTTTATTTTATTTTATTTTGAATATTATTCCCTAATTGTTTTAGGAAAATATCTTTCTACAATTTAAGAGTTTTTACTTGTGCAAGTTGTCTACTTCAAAGCTATTTAAGCCTTCTTTTGGACATCATCAAGGAGGATCTTTGGCCTCTTGGCCTAGACGTTTTTAAAGAGTTTTTAGACCCCTTTTCCCTTTTCTCCTTAGACAATAATGGTATCAAATTTTATCACGATGCTCGGCTAAACTTTGCGTTTCCAGTTCATAGGTTGGTTGTAATCAATTGCAATGTTGTAAGGCTTGGGCCTTAATGTAGTTTTCTTTCAATTGCAAGTATTCTTTGATTCCTGAGTTAATTTTATAAGCATGTATTTTTGATTGAATTGACGCCTCGATCGCTTTACATGTTTGATTGCTAATCATGATGAATGATCCATAATTGTCATGTTGATTGAACTGGTAGCGTTAGGATTATTACATGTGTATGTTTTGTGGGTTTCCATATTACATGACTTGCATGTTTAATTCTAAGAATTAAAGGAGCATCATAATTAGATTAAAGTTATTTCACCTAATTGGTTGCCTTGGTCCTTTCAAAGCATTTAATGCCTTTATCTAAATAATTTGGAGTAGTTTCGTCAAAATTGTTTAGGTAATTAGCATTAACTTGACGTTTGTTAGAGTTAATGACCTTAGGGAATTTGCTACTTTTTGGGGTTTCCTAATAAGTTGACCAAGTGCTTGCATTGTTAAGTTTAAATATTTTGAGTGCCTATGATCAATTTTTGCAATTGAGTAGAACCACACCTTTAGATTAGAATTTGGTAAGATTTTATTTATCTTTATTTTATTTGCTTATGTTTTATTTTATTAATAAAAATACAAACCCCCCCCCCCCCCCCCACTTTTTAATTGTTTTCTCCTTTGCGAATTTAACTTGAGAAATTAATATTCGGTTCCCTAAGATCGATCTGGTCCACTCAATGTTACAAGTAGCTTAGGATTGGTTTATAAATTGTAATTTGACGAGCCCTCGACAAGCTTGAATCAGTTAACTAAACAACTTGGGAAAAAAATGCAACTACTGATAGGGTTCATAGGGGGGATGATCATTATGTATATTATGGGAGTGACTTATAGCAGTACTAAGTGATACTCATGAGATATATAATCATGAACGGAAATAAATAACAAACGACAACTTTTGTGTTTTAGGAACAAATATCTGTGCTTTCATCCTATTATGGATAACCACAAACTAATAAGTATATTGGCAATCATTACGGCCACCCAACGTCAGACGTTGCTATTGTTAGAACTGTTACTTAATGACCATCGTAGAATAGAACACTAATCATCGTACCTTAGACATCAAATTAGGTAATTAACATTCTTCCATTTGATCTACGAAAATGACCTATGTTGTATCGAGAGCACGAGGATGGATAGAAGGTGTTTTACCATCCTCTGTAGTATGTTGAGAACAACATGCAATATAGAGGCGACCAAATATATAGATGTAGAGGAGATGTTTGCCATGTTCTTGCACATCCTAGCACATAATGTGAAGAGCCGAATAATTTGTAGACAGTTTGCAAGGTTTGGTGAGACCGTGTCTAGACACTTTAACTCTGTACTTAGCGGAGTATTGTAACTACATGAGATTCTACTAAAGAAAACAAAGCCAATCACAAACTCTTGTACTGTTGGGAAGTAGAAGTGGTTTGAGGTACACATAATTTAGTTTGTTCGTCCATTATATGGTGAAAGGAGATTTAGAATGATGTATGTAACTCCCATAATCTATGTATTTACAATACAGGATTGTTTGGGTGCATTGGATGGCACGTACATCAGGGCGAATGTCAACCCCCACTGATTGGCCAGATATAGGACGCGGAAGGGTGAGATAGCGATCCATGTGCTTGCTGTTTGCTCTATGAGTGGAGAATTCATCTTCATGATTCCAGGATGGGAAGGGTCTGTAGTTGATTATCTAGTTCTTCGAGATGCAAGACCTGATGGATTGAAGGTTCCTAAGGGTAATAAACCAAACAATGAAATCGTAAGTGCACCAAACAATGAAACCAAACAATAGTTGGGTGCACTTATTGTCATAAGTGCACCTAATAGTAGTAATTAAGCGAGAGGAGGAGGGAGGAAGCAAACTTATAACATATGTTTGAAAAATAAGTTGGTTGGGATGATAAAATATCATTCAATACGCGACAATATATTTAATGGAGGAAATGTCAAACCAGGCATTATATCAATACAGAACAGGTCATTTAATAAACCATACCAACCACTATTTTAAACATTTTGTAGCAAACAACCCCAATTATCGAAGAGGTATGGACTCAGAGACAACACCAATTATTTTAATCACATTCAGATAACATATTATAGCAAAGACAAAATAATTATAAAAAATCTTAACGTAGGAATATATTGAAATTGGCCTCAGGGCTACATGTGTTTCATCCAGGAAAATGAACTTCCAAAGGAATAAATAACATGAACTATAATTTGAACCAACAGACAAATCAAAACTCAGTGAAGAAAACATAGAGAAATGAAATTATGACTTGAGGTTGAAAAAGAGAGAAGAAGAATCGGTAACAGAGAAACAAAATAAAACAATAACACGTATACAGTAGAAGTTGAACATAAGATTGAAATAACAATAAAAACCCCAAGAAATTGAAAGAGATCAGAATATAAAAGTACATGAAAAAAGGTGATCATCAACGGCATTCAAGAAAGAAAACAAACCTCGTTGAGAAGCCTCCAACCCAACCTCCCCCCCCCCCCCCCCCACCACCAAGCTCTAAAATGCGAACAACCCCTACCAAGCACCTTCTCGGCCATTTTCGCTAACATGCAGCATCACAAACCCAAAGAATAAGCACCGAATGAGAGGAAGCTCTAGTGCATTAAAGACTACCAACAAGGGCGACAAGGGATGATGTTACGGGTGAAGCGACGAGGGGAGTTGTTAAGATTTCAGATCTGAAAAAAAAATACAAATGTCAATAACCACTGATTAGGGTTTGGATGTAGAAGAAAAAGACATGCAGGGGTGGAGAAGTGGATAGGTGTTGACAGTTTTAGATATATCATGGTCTAATTTTGGGCCTAGGGTTTCAGCTATTAAGAATTTGAAGAAAAAGGATATTGTCGATTCAAACTAATGAGATGGAGGTAAACAAAAGAACGAAAGAAACCTTAGAGAAGAGAAGTAGGAGATCTACTAAGAATTAGCGAATGTGAGGTCAATGAGAGAAGTGATTGTACATCAACAAAGAAAAGCAGAGGTCGATACCACCAGAGAAGAGTGAGAAACGATAAATGGAAGAAGAATCGGAGAAGATGAACGAAAAAATAATCGAAGAAGATGATCAGAAGAAGCATCAGAGAAGATAAACGGACAAAAAATCTGAGAAGATAAACGGAAGAAGAATCGAAGAAGACGAACCTCGAGGACTGGGAAAAATAAAGGAGAGAGCATGCGTGTAGAGGGAAGTAGGGAGAACTAAAAAGTGAAAATGGGACAAAAATGCTTGAGGGTTACTCTGCGGACTTCAACAGTAAACACTGTTGAAGTCCGCGTTTATCTTCATCAAACTCTCGGCTTTGCAACTGCGTGGGCAAAACGAGGAGTTTTTTGGCCTATCCAACTCCGCACTTGCCAAATCCGTGGGCCAAACGGGCCCTTAGTGTGCGCTCTAAAACCTTAAAACTTCGTAATTTGTAAACTTTTTATTGAATATATAAATAAAATAATTATTTGTTTGTTTATTTTATCTATTTTTTGATGTCTCATCCTAATAAAATTAATTTTATGACTTGTGCTTTGTAAAGTTATAAATGATTTGGTTTAAATCATTCATATGAAAACTTGCAAATGAAAGTATCATATGCAATAAGTACTTTCCTTCTTCATATGAAAACTTAAAATTATATATATAATTTCTTTTCTTTTTTATTTTTCGTTCTTCTTTCTTTCTCTTCCCTTTTCTTTACCTTCACCGCAACTCACTGGTGCCGATGGCCTATCGCAGTTCGCTGATTGCCAACTGTAATTTTTTTTCTTGTTTTCTTTCCTTCATCCTCTTTATCTTATTCATCTTCATCCTCTTCATCTTTTTTTTTTTCGTTTACAAAGGAGAATCCTCTCATTAATTCGTTTTAGATTTGGAATGGAACGAAAGAGAATCCTCAATGGTAGGGGCAGTAGTAGAGTCGTCAGCTATGTCGTGAGCCTTCATGTGGCTGCCCAGTGCTCTCCTACAACCAAATCCCTTTTTGCGGATTGGGTTAATAACATAATTGGCTATAATAAAATCGAAAATTTTGTCCAATAAGTTATTTAAAGATCATAATTTCAAAATTGTCCAAATATTTGAAAATTTTCATTATTAGATTTAATGTGTACGTATTTTCTGACCATTATGCCCCTTGTTTCGTTTCTCTCTCCCTAATGAATATAGGTATTCACTCCATTTTCTTTCCTAAATTATTAATGATATATTTTAATTTTACTAATAAAAATTATTCTTGAATTATTCTTTTTGATTTTAATATTCCCATGATTTTAGCATAGATTTTATTCCATTTCATTCACACGATTTTTTCCAAGACTTTACCAATTAACTTTCAATGTTGTCAACTTCCAGCTACCCATTTCACCCAAACGTATTTTCCATTCATTGAATTTCATCACTTTCTAGTTACCCGCTGGCCAGTTTTCTTGTCCAGTATTCATTGACGTTCAACCAACCATTTTTCAGAAGTCTACATTCAAAATCACTCCATCAACTATTTTAGTTTGTTTTCTCCAATCCCATCGCATGTTTTGCACTTTCTAGTTTCTCGATTTTTTGCTCACCGTAAATTTTCCTAATTTCTAGCCAGTTTTCCATTTATTTGCATTTCAAGCTCGTTTACTCCAACCATATTTTTCGGTTATTTTTTGGCTCAAATTTACCGTTGTTGATCCTGTTGTTCACTTATTTAGTAGTTTTTGCTCATTGTAGCCACATATACAGAGTTTTTTTTTGTCATAAAAATATAAGTGATAATATTAAATTAATATATAACCCAACATATATACTACGTTTATATATATTATTCCATCTATTCCACCTATTACGAATTGATAAATTTAGTTATTTGCAGTATATTTATTCGTCACCACCATCATAACATTTGCAATATATATATATATATATATATATATAGGTATTCTGTACTTTCATCCCTGGAACTAAAAGTAGGCAATGGGTATAATATATGCAATAGACAAATATATCTCTGTACACAGTATATAACACATATCTTAGAGTCTATCTATAAAAGACTACATACATATATATACATACACGTATAATGAGAGGATAAAAAAAAAATTAATAAGGTATTGAACAACATGGATGAATGTCTGAATGTTTCTTTTCTTTAGTAATTTGAGTTATTGTTTTTATATTGTAGTTTGTTGCTGAATTCCTCCAGCTGAAACTTGGTGATATCCACCCTAGCTTGAAACTCCTCATCGAGAGATCATGCCATTGGCCTAAGAAATTGTTCTCGTATAATTTAGCTAAATCTCTTTTAATATTCATACTTCCTACCAGCCTTGTACTGAAGCAATACTCTTGAAATTGTTCCAGGACTTTCTTCACATGCAGTAACTGTATCTTTCATCAGGTTGTCGAAGCATGCCAAAATAAAAACTGATTAAACTACTCTAACTTGTAGAAATAGTAAAACCATGCCAAATCCCAAAGGAACTAAAATAATCAATTTCTCAAAGCTAAGTTAAAACAGAAAATAAACAGAGGGGGGTTTTGGTATATTTAAAGGAAAACTAAAATTAAACAAAAAACGAATAAGACAAAGGAGAAAAATTCAATCTTACCAAGTTCTAATTCAAAGGTACAGTTCGCATCCAATTGTAATTTTGATCATAGGCTGGCAAAAACAATTTAACTGTTCTATCCAAGAACATAGTCCACTTATTCGAAAAAGGCTTGTGATCGGACTTGAAAAGTCCGTATTTATTCGTACTTAAATCGTGTTAGTTTTGTTGTTTTTATGAGGTCTATTGTGTATTTTGTAGGAAATTGAGTTCAAGGCATATTTTGAAGATTGTATGTGAAATCAAAGTTAAAACGAACCAAACTGGAGGTCAATCGGGCACTCAAGTGAAAAGAAACATGAGATTTACCAAAATGCCCCTGAGGAGTGTCAAGACCCTACGTAGAGCTCCTACTCGATGATGTACTACAGAAGCCTCGGATGCAGGACAACATTGAGACGCTTTTGCAAGCCCCTTCCACCAAGCGTCGCACAATGCTGCAACAAGTCCCTGCTCGACGCTAACATTGTCTATAGCGTCTAAACGCTGCCGTGATTTGTATAAAAGGAAATCTTTCCATTTAGAGTTTATCTCTGACCATTTTCAGCCCTCATTCTCAATTCCCATTCCCCAATTATTGCTTTTAAAGGTTTTTAGCATTTTAGGTAGATTTTGGCTTCAATTATGTACTTAGAATCCGTTTCTACAATCCTGGCTAGTGGAAAACGCTAATTCGAGGTATTGTTGGGATTTTATTGTAGCATTGTGAGATTTATGGATTAATTTAGAGTTAATTTCAACTTTTAAAAGCTTTCAATTCTTATGCACATTCTTAGAATGATCTTGTGTGGTTGATCTGACAAATTGACTAGATTTGAATTGTTCATTGCTATGCATGAGTAACTGTAGGTGTCCTGAGTCTCGTGTTTAATTTGAGTAGTAATAGGCTGGTAACCCGTCAGTTAATTAGGTAGAATTTCTTAATTACGTGTACATGGTAGCACTTAGAATTGTTAGTGCAGGACTAGTTAATTTAGATCAATCAGTCTTAATTAATTAACTCGTTTCGACTTATCCCTAATGTGTTTAATTAACTCATTTGGAATGGCTGTGCCAAATTTGTTAGTTAAATTAGAACCAATTAATTGTTTGAAAATTGATTTAATCAAGGGAAGCTCCTATGGTGTTTCGAGGAGTTAGTTGGGCGTTAGAGTGGAATTAACTAATCTCACGGAAACAAATCTTTGATCAATGCTATAATTGAATCCCGACATGCCCGAATTAGTGTTAGGTACGTCTGATCACTTCTCTTTTAATTTCTTTCTTATATGCATTGAATTTTCCGTTGCGTTTACTTTTCTTACATTTTAGTATTTTCACCATAAACCCTCCCCCCACCAGTTGCGGATCCAGAACTTTAAGTCTCGGGGGGGGGGGGGGGGGAGGGCTTGAATTCAGATAAAGATTATTTTGAACATTCTGATACTAATTTGGTTAAAATATTATTTTGGTCCATGTATTTTGAATCTCATTCTATTTTAGTTTATATACTTTTAAACGCCTAAATTTAATCTTTGTACTTTCAATAAATCATAAAATTAGTCTTTTTTGTTAGTTTGGAGTTAATTTTTATCGACTTTGGTAAAATAATAATAATGATTTCATTCAAGAAAAAGATGCAATGTGAATATGTTTCTAAAATTTATAGAGGGAAGACTAATATTGTTTTTTTTTTTTAAGTTAACAATAAACTAATAGTAGAGAGTTATTTTATGATTTATTGAAAATACAAGGATAAATATAACAAGTCCTGAAATACAAGGACCAAAATTGTATTTTAATCTATTAGTTTATATATTTTGATATTAGCTTAGATTACAAATTTGGTCCTTATGGTTTGGAGAAAATTAGAATTTCATCTTTATGGCGTTAGATAAAACTTCATAAATAGTTACTATTGTTAGAAGCCACTAACGAATTGAGTACATGGTAGGATAGCGCTTTTAACAGTATGGACTATTTATGACGTTTTATTAAAGCATAAGGATGAAAATCTAACTTTTAAAATCATAGGAACTAAATTCTAACTTTCTCCAAACCACAAAGACCAAATTTATAATTTAACCTTAATATTAATTTTATTCAATAAGAAGTATGGCTAAATTTTTTATGAGTATCCAAGAGATTGAAACTTGAAATAATATCTAAAAAAAAATGATACTTGAAATAATAAGAGGAGTTCTCTTTTTTCTTTTTAAGAATTCTAATTTCTTTTTATGTAATTAGTTTTTTAAAAAAATAATTTTCTAAAAATTCAAAAATATCTGTATTTATTTTGATTTACATTTGATACCATGAAAAAAAATTAATTTAACAATAAATTAAAACAAATATAATACTAAATATTTTTTATTATGTCATACCTGTAAATATATTATAAATAGATTTAAATTACTTACACAAATATGATTTATAAAATTTTCTTAAAAGAGAATTATATATATATAATTGTGTATATCGTTGGTGTGGGCGTGTACGTAAAATATTGAATTGAAAATTTGAAATAATATAGCATCACAATCAAAACTTATCACACTTACTTAACTGGGCACGATAGTGTTCCATATTAAATCGATGATAGTATTAAAAATAGTGGGAATGACCAAGACAAGATTAACTAGGTGAGATACCTACAACCTAATTAATTTCATTTCTTTATTTCCTAGAGTCTGTCATGCAAGCTATGTAACATGGAAAAGCCATAATCACAAATATATGCGCCAACTCTATTGCTACTTAATCCATTCATTCATGACAATTACAGATCATAAATTCATGCATAGTAATCAAGCAATCAATATCAATCAAGGTTTCAATTCAATTGATATCGAATGCTCAAAAAATTAAAACAAGAAAGAAAGAATATATAGATTGAAAAGAAATGACAAACGAGTTCAAAGTCTGACAACATTACAATTGAAATTGAACCGACCTCTGAATCAGAAATAGAGAATATAGCTGCTCATGGTGATGAGATAACCAAAATTCAACATTGGTTTGATTGTTTAAAAATTGAATGAAAAGTAAAGGAACAAAGCTCTAAAGTAGTCTAAGAAAATAAGGTCTAAAAGCTACACACGTTTTCCCTAGTGAAAGTGATGTATTTATAGTGTCACGACAACGTTGAGAAGCTAGAAGGTAGCGTCGAGATGCTGTGTAATGCCCCACATTTTTAGGTATTGTTAATTTCCATTTCTTTTTTATTTCTACAGGACTTGCTAATTACTTAATTAAAATGGAAAATTTGGAGCAGGGCTGATGTACTCAACCCTTCAACAAGTGGCTTAGGCAATCCTTGTATGAACAAGCGCCTCCTAAACACACATGACAATAAATAGTACATACACAAAGAATCACTCAAGGGAAAGAAGAAAGAACTAACCTTGATGGTCAAAGATTTGAATAAAGAGAACTTGTTCTCGATCCAAAGTTAAGACTCTCTACAAGTTTGAATACCGTCAAGCTTGAAGGTTTCTAGGGCGTGCAAGATCTAAACCAAGAAAATGCACAAGACATGCTTATGATTTGGAGCAAAGAAAAAGACTCAAAGTCCATTCATTTATGAAAAATTCTCCCTCTCAAATGTACAAGTATGGCTTTTAAATAAGCTTTGGAAAGAAAAGCCAAGTAAAGAAAAACATCTAATTCTAAACCAACCTAACTAGAATAGTATTTAAGACAAGTTAAGTTACAACTAAATAACCAAACTAATATGCATGACTTTTCAACAGGGTCTTGGGTTGACAATATTTTATAATTAAAGTCCCAAAGAAAGTTGCAATAAAAATTACATGAAAACACTACTTAAAGGATCAAAACCTAAATAATCCTTAAATGGATGCTCTCAAGTTTGGTGTTTAATTTCATGATACTTTGAAGCTTCTCTCCACTCATTGTCTTTCCTCATGAAGCTTGATACTCTAAATATTGAAATGGAGATTTTCTTCTTCATCGATTGACCCTCGTGCCATGATGTGGCTTGCTTAAAGCATATAAAGGGCAAAGTTAGGAACAAAAAATTGAGTTTGTTAATAAAAAGAAAAAAAAAAGAAAAAGGAAATTCAAACCCTAAGCTTCATTCATGCTGGAATCACCTTCTTCTTCCTCTTCTTCTTCACGCATGTAGCAGCTCCTACTCACCATCATCTTCTTTGTCTTTCTTCAAGCCGACTAGCATCATCATCATCACCTTCAGTCTTTTTCTTCCCATGCTCCGATGTCACCTCCAATGACCAACGATGGCAAGCACGGGAGTCCCCTCCGCACTTGGGCTTTTTCGCATAGGTAATCGACAACAACAGTTTCTTTCTAGCAAGCCCTTTTTTTATGTTCAACATTCTTCAGGAGAAATTTGCACAGAAGACTCATTTTCAGGCGCATCGATGCATTTGGAAATTAATGACATATGACCCTTCCATACTCTGCATCTCTTCCAAATTATTGTGAGGGCATCGTACTCTCATTCTTATTCTAACTCTAGCTCTCTAGTTCTCGATCTTGCTCTAACTCGTTCTCACTCTCGCTCTAGCTCGTTTTCTCTCTTACTCTAGCTTGTTCTCGCTCTAGCATGTTCTCACTCTTACTTTAGCTCGTTTTCTCTCTTGCTCTAGCTCGTTCTAGCTCTCGCTCTAGCTCTGCTGCTCTAGCTCTTCTCTAACGTCATTTTTTATTGTCTTTTTTTCTCTATATTTTCAACCACTCATTTGAGCGAGAGAGCTAGAGCGATAGCGTTTTCGCCTACAAGAGCGTGAACAAGCGAGACCGGCTCATACTACTCTCATGTGTAATTTTGCGCGCTATGCCACTTCAGAATGGGTCATATTTCATTATTTTCATAACGTAGATCATCAGTCATTAAAGCGCTGGAAAATGGGTCATTCATACAAAAATCTCATTCTTCATTGACAGTAGTGGGTCTCCGTGAATTAAAGGCGCAGGTTGGTTGTTTCCCAACTCCAGCGACTTTGCTCTCTCTCACGCGATTTCCAGCATGTTGTAGCCCCAATCTGGCGAGTCCAGATTCGTCAAGTTCCTAAACGTGTTAGATTCGACATAATTTGTTTTCCTTTGAGGTTTCGTAGTTGTTTCGGTTGTGTTTTGAGCTTGACCCACGATGTTTTCGATTTCATTTCATATTACTCATAACCTTTGGACCTCAGATTTGGGAAATCAGACCTATTCGAAGTTGAACCAGTAAAGGAGTCAAGGCTATTTTGGTAAGGAAATTTGGGTAAAGATCGTTCTAAACCCATTTGGACCCTTGATTAAATGCTATAGTTTAGACTCTGACGTTTGGTACTATTCTATGTGTAGATTGGGTTGATTGATCTAATCCTAAGGTGGGTTTTGGGTACAGAAACGTTTGAGTGTTTTTCCCTTCGCATTTTTGGTTAATTTCTCAACCTTAAAGAATTAAGTTCTTGGATTGGATTGTTGGGTTATTAATTTTTGTTGGATATTTGTTCAGGTTTGGGCAAGAATCTCGGTAGGCAGGGTCAAGGTTGTATTGTAATTGTTTATAAGGTAAGTAACCTAGTTTACAAAACTCTAAAAGACGTGGTTAACAGAGTATAGGAAATTAAAGAATGTCTGATATGTCTGATTGTGATTTGATTACTGAATTGATTGGTTATGAATGTTTATGATTCTTACCATGTTATTCAAAGTGGTCCCAGTCATGTATTATGTTTCCTTAAGTGGAAATTACCTTTCCCTGCATGTTGTGTACATTATTTTCGTGAGATACTATGCTAGAAGAGGCCTAGCTTCACTAGAGGGTTGCCAACTAACCTTTAATGGTGTTTGGCCTTACAAGACTGACCAACATAGGCACAATAATTGGTACAGTTTTGCGATAGATCCCTTGTACGCTTAGTCAGAACATTTTTATGAAGTATTGTGTTCGGAGAGGTTTAGCAGCACTAGGGAAGGCGGGTCACCAACTAACCTCTTGTGGCACTGGAGCTTAGAAGACTGATCCACACGGGCACGATAGTTGGTACAAATTTTGGGTTAAGTTAATTGCTCACTTAGAATGATTCCAAGTTTTCAGTTAAGGCATTGTATATATCATAACACATTTGTGTAAAATTAGTTAGGACCGAGGGTAGACCCAAGAACTATGTTTTGGGGGGGGGGGGGGGGGCAACACATTTATTACAGAAATACAATTAAAAAAATTAATATATAAATTATTGAAAAATGGAATTAGGTGCACGTACTTGTATATCTCAACTAAGCATAATCTTAGCATGCTCAACATCTAGCTCATCTTATAGAGAAAAAAAACACAATATGTAAATAAAATAACATAACTTTAAAATGTCAATTACAAATAAAAATAAATCATAATTCCAACTAAAGTTGTGCTCGACATCCTTTCATAGAGTAAAAATCATCTATAATTGAATCTGAACTAAAATTCTTAGAAATTTCTCTTTCAATGTAGACACTCAGGTAAGCTGCAAGAAACTCATCTTCCATCTTACTTTGAAGCCTTGTTTTCACAATTTCATTGTTGAAAATGCTCGTTTTGTTGTTGCTGTTGATAAAGGCAGAGTCAAGATCAAGCGAATTAGTCTATCTATCAAATAATAAACTTTTGACTTTTCTGTTTCAACTAAGCCATGACATAGCTTTACAACTATGGACATATTTTTTAAATTTGGATGGAGAGGCACATCTAACTCATAATGTTGTAACTGAAACCGCAAAAGAATTCATTCTTGCTTAATAAAATCTTGAGGATAAAACTTCTCTGCAAGCTTACAAATAGAATTAATATTGAATGTTTTATAATTTTCTTTTGGGTCCAATGACGAGCTGAGTATGAGAAGTTCCATTGCCTTCTCATTGAATCTATTGTTCAATTCATACATTTGTGAATCAATTGTTGCTTTAAATATGTCAACTCGATAATGATGTTCCATAGTAATATGATCTTGTTGTTGACGAATTCTACCTCGACCTTTAATATATTGGGCATCCATATCAGACATTTCAATTTCATATTTATCACAAAATAATTTTACACTTTCAAATAGCGCACCCCAACCTTATTCTCTCAATTTTTTAATAAGATCTTTTGTAGTTGAAACTAACTGCATAGCATTCAAGATATCTTGAGATTTTTTCTAAAGAGCTTGGCAAAGAACATCTGTAATCCCCATAATTTCTTTCATTAAATGTAAATTGAATACAAATTCAAAAGATGTGATATCTTTATAAGCAGCATCGACATATCCACGTTGAGAATAAGTGGTTCTTCATCAATTACATTTTGTAATACTGAACACGTTGCACCAAATATTTTTATTAAACTACAAATAGAGCAAAAATGAGAGCCCCAACGAGTATCTCCAGGTCTTTGTAAGGTACTCACTTGGTTTGCTCCTTTACCACTTTCAAGTTCATCCATATCCACTAGTTGTGCAGTTTCAACAACATGAGTGAGTTGCAATTCACTATTCCGTTTTCAAGAAGCTATGATGATATTGATGAAAAATATGAGTTAAAAAAATTGATGGAGAGGAATAATATCTCTTGATGCAGCTACCAATGCTATTTGCAATCGATGGGCAAAACAATGTATATAATATGCACTTGAGCACTCATGAAGAAATAATGCTTGCAAACCATTCCATTCACCTTGCATATTACTTGCACCATCGTATCCTTGGCCTCAAATGTCATTGATACTAAGATTGTAATGAGCAAGAGAAAATGATAATTCTTTTTTCATAGTCATTGCTGCAGTATCATTAACACGAAAGAGACTAAAAAATCCTTCTCGTATATGACCATCACTATCAACAAATCTTAAAACAAGAGCAACTTGCTCTCTTCTTGACTCATCTCAAGCTTCATCCACAATAATATAAAACTTTTCATCCCCTACATCTTTACGAATCTTATCTCTCACTTTATTAGAGAGAATGTGTAAAATCTCCTTCTGAATTTTTGGTCCAATATATTTTGCACTTGCTGGGGCATTCTCTAAAACAACTTTAACAACTTTCTCATTATATGTTGCTAATAACTTTATTATCTCAATGAAATTTCTTCAATTTCTAGAACTTGAACTTTCATCATGACCTCTATAAGCACAACTCTGTAAGGTTAACCACCTAATTGAATCAATTGAGGTCTTAAGTCTTAGCCAATTTTTAGAAATCTACTCAGATGTTTGGGCATTCATCACTTTATCAATATGTCTTGTTTGATTCATAAGATCATCACATCACTGTACTGCAACATTGTGAGGTGAACATGGATCATCACCAATATGACTAAGAAAAGCACATCTCTTACCATCATTAACTTTCTTCTAATGTCAAAATCCTTCAATAGTAAATGCACTCGATCCAAGACGTCCTAATAATTTCTTAGAGAATAGAAAGCATGTAAAACAAAATGCAGCATCTTTTGTTGGTGAATACTCTAACCAAGAAAATAATTTGAACCAAGTATTGAAATCTTCAAAGATGTTTTTTTTCTGATCCAGAATGTGGATAATCAGAAAGCATAAATTGATAAGTTCCTTTCTTAATATAAGCTCATCGAATTTGATCTTGTAAGTTTATAGGATATTCTCATATTTGACTTCGTAAACCTGGATCACGTTCTAGTTCTAAAGGCTGATCAATTCCTGATATTCTTTACATTCTATTCTAGGAATTTTAGAAGGTTGTTGTTCTTCCTGAATTATATCACTAGAAGTTTTAGAATGTGTAGATGTATCTAACCTATCAACATCTTTTCTCTTGAAAAAAGAATCAATAGTTTTTTGTGGTTCACCCATTGTTCAAATATTCAAATGAGAATCTGCAAATTAATTTGACTAGAATATAATTATATTCATGATTTAACATAATTTAAAGATAACAAATTATGAAAAGAAGAATTAAAATAAAGAATAATATACTTACCGGTTGTAGATGCAAATTGTTGATTGTCGAATGTTAATTGTCAATTGCCAATTACAATGCTTTGCCAATTATTGTTGTCGCAAATTTAAATTAGACATAAATTTATGTCACTAATATGACTTTCTAAAAAAAAAATGAATGATTTCAAATGACATGAATATGATATTAGAAAACACTTACATGTGATATAGGTAAGCGACAAATTGACTCCCATTTGTAGGGTGTAAGTTGAATTCAAGCAATGGAATTAGAAAATTGATTTGGAACAGTGTGTAGCTTCATTAGCTGACAAATGATGGATGAATTTTAGTTTTAAAAAACCTAAATGTAAAAATTATATTAAAAAAAAAAAACCCTAAAAGCCCAACACTCCTAACTTTTTAGCCCATCCTTTCTGTTTCGTTAGGAGTAAAAAATAAAAAGATAATGCCGTCAGTAATTTTCTTCAAACTTTCCTTTATTTCTAGTATATACTTTCTAATTTTTCAAATTAAGTTTCCTTTATTACAAACCAACTGCTTGAAATATATATAGTAAAAAAATTTCAAAACTTTTGGGGGGCCATGGCCCCCCTTGTCCTCATGTAAGTCCACCTCTGGATAGGACCTTGCATGTATCCTGTATCATGAGTTTTAATTATGAATGCACCTTCAATCCTGCAAGTGGGGCTACTTACTGAGTATTTTAATACTCGCTCATGCTACCTTTCTTTTCATTTTAGATGGTACATGAACTTACGAGGCATTTGTGAGGGCATACATTCTAGCAGGGCTATGGAGATAGTGATGGGCCAGAGTTTCTTAGGATCTTAGAAATTCCTAGTTTCATGTTTATGCACTATTCATTTATTCCTTTATTTGTAATAATTTAAATATTCTTTATTCGTTCAGTATCAAAAATAAATCTTTTGTTGGGATACCGAACTCAAGCTTTCTCTTGTTATCAAAACAGAATTACTTTTCGAAATGACTTTTGTTAACTCAATCGTCTTTTTGCTTTATTTTTTTGATAGCACACAAAATGTGTTATTCTTAAGACTTGTTTTATTCCTAGTTTGTGTTGTATTTTAGTGCTTTCACGTATTTACTTGGTTATTTTATAGATTTTGAGCATTTAGAGTAGAATCAAAGTTTTGGAGTTAATGTAGTGAAAAGACCGTATTTGGCATCAATTTGAGTCACCAATTTGCGCGTGCTGAGACAGTGTCTTGACGCTACAACGTTTATTCTTTTTTTAAAAAGTGTATTAGGGTATAATGTTGAGATGTTGTCCCTAGCATTTCGCGCTACCTCGATTATTATAAAAGGAGCATTTTAGCTGCAAAATAGAGGAGGCCAATTAGAGGAAAAAAGCCTATTTTCGATTTCTACTCAGTTTTTGGGACTTAGAGGACACTCTCGAGAGCTAAGGAAGAAATTCGAGGCTCGTGATCGCGGGACATCGCATCGGAAATGAGGATTGGCATGCGTCAGAGAGTTCTTATCTTTTTCTTTTTATCTTGTAGTTTTTTATTTAGACTTTTATAGGAGTTAAGGTTGTTGTTGGTGATTATGGATGACTAAAATCCGATCTTAGGGATTGATGTAATCGTATTAATTCTTATGTTTAATTAATTAAAAGTCGTCTTATATTGCAATAATCATTCATGCGTTTGTATGCTTAATCCTTTTATCACTACAACTAAAATATCTTTTTATAGCCTTTGAAGATAGCTTTTTATAAAATGAGCTATGAAAAAAAGCGAAAAAAAAGGCGGAAAAGAAGCGCTAAAAAAATTTAGTCGCCCGCTTAAACTATACAGAAAGTTCCGTGAGAATTTTAATCGCCATCCCCTTCCCTCCATCTCTCTCTTTTATTTTCCCTCTCCCTCCATCTTTCTTTGTTATTTTCCATCTTAGAGCTTTTAGGGTTTTTTACTTCCTCCCATTTCGACGACGATGACTAACAGCTCCCATTTTGACGATGGCGCAAATCAGCTTATGACAACGACACAAATCCATACACACCAACAGTCATCAAACATCTGGAAGAAGAGAAGTCGCTTATCAGATTTTCTATGGGCAATGTCCACAGATCTTTGGCTCGTGCAGGTAAGGTGTGAGGCCAGACATCGAAGGTTGCTGAATACGACAAGAAGAAGAAGCGACGAGGACATGCCCACAATCTGATTCAAAATAACTGCTGATTGTTCACTATTGTTGTTGGCTTTAGCAATAAGAGAGGAGCAAGCTTGTCTGAGAAGTAAGAGACTCAAGAATGCAGTATAGCGACCATTTTTTTCCTGTTATTTGGAGATACTATTACTCGTAGTTTTGTGTGTTTCTGCTTTAGATTAACAAAATTCGGTTGTGTTCTGCTTCCTAGTTTGGTGTTGGTGTTCTGCTTCTGTAATTAACTCAAACTAAAGTTAGATTAGAACAAGGTTAATTAAGAAATTAAATCAATTAGAAAAGTAATTAATTAAGAGAGATTATTTACATACAAGGCATTAAGAGTGCTGTGAATTTTGAAGTTCTCCTCCAAAAGGGTAGATTGTTTGCTAATTTTCCTGAATCAAAACCTAACTATGTGTATTTGTGCATATATATATGTATGTAAAGTTTTAAATCTTTTTTAACTCTTTGTTGCCTTTTGTTCGTGCAATTTAATAGTTCTTGCTTATCATCTATTCTATTTTATTTTTTCGTTGCTAGTTCATTGGAAGATGTGCAAAATATAGTGTGTGAACATTGCTTTTGTGTATTTCTAAGTTTTTTTTATTCCTTCTTGAAGTCTTCTTTTAAAAAGAATGCAATGGGTGTTAGTTCTTGAACAAATGGGGTTAAATAAAGATGAATACACTTTTGTGAAGTGAGATTGATTGAATGCTGGAACTTAATTTATAAAAGTAAATCTCGCAACATTATCACTACATTTGGTTTTCTTCTCTACCTCTCTCGCTTTACCCCTCTTTTTTCCATTGACTGTTTCAATTTCTTACGTTCAGTTCTCTTTCATCTCTCTTTCTTTGCTACTCACATTTAAAACCCATCCTAGCTCTCTAAAAAATGATACACCGAAGCTCAAGGTTGGGAGGTCACAGAGAAGGAAGAGAATAAGAAGATAAAGGTGAAAAATATGTTTGTCATATTTTGAGCTTCTTTAAATATGTAAGCTTGTTATGATTTAGAATTGAAAAATCTTGCAAAAGTTATTTCTGACCAAAAAAAATATTATTTGAAAATTTGGAATTTTTTTTTATATTATATTGATAACAAAATTAGGGACATGGTGGATGCAATAGCAAAAACTAATGATGAAGTGTTGTTTGGGTGCTTTAGCCAACATTGAAGGTGTTGTAAAAGTTGCACATTTGTTCATGACAACTCAGGTAATTTATGTATCTCTTTACTTTTTGTTGATTTATGGTCTAAAGAATAACTATTATCTTCTCTTTTTTAATGTTGCTTTAATATTGCTTTTGTATGATCTCTTTCTGTAGTGAATTTCCCATAGCTTAACAGATAGTGGTTATTTAACGTGATGGCACGTTAGGAAATTGGGGTTTGAATCACTTCCTCTCCCAAGGAGCAGTTTATGTGTTGTATTGTGAATTAGAGAATGAGATGAACAGGTTGAATAGGTTAAGTTTTTTGTCATTTCTTTTCTTATTTGAACCTTCATGTATGCATTTTATTTGCTTGGTTGCATAATTGTACATTTGGTTTAATCCTTTGCATATTTCACGTGCTTCCACTACTTGAGAATTAATGGCTATTCCTGTGGAAAGAATAATGTATCTCAGTAGAATTAATATGTAGTGTTTGTCTTACATTTGAGATGTTTCCATTATCCCTACGTCAATGAATGTTGATTTTTTAACTCCTCTCCTCTTAGCATCACTTTCATCCCTATGTCCTCTCCCTCAATAAATTTAGAATATGGAAAGGGAAATTGCCTAGTGTGTGTTTGCTGATACACTTGTGAAAAATCAGGAAATGGATGGCTGTGAAGTTCTTAGACATCTTTAACTTGACCAATGTGAAGGAAGCCTTTGTTGTGACTAATCTTCAAAGCTTAGAGGTTCTTTTGCTTAAGCTCCTTGTTTATTTTTTAATTCGATTTGTAGATTTAGATATATTATATGGTTCTATCTTGGATTCATTCCCTTATTTTTGGATAAGCATATTGGGTTTTGTGTCTTTGTTATCTCTGTTATGATATTTGTGGTTTTATTCCTTAAATCTCATATGGAGTTGTTTTTTGTTCTTTTTGTTGCTGAGCATTACTGTAAAGCCCGAGGTTAGGAGGGGTACATGAATGAACTGATACCACATTTGAATGAGAGGGATCCTGAGGCTTTGCAAGGCATGGTTAAGAAAGGCTTAAAAGAATTGATAGCTACTACCTATACCAACAATGTGTACCTTCCTTTTCGGTGACTCAATCATAGGAACTCTAAAGTTAAGCGTGTTTGGCTTCGAGCAATCCTATGTTGGGTGACCTCCTAGGAATTTTCCTAGTAAGCATGTAAGTGAAGACAAAGCATGTTGAAAAGACACGTGTTGGTTTGTAGGGACAATCTTCACTCTCGCAAGCAGCTCAAGACAAGTAGGTAGCGTGGTCAGGCCGCGGGGGATGCAGGGGAATGTCGGGGTCGTTAGGTGCCGAATTCGGATTCCAAATCCTGGTCCGAAACCTGGGCCTGGGGCGTTACAGTTGGTATCAGAGCCCAGAGTTACGGGTTCTGTAGACTTGCTTACATCTTAAGCATTAAGTGTCCCCATGACCAAAGAACAAACACCTTGTCACCGCCAGGTATGTTATTGTATAAAATGTTCAAAAAAAAAAACAAAAGGGAGTTGTGGATAGATATGATTACTGTGACGTACGAAATGCTTGTTTGAGATGCTTGTTGATGTTATGTTCTATTTTGAGTAATGAGAAGGCTTGTGTTTAAAAGAAGCTTACTTGGCATAAAACACTTGCTCAATTGAAAGGTTGAAGTAGTCAAGTGTAGACAAGAGAAAGAAGACGAGTTCTTAAGAGACTAAGGCTTTTCAAAAGACATTGCTTGATGATGTCTCTTTAGTAAGATTTTTTTTAAAGGAATGATATGTTATGGTTAAAATTACTCCAGCAAGCTTTTATGAATTTTTCTAATAAACATTACCTTTAGCTTGTTCATCATACAATAGAATACACAAAAATGACAAGAACAACTTAGTTTAAGGTCAAATAATCTTCATAAATGAGACTTATAAAAAAAAAAGGGATATTTTTCAAAACGCCTATTTAATGTTTGCCATTCTACTTGTTAGCCCTAGACCTTTTGTAAGCCAATTTTACACAAATGTCTAGTTTTTCTAAAATTTACAGAAAGGTCAAGGACCAAACCGGTGGAAGCCCAAAATAGGTGTGTATTTACAAATGTGCCCATGATGATACATTTAATAATTAGAAATATATCGAAAATCAAAAAATGAAGGCCCCGTTTGACAACCATTTGGTTTTTGAAAATTAAGCTTGTTTTCTCACAATTTCTCTACTATGGTTTTCATCTCCCTTAAGGAAGCATTTGAATTTTTAGCCAAATTCTAAAAACAAAAATAAGTTTTTGAAAACTATTTTTTTTAGTTTTCAAAACATGGCTTGGTTTTTGAAAACATAGGTAAAAGGTAGATAACAAAACAAGTAAATCAATGATTGAAATAGTATTTATAGCCTTATTTTCAAAAACCAAAAACCAAAAACCAAAAACCAAATAGTTATCAAACGAGGCCGAAGGTTTCAATTTCTTTGATTTTCAAAACTTCCCAAATGTATGTCATTTAATAAATGAGATGAGTATACTTAAAAATGTATGTCATACAATATTGGTGTATATTTGTTTCTCTGAACGTGATCGTTGACCCATCAAATACTAATAGGTAGAGTAGAAGTCAAATTTCAAGCAAAATGATGAAAATAAAGAACTTGTCAGAAAAAAAAGAAAAGAAAAGAAAGAATGAAGAGAAAATGTCAACGAATATTTGATAGTTCAAGACAAATTCAGCCCGTTGATGTAAAAGAACTTAAAATATTGAATATCTCATATGAGGTATGAAATAAATATACATGTCATAGTAAGCTTACTTTGCATGTTGTTCTCAATGTAGGAAGACAACACGAACGAAGAAACCTATGAATATCCATTTACGCTGAAAAAAGAAATTGGAATACTAACATATTATGAGTTCTTTTGACAGTTGTTTGGAAGAATGTCTTCTCCTAGAGATCAAAGACGAAGAGCTAGTACCAGAGAGAAGAAGATCAAACAAGTGGAACACAAAGTGTTCTAGAAAACAATATGTTTGGAAGATAGTCTTTTGTCGGTTATTTGGAAGAATGCCATTGTTTTGTTTACTAAGAAGAATGCCATTGTTTTGTTTACTAAGAGACACAATAGTTTGAAGTGCTTGATGACTCATTGGGTCCTTATTGGAAAGCGCTCAAATTCCATTTAAATGTACCATGTATATGATTGTATAGTTGTTTCATACCATGTATATATTTAATATACATAGGAGTATATTTAATAATATGAGGTATATATTTTGTATATAATTTTTTTGAAAAAAGATATATATATATATATATATATATATATATATATATATATATATATATATATATATATATGAAATAAATATTTGTAAATGACATGATAACGTGGTGACGAACAAATATACCCAATATATATTTTCAAATAACTAAAATATACCGAGAGTATACGACGAAAATTGTGATAGGCTAAATACATATCCCAATAAAGATGAAATAATATATAAACGTAATATATATGTTGAATTATATTGATTTAATATATATGTCAAAAAACACCCTGCATATGTGGCTACGATGAGCAAAAAAAAACTGTGTACATGATATATATGGAGTTATATGCGAATGTCAAAATGAATGTAAATATATTAAAATTAATTAAAATCCTTTACAATGAAATATTAAAATCCTTTGCAAAAAAAAAAAAAAAAAAATTAATGATATGTAATTAATGCAAAAAGTATTTACCATAAATGAAGAATCTCCATCATGGATATAATAAAATATAATAATATCATAAATATAGAGTGAGTTAGTTCAACCATAGGTAAAATGGAAAGAAAGATGATGCAGATGCTAAAGTTGAAAATTTTCATAAAATTTGACATTTGTGAAATATATTTTGGAAAAGAGCCTATTTGGCACAATTTTTGTACCTTCTAGGATAATGGGATAAATGACTAAATTTAAATAGACGTTTTGAAAAATGGCCAAATGACTTTTTTCTTGGATAAATAGTCAAACAATTAATTGACATATTATTTTAAATAATTGAATGGACTAAAATACCCCTACATAAAAAATTCCTAAAATTATAGGCAAAAAAAAAAAAAACAACACACAATCAAAACAACCAAATCACACAAAAAAAAAATCAATTTTAATTATAAAGGAATATAAAATATATGCTATTAAGACATGTTAATTTAAATTGATTCAAAACAAAGATAAAATCTGAGATTTGAGAAATGAAGGCCCGTTTGATAATCATTTCGTTTTTGGTTTTGGTTTTTTAAAATTAAGCCTATAAATACTACTTCCACCTATGGATTTCCATATTTTTTTTATCTACTTTTACATATATTTTCAAAAACCAAGCTAAGTTTTGAAAACTAAAAAAAGTAGTTTTAAAAACTTGTTTTTGTTTTTGGAATTTGGCTACAAACTTAAATGTTTTCTTAAAAAAGATAGAAAACATTGTAGAGAAGACAAAAACTATTGTAGAGAAATTGTGAGAAAGCAAGCACAATTTTCAAAAACCAAAAACCAAAAATAAAATGGTCATCAAACGGGGCCGAAAATACACCATTCTGATTTTTTTCAATTCGGATATGCAAAATAAAGAGGGTTTTAAAAATCTGAACTCAAAACTTGGAGTTCCTATGAATGGGCTAATGAAAAGGAAGATGCAATGTGTTGATATAGGTAGTAACTAGCATATTTTTTTTCAAGTTTTTCTTAACTATGCTTACATAATTTCATAATCTCCTCTCATTTAAGTATAGAATTGGTTCTCTCACGCGTCTCTCTACTCGGGCAACAAAAAAATATAACATTTCTTGAAAACTTACAATATGAATTTCTCTAAAATAAGAATAAGAGAAGAAAAGTATTTTACCATTATGTTTCCCTATTCTTTGGAGTTCATACCATATATCTTTGCAGGCAAAAATAAAAAGAGAAGAACAAAAGCTAGACCTGTCTAAATCTGTAATGAAAAGATTTTTTTGATAATATAATTTGTATGATTTAATAACATATAACTTTTTGTAGTCTTTAAGCTAAGTGATGATATTGCTAATCAAAAATCTCCCATTTTGTTGTCACCACAGATTCAGAATTCCTTAGAGCTTCCTTCACTATTCTCATACACTTCTGCTTTGGCTGCAAAGTTTGCTTTCCCTTTGTATTGGAAATAAAACCATTATGTGAGTTTCCATCTCCATTGCTACTGAGGGTGGTACAACAATATTGCAGCTTCATCATGTCAAGAGTTTCAATTTGCTTTTGAACTTCTCTCACCTTTTCCAATTAAAATGAATTAGAAATAACACTATTTAATTTTGGAATTATAAATGTATGAGAATCTGAGATGTGTGTTTTGTGTTGTTTCTATGAACATTGTTAAATTAGATTGCCAATTTTGAAAACAAAGGTTTTATTGTTCAAATCCTCAATATTGAATAGGGGCGGCGGCGGGCTGGAGCGGCAGCGGTGGGAGGCCAGTCGGCTGGGGGGTGGTGTTGGGTGTGGGTGGATGTGGAAGGAGAAAAGAGAAGGGAGAAAAGAAAAGAGGGGAAAATTGGGAATGGGAGGGAAAATAATTGGGGAAAAAGGAAGGAAAAGGGGGCTCTTTTTCGAGCCCCCTTCATGAGGAAAGGCCGACGGTTCAGATTGTCGCCTTTCGGCTGAACCGTCGATGGTTCGGTAAACCGTTGGCGGTTCATTGACAAACCGCTGACGGTTTGCCCAATCGTCGGCGGTTCGAGCAAGAGCCGCCGACCGTTTCACAAACCGTCGCGGTTCTTGGCCGAACCGCCGACGGTTCTTTTTCATGAGTCGAACCGGCACCGGATTGTCAAGGAACTGCCAACGGTTTGACAAACCGTCGGCATTAAGCAAGATATGCCGACGGTTTTATAAAACCGTAGCTAATTACCTTCAATTTTACCGACGGTTAATGTTACCGTCGGAAGTAGCTACTTAGTCCGACGAATTTTAAGGCGTCGGGAATAATAACGTCGGCATATCCTAAAATTCTTGTAGTGAATTAAATTACTATATTTTCTTTAAATTTTGGTTCACAATTCGCACGTGTGCAATCAAATCTATATTTTAAAAGAACTTCCAATTCTCTAGTTTTATTTTTTAAGAAAATTAATTCTCAAGTGAGATTTTTTTTTGAAAAATGAGAAATTAAAATATTTCTACCACATGTATTTTTTGTTTCATTTTTTTAGTCAAAAAGAGACAAAATAAGAAATGAATAGAGACATTTTTTTTTCCTTTTTGAAAAAAAAAAAAGAAACAAAAAAATTAAAATAGAAACATTATGGATGAACTTGATAATGATTATTGATTTTTTTTTTGTCTATTCTTAAAAATCATACTTGTAGTTCTCTTTACTTTGTAATTTACTTTTTAAAATGTCTTTGAAATCTTATTCAGAATTCAATTTTTTTTTTAAATAGTTATCCAAATATGTATATTTTATGTTTTTGAAATTTTTTTCAAGATTTCTAATTTTTAGTATAGTTTTAAAAAACAAAAATTAAAAAAAAAAATCATCATGAAAGGGCCTACAAAATGTGAACTTGTCAAATGCACTCAATGTTTGATTACCTGTTCTCTTCTTTGCAGTCTCAAGTCTCCCACAACTTCAATTTCATCCAACTGAATCAATTTTATCATAAGCATTTCAGTCAAATTCTCCACTTCCTTTTTTGAAACTCTCCCTTCTTTAGAAGCTTTCACATGAAGAGATCCAACCTATCAAAAAGCAAAGAGAAAACCCCTTTTGAAAACTTGTGAAATTTAAATCTTCCAAAGAAAGAAAAAGAAAATAAAAACCCTCCAAATTTGATACCTCTTGAGAGAGCTTATTCACTTCCAAGTTAACTTGTTTTAGCAACTTTGAAGATTTTTGAAACTTTGCATCTTTAAGCATTTCAAGGCATCTTCTTTCCTTGCTCAAAGTGTCTTCAACCAGCACAATTTTTGAGCCATCTTTGACTCTTGCCACATCTAGATAAGCTTTTGAATCCCTCTCTTTGTTTTTGTATATTAGCTTTTGCTCTTCTGGGTGCAACCCAGTTGGTTCTGCCAACAACTTCTTTAATTCACCTGCCAAGATTATGCATTTAACAACACTCATCAATCCCTATTCTCCAATCTCTTTCTATTAAAATTGCCCAACAACATCCAATTTATGTAACGGTTTCTTCAATAATATGATATTGTCCATTTTAGACGTAAACTAATTGAATGTTTTTTGCTTTCGAATTTTTCCTGAAAGACAATTTATTTATCTAATTGTTATGACAGTGAGTCTTTTTATATTTTCAGAATATAGTATGGTATTGTCTACTTAACATAGATCAACTTGCTTTTTTTTAAAAAAAAAAAAAAAACTTTAACCTAAAAGTCAAAGCTCTCTTATCAAAGTAGAAATGTTATTCTTATTTGTATACTCAAGATCTTACTAGACATCCGACTCTATTAAAAAAAAAAAAAAAAAAAAAAAAAACCTCACATACTATCATGGATTCAAGAATTTTTAACTTTTCAAATTGTTTGTTCAATATGAACCCAGCTCATAAACAAAGATTTTTCATTCATCAAAAACTTTTTTGATAACTCATAAAGAACTCAGAATCACATTCACACCCAACTGAACAAAATAGATGTAAAAAGAAAGAGGGTATTACCAAAGCTTGCATGGGAGCTGATGTGAATATGATGGTAAGAAGAGCCAAATTTGACCTTAACTTTGATGGTGGGAATAGAAGGATTTGAATTCAAATCCCTCATTTGAACCAACATTCCTCCAGGCCTAACTTCCAACTCTGAAACTCTCTGCCTTTCATTCCCATCAAGGGAGGCCTTTTTCTCAGTTGAAACCATATTGATAGCCTTTGATTTTGCTGCCTTCATCTCTCTTTCTCCTTGTTCCTCACTATTTTATTAAGAATAACAGAGGAAACCCAGAGGAAGAAGAAAGAATCTCGGGGTTTGCCAAAAGATTAATCATGGAATCAGAAAAAGGAACTCTGTTTTTGATTCATTGCTTTAGAACAAAACAGATGAGAAAGTTTAGGAGAGAGGGAATATGGGAATTTAAAGACAAAAGGGAAAGTGAGAGAGTAATGGCCAGAGAACAAGTTTTGAGTGAGGGAAGGAAGAATCTAATCTGTAAAAGGGAATAAGAAAAAGACACAAATTGGAAATTAGTGAAATTAGAGATTTTAATTAAAGGGATTTTTAAGGCTTTTTCAATGAACTAAAGAGAAATAAAAATTAAGCTTGATACCAAACAGAGAATGATTAAAGTCCACTATAAATGTCAAGTAATTTGAAAAAAGAAGAAAAGAAGAATTAAAAAGCAATAATCAGGAGTTGGAAATTGGGATGAGAACATGTTAAAGCCAGCTCTGCAGCTAAAAGATCTGCAGACAGTTGGCATCTGTCTGGTTCCCAAAGAGTCATCTTTCAAGGTTATTATTGTCCATTCAAGATTATTTCCATAGATTTCTGTCTTTAGTTCTATTCTATTTGTTAAAAGCTTCAATAATGAGAAGGCGTTGAAGAAGATTTAACCAAGTGCCATTCTTTTGAAAATCATTGCTCACTTAGAAACCTCTTAGATTTAGATAGAAGCCAAAATATCATTGCAATCTTCATTCCAAAAGGCCAAACTTTTACTTATTCATTTATAGAGTAGTTTTTGGTATGGATGTAAAGAAATAGGAAAATTTCTTTTTTGAAAGATTTCAATGATCATTGTACTTTTAAATGGAATAGAATTTGTATTCTTTGTAGGATTAAGCAATAACGTACCTGTCTATTCTACCATTTTCTAGTATGAAGCTCTCTTTGTAATATCTCGAAATAGCTATTTTACTTATGGATTCTTATATTAGTGACTTAGTCCAAGTAGATTACAATGTCCAATGGGAATTAGAAACTAGGTATTGGAATAATTGGGGCATGACCCAATTATGACTTCCAAATACATTACCACTATCACCCTTCTTCCTTCATAAAAATAACATCTCCTCAATAGAAGTCAAATACATTGAGAATTTACTACCAAATACTTACTGTTGTTGCCAAATTTTCAACATGAGAAATCTCACATGACCTCCACGTGACAACAACTGTAAATTTATAATTTGGGGGAAAATGGTGACCTGCAAAAGAGAAAAAACTAAGGGTTGGGATCGCGCTTGTCACACCAGCTCCAATGTTTAAGTCAGAGACGAAGTAAAGTGTAGCAAGTTATAATTTAAAGAATGAGGATAGAAGTTGAACTCCATTTCTTTGAGTCATATTGGCATATTTATTAGGTATTTGACCTAGATTTTCCATATTCCTTTTAAGATAAGGATTTAAATAGATTTTCTCTTCTATCTAGGAAAATGATTTTAAAAGGTTAATCTTACCTTGCAAGATTCCCTTGTAATTTAGGTTTACCTCCTTTAGTCCTATTTCATCCATAATATTAGCTCTCACTTCCTAGTTAGGATATGTAGTGTAAGTTTATGAACTTAACTGCATGGAGATTGACTTGGGAGTAGCCTTTTTTAAGTTTTGGAGTTTGATAGCACACAAAATGTGCTATTTCTAGACTTTATTTTTGTTGGTCTTTACAACCTATTTGGTGTCTTTCACGAGTTTATTTATTGAAATTTTAGTTATCAAGCAATTGGAGCGAAACCGGAGAATTTGGAGATACCATGGTGAGTATGAAGCTAATGGAACATAAATTTCGACGCCATGAGGATCAAAGGAAGGATTCTGGCAAGAATATCCGAGAGCATAGCGTTGAGACGCTATGTATAGCATCTCAAAGCTATAGGTGTAGCCTGACAAGCCATACAAACTGCACAGGCAGCGTTGAGACGCTGTCTTGTAGCGTCTCAACGCTACCTTTCCTATTTCAAAAATGCGTGTTATGGAAGGACAACATCGAGACGCTGTAACCTAGCGTCTCGACGCTGTCCCGATTTCTATAAAAGGATCCTTAATTGTTTGCGAAAAGGGGAGGTGTTTTTAGAGAGAATTATACCTTAAATCGATTCGAGCTCATTCTTGGAGACAAAAGGAGACTCTAGGGAGCTTGGAGTGGAGATTCAAAGCTCGTGATTGTGAAGATTACATCGAGAACGAAGATTGATACGTCATTAGAGTTCTTCTCTTCTCTCTTAATTTGTAGTTGATATTATGGATTTTTATTGTAGTCTAGAGTTAATTTCCATGATTATGAGTGGCTAGACTTGTTTCTAGGGGATTGATGTAGCCATTGAATTCATTAATTTTGTTGTTAATCCATGCTTTGATTATGCTTTATGACTATTTGTGTTTGAATGCACTCAATGCTTGTGAATTTTTGGCCAAGGTTTGCATGAGTTATTGATCTAAATTCGTACTTGAAAAGGTGGCGTTTAGATTAGAATAAATTCAAACACAACTAATTGTAAATTCTTGCATGTAAATGAGGAATTCTCTTATAAGCATAAAAATACAATCTTAATCCCTGTAAGCTATTAAAATCTAGATGAATACGTTAGGTTTATAGTCTTGCATGAGGTCAATTGGGCTTGGAAGAGTCTTTTGACAACTTTCTGTCTTGCTTATAGTTTTGCATAATCATATTGTGGATTAATTAATTAAAATATTGATTCAATTGGTGAAGTCAATTCCCTACGTTTTTTTTTTCTCTCTCTTTGATATCTCCTTTAATTTTTACATATTTTGTTAATCACAGTTTCTCCAATTATCACTTTTCTAAATAAAATTGGATGTTATTATTCATGGTAATTAGTTGATCTAGGAAACCATTCCTGAGGACAATACTTTGCACTCATTAATCACTATACTAAAACTTGACACCGTACACTTGCGGCTTTGCATGGTCACTAAATCACGCAACAAGTTTTTGGCGCCATTGCCGGGGAATGGTGCATATTTAGATTATTTGATATTGTGGAAAAAGCATCCAGTCTTAGTTTAGAGTTCTCTTTTGTTGTCCTGCTTTGTTTATTAATTCTCTCTGTGTTTTGATTTTTGTTTTTTTTAGGAATTGAACAGTGTATGCGAAAGGATAAGGAGGCATCCCTTGCTCTTTTTGATTCTGAAATTGAAAGAACCTGCAAGAGAAACCTTAGAGAAAGGAAAGCTCAAGGGATAGTTATGGCTAACCAAAGAGAGGAGGAGGAATCAAAAGCCATAAGGGACTACTTCCAGCAGATGTTCAATGCCGATCAGTTCGGAATAGTCCATGTGCCGATCAATGCCAACAATTTTGAATTGAAGACAAGCCTTATTTAGATGACAAGAGACAGAGCATTTAGAGAACTTGCCTCAAAGGATCTGATAAGCCAATTTAAGCATGGCAAAATACGGTGCATTTTGGGCTAATGGTTGGCTTTTGAGGTCTTTGTTTTATTAATCTTGCTTACTTTTTGTTTGTTCATGTTTTATCTCCTTGTAGGTTGTGTTTTGGCATTCATTTGGGTGTTTTAAAGGAAGAAGGCAATGGTTTAAAGTTGGATTTTTGGCAGCAGGATAGCGCCTAGGCTCTTCGATAGAGGGAAGACGCATAGCAGGATGGCGCCTAGGCGCTGAAGCTCAGGCAGAAAGGTAGTATCCTCATTTTTTTGACAGCGCCTGCATCGCAGATCTGTTTTAAATATGGTTGTCTTATAACATTAGGGGGATCGATTTTTATGAAATTTTAGGGCAAGAGAAGGGCGAAAAACAAAGGCAAAGAAGGAAAACGACCAAGGAGAAGAAATTGCTCATCTTGGAGGTCGTTAACAACCAAAAAGGAGTGAAGCTAAGCTTAATTTGTTTATATTTCTCTTCTTCTTTCTCTTTTTGCTGTTTGTAGAGACCCAAATGGTGATTATTGTTGGTTTTGTTAAGATTTACATTATGAACTAAGTTTTTCCTTCTAGAGCTTTGATGTAATCAAATACTTGAATCCTAATCTTTCTTAAATAATAGTTGATGTCTTTATTTCATATATGGTTGTGAGAATGTTTTTGTACCTAAATATTGTTTAAATTAGGCCACTCTTTACATTATTCCTATGTCATGGTTTGAGGTTGAGAAACAAGAATCATTGATGAACTAAAGCATTTTTCCTAATTTACACTTGAGATAGAGATATCCTTGTGGGTTTTGTGGCAATTTTAGGTTCTACGGGCTTAATATTTGATTTGTTTAAATTGTCATAGAGATATAGTCAATTTAACACTTCAATGAACATCGTTATTGCTTGAGAAAGAATATTGAGTCATAGGGTAGAGCTCCCCAACAATCTTGAACTAGAGGAAAACATTAGCTATTAATGAACAAAGAGTAGGAGGAAGTATTTGGTGAATCATTGCTCTAGAGTTTTTACAAATTTGGTTTTATCCTCTGTTTTTGCTCTATAAATTGTTGAGTTTAATCACTTTTTCTTTTTCATCAAGCAAATTAAATTTCCATTCATCTTTGAAAATTAGGTGCTTAGATAAAATTGAAGCTAAAGAATTTGGTAATTGGTAACTTTCAGTCCCTGTGGAGAACAAACTTTGATTTAATCACTGTATTACTTGTAACGATTCGTGCGCTTGCGAATTCAAACAATAGGACCCTAATTCTCATTTGCAAAATTTTTTAGAAATTTGTGGCACTGTTAAGTTAAATGGCGTCTCTGCTGATGCCATTCGCTTACGACTTTTTCCCTTCTCTTTGCAGGATAAGGCGAAAGATTGGCTTGGATCTCTACAACCTAGGAGCATTACTACGTGGGAGGGGTTGGCCCAAGCATTCTTGACTAAATTTTTTCCACTTGTTAAGGCCGCCAAGATGAGGACTGAAATATGAACCTTCAGACAACATGAAGGGGAGCAATTGTTTGAGGCTTGGGAGAGGTACAAATAGCTATTAAGGAATGCCCTCAACATGGACACCCCGACTGGCTTCAAATCCAACTGTTTTACAATGGACTCGCAGGAGCACTAAGACTATTTTAGATGCAATAGCTTGAGGCACTATTTTAGCTAAAACTATGGAGGAAGCTCGAGCCTTGTTGGAGGAAATGTCAACTACAAGCTACTAATGGTCGAATGACTGCTCAACTCACAGAATAGTGGCTGGTCTTTATGAATTGGATGAGGTAAGTGCCCTTAAATCTCAAATGGCATCTCTAACTCATGCTTTTATCTAAACTTGCAGGCACAGACACTCCTTAATCCATAACCTCCATAGTAGCAACTCAATCCTTTTAGGCTGGTGGGGAATCTAGCATCGAGCAAACCCAATACATCAACAATAGAAATTCCAACTATGGAGGACATCAGATGCAGAACAATCTTCCATCTCACTACCATCCAGGTTTGAGAAATCACAAAAAATTTTCCTATGCTAATAATAAGAATGTTCTGCAAACTCCTTCAGGTTATGCAACTACCTCCTATCAAGCTGAAAAGAAGTCTTCCCTTGAGGACATGTTGGGGACATTCATCACTGAATCAAGAAGCATAACCAACCAGTTGGAGAGTATAGTCAATGGGCATAGTACAACCATAAAAAACATAGAGGTACAAATCAGTCATATGGCTACCACCTTGAACACTATGCAAAAAAAGTAAGTTTCCTAGTGATAATGTAACAACCCCAAAACTTCAACTAAGATAGGGGACATTACTAAACTTATAACCATTAAGCTGCAGGAATTTCGGCAGTATAACAGCGTAGCTATGATTTACCCAAAAATTTCCTAGTACCTGTTAGACAAGAATTCGCACTTCCATAACCAGATAACCAGATAGTCATCCCAAACTCCAATCAGATAACTACTAAAAGTTCAGGATCCCTCGAGAACTCGAATCGAAATCAACAAAACTTCCTAAGTCTTTTCCAATACAACGCAAAAATGTTTAATCAAGAAGAAAACAAGGAAACCTAGCAGACTTATTACAAGTTCCGTCGCTAAAGTAAATTACCAAAAAAAAACAACAACTCAACTCTACTGAGAGAAATGTAACCCACCAATAACTCTCCAATCTCATAAAGTAAGCCTCACAACCTATGTTTCAAACTATCTAAAAGTTTAATAGTCCATTCCAAAGAGGAAAAGAACAACAATACTGAAACCATAAACTCAAGACAATTATAACTATACTTCAATTGCACTAAACGCAACAAGACGACTACTTTAAGGATAAATATTCAACTATGATCTTTCTCCTCTCATGCCTCCTCTTCAGCATCACTAGGGTCGTAGCATACGTCATCACCTGCAAAACCTGGTAGTGAGTCAGTACATCACACGTACTGGTAAGTAGCTCACACCTTAAGGGCCACCAATCAACATACAAAGCAAAACAACATGCTTACAAATATCATGCTTTCCTTCACAAGCTAGACATACAACTCACACAAACATTACATGGGTTAAACTCACAAATGTACCTTGTTTATCTCATGCATATGGAATCACTACCCAAGCTCAACATACTCACTCAAACGTCACTGAGTCACTCAAACCACTCATGTTTAGCCTTCACAAGCTACCTGAGACTAACCCTTTCGAGACACTCCGACCCCTGACCATTTTTACCCAGGGCCTCAACGACTCTCTACGGTGCTCAGCGTTCGACCCTTGACCATTTTCACCCAAGGCCTCGAACTGTGCATCGCTCCCTTGACCATTTTTACCCAAGGCAAACGATGACTTAACCACGTCGACCCTTGACCATTTTACTCAAGACCTCGATGTTTCTCTGAACTCAACGGTGACATACTACCCCTCGACCATTTTTACTCGAGGCACACTAGTATTCATTCCATTTTCTTTTATCTCATACAAGGTTCCCTAACCTCACTCATTCTTACTAGAATGCATGAATCCTAAGCATCATGCTTTTAGTTCATGATTATGCCAAACTACACAACAACTATAACCTGCTTTCGCAACCAATGCCAATGACTCATTATGCATCGCTAGATTAATTGAACTCAACATGGTAAGATGTTTATCACAAGGGGAACATCACGACATGAGGTTACCAACTCATCGTAGCATACTAAACATATTCAAAGTCACCAAACAATTCAATGCAATAAGATATTCATAAGTAAGCAATTAGAACACACAACATGCTAACAAACAACAATCAAAACCCAACCGGTAGAATTCTACTTACAACGTTCCTAGGATATTCCAAGGTATTCCTAAAGAGAACTTTGAGCCCAATCTACGAACGCGAGTTTACAAGAATTAGAAATTAATCTAACGCATCTTATTTTAGTTCGAAGGATTTAAAGACTTGCTGAAACTTATTGGAACTTACTGAACTACTCCAAACGAGCTCGAATTACTATTGGTTGGTGTTCGAGAGTGTTCGAATCAACCTAAATCCAACAGTGCCAAACTGACTGAAAATCTGCTGTAAATCCCGTTTTTTGATAGTAAATGGCTTCGAATGTGGACCATTCGGAGTCCAAACAAGCTAAAATCGCAAATAAGAGATGCTTAAGGCATGGGTAATTCAAAACTAAAGTCGATTAAGCATGGGTGAGAGACAAACCTCGTCAAACAAGAAGGAATTCGAGTGAGTCTTCTGTAAATCCCGTTTTTGACAGTAAACTACTTCAAATGTGGGTTGTTTTGAGTCCAAACAAGATAAAATTACAAATCAAAGGTACTTAGGGTATGGGTAATCCAAAAATAATGTCGATTAAGCATGGGTGAGAGATAAACCTCGTCAAACAAGAATGAATCCGAGTGAGTCTGCTGTAAATCCCGTTTTTGACAGTAAACTGCTTCAAATGTGGGTTGTTTTGAGTCCAAACAAGATAACATTACAAATCAAAGGTACTTAGGGTATGGGTAATCCAAAAATAACGTCGATTGGGCATGGATATGCGACAAACCTTGTCAATTTGGAGAGAAAACGGGCAGAACAGTTCGAATTTTCCAAAAAACGCTCCAAACTGCAGTAAATCAGCGAACGGTCAGCCACGACGCCCGGATCTGCAAGTTGCACCCCCATTTGCCACTGCTCGCTGCTGTTGAAGGTTGGGTTCGAGGCGTGGGAGAGGAAAAATGGGTGCTTCGTCGGAGACGGGTGTTGCCGACATTGAAGAAGTCGAAGAAGGGGGATGGTGGCTGGTGTCTCACGAAAAGGGAGATGGGGGAGAGAGAAGAAGATAATTTTGGGCTAGGATTTGCTTTACCCTTTTTTTTTTGTCTAGTTTCTCTAATTCTCTAAATAAATAAAATCCCTAAACAAAAAGAGGAGAGGAAAAATTTATAATCTCCTAATTTCCAAAATTCTACTATTTACCAAAAAATAAAACTCCAAAGAAAGAACCTAAAAGATTTGGGTTGAAATCTACTCAATAGAGGATTTGGGTTCCTTTTGAACTTGAAAATAAGATCTAAAATTAAATTCTCAAACTTTGGAATTAAAGATTTAATTAAAAAATCTCTTTCTCCAAAATTATGGAAACTTAATTTTTCGAACATAGAGATTAACTTCAAATTCTAATTTTTCAAATTAGAATTGTAACTAACGACTAAGCCTAATCACTTCTAAAATAGGCTAATTTATAACGCAGAGCATTACAGATACTGAGGTAAACCCAAGAGAAACATGCAAGGCCATCACCCTATGAAGAGGAAAGGCATTAACTGATTCAAAGAAAAGACCAGCTGAGGATTCAACCCCAGAAGAATTACAGAAGTCCGAGGAGGAGGTGCACAAAGAGACATCTAAACCTACCTTTGAGAAAGTAGCTAAGTCTCCTATCCCTTTAACTCCTAACTCTATTCCATATCCTCAGCGTTTCCAAAAGAAAAAGTTAGACGCTCAATTTGCTAAATTTCTTGATATTTTCAAAAAGCTTCACATCAATATTCCTTTTGCAGATGTTCTGGAGTAGATACCAAATTATGTGAAGTTTATGAAGGAGATCATGTCAAGAAAGAAGAAACTAGAGGAGTATGAGATAGTCAATCTCATTGAGGAATGTAGTGCAATCATCTAAAAGAAGTTGCATCTGAAGTTAAAAGATCTAGGGAGTTTTACTGTTCCCTGTACAATAGGAAATTCTTCGTTTAATGCTTTATCTGATTTAGGGGCTAGTATTAATTTGATGCCTCTCTCTGTGTACAGGAAACTTGGTCTGGGGGAAGTGAAACCAACAACAATTTCACTACAATTAGCTGACCGGTCCATCACATACCCTAGAGGAGTTGTGGAGGCTATCCTAGTCAAGGTAGACAAATTCATATTCCCTGTGGACTTCGTAGTACTAGATATGGAGGAGGATGCTGAGATCCCAATCATACTAGGGAGACCTTTCCTAGCTACTAGTAAGGCAGACATCAGCATGCATAGAGGTACATTAACCTTACAGGTGGGGGAGGAAAAGGTAGAGTTCCAAATTTTTAACCCCTAAGTTCGAATGATGAGGTAAATGCATGTTTAAGAGTTAAGTTGGCAAATTCTATGTGTTCTAACTGTGACAAATGTGTAGTTTTGAATGACTCTCTAGATGCAGTATTCAGTAACAAATAGAAGATGAAGGAGGGTGAGTTCAAGAGCAAGAAATCGCCCTAAAGCATACACATGAGTTCCGTCTAGCTAAAGACGTTAAACAAGCGCTTCTTGGGAGGCAACCCAAGCTTCTATCCTTGTTATGTTAGTTTTAATTTTTCGTAGTTTTATGTCATATGTCTTTACTTGGTTTCCTGTGCTTTGAGTTATAGGAGTTCAAATTCTTCCGCCTTACTCCCTTGTGATGATGAAAAAGATGGATCTCCTTCTAATCAGGATATTATTGCTCACCCCCTTCTCGTTTCTTTATCCTTATGCGTGTTGAATATTTTATAAATTAAGGACAATGCATGTTTTAAGTTTGGGGGTGGGAGTACTTCGTACTTAGTGTTTGAGTCCTAAGCATGTTCCAAATTTCCTCTAATCAATCTAATGCATACTCATGATTAGGACGGCCTAGGATGTGATCTAATAAAGAAAATTACCTGCAATCATTTGAAACATGAGAGCATGTCCTGAAATTGAGATAAATTTAAATTTTTTCTTGGATTCCCTTGCAATTGTTGAGCACTTAACTTTCTTTCTTTTAGTTTGAATGCTTAGAACAAGGTTATTTTGTTTGAAAGTTTGACGTCACCTCGATAGGCTTAAGAACTGATTTGAGGGTCAATCTGCATGATAGTTTGTAAAGTTATATCAAGAATTATGTGATAACGCTACCTATATTGATTTTTTTTTTTCATGTTGAAAAGAAAAGAAATTTTTGCATGTTTGAGTCAATATGTTGTGTTTAAAAAGATCAGGGACAAAAAGACCTACCTCCACTATGATCATTTAGGCCACTCATTGAGCGCGTGCTCTGGGTAAGGGTCCCTGCAGTGGATGTGTGAAAGCTAGGGTCCTTGTTTAAAAGTTTTTTTTTTTTAAAAAAAGGCAAGTTTGGGGGTTGGTTAACTTTTATCATTTTTGTACGTCAATGAGTCATTACTTTCTTGAGTGTAGGAGGACTTAATGATTGGAACTTAGAGCCAATATAGGGGGAAACCAAACGGAGAACTTTATAAAAGTGTCCCGAGCTAGTATAGACTAAAAGAGGAAAAGTTAAGCGCACACACACGCAAGGGATGAATAGAATGAAATTTGAATCTCTTGATGAATGGCTATGCTTGAGCTCTTTCTTTGATTGAGTGGTTTTCGTATTGAGATCCTTGAGGCTCTAGTTATAATTGTGCATTAGTGAAATCATGACGTAGTTTCGTTTTGTTTTTCTCGAGACTAGCAAAAGCTTAAGTTTGGGGGTATTTGATAGCACACAAAATGTGTTATTCCTAGACTTTACTTTTGTTGGTCTTTACAGTCTATTTGGTGTTTTTCACGAGTTTATTTATTGAAATCTCAGTTATCGAGAATTGGAGAGAAATTGGATATTTTGGAGATACCATGGCGAGTATGAAGCTAATGGAACATAAATTTCGAGGCCATGAGGAGCAAAGGAAGGATTTGGGCAAGAATATTCGAGAGCATAGCGTTGAGACGCAATAGGTGCAGCCCAACAAGCCATAGAAAGTGCACAGGCAGCATTGAGACGCTATCTTGTATCATCTCAATGCTACCTTTCCTATTTCGAAAACGCGCGTTATGGAAGGACAGCGTCTCGACGCTGTAACCTAGCGTCTCGACGTTGTTCCGATTTCTATAAAAGGATCCTTAATTGTTTGCGAAAAGGGGAGGTGTTTTTAGAGAGAATTATACCCTAAATCGATTGGAGCTCATTCTTGGAGACAAAAGGAGACTCTTGGGAGCTAGGAGTGGAGATTCAAAGCTCATGATTGTGGAGATTACATCGGGAACGAAGGTCAATACGTCATTAGAGTTCTTCTCTTCTCTCTTAATTTGTAGTTGATATTATGGGTTTTTATTGTAGTCTAGAGTTATTTCCATGATTATGAGTGGCTAGACTTGTTTTTAGGGGATTGATGTAGCCATTGAATTCATTAATTTTGTTGTTAATCCATGCTTTGATTATGCTTTATGACTGATAGCATGTATTTATGCCATCTTATTTTCTATTATTTATGCTAGTTTTGTGATTATTTTATAAGCTTTTATGCCTATTTCTCTTAATTTTGTAGAAATCGAGCTTGATGATCAAAACCAAGTATTTGAGAATATTTTGGTGGATATTGGAACCTTTCGAAGCTTAATTGAAAATTCAAAAAGATTAAAGATGTTATTTGAGCATAAGGCAAATTCCGAGAGATTGTACATTGAATCACGGTTCCAACGCATTGAACCGGAGATCATTCAGACACCCGAGTGAAGAAATATAGAAAATGGTCCCTACTGTCTGCAGGGTAGCATCAAGACGCTATCTATAGCGTCGCGACGCTACGAAAACGCAAAAAATGTTGTTTTTCGCCCAGAAACACGTGGAAATCATTTTTGTTGCAGCGTTGAGACGCTGCCTCGAGATTTTCTATAAAAACATCATTTTTTGCGCCGTTTAGGGAGGCCAATCCTAGAGTTGGAGCCCTAATCTCGAGTCCAAGCTAAAATTGAAGGTTTAGGGAGCAATTGGGGGCGTTTGTGGTGCATTTTTGAATATCCAAAGCTCAAGGAACGTGGAGATCACGACGGGAATGCGAGATCGACCATTGTTTGCTAATTTCTTCCTTTTTCTTTAGTTTTAGTTTCTGTTTTGTGGCTGTAAATTAGGAACTTAGAGCTTTAATTGTATGAATATTATTATTATCTTTGTTCCTAATACTTGGAGTTTTGATGTAGCCATTAGACTTGATTTTTTTTATTTGATTAAATACCTTGATTGAATGCTTTTTGTTTCATTCATGCTTTTATGTATTGAATGCTTATAATCTCTTGATCAAAGATTATTTGCTTTATTGGTCTGAATTTATGCTTGAAAAAGTATGGTTTAGGCTAGAACTTAATTGTAAATTCTTGCATGAAAGTGGAAAATTCTCTTAGAAGCCCTTAAAAGAAGTTGCTTAAAGCCTTGCATGTTATTAAAATCTAGATAGAAATATTAGGTTTATAACATTGCATGAGAGTTAATTGTGCTTGAAAGAGTCAGTTAACACCCTCACTTCTTGGCTTATGGAATATTTGCACGACAAATCTTGGTAGCTTTGGCTATAAGTTTAATTGGTGAAATTGATTCCCTAGAATATTTTTCTCCTATTGTGTCTCCATTTATCTTTTGCTTTCTAGGTTAGCTCTTTAGTTTAGCTTGTTTGCATTTGATTTCTTTCTCTAAATAAAGTTAAATGAGAGTAATTGTGATACTTAAATGAACTAAGAAATCCAATCCCTATGATCGACCCTAGCCACTATTATTGCAAATTTTAGAGGTTTAGGTTTATAAATATATTTGATAGAGCCTTCGACAAGCTCTTTACAATGACTTTTTGTGTTTGAATGCACTGAATGCTTGTGAATTTTTGGCCAAGGTTTGCATGAGTTATTGATCTAAATTCGTACTTGAAAGGGTGGCATTTAGATTAGAATAAATTCAAACACAACTAATTGTAAATTCTTGCATGTAAATGAGGAATTCTCTTAGAAGCATAAAAAGGCAATCTTAATCCCTTGTAAGCTATTAAAATCTAGACGGATACGTTAGGTTTATAGTCTTGCGTGAGGTCAATTGGGCTTGGAAGAGTCTTTTGACAACTTTATGTCTTGCTTATAGTTTTGCATAATCATATTTTGGATTAATTAATTAAAATATCGATTCAATTGGTGAAGTCAATTCCCTACGTTTTTTTTTCTCTCTTTGAAATCTCTTTTAATTTTTACATATTTTGTTAATTACTTTTTCTCCAATTATCACTTTTCTAAAAAAAATTGGATGTTATTATTCATGGTAATTAATTGATTTAGAAAACCATTCTTGAGGACAATACTTTGCACTCATTAATCACTATACTAAAACTTGACACCGTACACTTGCGGCTTTGCATGGTCACTAAATCACGCAACAGAGTCATTGTGACATTTCGAAGTATGCCTTGAATTCTCTCTAGGATTGGTGTCTGACCCCGTGGAGAATATTCCAGTCTTCCTAGAACGTCTGTTTCTCCATTTTTCAGTAGGAATTTTAAGATTCTGTTACATTTTTTGCATCTCAGATCATCCCTAGGATTGTCATCCAACCCCGTAGGGAACATTTCAGTCTTTCCTGGTGGGTAAGATTCTCCTATGGATTAGTGTGTTCTTCCACTTCTTGGAGAAAATTTAAGGCTCCAAGGTTCACTTTGGATCTTTCCAAGATTTTCGGCCAACCTCGTAGGGAACATTTCAGTCTTTCTGGGAGGCTAATATTCTCCTCTGGATTCATGATTTGTGCCACTTTCTTGGAGAAAATATAAATTCAAGGTAGTCCTTGAATTTCAAGTGGGATTACCATCAAACTCTATAGGGATTATTCTAGACTTGTCGATCCCTCATAGGAGAAAATTCTTGGCCATCTTATAGCATTTGTAGCTTTTTGCTTGCATAAGCTCATTTTTGGATAGATGGAATCTGGAATGCTTCATCAATTTTTCTGCATTCAAAATATAATTTTCTTGAATATGATATTTTCTCATATCATATGAAGTCACCCTCTAGTTTGAGAGTTAGGCAATTTAATGCAGATGAAATATTGATTTAGCTGAATGAAATATATTAAATCACTTATGTGAAGAAATATGGAATTTTATGAAGTGGTCTGCTTTTTGAATAACTTGTTATGTCATATAAACAATTTCAAGACTTCTATAATTTCATATAATAAATTTATCTACAAATACTTTATGACTTTTTTTTAATAACTCATGAGATTTAATTCTTCATTAGAGTATAGAAACTGTCATTTTGATGTTTATCATGCTAATGACATTCAAATAATTCAAAAATGTAGCGAACATGTGTAGAGTGCATGAAGATGTTATAAAATAGACCAAAGATTACAACAAAATAATTATGACATGCATCATTTAGTTACTGGTCAATAATATAAGACATAGGCAAAATTGGCTATTGAATTTAAATATTGCATTATAAAGTTTTAAGTTTGAAGTAAACTTATCTGTGATTTTGAAACTTTGCATAAACCTTCAAAGTTGATGCCTCCAAATTTGCTTCGTAGTCTTTCTTTTCAAATTTAGTTGTTTAAACCTTCGATTTTCATATTTTGAAATCTTGAGGAATTCTTGCTTTACAATTCATCTATTTGATCAATCTTCTTCCATATTGAGTTTCTAAATTACCCTTTTGGATTGAATTAAAGAGTGTGGATAACCTTGGTGATAATTCTCATAATTGAGAATTATCTAGCTCAAAAATTTAGGTTATGTCGGATTTTATTAGTATTTTCTTCATAAATTCATATAAATTCCAAGAAAAGCAGCATGAATTTACCAAAGTGAATTAAAACAATAAAATGGAAGGAAAAGAAGAGAATTGCACTAATTAAGTATTTTTGGTTGCAGTTTTGACAAAAAGGCACGATTGTTGATTAATTGCTACTGCAATCGGACAAATAAAGAGCATATTAGAATATTAGAAGATTGTGCAAAAATGGGGATTTGTTCCATCAAATCAAGAAACAATCTGGGGCTCACGAGTCAAAGGAACACCCTAGATGTTTGAAGGCTATAAAAAGATGAGAAACATAAGGAAGAAGGTGGAATTCCTCATTGGGAGAAAACCCATTTTCTGCAGTTTTTTTGTTTTTTCATCTTGTTCCCAATTCTTCTTCATCCTCTCTTTTCCTCCATACCTAGCCCAATCTAGGTGAAAACCTAAGATTGTTAAGACCCAATTCACCTTGAAAAAGGTTGGAGTAAGTTCTATTGAAAAAAATAGAAAGAGAGGTTGCTGAAGATTCTTTTTCTTGTTGTAATTCAATTTTGTTCCAGCTTTTTACTATCTTTTGAACACTAATTTAGATAGTGTTTTTTCTTTGTTTTAGTCTCTTTTCATCTTTTAGTCAGTGTTGTATTACATCTCCTTTAGTTTTCAGTTTGTTCAAGTTAGTTTATGCTTAAGTTTTTGAACAAATCAAGACTGCAATATCATTGAAATTAATTTCCAGTATTCGATTTGAGTTTGTAGTTCAAGTTTTAATCTTTTCTTCTCTGTTTTCATCTTATTTCTTTAAGTTATGAAGTTTCCTTTAATTCCATCTCTTTTAATTTTCCATTTTATCACGAGCTAAATCCACCTAGGGATTCAAGAACATGAATGCCCTAAGGCGAGAAGACTTAGCCAATAAATAGAAAGCAATCAACATTAAACATGAGCGTTGTTTGTTTTTACTAAGTTTAATGTTTTATTAGAATCGTTGAATGATCAACTTAGATTATTTTTAAGTCCAAATGTAATACTGAAAGCGTTAGAAGAAGACGGATTTTGTAAAAACAATGTGGTAAAAGCTTAGACATAAGCCACGCTTGATCCATCCTCAAAACCAAAAATGTAATCTTAACTATCTAAGTACGATTGACCATAGACATATAGGTCCAATCACTTAGTCTCCTAGGGGTTTTGAATCAAAACTGAATAAGAGTAGATTCAGTTTACAACGTTTCGGTAAAAATGTCCGATTGCTATGGCAATTGAATAGCAATCTCACCAAAGGGCATCATCATACTTGAATTCCTTTTTTCATTATCTTGATTTTCTTTTTATTTTACTTTCTAGCAACACAACCATCACAAACTTTGATTCACTTTGGTTAACCTAGTTGCAATTTTTTAACATTGATAGCACTGTAAAAGTGCTACTTTATGATCTTATTTCATGCTAGTTTCGTTGCCTTCACGCCCTTATTTGTCTATTTTGTAGGAATTGAGCAAATAAGAACTGTATGGAATACTTCATATGAATCAGACTTAAAATGAAGCTAATTGGCTCCAATTTGAGCATTCGAGTTGAGAGAAGATGACATCCAAGCCAAGTGAACCGAGAGAAGAGCATCTAGACACCGTTTTGGGCGTCAAGACGCTGCTGCATGGCCATAGCAAGCTTGAAGTCTCATAGCGTCTAGATGCTGGCCAAATTGAGAAATAAGGGCTTGCTCGACGGTGTGGTAAGGCTACCCTCGACGCTTCGAGACACTACTTCAAGCGTCTAGATGCTACCCAGATTTCTCTAGATTTATTCCTTATTTGCGAGGGCTACGTCTCGACGCTACCCTTGGCGTCTAGACGCTGCCTAACCTTATTTATAACACTTTTTACTTTAGGGTTAGGACTTTTGCCTCTTTTGCTTAGACCTTCTATAGAGTTTTAGAGATCTTTTTCTGCTTTTGTTGGAGACTTCTATTGGAACAAATCTAACCATGTTGAACTCGAGGGATATTATCACGATGCTCAGCTAAACCTCACGTTTCCGATACAGAGGTCGGTTGTAAACCAATTGCAATGTTGTGAGGCCTGAACTTGAATGTAGTTTTCTTATATTTGCAAGTATTCTTTGATTCATGTTTTCAATTTTATGAGCATATGTCTTTGATTGAATTGACGCCTTGGTCATTGTATATGTTTGATTGCTATTCATGATGCATGATTTGTAATTCTCATGTTTGATTGAGCCTAGTAGCATTAGGATTATTACATGTGTGTGTTTTATGGGTTTTCCATAACTGCATAACTTGTATGTTTAATTCTAGAGATTAAAGGAGCAATTTGGTTAGGTTGAAGCTATCTCATTTAACCGGTTTGTCTTGTTCTTTCCAAAATGCTTAATGCTTTTATATTAATAATATGGAATGTTTTCGTGTCCAACTGTTTAGGTAATTAGTATTGACTTTGATGTTTTGTTAGAGTCAATTACTTTAGGGAATTTATTGCTTATTTAGGCTTTTCTTAATAAGTTGACCACGTACTTGCATAGTTATGTTAAAATGTTTTGAATTCCTATGATTTTGCAATTGGATAAAATCGTACATTTGAATTGGATTTTGGTAAGATTTGATTTTTTTTCCCTTTTTAATTATTTGTTGCTTTATTTTATTTACAAAAAAACAGAAAACCCCCTTTTTATTTTCTTTTGCAAATTTAATTTAAGAAAGTGATATTTGGTTTCGTGAGATCGACCCGATCAACTCAATGCTACAAGTAGCTTAGAATCAGTTTATAAATAGTAATTTGACGAGCCATCGACAAGCTCACGTCAAACATCTTTGTGCAATTCTTAATTTTTGTTAAAAATTCGTTCCCTGTGGGATCAATACTTTGGAGTACTTCCAATTTTATATTACTTGCATCAACAGTGTCCACTTCTATGGGCTGAAATTCTTTCACTTATTTTTAACCCACAAATTTCACCCGACCAAGCCTTGACCAGTCTTTAGTTTTCATGCTTTTATTTTCTTAAATCATCTTCTTGGTTGAACTAAGGGGTTGTTGATAGTTTTGACTTGATCTTGACCTTGTTGCTTTGGTGAGCCCCCAATTTCTTTTCTTTCTTCATTTTGTCTTTTGCTTTTTGTTTAATAAGGAGGCATATCCCCTTTTTTACTTTTTCTTCAATAGGGAGGCATATCCCCTATCTCGCTTTTTGTTTGATAGGGAGGCATATCTCCTATTTAGTCTCTTAATCAATGAGGACTTTTTCCTGGAATTTTTCAATTTCATAGAGATCTTCAAAGTTGAAGCTTCAAAACAAGCTCGAAATTTATTCTTCATATTGGGGGTAATAAGATTCTTTTATCGACCTCAACATTATGATTGAATCCTCTGAACTTTGAAGGTGCAAAAGTTGTTGCATGAGATTTGTCTACCACACTATTCTTCATATTGGTAATATTGGAGACAACACATTTTTTTTTTCTTATGAATGAAGGCAAGAAGGCATATTCTACCACTGCATTTTGAATGAGCTTTGCTAACTTTGGAGATGAAATCACTCCTGAACCTGTAGTGGAGGTGCTTAATCATGATCGATCAAGGTCCTTTTTTTGACATTGTTGAGGCATGTTTATTTCTCTAGTAAAGTTGATCGCATGACATAGGACCTCGATCAATTAAACTTGCAAGTTATTATTTATTAGGCTTCTCTGATTTTGTTGAAAGCTCAAACTACAAGGCTCCTCGACCTTGGCCTTTTGTACTTTGATCCACATACCTTTAGATGCAAAAATATTTGAAAGCATAATATATACGATCCACTGTCTATGTGGTCAATCGAAATTGCCATCTCTGCAACATTTTTCACCAACTCAACACTGTCAAAGACTCTACATGCACTAAGCAAGATCTTCTCAAGGAATTCTTGAGCTTCAGACAATCGACCAGTTCCTTCATGATTATAAGCTAATAGCACATTCACAAAAGTGACATAATTGAGAGTTATGTTATTGCTCATCACTGTTTTAAACATTCTAAGAGTTTCCTCTTTTTTTTTTTATGTTGTAAAACATCAACTGAATCACATAAAGTGAGAATGTTTGAACAAGCATAGTCTGTTAGGATTTGTGCCCTAAAGCTCGTATTTTTGTAATTAAACATTTTCTCATTTATTAATAAAATAATTTATTGTTTTATCTTGTGTATAACATTATCCAATATTGTGTAAAATTCAATGTTATTATTGTAATCTTGAACAGTATGTAGTTGACATACATGAAGATCATGTTCAAGTAATAACCTAAAAAGTCTATAGTATACGGATAAGATTGAGTATCTTATCCTGGTAACACTATTGATACGACCCACTTTGTAATTGTTACAAATGATTTGATCCAAATCATTCATGTAGAGACATCTGAGTGGGGGTATCCTATACAATGAGTTTGTATAAGACTGAACTAAGAAATATTTAAGCTCTCTTTGTAAATTCGTTAATTAAGAAGATTAATATTTAGATCATCAGGATGATCATATGCTACTTGATCTTAATCTTGAGTGAGTTATGAACATCTACCTATGAAGGCTTGTCCTTTAATTTACATGGGTGAGAGTGGCTTTCACAGCCGATTTCATATGTCTACCATTTTAGGGATTTGACCAAATAGGAAGCTAGAAACACAATCTCACAAGATGGAATTCATTCATTCCCTTATAGGGTAAGTAGATGAGTAGTTCCCTTAAGTGTTGATTTCGGGACTTTAGCAATGGTGCTCCACCCTCTCACTGGCCCGAGAGGGACTTAGTTTATGGTTAGATCATAAACAAATTGTTCATTAGAGGATTAATGGTACTTAAGGTGCAAGATGTAATTACAGGGATAAAATAAACTTTTGACCCAGTTGTAATTATGAACAACTCGTGAAGAATCGACTTGCATGTAGTGATTATATCTATGGACACAACTTGTCCTACAGTGCATAAGAGTGCAACTCTAGGTCTATAGTGGAGTGACCTATAGTTAATGAATGAAAATTAATTAATTAGCAAGTTTAATTAATTAATTTTGTATCATTGGAACTTATAATCTGTAGGTCCATAAGGTCCCTTTACTAGCTGATATGAACAAATAGGGATCAATTTCGTTGAGAGAATTTTTAAAATCTTTGAATTAAAATTTAATATATTTGATATATTAAATGAGAAAAAACATATTTATTGTATATGGTGCATTAAATATTAAAGAAATTATTAATGTATTAAGATGCATTAAAGAAAAGATATTTATTAAATTTGAATTAGATTCAAATAAGGAAATAGATGTCGTAGAAGAATTTGGAAAGGTTTGAATATGATTCAAATTGGTTAGATAAATACATTTTAATATATTAGATATTAAAGTATATTATTTAATTATTTTCCCTTGGCCCTATAAATAGGCCTCAGGGGTGAGTCATTTGAAAGCACTCCAAATTAAAGAAAGAAACTCTAAAAAATTCTCCCCTCATTCTCTTATCCTAAGGTTCCCACAAACCCAATTGATTTTTTGTTCAAGATATAGCAAGAAAGACTTTTATGGAAAATATCAAGAATACAAGAAAGATTTCTTCTTATTCAAGGTATATTTATGCTTATTCCTAAAATTGTTATTTTTTTCTAAATAAACTCAAATCGATTTTGAAGCTTCCGCTAAGTTTTAATAAGATTATCCCCCCTCAATTGGTATCAAAGCTTATTTTGAGTTTTGTTTAGAATCAAAATTATTCATGGTGGGTAGATAAATTTATCATATATGTGTTATGTGATGGTTTGCAAAATTGATTGTATAGGCTATTTGACATTAGATTTATAGCTTTGATTAGATCTTTGTAAAACCCATAAGGGTTAGGATTTTATGTATAAACTTTAGTTGCGCCAATATATCATTGTGTTGCTATGAGTCACATTCTTGGTTGAAGATGCATCTCTCGGTCAACTCGTGCAAACGGTGAGTCAAAAAAAAGTTTAGAATTCCTATTTAAAACAAGTGAGGTGTTGCACGGTTGAAATCGTAAGGTCAAAGAAGTCGATTGGAACATTTTTTTTTTGTCGGCGTGAATGTTCTCTTTGTGAATCGAAGTCCATATTTGTTTGAACAATTTCACATCAACATCATAGTATCTGTGTTAGTTCATTGATGAAAGGGCACCTGCTATTAACTCTATGCACTCTAAATCCTAGGTTCGAAACCTGAGCAATGCAATTTTTTTATTTTACTTTATTTTTTAATTTTGCAGCGGTTGGTGCTATAGTTGGAAGATAACATTTAGGTTTCTAAAAACTAAATTTGGATGGCCAAACAAGGAAGATATTGAAGACCAAAATATATCTTGGATTTAAATTGTTGTAATTTAAATTGTTTTCAATTTCTTAGGATATGCCAAATATGCCGATCTATTTTCGAATTTAATTATGCATGAGATGCATGTTTTAAATTATTTGATTGTAGCAAAAAATATGTCATTTAGTTTAAAATCCCACCATAGGTTAAGCATGATATGCATCTTAATTTTTTTTAATATAATTGTTATATTTGGAAAATTTGATTAGGTTGTTTCCTAATAGAATTAAGATGTTTTCCTAATTAGTTTATATTTTCCATATCTTTGAATATAATTTTTATATTTGAAAAATTAAATTAGAATATTTCCTTTCATAAATGAAATTCATGTTTTCCTAATAGGATTAGGATATTTCCTAATGAGATTAGGGTTTCTTTAAAATAAAGATAAATTAAAAACAATAGTTTAAATTTTGAATTTAATTTATCTTTTATTTTTTTTAATAAGATTAGAATAAAATATCCAGGATGATTTTTTAATTTGTTTTAAAGGGTTTAAAATGATAGAGTTTTAAGATTATTCAATAAGTGAATTTTTTTATAGGATTTAAAACATGGCTTAAATTCACTTAGGTTCATTAATCTAGTAATTAGTAGTTAATTAAAGATTCATGAATTTGAAATAAAAATTGACTATAAATGAACTTTGACTATGGAAGGTTCTGTAGACTGAGGTATTTAAGTTGACCGAAAGGGAACACCTCTAATTGGGAACTGACCTAGGAGTTGAATTAGTCAAATTTTATTTAAGTATGTTCATAATGTGATTTTTTTTTAAAAATAGTTTAATAAACTTGATAGTTCACATTAAAATGAATCCAACCAACATAAGGGTTATGGAGGATAGCTTGGGAACTTAGATAAATAAGATTAGTCTAATTTGTTTAAGTAGGAGAAAACCCTATTTCAAAATAGTAAGTGGGAGAGGATATGTGACAACACATCCTACGGTCTCCATCATTGATTTACAACGTGAGATCCATGTGGAGCCTCGTGGCGGCTTTTGGACCGTCCTACAGAAGATGTTTGCATGGATCAATATCAAGGGTAGATCTTCTAAGAAGGATAGAATTGTAATTTTGTACCAATTTTTGACCTACCCTATGGCGGCGCTTGTTGGGATAAGATTATAGGATTTGAAATGATGGGTCACACTTACAAAGGGCTAATTAAAGTTGTTAATTATGTCATTGACCAAATTAATGGTAATTGAATAATCTTGTAGGAATAAGAGTTATTTTGGTATAATGTTTGGTTGATATTGTCTCAATTTAGTGAATGAATACTTGACCTACCCTATGGTGGCACTTGTTCTAAATCACTAAATTACCATAGCATTAGAAATAATTTTTGGGGTTTAACAAAATGTTTGATTTTTATGCTAAATTGATTGAATAATAGTTGTATGTTTTCTAATTATTGTTATCTTATTATTTCAACATATTCATCTGGTCTTCATCCCATTTTGAATATTTCAGCGAACTAGTTTCATAATCTACCAACCATATGAATTTTGTATGTACTCAGCAATCATGGTGGCCCAAGTAATAATATTCTTAACATTTATTCTATCAAAAAGTACTTAAACAGCTTTCACTCTACCATATTTTGGATATAATCAAATAGCAGCATTGTATAGTAAAACATCTATTTCAATCTGACTTTCATGAATGAATCTATGAAATTTCAATAAAAATAAGATCATTTGACCGAACATAAGCTTGCAAAACCTTGACTGCAGTTAATGCATTAGGCATCAGCTCCATTGAACTCAATCTCTTGCACTTCTCATAGAATCCGCATTGAGAGTACCCTTGAGTAAAGTAGTCAAAACATTGATGATGAAAATAACCAATTAAAGTCCTTGTTGAAGAACGAAGCAATAAATGATCTTCCTTAAGCAAAATCGAATTAAAAACACAAATACCCAGCGCGTTTAGAACGCAAGCAATTGTGAACTTATCAGCGAACATATTGTAGACTTCTCTAATGCATGGCGGACGACGAGGTAGTCGAAGATGAGTCGTTGTAGCTAGTCGGAGAAGAAGTCGCTCACTGCTAGGTTTCAAATCGCCGAAGGTCTGAGGTTGCTTTGCCGCTGCCATAGGTCATCAGAGTAGATCTTGCCAAGAAATGCGTCGCTGCTATTCTTGGTCACTGTCACGTGCATCAAATCGTGGGTACGTCGATGTATTGGTCGTCGGAGAATGAAGATGTGTTGGTTTGCCATTTGAAATCTACATTTGGCGGATCTGAGTCACTATCGAAAGTCGCGTCGTTGTCGGCGATAGATATTGCAGTCCCAAATCTGGTGCCCGTTAGAGAAGAAGGTGGCGCTTCACTGGAGAAGACGACATTGCCAGCTGGTGGAGCAAACTGTGAGGAATTGCAACTAGTGTGTACGTTTCAGAGAGGAGAGAGAAAGAGTGATTTTTTCTTTTAGTTGTCCTTTTCCTTTTAAAAAAAAATAAAAAATCTAAGCCCCATTTCAACATAGCTTTTGATTTTCTCAATTCAGGTATGCAAAGTAGAACACTTTCGTTTTCCATAGACGGCACCAACTGTTGTTGCCAAAGTTTAGATATTAGAAATCTCACCTGACATCCACGTGACAACGACAATGAATTTATAATTTGGAAGAAAGAGATGACTTGCAAAAGAGAAAAAGATGAGGATGGGGGTGGCAATACTTAAGTAAGAGACGAAGTAAAGTGTAGCAAGCTATAATTTAGAGAATAATGGTAAAAGTTGAACTCCCTTTTTTTGAGTTATAATGAAGTATTTATGAGGTCTTTGACCTAGATTTTTCATATCTTTTTAAGATAAAGATTTAAATAGATTTTCCCATCTATCTAAGATTTAAAAAGGTTAATCTTATCTTGCAAGATTCTCTTGTAATTTGGATTTACATCCTTTAGTCCAATTTCACCCATAACACTTACCATATCACTTGTCCCAACTCTCTACTCATTATCCTACATTTCACTAATTTAAATGAATTGGAATAGTTGAAGTCCAACACAAGCTCAAGATGCTAGATCGAAACTTCTGGACATATTGAGAAGACCTCGCTTCGCATGAGATAGAAGATGTTTATGTGTCTGCGAGCGTAGCACGAGCTCAAGTAGTTCAATTAGGCAAAAATAATTGCCTATATTTTCTCTGTAAAATTAGTCATTCCTATTAGCCTTTTTCACAGATTTTGTAGTGCCTTGAGAGCACTTTAAAAAGTATTCACTAATCTAGAATTGAGAATTTTCCTTGTTGAAAGATTTAATAGAGTGAAATACTAGCGAGAGTTTTTTTTTTTATTGTATTCTACTTTATTATAGCTGGATCTATTGCAATAGAAGATGAAGCAGATGAAGCTTTCATTTTAGTACACTAGCATAATTTTTGTTATTTCTTTTCTCTTATTTTCTCTTCTATTTGGTTTAATATTTTATCATTCTTCTTGTGTAGTGTGAAGTTTAGAATTCATGATCCATGTATCTCACCCTAATAGTTAATATATAGAATTTAGTTTATTAGTAAAAGGACAATGGTGAAAGAAAAGTGATCAACTTTGGAACTTACCAATTTTGATGGATCAAAATTGTCGAGGTTTATGCTCTAGAGCCTTATAATTTTGTTGTAATTATTTTGAAAATTAATTGTTTTGTTTAATTAATATGTCTGTTGGAATTTATACACCAAAGTTTGTAACTAGTTGTAAACAATTGACCATATATAATATTGACTTTTTTATTATATATGTATGATCTTGTCCTTTATCTTGACAGTCAATGGTTAATCACTCTTAAGCTAAAAGATTGCTAGATATAAATGTACACATTAGAGAATCTAGTTTAAAAGTAGTAGCTTAAATAGTCTATAATATATATATATATAGATGGAATTGAGGATCCTTATCCTAATAACATTTTGGTATGGTCTATATTGTAAATGTTACTAATAGTTTTCTTTGAATCCTTCATCTTGTGACATGTGAGTGGAAGTATTGTAAGTAATCAGATTCCATAAGATTGAACCACAATTTGATTTGCAGTTTCTCATAAGGCCGTTAAAATAATGCAAAACACATCATTAGGATGATCAAATGACACTGTTTGATCTTAATTATTATGAGTGTGTTTTGAACTTATGTATGTGTAGATATATTCTTTGATTCACATGAGAAATAGTGACTAGAGAAGTTCACCAAATAGTACTTATGTTTTGGGAATATGTTTGTAAAGACCCGAACCTATTACGACTCTCTAAATGCGGAAGCACAATCTAGATACCTCGCTCATGCCCGAAATTTCGGCAGCATGACGGCGTAACTAGGAGAAAACGAAAATTTACAACGACCTAGAAAGAGATATGAGCACTTCTATAATTCAGGAAATAGACTCAGCACCCTCCAAACTACGATACATAGTGTTGAGCTCAACCAACAGACAGTCAAACCTAAGAACTTCTAACTAATTACACGAAAGCAAAGAATATTTAGGATTTACAACCAAACGTGCATCAAGGAACAAAGAAACAAAACTAAAAGCTAAACAGGGAAAAGAATTTGGTGGAGTCTCCATAGTCTCGTCAAGTCGTCACCTGTGTCATCCTCCCCCGAGACTGTGTACAATCTGCAAAACAAACAAAGTAGCAAGAATGAGTATAAACATACTCAGTAAGTAGTCCACTTAAGGGACCAATGTTTAAAGAAACTATACCAAGAAGAACAATGCTCTTACTCACACTCGTGCTTAGATTTCAAGTATTTCCTTTTGTTATCCTAAAAGTCCATTTATCCTTCCTCTTACATTCACTACTACTTGTCCCTAACTTCGTGTCATACCTGCGAGTCCTGTAACCTAGAACCCAAACCTATGAAGGTCTATAACCCTCACGCTCATCTCAATAGATAAACCACCCCTAGGCTAGCACACAGGGGCTAGGGAACGCATTCCCTACGCTCAACATAATGGGGAATCACCCCTAAGCTAGCACACAGGCGCTAGAGAACGCATTCTCTACGCTTAACATAATGGGGAATCATCTCTCAGCTAGCACACGGCAATAGGAAACGCATTCCTATGCTCAACACAGTGGGGAATCACCTCTAAGCTAGCTCATCGGCAATAAGGAACGCATTCCTTATGCTCATCACATCATGATAGCCACACAGGCGACCAGGGAACACATCCCCTCAGCTAGCATACAGGCAATAGGGAAACGCATTCCCTATGCTCAACACAGTGGGGAATCACCCTTAAGCTAGCCCACAGGCACTAGGGAAACGCATTCCCTATGCTCATCACATCACATACGTTCTAGGCTTACAAACTCGCATGAAACGACAGAGATAGGGTGGGTAGCACCAATCTAACGGGCCTTGTACTTTCACAACGATTTTTGGAACCTTTCGGGTCATCTATCATACTAAATTTCTCCCATCAAGACTGATTCACAATCACAAACCGACCCGAAATTCACAAGCACATACAATGGGAAAAACGTTCCATAACTCACAAGCAAAGAGGGAATGCCACCCTCAAGCCTTTCCAACATTTACAACATCTCACGCCTCATATATATATATATATATATATATATATATATCTAGGCAAATACAAATCCTAACAGACAAATCCGAAAGGCTACTTACTTTCTAGGCCAAACCCTCTTCTCTTTCTTTTAAGAAGTCATTCGTAACATATGACCTAGGCCCACCTTTTATAAACAACCACAATCCCATATTCTAAACATACCATAAGTCATGGTGACCCTTATCCTTACACTCACTTTCAGACCCATCTTGAACCTATTAAAAACAACCCGTCGTCCGAACTACTTTAAACACAACTTCATAGGCAAAGATCCTGAATTTTATATGCCCTTAAGGTGCCTTAGATTGTTAGCCGTCCAACCTAACAATCGAGTTTTCTGTACGTGTTCAACCAGCCGAGCATTTCAAGCATACTGAACTCAGACTTGGACCGCATTCATCTATTCATTTTAGGTCAACTTCCTCTTACAGTCATGCTTATAGAGGAACTATATTCAAGGTCATACATGCATTCCAAGGCTCATCACAACAATCATCAAGTTAATTCTTAAACATATAAACATGACCAAGACCCCTCGAATCCTATAGTAGCAACACGACTATAGCAACCTACTCAATTCAATCAATGCTTTTCTTGAAATACTATGCTCTAGCATAGATTAGAAAGAACATAGTCACAAACATCCAATCACAACCCTCAAGCCAAACTCATTCAATGTACTGCATGTGCCATTTACAATCAACTTGAAACTTTAAGCCCCTATTCCATAATAGCCGCAAGTTAGGCCATTTTCAACTTAATCAATCTTCACATCAATTTACTAGATAGAACATTTTTCATAACACAATTATTCAAGCATACTTTCACAATTGATACATTCTCAATCATACATTAAAGTTAACATAAAGAACTTTAAGAGGCTTAAATCCAAATGACTACTTACCTCGAATAGAATAACGAATATTATTCTTGCAACAAAAATTCCTTCCAAGCTTTGGTCTCCTGCCTATCCTTCAATAATCCAATAAAAATAAGGATTATTAAAACTTGGTCCAAGATTTTTGAAATTTCATAAATGAGCTCCATAGAGTCTAATTTTGGTTAATCTTAACTGAGTCAGTCCTTTAATTTAATTTATGTGAGTCTTAGCTCCATAGCCTCGTTCAATGGTCCAGTAGTCTCAAAAAGTCCAATAATTAATTCAAAATGCAAAGGTTGTCCAACAATTTAGTCAAAGGGTCCAAAAGTAATTTTAATTGCAAATCAGTCCCTTTTTATTTCCTTAGACCATATTAATTTAGCACAATATCTCACCCAATAAAATTGACTGTGCGAACCCTTCAACCTTGCTGGAAATTTATATATTTGTCTCCAATTACGTAGTTCGATTCTCAAATCAATATCCTGAAAATTAAATCCATTGATTAACGATCGATCCCATTTAAAGTCCTTAATTAAAAACAATTGAGTAACGAAATTACCCAAGTCAGAACACGATCGTAACCGGGACCGTTCGAGCTCGAAAATTGAAATCAGAGACGGCGGCGCGTGGAGGTCCGGCGACAGCGCGTGGAGGCGCGTGGAAGCGCGTGACTGTTCGTTTTGAGCAGATCTGGTGCGCTCGAGACTCCGGTGAGCTCCGGTGAGGCGTTTGCGAGCAGATCCGGCGCGATCTGAGTTGCTGTTCGGTGAAGACGAAGAAGAAGGAGGAAACGATCGACGGCGAGATCCTTGGGGAAGATGAAGACGAAGAAAAGAAGAGGGAAACGGTAGGCGGCTGGACGCTGGGTGTGCGACGGTGAGGCTGAAGGCGTGCGGCTGCTGCGGCGAGGGGAGCTGAACGACGGCGTGGCAGCAGCTGCGGACGAACTGCTTGCGAAAGGCAAGGAGCTAGGCGGCACGGCGTTTCCGGCGACTGACGGGTATGGATGTCTACGAGAGGGGAGAGAGTGATCGGACGGAAAGGGAGAGAGAGAGAGAGAGAGGGTTCGGTGAGGGAGGGAGCATCGGGAGGAAGAAGAAGAGAAAAAAAATGAAAATAAAAAATAAAGAAAAATAAAATAAAAATAAAGAAAAATAAAATAAAAATGATAATAAAAAATAATAATAATAATAATAATAATAAATATAGTGGATAAGGATGGGCTTTTTCTTTTTCTTTTCTTTTTTTTTTTTTTAACAACTTTCCAATTTCCAAAAATGCCCCTTGACCAATCATTGCTTTCCAAATTTGCCCTTTTTAAACCATGAAATTTCAAATTAGCCCAACAAAAATTGCAATTTGGGAATTATTTCAAATTATATTCTAAAATTTCAAAATTAACATTCTTGAAAAAAAAAACGGGCGTTACAATGTTCAAAAAGATACTAGGACATTCCTACACAAAATGAAATTTCCAGCTGCTACAATTGTAGAAAGTCTGAAGCATGCAATTCTCCTTATTGATTATTCAATAAGTGATTCCTTTGAGTATTGGATCGAGACTTAGACAATAGGATATTTGCTTTCTTAATACCACGAGAAATATTTTTCCATGATAAAATCATGGAAAACTATCCATTAAAGAACCAATGATACTTAAGGAGACTAGATACAACTTTGGAGGCAAAACAATAATTTTGCGTGGCTACAACCACAAGGAAGATTGTTAAGAATCAAATTAGAAATTATGATTATATCTTCTATGGCATTACTCATCTACATTGCATAAGGTCTTTGGTCTATAGTAGAGAACGCCTTATGGTAATGATGAGAGTTAATGAATTAGTTCTTGACTATTAGAGATTAAAATTTTATATGCCTATAAAGTTCTCATACTAACTTGTTGACTTCAATACCAAATATATGGTTGGGAGAAAATCTAATCATCTTGAATATTTTATTTACAATATTTTTTAAAAGTATTTTATTTACAATTAAATTATTTACTTATGTTTTTTTTTTTTGACAATAGATGGAGTAGAAAATTCAAACTTCTAACCTTTTGGTCAGGGAGTACATGTTTACTTATGTTGTTAGTAAATAATAAATTAGATTTTGTTTAAAATTAATTTTATCACGAAATGGGTAGGTTGAGCTTTGAAAACCTCGTTGAACAATTGGGCCAATTTGAGGCATAATTAGATTTGGAAGGTCTTACTGAACCTCAAAAGTTTACTTATGTTGTTAGTAAATAATAAATTAGATTTTGTTTAAAATTAATTTTATCACGAAATGGGTAGGTTGAGCTTTGAAAACCTCGTTGAACAATTGGGCCAATTTGAGGCATAATTAGATTTGGAAGGTCTTACTGAACCTCAAAAGTCAAAGGGACAATAGAATATATAGCTAAATATTAATAGGCCAATTTGAAAAATAATTTAGATTTTGTAGAAATGTCCAAGCCTACATTTTTCATTTTTAATAATTGAAGTGAGCTTGTCGAGGGCTCAATCAAATACAATTTATAATACCGATCTAAAATTAACTACTTGTAGTAATTAATACTGGATCGGGTCGAACCACAGGAAACCGAATAAATTGGTTTCAATTAATTGGTTTTCTTAATGACACGGACTGACACGAATTGGGGGGGAGTTAGGCATAAAATAGAGACAGAAGGACTAAACAAAGAGTAGCAAAAATAAAGATCTCACCTTGGGCACCGAATCAGGGGTAAACAGGTAGTTATGCAAATTATTGATCATTGAAACTAACCTAACAGGCAATTTCCTATGTTTTAAGACCGACTGAACTCCTCAAGACACCGTAGAGCCTCCCTTAATTAAACCAATTTACAAACGCTTAATTGGTTCTAATTTAATCAACTAATTTGGCACGACCAATACCAAAAGAATTAATTAAAAGTATTACACTCAAGGGATAAGCCGAAACGAGTTAATTAATTAAGACTGGTAGATCTAAATTAACTAAGCCCGCGCTAACAATTCTAAGGCCTACCATGTACTCGTAATTAAGCAATTCTACTTAATTTAACCGACGTGGCTACCGGCCTATTTACTACTCAAATTAAGCTAGAGACCAAGGGCCCCTACGAATACATCTAGCATAGCTAAGAAATCTCTAAATTAATTGATTTGTCAGTTCAATCAAAGTAGAAATAACTAGGAATAAGCACAAGAATTTGCAAGCCATAAAACAGTGTTGGAAATTGAAATTAACAACCAAATCTCACAATAAAATGCATAATATCGTATTTACAACCCTAAAACGGCGACAAAAGTCTAGCAATCCATCGAAACGATGTAGCCTGACACCGAGGTTTGATGAAAAACTCCTAATCTATCCTAAACTACTGAAAAACAGAGAGGAGAAAGCCTAAATTGGTCTCATGACGGCTGAAAATCAGAGATAAATGACCTAGAGGATGAAAAAATCTATATATAGGAATCGACGGAGCGTCTAGACGCTCTGGACAGCGTCTAGACGCTCCCAGCGTCACAGGGGCTCTCCGCAGCGTCAAGGGAGACTTCAGGGAACTGTCGCTACATAGCGCGCAGCACTGCTTATTTTTGCTCTAACTTTTTGCTCAGGTGTCCGAATGACCTCCGGTTTGATGCGTTGGAATCGTGATTCAACGTAGAATCTCTCGGAACATGCCTTATGCTCAAATCCCTACAAAATTATCCATTAATTACATTAAAACGTCCAAACTAACATGATTTAAGTATGAAAATATAGAACTATGTTGGTCCTATCAATCATACATTTTTTAAATTGGATTCGTACGTAAATGCCCTTAAGCTACATTTTCTGGTTTTTAAAAGAACTAAATGAAACCCTAAAACAATGCAACATTATAAGGAGGAGAGCGATGCAATTTGCTTCCAACAAAATGTAACAACTTTGAATAAAATCTAAATCCTTTGACTAATAACATGGCTTCTAAAAAAACACTAAATTCTTAATATTATAGATCGAAGGACTGCAAATTACATAAATTACACAAAGCAATACGAGTAGTGATCAAAACAATGAATTGTGTAATCATAAATTACAATTTCATTACATAATTCTTTTCGGATAATGGTATTGCAAATTCAACAACTAAAATGTGTACAGAGACTTATAAAAATAATTTTTGGAATCAATAATGGTAATTACAGACGAACACACTAATAAAAATGATGCACTGGATAACTTTTATTGTGTGTATATAATCATAATTAGACCGATGATTACATGATGGTAGGTTTAAATATGAGTATATTAGAATATATATATATATATATATATATATATATATACGTCTATTGAAAGCAAAAATGATAATTTGATAGATTAATTCAAATTAATTGCTACTATAACGATATTGCATATTCAACGACTAAATGTACACAAAGACTTACGGACAAAAAAATTGGATCAATAATGGTAATTATTACAAATGAACACACTGATAAAAATAATGCACTGGATAGTTTCTATTGTGCGTATATAATCGTAATTAGACCTATGATTACATTATGGTAGATTTAAATATGAATGAGTATCTTGGAATATATACATTCACCTGTTGAGCACGAAAATGAGTAGACCATAACTTGCCAATGTAAAATGAACAACATCGAAAAATTTAAAAAATCACTAATTAAACCACTTATTGCATTCATTGATGAAAAAAATGTCAAATCGATAGTATAATTATTTGCCACCATTTAATGAATTAATTGAAATCCCTCCATCTTCCCAAGCAATTAACTAACACCGTTTGAAACTATCCATCTTTCCAAACAACTTATTTAATTTGAAAACCTCCTATCCGTTCGATTCCCTTCAATATTTAGCTTCATTTCATCTCCTCTCAACCTCTTATGATCCATTTTGTCTCCCCTCATCCTCCAGCAATAGAAACAGGTAGAGCATGGGTCATCAACCAATCACATTCTCAAGGTATTTATTTCTATCTACCACTATTTCTACTTTTGAAAATCGAATGTGTTCGATTTCTTCCTTCCTACGACTTCCTCTATGTGTTTCTTTTCCTTCCATTTACCCAAGTATAGTTTTCATTCATGAACCTTGCATCTTGGGAGATTAAAGAAACAACGAAAAATGTTATATTGATATTGCGCAAAAGTTTTTGGGGGATGATTTTGTTATTAAAAAAATGCAATAAATAAAGGAGATTAATATCTAGGATTGAGATGAAGTGTTTGAAGATGAAGAAATTCAAAAAATAATGGTGAATTTAAAAATGCATAAACCTATGGGCAGTTAGATATGGTGAGAAATAGTGAAAGAATACTAAGGATATTTTTTTAAAAAAAGAAATTTATTTGCAGTTGGTGAGATTGACTGTGAATACGAATATACCAGGGATATAAATGGAATAGAAATTATTCACTCTCTTCTCCTTAAATCATGGTAGCCATAATTCTGAATATCTCTAGTTTTTAGCTATTTTTCATTATGGCTATTTTTTTCTAGTTATTCCTTACAATTTTTCAAATTCAAATCGGGCATTGTTTGATGCGAGGATTCATAGAAGAGCTCGTAAGGCCCAAGTCCATGAGATGAGTAACCAACCATGAATTTTAGAAACAAAAATTATACCGGATGAGTCATTTTGATAGCATAATTTCACAAATGTCTAAAAATAACATAATTATCATTGGTAGGTTTTTACTCATTTTACTCTTTTTCTCTTACCAAAATACAATTGCATGTAATTAATGAAATCACATTTAATATAATATTTTGTTTTATTATTTAAGATTTTGACGGATTTCAAATAAAGAAATTCCATAACACAATTAATGTAATTTATATTTTTCCAATCAATTGCATCTATATATATATACTCATGTGTTCTACAGAATATGATGTTTAAACTTTACGGATTGCAAAAGTAATTGGGATAAATAGATATAATTCTATATTTTAGCATAAAAACCTATATTTGCATAGATAATATGAACCTCAGATTTTTCTATCATATTGATTCAAATATAATAGTATTTATTGTAGTTGTAACTGTTACGTAATATAAACCCCATGTTTTTATATCATACTAATTCAAATTTGATAGTGTACACTGTAGTTTGTAACTGTTACATAATATATACCTCATATTTTTATATCATACCGATTGTAATCTAGTGTATACTAAAGTTTGTAACTGTTACATAATATATACCTCGTATTTTTATATCATACCAATTCTAATTTAGTAGTGTGTAAGTAGTTTGTAACTTTTTTTTTTGAACATACTGTAGTTTGTAACTCTCGTAACATATATATGCCTTGTATTTTTATATCATACAGAAAAAATTATGTTGAGTGTTTATAATTCCACAAATATATACCTCATATATTCTATTTATATAGGTAGTACCTTCCAGCACCAATTACCATCCCAAAGGTCAATGGTTCAATTCCCCACTCTCCCAGCTAAACTAAAAAAAAGTAATAATAACACCCAGCAATTTCAGGTGCTGTTAATTTCAATTTTTTGAAAAATTAATTTGGCAATTTAATTTTTAATCTTGGTTTATTTTTCCAAATCAATTTGTTGACAATAGAGGTAGGTGGATTGTTGTACAATTGACTTGAAGAAAAAGAGCAAATTTGGAAAGGAAAAATATGACTTAGGGTTTTTGGATGAGGGTTTTAAATAGTCCATTTTGTCCTTTAGTGGGCACAAACCCCTAGGCTCCATCTTCTCCAATTCTCATTCCCTCTTCACGAAAACAACACACCACCAACCACCATTGTTGGTTTCTTCACCTCACCAAGTACCCTCTTCTTCATCCCTTTTTCAGGCCACAAGACTGATGGACGAAAGCCCACAACAACCCAAACTGTGCACCCTCACCACAATCACCGCTAAACTATAGCACACGTAGCTGCCACACACCAAGCCGCTGCATGCCAAACTGTCACTCGCCCAAATCTGCATGCCACTCCGAATGTCGTATGTCATGCCAAATCGCTGGAAATGATAGCTCTTAGAATGAGAGCTATTGAGGGTATTTTAGTTAAGTTTATGTTGCTTAAAAATACTATCTTTGGTACTTTTGTAATGAGAACCCTCTTTGAAGTGATGTTTTAGTAGTAAAAGACTCATTTTTTATGTGAAAAGCACTTTTGAGCTTTTTAATGCATAATATTACTTAATTATGCTATTTGTGACTTGTGTAGGCCATTCCTGAAGGTAAAAAATGGCTAAGTTTGAAAATCTAACCTGTTATGCTAGAGCTTTGTTGTTGATAAAGGGTCAAGCTTGGTGGAGCAATTGTTGTGCTTTTGATGAAGCATCAGTTAAGCTAGAGCATTAATTTGGGATCAGTTACACAAGAAGCACGTGGGAGTTATTTCATTAATCGAGGTGGAAAATTTATGACATTTGTACCGAGTTAAGCCAATGAAAGGCTGCCATTGGTCTTCAAATGTCCACTTAGCCCTAATTTCAAAGAAAGGAAAAGGTATAAAGCCCTTGCTTGCAGTTGTTTAAAGGGATGAATTTTGGAGATTAGAAAATTGAGGGAGTGGGTTTCGAGAAGAGGAGAATAGCCATTTTTGGGAGGCGGTCTACTTCTGGAAAAAAGAGAAATTTGCCATAAAGAAGCTACCCAACATCCCTTTCTTGTCAATTTCTCCTAGTTTCTACAGTATTTCTTTATTTTCAACATTTTGATATTAAAAGACAAGCTTTAGAATGTTGTTTAAGACTTCCCTTACTATTTTTTTGCTGTCTTTTCCTATAAATATGAACTAATCACCCCTTAGGTGATGGATTAGGGGATTTATTGTTAATTCATGTTTAATAAAGTAGCAAGACTAGCATATTCTTCACTCCTATGCCTTGTGTGCTTAATTTTAGCTTGGATTTGTCTGGCCAACTTGTCTTAGCTATGTTTATCTTATCTTTGGGAAAGGGATGGATAAACCGAATGCATGGCATAGCATTAGTTCTAATTAGGCACATGCTCTAAGGTAATTGGGAACATTAGGAATAGTAACTCACCTAATGTTTGCAGTTAAGGGCTTAATTTCATAGGTTAATGGCAGTTAATCACTGTTTCTGTGAGAATTCTAGAAGAATCTGTGAGTTAGCTGCATTGAGTGTTGAGGCATGATCTATGCTATAGCATTTAGTTTGATGAAGCAAAATTTCACCCCTAATCCTAAATCCCTTTTCACATAATCTATTTAATCCCAGTTTATTCACTGTATTCCTGTTTTTCAAGCATTCTAGACCATTTTAATCTTGTTCCTTAGTTTCTTTTTAGTTCATTACACCAATTGATGTTGATTTCCTGTTACCTATCTAATTTCAGCTTAAGCATTGCAAAAAATCCAATTAACTAGTCCCTGAGGAGAACGATATAAAAATACTTATCACTTGTTGTATTAGGTTGTGTACACTTGCACACTTAGGGTGTTTCCATTCTTAAATTGCATACACTCTGCTAAGCAACATGAAACCACGCCAGAACATCGTTTCCGTGTTTGGACCACGAGCCCCTGTTGTCTGGTCCGATGATGCCTCAATCCGTGGGTAAGTATGGATTTTTCTACAAGTTTTTGGGGCGATTATTGGTTGTGGTTAAGTTTAATCTCTGAGTTTTGGCCTTTTCAAGGATAACCAATTCGTTTCGGCAGTGGGGTCGCGAGATTTACACGATTTTAGCCACTGATCAGTGGGTAATTTGGATTTCGTGGTAAGTTTTGGTGAGTATTGAAAACCCTTAAGCTTTCAAGATCAATGAAGGATTTTAGATTCAACTCTAAATGAAGAACGTTTGTGGACATATTTCAAATTGGTTCAATCGAGGTTTGAAGGCGCCTTTAAATTATGAAGCATTTGGATATCCTTTCCTTAGATCTTTTTGGGTAAGATAGGATGTTACAAAAAAAATAATTTAAGTCGTTTATTGGAGAAATTGGTTTAAAGTATTTGGAATGCCATGTAATAAGTTTCTTTTGGAATCGATTCAAGTTGGTTGAAGGAACTCCTTCATAGGAGCTAATAATTTTGATTGCTAATTTGGAAGCCAAGGTAAGTGACTTTATGCAGGACTGCTCAAAGCAAGTTGGGAACTGAAGTTTAAAATTCTATGTATTTAAATGAAATGAATTATTTTACATGTATTGTTGCCAAATATTCTTATGATTGTGATGCATAATTTATGATGTACGATGATTTATGTGAGAAAGTTATTTCATGTTGCATCACTAAATGAGAATTTAAAATATTTTGGGACCTCATGCATATGTATGACTGCATAACTAAAATATTTACGAAAGATGTGACAATTACCCTCCTAGCAATGTAGATGTACATCTAAATGAAAATGAGGTCTTGTGGGCCAAGGCTCGGCTCTGCTGATTGGATGCCAACTAACCATCGGCTGGGGTAAAGCCTCAAAAGGGGCCCACTAAATTCCGAGGAGTTGGAAAATGAAAAGGAAAATTCATGAGAGGTTGGGTTAATTGTCCACAATAAGCCAAATAGAAAATGTTAAAAAGGAAACGTTTCCAACATGAAAAGGTTTTAGGTCCCATTAGAGAAAAAATTGTCTCTTAAAAATCATGTTGTATGTGTTTGCATACCCTGACCCTAGTAGTAGGGTCACATACTGAGTATTTTAAATACTCTTCTTTTTCATAAATATTTTTTTTCAGGTAAAGGCAAGGTTATCCAAGGCGAAGGACGGGGTTTGCTTGGAGGACTATGGGAGAAGTAGATAGTCATGTTTTCGCATTTCTTTTATCATTTTGTTTTTTTCATTCGTGAGTTTTTAATTGTGAAACACTCTTGCTGTATCATTTTGAGTTGAGTTTAGACCCTTTCAAGCTTTGAGGCCCTGACATTTATCATTTATATATTTGAATATTTTGTTGGGATCCCTATAAAGCTTCTTTTTCTCTTTGTTGTTCTACCTTTTCTAAGATGTGTTTATAAATAAAACTTTCTTTTCACTTTTGTGGCGTCCATAGCATGCACTTTTGTGGCGTCCATAGCATGCATGTAGAGTAATGGCCCTAGAAAGTTGTGTTTAGGAGGTTGGGTTGTTATAGTAATATCTTCTAGATTTGTGCTTACCTATATGAATGTCTCAAATAAACCTCTTACGTTTCTCCTATTGTCAAAAATAATAGTGTCAGAATGAAGCAATTTGAGAATGAGGTTGCAAAAATGTTTTCGTATGGGGTTGTAGAAGAAAGTTTTCGAATGGGATTGCAAGAGGAATGTTTTCATTTGGAATGAAATAATAATAATGGAGAATTGCAAAATATATGCTTTAATTGCTAATTTGCCTTGTTTGGAAGGAAATAATAATATTGAAAAATTGCAAAATATATGCTTGAATTGCTAATTTTCTTTTTATGTTTCTTTCATTATTTAAAATATAAAATGTTCACTTATGGGTAAATTGATAAAATTAGGATGGGTTCGAGCATATATGCTGGCCACTACTAGACATTTATGAAAATTACATAGAATCTGGACAATAACAAAATTAGAGGGTATAAAAAGGCATATTTATGCAATTATCTCTTTTAGAAATTCAAAATTGTTCTTATTCTAAAATTAGGGAGTCAATTCAACCCGCTTGGATGTGACCATTCTAAATTATAAGTAGCCTTATGGGCAAACGTTAGGGGCCATTTGGTACAAGGGTTTTGGAGATGGGAATGGGCAAGACATTGTAATACTCTTGTTTGGTACAAGGTTTGGAGGATTGATCATGGGAATGGGCAAGAGCTTGTTATTCCTATGGGTTTTGTATACCCATGGGTAAGAGTATTTGATACCCTTGCAAAGGCATGAGTTTTCGCCATGCCCTCTTCATGCCCTTCTCTTTCTCTCTCTTATTTTTGTTATTATTTCTTTTGAATATATTTATTTATTCTATTAAAATAAATTTATTTAAATTAATTTTTATAATCAACCAGATTATATAAAAATGTATTGAATTAACATAATTAATTATTCAGTTGTAATAAATTAATCATAAATAATTGATTGATTAATCATAAATTAATCATATAATTGTAATAAATTATAAATCATATGTATCGTAGAAAATTGATAAGATTTCAAAGAAAAATAATGTTAAGCTACATTTTGTTAAAATTTGTGAGTTTTGGTAAAGTTATTCATCGGTTAATTTGTGGATTAATCAAACTTAAAATTTTAAAAATCTTGATATTATTAAAATTAGTGAGTTTATGGAGATTTTACATTGCCTTTTGTTAAAATTAGTGAAAATTGAATCGATGGTAGAAATTGCAATATTTAACTATTTGTTAAAATTAGTGAAAATTGAATAGATGGTAGAAATTGCAAAATTTAACTAAGTCTAGTGTTTAATTTGATGAAATCAAAAGCTTAGAGTGAAAATTGATACATCGTGACATGTTTATGGGTAAAAATTGAATTTGACATGTTTACGGGTAAAAATTGAATTTTTTTTCCTTTATAAAAATAAACTAAATTAATGTAATTGTGTGTTTATTGAAACTATTAATAAATTAGTAATCTATTTAATCTATTTAATTAATTAAAATAAGTGAATATAAAAACTTTAACTTTCTATAATTATTTATTCACTTAAAATTATACATCTATTATGACAATTAATTTACATCTATTTGTTGAAAACTTCATTAATTAATGCATCATAGTTATATAAAATTTATAAAACTAATCTCATAAAGAAGACAAAAATATCATTTATTATTATAAAATTAGCATTCTCAAGTGTACAACCAAACACAGCAATCAATGATTTCCAAAAATTTTATTCCCAGACATCTTATTCTCATACATATAAGAAACCTTGAACCAAATGACGCCATTGGAGGTTTTGTTGAGTGGGAATGGGCATGGACAAGTTAAATCCATGATTGTTACACAGTTTTCAACACTTTACCTGGGAATAACTTATTACCTGGGTTGTATGTGTTTGGATATGGGTTCAACCTATTATATTTTCCTTATCCTATATAGCACATAGAGGCATTGTAATGCCCCAAAAATTAGCCTAATCTAGAAAACGTTACTAAACTTACAATTAATATGCCCCAAAAAATTTCGACAGCATAACGACATAACTACAACAATACCAAAAGAATTTCCTAACACCTGTTGGTCAAAGTAAACACACTTCTATCCTAGATAAAAAGATGACATCCATTCTCACCTCCAATTCACAAAACTGTCATAGACTCATAACGAATCAACATTCTAAATATATCAGGAACAAACTACCCAGTAAACTCATAGTGAAACCAATCCTTAACATAAAGTAACCTAAAGTCTGATATCCCACCTCGAGCAAAAATATAACACCTGATAAATCAAACTCAATGCAAAACTTAAACAAAAAGGGAAGGAAACTCCAATAACAAATTTGCAGCCCAAAATGTCCTATTATAAAGTAAATAACTCAACTAGACTTAACAAAAATAACTACTAGCTAAATAAGTAACAACTCTGGTCTTTCTCCTCTCATGCATCCTCTTCAGCATCACCATGGTCATAGTACTCGTCATCACTTGCAAGATCTTGTGGTGGGTCAGTACATAACACATACTGATAAGTAACTCACACCTGAAGAGCTACCAAGCAACATACAAGGCAAAACAACATGCTTACCAACATCATGCTTCCCATTAGCAACTACACATTTAACGCATACAAGTAACACACATAACATACTCTATTCACAAAACAGATTTACACATATGCCATGCTCGTGTCATGCATATGATGTCACTACTCATGCTCAACCAAGCAGATCCCACTGAGTCACTCAATCCACTCGTGTTTAGCCCTCACAAGCTCCCTGAGACTGATTCCTTCGAGACCCGCCAACCCTTGACCATTTTTACCCAGGGCCTCAGCGGTTCTCTACGACCCTTGACCATTTTTACCTAAGGCCTCAAACTGTTCATCTCCCTTGACCATTTTTATCCAAGGCGCAATGATGCCTTAACCACATCGACCCTTGACCATTTTTATCCAAGGCCTCGATGTTTCTCTAGGTCCCATGGTGACATACTATCCTCGACCATTTTTACACGAGGCACACTAGTATTCACCCTACTTTCCTTTATCTCATATAAGGTTTACTAACCTCACTAGGACTCACTAGAATGAATGAATCCTACGCATCATGCTTCTAGACCATGTTCATGCTCAGAACTACATAAATACTCATGACATGCTTATGAACCCAAAGCTAATGATTCTTCATGCAATCAAATCACAAGACTAAAACACTTTCAACAATTCAGCAACTTACTACAAAGAACATATCATGACGTGTTAAAAGTCACCCATTCATCACAACATACTAAACATGTTCAACTCAAAGAACAGTGCAATTCGATAAGATATACATAAATAAGCAATTAAAATATACAACATGCTATAAAACAACAAACAAGCCCAACCGGTATAATTCTACTTACCTATAACGCTCCTAAGATAGTCCGAGATATTCCTAAAAGAGTTTTGAACCTTACTTGAACACTCCAAGCTAAGTCCAATTAATTTACTCCAACCAATCCTGAATTGCTGATGGATGGTATTTGAAGGAGCTCAACTTCGCAAATTTGAACTCCCTAATCAATGGGTAAATTGTTTTGAGGTCGCTCGAGGAGTGGGCCGCGAGTCGAAGTGATTTTGAGTGCGTTCGAAGCTACAAACAACATACATCCAAAGGTTGGAGGTCATCCTAAACACTTAATTTAAATTTGAAAGAATTTTAATGGCACTAAGACTTACCGAACTATGCCAAAAGACTCGAATACGTGCTGGACAGTGTTTGACGAAGCCTAATCCTACAAGTTTGGAGTTATTAAAGAGTGGGTAACCCGAATTCGAGGTCGATTTAACATGGGTCACAGCCAAACCTCACCTAAAATAAGGAAATGTTGCTGGCGGCTTGTTGAAATGGGAGAAACTGAGGGAAAATGATGTCGTCGATTGCTTGGCTCACCGTGAAGTCCTTAGACACGCTGTTGTTCGAAACCCACAATGAAGAGGGACTAAAAGCAATGAACGCTTGAAGCCATGCTCGTCGTGCTGCAGAGGAAGCTTGTAGATCTATTGCTCCGAGGGGAAACGTTTCGCCGGAGGAGCTGCAGAGTTGTCGCGAAGGACGTGGCCAGAGAAGAAGATGATGGTGAACTGAGACATGTGACTAAAAAAAGAGTGAAGGATTGAAAAAGAAGATGAATTCGAAGAAGGTGATGGGAGGGTGGTTATACATACACAAGAGGGAGATGGAAAAAGAAGTGGAGACCAGAGTTTTGCTTACTTTCTTCTTTTCCTTTTTCTCAAACACAAAATGCCCACTAATTAAAAAGAAAGGAAAGACTTAGGGCTATTTTAAATTTCAAATCTCCAATTATATACCTAAATTCCCTACAAGATTTAGGGCAAATCTTTGGGTTAATTTGAGTTTTCAAAATTAATAAATTTGGTCTAACTCGAAATCCTTTCAATAAAATTGTATAAACTTAATTAACTAAATTGACCCACTAAATTTCAATACTCCCCAAATTGACCTCAAGCGATAAATTCAAACATTCACAACAAACACAAACAAAAGATGGAAATTAATTGTACCTGAAGATGCAGGGTGTCACAGGCATGGTTGTAAGGACAACTATAACGCCCCGACTTATTAAGCTGGATTTTTGAGGGTCAGTACTACATGCATGCAACATATGAACTTTTGAAAGTAAAACGAAAACTCAAGTAAACCAAACACAAAACATTTCATTATTATAAACGAATTAAAAATTCAAAAGATACCTTGAGTTCGAGATCCCAATAAAATATTTAGAATAACCTCAAAAGATAAATGAAACATTTATTTTCGAAACTAAATGGACAAAGAATATTTAAATAATTACAAATCAATGAATTAAAAGAATGGAGCATAAGACAAGAATTGAAAAATCTCTACGACCTTAGGAAACTCTGGTCTGACACTCTCTCCATAGCCTTGCCAAAATGAACGCCCTCACCACACAGCTCGTAAGCTCATGTACCATATGAAAAGAAAAGAAAGGTAACATGAGTGAGTATAAAAATACTTAGGGGTTGTTTGGGGAAAGGAGTTGCAGGGAGTAGGAGTTAGTAAGTCTTGAGAGTTAGGAAGTCTGTGTTTGAGTTACAGAGTTGTTTAATCTAGAGTTAGGAAGTCTGTGTTTGGGGAAAAAAGTTGTTTAGTCTAGAGTTTTGAAGTATGTGTTTAATGTGTAAATTTGTTAAACCTGGAATTTTGAAGTTTTAGTTGATTTTAGCTTTTTTTTTTGTACTTTTTTTTTCAACAATTTTTCAATTTTTCATTATTAAGGAATTGTTCCCATGAATTCTAAGATTGGAATTTTTTGTTTTTATTAATTTATGTATATTTTACAAATTCTTTAAAGAAAAAAAAAAGAATTTTGAACAAAATACTCCACATTTTTTTTTCAATATCTCTCACATTAATTATTCATTTGCCTTGGATAATTTTCAAATAAAAGAAAGTCTTACAATAATTTTGTAAATATTACATGTGATTTGAAAAGATTTCAATCAATTAATTTAAAGGGATTCAAATAAACTTCAAAATTTTTGTGTTTTTATTCTCTCAATTCTAGAAATAATAATATAGATTTGTTTCTGTCAATCCTAAAATTGAAATTTTAAATTATATTATTTTTTGAATATTTTTTTACAATTTTGTTAAAGACTTGTTTTTGTCAATTTTAAATTTTTAATTTAAGATTTTTTTCCAAGCTTAATAACAGTTATAATATATTTTGTTGGCGTATTTTAAGATTTTATTTTTCTAACTAATTAATGTAAGGAATTATCTAAAGTTTGATTAATTTGAAAATAATATATTTTTTGAAGTTTTAAAATAATAAAGTTAAAAATAAAATATCAAATATTTATCCTATTTTAAAATAATTAAGTTCAAAATGAATGTATATTTTTTAACACCATTCAAAATGAATATCATACATACTTTTGTTCAAAATACTATATATTTATGTTATTTATTGTAATAATTTTATTGTATTAGGTTTGGAAGGAGAAATCGTTCATCTTTTTAATTTGAATATGATTAATTTTAAAATCAATTTTTTTAGCACATTAACCTTTTTAAATACTAATTTCTTAAATTGTAATATGGGTTAGTTTAAAATATGTTTTTCTTATCTTCAAATCATAAAATTATATATATTTTTGAGCTATTGATAAAAAATAAGCTAAAAAAGATTAGATTTTTATTTGATATAATTAATTTTAGTTTAAACTTTAAAAAAAAAAATTGTAGATTACATATCGAGGAAGTGAGATAGGGAGATTTTTATCAATTAAAAAAATTGTTATATAGTGTTCTAATTTACATTAAGAATTTCAATTTAAATAATATTATCATATCTAGAATATTCTTATATAATTTATACTTAAAAAAGAAAATTATAGAATAAAAAGAAAAATATTTTTGTTAAAAATGTATTAAAATTATAGGGTAAAAATAAAAATATTTTTTAATAATTATTTATATTTAATTATTAATTAGTAATAATGATGAGAAAATTTATATAAAAAATAAAGAAAATTTTGTAAATTCAGAAATTAAAAAAAATATATGTAAAAAAAATAGAGAGATAGAGGAGAGAAGAGAAAGGGAGCTCGGAGTGAGGTAAGGTGAAGAAAATAGGAGATAGGAAAGTTGTGAGTCCCACAATGGAGAGTTGAAGTATGATTAATAAGTTTTTGGGGCTCATAATTGGAGTTAAAATATCATTGGGCCAAACGAGGAGTTGGGGGGAGTTGTAACTCGTCCTAAATCTTATTCCCCTCAATTCCTCAATCCGAACACCACCTTAGTAAGTAACCCCACTTGAGGGGCTGAAGCTGCAATCATAATAAAAACTCTCAATACTGAAAACACATGGGGTCCTAACTAATTTACACATTTTTGTTCTGATATATTAAAGGCCTTAGTTGAAAACATGGATTACTATGTCTAAGTGAGCAATTAACCTATCCCAAAACTGTACCAACTATGGTGCATGTGTGAGTCAATCCTCTAAGGCCAAGCACCACTAGAGGTTAGTTGGCGACCCTAGCTCTAGTGGTACTCGGGCTATTCTAACATTGTACCTCATGAAAAATATTTTGGCTACACTGTACCAACTATGGTGCCTAATGAGTCAACCCTGTAAGGCAACGCGTCACTAGAGGTTAGTTGGAGATCCTCTAGTAGAACTAAGCTGATAAGCCTTAGAATTAAGGCTTATTTAACTTCCAATTGCTTAAAATATTCTTGTTTTGACTTAAGACCATTTGAAAATAGTGAAAGATTGCTTCAATTTAAGAAAGAAATAAGTATGACGGTATTTGGGATAGAGTTCTAAACAAATAAATCTTGTTTGCAAGAAATATGGAAATTGCAAATTTGAGATTCTGCAATTGTTGAACAGTAGAATAATTCAAAGAAAAAAAGAGAATTCGCGCAAACCCATATATGGAAAGCCCAATTTACGGCACGAATTAGGGGAATTAGAGCGCAATCTTTGGTCAGTTCAACCTTAGGGAAGATCTACAAAGGGCGGATGAAGAAGAGGCAAAGGGGTGTGCATTTTTTCAGAGATTTTTCTTGGTTGGTTTTCTGTTCGAACTGAAGCTCTGTCTTTCAAAAGAATTATGCTGCTGGTTTTTGCCGAAGAACTTCAGCTTCTATTTTTAATTCTCTTCAATTTTTGTTTGTATTATTGATCGATGTTGGTAGTACAGCTTGGATATTCATTCGATTTCTTCTTTTATATTAAGTTTTAGATTGGTTCAGATCTTGTTTTATGAGTTTCAATCGGTCTCTTGCTTGTTCAATCTTTATATTTCTGTAGCATGTTGTTTAATCTTAATTTTGATCCGTACTCCAGTATTCCAATCCGATTCAAGTGGTACTTGGATTGTTAAGATTGATCATCTCCTAGGAATATCGAGAAGATTTAGTCGATTGGAATAAAGTAAGGATTCATAAAACAATTCTCAACTTTACTTTTTTCTGTTTCTGCTTTATAAAAGTTTCAACAATTATTTGTATATTTAAAATTCTATCGGAATTGAAGGGAGAAGGAAGTAGAATTATTTGATGCTATTCTCTATTTTTACTACCAATAGAGAATTTTTCTTCAACTACCAATTGTGGTTATTGCTCAGATTTGCATTCAATTTATTGTCCTAATTGTTCAATCAAGCAAGGATGCTTAGGCTAGAATTTTGTATTAACATATTTAGCCTTGGGTATTATTAGCAATTCACTCAATTTTCTAAATATGAGTTTTTCTTCAAAAATTAGTTGTAAGATTTTTATCTTTAATATGAGCTAAAACTTCTTAGGGGATTCAAGAATGTGAATTCCCTAAGAAGTAATTGTAGCCTAGTTTTCAATAAAAACCAAGCCTACATCTTAATTGTTTGCTTGTGTTGAACAAATTTCCTTTGAGATCCTAGATTGATCAACTAGGGTAGCAACTCAAGCTTAGATCTAATACCGACGGGGTTAATGATAAGCGAATTTTGCACAAGTGATGGAGACAAGAGCTTAGACATAAGCCAATCCTTACCCTATACATAGAGATTAAGGACTTCAAAGCTCATAAAATTGTTGAGTCGAATTATCTAAGATAGAAGGACTATAGACATGTAAATCACTCACTTAGCCTCCTAAAAACCTAAATTCAAGGTGAATAGGTGAGCAATTTTGGTTTACAATTAAGTGTGGAGTAGGTTGAATTTGCAATTTTGGCTTGCAATTATAACTTAGGGCAATGACATTCTTGAGCCCCATCTTTATCTAAATTCCTTTTGAAATTTTAGTTTGCTATCCAATATTGCCATTTTTCGATTCTGCAATTTGATTATACAATCCTTGTCATTTCAATATTGCAATTTCTTGATTCTGCAATTAGATTTTGCAATTATTTATTTTACCAACATTCCATCCCAACATTATTTTTTCAAATTAGTTTTCAAAGTTGCAATTTACTTACATTTTGCGTAGCAATATTTTTGTTACACCGTTCTCTGTGAGATTTGATACTTGGTACTCACATACCATTTTATATTACTTCGATCGTGTGCGCTTACGTGTACACCGACCATAAGCCTATCCCAGCATAGTACCTCAACAAAATATACATAACAAGAAGGAAAAGGTAAGGTTACTAATCATCATGAAGTTAATAACATACATGCATATAGTTGAGGCCCTTTGACTACCATGCTAAGAATCGTAAACATGCAAGACCAATCCATTTAATAACCTGACCCCCTCTGAAAAACATGCAAACAATCAAATATATTTAGAATCAACCCATTCAAAAGCTAGATCACAACTCGACATACAATTCCTGTAAATTCTTGTACTCCATTAACCAAGCTTTTTAGAGTTTTGTAAAATTAGGCTACTTCCCTAAAAAGGTGATAACAAGCAAAACCCATCCTTGTCTATAGCAATTCTTGCACAAACCTGAACAATTTCAAAGAGAACAATACTTGACATTTACAACATTTGAACTTTACATTTCGAAACAACTTGGTGCCTCAGTTTCTAATAGCTCTACTTACCTTAAAATATTTAGAGGGGAATTACCAAACAGTTCTCAAATCAAAGCCGTCTGCAAACCTTAATCAATCAAGTTGAACTACATAAAAGAGACATTCAAGTGTTAGAGCATACATTAAGATTTCTAAATAGATTCTTACAAATCTTTTGTAGCCGATTCAATATGCCTACCATTTTGGGGACTTGACCAAATAGGGAGTTGGGAACATAATCTTACAAGATGGAATTCACTCCTTCCCATATAGGGTAAGTAGATGAGTAGTTCCCTTAAGTGCTGATTTCGGGACTTGAACAATGAGGCCCCACCCTCTCACTGGCCCGAGAGGGACTTAGTTTATAATTAGATTATAAACAGATTGTTCATTAGAGGATCAGTGGTACTTAAGGTGCAAGATGTAATTATAAGGATAAAACGGACTTTTGACCTAACTATAATTATGAACAACTCGAGAATGATCGACTTGCATGTAATGATTATATCTATGAACATAACTTGTCTTACAGTGCATAAGAGTGCAACTCTAGGTCTATTGTGGAGTGACCTATGGTTAATGAACGAAAATTAATAAATTAAATAGTTTAATTAATTAAAGAGTTTAATTAATTAATTTTGTATCATTGGAACTTATAATTTGTAGGTCCATAAAGTCCCCTTACTAGCTCATAGTAACACTAAAAGATCAATTTAGTTGAAAGAAAATTTTGAAATGTTCAAATTAATATTAATTTGAAGTGTTCAAATTAATATTTAATATATTAGATATATTAAATATAAAAGAGGAAATTATATTTATTGTATTTGATACATTAAATATTAAAATTTGACATGTTCAAATTAATATTAATTTGAAATGTTCAAATTAATTAATTTGAAGTATTCAAATTAATATTTAATACATTAGTATATTAAATATAAAAGAGGAAAATATATTTATTGTATTTGATACATTAAATATTAAAATTTGAAATGTATATTTGATACATTAACTAAAAGATATTTATAAAATTTGAATAAGATTAAAATAAATAAATATCGTAAGAGATTTGAATGAGATTCAAATAAGTATAAGATATATTTTAATATATTAGATATTAAAATATAATATTTTAATTATGGCAAAGATTTACCCTTGGTCTCTATAAATAAGACACTTGGGTTGAGTTATTAGACACAACACATATCTCCTCAATAGAGAATTAAAAAATTATCTCTAGACCTCTTCCTCTTTAATCCCTTGTGGATTTTCTTTCAAAAGGCTCCCACAAACCTTGGTCATGTGTTCCAGTCATAGCTAGGAAAATTTTATGGAGGAGATAAAGATCTGCCAGAAATATCTCCATATTTACTCCAAGTAAGTTTGCTTAACCTTAATTTATTGTTTAATTCTAAATAAAATCAAAGACGGTCCAATGCTTTCGTTGTGGGGTGAAACGTTCATTCCTTTCAGAGAGTGTCTAGACGCTCCGTTGATTCCTATAAATAGATTTTTTTGTCCTTTTGGTCATTTGTCTCCAATTTGCAGTCGTCGTGAGACCTTTTTAAGTTTTTTCCTCTATATTTTTTAGTAGTTTAGGATAGATTAGGTAGTTTAGATCAAATCTCGGTATTGGGCAACATCAGTTTGATGGATTGCTAGGCTTTCAACGTCGGTTCAAGATGTAAACTTGGTAATTATGCATTTTGTTGTGAGATATTGTTATTAATTTTATTTTCCAACATGTTTTATGGCTTGCAATTCTTGTGATTAATCCTAGCTTCCTCTTCTTTAATGGAACTGACAACTCGTATTAATTTAGAATGTTGCTTAGCTATGCTAGATATACTCGTAGGTGTCCTCAGTCTCTAGCTTAATTTGAGTAGTAAATAGGCGGTTGCCAGGTCGGTTAGATTAAGTAGAATTGAGTAATCACAAGTACATGCTAGGCTTAGAATTGTTCGTGCAGACTTAGTTAATTTAGATCGACCAAGTCTTAATTAATTAACTCGTTTCGACTTATCTTCTGTGTTTAATGCGTTTAATTAATTCATTTGATATTGGTCGTGCCAAATTAGTTAATTAAATTAAAACCAATTAGGCATTTCTAAATTGGTTTAATTATGGGAGGCTCCTACAGGAAATTGCATGTTAGGTCAGTTTTAATGATCGATAATTTGCATAACTACCTGTTTACCCCTGATTCGGTGCCCAAGGTGAGATCTTTATTTTTATCGCTCTCTGTTTAGTTCTTCTGTCTCTATTTTATGCTTAACTCCCCCCAGTTCGTGTCAGTCTGTGTCATTAAGAAAATCAATTTATTGAAATCAATTTATTCAGTGTGGTTCGACCTGGTCCACTATTAATTACTACAAGTAGTTAATTTTAGATCAGTATTATAAATTGTATTTGATTGAGCCTTCAACAAGCTCCTTCAAATTCTCACTGTCACTTGTACCTTCGTTCAAACTTACTAACATTTTGTGGTGAAAGTAGCAGACTACTAGCACAAGTCACTGCTACGACCGTTTTCACATACTCACTTCCTAAGTTAACCTTTCACGCAAAAAAAAAAATCATGGGTGTCATGACTACCCCTAGTTACTCAGTTAACTATGAAAGGAGGAGTATTCCTCTTTTTCTTTTTTCTTTTTTTCTCTTTTTTCTTTAAATGAGTCCTATTAGGAGTATAATAATACATGATACAAGCATATTTCAACAAAACTTTAAGCATGAAACTCATCCCCCCAACCTTAAATGGGTCAATGTCCCATTGACTAAAAACTAGAAAGAACAAGGGGTTTGGGTACATATTTGAGTCACTAAACTTGCTAAGCATTGAAGCTAAACTCTCCTAAGTACATTAGATGGGATAAACACAATGGGAGTTGGATTCGAATGTGTTATGGAGAAAAAGAATTGATAAAGTTTTATGATTTTGAAAACTCATAGTTGTGTGTAAAAGCACTTCAAAGTTTAAGAAAACTCTAGGTATCATCATCAAGGGCTTTTTAACACAACACCCAAGGAAAACAACTTGCAAACTTTTTTTTTAACATGATTTTTTGTAACATGCTTGTGTGAGGTGTAAAAGAATTTTTTTTTCTTTTTTCAAAAAGTGTTCTCAACAAAAGTAAAAACAAATAACAAACACACAACAAAACACAACAAACAAGACTAGGAAAGCAATAAATTCTAACCTAACAAAATTAAACTAAAGAAAGCAAATAAATTTAATCTAATCAAAAGCAAGTGTACATAAGGTTGAAGAAAGAACTTCCCCTAGGCCTCGAAAGCGATGTCCTCAAGATGAAAGTCTTGTTGCTTATTAAGGAGGATGTAAGGAATGTCATGAAATGTGGGCACTTTTCCTTTGGATAGTGTTGAAAGACATGAATGTATGCCCAATAAATCCCCATATGCTCCTTTATGTATGCATGCTCAACTTTGATTGTGCATAGGAGGAGGCAGATTAGTTGTATTCAGTTTGTGGTGGAGATACAACTTCAATTTCCTATGAAACCTCAACTGGCCTTTTGATAAGTTCATTTTATATATATTTATTATATCTTGTTTAGGTTGTTTTTAGTTAGTTTTCATTTATTTTTTGATTTCTAATTCTTGTATTTCTTTTATTTTTATAGGTGTTCAAAAGGTGTATTTTGAAGGTCATGTTTGAGGACTTTTTGGAGGACTTTCAGGTCGAAGTCTTAAAAAAAAAAAAAAAAAAAACTTCTCGGGCGCCTAGGCGCTGCAGACTGAAGTAGTTGGACAGAATGCCATGGCGCCTAGGCGCTACGTCGCGGCCCTAACTTTAAATTGGATCGATTTTTATCATTTGGGGGTCGATTTTTAGGTTTTTTTAGGGCAGAAAGGGGCGACAAACAGAGGCAAAGAGGGAGAACAACCAAGGAGAAGAAATTTGCGCATCTTGGAGGTCTTTAACAACCAAAAAGGAGTGGAGTTAAGCTTAATTTGTTTCTATTTCTCTTCTTCTTTCTCTTTTTGCTGTTTGTAGAGACCCAAATGGTGATTATTGTTGGTTTTGTTAAGATTTGCATTATGAACTGAGTTTTTCTTTTCTAGGGCTTTGATGTAATCGAATATTGAATCCTACTTCTTCTCAGTAATAGTTGATGTCTCTATTTCATACATGGTTGTGAGAATGCTTTTGCACCTAAAGTATGTTTAGATTTGGCAATTCTTTAATCCTATGTCATGATTTGAGGTTGAGAAACAAGAATCATTGATGAACTAAAGCATTTTTCCTAATTTACACTTGAGATAGAGATATCCTTGTGGGTTTTGTGGCAATTTTAGGTTCTACGGGCTTAATAATTGATTTGTTTGAATTGTCATAGAGATATAGGCAATTTACACTTCAATGAACATCGTTATTGCTTGAGAAAGAATATCGAATCTATAGGGTAGAGCTTGCCAACAATCTTGAAATAGAAGAAAACATTAGCTATTAATGAACAAAGAGTAGGAGGAAGTATTTGGTGAAATCATCGCTCTAGAGTTTTTACAAATTTGGTTTGATCCTCTGTTTTTGCTTTATAAATTGTTGAGTTTAATCATTTTTTTTCTTTTTCATCAAGCAAATTAAATTTCCATTCATCTTGGAAAATTAGGTGCTTAGATAAAATTGAAGCTAAAGAATTTGGTAATTGGTAACTTTCAGTCCCTGTGGAGAACGAACTGTGATTTAATCACTGTATTACTTGTAATGATTCGTGCGCTTGCGAATCTCAAACAACACCTTTCTTCAATTGTTGGTGGTGGTGGTAAAAACTAGTCAGATTTGAATTATTTTTCTTTTGACACTAATGTTGCAGCTGCAAACTTAGCCACAGCTTCCTCTTATCTTTTTTTACTTGCTCTTTTCTTGAAACTCACAAGTCGATCATCAAAAAGTTCATTCATTTTAAGCAAATAAAAAAAAGATTTTGAATGAATCTCAAATTAAAAGCTTGATCAATTCAACGCTCAGGTGAGTCCCCAGGTAGAGGAGTTCCCTAACGGTCAACTTAAGTACCTCAACCTAGCTAGAACCTACTTAGACAGAGTTCCCTCTTGATCAAAACTCTTTATTTGAGTTCACACCCTATCAACCACACCAATATTTTTTTCTTTTTTCTTTTTCGTTTTTTCTTTTTATTTTAATTTTAAAGAAAAAGAAGCAAAAGATAAACTTATCCAATTCTAGTAGGGAGACTGAAACCTTGTTCCTTCATTTTGCACCTAGGTCTCAATGATGGACGAGATTTAAGTCGTAGTTGAGGTGCTTTAATCACAATGAGCTTTGTCAGCTCAAAAGATTTATATATGCCTTGGAATGTAGAACATGCGGTCACAACTTGTGTCACATAATGCGAATTGTCATCCTTCACACGCTCCTCTTTGAATCCTTCTTCTTTTAGCGTTTCCTGCAAGCTGCAAAAAGTAAATTATCTATTGGACCAATAGCAGGGTCCTTCAGTACAGGGAGCACATTGGACGTCATTTGCTGTAAAGTTGCGACTGCATAGCTCAATGCAATTTCCTTTGGTGGTTCATTCTCTTCATTCTCTTTATGAGGTGGTGTTTCTTTAATCTCTTCTCTCCCTTCTGGCTCCTTTTTGTTTTCAAATGCTGGAGCACTTCTTGCTTCTACTTGAAGGGAATAATCGAATTAAACCCACAGCGGAAGCATATGAATCGTCTTTGATTTATTTAGAATTAAACTAAGATACAAGGGTTAAGCAATAAATACCTTGAAAATATGGAGATTCTTCTGGCGGGTCTTTATCTCCTCCACAAAGTCTTCCTTGCTATGACTCTAACAAAAGATCAAGGCTTGTGGGAGCCTCTTGAAAGAAAATCCTTAAGGGATTAAAGAGGAAGAGGTTTAGAGAGAATTCTCTAATTCTCTCTTTGAGGAGATGTGTGTTGTTCAGAATGCTTCAACCCAAGGGTTCTATTTATAGAGACCAAGGGAAGATCTTTGCCATTATTAAAATATTATATTTTAATATCTAATATATTAAAATATATCTTTTATTTATTTGAATCTCATTCAAATCTCCTACGATATTTATTTATTTGAATCTTATTCAAATTCTATAAATATCTTTTATTTAATATATCAAATATATATTAATTATTTTAATATTTAATGTATCAAATACAATAAATATATTTTCCTCTTTTATATTTAATATATCTAATATATTAAATATTAATTTGAACACTTCAAATTAAATATTAAATTTGAACATTTCAAATTTTAATATTTAATGTATCAAATACAATAAATATATTTTCCTCTTTTATATTTAATATATCTAATATATTAAATATTAATTTGAACACTTCAAATTAAATATTAATTTGAACATTTCAAATTTTTCTTTCAACTAAATTGATCTTTTAGTGTTACTATGAGCTAGCAAGTGGACCTTATGGACCTACAGATTATAAGCTCCAATGATACAAAATTAATTAATTAAACTCTTTAATTAATTAATTTTCATTCATTAACTATAGGTCACTCCACTATAGACCTAGAGTTGCACTCTTATGCACTGTAGGACAAGTTGTGTCCATAGATATAATCATTACATGCAAGTCGATCCTTCACAAGTTGTTCGTAATTACAGCTGGGTCAAAAGTCCGTTTTACCCCTATAATTACATCTTGCACCTTAAGTACCACTGATTCTCTAATGAACAATATGTTTATAATCTAATTATAAACTAAGTCCCTCTCGAGTCAATGAGAGGGTGGGGCCCCATTGTTCAAGTCCCGAAATCAGCATTTAAGGGAACTACTCATCTACTTACCCTATATGGGAAGGAGTGAATTCCATCTTGTGAGATTATGTTCCCAGCTCCCTATTTGGTCAAGTCCCCAAAATGGTAGGCATATTGAATCGGCTACAAAAGCCACTCTCACCCATGCAAATCAAAGGACAAGCCCTCACAGGCAAGAGTTCATAACTCACTCAAGATTAAGATCGAGTCGCATATGATCATCCTGATGAAATATTAATCTTCTCAATTAACGGATTTATAAAGAGAGATTAAATATTTCGTGGTCCAGTCTTATACAAACTCATTGTATAAGATACCCCCACTCACATATCTCCACATGAATGATTTGGATCAAATCATTTGTAACTATTACAAAGTGGGCCGTATCAATAGTGTTACCAGGATAAGGCACCCAACCTTATCCATATACTATGACCCTTTAGGTTATTTCTTGAACATGATCCTCTCGTATGTCAACCACATACTGTTCAAGATTACACTAATAACCTTGGATTTTTCATATAATGGATAATATTATATTGAAAATAAAATAATCAAAATTATTATTAATTATTAAATAAATTATTAATTACGAGGCTTTAGGGCATAAATCCCAACACTACTGGGAGTTCAAGGTCTTCATGATCCAATTCAGTTCTAAGTGTCACCACCTCGCATTGTTCTTTTTCTTCTTGTTTTAAAGTCTCTATGTTCTCAAGCAAGATTCCTTGGGACCTATTTTCAATTCATTTGCAATTTGTTCCACCTTGATCTCCAAATTTCGTAGAGATGTGGCTTGGCTTTGCATCACAACATTATTACTCTGCATCACAGTATTGTTATTTGCCATATATTCTCTCATAAGTTCTCCGATGCTAGGCTCTTTTGGAACCATCTTCCTTTGTTGGGCACACTGGTACTAATGTTGGTTTGCAAAACTGGGTAGAAATCCATACCATAAAGAATCAGGGTTATAAGGACAATTCTCAAATAAATGACTTCATTTACAATAAACACAAGAAATAGAAGTGATAGGAATAATAGGAGCTATGAGATTTCTCATCATTGATGTTTCCAGTATGTAGCTTAGTGATGAAGCTTGTGCGCTCAATGCTGCAATGATGTCTACTTCCATCTTATGGATTATCTAAAGAAATCAAACATTATGTTGTGTTTTTCTTCTCTCGCTTTCACTCTCCCTCAACTTGCAAAATAATCTAAAAACGTGTCGGTTTTTAGAAGAAAACTTTTGAATAGAAAAAGTCTACAGTCTAGTGCAAGTGCACACTATTAAACAAGTAGTAATAGGAAATATTCTAGAGTATCAATCCAACAGAGAACGGATACCACAAAATCCAAAATGAAGGCAAAGATGTTCACACAAAGCAACCTCTGTAACCAATATGGATAAATCAGAAAGATTGTGAGTGTACTAAAAATCAAATGATAAAGAGATGGAATATGAACATGCTTTTGAAGGAATGAACGATTCACTCCGCAGCGGAAGTATTGGATTGTCTTTGATTTCATTTAAAATTAAGCAAACTTATTTGGAGAAAATATGGAGATATTTCTGGCGGATCTTTATCTCCTCCATGAATTTTTTCTGGCTATGACTCGAACACATGACCAAGGCTTGTGGGAGCCTCTTGAAAGAGAATCCACAAGTCATTAGAGATGAAGAGATCTAGAGAGAATTCTCTAATTCTCTATTGAGGAGATATGTGTTATGTCTAATGACTCATCCCAAGGGTCCTATTTATAGAGACCAAGGAAAAATCTTTGTCGTAATTAAAATATTATATTTTATTATCTAATATATTAAAATATATCTTATATTTATTTGAATCTCATTCAAATCTACTACGATACTTATTTATTTGAATCTTATTCAAATTCTATAAATATCTTTTATTTAAAGTATCTAATATACATTAATTATTTTAATATTTAATGTATCAAATACAATAAATATATTTTCATCTTTTATATTTAATATATCTAATATATTAATTTGAACATTTCAAAATTTTCTTTCAACTCAATTGATCTTTTAGTGTTACTATGAGCTAGCAAGGTGACCTTATGGACCTGCAGATTATAAGCTCTAATGATACCAAATTAATTAATTAATTTTCATTCATTAACTCTAGGGTCACTTCACTATAGATCTAGAGTTGCACTCTTATGCACTGTAGGACAAATTGTGTCTATGGATATAATCACTACATGCAAGTCGATCCTTCACAAGTTGTTCATAATTACAGCTGGGTTAAAAGTCTGTTTTACCCCTGTAATTATATCTTGCACCTTATGTACCACTGATCCTCTAATGAACAATTTGTTTATGATCCAACCATAAACTAAGTCCCTCTCGGGGCCAGTGAGAGGGTGGGGCCCCATTGTTCAAGTCCCAAAATCAGCACTTAAGGGAACTACTCATTTACTTACCCTATAAGGGAATGAGTGAATTCCATCTTGTGAGATAATGTTCCTAGTTCCCTAGTTGGTCAAGTTCCCAAAATGGTAGACATATTGAATGGGCTACAAAAGCCACTCTCACCCATGAAAATCAAAGGACAAGCCTTCACAGGCAGGAGTTCATAACTTACTCAGGATTAAGATCGAGTAGCATATGATCATCCTGATGAATATTAATCTTCTCAATTAATGGATTTATAAAGAGTGATTAAATATTTCGTGGTCTAGTCTTATACAAACTAATTGTATAAGATACCCCACTCACATGTCTCCACATGAACGAGTTGGATCAAATCGTTTGTAACTATTACAAAGTGGGTCGTTTCAATAGTGTTACCAAGATAAGGCACCCAACTTTTTCTATATACTATGACCCTTTAGGTTATTTCTTGAACAAGATTACACTAATAACTTTGGATTTTTCATTTAATAGATAATATTATATTACAAATAAAATAATCAAAATTATTATTAATTATTAAATAAATCATTAATTACGAGGCTTTAGGGCATAAATCCCAACAATTTTTTCCCCTTAGAAAAGAATTGTGACCTAAAATGCAATTGCAATCTTTTCTCAAGCACCAAGCAATGTAAATCAGGTTCAACTTCTATTCGATTTTAATGGAAAAAATTTTAGAAGCCTAAGTGATTAAACCATATGTCTATGGCTAATACGAACTTCGTTTAATGAGAACACAACCCTTGGTTTTAGAGGTTTCACCCTATGTCTAGGGTAAAAAATAAGTGCTTATGTCTAAGCTTCTTTCCTCTATTGCTTTGTATGAACACGTAATCTCGTTTAATCCTTTCAGTATTAAACTCGATCCCTGTTTATTCACCTAGGTGATAAATCTAGATTCACAATAAGAATGATAATCAATAAAAGCAAACAATGCAATGGAATTGAGTAAAGTTACTTTTACATCTTATGCCAAGCTTCCAATCCTTAGGGCAACCACATATCCGAATCCCAAGGACCGAATTAGCTCATGATGGAGAAAATAAATAAGAAAAAAGTAAAATAAAAGAAACACATACTGCCTTTAAAAGAAAGAAGAACATAAACTAGAAAATAAAGTGTGAACTAAAAGGTAAAGAATAGCTTAAAGGAATAATAATGAACTTTATTAAAACCAAACTTGCTGTTAATTAAAGAACTAAAATTAAAAACAAGGATTAGAAGTAACTGAATGTGAAATAACAAAAGTTAAAGTACTGGAATTTAAAACTAAAACAGAAAACTAAACTTGTGATTACAAGGGAAAAGTCGAACTTCAAGGAGATAACTTCCACCTCTTCAATCGATCTAAACTCAACCTTTTTCTAGGAGAGTAAGATCTTCATGACCCTAGACTTTTGACAAGGCTAGATTGAAGTTTGGGCAGCGCTCTTCCTCGTTTAAGTCGAGAAAAAACAAAATAAAAAGAGCAGAAAATAAAGTGGTCTTCCAATCGTAAAAACGATCTTGGAAGACTTTTTCGTGGCTTGAATCTTCATATTTGTAGCCTCCAAATGCTCGGATTTTCTCCATGTATGTTTAAGGCAAGAATCAGATCCTTATGAGCTTGATTCGTGGAGAATATCTTCAAATATCAGCACAAAATCGAATTTCCAGATTTCTTCCTGATTTTTAGGAATTTTGTCTCTAGGAAAAATTGCAGTTGCAATTGGAGTCACATTTCTGGCAGTTTACAGTTTTCTGCATAAAAACATAAAAAATCAATAAAATTCAACTCTTTTCCTCTCATTTTAGATTTCTCATCACAAAACAATATTTTTACTGATTTGGATTATTCTCATATCAATTTGTTAATAATTATGGACATATAAGCATGAATTCTTGCAAATATCCTAAGTTTAGAGGGTTAAAAATACATAAAATATGAGACTCATGTTGCATAAAATGCAAAATCACAAGTGTACGGTGTCAAGTTTTAGTATAGTGGTTAAGTGCAAATATCGTCCACATGAATGGTTTTTCTAGATCACTCAACTATTATATTTACTAACACTCAATTTTATATAGAGAATAATTATTTTAAAGAAGAGTTTCAAACAAAATAATTAAAAGGATTGAACTGCAAAGAGAGAAAGCTTAGGGAATTGGCTTCACCAACTAAGCTAATGTTTTAGTTAATTAACTCAAAATTTATCATACAACACACTGAGCAAGAAGTTTAAAAGACCAAAAGACTTTCTCAAACCCAATTGAAACTCATGTAATCTTATAATCTAACATGTTTGTCTAAAATTTAATAAAAGAACATGGAATTAAGCTACTTCCCATGATGCTTCTAAAAGAACACTTCATTCTCATGCAAGGATTTACAGTTAGATATGCAATTAGTTGGCCTAGCCCTAATTGATTCTCTTAAAAGCAACAATCAAAGCCAGTAAAACAAGTAAACTTTGGCCAAAAGAGTACTAGCATTAAGAACATAAAAGCATACATGGTGTGATGTAAAATCAATTCAAGAACTTAATTAAAACATCAAGTTTAGTGGCTACATCAATCCCCTAGATAAAAGTCTAGCCACTCATTACAACAAAACTAAAATTTAGACTTAATACAAAATCCATAACAAGAACTACAACAAAAAGGGGAACGAAAAACTCTAATCACCCGTCGATTCTCATTTCTGATGGACATCACGATCTCGAGCTTCCAACTCTCGTCCTCTACTCCTAAGAATATTCTTTGCCTCCCCAACAGTGTAGAGGTCGAGTTTATGGTTTAGGTCTCTCCAAAAACAGCCCCCTTTCCACAAGCAAATAATGAACCTTATATAGAAATCGTGACAGCGTCAAGATACAAGGTTGCAGCGTCGACATGCTGTCCTTCCAAAACACGTGTTTTCTAAATAGGAAAGGCAGCATTGAGACGCTAGATTATAGCGTCTCAACGCTGCCTGTGCGGATTCAATGGCTTGTTTTGCTGCAATTGTAGTGTTGAGACACTATTGATAGTGTTTCAATGCTATGCCATCGGGTTTCTTAGTTCATTTTGCTTCTTTTTCATCATATGGCTTCTAAATTTAAGTTCCCTTAACTCCATACTCGCCGTGGTATCTCCAAAATCTTCGGTTTCGCTCCTATTGCTCAATAATTGAAATTTAAATAAATAAACTCGTGAAAAACACTGAATAAACTATAAAGACTAACAAAAGTAAATCCTAGAGATAACACATTTTGTGTGCTATCAACTCATCACACCATGTGGCACGCACTAGACTTTATCATGTACAAGACTTTTTTTTATTCTTATATGTAAAGTGAACATTCACTTTGGTTTTAATAATTTTAACTACTATTCATACATTAATTACTTAGCAATTAAAATGTTTGTATTTTATGTAAACACATTAAAATTAAAAAAGAAAAAAGGAAATATTAAAATAACTATCATTTTTTTAAAAAAATAATCAAACAAAAAACTTTTAAAAAAATTGGTGAAGGTCGTCTCTTAAAGAGACGACCATGCAGCAACGTGTCTTTTTCTATGTTAAAAATGCAACGATGGTCGTCTCTATAGGTGTGTTTGAAGAGACGACCACCAGCCGCTTATGTATGGTCGTCTCTTGAAGAGACGAACATCCTCCACGTCATTAAAACAACAATATTTATATAAATAGTTTGAAAAATACAATATTTTTATAATAAATTTGAAAATCTACAATATTAATTAAAAAAAGGCCCAAATATTCATGCAATAAAAAATTTTAATTACTTTTAAATGATTTTCTAATTTAAATTAAGATTTTTAATTTTTTTAATAAACAAATATATATTGAAAATTACTAGGAAAATTCTGCGGGAATCCTCATAAGGGCGAAGAGCTGCAAGCTACGAATGATGGCCAGGCGAGAATTTGCTACAGATGGCGAGGGCGAGAAGTTTCTATGAACGACGATAAGGACGAGGAGTTGCTACAAATGATGGTAAGAGAAAAACGTTGCTACAAAGAATGACGAAGGTGAGGAGCTGCGACTGTTGACGAAGGGATGGTGAGGTGTTGTAAGCAACTAAAAGTTGTGACGGCGAGGTGTTGCGAGTGAACAACTAACGCGTAATAGGAAAGCGAAAGTGAGGAAAGAGTGCGACTTTGAGGATGAGAAGTCTGATTGGTAAATAACGTATGTAAAGACGAGGAGAGAAAAGGAAAGCAACGAGGCTAAGAATGAGAAGGGATTTAGGGTATTTTTTAAGGGAATATTTATGTACATTCAGTTTAATTTGATTTTGATTTTTTTTTAATGAAAGTCAAACCAAATTGAAAATATTCGATTTTCTAAAAAAATGAAATCGAAATGTCCAATCCTTTGAAAAAATGGAACCAAACGATTGGATCGATTTGGTTAAATTCAAATTTCTAATTTTTTGATTTTCCTATGCACCTCTATAATAGATCCCTTATCCATTTCCATCTTCATTTTCATCCTCATTCCCTCAATCTAATCGATCCCTTAAGTTAGCCTCATCATTCGGCTGGGCTGAGCCAGCTTGGCCCTAAGAAGTACAAGTCCAAGCCCAGCAGCCTAAGACTAACCCAATCTCATATAGACCAATGACTTGGCCCTTAGACTTAGCTCATTTGATTAAAGTTTGGGCCAGCTTGGGCCATTGAATATTAATTATATATTCAATTATTTTGGAAACAAATATTTTTCAATGTTTTTTTAAAAACCAAATGTTATTAAAAAATTATTTGACTTATATTTTCTATTTAACTTTATTTTAAAATTTTGATGAGATTGATTACTTTTACTTGATAAAATATTGATGTTATAAATTTCCTTTTTGTATTTTATTTTTTAATAAAATTTATTCATTTTTTACACTTTTAAATATTTTATCAACTATAAACTATAATATCTAAACTATGAAAATATATCTTAGAAAAAATAATTAAAAAATTTACTTTGTTAAATATATAAAATATAGAAAAAAATATATACTTTTAGTCCCTCAGGTTTGAGTTTGGTTGTATTTGAATCCCTGAGTTTTCAAGCTCAACAACTCTGCTCCTAAAGTTTGTATTTAGTTCCATTTTTGTCCCTTTGTCAATTTTTCCATTAATTACTAACGGAAGGCTGACGTGGAATGTGTTTTTTTATTAAAAAAATATATTTTTTATTTTTAAAATCAAAAATATATTTTTTAATAAAAAAAACACATTTTAATTTTTAACATAAAAAATATAATTTTTTTAAATATAAAATATTTTCTCTTTTTTCTTTTTGTTTTTTTCTCTATTTGTAAAGACCCGAAATTCCTACGACTCTCTAAAGCGGAAGCGCGACCTAGATACCCCGCTCATGCCCGAAATTTCGGCAGCATGACGGCGTAACTAGGAGAAAACCAAAATTTACAACGACTTGGAAAGAGATATGAGCACTTCTATAATTCAGAAAATAGACTCAGCACCCTCCAAACTACGATACATAGTGCTGAGCTCAACCAATAGACAGTCAAACCTAAGAACTTCTAACTAATTACACGAAAGCAAAGAATATTTAGGATTTACAACCAAACGCACATCAAGGAACAAAGAAACAAAACTAAAAGCTAAACAGGAAAAAGAATTTGGTGGAGTCTCCATAGTCTCGTCAAGTCGTCACCTGCGTCATCCGCCTCGAGATTGTGCACAATCTGCAAAACAAACAAAGTAGCAAGGATGAGTATAAACATACTCAGTAAGTAGCCCACTTAAGGGTCCAATGTTTTAAAGCAACCATACCAAAAAGAAAATTGTCTTTCTCACGCTCGTGCTTAGATTTCAAATACTTCCTTCTGTTATTCTAAAAGTCCATTTAACCTTACACAACATTCACTACTACCTGACCCTAACTTCGTGTCATACCTGCGAGTCCTCTAACCTAGAACCCAAACCTGTGAAGGTCTATAACCCTCACACTCATCTCAATGTATAAGTCACCCCTAGGCTAGCACACAGGCGCTAGGGAACGCATTCCCTATGCTCAATATAATGGGGAATCACCCCTAAGCTAGCACACAGGCGTTAGGGAACTCATTCCCTACGCTCAACATACTGGGGAATCATCTCTCAGCTAGCACACGGCAATAGGAAACGCATTCCTATGCTCAACACAGTGGGGAATCACCCCTAAGCTAGCTCATCGGCAATAAGGAACGCATTCCTTATGCTCATCACATATTGATAGCCACACAGGCAACCAGGGAACACATCCCCTCAGCTAGTATACAGGCAATAGGGAAACGCATTCCCTATGCTCAACACAGTGGGGAATCACCCCTAAGCTAACTCACAGGCACTAGGGAAACGCATTCCCTATGCTCATCACATCACATACATTCTAGGCTTACAAACTCGCATGAAACGATAGAGATAGGGTGGGTAGCATCAATCTAACGGGCCTTGTACTTTCACAACGATTTTTTGGAACCTTCGGGTCATCTATCATACCAAATTCATCTATCAAGATTGATTCACAATCACCAACCGACCCGAAATTCACAAGCCCACACAACGGGAAAACGTTCCCTAACTTACACAAGCAAAGAGGGAAAGCCACCCTCAAGCCTGTCCAACATTTACAACGTCTTACGCCTCATATATATATATATATCTAGGCGAACACAAATCCTAACGGACAAATCCGAAAGGCTACTTACTTTCTAGGCCAAATCCACTTCTCTTTCTTTTAGGAAGTCATTCGTAGCGTATGACCCAGGCCCACCTTTCATAAACAATCACAATCTCATCATAGTGACTTTTCGCCATAGATCACAAACACGAATCTCAAGTATGGACTTTCGCCCTGACACCACATTCCTAAATCAGTACTTTGCATAATTATAGCCATACTTGTGCCAGTGGCATATTACCCTCCAATTATTTAATCCAGAATCCAGTCCCCTAAACACACTAGAATTTAAGACAACCACTGGTCACTGTATGCCCTTATGGTGTTCTAATTCAACACTAATTCAAACCAACAACTTCGGCGCCCTGCACACGATTAACTCATCCATATCCCAAGAAGGCTAAACTTTAGCCAACCACTTAAGTGTTTCAAACCTCTAAATTAGGTTAAACACCTCAACATCGCTTATGATCATATCGTTTAACCAAATATCCGGTACTTCTATACTTTTAGTTAAATCACAACCATAGCCATTCGGGTATTCCAATGCTCACTTCTATAACCAAACTCTAACAAGTCGCATACAGAACACATAGAACACGTGTAACGCCCTGCAACTTCAGGCATAATTAATTTCCATTTTATGTATATGTTTGGGGTGAACGTTTAATTTTTTTTTTCTTTTAAAATCGACTCGAGGAGTATCGGAGTTTAGTGGGTAAATTTAAGTAATTAAGTTTTTATAACCTTAGCGAAAGATTTTCGATCTAGATCAAATCTCTTAATTTTGGAAAGTCGCTTTTACCCAAAGAATTAGTCCTAAATCTCATAGGCATCTAGATTTTTGTTTGGAAGATAGACTTTTAAATAGCCCTAAATCTTTCCTTTGTTTTAAATAATGAGCTTTTTGTTTAAGATTAAAAAGAAGGAATTTTTTTTTTAGTTGGTGAAAAGATAGCCCTAATCCCCAATTTTCTCCTTCCTCCCTTTTTTTTTTCACGATTAAACACCTATCTCCTTCTTCTTCAATCTCACATCAACAACCCACCATCCATCTCACTCTTCTTCTTCGTTCCGGCAAGTATCCCGTCGCAGCAGCCCTCATCCGGCGAGTTATTCCTCTTTGGCGGGTTTAGCGGCAATGCTTGGAGCTTCGTGAGGTGCAGATGCGGCAAGTATCCCGTCGCGTTCGCGGATTTACTGCAGTTTGGAGCGTTTTCTGGCGAATTCGAGTTGTTCCGTGCGCTTTCTCTTCAATTTGACAAGGTTTGTCGCATACCCATGCCTAATCGTCTTTAGATTTACGTTACCCATTCCTTAAAAGTCTGTAAATTGGGAATTTAGGCTTGTTGGACGCGCACCAGTTGCATTTGAAGTCGTTTGGTGCCAAAAAACGTGATTTCCAGCATACCCACTCGAATTTAGGCCTCAAATCAAGGTACTCATGACCAATCGGTCTTAGTTTTGGATTACCCATACCCTAAGTACCTTTAATTTGTAGTTTTATCTTGTTTGGACTCAAAACAACCCACATTTGAAGCAGTTTACTGTCAAAAACGGGATTGACAGCAGACTCATTCGAATTCCTTCTTGTTTGTCGAGATTTGTCTCTCACCCATGCTTAATTGACTTTAGTTTTGGATTACCCATACCCTAAGTACCTTTGATTTGTAGTTTTATCTTGTTTGGACTCAAAACAACCCACATTTGAAGCAGTTTACTGTCAAAAACGGGATTGACAGCAGAGTTTTAGTCAGTTCGGCACTGTTTGGTAAGTTTTGACACGCTTTAGATCCTTTCAAAATCATTTAAAGTACCTTAGTTCAGTTGCTAACCTTTGAGACTTTTGTTTGTAGTTCCTAGCCAATTCGAACTCGTTCGAATAACCTTCCAATAAGGGATCAAGTTCGTATCGGTGAGTTTTGGTGAAAATAATTAGTTTAGACCTTTTCGCAACCTTTTTAAATGCCTTAACTTAGTCTCGTTCCTTGTTTAGGATTGGAATTAGTTTCGGACTATACAAACTAAGTTTAAAGTCGTTTTTGGGTAAGTACATCCCTTTTGTATACTCTTTTGGATTTGAATAAGGGTTCCAAATGGAGTTCTAGCACCTAACTCTTGTTTATATTGTTAGGAACCTTATCGACTTACTTTAAGGGCGCTTTAATACATTTTGTAAGTAGAATTCTACCGGTTGGGTTTGGTTGTTGCTTGTTAGCATGTTGTGTGTGTTCTAAATGCTTGCTTATGTATACTTTATTGCAATAAATTGTTCTGTGATTCTAAATGTGTTGAGTATGACATGATGAATTGTTTTCTCCGTGCTTAGCATATTGCCTTGTTGTGTTCGAATAATCTAGCAAAGCATAGAGAATTATTAGCGTTAGTTGTGAAAGCATGTTATGGTTGTTGCTTAGTTTTGGCATAATCAAGAACTAAAAGCATGATGCGTAGATTCATACATTCTAGCAAGAATGAGTAAGGTTAGTGAACCTTAGGTGGGCTAAAAGAAAATGGATGAACACTAGAATGCCTTGGGTAAAAATGGTCAAGGATCAATACATTGTTATACATCGAGGCCTTGGGTAAAAATGGTCAGGGGTCGATGTGGCTAAGTCATCGTTTGCCTTGGGTAAAATGGTCAAGGGAGCGATGCACAGTTCGAGGCCTTGGGTGAAAATGGTCAAGGGTCGAACGCTGAGCACCGTAGAGGGTCGTTGAGGCCCTGAGTAAAAATGGTCAGGGGTCGGCGGGTCTCGAAAGGATTAGTCTCAGGTAGCTTGTGACGGTTAAACATGAGTGACTTAAGCATGTTGTATGTGCTGTTGTGAGAGCTTTATGTGTTTCTTATTTTGGAAAGCATGATACTTGCGAGCTTGTTGTCTTCTTTTGTATGTTGATTGTGGCCCTTCAGGTGTGAGCTACTTACCAGTACGTGTTATGTACTGACTCACTACCAGGTTTTGCAAGTGACGACGTATGTTACAACCCTGGTGATGCTGAAGAGGAGGCATGAGAGGAGAAAGGCCATAGTGGAACATTTATCTTTAATGTAGTCAACTCGTTGCGTTAGTGCAATCGAACTATAGTTATAATTGTCTTGAAATTTAGGCGTCAGTATTGTTGTTCTTTTCCGCTTTAGAATGGACTATTAAACTTATTAGATAGCTAGAACTATAGGTTGTGATGCTTACTTTATAATTTATTTTGCGTCGGGACCTGTAAAAAGTTTGCTAGAGTGCCTTATTGTCTTTTGATTAAACGTATTTGTCTTGTTTGAAAGAAGACTGAGAAAGTTTTATCAATTCTAAATTTGAGTTGTCAAGTGACCCTAAACTTGTGGTAATTATCTGACTTGGAGTTTGGAATGGTTTTCTGGTTATCTGGTTATGGGAGTGCAAATTCTTGTTTAACAGGTGCTAGGAAATTTTTGGGTAACTCATAGTTATGCCGTTATGCTGCCGAAATTTCGGGGCTTACCGGTTGTAAGTTAGTAGCGGTCCCTAGAATAGGCTAAATTTTGGGGTCGTTACAACACGACTTGGACCCCTTGGATGTCTTATTAGCAATCACTAGTCATAAACGTTCCAAAGGAATTTAAGCCCCTAATACCATTTTAACACTTGCTTAAGCAACTTAAGCTCAAGGACAACTCAAGATGGTTCAGCCAATCGTACCATGCCCCACATCCATGTTAAACATGTATGTTAATCACAAATCACCACAAACGTGAACCAAACTCATTGAATCGCAACCTTGGCAAACTCTTGAGGCTCTACACGTGCTAACTACAACAACTTGATATTTTAAACTTTTATTTCCATTATAACCACATACTTAGGCCATTCTAGCTCTAACAACATCCACACCAAACCACAATTCACTACATACTTCATAAATATGGTTTTCAAGCATGCTTTCACAATTTCCAAATTATCAAACATATATCAATTTAAATGGAAACTTAAAAGGGGCTAGTATCCAAATAACTACTTACATAAGCCGAATAAGTAATTTACGAGCTTGATTCTTGCCCAAATTTAGATTCCAAAGCTTGCTGAAAATTATAACAAGTTAATCAAAAATTTAACAATTAGTTCTCCAATCACAATGGGCTTTCTAAAATTACATCCAACAAATCCAATTTAATTCCAAAGGCTATAACAGTACCAAAACATACTTATAATCCAAAATAACGCCTTGAATCAACACCGAAACACTTATCCACGAATAAACGAACCGAAAGCTTGCTGAAATGACTCCAAATTAACTTGATTTTGCAAATCCAAGACCCAAATGCTATGGATAATCTAAAATTAAAACCAAAACTTTATGGGCAATCTTCAAGTCACATACATAGCCAACCATTAGATTAAATTCAAACTCGGAATACTTACCCATTCCAATTCGAACCCATACACGGCTTGATCGAACACTAAGCTCGCTGGAAAATGACCCCGAAATAGCTTTTTTCCTTGCTGTCTGTGCAAAAAACCGAGAGAGGAAGAGAGGGAGATGCAACCGGCGGCGGTCTGGGCAGAATCGATTTCCGGCGAACTTGCGTGCGGCGGCTGGCTGGGCGTGCGACAGTGAGGTTGAAGGCATGCGGCTGCTGCGGCGAGGGGAGCTGAACGGCGGCGTGGCAGCAGCTGCAGACGGACTGCTTGCGAAAGGCAAAGGAGCTAGGCGGCACGCGGCGGTTCGTGGCTGGAGCCCCCTGTGCGGCCGGCGTTCACGAGAGAGAGAGAGAGAGAAAATTCGGTGAGAGAGAGGGAGACTATCGGGAGAAGGAGGAAGAAAATAGAAAGAAAAAAGGAAATGGAGAATGAGATAAAGATGAGGGAAAGAGAAAAAAAAATTACCAAAATGCCCTTACACCATTCTTCATTTGCATAAATGCCATTTTCTTATTCCAAACTCCAAATTTCAAATTAACTCTAAAATAAAAACTTAATTGAGAATTAATCCAACTTAGTTCCAAAATTTCGAAATTAATGCTCCTAAATAAGCTGAGCGTTACACTATTCTTCTCCTTTCCCCTCTCCTTTCTCCCTCCTCCTCCCATCCTTCGCCTTCCTCATCCATGATCTCTGTTTGCAGTCGGTAACCAACTACTGCCCTTTTTTTCCTTGTTCTCCTCTTCTTCCCTTTCCTTTCCTTCTTCTTCTCTTTTCCCTTTTCATCCTTTCTCCCCTTCTTACCCAAGTTTTCCAAAAAAAAAAATGGAACATTAGATCAGGCTCTCTCCAGCCCTTAACGCATGCAATGACAACGGGCTTCACGACTTAGTAGGTGTGGTCGTTTTCTTTGACTCCAACATTACCCTTGTGCGACGGCAACTACATCTCTATGAATAGCAACGGTGCAATGCGACGACGACAGGTAGTGTACAGATTAGCAACCCATGAATGTTACCCACAATCTTTCAACTTCATATCTACAATACTCACTCCATTTTGATTCAAATTTTGGCACTCACAACCCCTTCTAGTCTAGATCTCTATCAACCAAACGATTCAGATCATCTATGAAACCCATCTTATTATGGGTTCATTTTAGATATGAATCGGTCATCTTGATTTTTTTTTAAACATCGGGAAGAAATAGAGAAAGGAGAAGGGAAAAGAGAAGAAGAAGGGAAGGAGAGGGAAGAAGAAGAGAACAAGAAAAGAGGACAAAAAAGGCAACGACCAATGGGTGACGACGAAGGGAGGTTGATTGGCCTATGACTATGGATGAGGAAGGAGAGGGATGTCAGGAGGAGGGAGAAAGAAGAGGGAGAGGAGGAAGAAGAGAGAAAAAAGAAAATGAAAAATGAAAAATTAATTTTTATTTTAAAAAATTACAAATATATTTTTTATTTTAAAAATTTTTTAAAAACATTTTTTTATTTTAAAATTTAATAAAAAAATAAATTCCTTTTCAACATTCCGTTAGTAATTAACGAAAAAACTGACGGATGGACCAAAATGAAACTAGATGCAAACCTCACTGGTAAAATTGTTGAGTTTGAAAACTCAGAGACCCAAATGCAACCAAATATGACCCAAACGGGTTGATCCACGAGACGAAGTAATCCATATCCAATCCAATAAATGGATAGCTTGAGCTAGGCTTAAGTCGGCCTTTGAGCTTAAATCTGACCCGTAAGTGACTTTTGATTTAGGAAAATTATGCCAAAGAGCACGTTTTCAAGACTACATTTCACAAACGTCAATTTTTATTAAAAAAAAATTCAGCTTTAGCTTAGCTTGAATTTTGCTCTTTTTTTTTTTTTTTTTTAATGATTTTACCCTCATTTAATATCACCTCTCTATATTTAATCCCCATTTTGAATTTATGCTTTCCTAATATACATATTTTCATTTAAGGCAATTATTTCATATATGTATGATAAATCTAATTTTTTAAAATATATTTCATAATTACTACACAATTATGATTTTTGAAATTATATATATATATTTCTGTCAACATTAAAAATTTTCTACTTGGAAAATTCATTCAAGTTTTCATTTAAAGCAATCATTCCATCACTTTATTACATGTCTATTTTTTTTTAAAAATAGTTTTTTTTTAAATATATTTACTTTCATTTTGACATTAATATATAACTCCATATATACCTCATATATAACATGTACGCAAGGTTTTTTCCATTTTTCTTATTGTAGCCACAAATATTGAGTTTGTTTTTGTATAATATTAAATTAATACAATCCAACATATATACTACGTTTATATATATTGTTCCATCTTTATTGAAATATTTATTCCACCTATTACGAATTTCATCACACTCGGTATATTTAGTTATTTGTAAATATATACTCGGTATTTTTGTTTGTCACCACCATCATGTCATTTGCAAATATATACTCGGCATATTTATATCTTTTCTAAAAAATTGTATACAAAATATATACCTCATATTATTAAATATATACTCATACATTTAGAAAATATATACATGGTATAAAACAACTATACAACCATGAAGGATCATACTGATGCTGCCACCAACATACTATTTTCAAAAGACTACTGATAACGATGGAGTTGCTCGAGAGTGGCTACATTCCTTCAAGTGTCTCTCCTTTTGGAAGGTTGACACCATGTGATGTTGTTCACCATAAATAGAAACAAAAATTCGACATCGTTCAAAGCTGTATCTTTTAAGAGGTCGACGATGTGCACGAGTCTATTATTTTTTTTTTTGGCATCCTCAATAATCTTCGACGTCAAATTTGCAGTATCTTTTACTTTCTCCATTGCCTAGTATAATAACTATATACACGCATAAATTTGATTTAGTACACAATGTGTAGGATATACCTACTGATGTTTATATTTGCAATATGTCTTACTCTCTCTATTGTATACTATAATAGATATATATACCTATTATTTTGTTCATTAATAAATATACATACCATATTAAATCTATATGTATCTAACTAGACTAACCGCGATTAATAAATATATATTTGTGTAGTATAATAGATATATACTTACTCATTTGTTCACTAATATATACATATAACATGTTGAAAAAAATCATTCCTATATATTCCTAGTCAGAAGATATATCACATCAAACTTAACCGTATATATATACATAAGCCTGTCAAATAAATCATTCATAGAATGTTAACTATAATCAAAGGTATTATAACATATACTCATTCAATCAGAGGCAATATGATATATACCCATATAATACACACTATGTTTCAAACAAACATAAAATCGATCATTCCTAAAATGTTAAATTTTTCTTTGATTTCAACAATGCATTTTGTGAAAATTTAAGTAATAATCAATTATTTTATTTGATTATTTGATATAAACCTCAAATATTTTTTTAATTTGGATAAAAATATTTGAGAATAAACCTCATATATTCGTGCAACGTTGGAAAAAAAATATTTTAAAAAATACATGAAACAAACTTCATATAAACCTCAGCTATATAGTTTAATCAAAATAACCCCATATTGATTATAACTTCTCTGTCCAATATTCATTAAAAAAAAAAAAAAAAAAACTCAATGCCAAAATAAACCGTCATCGTTTTCCTTTCGAAGGACACCCAAATGTTGCATCGGAAAAAAAACCCATCAAAATCAAACCTCCATCTACCACTATAAGTCAAGCCATCGAAGCCTAATCGAACCACCATCCAAGGAATCAAACCGTCGCCTTTTGTTGAAGGAAACAAACATCATCAAAGATAGAATGGTCACTGGAGGAGAACCGTCGAATGTGGATTGAATATTATAGAAAAGTAGCAGGAAAAAGAAGAACAATTGTCGATTAGGGACCATTAACACTCTCAACCCTCGATTTTTTTTTTGGAAAGATGAATAATTTGAAGAGAGATATGAGAGATTTAGGAAAATTATGGGAGATATGAGAGATTTGGAAAGATTTTTCAAATATATTATTTTAATGTTTATGGAAAATATTCTACTAATTTCAATGGTTATGGAAAATATTCTACTTTATTTTTCTCCTTTTTTCTCACAAATTTACATTAATTACAACAAAATATAATGGGCATATATGTCAATTCAACCCTCTATTAGAATTCAAATGGCTTGGCTTAAGACAAAGTTGAAATTTATTTCAAATCTTGACATATGTATAATTTAAAGCCTCAAATAGCATACGGTGCGCTAATTCTCTGAATCCGGTACCAACGGGTATCATTCCTCCTAGAACAATGTTCTCTTTCAGACCTCTCAACCAATCGATACGACTTCGGAGGGCGGCTTTTGCTAAAACTCGAGCACTTTCTTGAAAACTTGCTTCATATATGAAACTTTATGAGTATTTAGAGATGCTTTTGTTATTCCCAATAATACGGCTCGGTAACAGATCGCTTATCCCAAAGCATGCCCTGTTCGTTCCGCTCGCAACAATTCAATGAGTTCGCCAAGTGAAAAAACATTAGACATTCCATCTTCTGAAACCAACACTTTTGATGTTATTTGACGTACAATAATTTCGATATGGTCTATTATGGATCTCCACCCCTCGGGATCGATAAACCTTTTGGATCTTATTAACCAAAGAGATACGAATTTGCACTATAGTTAGTTCTATTTATGTAGTTAACCCTTTGGTTTATGGGAACAAGAGTGTGAGAATGGAAATGGTGTTATCATCACATTGTTTATTTCAAAGTTTGTTACTGTGGGAATGAGAATAACCCATTTTTGGAATTTCATTTGTCCATAAAAGATAGTATCTCATATCCTTACAAATGTGTGAGTTTTCTCCCATTCCTATGAATTTTTGCTTTCTCTCTCACCTTTTTATTAATTTCTTTATGTTTCACATATCTATTATAACTGTTTATGTTGCCTAATTAATAAATTAATTTTGTAAAATGTATTTACATTAATTAATAATTTATAAAACTATATTAAAATTAATTCAAAATAATAATATATTAAATAATTAATTCAAAATAATAATATATTAAATAATTAATTTCTATATATAATAATGTTTTAATATTAATATAATTAATTATTTCATTGTAGTAAATATTAAGTGGTTCACAAATATATTACGTAAATATATTAAATCAATGAAATTAATTATTCATTAGAATCATGGCATGAAATTTTCATCGAAATTTTCACATGTCCATAGGTTCAACATCGACATAGAGGTGAATCGACATTTCCATTATATCATAAAAAAATTGATGAAAAATAAAAAAAATAACAACAAATTGTCGCTGGAATGAATATAAATATAAATAATAATCCTTTTAACTTGTTTGAAAAAGGTAAGGCCCTGTTTGATAGCCATTTGGTTTTTGGTTTCTAGTTTTTGAAAATTAAGCTTGTTTTCTCCCAATTTCTCTACAATTGTTTTCATCTCTCTTATGAAAACATTTGAATTCTTAACCAAATTCCAAAAGCAAATACAAGTTTTTGAAAACTACTTTTTTTAGTTTCCAAAACATGGCTTGGTTTTTGAAAACATACGTAAGAAGTTGATAACAAAACAAGGAAATCCGTAGATGGAAATGATATTTATAGGCTTAATTTTCAAAAATCAAATGGTTATCAAACAGGGCCTAAAATGTTGGTTTATTAATAAATATTTTTTTGAATATTTCCTTTTGTTTTTATAATTTTTCTAGGAATATCTATTGACATCAATATTTTACTAATATTCCATCAACATTTCCATATAAATTAAGTCCTCAACATTCTCATTGATATAGACATCGGCATTTAAAACCTTGATTTAGAACTAATTTTAAAAACTATTGGTTAGAATTATTAGCTAATTAACTAATGCTAAAATTATTCCATTAAATAATTTAATGAAATCTTCATTGTTTAAAAATAATTATAGTTAATTGTGTAATTAAAATTATTTGTGAATTATTTAAAATCAATTAATTCATATTAAATATTTATAATTAACTTTGACTAAATATTTCATCATTATATGATGTTTCTGGAAATAATTTTATAAAACAAATGAAAATATTATTTTATTTTCATTAAAATTTTGATAATATTCTCATGGAATACCAAACACAATTTTCTTAGATTCTCAAACATCATATTCCCATACTTTTCATTTCTAGACATCTGTTATATTTATGGTCATCTTGCCAAACCTTAAAGTAAATAACCCCTAAGGTTTATAAAATCCCAGATTTTGTGAGCTTGAAGGGAGAAGTTTGAGACAAATATATGGGCAAATTTGTAACTTCCTGAATTTCATCTTCAATTCTAGGATACGGTAATATGTTGGATAATTTGCTTGATTTATTTGATTACATGTTGATGTATGTTTGTTTTTTTTTTTTTTTTTTTTGGTTCAACAAGTATGAAGTGGGGATTGAAACTTTTGTCGTAAAAAAATTATAAGTGCTTTAACCATTAAATTAGGTTTAGATTGACACATGTGGTATATTTTAAATAAATAAATTATATGCATGGCATAAAGTATGCCAGGTAGAATTTTCCCACTCTGAGTTATTTTTCAAAAGTTTAAATTATAAATTTGACCTTATGGTTTTGAGAAAGTTAATTAGAATTAAAATTACAGGACTATTTATGAGAGTTTTATCAAACCGTAAGGAACTTTCTCCACACTATATGGACTAAATTTGTAATTTAACCTCTTCCAAACTATATTTTGATGCGTTTCTAATGTGATTAGAAACTAAAACGGTAACTATTGTGAAGTTTATTTTATTTAAACAACTTGGACTTTAAAACAACATAGATTTTTTTTTTTTTTTAATTTCCATTAAGCGTTAATTAAAAAATGAATGAAATTGAATAAAAATTGAGATCACGAGAAAACTTCGTCTAAAGTAAGTCTTGACAAGAAAAAAATACTTCAGTTGACCATAAGAGAAAACCTCAATATGGGCTACACTGATGAACTGTCATAGGGAAAACAATTGGAATGACAAAAATACCCGTAAGCCAATCCTAGTCGCTCTAGAATGGAAAAGTTTGTGGTTGTCTCAATCTGTTTCCTTCTCTACCTCCAGTTCTTTTCGCACGTTTAAAGTAAAAATATTATTAAGCGATTTCAAATAATTGGTCCATAGTGGCCAATTGAGCAAAGACTTTATGGATAACCCTAAGATCAACAATATTTAATTAGGGTTATATGGTCCCTAACCTATTATCTCTTCAACGTCCCATTCCCTATCGAATAAAGAAAAAAAAAGCCATTCTCAGTTATCTCTTTGCAGGTTTGATCTTCATATCTATCTAATTCTACACTAGACTAAATCGATTTTGATTTTCTTCTACGCATAAACCATGTCATGATGTTTCTATGTGTGCTTTGGTTATTCTCAAATACTATATTATGAGTTTCGGCCTAATAATTTTCTAACATAAATGACCTATTCTATCACCAAAAGCATACCAATACCTCATATAATCTGTTATTTGACGTTCTAGATATATATATCCTTCACTGTCAATATTTTTATTATAATGTATTGACCAATAATGCATTGTTGTTTGTGTAATGTGTGGAAAAGGGGTTCCTGATCGTGAGGTCCAAAGTCCTTTCTGTTCTTAGCTTGGGTGCCCAATGATTTCATCAGTTGGTCCTTGAACCGACAACCAAACTTTGAGGTTTGAGGCCACCCTAAAACTTTCCATTACTTTAATTAAAACACCCCTAAATTAGTAACTTATTTTCCTATATGTTATTTATTTACTATTTTCCCATCACTTTGACACATGTCATTCATCAGTTGGGTAATCTTTTGACTTGATAATCGAAGTCATTGAAACCCTAAAATTTCAAACATCCAAATGAATCCCCAAAAAGAAAAAAAAAACCTTTCCCATTATATCCCATTACTTTCTTTACTGTTTTTTAGGTTTTAATCCATTAGTCTTCAAGTATTTTGTTTTTGTTTGCAAATGTTTTTATATAAAAAAAAAATGAAAAAAGGTATTTTAGCAATTTGAATCCATTTTATAGCCCAATATTTAACTCACCATTATGAGACGTTGAATTTTTGTCCATTAAAATACATACTCATCAAGTAAATAAACAGATAACAAATTTTGTTAATTTACTTATAAAGAAAATAATAGTAAAGATTAAAAAATGACTTTCTTATACAAAATTTAATGGCTAAAACATACCACTTTAAATGAGTTTAGGGACCAAATCAAAATAAATACAACAAGTTGAAAAAGTTGTAAGCTTTTTTTGTTTCTTTTCTGTTATTATTTGTCTGCGGATTTGCCATTTACACCTATATTTGTATTTAACCTTTTTGCATATTGTGTACTGTTAACTTTTTCAATCTTCAATTTTTCATCATCCACTTCCTTTTTCTCTCTCTTGTTGTTTGTGTTTTTTCTACTTTACCTTTCTCTCTCTTTCTTTCTCCCACATATTAAAACAGCCTCTTCTTTTTCTTCTTCTTCTTGGTTTCCAAAAAGCTTCATCAACAGACTCCCATGGCGGTTCTACCAACCACCTCCTCAAGATTGGATCTCACCATCTCTGTACCTGGCTTCAATTCATTCTCATCACCACTTCCTCCATCTGGTACGCACTCTCATCATCATCTCAATCAATTTATGATCTTTTCATTGCGTTTTTTCCTACCTATTTCGACCTTGGTTCTTTTTTTCTTCGTTAAGAATATGAATAAATGATTAAATATAACGTACCCTGTCGAGTTAAGCTTTTGAATTTCAGTACTGATTTTTACTGCAGGAAGTTGTGTGTTTGAACCTTGTAATTTTGTCAAACGCGAAATTTTAAACGATGATTGATTATACCCTAATCCGTGCTTCGAAGATCCATCTAACCTAAAGTTGATTTTTACAATCTCTAACTGACTTGCCTCTTAATATAGGCCAACGCGCTAGCCTCCATGACTTAAACCTTGCTTTTATTTACAAAAAGCCAAGGTCATTTTCAATGGTTAGTTGCAGAGTGTTTGTAGGGTCGAGTTGTTCGATTTGGTGGTTATTTAATGCTCTGAACTGTGACGGTTTTTGTTGCAGTAGTGAGAGATTTGGACATGAATAGAGCTCCAGATGAAGAGGAATGGATGATGGGAAGCATGGAGGAAGATGAAGAAAATAACAGTGGAAGCCATCCAAGGAAGAAGCTGCGTTTGACAAAGGAACAGTCTCATCTTCTTGAACAAAGCTTCAGACAAAACCATACCTTAAACCCAGTACTAAAATTCTCAAAATTCTCCCTTTTTTTTTTTTTTTTTCTTTTATCTAATATCTCAAAAGTCCAAGATTTCATGAATTTTTTTTTGGGTAGAAACAAAAGGAGACTCTGGCAGAAATGTTGAAGTTGAAGCCAAGGCAGGTTGAGGTTTGGTTTCAGAACCGAAGGGCCAGGTGGGTAAAACTTATATGGTATTTGGTTGAATTTTTTTTCCTATTATTCTCTTTTTTTTTTCCTTCTTTGGCTGTGTTTTCTATGAATTTTTATTTTTAGGGCTTCTTTTTATATGCATAATGTGAACATAGGCATTTTTGATACTAAAAGGGATGTTTTGGAAAATAACCTTGTTATTTTCAGACTAAACTGGATTTAGATCAGAAAGCTTGTTCGACAAATCATTTTTAGAACAGTTTAAAAAGAATTAAATGAAGAATAAACACTTTGTATTTCCATATGTTTTCTTTCTAAATGTTGACAAAGAGTTAGATTTAAATTAATCTCATTTCAACCCAACAACTTTTTCATAGTTATTCTTCGTTCCCAACTCTTCAAACATTCTATCATAATTCCTGAACTTTCGTTAAAAAAAATATTCTTATCATTATCTTTAATTTTTTTAATGATAGAAAGCTAACATAGATACGTTTTCTTGTAATTGATCTGTAGATATTTATGGTGGATAAGTACTTTGAAGCAACATGTAGTAGATTATGTATCTCTAGTTTCGAAATAGATTTGATCTTTCTGTCAATGATTAAGTGAAGATTTTCAATAGTAATAACTACAATAATCTTGTACGTAAAATTTAGGTTCTAATAGAACATTTCAATTTAAACACTAAAATTAAATAATTAGTTATAAAAGTTCATAGATCAGAATATAATTTAAACAATAGAGTTAAGACTTTTCAAGTCCATAAATAAATGAAATATCCCCAAAAGAGTTCCCATAATTGTAAATTCAATAAAGAAAAAAAAAGTTTCAAAAGGAATAGGGATATCCAAAGTGATAAACAACTCTTAATTAAACTAGGTTAAACAATAACATTATTTTGTCCCTTTCTATAAAATAATAATAGTGGAATTATGGGCTAAGATATGCAATGCCACCAAGGGACCATAGGTGAACAAAATTATGAACATGTAATGATGTGGTTTCCCCATGACTTTAAATATGTCAATAACACATTGTCGAGGCTGCTCCCCTTGGCCTCGTGTGCCTACACTAACCATATGATATTACATTAAATTAAACTTAGCACTTTTTTATTCTATCTTTTCCCGCCATGCACTTATAATATATAAGTATTTGGGTTAAATAACTATTTTAGTATATGTATGGTTTGTGTTTGACTATTATTTCACGTTCTCTTAAATATTAACGTAAACCTACGACTTATTAGAAGAAATAGAAATGTTTAACTATTGAGATATGCTCAAGTTTGTGTGTTTGACTTTTGTTTAGACTTTATGATTGTAAGAGTTTCAATTTGGAAAAAATTTCTTAATCTCTAAAACTCATTTTCTTGACACATGTTTTTCTTTTTAACCTGAAGGCTTACCTTCAGTTCAAACCCTGGTACAATCAACTAATCTTATTTTTGTTATACATATCTTATATATTTTATGCTAGTTCATCATCTCTCTCTACCATATGTCAAAAAAAAAAAAAGTGTGACGTAAAAAAATTACTAGGTAATAATAAAGATGTTTTGAGAAGATGTAGAACCCAAAATATTAGGATCAATCCAAATTAAAACTTAATCCAAGTTATAAGGACAACCTTGGTAATTTTGACTTAATTATTTTTGTTCTTATATTTAGAAGTACTTTTTGAAATTCAGCTGGATTTCATTATTTTAAGACTTTTTCTTGAAAACTTTGCTTTTACCTTTTGCTTAAGATTGCAATAACATAACTTATTTTTCATAAAATTAAAATATGAAAAATGAGTAATTAGTTATTGGGAATTATTATATATATTATGTGGGGTTGCTTTATCTAATTTTCATATGTTTTGAATTTTGAATATTAGAAATATTTACATGGCGGTTCCCAAACTATAAGTTATGAATAGTTTGAAGCTGTTTGAACTAATTATTATGTCAGCTATTATGGGTACAAGAACAAGTAAAAATCAGTTAAATAAAGTTAATGGGTGAAGCAAAACATTGCATGGAAAGGGTAAATTGACATACCATTTAATTTGCTTTGATAATAATTAGAATCCAAGAAGACAATAATGATGTTCTTGTCTTTCATGTAAAAGGGTTTCAAATTGCATAAATTGCATTTACTTCACTTTCACATATCTTTTTCCCCCGTCCTTTTTTGTTAGGCACAATTATTGATATTTTTGTAGTCAGAACATACTGATTTTGATAATATACTCCATATTTTTCAAAGTATATTATTGCATTTACTTTTCCCTTTGTATTAATTAAGCATTTATTTGGGCATGAATTAAAGAGAAACTACATACGTAAGAAAATAAATCAATAATATATCAACGATGGTAATTGATTTAAATTTTCCACAGAAGATTTAAGTTTAAATTAACTACCCTTTAACTCTTGTGGACAAACTTAGGTTTGAATTTAGTTTCTATAGCTTAATTATAATTTTAATGGTTTAGTTTAATGTCTCAGATAATGTCTCTCTAGAGTTTCTATACACTAACATTTTTCTTAAAAGCCATAAGCTGACCTTTAGTATAAAGTACATGTGAAGTTTTAATTGACTGATTGTTTTAGGGTTTGAGTTGACTAAGAAATAGAGAAAGTAAAGTGGGATTTTGGGGTCATGAGGTGTAACAGAGTTGTGCAAACAAGAGATATGTGTTGTTGCATGTAAATCTTAAAAAACCTTAATTCCCAAAAGTCACTCTTTCTTTCTCCACCACATGTCAAAAATGAAAAATGTCACATAAAAAAATTTATGACATCCCATGAAACAGTAGAGCAATTTTAGAAGATTTAACCAAAAATTTTAAAACCATACAAACTAAATTAAAATTAAGCTGAAGCTTTTTAATATTAATGTCAACATTTATGAGAATAACTATAAAATATTAATATTGATAGATATTCTTTTAAAAAATCATAGAAATAAAAGATTATAAAAGATTTAGTTAAATTAATAAATAAACATTCCACCCTTCTAAATAAGTTACAAATTCCTACTATTAATACCACTTTCACATTAATTTTTTTTAGTTCAATAAAACATGTATGGGGGAAGCATACGAAACCTCAAATCTATTGGTTGAGAGTATATGTCTTAATCATTATTGATATATCTTAGACTTCTAAGTCGAAGGTTATATGTTTTAATCAGTTGAACTATGTTCAGGTTGACACGTCCAAATTAGTGTTATTTATTGATACTCTTTCATATTTCTCTATCTTTTTATCTTATAATAGAAATGTCAATTCCCTTTAAGACAATGTCAGTCGTCAAACCTACAAACATATAAATATCAATATCAGACATATCAATAAAAAAAATTCCAACACCCTAACTAGCAAAGTTCAAATCATAAAGACTAAATCCAAACTACTTCGTATTCACAGGAGCAAGCTGAAGCAAACCGAAATGGAGTGCGAGTATCTAAAGAGATGGTTCGGGCTATTGACAGAACAGAATAAGAGACTACAGAAGGAGGTGGAGGAGCTGAGGGCGATGAAGGTGGCGCCGCCGACAGTGATTTCACCGCACAGCTGCGAGCCGCTGCCGGCGTCCAACCTCACAATGTGCCCTCGCTGCGAGCGCGTGACCACCACCGCCCTCGACAAGACCCGCATTGTCGTTTAAGCTGGTCGGCCGCTGCCCCTTATTGGCCTTGTTTTTTCCGCTCATGCGGAATCGTCACTCCATCTTAATCAAAATTTGCCTCATTCTCTTTGTTTTATCTTCTTTTTCTTTTATCTTTTTTTCTTTTTCTTCCCTAAAAGGTGTTTTAATTTTAGATACATATATAGTCATATATTATATTATATATATTATATATTATATCATGCTTAGTCTAGAGTGTTTGGTTTTTGTCTTCGTTTAAAATTGATTTGTGTCTTGTTTTTGGATCTTTGAACTTTCACGTCTTTTGAAATGTGTCTTTTGGTTCTTAAATAGTTAGATTGTTTGATACCTAAAGTTTTAAAATATCTATTTTTGTTCTTAAAATCTTAAAAAGATAAGTATTTTGATTTTGGTAGTATTTTGTCATTAGTCGTTTAATAGATGGAGAGATTGTGGCTTTCAAAACTTGTACTAATGTGCTCATCTGTACATGTACTTAAGTTATATAAGTTAGCTAAAGTAGTTAGTTAGGTGAGTGAGTTTTAAGTTACAAAGATAATAAAAAGAACCAAAATGGTTACTTTTTTAAATTTTAGATAGTAAAATAAATATCTTAAATGTTGGAGGAGTAAAGTTTTTTTTTTTTTTTTTAGTTTATGAACTAAAATAGACATTTTAAAATTGTAGGAATCAAAATAGGATGATTTAAACCTTTGAAGTTAACAAGATAAAATAGCAAGTGTAACCTTTTTAAAAAAATTGATACTTGAATTTTCCAAAATACATATTATGTACACCATACGAATCCTTTAAGGTAACTTTAGTATTAGTAGATAGTTCTTAAATACAGGTTCGGATCCCCACTTCCACGTATTAACTAAAAAAAATAGTACTTAAATATGCATGTATTTATGTATCAAGAACAAGAAATAAATATTATATGAATTATCTGTAGTTTTGATATGTGATGAAACAAAATTTGCAAGGGTTTAAAATGTGAAATGAATCTAACCCCAAACTATATAGCATTGATCATTAGTTGCGAGAACAATATGTAAAAATCTGAAGGACCAAAAGTCAAACAGATTAGTAGGAGGCATCACAGAAAAGTATACAGATTAGTGGGATCTCTGTTTGAGAAATGTAATGTTGTATGTTAAAACTAAAGACCCTTTGTATATATTTAAGGATTCATTTAACAGCAAAAGGATATTTAGTTGTATAATTCAAGTGTTATAAGTAAAGGTATTGAAGAGAGCTCGCACGTGTGCGCTTTAAATGAGAGGCTTCAAGCATGCGCGTGCAAGGCCAAGGAGATCAATTGGATGCTTTGTTTGAGAGCAAAAGGCTGACGATGGGAGAAGACTGCAAAAATAAAAAACCCAAGGAAACATTGCCTCTATATGTTTTAACAAATAATCTATTTGGGTGTTTCAGTGTGCATAATGTAGAACTAAAAAAGACAATTCTAATGACTTTTGAATCGCGCGTTCAGACATGAATACTATGTGACAGATGATGTTAGAAATGATGTTGATAAATAGACCAATCAAATGATGACATATGAAATTTTAGATGACGTTGCGTGATTGCTCCAAATTTTAGTTTGGCATCTTTCCTCAATTTTTACCTTATTTCCTTGCCTTCTTTCCTCTATTTAATCTTCACCCTCCATTTGAAAAATCTAGATCGAGAGTCCAAATTTAACATTTAAACCCATCCCAAACCTTTTTTTTTTCTTATCTAGTTTATTAGCCATATGTAACGACCCGACTTATCCTATTAGACTTTCTAGGGACGTTACTACATGCATGTTAATTGAATTTAGAAATCTTTGGTAAAAGACAGAAAGAATTAAACTTTTTTGCTAACCAATCAAAATCTTTTAGTCCGGGATCCCTTTAAAAATCATTGCAAAACATAATGTGAATCAAAACGTTAAATCAAATGAAATAGTTTCACTTCAATTAAATTTACTTAACAAAATATTTTTAAATAAAACATAAACTAGATGCGGAAGCTATACTCCTCATGACACCCATGACCCTTTCAGCAAACCACCTTGCCACTCGCCTAAAATATGTTCTTGCCTTTACCTGAAAAGAAAAACATTTTGAAAAAGGATGAGTATTTAAAATACTCAGTAAGTGACCTCACTACCGAGTCAAGATATGCATACACATACATAATGAGTTTTCGAAAACATTTTTTTTTTGTTTTTTTCCATTGGTGGGACCTAAATTCCTTTCTTAGCGGAAACGTTACCGTAAATATTTTCCTTCGGCTTTTAATGTGGACAATTTAACCCATCCTAACTATGCTTTCATTCATATAGACTCATAGGCTCCTTTACATAAAGCCTCGTCAGGCTCATTTTCATATAGCCTCGTAAGGCTCCTTTTCATATAGATGTACATCAATAAATTTAGGAGGGTAATTGTCACATCCTTCGAAATCATTTCATCATGAAAACACATGTATGCATGAGATCCCAAAACATCTTTCATTTTCATTCAGTGATGCAACATATAGAAACATTCTCACATTAACCATCATACATCATAATTCTTGCATCACATTTGTAAGGATATCTGGCAAACATACATGTGAGAATGACTTTTCACACATAGAATTTCAAAACTCATAAGCAATCATGAATATAACATTTTTAAAATTTTTTTATTTCAAAAGTAGTTTTACATGTAAGAATCCTTTTCGAAATATAGCATTTTAAATTCATCACAAATCATAAATAAAACATTTAAAAATCTTTTCATTTCAAAAATAGTTTTTCACTTCAGACCCCAACTTGCATTTAAGCATACCAGCATAAAGTCCCTTACCTTGACTAAGCTCAAGAATCCAATTCACCCAAATGCTCACCAAAAATTCTACTGCCTTGAACCTCGGTCAAACGATTTGGGGCCTAATCAAAGTCATCCTTAAGGTTAGTAAAGATTCCTAAAATCCATAATTGAGCCCAAAGTTTCTTCCACCAACTAAATTCCCAAAATTAGAATTAATTATATAGCATTTAACTTAATCGCAAATTGGTGAGTAAAACTGAATTTAAGTCATAAGATCCATGGATTAATCTTATTTCCAATTGATCTACCATACAGCCCAAAACTCAGGATCTTTGTGACTTACCGAAAATTTCGCTCCAACAGTCCAAATCCTACTGGAATGCGACACGCTCGTGATTTTGATGCCGGAACGAAATGGGTATCCTTGAAACAAAGTCAAGATTCATGAATTAAATCTTACCCAACCAAGATCATCAAAAAACTATGTAGAAACCAATTGCTTACCCACAATTGAAGGCTCGCCTGACTAGAAGAGGCTGATCTGAACGACGGCGGTATGAACAGTGACTGCGGCGTGAACAGTACCCCCCCCCCCCCCCCCCGGTGTGAACAGTGCGCGTCGTGAACAGTATCGCAGCATGAACAGTATCGCGTGCGTGAACAGTACGTGGCGTGAAGGACAAATTCAGCGATGGATGTTTGTTGAAGAATAAGAAGCTTTCGAATGGATGGGTGTCCTGGTAGTGAAAGGGAGAGAGAGAGAGAGTGATTGATGGTGGAGGTTGTTTTTCATGGAGGAAGAGGAGAAGGTTGGAGAAGATGACGGCTTAGCTTGACCTAGGGCTGCGTACAGTATAAAAATAATAGAAATGGATATTTGGGTTTGGCTTCTCCTTGGGCTTGGGCTTTGCTCAAAGTCACCTAATTAACAAAATTGCCCCCAAACCAATTAATTCACTTTTTCCCTTATTTCTTCCCTATTCACTCTCCAATTTCTCAAATTCCAATTATGCAAATCTCTAAAATTAATTTTCAACACAACTTTAAACATGAAATTGGCCTTACAATTAATTCAAATCTCAAAATTAAAACTTTAATTAGATCCTGAAAATGTTGGTCGTTACAATCTTCCCTCCTTAAAAACTTTTGTCCTCGAAAGTTTCTAGCCTTGTAAAAGCTCGGGGTATCTAGCCCGCATCTCATCCTCTCGCTTCCAATTAGCCCCACGGACTGGTGTTTTGCCAAAGCACCTTAACAAGATTGATCTCTCGATTACGAAGAGTCTTCTGATCTCTAGCCAAAATTTGCACAGACCTTTCTTCATAGCTCAAGTTCTCATTCAGCTACAAAGGCTCAAAGTCAATCACATGTGATGGGTCCGGTATGTATTTCCCTAACATGGACACATGGAACACACTGTGTACTGCAGAAAGTGATGGCGGCAAAGCCAATCTATAAGCTACAGGGCCAATCCGCTCCAGAATTTCAAACGGCCCTATAAAACGAGGACTTAACTTTCCTTTCTGACCGAACCTTAGAAGTCCCTTCATTGGAGCCACCTTCAAGAACACATGATCACCCACATCAAATTTCAAGTCCCTTCTCCTCGAGTCAACATAGCTTTTCTGTCTACTCTATGCGGTTTACATCCTTGCTCTGATCTTTGTAATTGCATCATCAGTGGCTTGGACTAACTCGGGTCCCAGTAACTGACGTTCACCAACTTCGTCCCAGTAAATAGGAGATCTGCATCTTTTATCGTACAACGCTTCAAATGGTGCCATGCCGATGGTTGCTTGGTAACTATTATTGTAGGCGAACTCCATCAAATGCAAGTGGGTATCCCAGCTACCTGCAAAGTCCAACGCACAGGCCCATAGCATATCCTCTAATATATGGTTTAAACGTTCTGTCTGGCCATCGCTCTGGGGATGAAAAGACATGCTAAAATCCAACTGAGTACCCAATGTCTTCTGCAAACTCCTCCAGAAGTTAGATGTGAAAAGGGAATCCCTGTCTGAAACAATCCTCGCAGGAACCCCGTGCAATCTGACTATCTCCTCCATGTACAATTGTGCCCACTTCTCTACGGAGTAAGTAGGTTTCCCTGGAAGAAAGTGCACCTGCCTAGTAAGTCTATCCACAATAACCCAAATCACTGTGTAGCCTTTAACTGTTCTGGGTAGCCCTACCACGAAGTCCATAAAAATTCCATCCCACTTCCACCGTGGCACGTTTAACGGTTGTACAAGCCTGTTGGCTTCTGTCTTGGTGCCTTTACTTGTTGGCAAACTAAACATCTGTTAACATAGTCCGCCACGTCCCTCTTCATTCCACGACACCAGTAAAACTGTTTCAAGTCCTGATACATTTTGGTACTGCCTGGATGCATTGGAAAGGAGAGTTATGAGCCTCGGATAGAATCTCGCTCTTGAGCTCTTCATTCTTGGACACATACAACTGCCCTCTGGATAGAAGGCCTCCATCTACGGCCATTGAGAACTCACTTCTTGCCCTGCCTCTGCTTGGTGCAAGACATCCTTCAGGACGGGGTCCCCTTATTGGGCATCTATGGTACATTGCCTCAAAGTTGACTGAACAAACAACTGTGCCAACTGTGCAGTGACTTCTCCAACATTACTGCTATTCTAGCACGTTCCATGTCAGTTTGCAAATGAACTTGGTCAGTGAGCAATGCCGAAGTATGAGCTGTCTTTCTACTGAGGGCATCGACAACAACATTAGCCTTGTCTGGATGGTACAGGATTTCCACATCATAGTCCTTTACCAATTCCAACCATCTGCAATGCCTCATATTCAACTCTTTTTTTTTTAGTGAAGAAATATTTGGGGTTCTTGTGGTCCGTGAAAATCTGGATCTTTTCGCCATATAAGTAATGCCTCCAGATTTTCAAGGCAAAAGACCATCGCTGCCAATTCTAGGATTAGGCTAATGACGAATTGTTTCCATCTTAAAAGGGTCCACTATGATACATTCCTTAGTAGTTACGTACCCAAGGTACTCCTCATTTTGTCCTTTAGTCTTCGAATAAACTCATAGGTCTCGATAACTACCGATACTTGATGCGTAACTGTCTAATTCACCAATCTTTCTTCTTAACGAACAAAATTAATGCGCCCCATGGTAAAACTCTAGGGCATATGAAGTTTTGGTCTAGTAATTCATGAATCTGTGACTTGGGCTACAACAGCTCTGTTAGGGTCATTCTACCCAAAGCCAAAAATGAGCATTGTTCTTGACTTGAGCTCTATGCTCAAGTCTATGTACTATGCTAGTGACAAACCTGAAATGTCCAGCTTGCTTGTTTCAACACTAACATAACTTTTTCATTTACTTTAAGTTGGCCTAATTCCTCATTTCAATAAGATTATTGCTGGCTTTATTAGTTTCTTGTACTACTTTTGTTTTTCCAAAGACAATTTCTCTCAAATTTGCTAATGTGACCAGCAATCCATCTATTTACTACTAAAGCTTCAAAGTTTCACTTCCATAGTTCTTTGACAACCATTAAAAACAAACAACTTCAATTCAAAGGTCGTTCTCTACAATTCCTATGTAAAACGAATAAGAGACCCATCAAAGCACTCTTCCAATGTTCAAAATATCATTGTTTAATCCTTTGTTTGGAAAAGAAATCTCATACTAAAGTTGAATTTCGTAGTCAAAGTATCCTACAATTTATTCCACCAATACCCGCCAAAGTTCTAAGCTCCCAAATAGTACCAAGATTTCTTTAGCCAATCTAAAGACTTTCAAACATAAGTCATAATGTAAAAGTCAAACCATGTTTGTATACTTGATGTCTCTACCTTTGATTTCCTTTGACTGTCAACAACCAAAACCTTTACTCCTCATTTTTCCTAACTCATACTTGCCTTTAATAAGGTCATTATAAGTATGATGCCCTTTTTAATTCTCCAAGGAAGGCTTATCTTCAGTAACCAAAAGTATGTCTCCATTTATAATCTTCTCTTAGGTCTAGTTCAAAATTGAACCTCTGGTGGGATTTTTTTTTTTATTTTTTATTTTTTTTCCTTAATTATTTGACCTTTCTTTAAACTAAATCTTCTCTTGGTCCCGACATGGACTAGATTCCCTTTTTATTGGTTATATCCAAATAGTTTGGAGTACCTTGATAATGACCTTCCAATTCGAACCAACAACTTACTATTCCTTTAAGTCTCAAGTTCCTTTTCGAACCACTAAACCTTTTTCATTAACCACACTAATCAAGTTAGGTGTTATAAAGGAAATTTCTCATATTATCCCATACACTTTACTTTTTCACCCTTTTCATTCCTTTGGACATGACACATGAAAAAAATCCACAAATACCTTAGTACACCAAAACCTTAAACTTCCAAAGAGTAACCCTAACCATAACATATCATTCCTTTAAAGTCTTACTGAAGAGACATCATCAACCAATGACTTTTTGAAAAACTTTAGTCTCTTAAGATCTCATCTTCTTTCTCTTGTCTACACTTGACTACTTCAATCTCACACTTAAGCAAGTGTTTTATGCCAAGAAAGCTTCTTTTAAACACAGTCCTTTTCATTACTCAAAATAGAACATAACATCAACAAGCATCTCAATCAAGCATTTCATACATCACATTAATCATATCTATTCAAAACCTTTTTTTTTTTTTTTGCAAACATTTAAAAGATTTTTCACTTCATACCCCAACTTGCATTTAAGCATACCGGCATAAAGTCTCTTACCTTGACTAAGCTCAAGAATCCGTTTCACCCAAATGCTCACCAAAAATTCTACTGCCTTGAACCTCGGTCAAACAATTTGGGGCCTAATCAAAGTCATCCTTAAGGTTAGTAAAGATTCCTAAAATCCATAATTGAGCCTAAAGTTTCTTCCACCAACTAAATTCCCAAAATTATAATTAATTCTATAGCATTTAACTTAATCGCAAATTGGTGGGTAAAACTGAATTTAAGTCATAAGATCCATGGATTAATCTTATTTCCAATTGATCTACCATACAGCCCAAAACTCAAGGATCTTCGTGTCTTACCGAAAATTTCGCTCCAACAGTCCAAATCCTACTGGACAGCGACACGCTCGTGATTTTGATGCCGGAACAAAATGGGTATCCTTGAAACAAAGTCAAGATTCATGAATTAAATCTTACCCAACCAAGATCATCAAAGAACTATGTAGAAACTAATTGCTTACCCACAATTGAAGGCTCGCCGGACTGGAAGAGGCTGATCGGAACGGCGGCGGTGTGAACAGTGACGGCGGCGTGAACAGTAATAGCAGTATGAACAGTACCCCCCCCCCCCCCCGCGTGACAGTGCGCGTCGTGAACAGTATCGCAGTATGAACAGTAACCCCCCGGCGTGAACAGTGCGCGTTGTGAACAGTAATCGCGGCATGAACAGTCGCGACGTGAAGGATAAATCCGGCGATGGATGTTTGTTGGAGAAGAAGAAGCTTTCGAATGGATGGGTCTCTTGGTAGTGAAAGGGAGAGAGAGAGAGGGGTTGATGATGGAGGTTGTTTTTCATAGAGGAAGAGGAGAAGGTTGGAGAAGATGACGGCTTGGCTTGACCTAGGGTTGAGTGTAGTATAAAAATAATAGAGATGGATATTTGGGCTTGGCTTCTCCTTGGGCTTGGGCTTTGCTCAAAGTCACCTAATTAACAAAATTGCCCCCAAACCAATTAATTCACTTTTTCCCTTCTTTCTTCCCTATTCACTCTCCAATTTCTCAAATTTCAATTATGCAAATCTCTAAAATTAATTTTCAACACAACTTTAAACATGAAATTGGCCTTACAATTAATTCAAATCTCAAAATTAAAACTTTAATTAATTCCTGAAAATGTTGGTCGTTACACCATCATTCTTCTTCAAGTCTTACACCATTGTTGCTAGAGAGTTTTTCTAAAACATTCTTCATCGTGAATTTTGATATTTTAAGCACAAACTTACTTTAGGGTCTGATTGGATTTAACCCCTTTTGAAAAAAATATTTTCAATAAAAATGTTATTATATCTTACATTTTTTAAAAGTGCTCTAAATAATAAACTTGTTTGGTTACACTGTATTCAAAAGTGATTATATTAATTATAAATATTTTTTTATTTCTTACTACATATTTTGAGGATTTTTGGTTAATCACTTTAAAGTAATTTTTGGATAATCCACCTCTCAAGTGTTTCTTCAAAAGGAGGTTTTTAAACTAATTCATTTTTTTAAAACACTTTTTATTTATTAAGATTTTTTTTAAAAAAATTACGTTTGATCATCTAAAAGCACTCAATAAGCTATACTAAACCCACATTAAATTATTAATGTTGTTCAAAGATGCTTATAGAAAAATCGATTTTATTTAAAAAATATTTTTTTTCAAAAGTTGTTCCAAACACACTATTAATCTATGTAATCAGAAAAGAGCTTTGATTTGGAAGTCCAAACAGAGGCATTGATGATGATATCTTCCCTAATTCTGGTAATACTTTTGCAGTTGCCATTGAAGAGGCGGTCATTTCTTTCAAGCCACATATTGCCATAAGATGGCTGCCAAAATATTAAACTAGAGAACATGATGTTGTGAGTCATGAATAGAGAGAATAATCTCTTTACAAAATGAAGCAGCCGACTGCTGCGGTGGAAGGTGGAGGTTTGAGTGCTTCATAAGGATAGGCCAAAGGTTGCCCAACCAACCATCAATGGAGAAATATATTGTGATCTCACATTGGAAAGATGAGGTGACCTCACATTCTTAATAAGATGCATAGGTTACTCCTCTCATTGTCAATTGGTTTTGAGATGGAACCTCATGTTTATCTAATATGGTATCAAAGTCATGAAGCCCAAACGAGTATTCGGTCTAAAAATTGGGATCCGACTCAAGAATGGTGAACCCAAAGATGCACCATTTTGAGAGGGCATGTTAAGGATCTTACATCCGAAAGATGAAGAGAAACCTCACAATTTATAAGATACATAGGCTACTCCTTTCATTGCCAATTGGTTTTGAGATGAAATCCCATATAATCTAATATGATATCAGAGCACATAAAACTCAAATGGATATTCGGTCTAAAAATTAAAATTGAGCCGATCCAAAAATGGTGAACCCAAAGAGGCACTATCTTGAGGGGACATATTGAGGATCCCACATTGGAAAGATAGGGAGACCTCACATTCTTAATAAGAGGCATGAGTTGTTCCTCTCATTGTCAATTGAATTTGAGATGGATCCCCATGTTTATCTAATAAAATAGATGGTCGAGGGGTTCTTAGCCTCTTTTCCAGAGGACACACCAAGAGGGGCTGAGAGAGATCAAAGGGTTCATGCTTTGAAAATCATTGGAGTCATATCTATTTTGATTGGTAGTGATTTTATCTTGAAGCTATAGTAGAGGTTGGATTCTAACTTGTAAAAAGGATTGGTAGGAACTCATGAGCTCATAAGAAAAGGTCCATCGGTTTCGTTCTCACATGTAAGACAGTTATTGTAGTACAATTCTCAAGAAGTCTTGGGGAGTAGAGTAGACATTATGAAATACTATCAAAATTTTCAGTATTATTTCTTCTTCACTACACTTTTAATTGTCAAGTTTAAGAATTCTTATATATTATTAAATTTGCAGGTCAATAGCTTTGTGAAAATTCATATATTGGCGATTTTTCTTTTAGTTCAACAACATATGGAAGTGGGAGGATTTGAACATCTGATCTCCTGATTAAGGAAATATGCTTAAACTAGTTGAGCCATGCTCAAATTGGTATATTGTTAAGGTGTTGTCGATTGTTAAATTGCATAATAGGTGTGCTTGTGCCTGTTTGTTACATAATATTTGAATTGTTGGTGCTAATTTGAGTTGGTTTATATTGAAAATCATTTTAGTTAAATGAAAAAAAAAGTTTTAAATTAGTGAACAACCTTATTCACCTCCTTGATAACACACAAAATGTGTTATCCTTAATTAGCTTTAGTTTATACTAGTTTTGTGGCTTTATTGTGTGTTGTCACATTTATATATTTTTTATGTTGTAGAAATCAAGCATTTGAAGTAAACCAAAGCTTTTAGAAGTTTTATGGTAAAAAAGGAGCAAAAATATTGCATTTTGATAGAAGCAAGTGAAGAGAAGATGAAAATGAAGTCAAAAAAGCTGAGGAAGATGCGTTGAAACATTGCAATACAGAGTTGAAACGCTGCGAAAACACAAGGAAAATCATTGTTGTAGGGGCAGCGTCGAAACGTTGTAATATAGCGTTTCAATGTTGCGACAGTCTAAGCAAAAATGCAGTAGAGGTAGCATTGAGATGCTACATATAGCGTCTCAACACTACAAAAAATTAACTTCCACCTCTAAAACATGCGTGAGCTGATTTTGGGTAATTTCATTCATCGTGTTGAGATGCAATGGACAACGTCTCGATGCTACCTTTCTAAATCTTTTACTGCATGCATTTTTGCCCTAATTTTATATATATATATTGTATTTTGGTGGAGCTATTTTTTAGGAGACCAGTTAGTGGAAAAAAACCTATTTTCAATTTCTACTCAGTTCTTGGGACTTAGAGGATACTCTTGAGAGCTAAGGAAGAAATTCAAGGCTCGTGATCGCAGGACATCACATCGAAAATGAGGATTGGCAAAGAGTTTTTAATTTTTCTCTTTTATTTTGTAGTTTTTGATTTAGACTTTTGTAGGAGTTTAGGTTTTTATTGGTGATTATGAGTCACTAAACTTCGATCTTAGGGATTGATATAATCATTTTAATTTTTATGTTTAATTATTTGAAAGTTATTTATATTACAACAATCATTCATGTGTTTGTATGCTTAATTGTTTGCTTGATCTAAATTTTAGCTTGAGAGAGTGAAATTTAGATTAGAACTCAAATGTATGACTATTTGTAAATTCTTACAGGAGAGTAAAGAATTCTCTTAGATGTCGTTAATAGAAGTTTCATTAACGCCTTGTTTGTTGTTATTAAAATTTGGACAAATATGTTGGTTTTATAATTAGGCAAGAAAATTAATTGAGCTTGAGAGAGTTAGTTATGAATGTATCTTCTTGACTTATGATTGTATGCATGATTAAATTGGGCTGTAAGACTAATTAAGCATGAAACTAATTGATGAAGTCAATTTCCTAAGATGTTTCCTCCTGGTTGTCTCCAACTATCTTAATTTTAGTTTTTAGTCAATCTATCATTTATGTTTCTAGATAAAATTAAGTGTTAGTAACTATGATATTCAATTGAATTGGAAAACCAATCTTGAGGATGACACTCAACACTCACATCACTATATTAAAACTTGACACTGTACACTTGCGATTTTGTATGCACTAAAAATCACGCATCACTCCTCATACATCTTAAACTTAAGCTATTTGTTGGATGAACAATAAAACTGAAAAGCTTTAAGCTTTACAAAATTTAAGACCATGTGTTTTAATCCCAAAGCTGAAATTCTAGAATCATGCATATTAAATTATTAGCATTAACAAAAAAATTGAAAAAGAAAAAAATCTAGCCTAAATCCATAAAACAACGTTCCATGCCCTGAGAAGGAACCACAAATTCATAGACAAGAAAGATCTTGTTCGACTAAATACACTAGTAATTAAAATTCTCTAATTAGATGGGTAACGAAACAAAACTGTTCAAGTATATTGAGGACTTAACACTGCATCCTTTATACGAACTCTTTATGGTCCTTTATTAAGTTAAGTAATTAATCGGTATCCATCCATAAGTATCTCAATGAAAGTTCATGAATCCACATAATTATCGATCACTTTAGATAATCCGTTAAATATATCCTAATAATATAATTTTATTAATATAAGCTCATGTTTTCAAGTTCAATGTTGAGTCATTAAAAGTGTACGTAAAGCTAGAATTGTTTCATTTGAAAAGAATATCGTCAACAAAAATAACATTAGTAGTAAAGTATCATTCTTATGAAAAATAAAAAGAGATGAATCCCACATCGTGCAATAGAAGCAACCAAGGTAGAGAACAAAATAAGACAATTGATCAAACAAAGAGCAACAGGATGGCTTCAACATGTAAAGAGATTTATTGAGTTTGCAAATGTTGTTTGGATATAGTCATAAAGCTTGTGACGTCATGTAAAACAATTCGATTGTGAATAAAATTAACTTAATATTTACGTGTGAATCTTATCTTTCTTATTTGATACTAAATGCTAAATTGCTCCTAAGTCACTAGATGTGTTTTTAAACTAGGTATGTAACAAACATACAAGAGAATCTAGTTAAAGAGTAATGACTTAAAAATGAGGACCTTATCCTAGTAACATTGTTGTTACAATCCCTTTGTAATGGTTATAGATGGTCCTATCTAAATTGTTCATGTAGTGACAAATGAGTAGAAGTATTATATGCAATGTGATTGTATTGTATCGAACTACCATATGTGTCCTACAATATATTGTAAGACAATTAAAGAAAATTAAAAAAAAAAAAAACATAACTAGGACAAACATATATGTATTTTTTATTTTAATCCTAAGTTTTGGTATGAACTCCAACCTATGTGGATGTATTTTTTATTTTAATCCTAAGTTTGGTATGAACACCAACCTATGTGGGGTGTTCTTTCATTCACATGGGTGAGGATTTCACCCGATAAGCCTTCTATTTTAGGAGCATGTTTAAGTGGGTAGCTTGGGACTCAGACACTACTACTACAACCACTTTATAGTGAAGTGCAAAGTGTGTACTTATTATTGAATGTGTATATAAGTGATTCCCTTAAGTTTTGGTTCGAGGCTTGGATAACAGGGTGCCCACCTTATTGTTACCCTAAGAAGGGTCTTTGCATGATGAGATCATAGACAATAATAACGAAATGCACAAAAGAAGTAAAAACATGCATTCAATTACAAAATCAACAAATATTCAAATACACAACCATTCTTGTCTAAATACAGAGATAAACAACATCAAAGTCCATAACAAAACTCCTAAAAACCAAAAGAAAAGTTAAAGGAAAGAGATTAGACTAAGGTGGCGTGCCAACACTTGTTCCCGATGTAAAGTCCATGATCTCGAGCTTTGAGTCTCTTTCTTGGCTCTCCAAAAGTCTCCTCTAGGCCCTTAGACAGTGTATGAATCGACTTAAGGTTTTGGCTCTAAAAAATAGCTCCCTTTGCACGAATAAAAAATTCCCTTAAATAGTGTCGAGACAGCATTGCAACGCTAGGGCAGCATTACAACATTGTCATTAACATTTTGTAAAAAAGGAAAAAATCTAATTCGGACAGCGTTACAATGCTATAGCCAACGCTACAATGTTGTGCCCTCGGGTCTTCCATGTTGAAAGGTAGCTTCATTGGCATTGCAACGCTATAAATTGCGTTGTAGCGCCATCCTCTCAGGTCCAAATAGCCTTATCTTCATCTTCAACACTTGGATCCTCAATTTAGGCCACAAATTGCTTCAAATTTGTCCAAATATCTTTCAATTCGTTAGTTTTTCCTCGAATGCTCGATTTCTGCAAAATACACATAAAAACACATAAAAGTACATGAAACCATAGTAAATTAAACTAGCATAAAACTAAGCCAAAAAATAGCACAATTTTGCCTACTATCAAATACTCCTAAACTTAGATTTTTGCTTGTTCTCGAGCAAAGAAAAATTAAAATAACAATTTCACAAGACTTCAATATAAGATTCATGACTCAAGCATCAGTTATCTAATTGATATAAAACAATAAAGCCTTAACACATTATTCCTTAAGAAATTTAAATTATGTCTATCTAATTCCTTGCGTGTGTGTGTGTTTAACTTTCTTTCTATCATTTTCTACTAACTTTAGACACTTTCGTCAAGACTTTCCTTCGTTTTCCCCCTATATTGGCCCTAAGTTTCAATTTCAAGCCTTCTCACAGTATAGAGAGCAATCTACTTAAGCATTCATTTTCTTTCTTTTCTTTCTCTTCACAAAGGTTACTAACCCCCAAACTTATCTTTTTCCTCCTTACGGAGATCCTATCTTTCACACTTCTACTGTAGGGACCCTTATCTAGAACACTCGCTCAATGGATGACCTAACTGATCACAATGGAGGTAGCTCTTTTGATCTCCACACATTAAGTACACGATATTGATGGAACATGCTTTAATTTTCTTCAAACATGCTAAAAAATCAATAACGCTAAAAATATGCTAAAACAAAGAATAAAATAGAGTAAAACAGAGAATGGAATAACGTGTAATGGGCTTGTATTATAAACTAAATCAGGTTCAGATTAGAGAGAGGTTTGAATTGTTTTGAGTAAAGTGTTGCAACAAAATCTTTGTTCTCTTAACCCACACACAACCCTCACAAAATCTTCCATGATTTTCAGATATTACGGCTTAATTCCCATTAAACCTACTATTACTCAGCTGCTAACACTGTGCATTAAATGAGTGATTATCCCTAACCTCCTCACTTAGCTAGCTACTAACTCAAACAATGAGCTAATGTAATTTTAAGTGTTTGGCCTCCCCTATTTTTTCCAAAACACAAGGAGACTACCCTAAATGGTTGGCCAATGAAATCGAGCAATTGTAATAAAAGCCCTCAAAACTAGATTAATTAAATAAAGAATGCTGGTAACTTGTCTTAAAACATTACATACATGCCTAATCCTCACCTTGAGGTGTTTAGTTCATGATACAAGATGAAAAAGCAATAAAACAATAAAAAGCATATATTCATGCTATAATGTAAATAAACTAAAACTCTAATCTAAGGGAAGAAGAAGAAAACGGAGAATAGCTCTTTGCTGGTGCCGTTTCCACAGTTCCGATGAAGACCTTTCCTCTTTTAGCCAGCTCTGTCACAACTTTCTTGGTTTCGTTGCTTCCTTCCTCCTTCGATTCTCCTTTCTAAAATGGCAGTTGCTTCTTTTAAAGCCTTGTCTAAATGTAAAACAAGGGCTGATTAGATGTTTCTAGGCACGTGGCGATCTCCCAGTGGCTTCCATGTCTGATTTGGCATATTTCGCTTCATCTTTGTTTAATGAAATGTGTCACACATGCAAATTCCACACGAATTTCTGATCCAAAATTTGCTCTAGTAGATAATATTGCCTCAACACCAATCATCCTTTTTGTCCATGTTTTATCACTTGGCTTTATTCACTTTATTTTCTTCCCAAAAGTACCTAATAAAGGCACATAAGTGGTATATAACTCTCGTAGCATGTATAAAGGAATAAAGACAAGAAATAGGAGAATTCTAATAGGAAAATATGCACTATTTCTCCTGAAATTACCAAGCTTTAGCCCTAAAAGCTCTATTATGACTCTTATTTGAAGAGTTGTCAAACTCCCAAATTTGAATCATTACTCGTCCTCAAGTAATGACCTAGAAGAGCAATCAAGGACTCTATTTTGCAATAATGAAATCCAAACTTGCTAAATCAAATATTAATGCTCCATCCACAGTTAAAAACCACAGAATGTTGTCCTGCTTTTAAATTTCAACTTTTAATTCTTTGAAAATGATAAAACTTTACTCTTTTGCACTTGCCTAAGATTCAACCAGAATCCTTTTAGCACCAAGCTCTATATGTTTTTACAACTAGAATTTTAATCACTAAACCCAACAAACAATCTCATATCCAAACTCAACTTACTAAACACACCCACTAAACTAACTTCTCCAAACTACTCACTCTCTTAACTCCTTTCATTTTTCATAGATTACTCCCTTGAAGAATCCTTGAAGTCATGGCCCTTGTTCTTGGAATGACAACATTTTATGATGTTGATCGCCCTAGCTTCTAGGCTCATCACTACCACGAAACAACACTCATTTTTCACTAAAAGGCTAATGTTAACCCTTTCGCTATTTCCCTCTTGCTTCTCAGAATGACGACATTTTATGATGAAGCTCACCTAAGCTCTCAGAGGCATGCAATTACTAAAAAAACACTACACTCAGCCCCTAACTACTTCCTATATTATTCCTATATTTTTTTTGTGAACCTCAATGGAAATTACACTTTCATTTTAACTTACTAACACTTTGTGGTAAAAGTATCTAACTATGGACACAACTTACCATTGAAATTATTTTCTCAAACCCTCATCCTAAGTTAGATTTTCAAGTAGGAGCAAACTATGAGTGTCATAATTGCTACTGGTTACTTCACTAACTTGGGATGAACGAGTTTTTTTTTTCTTTGCAAGGATTAAAAGTGCACTTTTTAGGAAAAAGATGAGTGTTCTTCAAGAATTTAAAGGAAAATACAAGAGATTGACTAAGGATGGAGAATAATGATTTGGTCCCCCCAAACGTAAACATCTCATTGTCCCCAATGAGAGTTAAGCACGAGAAAGACCCTCAAACTTATTTAGAACTAGAAGAGTGAAGGCTAACAAGCTAAAGATTTGGCTTAGAATGGGCTCTCCTAATATTCTAGTTTCTATAGAAGAATGACTCCAAAAGTCTCTACTCGAATCCTAGGGCTTATTACACAAAAGAGTAAGCATAATTATTTGCTAAAACAGCTTGCAATCATCCAACATTCTCTATACTTAGATTCTATGAACTTAAAATAAATAGAGAAAAATAGATTATTCAACATGATTTTTCAATGGCAGGCAAAGTCAACCTAGACCAACAATTTCTCACTCATTTTCTTTTTATTCAACAAACTACACAGTTAATGCCTATAAGGAAAATAAAAATAATAAGAATCAACAATAGCTCATATCCATCAAAGACATCATCAAACTATATTTTTGCTCGATCAACAAAAGACAGACATGCATTGCACTCACAAAATCAGGGAGTAGATACTTTTTTTCTCTTTCTTCTTCTAACAACCTATACAAAAGCTAAAGGAACAACAAAAACAAACTAATGGAACTTGAAAGGACAAAACACAATCACAATAGAATTAAACAAATATAAGCTAGAGAGATTAAACCAACATCCCTGGAATAACTCTGATCTTCATTTGCAAGTCTCTTTCATTCTCTTCGTTATTGGCTGTTGTAATTCATTATGCTCTAGTAGTGCATTATCAATCCGTAGAGCACAATTAATTTTTAATTAAAGTACCAATGCTCCCTCAAAATTCTTGTTTCAACCATTCTCAAACAGTTGGAGAGAGCCACAATTTCTTAGCAACTCCTCCAAATAATGTTCAATTAGCTGTCTATTCACCTTAAACTCTCTCCCATTCTCATCAGCAAACTGTCTAAACACAAATAGATTATCCCAAAAATAAAACTTTACCTCATGAGAAAACTTTTTCAACTGTTGTTTTGATAAACCAAGGGGAAAAATTCCATAATCAAGATAGTTGGCAGGGTTAGCAAACCAAGATGTTTCTACTTCCTTGATGTGGGCTACTGTAAATAACTGCTCATCAGAGAAAGAATTTTTAATCTCAGGATGCTAAAGCAATTTCAACAACAAAACATCATTCTCAGGTACCAAACCTACTGATGTAATGCTTGAATAATTTTCCTTCTCTCTGAGTTAGGCATACTTTGGATGTGGGCAAAGGTTTCAACTCATGCTTAGGAGGCTCTTTAATGGATGACTGCACAAGTTTGGATTTCTTATCAGCTAGATCAAGTGATTCAAAAGTCCTCTTTAAGCTAGACACTTTGCAAACATTTCTAATTCTTGCTTCAAACTGATTGTTTCCAATTCTCCAACCGTGATTTTTTTAAATGCTTCTTGATGTTGCTCCAGCATTGTCACCTCGAATTTTTTCTCAACAACATCATCTAGAATTTAAATGGCAGAGCATTCGTCCACATAATTCAAGCACTTCATTGCCTCAAATAGATTGAACTTGACTTCTTCATTGTTCACCCTCATTGTAATTGTTCCTTTTTGAACATCCACCAATGTCCTTCCAGAGGCCAAAAAAGGTCTTCTTAGAATTATAGGAACATGTTTATCCGCTTTATAATCCAGTATAATGAAATCGGCTGGAAGTATGAATTTGTCTACCTACACCAATACATCTTCAATCTTGCCCTCAAGATATGTGATTGATCTATCTGCTAGCTGTAATGTCATAGTGGTTGGTCTTGCCTCTCCAATGCATAACTTTCAAAAGATAGACAGTGGCATGAGGTTTATGTTTGCTCCTAAATCATAGAGAGTTCTTCCTATTTTTCCTTCAATCGACACTAGTATTGTAAATAATCTAGGGTCTCGAAGTTTTGGAGGGATAAGATTTGCAACGATAGAACTACGTTCTCCTGATAATTGTACAATTTCATACTCAATTGGCCTATTGTTCTTTATGAGCATGTCCTTAAGGAACTTCGCGTACTTTGGCATATGCTCAAAAGCTTCTACTACATGAATATTTATATGAACTTGCTTAAATATGCCAAGGAACTTAAACTACTGGCCTTGGATTTTCTTTTTTATCCCTTGAGGAAAGGGTGGTGGAGAGGGTACAAATTCATTACTGGCAATAGGTGCTTTCTTACACGGAGTTAGAGGTTTTTCTCTCACAATTTCTTCTACCTCAGCATCATCTGTCTTCTTTGAATTCACATCTTTAGGTTCAACTGCTACTTCTGATTCTGTTTGCACAGCAGATTCATTAATCCTCTGTTTTTGCTTACTCAATTTTTCTACTGCAACAAGGGATTTCCCACTTCTGAGTTCCCCCTTCCCTCTTTGGAAGTTATATATCAGAAGGTAACTTGTCCTGAGGTCCGACTTTCAGCTCGTTAGCTAACTGTCCCATCTGAATTTCTAAGTTCCTCAGGGATGCTTGTTGACTTTAAATTGCATAATTGATTTTTGCCATGAATTCTTTTATGAGGCTCTCGAAAGAAGTTCTTCGAATTTATTGATTCATTGGTTTTTTGCTGAGGCATACCCTGTTGATTCTGCTGCCCAAATCCAAGTTGAAAATTCATTTTGTTTTGTCCTTGATTTCCTTGTGAAGTATTCCTTTGCCCACTCCATGAGAAAATTAGATGGTTTCTCCACCCCAAATTATATGTGTTAGAAAAGGGATTGTTCTTTTGCATATTCTGATGTTCTACATAATAGGCTGATGTAGGGTTTGCTAGACAAAACTCAAATATATGCCCTTCTCCACAATAGACACACGATTCTACTGTCAACTGCTACAACACTCTGATTCACATTTCCTAGTTGTAAGTTTTTCAGAAGATTCTCTATTGATGACATCTTAGCACTGAGAGAAGTTAACGCATCAACAACAAGTACACCTTTGTTTTTCTTCCATGGATTACTTCTAACATCAGACCATTGAGCACGATTTGTAGAGATTCTCTCCTGAATCTCATATGCTTCATTAAAAGTCTTTGCTAGGAGAGCTCCATTCGCTGACGCATTCATCATATTCTGTGTTTCTAAATTTAAATTGTTATAGAACATTTCCATCTGAATGCAGTGGGGTAGACCACGATGAGGGCACTTCATAAGTTGCTCTTTGAATTTTTCTCACGTCTCACTAAAGGTCTCGTCATCAAACTGCTTGTATGTCACTATCTCTCCTCTAAGCTTTGCGTTTTTGGTAGGAGGAAAATACTTCATAAAAAATTGCTCCACGAAGTTATAGTCCTAGGTCAAAAAGAATTCAACCATGATTTTGCTCGATCTCGCAAAGAACACATGAGCTCGATCTTCTTGCATCTCTTGACACTCATCGCTTCTTGAAAGAATCACTCACACTTAAGAAGTTTCTTAGATGCAAGTGAGGATCTTCTGAAGGGACTCCATGAAATTTCCCAATAGACTACAACATCTAGAACATGGCGGGCTTTAACTAAAACTCTGTTGCTTCCAAATCAGGTTCAACAATTCTTAGCAAATCAAAAGTAGGCATGACATAGGAGTGAATAACTCTCTCCCTATCATTCGCCACGAAGATAGAGCGTTTAGCATCATTCTTTTTACCAGTTGCTTGGTTTGCTTCAGCTTCAAGTGGATCTCCATGATTTTTCGGTTGATTTTCTAGTAAATTCGCTGGGTTTATAGGCCCCAATTGAGGATCAGCACGTTCCATTGTACACTTTCTGCCTCGTTGTTCCCTTCTATGCACATGAAATGTCCTTTCAATCTCTGGATCGTAATATTCTAGACAAGAAAACTTCTTCATGCACTACTCAAACCAGTCGAATTAAAACCAAACACAAATAACGATCTCAACATTCAATAAGCACCAATTCACTAAGAATTAATTAAGGCATGGGAAAAATTAAACCAATCCCCAAAAACAGTACTAAAAACTTGATAGGCGTTAATGTGTAATTATCTTTGCAATAATTAACCCAATATTATGTGCAAGTGTACACATGAGCTGTAGGAATCAGTAAGTAAATATCGTATTCCACAGGGATTAGAAAATTTTTGACTCAGCAAGAATTAATCCTAAGCAAACTCAATTGGTAACAGAAAATAGGTTCGAGAAATGCTATGAAAAAATAACATGCTTAAGTAAAATTAAAAGCCAAAACAAAGAATAAAACAGAGTAAAGGAATAATGAGTAACGGGCTTGTATTCTAAACGAAATCAGGTTTGGATTAGGGAGAGGTTTGCATTGTTTTGGGTAAAGTGCTACAGGAAAACCTTTGTTCTCTTAACCAAAACACAACCCTCACAGAATCTTCCCACATTTTCATATATTACGGCTTAATTCCATTAAACCTACTATTACCCAGGTCCTAACAGTGTGCATTAGATGAGTGATTATCCCTAACCTCTCAACTTACTATCTACTAACTTAAACAATGAGCTAACGTGATTTTAAGTGTTCAGCCTCCCCTATTTTTTCAAAACTCAAGGAGACAATACCCAAAATGGTTGGCTAGACGATATCAAGCAGTTGCAATAAAAGCACTCAAAACTAGATTAATTAAACAAAGAATGCTAGTAACTTGTCTCCAAACATTACAAACATCTCTAATCCTCACCTTGTGGTGTTTAGTTTATGATACAAGATGAAAAAACTAAAACAGTAAAAAAACATACATTCTTGTTGTAATGTAAATAAACTAAAACTCTAATCTAAGGGAAGAAGAAGAAAATGAAGAAGAGCTCTTTATTGGTGCCATTTCCATAGCTTTGGCAAAGATCGTTCTTCTTTCAGCATGCTCTGTCACAGCTTTCTTGGTTTTGTTGCTTCCTTCCTCATTTGATTCCCCCTTCTAAAACGGCAGCTGCTCCTTTTAAAGCTCCGTCTAGTCAAACAAGGGCTGATTAGACGTTTCTAGGCAAGTAGCAATCTCCCAGTGGCTTCCACATCCAATTTGGCATATTCCGCTTCAACTCTGTTTAATGAGATGCGTCACACGTGCGAATTCCACACAAATTCTAGATTTAGAATTTGCTCCAGTAGATAATATCGCCTCAGCATCGATCATCCTTTTTGTCCATGCTTTATCACTTGGATTTATCCACTTTATATTCTTCCTAAAAGTACCTAATTCAATTAATAAAGGCATATAAGTGGCATATAACTCTTGTAGCATGTACCAAGCAATAAAGACTAGAAATAGAAGAATTCTAATAGGAAAATATGCATTATTTCTCCTAAAACTACCAAACTTTAGCCATAAAAACTATCCTATAACTCTTATTTGAAGAGCTATCAGTTGCCAACCCTATTTGGTTTTTTCAGGTAGCAGACCTGACCAACCCAAATTTTCGAGTTAGTTCAAAAAAATTTCCTAACCCTACGGCTCTTAGCAAAAAAATTCCAACAAGCTTTGTTGTTCTTTTACTCTCCATAAAGTGCTCATCCATCTAAAATCTCTGACATATTCTTGAACCTATTTATTGTATGGAAATTTTTTAGTGTTCCTTAGTGCTAGGATTTGTGTATCTCACCTATTTAGAGGTAATCTTTGTGAGTGTTTTATTTTTTTCATTGGGTTTTTGTATTAAGGTGTGAGTAGACCTTGGGTTGTGTGAAAAAGAAATTTGTTGAATCCTGAACTAGTAAAAAGGATCTAAGTTTCTCTTTAACTTAGGTGAAAAACAAGATCATGTCGATTTGGTTCTCACTTGCAAGAGGATCTTTTAATTTAATAAAATACCCAAGAAGGAGTCTTGGAGAGTGGAGTACAAACTTTTTCGAACCACTATAATTTTTCGATGTCCTCTTTCCCTTACTCTCTAATTTTCGCATTTTAATTTTTGCTTTTTACCATTCTTGAATTATTTTAAATTCTTAGATTGCATGATATAGGCTTGTCTTGATTTATTTAGATTCTCTTTGTATTGGTTGCTTGGATGCTTAATTGTGCTATCTCTCTTTATTATAATTAAGAATCAAATTAGAAGTAATTTTTGGATTGAAAATTAGTTGTTAATTTTAGATTACTAAGATTTAATTAAAATTTAGATTTGGTAGACAACCCTACTCACTTCCCTCTAGTTTTGCCTTTAGATCCTACACTATGAACTCTTTGGTATTCTTTATTTATAATTAATAACATTATCTCTCTTTTGTTGAGTTATTGTTCTTAATAATTGTAATTGCTTGATCACCAATTGCAAAATTATCGATTCAATTTAGGATCGAGAGATGATAATTGAATTGGACTTTGAATTTGATCCAGGGCTGTGCAAAAATTGAACCAAACTGGCGAATCAAATCGATCCGAGCTGAACCGACTGGTTAGATTCAATTTTTTTATGTTTTTCGATTTTCTCAATTTGTATTTTTAAAAAACTGATTTTTTCATTTCGGTCCTCGGTTTGTTTTTTTAAAAAAAAACCATATAAACCGAACCGAACCGAAATTAAAGCCTTCAAAACATAAAAAAAGTTAACCAGCCTATTTATTTATCCAACCCAATTAGATTCTTAACCCATTTACTTATTTAGCCCAATTAGATTTAGGGTTCACTTTTAACCTAATTTCCCTTCCCTTTTTTTCATCCTTTGTCGTCCCTCCCCTCTCCATCATCTCTCCTCTCCCTAATTCTTTCGATCAACATCGCCCATCCAACCATTCGTTTGCATGTTGTCACACCACCCTTTTGTTGCCATCGCCTCCATCTCACGTTGACATCGTCTCTTTTGCCTCATCACCATCCTCACGTTGTTGTTCGGAATGTAAGAGATTTTATTTTCATCCTCAAACTTAAACTCATCACTTACTCTCACTCTCTGTCTCTCAACTCACTAAGATTTGTTTTTGGTTTCTCGATTCTCCTCTCCTCTGTAATGAAGATTTTTATTTTTTTTTTGTCTCGACTCTCCTCTCCTCCATATTGAAGATTTCCACAAGATTCCTTTTTTCTAAAAAAAATTGGTTGAACAAAAATATAGTTTTAATTATAACTATTTTCCAAAAGGAAAAAATAGTAAAAATCGATTTAAAACCAAACCAAACCGAACAAACCGAGACCGACTGGTTTGGTTTTAAATTGGAAATTGAGAAAATCCTTGTTTCCTAAACTCTTTAGAATCGAAAAGTTTGGTTCGGTCATTAGTTTCGGCCAAAACTAGAGCGAATCAATACTGTACACACCCCTAGATTTTTGTTCCCCTCTCTATCTTTTTTCTCTCTCTATATTTTCATCAATCTGTCGCTTTAAATTTTTCTCTGTCCACAATTTTGTCCCTCTCTTTCTAGCGAACCTTGTTTCTCCCACTAAAATTTTTTATACATCTCTATAACTTTCTCTCTAAAACATTTGTTGGTCACTATAGTTTTTTTCCACTCCAATAATTTTGTATCTCTCTAACCTTATCTTTCTATTTAAATTTTTTACTCTCTTTCGATTTCTCTCTCTATCTATTTGTCTCCATCAAATTTTCTTCCTCTCTAAAATTATTGTCCATTTCTGTTTTTAATTTTTTTTCTCTCAAATTTTATCACTACTTCTCTAACTTTTTTTTTTCTTTCTCTATGGTTTTTGTTTCTCACTCTCTTTTAACTTTTTTCCCTCTCAAATGTAATGTTCTCTTTGATAGTTCCAAAATCATTTATGAAAACAAATATTAATCATTCAAAAATTCTTTAAATCACTTTCATCGTAAAATAGTGATGTTTGGCAACAATACACATGTCATTTTGAAAAAACTCAAAATCACTCAAAGTGATTCCTTGTCAATCACTCGTATTATGGGTGAAATTTGGACCTCACCAAATACCTGAGACTGAAGGAGAGTCAAAACAAAGGAGTCCAAAGTGGAAATAGACCTGAGCCCAAAGAGACCCAAGGAGACCCTTTGGTCCTAAATTTCAGCCCAATTCCAAAGAAGAAATGGAAACCCTCCTTCAATCCCGATCTAAAAAGGAACGAAACTCTCAGGCAACATGATATAAATAGATAATTATATATCATGACTCTAGTGTAGGTAAGTCCAAACTGAGTTCTCTTACTCCAAACCAAAAGTATGCAACACTCTTCTTCTCCATTTACTGACTTAAGCATAGGAGTCTATGTCGTAAACATCACATCTTTTTCTATTTTACAAGTCACCTCTTCCTTAAATTTACAAATTTACCGTTGAGGCACATGCAGATTAGATGTGATTTCCCTTTGCCCAATGGTGCATCAACAATTTGGGAAATGATTTTCAAGTAAATTTTGTCAAATGGTTAATAGGAAATTATTTTTTAAAATCACTATTACTTTAAATTCCAAAATTGTTCTTCTATTTCCTCTATATTTGCCTTAAAATTTTAAGATTTTCTAAAATTTGCCTTCCCTAGTTTTATTTATCGCTAACTTTATCTCTCTCTAATTTTTTAAATGTTTCTCTAAAATTGCTGTCTCCCTCTTTTTAACTAATATTTTTCTCTCTCCAAAAGTTGCCACTCCCTCACTTTTTATCTCTCGAAGATTTTTGTGCCTATCTCTACCTATTTCAATTATTATTAAATTATACAAAATACTCCTGAAGTTTGGAGTAGGTTTCAATTATGCTCCTATACTTTAAAAAGTTTCATTTACCCTTGAACTTTGAAACTTGTTCCTAAAATACCCTTGGAGAGTTTTTTTGTTACAATAAAATAGAAATTGACATGATGGCCAATGTGTAAAAATTGGCAGATATACGTGATATCATTTACAACATCATTCATGTAAAATGATGTGGCTAATGTGTAAAATTGATTATGTAAATGATTTTAACAATATTTTTTTAGATGGAATAAATGGTAACAACGATCTTAATCTTCTATATAGTTACAAATAATATCACGTACGCCTTCTCATTTTTACACATCCAGTTGTCACATCAATCGCCATCATTTACTTTAACGGAAAATATATTTTCTCAAACATTTTCAAAGTTCAAGTGTTTTTTTTCAACAAATTTTAAAGTTCTAGGGTAAAAATGAAACTTTTCAAAAGTCTAAGGGCATAATTGAAACCTACCCCAAAGTTTAGAGGTCATGTATACAATGTAACCTTAGTAATTTGATAGTTCTAAAATCACTTATGAAAACAAGCATTAATCATTCAAAAACTCTTTAAATCTTTTTTAGATCAACTTTTCAAAGGGTGGATCAAAACCTTAAAATTATTTTTAACTATTTTTTTTTTTTTGCAAAAGTGATTATAATTAAATAACTTTGATTAAAAGTTTAGGGTCCTACTAGGCATAGCTTTGAAAGTTAATAGACCTATTAGTCATATTTTAGAGTTCATAGAGACTTATTAGACACCACTCTCAAAGTTTAAAAACCAAACTTGTAATTTAACGCCCTCAAACTTTCTAGTATAAAATTGTGTAGGCTTGAATTATAAAGCACCCTCCAAAACTAAAATCAAACGAGTAATAAGAGTGGAAACTAAGAAAAATTCCCCATGCTTCATAAAACATGGGCAAATCATAAAACCATGATAAATTGCTCCATGCTTTAGAGGCCAATGCTTCAAATGATCAATAATTATATGAAATTTTGCAAAAGTGTTTTGAAAATGTTGCACAAAGTGGTAGCCAAAAACATCCATTCTTGTAGGCAGCAGACGGAAGGGGGGAGACCATTAGGGTTTGTAAAAGCAAAAGCAGCACAACAGCCATAATGGAAACACATTGGAAAGCCATTGGACCCATTTTGTCGAAATGCTTTTTTCAATTCGGCGCCGCTCCTTTAGAGTTGGCCACACCACGCTATACTCTTGATCCTTTTTGAGGCAAACATAGTTTCACAATTTCAATGCTGAATTATGTAAAAGTGAGATAATGTCTCATTTATCCTTTACTTTTAATTTCTTCTTCTTGTCTCTTTTATTTGTACAAAATTCAAATTATCTATCATCATTTCCATTTTGATTAATATTTTATGTGTAGATATTTTTTTATTAATTCTTTTGTCTGGAAATTCCTGTTTTTTGGATGGCATTTAAATGCTTTTAGCAAGTTCATTATGATTAATTATCTTTCGGTGGAGACATAGAATAGAGTTGCATACAACGTTTTTTGTTTAAGGGTAAACTGTAAGAGCTCGAGATCTATCCAACGAATAAGCTACAAGTTCAAGTCCATGAATCCAAGCTATTCAAGCACAATCCATGGATAGAAATTATCTCAAATATCCACTTTTTGAAAGGTCATTCAAGAAATAACTATACTTTGAAGATAATTATATAAATAGACATGTGATATACTTATAATTATTATTTGCACATTTATTGCATCTGTTTTATAGCATTAAATAGCATTAAAATATTAACCCATTAAAATATGATATTTGCTGTATAAATCATCAACAATAATTTAATATTTAGTTTGTAGATTTTTTTGGGTAGGTTGTATATACATTTCTGGTAACTTATTTATTTATTTAAAACTCTTATTATTATTATTATTTCAATTATATTCTTATTTCATTAACATTGTAAAACCTTTTACCTAGCAATTTTTTGTCAAACAGTTTTATCTCATTGATTTAATCTATATATTTGACAATTCTAAACATATATTATTTACGGCTAATATATTAAAATTGAATGATTTTATCATACAATAAAATTATTTTGCTGAAATTATTTTTGAAAACAAGTACTCAAAAAAAAAAAAAATTTTGAAAACAAAAGTAAATTCGTATAATTGGAATACGATTTACCATTTAAGTCCAAAGTCTATGGATTTAATGCGTAGATTTGACAATTATGAACTTATATTATATTCAACTTATCATTCCAGCAGACAATAATACTTTATGATTGTTTATGATTGTTGAACTTAAAAAAAAAATAGCATATAATTGAAATACCTTATTTAGAACTTAAGGAACAAAGAAAGAAGGGATATTGCAGGGTGCCAGATATCCAAGCATTGTTCGAAAATATAACATCTATTCTTCGTCAATGACAGTTTGTTATTCTATCGAGCCTTTCTTCAAGAATGTTTTTCACCAAAGAGATCCTTCAAAAGTATGAGGAGACTTCAGGTCAATATGTTAACTTTTCTAAATATGTTATTCTACTTGGCCCAAATGTTAATAATGATCTAAAGCCGTCCAATGGAAATCTTATTCAAATGAATTGTATTTGGGCGGCCCTCTCATTTTTCTAAAAATAAAAGATGCGATCTTAATTTTGTTAAAAGAAAGAGTCCATAAAGTAATCACCAGTTGGAAAGTAAATTTGTTTTCTATTGGTGGAAAAGAAATTCTGATAAATTTCATGGCTCAATCTATATCCAAACTTATGTTATGTCTTATATTTGAATACCCTAAGGTGCTTTGTGAGGATTTAACAAACTACCTGGCCAGGTTTTGATGTGGTTCGTTAATCAATGTTTCGAAATTGCATTGGATAAACTGGGAGAAGTTGTGCATTTCGAAGGACAACGAGGGTTTGGGATTTCGAAATTTAAAAGGGTTCAATAAGTCTCTCTTGACCAAACAGGTGTGGAGAATTCAATACCCAAATTCCATGCCAACCCGAATTCTTCAAGGACGTTATTTTTGTGGATTTAATGTACTTACTGCTGAGTTAGGGAACAACTCATCTTTTGTTTGGAGGAGCGTATTGCTGTGGAAATAAAAGGTTATACTATCATCCATGTGCTCCAATGCTACTTCAAATACTTTTGAATACTACCTTGTGTCGCAAGATGAAGATAAAAAAAGAAAGCACATGCTCAAAACTATCCACCCAGACGCACTGGTGCAAGCATAAACCACGATCTGGAAAGTAGTACTCGGAATAAGTATTCCAAAATCAATCCTCAGGGAAAGGGTAATGACCCGACTTCTTAAATTAGATTTCGAAGGTTCGCTATTACTTGCGTGCAAAATAAGAACTTTTGAAAACTAGCAGAAACTCATGTAAACCAAACAAAACTTTTCATTATTAAAACTGATCAAAATTCAAACTATTTTGAGTTTGGGATCCCAATAAATATTTATTTACAATAACTACTGGATAAAGAATATTCAAATAACCACCGATCAATAAATAAAAGAATAGAGTTAAAACATGAATTGGACATTCTAAGATCCTAGCTCCATAGCTTCACCAAGCTGAATGCCCTTGCGACACGCCTTGTAAGTTTATGTCTCATCTGAAAAGAAAAGAAAGGATAGCATGAGTGAGTATAAAAATACTCAGTAAGTAGCCTCACTTGAGGGGTTGAAGTTGCATTCACATATAACCTTTATGAAACTGAAAACATGTAGGGTCCTGATTAACCTATTCATTCATGTTCTAATACATAAAGGCCTTAACTGAAAACATGAAACATTCTGTTTAAGTAAACAATTAACATATCTCCAAAATTGAACTAACTATGGTGTCTGTGAGAGTCAACTCGAAGGCCAAGTGCCACTAAAGGTTAGTTGGCAACCCTTTAGTGGTACTAAACCTATCCCAACATAATACCTCATGAAAAAGTGTGCCTGATTACCAACTATAGTGGCTATATGGGTCAGTCCTGTTTGCCAACATTCTAATGAAGCTAAACATCTCCTAACATAGTACCTCATGAAAAACACACTCACTGTACATAGAGGAGAGTTACCCCAAAGCTGTACCAACTATGGTGCCTATGTGGGTCAATCTTGTAAGGTAAAGTGCCACTAGAGGTTAGTTGGCGACCCTCTAGCAGAACTAGGCCTATCTCTGCATAGTACCTCATGAAAACATCCATGAAACATACATGACATAGGGGAAGGTCATTGTCACTAGCATACGTGAATCTTAGAGATAATCATACATCTAACTGAGGCCCTCTAAACATGCTAAAAATCGTACGTTCATAAGTAGAATTTTTCCTAAACAGATCCCTCTAATCACCATGCTAAAAGACATATCCAAGCAGACCTCATACTTGAGAAATTTACTGAGCAGATCATCCAATAAGCAACATGCTTGAACACTTAGTTAAGAGAAATCACATAACATAGTCATTCATGCATTCTAAATCACACATACTTCATCCAAGACCTTAAGGAGCAAGCCCAATTTGGCTACTTACCTTAAAAGGTGACTACAAGCAAAATTGGCCCTTGTCTAGAGCAATTCTTGTCCAACCTGAACAATTCCTAATCCTAATCAGTAACTTAAACACCCCTACTTGAAATTAATGTTCTTAAGGGTTAAAAAACTTACTCAAACTTGCTAAAGGAAAATACCTAGAAGACTTTGTATCCAACGACCAATCTCCACAACCAAATAGTCAGTCCAAAATTACACAATAAGGTTCCAAAAGTCAAAGTTTATTTCCAACATTTAAACAAAGGTTTGATTGAGTTTAGACTGAACCTTATCCATAATTCCTTACCAAAACAGAAACCTTCAACTTGCTGGTTCAACTTCGATTAGGTTCGATTTTCATCGATCTAGACTCCAAACGCAATGCGTAATTTGAAATGAGACCCAAAAGTTCATGGGTTAACTTTAAATCATGATAATCAATCTGAAAACGATCTAAAAATTGAACCTCAGCTAAAGCCGTCGACAAAAAATGTACCTCGACGATCAGAGCAGTAGCAACTGCTGAAAATTCTGTCACCATGCCTAACGGTCAAACGAGAACTCACAAATTTGAGTAAATTGGATGAAAATTGTAGTTAAAAAAAGAAATTGGCAAAAGCATGTGGATTTGAAACTATTTAGGAAAAGATGGTTGCTTTTTTGTCCTTATTGAACTTTGTTGGTACAAAAAATGCATACCAATTAAAATTATTAAAAAATTATTTTTTATTTTGTCTTTTTGTGGAATGTGTCTCTTCTAGAGACGCATTCCACTTTATTTACTTATTTATGTTTATTTTTTAACATATTAAATGATTATTTTTTTTTCTTTTTTATATGGGTTGTTTTAAAAATTAATTTATTAAATATTTTTTTTGCAAAAATTGATTTAGATAATTCTATAATTTTACAAATGATACCTTTTTTTTTATTTAATCCATTAAATGTTCTTTATGAAATTTGATTTAAAGAATACTATAATTTTACAAATACTATATTATACATCTTCTAAAATTCATCAAATTTTAAAAAAAATACATAATTAAATGCATAAGGAAATAATTTTTTTTTCTTCCATAATTTTACAAGTGGTAGCTATATATTTTTTTCTTTATTTTTTAATTGTGAATTTTGAGACTTAGTTTATACTCAATATTTTTTCTTGATTATTTTGATTTTATTTTATTTAATTTTGAGCCTAACAATTTTACAAGTTGTTGTTTTTTCTTTTAAATAAATTTTTTTTTGTTGTTGTTGCTTTTTTAAACTCATTAAATGACTAAAGGTTTTTTTTTTATTCTTTTACATGTTAAGCTCAAAATAAAATAAAATAAAATAAGTAAAAAGTTAAATTACAAGTTTAGTCCTTAAACTTTGAAGTTTGTGTCTACTTGGTTCTTGGACATTCAAAAGTGTTTAATAGGTCCTTAAACTTTCAGTTTTGTGTCTAATAGGTCCTTCACAAATCAAAATTTTGAAAAATTAATTAATCTATTAGATATAAATTTGAATTTTATATTTAATGGAACCCTAAAATTTTAAATCAAATTTTGTAAAGAATATTTAATGGTTTAAACAAAAAAAATAGGTATATCATTTGTAAAATTATAGAATTATCTAAATCAATTTTTACAAAAAAAAATTAATATTTTTAAAAAAAGAACAAATAAAAATTAATCATTTAATAGGTTAAAAAAATTAACATAAAAAAAAAAAAAAAAAGTGGAATGCATCTTTAGAAGAGACACATTCCACAAAAGACAAAATAACAAAAAATTAATAATTTCAATTGATATTCATTTTTTGTACAAACAAAGTCCAATAAAGACAACAAATTAGCCCTCTTTTCCTAAATAGTTTCAAGGGGTTTTTGTACGGATGACCCATTTTTCAATGGGTTAATGCGATCTGACCTGTCATCCCAATTCAATGAAAAATGACCCATTCTGACGTGGCAACGCGCGCAAAATTACCCAGAAGGGTAGTATGAGACCGGCTCGCTTGTTCACGCTTTCAGATAGGGTAATGCTCTTGCTGGCTATTCTCGCTCTCATTCTCGTTTTCCACGTCAGCATATTCTCGCACACGTTGACTAGTTCTCGCACTACTCGTTCTCACTCTCATTCTCGTTCGGATCGCTCTTGCACTCGAACATTATTTGTCGAGTATCGAACGCTGTACTCGTTCTTGCTCTCGTTGTCGTTCTTTTACGTCACTCGTTCCCGCGTTACCCTATCCGAGAGCGTGAACACGTTGACTCGTTCACTCAAGACTCCTTCTCACTCGTCACTCTACCTCACTCGAACGCTATACTCTTTCTGGCTCTCGTTGTTGTTCTTTTACGTCACTCGTTCTCGTTCTCGTTCTCGCGTTTAACAACATTTTTTGTTAATTATTTTGCCCAGTTTTGCTTGTTAGTTTAATGTGAATCTATGCACGACGTCAAGAACGTTGCAAAATATAAAATTTCATTGTCGAGTTTTGTGTTCATACAAAGGAATTTAAAAAAAAAACAACAAAACAAGAAAAAAGAAAAACAAGTCGGCTGCCGCACCTCACCCTGCTATTCGGAGTCGGATGATGATGATATTATCACCAGTGATAGCCACCTTTCCTCACCCCTCCTCCTTTTTTGCCTAGCGGGCGTGCGACTGGACCCTTGGTCTGCAGAAGGGGATTTGTTTTTCTTGTTTCTCCGGTCTCCACCATCTCTAGGCATGTTCACAGAACATGCTGAAGGGGCCGGATGGGGTGCGAGCAGATGGGAAGTAGGTGGTGGTGGTGGTGGTGGTGTCGAGCAAGATCGTTCTTCATTCAGCCCATTAGCCAAGAAGTCCTCCAAATCGCGCTCTTCCGCCGCTTAGCTGGAGGACATGGTTGTCGTGGCTGGCGTGGGCGGGGTTGCGGGGTCTAACTCATACGACAATGGAGCAGACGGGTATTCGAGAAAACTATCATCGGATGAGTAGTCCATTTTAGTGAGTGTGTAAATCATGTTAGGGTTGGTTTATTAATAGGCAAAAAGGATTGAAATGCCAAAGGTCACCATTAATGCATTGACACCAACCACTGCAAGTAACCCTTCCGTCTCCCCAATCACGAATAACGAGCATGCATGATTACAGTGAAAAGGCGACTGCGAGAACGAGAGCCCAACTACGAGAGCGAGAGCAATAATAGATATAGCCTGTAGGTCTGTCATACAAGTTGGATATTGTATTCATCGATAACACTCGCTCTCGTTCTCGCTCTCGCTATCGCTCCCGTAGTTGACTATCGCTCTCGTTCTCGAGAAATAGATTGATTGATTGACATGACTACAGGTCACTCTTCTGTCTACCCAATCCATCACGAATCACGAGGCATGCTCACCGTGAAACGTGAAAATGAGTGGGCGAGAACGAGATCCCAACTACGAACTGCGAGAACGAGAGCCCCACTACGAACTGCGAGAGCGAGAGCAATACGAGAGCGAGAGCGATAATTAATGAAAACAAATAACGCAATCATTGTTAATTCTCGTTCTCGTCGTTCTCGTCGTTTAGTGCCCTTGTTATGTCACGCTCTCACTTCAGTGGTCGTTTAGTCCTCCATTTCGAGTCATCATTTAAAAAAAACAAACGAACTGTTTTTCTCTCACTTCTTCGCTTTACATTCGAACCTCACTCTGTCTCCGTCGATAAAGGTTCATCACCGCTAGATTAATTTGTCACCACCGTTCATCTTCACCAGTGACGTGTTCTTCCTCTTAAACGGTAAGCCTTTAAACCGACCAATTCCTTCGTTTATTGTTTCGTTCGTGGCTGTTCTGGTTTTGTGCATGTTTGCGAGATAGGGCGAGGTTATGGTTGTAACTACTTTCGTGCATGTTTTAGTTCATAGTTTGTGGATTTGATGGAGGAAGAAGTTGCAGAGCTAGAGCGAGCGTACATGGACGAGAGCGATACAGCTAGAGCGAGCGTACAGGGACGAGAGCGATAGAGCTAGAGCTAGAGCGAGTAGTTAGGGTTTTGAGTCGAAATCGATAGATTTAGTAAGCGAGAGCTATGGTTAGGGTTTTGAGTCGAAATCGATAGATTTACTGGAACGAGTGCTTGAATGCTATATCTATAGAGCTAGGGTTTCTATGGGGTGAACGAAGGACGTGAACGATAGCGAGAGCGAAACTACGAGATCTATAACGAAATTAAGAGATCTATAACGAAACTACGAGAGCGAGAGCAACACTACAAGAGCGTGAATTGAGTTTCAAATGGCCATTCCATTCCATGCATTGTGTTATGTTATTCTGGTTGTTTGTGCAATTGATGCAGTATCGAGATGGCAGCAGTTTTGAGAATTTCGAAGGAGGATTGGTTCCCTGGCCAAGCTTCTAGCCTTGCCCACATAAGCTCTGCAAATAAAGTTGTCAAGGAGAAGTTGACCCTTGGGCAGTTGGAAATGTTCAAGAGGACCGTTTTTGGGCGGTTCGTGGATGTGGACTTGGTCTTCAATAGCCCGTTGGTACATCACATCCTATTGAGGGAGGTTGTTAACGATCGGGATGATGCGATGAGGTTCGACCTTAACGGTACAGTTGTACAATTTCGAAGGCAGAATTCCTTCTGATGACTGGGTTGTGGCCATCACCCGAAGGAAGACAAGAGGTAGGGGTATCAAATGAAGCGCTACGACTCAAGTACTTTGATGGCCTGGGTACTGACATCCGTCTGGATACTTATGAAGCTGCATATAAGGGATTGCAGTTTGAGACAGACGAGGATGCAGTGAAGGTGTCCTTGATTTACTACACCGAGCTGGCCATGATGGGAAAAACTAAGTCAAAGGCCGTAGTTGATAGGTCCCTATATCGAGAAGTTGAAGACCTGGAATACTTCAATAGTTTGGACTGGGGGAGCAGGCTTTGGGATAGAACATTGCGTGGACTTAAGGTAGCCTTGAGGGACAAGGTTGCAACGTACAAGTTCAAGGTTCGGACGAATAAGAATTATATTGTTAAGCATAACCTCCCTGGATTCCCTCCTGCTTTTCAGGTATTTCACTTTATATAATAAGTTAAAATTATCTTGTCTTTTTTTTGTCGCATATTGTAAACTACTATGGTTATTTGGTTATAGGTATGGGCGTATGAGACACTTTCTTCAGTAGCGGGTCGCCTTGCGACTCGACTAAATAACGACGCAGTGCCTCGCATGATGAGATGGTCATGCTCCCACTCCGTTCCATATAGGGTTTTGGAACGAGATGTATTCAACTCCCCTAAGGTTAGAATGCACTCATGGTGTATTACACAATACAACGTAGTTTCATGTAGTTTTTTTATATTAACATCTACTTGTTCGTGACAGAAGGTTGTGACGTCGGTACTGGTCATGTTAGAGGCGAGCAACAGTACCGCGATTCTCAGGTCGGTCAGAGGGTCCACGACGACGATGATGACTACGACCTAGAGTTTGAGATGAATTTCGAGGGTCAGACCGGAGAGGATCATGTCGGTCCTCAAATTATAGAAGAGACTGGTGAGGGACATCTTGAAGAGCCTTATAATATAAAAGAGACCGGTGAGGGTCATCTTGAAGATCCTCCGATTAGGGAGGATACCAGAGAGGGTCAGACTAATCCTCATACGAGGGACGAGACTGATAGTGATCGATCCTCTCCCCATTTGCGAGCTAGACACGAGGGTTCATCTAGTTTAAGTTATCTTTGGAGCATCGATTCTCGTGTCTATAGGGTAGAGGAGTCTGTGGAGGAATTGAAGTCGTAAATGGGAGAATTGAAGTCAGAGATGGGAGAGGTGAAGTCCCATTTGATAACCATATCTATGTTACTTAGCAAAATATGCAAGGTATGTGATACAATATGTAAACAATATTTGGATTATTCTCATGCTCTCGACTAACTATGGTTATTTGTTTAATGTAGGATGAGAGCCACGAATGGGTTGAGTCACCAAACATACGTGTCGATCAGTCGATGGAGGCCACCATCCCCATTTCCGCCACCACCACCACAGAGCCCACCATCCCCATTCCCCCCACCACCACCACCGAGCCCACCATCTCCATTCCCCCCACCACCACCACCGAGTCCATCCTTGGTCCCGTCACCACCACCACCGAGCTCACCATCCTTGTTCCTACCACCACCACCACCACCACCGAGTCTACTATCATTGTTCCTACCACCAATACCACCGAGTCCACCATCCTTCTTTCTGTCACCACCACCACCATCCCCATTCATGCCGCCACCATCGGGTCAATTATCCCCATCTCCATCTCCCTCCCAATTACCACATCCATGGCGACCTTCACCGACACCCCTGACTCGGTGATTGCGGCCACTCACATTTATATTTGCGTTGGGTTTGGTATTTACACATGTTGGCTTTTGCAGGCCCATTTAAATTTGCGAACCAAAGAGAGCATATACAACAAGATTAGGAAGAAGCCGCTACTCAAAGCCGCATTGATATGGGGATCAGAGGATATGTATATCGAGTACGTACAAGGAGTGCATGGCGACTACAAGCCTGCTTGGCAGGATGTGGACTTCGTGTACTGCCCCGTCAACATGAATGAGCATTGGTTCTTATTGGCCATGGACATGAATAGGGGACAATTGTTCGTGTACGATTCGTACCCCTCGTACATCGACTTGGGGCGCGTAGAAAAGTTCCTGCAGCCCCTCGCGCACACTATACCCTCCATGTTATACTTCTGTGATGTCTCTCACCACAAGCCAGGTATGCGAACAACTGCGTGGCCTGTCTATCGTGCAAAGAACCCCGACATACAGCATGATTCATTAGACTACGGGATATTCTTTGCTAAGTGGTTCGAGTACTTGGTGACGGGCTTAGATACATCCGGACTTGTACAGGAGTGGATGACGGACTATAGGACCCAGTATGCATGTCAATTGTGGTCTAATAAAGAGTCATTTTGATGCCATGTAAGTCCATTTATTTTTTGTACAAAACACTATAAATAAAATGTTTTCACATATACGAAGATATAGTTAATTTGTTTCTACCATCAGAAGCGAGAGCAAGTGCGCAACGAGAGCGAGAACTAGTACGAGAGCGAGAATGATAGAACACGAGAGAGAGAACGATATCGCACGAGAGCGAGAACGATAGAGCACGGGAGCGAGAATCGATTTCACATACCAATTACGAGAGCGAGAGCGATATAGCACAAGAGCGAGAACGAGTTAGTACGAGAGCGATAATGATATGGCACGAGAGTGAGAACGATATATCACGAGAGCGAGAACGATATAGCATAGCACGAGAGCGAGAATCGATTTCATAGAGTAGTTTCGCAGACAAATCGGTGTCGCATAGAATCAGTTTCACATAGCAACTATGAGAGCGAGAGTGATATAGCACGAGAGCGAGAAAGATAGATCATGAGATAGAACCATATAATAATATAAATGATAACGATCACGAGAGCGAGACTACGAGAGCGAAAATCGGTTTCACAGAGAGATTAAAATATTTTTGTGATATTACACATCATACCAACTGGTTCAACTACATACATGAATATATTATACAGATAGAAACATAAGTACTAATCCGGTTGGTTGAATATGGTGGTTGACAGAGGTTGATTGCATGACTGCCGATTGTGTCCAACATTACCACACCTACCACATTTTCGTGTTCGAATGTGTCCGCTTGCAGAAGGGATTCTTTGTATCATTCTCTGCCCGACTCGAGTAACTCTCTTCGGTGGAAGTATTTGCATCTCCACATATCCAGGTGGTTGCGGCCATTCTGATACATGACCAACTGGGTAAATAGGCTTCGCATATACTGCCTGAAGAGCTTCAACAATATAGCACTTATTACAAAGGCTAGATGGTGTGATGTTGCGTTCCCTAGCCGCAACAATAGCATGAGAACATGGTATTTTGTACAAGTCGAAATCTTTGCACATGCATTGTCGAGTTTGAAGATTAACAATACCATCCAACCGACCGTCTCTTACATGGCATGTATAACAATCAATTGGGTCGACTCGGTATCATCTACCTTTATCGCAATCCTTGGCCATTCGTTTCTCAGCATAGTCGGACATCAATGTAGTGCGCGAAAACCAATAGTTTTGCCTTTCATAAAACCACCCCTGTAGATGCCCTCTTATAAAATCGAGCAACGGAACGATGGGGAGCAGTCGTGCTTCTGCAGTCAACGAATTGAAGCACTCTGCACTATTTGAAGTCATATTGTCATAACGTTTATTTCTCTGAAAACATCGTGCCCACCGTTCAATACCTACGCTCTCCAAATATCGGGATACAACACCTCCACGCAAGTGTAGAAGTTGACCCCAATATATCTTGAATTCTGACTCGCGGAACGCCTTGGCGGCATTCTTGAACAATTCTGCTGCCGCCTTGTCCTTGAAATTGTTCAACACATTGGACTTAAGATGATAGGTGCACACTCCATGAAAAGTTGTGGGGAATACAGCTTGAACACTATGCGCAATACTCGCATGACGGTCTGAAACAATAACCAAGTTCGGGGAGTCTCCAATGGCCATCTTCAGTTTCGTCATGAACCATGTCCATGACCGATCATTCTCATTGTCTACGATCGCATATGCCAACGGATAAAGTTGATTATTTCCATCCCTCCCTACGCCAACCAACATGCGTACTTTGAACTTTCCCTTTAAATGGGTCCCATCAACAACGATGACATCTCGCATGCGCGCATAACCTCTTATGCATGGCCCCAATGCCATGAATGCATATTTGAAATAGAGGGAGTCTTCAAGTTCTACTTCAAACATAATGTCTGGGTTAGCAATTTTCAGTGCTTCTCCATACGCATGAATCATTGTGTACGAGTCTTCTGGAGTCCCCCTAGCAAATGCATGTGTCATTTCCCTAGCACGCCATGCTTTGTCGTAACTTATATTCACTCCATACTCTTGCCTGACATTCTTAATGATGTGCTTTGGCTTATACACACGACCGACTCCTTCAAACTTATTTTTAATTATGTGTCCGATCACTTCAGCACTCACTTGCCGATGGTCGTGATTTAATAGTTCAATGGAGCATGTGTGTGTGCTCACATACTTGTTTATCTTAAACATTTCAGTTCCCGCCATCTTCACCGCCCGGAGCCTCCATGTACAAGCCTTGTCAATGCATCCCACAGTGTACAATTCCTTTGTGGATTTCTTTACTCTAAACTCAAAATTCTTGCTCATGGCCAGCAGCGATAGTATGTTCTTCAAGTCCTTCTTACAAACAAACAACTCACCAACCTCAATATCAACACCAGTAGCAGAGCCAGAAGAAGATGGACCGGTCAAAGAAGTGCTCGCCGGTCAAACTTGAGAATGGGCATAATCATGTGCCCTTGGAGTTGAAGTGTGCCTTATTTCATTCTCAATAACTGGACGTTGACTTTGGACTCCTTCATTTCGACTGGCATGCATTGCTCTATGTAAGTCCCATGCTTCATTTCGGTCCATGTGATGATCTTGAGAATTATGGTGAGTATAATATGAATCCCATGGGTTATTATTGTCGGTTCCTAGGGACACCCCTGTCTCATACAATGGTATATCTTCCTCTTCTGTATACCCGCCCATTGATTTAAAAATTCCCCCATCCGTAACATCGTTCTCGACTATCACATGAGAATTGTCGTCATAAGCTTGTTGCACATCCTCATCCAGCCGTATGTCCCCACCATTCTTTTGTACAGTTGTTATAAATACTTGCAACCTCGAAACATTTTCTTGAAAAATGATAAATTCAACATCACGATCATTCCTTATGTACATCGGAGGAGATTGTTCTTCCAACTGCACTTTCACCATCATTATAATGTCAAACATCACCGGACTAATGTTTGTAACTTCATATATCAAACCTTTCAACTCATCATATCTGACATTGCTCGACACGACTACCCCTGTTAGCAAACCTCCAATATAACAGTCATCAGTCTCATTCCAACTGCCACCGTATCGAATGAATAGTGATTTCCTTTTCATCCTAAAAAAAACGTAATAATTAATAAGTAGCGGTAAGTAATTAAAACCAAGTCTCACTCTCGTTCTCGCGCATTTGTGATCGCTCTCGCTCACGCTCTCCCTCTTGCTTTAATACTATCGCTCCAGTTCAACCTGTATCGCTCCAATGCCAATGCCATAGTAACCATCGTTCTAAAACTAAAAAAAAACTTTCAAAGCATAACACATTTATACCATAAGACATAAGACGTTTGTTCAATGTTTCAAAACCCTGAAACATAAGATGTTTGTTCAATGTTTGAAACGTAAAAAGATGTCTTCCAGAAATATAAAACAAGTATTGGAACGTACCTATTTTTTAAATGTGGATTAGTTGATGCTCGGACGTTGAACACTTGAAAGGAGAAAACGTTTTAAAGTAAAGTAAGTTTGAACAAATGAGAAAACGAAGGAGGCCAATGAATACAATAAAAAATTATGTTTGTTAGACATATAAACCATAGTAATTTTCTTTAATTAATTAATTTATTTAAAAGGTTTATTAGGAAATGTTGATGTTGAAAGTAGGTGTAGAACTGATTGAAGTCTTTTCTTTGTCAGTATTTTCGGCGGATAAACCACCAGTGTATGGAATTGACGTAAAAGAATGACAACGAGAGCGAGAACGAGTACAGCGTTCAAGTGAGGTAGAGTGACGAGTGAGAAGGAGTCCTGCGAGAACGAGTCAACGTGTTCACGCTCTCGGATAGGGTAACGCGGGAACGAGTGACGTAAAAGAACACAACGAGAGGGAGAACGAGTACCGCATTCTATACTCGGCAAATAATGTTCAAGTGCGAGAGCGATCCGAACGAGAAGGAGTAGTGCGAGAATGAGTCAACATGTGCGAGAAAATATGCTGATGTGGAAAACGAAAACAAGAGCGAGAATAGCCAACGAGAGCATTACCCTATCCGAGAGCGTGAACAAGGGAGCCGGTCTCATACTACCCTTCTAGGTAATTTTGCGCACGTTGCCACGTCAGAATGGGTCATTTTTCATTGAATTGGGATGACAGGTCAGATCGCATTAACCCATTGAAAAATGGGTCATCCATACAAAAACCCCTAGTTTCAAATCCACGTGCTTTTGCTATTTTTTTTTAAACTACAATTTTCATCCAATTTACCCCACAAATTGACACAACTCGCGAACCCCAATTCCTACAGCACTGGTTCTCTAGCTAACGACCATAGCACGCGCAACGAATCACTGAAAAATGGACCAGAGATGAAGTTGAAACGTGGGTCTCGGGCACTGCCTCGTCGTCGCTGGAGAAGGAGTACACGCACCCACAACCTTGCCGGGATGAGGGTAAGTTAGGTTGTGGCTTTATGCATTATCATCAGTTTGCAGCTGTGACGCGAGAGAGAGAAGAAGACGAAGAAGATGGGGCTGGGCTAAACGCTTCTCGATGAAGAAGAACAAAAAAGAAATGTAGAAGATGGTGTTGAGGAAGGAGGAGCTTGTTGTGAAAGGGGAAGGAAGAATTGGGGAAGAAGATACCTCGAACTGCATGCATAAAAGAAGACAAAATAGGTTATTTATTAAAAATGCCAAACCACACTTCCGCTATAGGTTTAATTCAATTATTCCCTTCAAATTGGTATCAAAGCGGTCTTTGAATTTTATTTAGAATTAAGGTTTTGTACGATGGGTATTTTAATTTCATATATGTGATATATGTTATTTGCAAATTGATTGTTTAGGCTATGACATTAGCTTTATTACTTTGATTAGATCAATTGTAAAACCTTAAAGGGTTATGATTTGTTGTAATTGTTCAAAAGAAAACCCAAAAGGGTTAGGATTTGTTGTAATTGTTGAAAAACAAATCCAAATGGGTTAAGATTTGTTATAATTGTTGAAAAGATCGTTCAATTCAAATGTGTTTCTTGAAGTCAGTTGCTGCAATTAAAAATTTCGGACTTCAAAATCCTAAATTTGGAATGGTCCAATCAAGGAAAATATAGAAGACCAAGATATGTCTTGGATTTAAATTATTGTAATTTAAATTGTTTTCAATTTCTTAGGATATGCCAAATATGTCAGTCAATTTTGCTAGTTTTAATTTAATTATGCATGTGATGTATGTTTTAAATTATTTGATTGGTGCATAAAGTATGCCATTAAGATTAAAATCCCACCATAGGTTAAACATTATCATATATCTTAATTAATTTTGAATATAATTGTTATATTTAAAAATTTGATTAGGTTGTTTCCTAATAGAATTAAGATTAATTTTTTTAATATAATTATTATATTGAAAAATTTGATTAGGATGTTTTCTAATAGAATTGAGATATTTTCCTAATAAGTTTATATTTTCCATATCTTTGAATATAATTTTTATATTTGGAAAATTAAATTAGGAAATTTTCTTTCATAAATGAAATCTATGTTTTCCTAATAGGATTAGGATATTTCCTAATGAGATTAAGATTTCCTTAAAATAAAGATATTTCTAATTCATGCTTTAAATAGTTTAAATTTTGAATTTATTATATTTTTATTTGTTTCTAATAAGATTAGAATTTAGAATAATCTTTTAATTTAGTTTTAAATGGTTTAAAATGGTAGAATTTCAAGATTATCCATAGTTTAAAATTTAAATTTAATTCACCCTTATTTGTTTCCTAATAAGATTAGATTCTTTTAAAATAAGATTAGATCTTTTAATTTCAAAATAAGATGAGATCTTTTAATTTCCTAATAAGATTAGGTCTTCCATAAATAAAGAAAATTTAATTCAAAGATAAAAATAGTTTAAGTTTTGAATTTAATTTATCTTTCATTTATTTTTTTTAATAGGATTAGAATAAAATATCATAGATGATCTTTTAATTTGTTTAAACGGTGTAAAAGGTTAGAATTTTAAGATTATCCAAGTGAATTATTTTTTAATAGGATTAAAACATTTATTTATAAATTCACTTAGGTTCATTAATCTAGTAATTAATAGTTAATTAAAGATTAATGATTTTTTTAAAATAAAAATTGACTATGAAGGAACTCTGTCTATGGAAGGTTTTGTCTAGATTGGGGTATTTAAGCTAACGGAAAGGGTACACCTCTAACTAGAAACTGACCTGAAAATTGAATTAGTCAAATTTTATTTTATTTCATTAACATAGTGTGATTAGTTTTTAAATAGTTTAAAACTAGGTATTTCACATAAAAATCAATCCAACCAACATAAGGGTTATGGATGATAGATTGGGAACTTAGATAAATGAGATTAGCCTAATTTGTCTAAGTAAGAGAATTTCAAACTAGTAAGTGGGAGAATGATATGTGACAACACATCCTACGGTTTCCATCATTGGTTCACATCGTGAGATTCGTGCGGGGCCTCGTGGCGGCTTTTGGACCGTCCCCCTATAGAAGGTGTTTGCATGAGTCAATATCATGGTGAACTCCTTAGAAAGATAAGATTGTAGTTTTGTTTCCAATACTTGACCTACCCTACAACGACACTTGTTGGGATAAAACTACAGGATCTAAAATGATGGGTCACACTTACAAAGGGATTATTAAGGTTGTTAATGATGTCCTTAACCAAACTAATGGTAACTAAATATTATAGGAATAAGAGTTATTCTGGTATAATACTTGGTTGAAATTGTCTCAGTTTAGTGAAGGAACATTTGACCTACCATATGGCGGCACTTGTTTTAACTCACTAAAGTACCATAGCATTAGAAATCATTTATAGGGTTCATTTTTTAAATTATTTTATTCTATGCTAAAATTGAATGAATAATTGTTTGCATAATGCTAAATTTATATATTTTATATATTTCAATATTATGTCAGTTTCTCTCATAATTAATTTTATTACTGATAAGTCAAAATTGAAAAAATTTTATTATTTGGAAAAAGTAACATTAAGACTATAATGGCAGTGTAAAATATTTATTTGTCTTTATTGAGAAATGTTCTCAAAACCTATTGTCAATGCTAATCGAATTGTTCTTGAAGCACATGATTCAAATCAAAAGCAAATAAGATAGTATGTACGTATCTCCTAGTTGACATGTTAGATGTCAAGCTTAAAAGATTTAAAAAAAAATAACAACAACATATGAGATGTTGAAGTCAATAGAAGCTAAATTTTGATAATTGTCTAAATGATATCGAATTTAACTATTACAAAAATCCAAGAAAAGAAACCAAATGGTTGAAGCTATATATAAGGAAATAGTTCCTAATTTAGCCCGGACAGTCATAATGAGATAAATTTTTGAAACACCTCTATGTCGAGAAAAATATAAATGAAAGTAAATTTGATTTACTAGATTTTTGGTAGAATATAAATAACGCCACCTAGATAGTCGATATAAGATCTCCTATCAAGATTTATTCTTCACTACATTTAATATGTAATTCTTGGAAAATACTTAACATGTAGAAGAGTTTCTACAAGTTGGCACTAGGAAGCCCATCTCAATTAGTGTAGTGGGAGACATTAAGATGTCATTAAATAATAATTGTTGCTTAATGCTGAATATGATGTTTTTAGTAACCATTAGAGAAATTCAATTTCTCGAACTTTATTACTACGAAGTTCATATAGTATGGATTACTTTGAAGTATTAAAGGTATATTTTCAAAATTATTTGAAAATACATTCAGCTGAAAATAAGAATAATTTGTATATGTTAAAATATTGACATATACTATACTACAAAATACTGAGATATTCAAGATTATAGAATCCAGAATAGAAAGACATATTATTTTCTCTTAAAATATGATACTTGACTTTGGCATTTTAGGTTGATTAACATCTACTTGAATCGAATGAAAAGACCAGTAAAAGGTAATTCTCTTAAAGTTAGAGTTAATTACTTTACCTGTCTGTAGATCTTGCCTTTTATGCAAGATAATCATTGGGCCTTTATTGGATAAGGCTATAAGGCCAAAGAATACTTTGAGCTTACACATTTTGGTCGAAGAGGTCTGGTGAATGTAAAGGTCAAATAAAATCATGAATATTTCATCACTCTAGTTGATGACCATTCAGGTACTAGTATCTTTACCTAATATAACATAAGTCTAAATTTTTGAAGAGTTCAAGAAAATTAAGGCTAAAGTTGAAAGTCGATTAGGTAAGTCTATCAAGACATTATGATCAGATCATAGTGGAAAGTACAAGAACCTTACATACTAAGATTAGTTGATAGAAAGTGGGATTGTATCCTAACTCTTAATACCATGAAACTGTGCTATAAGAGGAGAAACAAGACCTTGTTAGACATGGTCACATCAATAATGAGTTACACACCAATACCAAACTCTAGTTAGGATATGCAATAGTGATTGCACAGTGAACACTATTCCCTCCGAAAGTGTCTACGAGACAATTTTGGGATCATAGAAGAGCAGTAAAGTTAGTTTACAACACTTCAATATTTAGGATTGTTAAGCATACGTGCTAAAACAAATCCAAAGAGGTTGAATGTGTTAAAAAATATGCATAAGTGTAGGTCACCCCTAAGGAGTACAAAATGGTCTTTTATATAGTCCTAAAACGAATAAGGTATTTGTATGACAAATATCAATTTTATAAGGAATGTCAAATAAAAGACTACAAACCTTTAATAAGGTGAGATAGTGTTAATAAATTGGTTCCAAGTAAAGCCACTAAATAGTTAACAAAAGTTGTTAACAATTTAATTACATTTGAAAGTCAAATGAATCCTAGTCATGAATTGGATAAGGCTCATCGTAGTGGGAGAGTTATGAGATGACTCAACTTGTACAAGGACTTAATTGAAGCCCAAAATTATCATGTTAGATGAAAAAGTTGAAGGCTTATTGCTCGCAAAGTGAGACTAATGGCAAAGGATTAAACCTAATAGGCAAAAGTAGACTATGAGTAAATTTTCTCACTTATTGCCATATTGAAGTCTGTAAGCATTATTTAATTCATTGTTGCATATGTGATATGAAAAATGAATGTTTAGAATTCTTTTATGAAAAGAACTCTTAGATAATGCATCTACATAAATTAATTAGAGAGATTTATTTTCAAAGATCAAAAGCAAAAGGTTTGCGAAATAGTAAAAGTTCATTTATCAAATGAATTTTACAATTAGATCGTTGAATATAAGGTTTGATAAAAATATCAAAACCTATGACTTTGGATAAATATTAATAAAGCTTGTATAGACAAGAAAATTATTAATTGCTTAGTGGATTTTTTCTCATGTTTTATGTTAATGATATTTTACTCATTATGGATGATGTAAGATTTCTATCTAACATAAAAAGTTGACTAAGTAACCAATCACAAATGAGTGATTGGGAATGACTCAGTATATTTTATATGTCTAAAATGGAGATTTTAAGGACAAAATATTAACTTTGTCTCAAACATTTTATATGGAAAAAAATGTTGTTGAATATTTGATATTTATGTCTAAGGAAGAGTATCCTAAGACAAACTCAATTGTTGAGAGCTTATGATTAATTATCTACTTTAAGTAGAATATAATTAATGCATAAATGAGACTTAACAATTAATATACAGTTGGTTTCATATATTAGTTAATCAAATAGTATGACCATTGAGTAGAAAATTAAAAATTTTCTCAAATTATCTATGGATAATAAGAAATTTATGTGTATGGAGTAAAAGATTTGATCTTTAATAAATATACTAGTTTTTACAAAGATTTAGGAAATTTACGTTAAGATGAATTTTACCCTAAGTGGTGGAGTATGGTATACAAGTTAAATTGTTCTGCTTGTGAAGCAACAAAATGACTTGTATGACTCAAATAGTTCCTTGAAGATCTGAAAGGTGTTTCAGATATGATTTAGTCTATTTTTTATTATGATAATAGTGGTGCAAAGATTAATATTAAGGAAATTAGAAAACACCAATGTATAGGGAATTATATTGAGAGAGAGAAAGCATCATGGTTGATATGAATCCTACCATGCTATTCAAGACTAAAGAAAAAGCTTCAAAATGGAGTTGAATTAAACGTAGTCAAGTTTCATTTATGACGTGCTCAAGATGCATTTAATGAACTCAAGTGCAACTCATGTTTCATCAAAGACAAGTTAAGCTTCATTTATGCAACAAGGGCTCCAAGAGACTTCAAGTGAGGCTTCATTTATGCATGATAGGTTACAAAGACTTTCAAGACTAACCAATGGACTTGAATCTCGGATTTATGGCTCAATTTGATGTAATTTCAGTTTTAAACCTTTCATTTATGTGTTTTAGGTTACTTTTGAGTTAGTGGTTGTTATGACATTCATGTACATGGAAGTTACAACTCTTAAGTTGACAATAGGTTACTTTTAGGGTTTATTTGAAGTCTATATATAGCCTAGACTAACTCATTTGTAAAGAGAGGGGGAGAGACTTGGAAAATGTAGTAAAAAGAGCATTTGTGCTTTCTTTTAGCCTAGAGCTAAGTTTCTTTGCAATTCTATGTAGTTTAGATTGCATGCTTAGAATCATTCAAGCTTGACTTGATCATTCTATGTAGTTTTCTTGCCTTGAGATATTTGATCAACAAGGTAAATCCATTTCTATCTTCTTCCTTGGGACGAAATCATCTTGATTTTGGGGTTTTTGGGTTTTAGATCTAAAGGTCTTGTTCCCTCAACAAGGTTGTTAGATCTAACTCTCGGGAGTTACTTATCAATGGTAGTGACCAATATGGGTTTTAATGGAAATTGTTTGGATGTATTGATAAAGGTAGCTTGTCGAAGGCTCCTATCAGATAAATTTATAAAATTGAACCTCTAAAATTTTGCAATAATAGTTGTCAGGGACATCCACAGGGATTGGAGTTCTTAGATTAATTAAGTACCATAGTTAATTATGTCCAAGTTTATTTAGAGAAACAACACTTTGGAATTAAGAAGAAAATAAAATCTAAACTAATATTTACATGCTTTGGAGTCCAATTTTAAGAACCTAAATGGTTTAATGACTAAGCCCTACTTGAATTGATTAATGAATTGATTTTATATTAACAATCTTAAGCCAAGAATTTCTAAGGTCATTAATTGACTCTCTCAAGCCCAATTGAATTCATGTAAAAGAATAAATTACCCTCTCGGTCTATTTATATTCCTAAACATGGCATTAAGTCATTCTTTTACGGCTTTATAATTAACTTACTCACTCTCATGCAATAGATTTAGCCTAGTCATACATCTAATGTTCTTTAACTACATTTACTATATCCAGCTAAATCTAGTTTAACAAGCAAACTCATGGCCAAAGGTTAAGACAATAAAAACATGATGCATAAAAGACGTCAATATATCAAATAAACTAGAAATCAACCAAGTGTTCAATCAATACAACCAAACTAATGTCTAAAACATAGATAAACAGTACATAAACAGTCCACAAAAATCCCAAATTCAAAAGATAAAGCAAAGGGAAAAAGAGAGAAAATTAAGGGACCTGTGCCAACACTTGTTCCCGTCGTGATGTCTCGCGATCTCGAGCTTCGAGTCTCCTCCTTAGCTCTCCAAAGGTCTCCTAAGACAAAGATTGAATCGAGTTTAGGGTTTTTTTTGTCTTTCAAAACAGATCCCTTTTCGAATAGCAAAAATTTCTTTTTATAGAGTTGAGACAGCGTTGCAACGCTAAGGGCAACGTTGCAATGTTGTCCCTTCGAATTTTATACAAAAGAAAACAATTTGTTTGAGTAGCGTTGCAACGCTATGTCTAAAGTTTTTCAAGGTTGAAAAGCTTCTCAAATGGAGTGCAATGCTATAAGGAGCGTTGCAACGCTATGCCCTCGGGTCCAAATGCCTTGTTGTTGTTCTTCAATAATTGAATCCTCAAATATAGCCTTAAGTTGCTCAAATTTGTCCAAATATCTCTCCATTCTCTGATTTTGCTTCAAATGCTCAGTTTCTAAGAAATATACATAAAAACACATGAAAGCACACACGATTGTAGCAAAACTAGCGTAAAATTAAGCCTATAAATAACACACTTATGCATGCTTTCATCTACATATAAAAAGACTCTCCAGGCTAAAGTGTTTGAGGGTCACCTAGAATGTCAAAGAATTACGAGACATGTCTCATCTTTAATAGGGCAAGTGGGAGAAATATGTTGGGTATAAATTATGCCCTAGGATACATGTCTTATCAGCTTAAGTGCAAGTAAGAGATTGTTGAGATTTATGCCATAAATCCTCATAATTAATAATTTATTTAATAATTAATAATATTTTTGATTATTTTATTTGTAATATAATATTATCTATTATATGAAAAATCCAAGGTTATTAGTGTAATCTTGAACAATATGTGGTTGACATACGGGAGAATCATGTTCAAGAAATAACCTAAAGGGTCATAGTTTATGGATAAGGTTGGGTGCCTTATCTTAGTAATACTATTGATACGACCCACTTTGTAATAGTTACAAACGATTTAATCAAAATCGTCCATATGGAGACATGTGAGTGGGGGTATCTTATATAATAAGTTTGTATAAGACTGAACCACGAAATATTTAATCTCTCCTTATAAATCTGTTAATTCAGAAGATTAATATTTCATCAGAATGATCATATGTGACTCGATCTTAATCCTGAGTGAGTTATGAACTCCTGCCTGTAAGGGCTTGTCCTTTGATTTGCATGAATGATAGTGGCTTTTGTGGCCGATTCAATCTGCCTACCATTTTGGGGACTTGACCAAATAGGAAGTTGGAACATAATCTTGTAAGATGGAATTCACTTCTTCCCATATATGGTAAGTAGATAAGTAGTTCCCTTAGTGCTGATTTCAGAACTTGAACAATGGGGACCCACCCTCTCACTGGCTCGAGAGGGACTTCATTTATGGTTGGATCATAAACAAATTATTCATTAGAGGATCGGTGGTACTTAAGGTGCAAGATATAATTACAGGGGTAAAACGGACTTTTGATCTAGTTGTAATTACGAACAACTCGTGAATGATTAACTTTCATGTAGTGATTATATCCAAGGACACAACTTGTACTATAGTGCATAAGAGTGCAACTCTAGGTCTACAGTGGAGGGACTTTAAAGTTAATGAATGAAAATTGATTAATTAAAAAGTTTAATTAATTAATTTTGTATCATCGAGCTTATATTCTGTAGGTCCATAAGGTCCCATTGCTAGCTCATAGTAACACTAAAAGATCAATCTAGTTGAAAAAAAATTGAAATGTTCAAATTAATATTTAATTTGAAGTGTTCAAATTAATATTTAATATATTATATATATTAAATATAAAAGAGGAAAATATATTTATTGTATTTGCTACATTACATATTAAAATGATTAATGTATATTGATACATTAAATAAAAGATATTTATAAAATTTTAATAAGATTCAAATAAATAAATATCGTAGGAGATTTGAATGAGATTCAAATAAGTATAAGATATATTTTTATATATTAGATATTAAAATATAATATTTTAATTATGGCAAAGATTTTCCCTTGGTCTCTATAAATAGGACCCTTGCGTTTCGCCATTAGACATAATACACATCTCCTCTCCAATTCCTTGTAGATTTTCTTTCAAAAGGCTCCTACAAGCCTTGATCCTATGTTCGAGCCATAGCGAGAAAGACTTTGTGAAGGAGATAAAGACTCGCTAGAAATATCTTCATATTATCTCAAAGGTATGTTTTGCTTAGACTAAAATTATTTTTCATTTAATTCTAAAAATAAAATCAAAGTCGATTCTAACACTTTCGCTATAGGTTTAATTTGATTATTCCCTTCAAGGAGCTGGGAACATAAGTTTAAGAAGATGAAATTCACTCTTTCCTAAGAAATATCTTCATATTATCTCAAATGTATGTTTTGCTTAGCCTAAAATCATTTTTCATTTAATTCTAAAAATAAAATCAAAGTCGATTCCAACGCTTCCGCTATAGGTTTAATTCGATTATTCCCTTCAGGGAGCTGGGAACGTAAGTTTCACAAAATGAAATTCACTCTTTCCTATATAAAAAAAGTAGATGAGTAGTTCCCTTAAGTACTGATTTCGAGACTTGAACAATGGGGCCCCACCCTCTCACTAACTTAAGAGAGACAACGAACAATTTGTTTATAATTATGTTCCAGCAAGTCAAATGTAACATACGGTCAGCTGCCATACAGCCTCACTGCCCCGTATGCCAGGTCTGCAGCCCGATACACCCCAACCCCTCTCCAGCTGCCATACAGCCTCACTGGTGGGTTGTTGACATTACTAGGGATCGAACCCCAGACCTGCCCTTTTATACCATTGCCTTGGCAATGATATCACCAACTGATCTGCAGATCAGATGGTGATATCATTGCCAAGGCAATGGTATAAAAGGGCAGGTCTGGGGTTCGATCCCTAGTAATGTCAACAACCCACCAGTGAGGCTGTATGGCAGCTGGAGAGGGGTTGGGGTGTATCGGGCTGCAGACCTGGCATACGGGGCAGTGAGGCTGTATGGCAGCTGACCGTATGTTACAAAAAAGTGCACTTTTTTGTAACATACGGTCAGCTGCCATACAGCCTCACTGCCCCGTATGCCAGGTCTGCAGCCCGATACACCCCAACCCCTCTCCAGCTGCCATACAGCCTCACTGGTGGGTTGTTGACATTACTAGGGATCGAACCCCAGACCTGCCCTTTTATACCATTGCCTTGGCAATGATATCACCATCTGAGCTGCAGCTCAGGTGGTGATATCATTGCCAAGGCAATGGTATAAAAGGACAGGTCTGGGGTTCGATCCCTAGTAATGTCAACAACCCACCAGTGAGGCTGTATGGCAGCTGGAGAGGGGTTGGGGTGTATCGGGCTGCAGACCTGGCATACGGGGCAGTGAGGCTGTATGGCAGCTGACCGTATGTTACATCAAATCTGCAAGACTAGACTTCCACAAAGTCTTCCTTACTATGGTTAATTATTAAACTTATTTAATCGGCTGCAAAAGCCACACTCACCCATGAAAATCAAAGAACAAGCCCTTATAAACAGGAGTTCATAGCTCACTCAAGATTAAGATTGAGTCACATATGATCATCCTATTGAAATATTAATCTTCTCAATTAACAGATTTATAAAGAGAGATTAAATATTTCGTGGTCCAATCTTATACAAACTCATTGAATATGATACCTCCATTCACATGTCTCCACATGAACGATTTGGATCAAATCATTTGTAACTATTACAAAGTGGATCATATCAATAGTGTTACCAGTATAAGGCACCCAACCTTATCCATATATTATAGACCCTTTAGGTTATTTTTTAAACATGATCCTCCCGTATATCAACCACATACTGTTCAAGATTATATTAATAAACTTGAATTTTTATGTAATGGATAATATAAATAACCAAGAAAATTAATCAAATAATTTTTAAATAATTATTAAATAATATAACATTAATTACAAGGCTAAAGACATAAATCCCAACAATCCCTCAGTTGCACTAAAGCAGGTGAGACATATATCCTAGGACATATACTATACCTAACAAAACTTTCAAAAGTATAAAAATTGGACCCCTAAACTTCAAATGGTAAACTTAGACCCTCAAACTATCATAAATGTAAAAAATTGGATCCATTTTATTTTATTTCTTGAACTTCATTCCACTCTCTCTACTTTCTCTCTCTCTCTCTCCCTCCCTTCAATCACCCACCCTCTATTTTTTTTTCTTTATCTCCTCTTTCCACTCCCTCCCTCTTTATTTTACTATAAAAATCTAACAAGACTTAGAGAAAATATCACATATGTCATGGCCACGTTCTTTTGCAGGGCCAAAACATTTGAGATATCTCAACTTGCACCATTGCTTGTGGCTTAAAAGCCTTCCAAATTCCATTTGCGAGTTTGTTGTGCTTGCAAACCTTGATACTTGAGCATTGCGAGGGACTTGGTGTGTAAATCTAACTCTTACAAATAGTATATTTCAGGAGAAAGTTATATTAATTTTAGTATAATTGGTAAGGAATGAATAATCAAAATAAAAGCTAAATTGGAGTGAGAATCTTCAATATAATTTAAGAATTTTGATTCCTATATTGGTCACTCACACAAGGCAAGTATCGACTAATTTAGGATTTGAATTACCTTAATTTTAGTTTAAATGGTATGGAAAGAATAATCAAAACAAAAACTAAATTGAAGTGAAAATCTCCAATATAATTCTACAAGACAAGTACCAACTAAATTAAGATTTGAATTATCTTAATTTTAGTTTAATTGGTAAGGAAAGTATAATCAAAACAAAAGCTAAACTGAAGTAACAATCTCCAATATAATGTCAGAATATTGCTTCTTAAATTGTCAATAATTTAGGATTGGAAAATAAAAGAAGAAGGAGAAGCAATATGAGATAGGAGTGAGCACGTTAAACTGAAAAACCGACCAAACCGATGTCGGTCAATCAGTTTAGAGGGATATTTTGGTCAGTATCCATTTTTTAAATAAAAAACTGAAGTTCAGTCAGTCGGAGTGGCCAAAAAGCACAATTCCAACTAACCGATCGAACATATAAAAATATCATCTTTGATACCTTGATTGACACGAGTTTTCAAAAATAAAACTCTTAAATCACGTAAATATCTCTCGATTAATATGAAATCAACTTTTTTTTATAAAAGAAAAGTAATAAATACTCCTCTCACTCTCTCTTTCCTTCATTCACATGGTTTCCCCTCCCCTCTCTCTCCACTTTTTTCCATTCTCTTTCTCCCTCGAGTCCCTCCCCATTTATACCTTCCCCTCTCTCTCTCATTTCTCTTCTTTCCCTCTTCTTCTTCTTTTTTCTTCTCATTTCTTCTTCTTTCCCTCTTATTCTTCTATGCCCAACAATTTTTAGTAATGATCAATTTCTAATTTTGGAGTCAATTTTGATTTATGAGTAATTATTTTGGGACTTGGGTTAAATTGAAATATAGAGAGTTGGAATGGCCAAAATTGGAATGAAAAAGTTGGTTTAAGGAAATTTTTGGAATTTAAAAAAAATAAAAAAAAATCTCTTCTCTCTCCCTGAATCTTTCCCTTTCTTCTTCTTCTTCTTCCCAACCGCAACCCACACGAATAAGCCTACCGCCCACCACGCCTTATCCCATCGTCGTTCAGTCGCCGATCGCCTGCTGCGCCACCCGCTCACAAAACATCCACACTGCACCGTCGGGCCTAGTCAAAGCTCACAGCCGTGCAGCCTCGAGCACTCGCCGCAGCTGCCATAACCGAAGCACAGACAACGGATCCACCACGTCATCGCAATCCGCTGTCGCCAGGTCATCGAAGCACAGACAACGGATCCACCACGTCTCCGCGTCTTTCTCTCTCTTCGCATCTCTCCCTCTTCGCATCTCTCCCTCTCTTCGTGTCTCTCTCTCTCTTCGCATCTCTCCCTCTCCAAATGGGTTTCCTGCCAACACGTCCAACATGCCTTCAATTGGTTTCTTTTTGCACAGCCACGGCGAACAGTAGTAATGTTGCCAGCATGGGGGTCGGTTCAACGTGTCGGGGACTGTGGTTCGCGGATTGCAGAAGGTGGAACAACTTCTAGTGGGTTTGAGTTCTTCCAGCGTCGTTTTGGAGCGTGTTTTGGAGTGGGTAAGTCTTCTAACATTAATACGAGGTAGATTTTAATGGTTAAGACTGTTTTGGTAGTTAAATTATTGAATCAAAGTGATCGATTAATTGTTGGACTCAATTTCAGGACACATATCGAGATTGAAGGCCATTTTGGGGTGATTTTGAGACAAATTAAGCTATTGTCCAGCTAGCGAGGGTCACTGTTTGAGTAAGATTTATTGAGATCTTGGAGCATGTTCAATACAGTAAAGAGCATGCTTGAGTTGGATTTAATTGGTTGCGTGTTTAGACCTTTTTGTACATTTTAGGGGTCGTCTTGATGTTGTTAAGCTTACCCATTTATTTTTAGAATTAATTGAAGGACACCAATTTCATTTGGAGGCCAGATTGTCGAGATCGGGCTACTTCGACATCAAATTCAGTAAAGGAATGTGCTGTTTTAGTTAAGTTTTATTGGGTAATTTCCGTCTCAACTCTATTGAACTTGCGGCTGGATTTTAGAATGGTCTGTTATTTATTGTTAGGACTTTATATGGCGATTCGGGATCAAGTATTTGAGTTGAGGGTTGCCTTGAAGCTTGGAAGTATTTCAGTGAGTTCTATCGCCTAAAGAACTAAGTTTAAAGTGTTGTTGGAAGTATTTTTGGCAAGTGGTTTTGGAAGTTCGAGTTAAACTTAGGTGTGTGTGCAAATGCTAATCGTTGTCCTCTTTAGTAACTCTTTTAGGAGGCACTAAGGACTTCTCAAGGGAGTTTAAGATGCTTTGGAAGTGCTTTTTTTTTTTTTTTTTGCTTAAAAAGGTAAGTAGCCACTTGGACTTAACCTCAATTTAAGATCGTGATTCAATTAATAGCATGTATTTATGCTATCTTATTTCCTATTCTTTATACTAGTTTTGTGATTATTTTGTGAGATTTTATGCCTATTTCTCTTAATTTTATAGAAATCGAGCTTGAGGAGCAAAACCAAGTATTTGAGAATGCTTTGGTGGATATTGGAGCCTTTTGAAGCTTAATTGAAAATTCAAGAAGATTAAAGATGTTATTTGAGCATAAGCCACATTTCGAGAGATTCTTCATTGAATCACGATTCCAACGCATCAAACTGGAGGTCATTCGGACACCCGAGCGAAGAGATATAGCAAAAATGGTCCATGTTGTCTGCAGGGTAGCGTCGTGACGCTGTCAATAGCGTCGCGACGCTACGAAAACACAAAAAACGCTATTTTTCGCCCATAAACGCGCGAAAATCAATTTTCTTACAGCATCTCGACGCTGCCTCGAGATTTTCTATAAAAAAAACATCATTTTTTGTGCCGTTATGGGAGGCCAATCCGAGAGTTTCAGCCCTAATGTCGATTCCAAGCTAAAATTGAGGGTTTAAGGAGCAATTGGGAGCATTTGTGGAGCATTTTTTAAGATCCAAAGCTCGAGGGACATGGAGATCACGACGAGAACACGGGATCGACTATTGTTTGCTAATTTCTTCCTTTTCCTTTAGTTTAGTTTCTATTTTGTGGTTGTAAATTGGAAACTTAGAGGTTTAATTGTATGAATCTAAATATCTTTGTTCCTAATACGTGGGGTTTTGATGTAGTCATTAGACTTCAGATTTTAATTGATTAAATACCTTGATTGAATGCTTTTATTTCATTCATGTTTTTATGTATTTAATGCTTATAATCTCTTGATCACATATTATTTGTTTTATTGGTCTGAATTTGTGCTTGGAAAAGTACGTTTTAGGCTATAATTTAATTGCATGACTATTTGTAAATTCTTGCATGAAAGTGAAGAATTCTCTTGGAAGCCCTTAAAAGAAGTTGTTTAATGCCTTGCATGCTATTAAAATCTAGATAGAGATATTATATTTATAACATTGCATGACAGTTAATTGTACTTAAAAGAGTCAGTTAATACCCTCACTTCTTGGCTTATGGAATATTTGCATAACAAATCTTGGTACCTTTGGCTGTAAGTCTAATTTGTGAAATTGATTCCCTAGGATACTTCTCTCCTATTGTGTCTCCATTTATCTTTTGCTTTCTAGGTTAGTTCTTTAGTTTAGCTTGTTTGCATTTGATTTCTTTCTCTAAATAAAGTCAAATGAGAGTAATTACGATACTTAAATAAATTAAGAAATCCAATCCCTGTGATCGACCTTGGCCACTATTATTACAAATTTTAGAGGTTTAGGTTTATAAATATATTTGATAGAGCCTTCGACAAGCTCTTTATCAGTAGGCAGTTGGACTTAACCTCTTTAAGATCTTGAATAAGATTGGTGTATGTATTTTCTTTGGAGTTTTGTGAATGAGTAAGCATACTTAAAATTGTGTATGTGGAGCACGTGGTTGTTGGCTGAACTATTCTGAGATTTTCCTTGAGTTTAAGTTACCTAAGCATGTATTATATTGGTATTAAGGGGTTTAATTTTTTGGAGTGTTTAGGACTATCAATTGCTAGCATGTTTAGGAGCCATGGTTAAGTGAAATTCTTGTTATAGAATGTTGTTGAGAATTATGAGTAAGGGTTGCTTTCCTTACGCGTTGCTTTCCTTCGAGCAACACGTAATTAATTTCCACCACTTCGAGCATGAGGGTTGCTTTCCTTTATTGCATTGCGCTGGCCAGAGGGGCGATTCCCCCAAGATTGTAGACGTGAGGGTTGCTTTCCTTCACTACATTAGATCAGACTAGGTTACATGACTCGCAGGTATAGCACAATGTTGGGATTTATGCCCTAAAGCCTCGTAATTAATAATTTATTTAATAATTAATAATAATTTTGATTATTTTATTTGCAATATATTATTATCCATTATATGAAAAAACCAAGGTTATTAGTATAATCTTGAACAGTATGTGGTTGACATACGGGAGGATCACGTTAAAGAAATAACCTAAAGGGTCATAGTATATAGATAAGATTGGGTGTCTTATCCTGGTTACATTATTGATACGACCCACCTTGTAATAGTTACAAGTGATATAATCCAAATCATTCATGTGGAGACATGTGAGTGGGGGTATCTTATACAATGAATTTGTATAAGACTGGACTATGAAATATTTAATCTCTCTTTATAAATTAGTTAATTGAGAAGATTAATATTTCATCAGGATGATCATATGTAACTCGATCTTAATCATGAGTGAGTTATGAACTCCTGCCTGTGAAGGCTTATCCTTTGATTTGCATGGGTGAGAGTGGCTTTTGTAGTCGATTCAATAAGTGTACCATTGTGGGGACTTGACCAAATAAGAAGTTGGGAACATAATCTCACGAGATGGAATTCACTCATTCCCATATAAGGTAAGTAGATGAGTAGTTCCCTTAAATGCTGATTTCGGGACTTGAACAATGGGGCCCCACCCTCTCATTTTCCCGAGAGGGACTTAGTTTATGGTTGAATCATAAACAAACTGTTCATTAGAGGATCAGGGGTACTTAAGGTGCAAGATGTAATTACAAGGGTAAAACGAACTTTTAACCTAGCTATAATTACGAACAACTCGTGAAGGATCGACTTGCATGTAATGGCTATATCCATGGACACAATTTGTCCTACAGTGCATAAGAGTGCAACTCTAGGTCTACAGTGGAATGACTTAAAGTTAATGAATGAAAATTGATTAATTAAAGGGTTTAATTAATTAATTTTATATCATTGGAGCTTATAATCTATAGGTTCATAAGGTCCCCTTGCTAGCTCATAGTAGTTGAAAGAAAAATTTGAAAATTTCTAATTAATATTTAATTTGAAGTGTTCAAATTAATATTTAATATATTAAATATATTAAAAATAAAATAGAAAAATATATTTATTGTATTTGATACATTAAATATTAAAATAATTAATGTATATTAGATACATTTAAGAAAATATATTGTATTGGATTTTCTTTCAAGAGGCTCCCACAAACCTTAGTCATGTGTTCAAGTCATAGCTAGGAAGATTTTGTGGAGGAGATAAAGACATGCGAGAAAATATATCCATATTTACTCCAAGTAAGTTTGCTTAATCTTATTTTTTAGTTTAATTCTAAGTAAAATCAAAGACGATTCAACACTTTCGTTGTGGGTTTAATTCGATTATTCCCTTCACACGAGGCAATACCAGAGAGGGGTGGACTTTGGGTAATGTGAGTGGGCACTTATCTAACTGAAGTGAATGTTTGAGTTTGAGTTTGAGTTTGAGTAGTAGCTTGTGAGTTAGGGCTGAACTCTTCTGTGTATGCTTGTGCACTTTGGACACCTGAGTGGGCTACTTATTGTATGTTTATACTCACTCTTGCTACTTTGTTTGTGTTTTTTTGCAGATGGTACGACCACGAGGCAGGTGACAGAGGCGATGACTTGACAAGGCTATAGAGACACCATCAAAGTCCATCCCTGTATTAGTGTTTAGTTTTGTATCTTGGTTCATGTTGTGTGGTTGGCCTGCAAATTCCTTAATTTCTTTTATTTCCTGTTTTGGTGGAATTTCTTAGTTCTCGTGTTTGTTGGTTGAACTCAGCATGTCTTATCGTAGTCTGGTGGATCCTGATTGGTTCCTCTGGGTCATAGAAGTGTTTTTATGTCTTTTCCAAGTTCTTGAAAATTTTGGTTTTTCTCATAGTTACGTCGTCATGCTGCCGAAATTTCGGCCATGAGCGGGGTAACTCAATTGTGCTTCCACTTTATCGTGTTCAATTTTAGGGTCGTTACATCTTTTTTCTTCTTTTATCCCTTGGGTCTCTCCTTTTTTTCTTCTTTCTTCTTTCCCTTTTCTTCTTCCTTCTCCTTCTCATTTCTTTCCCCATCTCTTTCCCCATTTTTCCCTCCTTCTCATGATCCTTTCCATCCTCTCCCTTTTAGTTCTTTATTGCTTCTCAATCTATGGTCGCTTCATTCATACGTGCCGCCTGCACATTCAACCTCTGGCATCTACCAAAACCCACTGATCGAACTAGCGAATGGTTGGCTTTCAACAACGATTTTGTGTTAAAACTGACACTAACCAACCAATGTACGATCCTAATATGAGAGAGGGAAGAGGGAAGAAGAAGAAAGAGAGAAGAAGAAGAAGAAGATAGAAGACAGATAAGAGAGAAAAGAAAAAAACATAGATAAGAGAGAAGAGAGAATTTGTATGTTTTTTAACTCAGAGGTAAAAACAGAATTTCACTCCTGAAAAAGGTCAAAAAAATTTAGAAAGCATGTCACTTATATAAAAGTTTTTAGTTTTTAGGTTAGTTTGAGCAATTTTTCCATTCATTTCTTCTCTTTTTATACACGAAGATGGCAACAATAAATAAAATCCACTACTTTTTCCCCATTTTATTAACCTTAATCTTTGCTAAATTTTAATTTTGGCTGCAACTTAAAATCAAAAGAGAGAGAGCAGAATGAGGAGAAAGAGTGGAATGAGAAGAGAGAGAAATATAGTAAAATGGATCTAATTTTTACATGTATGATAGTAATTTGAGTGCTTAATTAATTCTATCATTTAAAGTTTAGAGGTGTAATTTTTATACACTTTTGAAAGTTTAATGGTTTAATTCTATACTTGAAACTTTAAGGTGCAATTCTTACAACTACCATACTTTAATGGTAGTTTTTAAGGCCAGTTGCAAGGATGACAAAAACATATAATCCAATTGTAAGCGTGTCATTGGTTTATCTCATTTGCAAATATAGCAAAAAAAATCGACTCAGCCCAAATGGAACCTACGAAAAGTCGTAAATAGCCCTCTATGTATTCCCGTGTTTTTGCAATATGAATTATATCAAGAGTCTATTAGTGATATATTGTTGATATACTAATGATATACCTAATATGAAGTATATCAGTGATATACTACTAATATATTTTATTCAAGTATATCAAATGAGATGACATTTCTAATATGAAGAATATCAACAGTATATCTGTAATTCACATCCATTATATTAGATATTGACACAAGCTTGTCGACGGCTTGTCAAATTGTAATTTATAAACCGATCCTAAGCTACTGTAGCATTGAGTGGACTGAGTCGATCTCAGGGAACCAAATATCAATTCTCAAATTAAATTTGCAAAGGAGAAAACAATTAAAAAATGGGGGTCTTGTGTTTTTATAAATAAAATAAAACATAAGCAAATAAAAATAAAGATAAATCAAATCTTACCAAAATTCAATTCACAGGTACAGTTTTGTCCAATAGCAAAATCAATTATAGGCATACAAAACGTTTGAATTTAATCATGCAAGCACTCGGTCAACTTACTAGGAAACCCCAAAAAGCAACAAATCCACTAAAATCATCGACTCTAACAAACGTCAAAGTTAATGCTAATTACCTAAACAATTTGGCACAAAACTGTTCCAAATTATTTAGATAAAAGTATTAAGTACTTTGGAAAGACCAAGACAAACCGGTTAGATAAAATAACTTCAACCTAACAAAGATGCTTCTTTAATTCCTAGAATTAAACATGTAGGCTATGCAATTATAGAAACCCATAAAACACACACATGTAATAATCCTAACGCTACAAGGTTCAATCAACACGACAATTACAAATCATGCATCATGAATAGCAATCAAGCATATAATGCAATCGAGACGTCAATTCAATCAAAAATACATGCTCATAAAATAAATATAGGAATCAAAGAACACGTGCAATTATAAGAAAACTACATTAAGGTTCGTCATTCATTTGATATTGTGCCAAAAGAAGGGTAAAGGAAAAGGGAGAAAAACTCTAAAAACTTTTGTCCAGAAAAATTAAACTAGGAGAAAAATATCATGAAACTGTCCAAAAGAAGGCTTAAGTAGCCTTGAAGTAGAAAACTTGCACAAGTAAGAAACCCTAAATTCTAGAAAGATATTTTTCCAAAACAATTAGGGAATAATATTCAAAATAAAATAAAATAAAGTATATAATTTTTTATCTTGTAAAATGCTGGAAAATACATCCAAAAATCGAAAATCCTTTCCTAAATTCTCAAAACAAACATAGAAGGTTGCAAATAAAGAAAGTTTCTAAATTCCATAGTCTTCAGTATTTTGCCAATAACTGCTTCTCAAAAACTTGGAACGATGTGAACTTTATATGTCTGGAAATATCTTTTAGAGAGCTTTAAAATTGTATTTAATTTGGCTATATTCCCAAACATGATCAGTAAGATAATGGGAACGGAAGTTGGCACAAAGTATTCTCAGGTATGGCAGTTTTCCAGCAGGCCCAGTAATCACTCAAAATATCATAACTTTCATAATATTAAGTGGAATGCAATGAGTCTTATACCGTTGGAAAGAGAATTCAATAACCTTCGTAAATTTGAAATATATTTTCATCTCAAAATATCATGATATAATCGGTCAAAGTTGGTATAGAAATTATGTTGATCGAATCACCTCCGATTTGGTCCGAATTAACTCCAAAATGTTGCAAACTCTCCAAAACATGCGAATTGCTAGAATCCCTATAAAATAATAATAAAACACATAAAATGCTTTTAACTAACGAGAAATAAGTGTGATTAAATAGGACTGTATAGGTCCTATCAGATATACCTAATATGAAGTATATCAATGGCATATCAGTCATTTATATTCAGTATATCAATATACCTAAAATGAAGTATATCAGTGATATACTGAAGGAATAAACGTTTCACTCTGCAACCGAAACATTGGATCATCTTTGATTTTATTTAAAATTAAAATAAAAATTAAAGTTAAGTAAACTTACTTGGAGTAAATATGGAGATATTTCTAGCGGATCTTTATCTCCTCCATAAAATCTTCCTGACTATGACTCGAACACATGACTAAGGCTTGTGGGAGCCTCTTGAAAGAAAATTCACAGGAGATTAGAGAGGAAGAGATCTAGAGAGAATTCTCTAATTCTCTATTGAGGAGATATGTGTTATGTCTAACGACTCAACCAAAGGGTCCTATTTATAAAGACCAAGGGAAAATCTTTGCCATAATTAAAATATTGATATTAAAATATATCTTATATTTATTTGAACCTCATTCAAATCTCCTACGATATTTATTTATTTGAATTTTATTCAAATTCTATAAATATATTTTATTTAATGTATCTAATATACATTAATTATTAATATTGTATCAAATACAATAAATATATTTTTCTCTTGTATATTTACTATATCTAATATATTAAATATTAATTTGAACATTTCAAATTTTTCTTTCAACTAAATTGATTCTTTAGTGTTACTATGAGCTAGCAAGAGAACTTTATGGACCTACAGATTATGACCTCCAATGATACAAAATTAATTAATTAAACTCTTTAATTAATTAATTTTTATTCATTAACTATAAGACATTCCATTATAGACCTAGAGTTGCACTCTTACGTACTGTAGGATAAGTTGTGTCCATTGATATAATCACTACATGCAAGTTGATCCTTCACGAGTTGCTCGTAATTACAGTTGGGTCAAAAGTCCGTTTTACCCCTATAATTACATTTTGCACCTTAAATACCACTAATCCTCTAATGAACAATTTGTTTATAATCTAATTATAAACTAAGTCCCTCTCAGGCCAGTGAGAGGGTGGGACCCCATGTTCAAGTCCCGAAATCAGCACTTAAGGGAACTACTCATCTATTTACCTTATATGGGAAGAAGTGAATTTCATATTGTGAAATTATGTTCCCAGCTCCCTATTTGGTCAAGTCCCCAAAATGGTAGGCATATTGAATCGGCTACAAAAGCCATTCTCACCCATGCAAATCAAAGGACAAGCCCTCACAGGCAGGAGTTCATAACTCACTCAAGATTAAAATCGAGTCACATATGATCATCCGATGAAATATTAATTTTCACAATTAACGAATTTATAAAGAGAGATTAAATATTCTGTGGTTCAATCTTATACAAACTCATTGTATAAGATACCCCCACTCACATGTCTCCACATGAATGATTTGGATCAAATCATTTGTAACTATTACACTGTGGGTGGTATCAATAGTATTACCAGGATAAGACACCTAACCTCATTTATATACTATGACCCTTTAGGTTATTTTTTGAATATGATTTTCTCGTATGTTAACCACATAATGTTCAAGATTACACTAATAACCTCAGATTTTTCATATAATGAATAATATTATATTGCAAATAAAATAATCAAAATTATTATTAATTATTAAATAAATCATTAATTACGAGGCTTTAGGGCATAAATCCCAACATATACTACTAATATACTTTATTTAGATATATCAATAAATGACATTTCTAATATGAAGTGTATCAACAGTACTTCAGTAATTCTTATTCAATACATCATATATACCTAATATGAAGTATATCAGTAATTCATATTCAGTATATCAATATACCTAAAATGAAGTATATTAGTGATATACTACTTGTATACTCTATTTAGGTACCAATGAAATGACATTCCTAATATGAAGTATATCAACAATATATCAGTAATTCATTTTTAGTATATCAGATATACCTAAAAGGAAGTATATTGTGATATACTACTAATATACTACTGATATACTTTATTTAGGTATATCAATGTAATGACATTCCTAATAATGTATAAACAATATATCAATAATTCATATTTAGTATATCAGATATACCTTAAATGAAGTATATCAGCAATATACTACTGATATAGTTTATTACTAATATAGTTTATTTTAGGTATATCTTTTTACTGGTATATCCAACATTGATGTACCTAATAAGCGATCTATGAACTGATACATCGTATAATAAAAAAATATTGCAAAACAAAAAAAAAACATAAAGTATATCAAATATACTACTGATATACCAAACACAAAGTATATTAGATATACTATTGATATACATGCCGATACACTAATGAGGCTAAAATTGGAATGATGAAAAAAATGGAAATTAGATTTAAAATTGTTTGCTATATTTCCAAATCTCAAAAACCATTGTTAGATTTGCAAATATTCTAATACTTTTTGCTATCCATTACAATTCCCCTAGTTTTTACCATTTTCCTAATTAATTATTATATAAAATAACAAATGTTAATTATAATATAAAATAACAAATTATAATATAAAATAAAATTGTTATCATAAATTTATTTTTATTCAGGCTGAAAAGTTCAATGTATAACAAAACATTAGTATGAAAATATTTATGTAAAATAACTTTTTCAAAATAAAAATATGAAAATACATTTTTTTTAGTGGAAATATGAAAATACCTATGCATATATTTTTAAAGGTTAAATTACAAATATAGTCCTTGAACTTTTAGGTTTGTGTATATTTGGTCTCCCTAAATTTTAATAAGTGTTTAATAGGTCTTTAAACTTTCAATTTTGTGTCTAATAAGTCTTTGAACTTTAAAAATGTTTAATATGTCCCAGAGCTTTAAATTTCATGTCTAATAGATCCCAGACATATTTGAAACTTTTAAAAATTAACTTATCGATTATATATAAAATTGATTTTTATGTCTAATCTTCTACAATTGCAGGTTTTACTATAATGGGAGATTACAAGAAACCCTCAATTTTGTGCTACAAACTAACTCTAAATAGGCCAACAAAAGCTATTGACTTCCAAATACCACACTTCCATAGCTTGGAATAAACAACAAAAAATAAACTCTCAACCCAACAAGAGAGAAACACTTTTTTCTCTCAATCTCACTTGATAGCTCTTAGAATGAGAGCTATTTAGGGTGTTTTAGTGAAGATTTTGTGGCTTAAAAACACTATCTTAGGTACTTTTGTACTAAATAGCCTCTTTGAATTGATGTTTTAGTAGTAAAGGAGTCCATTTTCATGTGAAAAGCACTTTTGAGCTTTTTAATGCATAATATTACTTAATTGTGCTATTTGTGACTAGTGTAGGCCATTGCTAAAGGTAAAAATGGCCAACCTGCTATGCTAGAGCTTTGTTGTTGATAGAGAGTCAAGCTTGCTAGAGCAATTGTTGTGTTTTTTATGAAGCATTAGCAAAACTAGAGCATTTATCTGGGATCAGTTACACAATGAGCACGTGAGAGTTATTTCATTAATTGAGGTGGACAATTTATGACACCTGTTTTGAATTAAACCAATGAGGGGCTGCCATTAGTCTTCAAATGTCCACTTAGCTCTGATTTTAAAGAAGGGGAGAGGTTTAAAGCCCTTGCTTGCCGTTTTTGGTAGGGGAGCTTGGAGACTAGACATTTGAGGGAGAGGATTTCGAGAAGAAGAAGAAGAACCCTTTTTGGGAGGTGATCCACTTCTGGAAATGAGGGAAATCTACCATAAAGAAGTTGCCCAACATCCATTTCTTGTCCATTTCTCCTAGTTTCTACAGCATTTCTTTATTTTTCAGCATTTTGATATTAAAGACAAGTTTTAGAATGTTATTTGAGACTTTTCTTACTGTTATGTTGCTGTCTTTTTTTTTTAATTATGAACTAATCACCCATTGGGTGAGGGATTAGGGGATGTATTATTGATTCTAGCTTAATGAAATAGTAGATTTGTATATTCTTCACTCATATGCCTTGTGTGCTTAATTTTTAGCATGGATTTTTCTGGCCAACTTGTCTTAGTTGTGTTTATCTTAACGTTGGGAAGATAAGGGATAAACCGAATGCATGGCATAGCATTTGTTCTGATTAGGAGCATGCTCTAAGGTAATTGGGGACACTAGGGATGGTAACCCACCTAATGTTTGCAGTTAAGGGCTTAATTTCAGAGGTTAATGGGAGTTAATCACTGATTCTTTGAGAATTTTGGAAAGAATCAGCGAATTAGCTGCATTGAGTGTTGAAGCATGATCTATGTTGTTGCATTTAGTTTGATGAAGCAAAATTTTACCCCTAATCCTGATCCCTTTTCACAAAATCTATTTAGTCCCATTTTATTCACTGTTTTCCTGTTGTTCCAGCATTTCAGCACCATTTTAATCTTGTTCCTTAGGGTGTTTCCATTCTGAAATTGCATACACTCTTTTAAGCTACATCACTCATTGCCACATACCACAGATTGCACATAGAAAATTTCAGCCGCACAAAATCTTCAATCGACCGAAAAACCACAACAGCAAGGTCATCCACTTAATTTTGACTAAGTCAAAATTAACACATATATATAGGCAAGCAAGTTTCCGATCTATATCAAAACAATGGGTTTTGGGCCCAAATTGACCATGGGTCAAATACAAATTCATGAGTGTGTTTGCTTCAACTGGAGGGGTTTATTTCTTCACAAATAATAGGGATAACTACATAGATGGACCATTTTTATAGACTCAATTTCACTATTGTCTATTTTCACAATAATTTTCACAAATGTCCGGTAGCTCCCTAGAAATCCAAATCCATGCATATTTTACCATTGTGCCCATAACTACATACAATATATTTTTAAAAAAAGCATAGAAGGAAAGACCTTCATTCCTTCATTTGGGTGTGATTTGCTTCCTTTCCATTTTCATATTATTTCCAATATTGGTTCACATTCACCTACACTCCCTCACATTGAGAATTAGGAAATGTGGTTACATCCTCTTTGACGATTTTTTTTTCAACCATCCATCTACTGCTTCAACTAACCATCTATTGAAGAAAACGAAGTGGTAAGAATCTTCCGGCGACTTTTTACCTTTCCTCTCTGATTCTATCACTATTATTGTGATAATAACATTTAGAATGGGTCTGAAAAATAAGAAATATCATGCACTATTATGCTCTAATTTGGGATTAATAAATCATTCATCTTTGACTGTGTGAGTATATATGATGTTTATTATGTTTCAAAATAGTAAAAACAAGACCATCCTGAAGGATTCATAAGGATTCAAATGTATTCGATGTGTTCAGTAGATTTGATATGGATTTAGTTTTTGATTAGTACCACTACATACAATAAGTATAAATACTCTATTTAGTATGGTTCAATAGAAGTTTATTTTAATGTATCAATGGCATGATAAACGGCCATATAATATAAACTAGGTATATAAATCTCATATTGATGGATATTCTGGTATATATGGTAAAATTTTAAATATAATCACCACAATTGCCACTGATCTCAAACTCAATCGCGAAGACATCACTGGTCAAAGTTGGTTATTGTTCAACGGCAGCAGGGTTAGAGCGCAAAGACATCGCTAGTCAAATTCCTTGATGTTCAACAACAGCAGGATTCGAGTGCGAAGATGCTATCGGACGTTGGATTGCACCGCCGATGCTCATAGGTGTCATGGATAGTCGCATAGTTGATCGTCGTCACTGCAAAGAGGAGCTCATGTTGTGGGTAGTCGCACAGTCGCTCGAGGTCGCGTTTCTACCAAAGACAAGGGAATGTCGCATGGGCTGCTCATGTTCAAACATTGTTGGTGAAGGAGAGGAGTGTCAGGGTTGCTTAATGGAGAGATCTTTTAACAGCGTCTGGCCACTCGCGAGCAACTCCAGAAGCATCAATAGGGTTTTTCAAAAATAGTATACTATGGCGGCATCAGTAAGGTTCTTTATGGTTGTATAGTTGTTTCATACTGTGTATATATTTCCTAAATGTAGGAGTATATTTAATAATATGAGGTATATATTTTGTATACGACTTTTTTCTATATATATTTGCAAATGACATTATAGTGGTTGATAACAAATATACCGAGTATATATTTATAAATAACTAAATATACTGAGTGTATATGACGAAATCTGTAATAGGTGGAATACATATCTCAATAGAAATGGAATAATAAATATAAATGTAGTATAGATATTATATTATATTAATTTAATATTATGACTTATATTGTCATGTTTGCTTCTATATATGTATGATAAAAAAAATCCCATATATATAGCTACAATGAGCATAACATAAAAATTGTGCACAATGTATATATGAGATATATCTAAAGTTAAATTAGTGTCAATGTGGTATATATGAGATATATATGGAGTTAAATCGGTATAAACGAGAATTAGGATCGAATTGATTACAAAGGGTTTTGGGAGTAGGAAGGCTGAGTAAATATCGCACAAGAGAAGCTTGTGAATATTTCTCGATGCCTATTCTCTACAACTCGGAAATCTTTTATAGACCCCGGATTTGAAATGGAAATTGAATCAAACTGGCTAAGAGATAAGTTTCGAACCTACAGGACATGTCCCTGACTAGTCCCATCTTTCTCAATGAGACAAACAACTTTCTAAAAAGTAAAATCTACTTTACAAAAGCATCTAAAACAAACAACTTTAAAAACGAATAAAGTAAAGTAAAGAAATAATTACAAACGACAAAATAAAAGATAGAATTTAGAAAAAGAAAAGATTAGGACGAATCTTTCACCACGTGCTTCCTGACTGTGCTTGTCCTTTAATCTTTAATAAAGTAGCTTTATTAAAGAAATATGTCAGTCTTTCATTATTGCTTTTGTCTGATACTTCAAGGTTGTTGAAGAGGCAAGGGTACACCGGAGAGCTTACCAACAAATTCACTGCGCAAACCCCGCTACTGACTACTGGGAACACAACTCCTAAAGACCTGCAGCATATCTTCGTCTTCAACCTTCGATATGTTCAAGCAATAGTCTTTCACTGAAGCAAAAAACAACTCCAAAGAGGCTGATTACGCTATCTTGTTTCCGAGTAGCAACTCAGAAGAGACTTATTATGCCATCTGCTTTTTTGATGTGCTGGCACAAGACTGGAAGTGGATGATGATTTTACTATGTACGATACAGAATCCATACTATTAATTTACAGACTCAAATTCTATACAGAGAAAAGATTTTCTTCCTAATGAATAAAATCTTAAAAATTATAAAACTAAAAGAATATACAGACCTCAACGTTAACCTAAAAAGAAAATAAATTTACAAGATCTAAGAAGAATGTACAGGAAAAGATGAAAACATATAGAAAAGAAATAAAACATGTACAAGAGGGGTGCCGAATGTACAGGGAAAAAGAAACTATACCCTTTTTTAAAAAAACTAGACTCACGGAGGCTGTGAATCTAGAAAAGGATCGTCTAGATCATATTGAGTCTCTTCCTCGTCGGACGGTAGGCTGCCATGGGAGGAAGATGAAGCTCTGCTTCTAGCAGAATTAAGAACTCTCTGGAATTCATCGTCAGAGGTTGTTTGAGCTAGTCTAGATATAATATGAGACCGAGAATTCAGGAATTCTGAATTCTGTTGAACTTGGTTAAGATGTTCACCATTTTCGGCAAACCATTCTTTAACCTCTTTGAGGCAAACGTGGGTGATGTCATATTTTTCCCACCATTTGATCTTAATGACTTTGTAAAGTCTTTTGAGTCCTTCTCTTTCTTCTAGCTGATAGTTCTAGCAGAGAATCCAGGATATTTCAAAATTGAGACAAAAACGAAACAGAGTGGGAAACTCATTTCTCTGAACATTTTGGACAAAGAAATGGTATGACTCTTGAATCGGAGTTGGGAAAATATCCTCCGTCAAACCGAAGGTATTCCACCAATTGATGAACCAGTATGGGAAATCCTTACGGTATGCTCTTTGGAAAAATTGAATGAACCAAGAGTGGTCATATCTAATGTACCACATCACGTTATACCATGCTCTGATGTAGTCACGGTATACGTAGGTTTGTGGCTTGAATGGTTTTGAGAACGCCCTTAGAGTGAATATACTCTGATTCCAGTGTGATGGAGTCAGGACTTTCAAAATTTTGAATTTTGATAAGGCGATCCTTCTAGGATCATCACGGTCTGGGATATGAGTTATCTCAACCGATCTTGTATCTACGAGGATGAATTCGTAGAATTTTTTGGTTTTTTCAAGCTCTTCCAGCATGAACAGGAAGTCTTGGGGAAACATATGTTTGATAACTTCCACTATGGAGTTACCATCAAACTCTGGTTCTACCAGGGGTTCTGAAACTTGAACTTGTTTTTGGAAATAGGTTTTAATCTCCGGTTTGGGGATAAACCTAGTTTGAGGGACTACCGCCGTGGAAAAGGTAGTCAGTCTTTGAGACGAAGTTGATCCCTGTTGAGTGGGAGCAACCGACGGAGTAACAGTTCTTCTAGAACTTTGAGAAGTCGGAGAGATGGCTCATCTTCTCGGACGGGTTAGGTTGGCCGGTGGCCTTGAAGGTGGAGTTGATGACTCCATGGAATCTCTGATCACAATACCAGAAGATCTATTTGCTCTAGATCTGACCATCGGTGTGAAATCAGAGTTTATTGCATAATGATCTGCTGTCATTGGAGCAGGATTTTGAGAAGTAGAGGCTTTCTCTTTGCCTTTTGAGACTGGGGTAGCAGGGCTTTTGCCCTTTCTACTAGACATCTTTCTTCCGATCACCTTCGGGGAGAAAGGAAGAAGAGGGGAGAGAGAGTTTTGGAGTTAGAAACTCCCTTGAGAGATAATCAGCAAGCAGGTTTTGAATGCCTTTTATAGGTAAAATTTCAAAATCAAAACATGATAAGATCGCCTGCCATCTTGCAAATATTTGTTTTGAGACTAAATTCTCGACATCTTTTTCTAAAACAAATTTGTATGCTCGAGAATGCATTTTAATTGTAAATCTTTTCTTTATTAATTCTCCTTGAAATTTTTGAACACATAAAACTATGGCCAAAATTTCCTTTTTTATTGTTGAATCATTTTTCTGGTTATCATTCCATACTCCAGAATAAAATCTCACTATTTATTCTTGCTTATCCAAGGACTGTTTAAGGATTCCTCCATATCCGATATCAGATGCGTCAGATTCCACTATTAAAGTTGCCTCTGGATTGACAAGACTTAAACAGGGAATTGATTTGACTAAAGCTTTAATCCTCTTTACAGCCTACGTATGCTTAGCTATCCAGGGTTTTGGATTTTTTCTATGCCTCTGAAATAGCTGCTTGCAAATGGGCCTCAAATCTTGAATAAAATCTGAGACATAATTGAGACAGCCCAAAAACCTTTGTAATTGGGTTTTGTTTAAAATTTGATCTGGAAAATTGTCCGCAAATTCAATGGATCTTTGTATGGGTTTTATTTGGCCCATATAAATTTCAAATCCAAGAAAATGGATTTTTGTTTGGAACAGTTTTATTTTTGAAACATATATTACTAAACCGTTATGTTTAATAATATCGATAAATTTTCTCAAATGAGAAAAATGTTGATCTATACCTGATGAGAAAATTAAAACATCATCGATATAGATAATTGAAAACTGAGAGATCGGATCAAGAATATCATTCATGATCTTGTGAAACTCAGATGAAGCGTTCTTTAAGCCGAATGACATGACGTTCCATTCATATTGTCCAAAAGGAACATTGAATGCAGTCTTGTATCGATCCTTTTTTGAAATTTGAATCTGCCAGAAACCTGACTTCATATCAAATTTCGAAAATATATTTGAGCCTGAAATTCTTTTTAGTAAATCTGTTTTGTTGGGAATTGGATATCTAATCCATTCCAAAACTTTGTTTAAGAATTTGTAGTTAATTACCAGACGGGGCACACCACACTCCTTTTCTGCTTGGTTGTTGACATAGAATGCTGCGCACGACCAAGGGCTCTTGGAAGGTCTGATCAGCTTCTTTTGAAGGAGGTCATTGATCTCCTTTCGGCAATGCTCTAACAGTTCTGAATTCATCTGTATTGGCCTTGCCTTTGTTGGAATCTGGGATTCAGTGAAACTCTTGACATATGGCAATTCTACCATATGTTGTTTTCTATCCCAAAATGCGTTTGGATGATTTGAACAGAGTTCTTCTTCAAATCTTTGCTTTAAGATTTGAATATTTTCTTGTATTTCTTTTTGCTGAAGATTTTCTTCTATTCTCTTATAGCTAATTTCTACCTTTAAGATAGCAATCTGCTTTTCTTTAAGGTCAATTTCATTCAGCTGATTATCTTTACTCGTAAGTTGGACTTTATGAGTAAGAACTGGCTTTATCCATTCGAACAGGATCTCTTGTCCCAATAGTTGAGTGTGGATTCCTTCTTCTGAAACCCTCAAGGGGTACAGTTGAGTAAGGAATGGTGTTCCTAAAACCATGGCTTGGCTCAGGTTCTAGACTAGGAGACATGAGGTTATGAAACATATCCCTTCTTTGCAAATATGTATTTCTGGTAACTTATGCAAGATCTTTAAAGGTGCTCCGCTGGCTCCTCTAAGAACTTCTTTTGTCTTTTCGAAGTATTTCAAGGGAATGAGACCTTCACGGATGCAGTTCTGATATGCTCCTGAGTCAATCAAAGTAATAAGAGTTATCGTAAAATCTTTAACTTTCAGAGTTACCTCAGTATACCATTTTTGGTATGGAACTCTGGTGATTAAATTTACGAATACTCCTTCTTCTATCTTGAGTTATGCTGGGGTTTCCTCAGCTTTCTACTTTCCTTTTCTTAAGGAAGCGATTTCTGAAGTAAGCTTTATGTAGTCTGCCTTGTAGGTTTGCTTTAATTTTGAGATTTCCTCTTTGAGGTTGTTGATTTCAAATTGTAGGTCTTGTATAGTGACCCTTTTGATTTCCTCTATTCTTCCAAAGACGCCTTCCATTGTGATGGGCTTTACGTCTAGGTCAATATCCTTTTTCTTTTACTCCTCTTCATTTTTTGAGGGTTTCTTCTTTAGAGATTCCTTTTAGCTACTTGAGGATTGATACCTTCATGGCTTCTTCAAGAATCTTTTCGACTAGATCTAGGAAAAATTCTTGGTCGCTGGATATAACATTTATATAGCCAGGACAACCGCAAAGTTTACCTCCTGAGTTGATATTAACATTGAATTCTCCATCGCTTGATGAATATGAATCTGATGACTCTTTTATCTCTAGGATGTCATCATTTGATTCTTCTTCAATTTTTGAGAAGTCGCTTGAGTCCGATCCGAATGCTATTAGCAATTCCTTCTTGAGGTCTTCGTCGATCTGGAGCTCATTGATTTTTCCTCTTAGGGGACATTTATTTGAATAATGCCCATATTTCTTGCATTTGTAGCACTGAATTTGTTTTCCAAATTTCTTGTGCCTTCTTTCTTGCTTGTGTTGGGTTTCCCTGGGATAATCCCACCTTTCGTTTGTATCCTCTAGACTCCCGATATATGTTTGGTCACGTATATCCTTTTTGAGGTCTAGAGAACTTTTTGATTTTTCTTGTTCTGTTTTTCTCTTTTTGAGATGGGGTTTCCTTTTGTGGGATTAACCCATACATATCGTAGAAGTGTCCAGCTCTCTCCTTCTATTGGCATTCGTATTGGCTTTATACGTCATATAACTTCTTTCTCCGTACTGTATATCCGGCCAGGTAGGTCTAGGATACCAATTTCTTTGCTCGCTTTGTTGAGGATAGTTTTTATTCCAGCTTCTTTGATTTTGAATTTTTAGCATGTTAGTAGCTCCTTCATTAGATTGTTCTGCGCTGAGGGCTAGTTGACTCATATGTTCTATCATCTGATCTATTTCGGAATCATTAAGAACATTGATTTGAGATGATGGCTCTTTTATTGTGAGCTTTTCCAGACCCTTGTCTACTTCTTGAATGAACTGATCTAGACTGGTTCTCATTCGAGGTACAGAGCTTCCAACATCTGTTCTGAAGTATGGGGCTGAAGAATCAGCGCTACCAAATCTTCTTTGGGAACAGCTTTCTTTGGAGCTTCTTCGAATATATTCTCTTCTGCTCTGTTCATCTGTTCAGATAAAGTAGAGAGTAATTTGTTTGTATAATTATTCTGAACTGTATACCTCGTATCCCTTTTGAGGGATTCTTTTCTTCTTCTTTTTGATCAATTTGTTTGAAGGGTGAAGTTAGAACAGTTTGGTTGAAGCTTTTAAACTGAATTGCTTCTAAAGGAGGGTGAGTAGAATTTACTTCAATACCCCTTGTGGTCTTCCACGTTACTGTCTTCAACATATTGATATTTTTCTTTATATTCTTCTCGGTCTTTATACCATTCAAAGAATGGTATATTCTCCTCGAGAGTTCTCATGACTTCCTTCCATTTTTCTTTGAGTTGCTCTCTTTCTTTGGCATCGTAGAGCTCAAAGAATACTCTTCTAGGCTCTGCCCAGATTGGGTCTATGAAGTCCTTTCTTAATGCTTCAATATCTATTTGGAAGTCACTCTGGATCATGTTAAGCTGATTAGCTTCCATGTCGGTTTGAGTCGGCGAAGTATTCCTTTGATAATGAACCTCAGGAATTTCTGGATATAGATCAACCTTCTCTATCTTGAGAGAGTTTGATCTCTATACTCCTGCAGACAAGGATGGCACTGCTCTACTTGTCGAGGCGCTATGTCTGGAGGGAGCGAAGTGAGTTATCCTTGGTTGTGAAGGACCTTCATCTTCGAATTCAATGTGGACACTGCCATCTATCCTTTCTTCGATAAAAGTTAAAGTCCTAGGTTTGGGTTTCGGAGGCGTGAATGCCTTATGTAAATCCCATTCGGACTTCCTCGTTATTTCTTTCCAAGTTAGCATCTTTGGGACTTCTATCAAGGAGTCTTCGATGTTTTCTTCAAACATAATTGTTTGTCCGTCTGGTGGCTCTTCGACAATACATCGGGGCTCTAAGGTTGTCTTCATAATCTTGCAATTGATTCGCCATAACACCGCGAATCCTTCTATCTGGAGATCAACGTTTAGATTCTTAAACTTGATATCCAACACTAAAGTGTTTAGTATATTTGGATCAGTTAAAGAAATTGGAAAATTTGGATAAACGTTGAAATAGACTGGTCCTCTTGCTACGTTTGCTTCAATAAACCCGAGCATAGAGTTCTTGTAATCTAGATGTCTCTTGTCTCTGAGAGCGACAAGGATTGGAATATCTAGGCCTTTACGGTATAAGGGTCTTATACCTACTTGTACTAGGCCGATATGGAGAAATTGATAGCCCTTTACTTTGTGCTTCCACAGCATCTCTGGAGAGAAGAGTCGTATCGATTCTGGATTGTTAATGATCGAGATTGTTCTTTCGACAATCTGGATCCCTTTCATCTGGTTGAAGATCCCTGTATCATAGATTAAAGAGGGGTCTATTTTTCAAATGGTCCATTGAAGAAGTGATCTTTCAATGGCCTTGATGGATGATAGTGTGTTCTTAATATTAAGACTCGCACTATCTCCTTCCTTGAATCGATGCTTATTTGCTTCTAGCATCATTTGTTTTTCTGCCTTCTCGACTTCTGTGGCTTTGGCCTTTTGCCTGATTTCTTCGGCATGTCGCCTTTTGGACTCAGCATTTGATTTCCATCTGTTGAGTAAATTCTTTAATCGGTCGGTAATCCGATTGTAATATTTTCTTTCTTTTAGAATCTGAGATAATAAAGTGAATTCTCTTTAATAACTTCTTCTTCTTCACAAAGAACCCGTCTTCTCGTTATCAGGGGGAACGGGCGGCTTACCAACGGTCTTACGCACTTCTGCCGGGAACACCTTCTGCCCTTGCCAATCACCTGATAGCCACGAGACCCAATTGGCGATAAAAAGGATTGGAAGAAAAAGTATAGTAAAAAGAATTAACTAAATTCTTTCCGATTGTAAAGAGAGAATGATATCACTACCATATACCCCTCGAAAAGAATTTGAAATCAACAAAGAAAATTGCTGAATTTGATATTTGAATTGGCTCTAATACCAAATGCTCTAATACCAATTGCTCGATTGCTTAATGAAAAAATGTACATAAGGAAATAAGAAATTTAATATAAAAAAAATCGGCTAGACGGTTGTCCTCAGCAATTTAGTCCTAAAAACTGAAAAATGGTTATAAATATGGTACATATCCATAAATGTAAATTTTATAGAAAGTAGACATTTTTGAAAACAAGTTTATTATATGACCCATACATCACAATTTCTCCCAATAGTATTTCTTCATCGATTTGAAATGGGGTTATTATGCGCAATTTCTTATGGTTTAATACGACAAAGTAGTGAGTAAAATGCACTTTTATTTTCTTCTATCACCTTAGCTTAGTTGGGTGTTAGTTACAAATTAAGGTCTTTTTGTGTTTGTGTGTGATTTTTTTTCCTATTATTAGTTTGAGGAAGTTTTTTTTTTTTTGTTGGTTTTCACTACAAGTCATTTCAACTTGGTCTCTTGAGTTGGAATTGTTTAGATAAAATTGTTGGGTTGAACAAAGTGGGTAAAAAAAAGGGCTGAATCAGCTATCAGAGATTCAGAATGAGTTTAAAGAGCCACGTCAACATTTATTTTAAAAGTCCAAAAGTTTGTATAAATAGAAAAATAGAGAGAAGAGGAGAGCCTTTTTTTGTCTGAAACTTTCATTTTTTGGTTGAAAGAATGGGAAAACAACAGCTGATCGAGGAAAGAAGAAGAAGCTTCTTGGACAGAGAATTTGATTTTTTAATTAAAAAAACGAATTGAAGTTGTTTTTGTTTTTTTTTTTTTTTGTTAATTTAAAAAAAAAAAGACCAGGCTCTGATGCTCCCAAATTTCGTCGCAACAATCAGACGGTTGTGATCGACCCGCGATCACGTTGGGGCATATTTCATCACTGCAAGGCAAAGAGATGCACCAGCCGGGAATCGAACCCGGGTCTGTACCGTGGCAGGGTACTATTCTACCACTAGACCACTGGTGCTTGTTGGTATTAGGAAATCTCTATTTATTTATTTACTGCAAAATAATATCTTTTTCTAACACCGGCAGGTTATCCTTCTTTTCTTTATTTCAGCCTAAAATATCAGACATAACCTTGAAATTGTTGTGGTGGTTAAAATAATTATTTTAGATTATAAGTAAATTAGGCCCCATCTTTTTAGTTTTTAGTTTTTTATTTTTAAAAATTAAGCTTGTTTTCTCCTAATTTTTCTAATATGAGTATCATCTTTCTTAAGGAAACATTTGAATTCTTAGCTAAATTCCAAAACTAAAAACAAGTCTTCAAAAACTATAGTCCGTTTGATAACCATTTGGTTTTTTATTTTAGTTTTTGAAAATTAAATCTATAAATATTACTTCCACCTATGTTTTCCTTGTTTTGTTATCTACTTTTTACATGTGTTTTAAAAAATCAAGCCAAATTTTGAAAACTAAAAATAATAGTTTTCAAAAACTTGTTTTTGTTTTTGGAATCTGACTAAGGATTCAATTGTTTCCTTAGGATTTTTATTTAATATTATAATTTTTTTTAGTAAATTTAATATTATAGTAGTTAAATTATAATTTAAATGCCAAAAAAATCATTTTTTATTTTTTATTCTTTATAAAAACTATAATTTCATGTCAAATTTTATTTTGGATCAATTACATTTTTGGTCCTTTAGATTTGAGCAATAAATTAGTTTCGTCTCTAGATTTCAAAGCGTACAATCAAATCTTAATGGTTCAATTTAGTCCCTCATTTAAGTCTCCGTCTAATTACTAACGGATACGCTCATGTGGCATATTTAAAATTAAAATATAATACAAAATAATTTTAAAATTAAAATTTAAAAAAAATATATAAAAAAAAATCATCCTTCTCTTCCCTGTCCACCCACCCGTGCCCCCCTTTCCTTTTCCCCTTCCCCCCAGCTCTGACGCCGGTACCAGCGTCCCTACTCCCCACCCGCGTTCCCTTCCCTCAAATTAAAAAAACTTCATCCTAAAATTATAATTTTTATAAAAAATAAAAAATTATAATGATTGTTATTTTGGTATTTAAATTATAATTTAACTATTATAATATAAAATAAAAATCATAAATAAAGGAGAAACTTGAAATTATAGCTTTTGTATAAAAAAATAAAAATAAAAAATGGTTGTTATTTTAGTATTTAAATTATAATTTAACTATTATAATATGAAATAAAAAAAATCATAAAATGATTTGTTATATTAATTATAACATTTTTTATAATAGTAATTTTTTTTTAATTTACAATTAAAGTGTTTAAATTAATAATACTTACTTAAATTTATAAATTTTAAGAATATGGAAAAAAACTGCAATATAATATAATAATAAAAAAAAGCTGTGATATTATTTTTATGGGCAAAAATCAATTTATACCTTTAAACTTTGAGGGTTGTTGTATCAATTAAAACCCTAAACTAGTAATTGTATTACTTAAAACCTTGAATTTTGATAAGTATATCAATTTATAGCTTCTGTTACCTTTCGTTTGAAAACTTCTAGTTCACACATTGTGGAGACTTGTAATTGTATCCATTAAACCCCTAAACTTTCATAAGTGAATCAATTTCTACCTGCATTTAAAAATCGTCCAAGCATCTATTCTTACATGTGGACTTCTTCAAATATCGGATTAACGAAAGGAGAAAATTTTCATCTTCTCTTCTTCCTCTCTTTTTCTTCATCGATTTAGAGAGAACTGCATTTTTTTTTTTCCTTTTGCTATTTCATTAAGACTTTTAGAGAAGAACAATATTATTTAAGTAAATTTGAGTTGATTTGAAATGAAATCAAGTGAAAATAGTTTTAGAGACATTATTTGTTATATGAAAATGATAAAATGTTTGTGCAATTTGAATCACATCGATCGACTAATTCAAGTCTTAAAATTTTATGGTTTTGTTTTGTAATTTTTTGTAATTTTATCGACGAATTAATCAATGTCATCATTATTGAACAAACATTTTATCATTTTTATGAAACAAATGTCTCTATAACTATTTTTCACTTGATTCAATCTAAAATCAACTCAAATTTACTTAAATAACATTATTGTTCTCTAAAAATCTTACCAAAATAGAAAAAAAAGTATGTATATATATATATATATATATATATATATATATATATATATATATAATTCTTTCTAAATTGATAAAGAAAAATAGAAGAAGAAGAGAAAATATTAAAAAAAAAAAGCCCCATTTACTTAATACGACATTTGAAGGAGTCAACACACGTGTGAAAAATTAATAATTTTATTTAACGAAATGTGTAAATTGATAGGCTTATAAAGGTTGATGATAGGGATTTGAATTCGGGTGGATTGGGTGCTTAAACGCGCACACGGCCACTGCACCATAAGGACTGTTAGTTTACTGAAACATAAGTTTTCTATTTAAATGATAAAAGTTGACCGTTCATATTTTTAATTGGTCATCGGTGTCCGTTATTTCTTGAAGAATGCATCTTTAATTGAATGTGTCTCTAATAAAGACAAAAAAAAAAGGTTGCATTTTCCTAAATTGTTTCAAACCAACTCATTTTGGAAAGTTTTAAAAAAAAAATTTCCTTTACTCCCCTAATTGATCCCAAAATTGTCATACCGCTATAACAAAAAATATTTAATTAAAATATTGAAATTTACTAATTTACCCTCCAAAACAAACTGGAAGAAATGCTTGATTTAGCTCAACTGAAAAAAGGTGTAGCAAGTTACATGCTACGACAACACTTGAGCAACATTAGGGAGTCCATAATCTAAGCTTTAATTTCACAATTTGTTCACTGTTATCTTAACTCAAATGGATCATTTTTGCTTCACAATTTTTTAACTGTTATCTTAACTCACTTGGATCATTTTTGCGTAGTTAACTAGGTTAAAATACCATTTTAGTTCCTGTACTTTAAACTTTGTTTCATTTTGGTCCATGTACTTTTAAATGTCTAATTTTAATCCATATACTTTCAATAAAGCTTAAAAATTGTCCCTATGATAAAGTTTGAAGTTAATTTTTATCAAAATTGGTTAAATAATAATAATAATTTTAATACAAGAAAAGACACCATGTGAACATACTTCCAAAATTTATAGAAGAAAAGCTAATAGAGACTAACTTTTTTAAAGAAAAATTAACAATAAACTAATAGTAGGGACCAATTTTAAGCTTTATTAAAAGTACATGGACTAAAATTGAACATTTGAAAATACAGAGACCAAAATGGAACAAAACTCAAAGTACAGGGACCAAAATGGTATTTTAACCTTTTAGTTATATCTCCTTTAATCATTTAGTTCATAAGTTGATGTACGTTTGATATTTTTACACTTGATTGCTTACTTAAAAAGTCAAATAACATTTGTTTTTTCTTTTCTTTTCTTTTCTTTTTTTTTTGACAATATGTAGAATTGGAGATTCAAACTTCTAACATCACTGCAAGATTTTTCATTTTTTCCGACGCAACAAAGCGTCGGGAAAAGTCTTGGCCAACGAAAATATTTCGTCGGCAATTTCGTCGACATAGAGCCGTCGGGAAAGCTACTTCCCGACGAAAATGGCATTGCGTCGAGAAACATGGACTTCTCCCGACGTAATGCATTGCGTTGGGAAAAAGTTTCTTCCGACGACTTATGTATGGGTCGGGAGAAGTCTACTTTTTCCAATGCAATGTGCATCGGCAAAACCCTAAAAATATATATTTTTTTTCTTTGTTTATTTATTTATATACTACTTGATAGTTCATTATAGTATCATTTTAAAACAAAAAATAATATTATAAAAAATCAATAGTATTGAAATGCAATAATTTGATTACAAAATGTTCAATCTCTATATATACTAGAGTTCGAAAGAAGAAAATAAATACATCGGAAAGAAAACAATTAATCTTGAAGGCTTCAATCTTCATCTTCGTTTGTATTTTTGGAAAATAGGTCTTCAAGATTACACAACTGCAAATCTGAAAAAAAATGAAAAATTTTAAATACAAAACAAAAAATAAAAGAATGTTCCTAAAGTGAAACTAAAGCACAAACGAATATAAGTTATATTTTGACTCTAAAAAAAAAACTTAGAAAGTGTCTAAAGCGAAACTTATGCACACAACTAACCCCTCGATGCTACAAAAGTGTCTTAAAGGTGGTTAAGTATACTTTGAGGCCAAAAACTAACTCAAAACGTAAAAGTGTCTACTTTGCCCATTAGAACCTATAAAGTGGCTAAAAAGTGGCTAAAATGAGTTTTAGTGTCATTTTGACTCTCAAAGAAACTTAGAAAGTGCCTAAAGTGAGCACACAACCAACCATCTGATGCTACAAAAGTGTCTTAAAGGTATTTTAGCATACTTTGAGGCCAAAAACTAACTCAAAACATAAAAGTGTCTACTTTGCCATTTGGTTCCTACAAAATGGCCAAAAAGTGCTTAAAAAGAGTCTAAGTGTTATTTTGATTCTTAAATAAGTTTAGAAAGTGCTTAAAGTGAAACTAAATCACACAACCAACTCATCGATGCTACAAAAGTGTCTTAAAGGTGCCTTAAGTATACTTTGATACTAAAAACTAACTCAAAACAACTTAAAAGTGTCTACTCTACTCCTCGGAACCTAGAAAGTGGCTAAAAAGTGCTTAAAAATAGTCTAAGTGTCATTTTGACTCTCAAAGAAACTTAGAAATTAAAGTGCTTAAAGTGAACTTAAAGCACACAACTCACCTCCTAATGCTACAAAAGTATCTTAAAGGTACCTAAGTGTAGTTTAAAAGCCAACAAACATTCCCAACTCATTGAAACTTTTACTTCAAATATCACAAACTCACTCAAACACACTCCACACACATCCCACTAACTCACCCAAACTAACCCTAAAAAAAGTGCCTAACTTATCTATTCTTACTTAAAATCCCACTAACTTATCCAATATCTAACCCTTAAAAAAATGTGTCTAACTCACTAAAACCAACTCTCTATTTGAATGGCTACCATAACTGTAGATAGCCATACAACCAAGCAAAAACTTTGTCATTAAATGAAGAACTTTAATTCGCCCAAACCGATTTCTA